>JBAJHW010000004.1:65141265-66561265 GCA_037013535.1 Intellagama lesueurii | reverse complement strand
GAGGTATTTTAGTTAACTGCCCCTAAAATAAAAAGTGGCAATATAAATATTATTGACACTGAATTTGCTAGTTTAGGTCTTCCACAACTGGGGGCTGGTTCCAGAAAAAAAATCAGCTTTGGTTTCCTTCCACCTTCCTCACCTGCCTGCAAGCCTGGCTTTCTTTTTCTAGGCCTTGTTTATGTTGACATGTTCCTTCCCCAGATTAGACAAGTCAATCCATGTCAGTGTCCAGAGCTAAATGGCAAATATATTGTGCTCCATGGGTATTGTGAGGGCAACAAATAGAAGGATGTCTAGTAGAATAGCTTTAGAGTGCTTATTTCATCAACTGGAAAACTCACCCTATTTCTCCACTAATCCTGCATGTTGCCATTTCACTGTGTGCTGATATTGTGTTCCATGCAAAAATATGCACCATGTTCCAAGTTATAAGGTTAAAGGAATCTGGTGTAATTAACATAATCTCAGCAATCCATAAATTCAGCTACTAGCATTGGAGATGTCTATTTAGCAAGGACTTTCAACTAAGAGCAAATTTGAACAAGTTATTAGTAGAGAACATTCTGGAAGAAGAAAGGGCTAAATCCCAATTGCTACTTGTGTCTGCTGTTTAGATAGATTTCCTCAAAAAGATCCATATAACCTGCATTGTTGGTTTTAGCATCTCAAGAATACAAGAACAGCCATGATAAATCACACTAAAAGTCTGATTCATCCAACATTCTTTTC
The DNA here is from genome assembly GCA_037013535.1 of Intellagama lesueurii. Classification (NCBI taxonomy): domain Eukaryota; kingdom Metazoa; phylum Chordata; class Lepidosauria; order Squamata; family Agamidae; genus Intellagama; species Intellagama lesueurii. The sequence goes on along the minus strand of JBAJHW010000004.1, from coordinate 66,560,533 downwards.
TCACAATAGCCAATCAGATGCCCATGAAAATCTCTCATGAATGGACACAAGTACAACATGTTTGTGTTCTTCAGAAACTAATATAGAATAGACTTGCAGTCTCTAATCCTGTGGATAGCATTATTCTTAGCCATTGATAACCTTGTTGTCTTAAATTTGTCTGTTCCCCTTAACAAAGCTATCCAAATTGGTGACCATCACTCCAACATATTCGATAATTCAGTGGTTTAGCTATCTGGCTGTGGAGCCAGAGTTTGGGAGTTTGATTCTCTGCTGTGACTCCTGGACAGGGGCTGGACTTGATGATCCATAGAGTCCCTTCTGCACTTTTAAGATGATGATGATTGATTATATTGTAAAGAATTCCAGAGTTAACTAAGTGCTATGTGAGGGGTGGGCAGCACACAGATGGACACTGTGCAAAGACAATATGTGAAGATCTATCTCTTAGATCTGTCCTGAATCTCTTACCATTCAACTTTGTTGGATAACTGCAAAATATTCTAATGAGAGAGAGGAGGGAAAAACCTCACACTTTCCACTTCCTCTATATTTTGCATAATTTTTAGACTGTCGTGTTGCATTATCTGTTCTTTTTTCTAAATTAAAGACCCAAATGCTATGAGAAATTTAGATCTTGGAAACCGCCCCCCATCCTGGTTTATATCTCCTGGACTGCTCCTCCATAAGAACTGGCTGTCTGGGGAATTGTGGGAATTGTCACACCAAAAAGTAATCCCTCCCCCTTCCTCACCCAGGCAGATGACCTGTTCAGCAGCCTGAAAAAGCTTTGTGTTGCAGGGCACATTCTGGACATCATAATCAGGAGACCGGGGGGGGGGGCAGTACATCTGGAGTGCTTGCAAGTCTTTGAAGCCAAAGAGTGCTTTGCCCTGCTAATTAGCCCATGTACAATCTGTTCTTCTCTTTAGCAATTCTTCAAAAGCAGTTCTCAGGGTGTTGGCTGAAATCTTCAGGAATCGCCACACTTTTCTGGGTCTACAAGCAGGGAGGCTCAAGGTGAATGGCATTGGAATAGCAGAAATTTCTATTCAGTTATTTGCTGGCTCCAGAGCTTCCTGGTTCAGTGTGAAAGTGTTTACATGTTTCACATTACTGGCTTCCTTCCTTCCTTCCTTCCTTCCTTCCTTCCTTCCTTCCTTCCTTCCTTCCTTCCTTCCTTCCTTCCTTCTGCAAAAGTCCTGGCACAAGGTTTTCAAAGTCTCTTCCTAACCTTAACCCTAATGCCTGCCTGCCCCACTTGGTGACTACACAAAGCAACCTCACACATTTCTTTGGATTTCTGTTCCATAATGAGAGAAATTTGGTCAAAACCAGCTGGTTTTCTTGTATAACTTGACATGTGGCTTATATTTATGTTTTCTCATAGAACATCAAACCATACAAAACCACCTAGTTTCAGTCAAGGATAATTGTTTTTCTTTAATGTGGCTTCTTTTTAGATGTTTTATGGACAAATACATGAATTTTGAACTAAATGAATATTTGAACAAATCAAATTACTTGAAAAAATAATTCAGGAGATATGTTCAGTTCTTGCTCCCTAAAAAAGAAGTAGTAGTTTTTACAATTTTCAGTACATATCAGGACAGAACATTATGCCTACAATTGCAAGAAAAATACAGTTATAATTTTTACTCTATAGAGATATATTGAAGGGAAACTGTATTTTCCTCACTGCCCATATGAATGCTGGATTTAGCCCAGTGTTCATATATAGAGTAGCCACTTACACCCTTAATCTCCCAAAACAATATTCCTAACTCAGAAAGAGTACAAAAGAGGACACAAGTGTTTTCCCCCACTGGTGTAGAAATACAATTTACCTTGCTAATAATGATCAGGTGACTTCTGTGTCTGCTCAGTCAATCTATTACCCAGATGCTTTTAACAGACAACATCAAGCTCCCTTGTTTTTCTTTCTTCTAGGCCTTAATGTTTAATCAAATAACCTTTCAAAGCAAACAGCTTCAAATGGTGAATTGTCCTCTCTAAAGAAAGACACTGTACAGTATTTGCATAGCATGCATTGACTAACTTGGTTTATTTCGTCAGCTAAAGTGGCTCACAGATGAGATCAGCAATTTTGATGCCATTGAGAACTTGATGGCCCAGGAGCTCATCACTCTGAATGGGTTTGTTGTGGCCAAACAATAAACAGGTAATTATTTCTGTCATTTGTGTTTCCTTTACAATAATAAGTAGACACAAGAGACCAAACTGTACATTGCCCCCCCCCCAAGAATAAAGAGGTGAAACATGGGTGAAGGGGTAAACTAGGCCACACTTTATTGAACAGGTAACGTTAACTCTTGCTATTCCCCAGCTGGAGCCTGAGGTAGTGCGGGATCATGGCTGAGGCCAAAGGTCTCACCGGACACCCCCCCCCACCTTGTACGGGCAAGTCCCATGCCCAGTTGTTGCACAGTCCTTCAGACAGCTTGATGCTGGCCAGCACACAATCTGACCACACCCCAGGCCTCTAAGCCCTCTCTTCTTGGTGACCTGGGGAGGGCCCCAGCACATCCTCCCCCTGGCACTGTAACCTCATGATCCGCAGCACTGTGAGGTCAGGTGGGTTATCACCTCCCTTGTACTCCCTGGGCACTCACCGATCCTTGTTCTTTCCACACTACTTGCCAGTGTGACCAATGAAAGAACAACAAAGCTAAACAAAAACCCATACCAGTGTGGGATAGGCAAAAAACCCCATGACCAATTTGCCAATTCAGGTAGCACGGGGAAAATTCCTATGCAGCCCTCAAAGGGAGACCAGTCAGACTCACACTGGATTAAGGAATGGGTGGGTGGGAAGAAAGTCTCGAAAGAGGCTGAATGGAGGAGAGAGCACAGCTAAACACTGCACTCTCCAAGTCCAACCCTCCAGGTGATGTGGGCACGAGATTTGCATCCCGCATCATCCCAGGGGAGGGGCAAAGAGGCTTTGCTTCGGCAATGCTGCACATGCCCTGTACATTATAGGTAAAGGTAAAGGTTCCCCTTGACATTTAGTCCAGTCGTGTCCGACTCTAGGGGGCGGTGCTCATCCCTGTTTCCAAGCCATAGAGCCAGCGTTTTGTCCAAAGACAGTTTCCATGGTCACGTGGCCAGCGCGAGTAGACACGGAATGCTGTTACCTTCCCACCGAGGTGGTACCTATTTATCTACTTGCATTTGCATGCTTTCGAACTGCTAGGTTGGCAGGAGCTGGGACAAGCGACGGGAGCTCACTCCGTCACATGGATTCGATCTTACGACTGCTGGTCTTCTGACCCTGCAGCACAGAGGCTTCTGCGGTTTAACCCACAGCGCCACCACGTACATTATAGATAGCCAATTATTAGAAGAATAACTCTTAGTTACTGAAAATATCTGATTATCACAGTAGGAGCTTTTCACATCTCCTGTACAGTAGGACCGCGGTATCCTTCAGGGGATCACTTCCAAGCACCCCCTCTATGGATGATGAAAACCTGGATAACAGTAAACTTTATATATAGCATTTTTATGGTTGTCTCTAGTGGCTAGTTATGGTAATGACATTGTGAAAATACATATTTCTATTCTTTGTCTTTTAAAAGTTTTAATATTTTCAGACCGTGGATAAGTGAAACCGTGGATACTGATCTCACAAATATGGGGGTTCTACTTTAGTTTGCAAATAAGGTTGTGTTGTTTTCTGATTGGTCCTCAGGAAGTAAATATGAACTTTATTTGCAAGTATGATTGCTCAGGGAGCAAGATCTGCCTCAATTGCTTCTCTGGAACACTATTAAATTGATGGGTTTTCTGTAATGTATAGTTTGGCCTAGAAGCTACAGTAGCTGTAGAAATCTCCACATGTGCGAGGAGAAAGATGATAGACGTGAGTATAGGAAACAGGGACATTTTAGAAGCTGCCTCAACCTTCTGGAATGAATTCCTGCATCACAAAACTCATCCTCACTTTCTCAAAGTGTAACATGTCCTTTCTTTGCCCTCCTCCTGCTGCTATAAGTACACAGCATGCTATATATTGAACTGAAGACAAAAACACATTTTTCCCAGCATGCAGTGTCAGATCCAGTCATGGTGAAGGTTGTATAAGAACCTGAATAAAATACAGTAAGTTTTACAGAATATTGTGGTTAAATCTGTCTTATTTTGGCAAAACTATCGGTACAATGCAATTTAGGGAAGTTACTTTTTAGATTATGGCTGAAATCCTGTTGTGTAGCTCTGAATGCACAATGGGAATGACATCATAGGTGGCAGCAGATTGCTGTGAATTAAAGACTTATTTTTGTGATTTTGGGTGTACACGGCTTGCACATAATGTGATAAAGTCACATGCATCACAAAATCATAAAATGAAGCCTTCAATCAGTGGCAATCTGTCATTTTCTAGTTTGGAAATTAAGTTACGTTTCCTTATGCTTATGAAATGCATTGATATAAGATGTGATCACCTTAAAGGGAAATTAGACACATTACTGGAGGAGATATCTATATGTCAATAGTTATTAGCCATGGAAATTAAATAGCGTTATTAAAGCTCTATTGAGGCTTCATCTGCCCTGCTTTTCTCTCTTATATAAACAGACTAGTGCCTAGCCACTCCCTTCTCCATTCTCTCCTTCTTCAAGTGAAAAACTGTTTTCACAAAGCAGAGATTCCTGCTTTCTTGTAAACTCTATGTGTGACCAAGAGCCCTAGTTTTCCAGGTTTCTTGCTTGCTTGTAGAATGTATGCTTGAGCAGCAACCTCTCCTCTGCAGAGATGTTGCTTTTCATGTGAAAAAAATGAAAACAGAGAGGAATTAGGCATTTCCCTGCCTCCACTGTTAGTCAAAGCGAGCTAAGTAATGCCTAAATAGGCCTAGATGTACGTCAAAATACCAGTTGCTGGGCCCCAAAAACAGGAAGCAACTGTCACCTTTATGAGCTGCTTCTGAGTTTCCAGAAGCTTCTGGCTGATCTTTGCTAGCTAGCTCTGCTAGACAGATGCTGGACATCATATATCTTTTTATCTCATGGTACAAAGTTCTTTCCTTCTTATGAAGCCTTGACCTCTAGGGACAGGGAAGCCAACCTCCTATTCTTTTAAGAGAGATGGGAAGTGTGTTCCTTCCAGATAGTGTGGGACAGCAATTGTTCTACCTCACCATTGGCTATGGTGGCTACAGCTGGAGGGAGATGCAGTCAAAATGCAGCTGAGAGCCACATGTTTCCCAGTCCTGATATAAGACCCATTTCAGTCACCTAAAAACCTCTAAATAGGTAGACTATAAACCAGAACTCAATAATAAACACTGCAGGAATTTCCAGAGAGCTAGCAAGACTGAAGATTTCATTTAATGTCCTGAGTTTAGCATTCATTCAGGGTTTACTTGCCCTTCAGTTCCCCCTTGGGATCAATTCCCTCTGCCTTTCCTTTCATTCACTTAAAGAAGTGGCAGTGCTAAAATCTCTAACTCTAATAAGCAGGGCATCTTATGACTGTCATAATCATTCCTCTAGTTTATTCCTCCTTTCCCCCCTCATGTATTTTCCATAGCAGAATGATGATAGCAAGGGAATTCAGAACTCCACAAAGTAACAGGAGTCAATAATGTGTAGCCGCAAAAGTTCCTTTTGTTTGACAATTTTCCTGAAGGCTGGAAAGATAGAGAAATATACAGCAGACAAATAGAATCCACAGGGACCCTTTTAAAAAATCTTTATGAATATTTGAAAGGGCATCTGGATCTGTGACTACACAGGGCAATCAATTGCTATGAATTTTTATTTCCCTCTACACTCAATAGGGATGACATGACAGGTATGTCTTATCAGTACGCTTCACTTAAAGAAACATGAGATTTCATTATGAAGAGTCTAGGGGAATTTCAAAGGCAGATAACTGGCTTCATTTAGAGGGAAGGAGGAGCTGGGAGTTAATTATTGTAGCCACCTGAAAATGAATGATTCCAGTAATGATTAGAGGGTAAATAGTAATCTTTCAGTCATTGCATTGCTCTTTGAAGTTTGGGCAAAGAACACTTTATGGTTTGCTCCAGGGTCTGTGAGGCAGAATAACTTAAGATGGCTTTTTTGTTTTTTCCCCAACATAGGTTTGAGATCAGATTGGAAACCAAGGCCCTGAAGTGAAATAAAGCTTTCTCACAATTCATGGATTGCTATTTTCTCCCTCTCAAGACTTCATGCTAATATTGGCCTGCCACAAAATACCGAGTTTCAAAATGCTTAGCAGTTCATGGGGGTGGGGGGCATTTTCCATAGTTTCAGGATGCATCTGCTATCCCAAATATTAATTAAGGATGTCTATGATAATGTATTAACAGTAAAATGGTGTCCCTGTTGAGATAGATCCTGAATCAGGCATGAAGGGGGGCGGATTGGTAAAGATTCATAAGATGTTCATATTTAAGCACTGAATGGTTTGTTTGTCTCATTCTCAATAATCAGCCAGTCTTTCTTTGCCTTCTCTCTGTGTTAGTTTTCCTTCTTGAGGAGAAATTTTGCACATATATTTTACAGAGTCTTTGATTTAAAAAACAACAACAGTTATTTGTCTCTTTCTTGGGTGAGCATGAGAAAACTTTAAAGGCTTTCAAAATTAGATTGCACAATAGTTTTCACAATTTAGTGAGTGCTGTTTACATCCTAGAGGAGAGTTAAATCACTTTGTCATGTGACTTCCATAATTTTACTTAAGCATTCTGGCATAGCTGTAATGGGAGGAGTAGTAATGAATAAGATCTTGTGCCATATGTTTTGTATTTTTGTTTTCATTGGTTAAGGCATTTGTACTAATGATTATCCACATTATTTCATTTCATTAGTGAAAATCCACATTAATGGGCATTGAGGGGAATGTATATCTCCTCTGAATTCCCTTCTCACTATAGGATTTAGCTAAAGCTACATGCCTCATAATCAAACTTGTAAACTAAGCTTGTATTGACTTTCCAGTGACCAATTGTAAAACAAAGCACACTAAAAGGATCACATGGTATGACAAACAGGCATCTTTCTCCACTTGAAGGAGCACAACCTCCAAAAATGTACTGAACATAAACATACTGAATGTAATTTGATCTTCAATTGGAGAAAATATGTTTTTACACAGTGACTGCATGAATTCACCTTCAGCTACTCTCCACCAAGAAGCATTCTCCCCACAACACATCAGAAAAGCTGTGCATCCGAGTCCCATGCTGCTCCATCTGAAACATAGTTTCATTAGCAATCATACCAATTTATCTGGGGAAAAAATGGAAATGTGATTTACTTGGGTGCCCATGTTGGTTGGGTATTCTGAAAACTGTAGTTCAAATAATTCCCCCCCCCCCCAACCTATGGTGAGAAATTAAAATCCAGAAATATGTAATGAGTTGTAAGTAGGTTGGAAATCTCCCTATAATGTGTTATTTCTACTCAGACACATTTAACAACAACAATGAAGAATATTTCATTTTATTTTCACCTGCACTTTCTGTAACACCAGAGCAGATTTCCCCCTTAATATTGGCTAACAGGCACAATAAAGCCTCTGCATGGGCTTTATTCTAGCTCAGGTTTATCTGTCAAGTCTTGATTGACAGTTCTTTGTTTGAGGGTTACAGGGGGGAAGAACAACCATAGCCTCTGCTGTATTCATCAGCTTGCTAGACTCTGCAGGGAAACATATATTTGAGATTTTTATTTAGATTTCTGTATTGGACAAAGCTTTGTTGGCAGAGGAACCATTGACTTTTAATGGAAGGAAAGCAGCAGCTGACACTTGTTTTATGATGCACTTTGGGTGTATGCTTTCTCCTTGAATGCCATTAGGCTGAATGTTGTACTCATTGATTTCAAAATAGCATATATTTTAATAACCCAAGAAAAACGTGAGCAAGAGCTTAAAACTGGGGAATTGATTTAATACTTATGCTTATCCTGAATAGTTGGGGTCTGGCCTTAATAATGTGTGATATTCAGTGTTTGTCTTCATAGAAGTCCAACACCATTATGGATCTTCTGCTTTCACTGGTCCGTCAGTCTGGGCTTTTCAAAATGACTATTTTCTGGATTAAATTTACATCACATCATGGTGATTTGAAATCTGGAGCGTTGATGTTTGTATTTTATGCTTAAAATGATACAATAATCACCTGAACAACAAGAGTCAAGTCCAAATGGACAGGGAACTCTGATCCATACCTGATATGGGGCTATCATAGTTGCTTAGGTGCCTGTCCTATAATTCTTGGGAAGGCTTTCAAAACTTACGTGGATGTATTTTTGGAAGTAGCTATGCAGACCCATCATTTAATATTTACACACGTGTTTGGTCAATTAAATCTAATGCAGCCACATTTTCAAAAGCAAATGTTCCAGGGTCAGAGGTCAAATATAATAGCTTGTACATTGCTGTTTAACCACAACTTTAAAGATTGCTGCATATAAAAATACATACATTTGCCTTTAAGAAGAAAGATGGCAAAAATCAGTTTTTTAAAAAGCCAGAGCCATTTCAAAATAAATTCCAAGTGGTAGTGAGAACAAAACAAGATTATTTGCCACCAAAGACAAATCAAACATACCAATGAAGTCTTCTAAAGAGCACTTCAAAAGAGTTCTTTGTATTTTAATGTATTATTTATCATAAGTGTAACTGAACTGAAATTGTTTGCTTACAATTGATCTATAATTATGCACCAAGAGAGGAAATACTGGGTTCTGTTGCTAACCAGTAATTTGCAAAGGCCAGAAATTGACATTCTGTGCATATAATTTGGATTTATATGACAAGGGAGGGTCTTTTCCCTTAGGGTTTGCAATCCTCTCAGCTAAGTAGAAAAACATTAATTAGCAAAAGCTTTTGTCTAAAGATCAGAATCATTGGCTGACAGAGGATTATCACTCTATAAAAGTTCTAAATCAATGATATGTGGAATCCAAACTACCCAAATGACAAGGGACCTCCATTTTAAATAAAGCTCCAGCATTTCAGATGAGCTGGTACAAGTTTAGCCTTTGGATGGTGATGCTTTTCCCAGCATGGGTCTATAGGGATGACAAGATATTATTCTTAACTCTAGAGTTATCAAGGCCTATTATTTTTGAATAAACTTAACAGCTTTGGGAATGGAAAGGAGGACAAGTAGTGGTGAGGGGAAATAATTGTACAGGCATCTGTGGGTGTGGATGATTTTTTTTTCATAATTACCAATGCTGAAAATGCTAATGTGAGAATAACTGCAGAGCTATTACAATGAACACTTTGCGTTGGCTGCTCTTTTTCCTTATCTGACAAGGAGGGCTGCATATATTTTTTTATGTGCTAATAAAGTTTAAAAATCTGTTTCCTAAATAGCTTAGCAATAAAGGAATCAACAGAAGCTGTGAGAATAGAAGTTATGCCACTTCATTTTCTATGTTTGTATTTGTATTTTCCCTGTCTCCTCTGTTGTCTTCTTCAAACATGTTGATTGATTGTTTCCATTCATTTTATGTCTGCATGGAAGGCTGAGCATGCAACCTTATTGTCATCAAACGGTCCTGAGAGTTATAGTTCTGAAGGTGTGTATGTGTGTGTATGTGCACAGGCATATCTGGTGTGGAAGATGGTCACATCAATCAATAGCACTTTTTCTGTGGGCTATCTTGACCTTGCAGAGTCCGCAATTCCTTACCTCTCCTTTGTTGGAGTGGTGAAATGTAAGCAAAGTCTTTGGCTTCTCACAGGGAGTGAAAATGCTGGAGACAGTAATGGCACTGAAAACGTACATAACATGATTGATAGCAATAATCTGTGGTGAGGAAGTTAGGTAAGCTAACATAAAGAATTCCCAAGGCCTGAATTTCAAGCCCCTGGTCTGAATCAACATGGGATGAACATCTTGTCTATACAGGAGCTTGAGGCAAACAAAGCCTTGAAACAAAGGCAGCCTCATGGGCAGAGGGGTCCACAGCTGGTTATCTCTAGACCCAATTCAGGGACCAAGACTAAAGGAGGTTGCCCAGTCAAAGCCCTCACCCCTTTACTGCTGGAAGGCTTGATTTTGCTAAGCAGATCCTGAACTGTGAAGATCCTGAACTGTGTATATAGAGATTGTATTTTATGTATATATATTTTCCCTTGATGGGACAAATTACACTCTGGGAGAGAGGCTTATTTGTAGGGAAAGAATTCAGGCTGACTGAAGAGGCTTTTCCATACATTGTTGGATAGGATAAAATCACAGTGAACATCAACAACACTCACCACCTATCCCTGGGACCGAGAGCTAAGCCATAATATTCTGTAACTAAAGTGAAGGAGGTGATGACACCCTAAGGCATCATCCATTCCATGTATAGAAACCTGACAACTGAGTGTTACTCCAACACAGAGATGGGGACGTTTTTATTACTCCAACAGAGAGATGAGAAGTTGTATGTTTTCAGACTACAACTTCCAGAATATGCAAGCTGTCAGGGGTATATGTGATTTTATGATTTTCAAAAGGTAACATTTCCAATCTGTGCTTCAATATTGGTGATGAGATAGCATTCTCCAGTATGGTAGCAGGTTAAATTTGGGCAAAGAAAAAGTCTTCTTATAGGGAGGTTAAGAATCTTACCCTTGCTGAGATTTTGGTCAATAGAGGCAGCGTAGTCTTTTGAGGATTCTTCATATTTTGTGAGGAACTCACCTCCAGCATGAGATTGAAATACCAAGCATCATCATGAGGTGTCCACAATTTGTTAAGATACCCCTGAAAAATGATTGTCTTTTCCTTTTGCAAAGCTAAGCACATGCACATAGCATAGCAAGCACAAAGTGCAGGCCAGTTGATCACAAAGGTATAACTCAGCTAATATTTTACTTTTACGGTCCCTCCAGCAAGATAAAAGTTACCACATTTACCAGTCTTGAGCATTTCACAGAATAAAAATCTCTCTGACATAGATAGCCCCTATTCACCTTGTGGTATGGAGAAGGTCTGCTTTCTCCCGTTTACTTCACAACACTCCAGCAACACCAGCTGGAGGCAGTCACTTCATTTAGCCTAGCAGACTGAGGCTGTGGTCAGACTTGCTACTACTATTTTTGTTCCACATTTCCCTTTTCGCATTTCCCTTTCACACATGCATTCCATGGAGTGTGTACTCACTCCTAAATCGATTTATTTCTTATACATCTGGAGTTCTGGTCCATGTCTCCCAACAGCTGCCATCTGCCATTTTGAAAAAACAATTTTCAAAGTGGAATGTTGATCACGTTGGTATGTTTCTCTCACATAGGGCTTGACATACTTGAGGATTGTAAAGGGAAAGGGAGAAGGGAAAGGGAGAAGGGGGTCAATGGGGGAAGGTGAAAGAGGAAGTTGAAGGCTATCCAAGAAGCCAAGGGGACAGGTATAACAGTAGGATACTCTCCCAAAGTCCTTCAGGAATGGGCAAAAAGAAGCATGTGGGGCATCAGTCCCCCTACTGCAGGGGCTGCCAAACTTTTTCCACTTGTGGCTCCCCTGAACGGTGGCAGCAGCAGTGGTGGAGAAGGCAGATTGGCGAGGGGTGTGGGACAGAACAGGAAGCAAAGAAGCACAAAGGAGCCAGAGCCAGAGCTGGAAGAGCAGCAGCAGTAGCAACGCCATTGCTGCCTCAGCGAAAAAACTAAGAAAATCTTCAGCTTTGCTCCTGCCTGGTTTGGTGGCACTCTAGGGAGCCACAGGGTGCCACGAGGGGCCAACAAGTGCATTTTTCAACACAGTGATGTACCTACACATTTGTTTTAAAAAGGGGGGGAGGGGGACAGAGAAGAAAAAGAGAGAGAGGAAGGGAATATGTCCTGCTTGTGGAGTGTAATCGAATGTATTGAATTTACCTTTAAAAATGCAGAATGGTTAAAAAGGTGTGAACCACTATCACAGGATATATGCCATGTGACCACAACTACACAGACGTGAGAAAGAAGGGGGATATTCTCTAGTCTGACTGCAGCCTGACTTTGCTGTGCCCTTTTCATCTGCTGGCATTTCTGTTAAGAAATTGTTCTGAACTGGAATTTTGAATACTGGATTCCTTGTTCCTTAAAATATTCATATTCCAGCATGAGCCACACTTACTAGACAATAAGAAATGCTGACCATTGTGAGTTTTTACATATATAGGATTGTCTTGTAAACTCCTTGATTCTCAAATGTTTCTGCGATGCACAAAGGAATCTGAAGGACTTCAAGATGCATTTTTACGCTAAGGAGGAAAATGTGTATTAATAAAGTGCACAAAATAATAAAATGCACAAAATGTATTCCAGATCTGAAGAAAGTCTGTGTGCCAACTTGTATAAGAGGCCTGAATATTTTTGTCAGTTAAAGCCAACTTGACCTTTTTGAAACAGCATAGGATCACAGTGTGTCACATGTATTTACCTTATATATTATATTATGCTACAAAAATGGCAATATCCAGTATGTGTATACATATGCTACCCAGTGCATAAATGTAACAGGTGCACATATATGATACACAAAGGCAAGATTTTTGTGGGAACATTAAGTTTAACAGATTTATTTCCATTTGAGGTTTTGTAGATTACAATCAATTTTCTCAGGTGCAAGGAGTAAAATATTCCACCATCAGGAATTTCCTGCATTTCATTTCCCTCTGATTCCACAACCACATATACTGCCATTTAATCTTAAAGGTGGCAGAAGTGTGTATGTGTGTTTGTGTGTTATGAAAAGAGGTTAGCACCGTTCCTTTGAAAATGAGGAAGAAATCACCAAAGTAGTCTATTACAAATGAAACTACAAAGCTTGAGAATGTTCTCATTTTTTTTTTTCTGTTTGCCTTCTGAGACAGCAAATTTTAAGAAATTTTACTTTGCCTTTTGAGATATATATATATATATTGGTGTTGATAAGAGTACTGGCTGGACAGTTAAGTGAATTAGGTATCTGGCTGTGGAGCCAGAGATTGGAAGTTCAATTCCCTACTGACCATCTCAGAAGAGCCAACCTGTGAGGCCTTGGGCCAACTGCATAGTCCTAGGCAGAAGAAGGGAAGGCAAACCACTTCTGAGTATGTTCTAGCTAGAAAAATCTGAAAAGGATTGCCATAATTCAGAATTGATTTCATGACACATGGTTATTAATTAGTAAAAATACTCATAACAGTTCTTGACATTACAAGAATTATTTGTCACATTTTGTGCAAATTGTGCACTTGCACAGAATTGTGATAGCTCCTGCCAGCTTGTCGCATGGACTTTCAATGATTAGATGCATTGGCTGGTTTGTTTATATCATTTTGATTAACCAGACAGTCATTCTGTGTTTGCTATCTCCATATGTACTTTACTTTAAAAAGCAGGAAAAAAACACTGGTTTGGGGAGCAACATTTTATGCAGATTTTATTTTAAAAAGCTCAGTTTTATAAAAGGGCTATGGCTCTTGTTCTCATGCCAGAAGTGAGAAATTTCTGATGGGACAGCAATTTCGTCACAAGCTCGTCTCATACAAAAGGAGTAATTTTGGGGGAAATTCTTCATATCCCTGAGTTGTGAGGGAGATATTTGAGCAACATATGTTGATAAGGACCATCATTTGCTTTGTGGTGTTAGATGTAATGTAGTTGCCAAAGTGTGTGTGTTGGGGGGGGGGGGCTCTGGGCCTTGGTGAGTTCAGCCTCTGTTTGCTGACAGGAATTCCACAGAGGGTGGTGAGATGGCTGTAATGAATGCAAAGAGCCCCTACTGTGTGTTGCCTCTGGCAGGGACCCCTACAATTGTGGAAGCTATCCATTAAATGTATTTACCACAGATGTGCTTTATATGTTCATTTGTGTGTGTGTATTTGTATGTGTGTGTGTGTGTTGTATGTGTGAAATTTTATTTTTGTAAGAGAAGAGGGGTTAGTTTGTCTCTTTTGTGAAACAGGATTTGAAGTTTTTACCTTCTGGTAACCTTATGTCTCACTGTCATCCATTGTTAAAGAAAGAAAAAGGGGAAAAAAGAAGCTCTCACAAAAGGGTAATAATGCTTCCCCTCAGGCATTAGTGTGAATATTTTGAGTGGTTTTGCTTTTCTTCCTTTGTCTTCTGAAAAGTGGGTTGCTTTCCTTATCTCTTCGCTGTAGTTGAAAAGAAAGGGTAAAATATGCACAAGGGGGTGCAGAGCAATCCTATATATGTTTACACAGAAGTAAGTCCTATTCAATTAATGAGGCTTACTACCACACAGATGGGAATAGAATTGCAGCTTAAAGATCATGAAAGCACCTGTCAAAGTGGTTGAGATCAAGGTGCCATTTCCAAAGTGTAGTTCTAAAATACCTGTGGGAAGAGAGGGGGGGGGGGAGTTTTCCCTAATTTGCCATAACAATTTTCTGTGATCTTAAGAAACATAAAGAGGATACATGAAAGCTAAAAACTTGCATGACTCACCTGAAAATCCAAAGAAAACCTTTAATTCACGGAGCTGGTTATGCAGCCAAGGGAACTATAAGATACCAGCTGTTGCCTTGGTGTCATTTTTGCTCTTATTGCAACAATGGTTCAGCTGCTGAAAAAAATCAAAATAATGACAGCTAATTTCATTTACCTTGTGTTGTTTGAGAAACTGCCCCCTTCCTGATGTGTGACAAATTCCTCTTGAAAGATGAAGCAACTATTGTCAGTTTATTATACATTATTGAATCTGTTGTTCAAAAGGAGCTGCAGAATCAAGTACCCGTCTGGCCATTCCTTTGATACCCCTAGGGATCCTGGGTAATGCATCTTTTTACACCTGAGAAGTACAGAAAATGCATTTCCTTAACATGTTAAATGATAGAAAGCATAATGGAGAAAACTCCTATGCTGCTTGATGAAACACTTTGATATCAGAGTTTCCAATATGCGTTATGCTGTAGTTAGTTTTGTTGCCCGGGCACCAGTTTGTCCATTTTACACAAGTCTCTCCCTCCAAAAAAGAAAAAAAAAGAAAAAGAAAAAAAATTCTTATTTCTACTCCAGATCTGAACTAAACATTCTCCAATATTGTGGCGTGGAAGAGCTGTGGATCCTGTAAGTCTATAGCTTTATTCAGACACTATCCCTGAAACCAGGTAGGGCTTGTAGCATGGTGGGGATGAAGGTAAGCCCACTCTCCCAGATACTCACCACACCTGGAAGACAGGCAGACCTTCGTGTATTCACAGTGAAGGTTTTCAGTGGATTTTGTGAGTCCATTCCTCTGAATGAGCTTACAGTGATTGGGAGCTCTGATTAGACAGAAATTGTGTTTCAACCCCAGAAATGTTGAAAGAGGGATCAACGGTGAGCAATCTTGCAGGCATGATTGCAGACCTTCATTGCGAACACCTGGTGAAGATCTGCCTGTTTTCTGGGGCTGGTAGAGATGTGGGGGCAGGGCTTTTTTGTGCACCCTTGACACTATCATGTTTCAGGACTTACCTAGCTTCAGGATATAATGCCTGAAGAGGACTTACAGGGGGTCTCTGACTATTTATTTATTTATTTATTTATTACATTTATAGCCCACCCATCTAGTCATATAGACTACTCTGGGCGGGTAACAACATATCATCTAACAATTTAACAATTTAAAATCATAACAATATATTACTAAATAAACAATGATCCAAGACTATCCACCAGCAACCTCCTGACATATCTGATCCCAGTCAGCATTTCAGCCTTGGGGATAAAATTATCTTTGAAACTTCCATGATAGCTGGAGGGGGACATCTAATTTCTTTTTGTCTGCCATTGGATTGAGATAGCCACTGTTTCCTATTGTCAGCCCACTTCTGGAACCATAGAATTGCTCTTCAAATATATCAGAAGTGATATATTTGTTGTTTCTAGATTACATTTAATTATTACATTAAGGTACCCTCCAGCAATTAGCAAGTGCAGGAGAGGTCCTTTGTCTTAAAGGGAAGGAACGTGAAGTCAGCAAACCTTGGCTCTTCCCCCCTTTTCATCATCTAGTGTCACTTCAGCATCTGCCTTATATGGTATTTTAACTTTCCGTTTCCCTTTCCTAGTTTTCAAACATATCTCTTTAACCATTCAAATACAGATTTTTCGAGTGTGATTTGGAACAGCCCCAATTCACACCAGAACTGGGTCAGGTCTGTTTCTTAATTTTGGATGCCAAAATAGTTAGTCCCAGTTCAACTCAGATTTCAGCATTTGGCTGAAACTGGTGCATAGCCTTTGTTTGCACCTCTGTTTTTATTAAATATGGGAGGCACAAGTAACATGTGTGGAATAAGCATACTTAGGGTGTAATCAGATGGCTGGAAAGGTACACACCAGATTTCTTCACCAAATCTCTCTGCTGGAGAATAAGACAAGTCCCCAAAAATAGCCATCTGCCTATAGCTGCATCAAAACAATTTAGCTTGAGTGTGGATCAGGTCAAGCTAGAGTGCATTTCTGCTTATATCATATGATAGTCATGACTGGACTACTCCAGAAGAGGTCCAAAATGCAATCCATTTCCCTGTGTGATGACACTGAACTTGTTTAGCACAAATATAGAGTAATTTTATTTCAGGTTGTTTTTGCAGAAGTTACCAAAATTTGCACATTTCATATTTGGGATGGGAAGAGCTTCAGTTTTAAATTATTTATATGTGGAAGAAAATAAAACAATCAGATTTTCCCATTGATAATTTAAACCGTACTGAAAAACAATCATTGTTGCAAAAAACAGTTTCTTACATTTTATAAATAATTTCTACTGCTTATTGAATATTCATTTCAGCTGTTGAGAGAAAAAGCTGAGGCAGAATGTTGGTTCTGAGTGGGAGATGGAGGATTCATTTGGCTTGGGGGGGGGAACCCTCTCATATAGTATGGAGGAATCAGAAGGATGTCATGGAATAGGTAGGCAGCAGGTCCAGAAGAAGGGGGTTTGAGGCTTGTAGGAAGAACAGAAAGAGTGTGCTGAGCAGAATATTGGAGTTACAAGCAAATGCTTAGGAGGCAGAGTAGCCAAGGATGGCTCCATACATGTTCGTGACCTAGATGGAGCAGCCTGTGGTAGCCTTCTCCCCCAAGTTATGATGCATGGTGTCCCAGGCTAGCCTAACCGCTCTCTTGCCAGGTGAGGCAGAAACTCCCATGCCAATTTGTCTTTCACGCCCAACAACAACAAAATGCTATAAATAAATAACTAATCTGTTATCTATCTGTCTCCCTTTCATGACAGCCAGAATTGGTTTCCTGAGGAAGTTACCTTTGCCTAAGGGCAAGGCTAGTCCTGAGCATGGCTGAAGCAGTGTGTGTGTGTGGAATTAAATAGAGAGCATCATGGACCTAAGAGAGAGAGAGAGAGAGAGAGAGAGAGAGAGAGAGAGAGAGAGAGAGAGAGAGAGATAAGTCTGAGAAATAAAATGCCTGTAAATTCAAGAGACTGCTTAAGACACAAGCCACACATCAAATAAACAAACAGGCAATCATTGCCTCATTGGAGGACTCTTCCACAAGAATGAGTCAAAAATCTTTGAACCAGAAGATACTGAGAAGCTGACTTACCCCACAGATTATTCTGATTTATGAAAGTCTGAATGACTCCATCTTCGTAGTTTTGCTCCAGAGTCTCCTGTGAAGACTCCAGGCAAAGTGCGTGGCCACAAAGAAATATTATCCATATGTAAAGACTTTCTCGGGAGTAGAGGTTCTCCTTGAGGGAAAACCAGGGAGACCCACTGTTCAAATAAATATGGCTGAGCATTGGTTGGGCCCCCATCAGTTCAGCAATATGAATTGCTTGGAACTGTGAGGTTTTGGGTGGGAAAACCCAAACATCTCCTCTGGATGCTGCCTGCTATGCTCCTCATATCCTGACTCTTGCACTGAGTGCACTGCTGCATTTTGTTTGGACTGTCTTTATTGACTGTTTCTCTTAGAATCTTCCTATCTGTTTGCTGTTTACAAATGGACTGGTTAAACCATCATATGTTCTTGGACATTGGTTTTCTGTCCTCCTCAGTTGGAATGTATTACTTTCTGGTAGGAATGAGTTTCTTGATCTTGGCTTTTGTTCTCTGGACTTACTTTGCCCGGCTCATCTATTTGTGAGGCAGTTCTGTACCAACGACTATTATAAGTCCTAAAGTGCTCTGAGGACTTTGTTTGAGTGTCATACCTTTGACCTTGACAGTTCCTTACTATTGGGACCTCACCCACTTAAAAAGAAAATGCACACTCATAAGTATCACTGGAGCACAGTGAAGACTCCAGAGGTATGTTGATAGACAGGTTGAATAGCAAGAGAACAGAGTGCAAGGCTTGCTGTAAGCTTATGGTGCTTTCAGAACAAAGTTGCTCTGGGGACTTTCCAGCTGAAGTTTTGTTCATACGGTAAGGTTTATCTAGTTTGTCAGAAATTTGGAAAAAGAATAGACTTCTGGTCTGAAACTTTGGTTCCATGATTCATTCTGGAAGGTGCAAATTGGCTAAATTCTGATTTTTGTAAAAACAATTAAAATTTTTTTAAAAAGAGTTAAAGCAAATATTCTGCCTGTTCAGTTTGACCTTGCATAAAAGAGATAATTTTCAGAAATGCCACTTATCATGACTGAGTGAACCTACTGAAATAAAAGGCACACAGATTGGGAATGACCTGCCCTGTGCTATTTTGTTAGCACTCTGAGTCAATCTGTGTTGCTGGTCTGTGATGGTACATATTTTTGCATTTCTGTTTTCCCATGAAGACTCCATTCCTGTGACAGAGGAAACCCACATGGGAAGGCTAGGCCATAGATTGAATGGTGCAGGCAATATGAGGGGCACCAATGAGGTCTGCAGACCAGGGCACTCTATTTTATATATATTCATGGGTATTTGTGTGTTTCCAGGGTAACCACAGGGGCATTAAGAAGCTCTAAAGTGAGGACTGAAAAACTAAGGAAGACAAGAATATGCTTTTAGTCTTAGAGATGAACTTCCCTACCTTTCCTCCTGCAAACTCACTGATTACATCATCAAATTATTGTGGCAGCAGCACCACTAATTTATGATCCTGAGAACAATAAGGGCAGAGAAGCTGAGAAACGATGGCAAATGTAGAGATATGCAAATTCCCTGAATTGTCCTAAGAAAGAATCAACAGAGTTCCTTCCTTCTCAGTGACTGCCTCAGGAAGCTGGCTGATTTTTATTTTTTTTTGGAAGCTAGAGAAAAAGGAATAACAATATATATTGCGCCCCCAGAGGTACGTCAAGAGGTGTTAGCAAATAATGAACTAAATAAGGCAATATAGCACCAAATTCATTTACTCTATGGACACCAGTTCCTAGACAATGGCTAAAATCAAGGAGAATTTTTCTGCACATATCCCAAGCTCTAAATATTAAACCAGAAGAAGCTATGACATGGAAAATAAAAACAACACACCTTGCCAAATGGATGAATTATGAAGAATGTCTCCCACCAGGACAAGACTCTAGCTGAACCTTCTGGAAGTCACCTAAAAGACTTCAAAGTGAAGTAGGAAGATCAAAGAAGAATCAGGTAAAATGGGGCTACTTGACAAATTTTCTGACTGTGGAGAAATTCAATAAATGCAGCACTTATGTGCACGCAATTTATGCCCTCCCAAATGTGCAAAAGAAGATCCAGCCCATGGCTGAGCTAACACTATTGAAGCAGCCTGCTTCTGATCAAAAACAGTCTAGTTATCTTAATTTCTTAATTTGTTTTTAATTTCACCTATATTTCATATACATGTATCCAGAATTTGAAATTATGCAATGCTCTGATAAGAATAAAGAAAGAAAAGAAAGCACAGGTAAAACAAAGTTTCCAAGAATAATATGTTCCCAACAGAGTTTTAAATTCAGTTAGACACCCTTATCTTCCTAGCAATCCATGTAACAAGCTGTCAATATTTTAACAGCTAGCTAAGCTCTTACTAGTGGCCAGACAAAATGTCTCTGTCTTGACAGGTATGGTTTTTCTCACCCAAACAAGGCTTCTCACTACAGAGGGATTAAAATAACTTTTTGTGGTTTCGGCAGGTGCATATTCTCATTACTAAGAAAACCATCTGCTCTCCTGTATCTCTGAGACCAGGAAACATCTACATTGTACTTTCAAACAGTTTGGTTAATATCACTTCACAAGCCTTTTCTTTTTCACTCCAAAATTACTTCTTGCTACAATGAAATGTTTTTTACATGACCAAACATTATTGCTTTGTGACTACAAATAGTGTTATACGGTCCCTCACCAAACATTTGTATCCAAGCAGAAGTCCTTGGTGAATAGGGGCTCAGGTGGTGAGACACACAACGATGAAGGCAGTTTCCCAAGATTTGCCCTCAGGGCTTTAAGGCTGAAGAATGAAAGGAATTCCTTTGGGGCTCTCCTGGTCTATGTACTCACAGTCTTGCAGCTTGGAGGGGTGGGAGTGGGATGCAGGGAATGTAGTTATTCAGCATCCAGGAGTGGCTTCCATTATACTGAGTTGAGCTGAAACCATTGTTCCGAACAAGGGATGGACAGGAATTTGTTATAGCATGTTAGCAGCAAACATATTTTCATGGAGAGCTAAAACAGTTCATTTGGGAATGATTCTTCACTGTGTGAACACAGGGCCTATTCACTGGCTCTAATAATGTAATTAGAATTAGAAGAGGACTGATTGGGGATATGGATTGCATACAAACCATCCCTTGGAGCTTGGATTTTGCTACTGTCTTGCCCAGGTCATAAAATGGTTCAAATACTGTTGCTTAGTGAAGTCAATTGCAACTGGAGTAGGCCCAATAAACCTGTGAAATTTACAGAGGAGTTCTCATGAAATCCCCACTGATTCAATGGGACTACTCTCATTGCAATTTACTATGGCAAGCAACAGGATTTCAGCCACTGTGTCAAGAACAGTGGGAAGAAATGTAACTGCGCTGAGCCCTTGCACTATAAACAGTCATCCTATCATCTGTGTTTTTCTTGATTTTCACCCCTCCGCCATAAATTAGAGATAGGCACGAATCAGAAAAATGGAAATTAATTTTGATTCTTGATTTGTCAAGGTCAATGAATCATGAATTACGAATTTGTGTTTTTTTTCTTTTTTAATAACATTTTATTAATTTTTCAATATATCTACATTTAATTCGTGCTTGTTAAACATCGTGTTACATGGGTTGCTTATAATTATTTGTTTTTGCGTCTTGATGTCTTCCTAATTGTCCCTTCAGAATCTATACATTTTTTAAGCATTTAAACCAATCATATGTGTATTTTAGTGTACCATATTGGCTAGTATCATAATATTGCTCTCATAGTATACAATGTTCTCAAAATTCTCGAATAACATACCTAATAAAAGCAATTCTGGTTTCAAATCTATATAATTTTGAGGCAATTTAACCGATCAACTTTGTATTTTATACCAATAATTTCCTTTATATAATTGTTTAGCCATTTCTATCTCCTATGACATTTTTTGTCATGTCTATATCAATATCATATCTAATATATGTTAATTAAGTACTATTTGTTTTACCTCTTTCTTATATCTAGCTTCAATTCACCTTAAGAATCACCATGTTATGCCTTTACCCTGATTAATGATCCCTTATTTCAGTTTATTTCCCTTTCTAATATATAAAACATGTCCCCTTACAATTCCAGACGTTAGGTGTCAACGTTGAGGGCTACCTTAATATTTTTTCCTTTACATCTTTTCTAAGTGACTCCTTCTCTTGTTTGTCTTTTCCCAATTCTTATTTCTATCTCTCTAAAAATTCTGTCGTCCCTTTTATCGTCTGAGATCATTTTATACACTTGATCTATCTCCAATAGATTTTCCAGGCTATTTTTAATTAATTCTGCTGATTCTCTCCCCTTATCTTCCCTTAGCACACCTAAGATTCTTCTTGGCTCCAGGGTTAGAATTAAATCTCCTAAATTTTCTCCTCTGATTTCCTCCAGCCCTTCCTTTGGTTGGCATACATCACCCACCACCCTCACATTTCCTTGTTCATTATTCCCTGTCTCCTGTTGAATATAGTCCTTCCTTAGTTGCTCCTTGAATAATTTTGCCTCTTTGTTGTGGGATCTCACTATTTCTAAAATTGCTTGAAGGGTAGATTTTGTTTCATCCGAAAATTTCCTTGTTGTAGCATTATGTCCCCAGATGTCAAGTACTTGTATTCCAAGTGCAAGATGTCCAGTAGTTTAAAGAAATCAGTCCAGTCCCATCAATAATTGCTGTTTCATCCGAAAATTTCCTTGTTGTAGCATTATGTCCCCAGATGTCAAGTACTTGTATTCCAAGTGCAAGATGTCCAGTAGTTTAAAGAAATCAGTCCAGTCCCATCAATAATTGCTGTTTCATCCGAAAATTTCCTTGTTGTAGCATTATGTCCCCAGATGTCAAGTACTTGTATTCCAAGTGCAAGATGTCCAGTAGTTTAAAGAAATCAGTCCAGTCCCATCATTAAGTCCACTTTAATAGATTGATCATCTTTAGGGTTAATTTTGAATCCAGTCTCAGACATAAGTTGACAGCCCAGTTCACTCGATTTTTGTATTCATGGACTGATATTTTTTGTAATCCAGCCCTGAGAACAGTCCATTCCAGTATTGATTCTATCCCAGCCTGTGTTCCAGTCAGGTTCAGAACCCAGGATACATCCAAATGTTTTTATTGGTCCACCTAGGTCCACATTAGCCAGATATATATTCCAAGATGAATTGTCTTTGTTAGACTTTCCAGGGTTAATTTGTCTATGATTTAGTCAGTTCTCAGGAAAAAAAGGAAAGTCAAAACAGATTCCAAGCTTGAGTGTTCAAGGTCATAGTTCTGGGCTTTTTGCCAGCGCTGTAGATAGCTGTATATAGCCATAACATAAACAGTTTAACTCCCAGTGTTGTTTGGCTAATAATAATTTTAAGAGGAAAATTTCTTAAGTTTCTAACACCAAAGTAATACCAAACTTCCTTCCTTGAAGTATAATTAAGTGTTTAATTAGTGTCCAATTTATTTTCTTTGTGTCTCTTTGCGTCTCCTTCCCCCTCTCCAGATCCACCGCTGCTCTCTAAGTGGTGGGGATAAGATACACTTATTTCTGTTAAAGGGATTATTTCATCCAGGGATAGCCATAGAGCAGTATAGTTATAATTTTGTATCTCACCCACTGGTAACGATGATGTTAATTAGCTGTTTTATCACTTCTTTGTTGCTGGCTGCTGATGACTTGCAAGCAAGCTGTTCAGCTGCTTGTTTCTGCCCGCTGGTTGATTGGAGAGTTTCCCGGATCAAATTGGGGATAACCGCCATCCTCCCCCATGATCAACAGGCTTCTCCCCTAATTCACCAACTCTTCAGGGTGGTTTTAACCCCCTGGGGGGTCCCAAACAGGTCGGAATTGCATCAAGCCAGAAGTCACGTTTTTTTCCTTTTTTTTCCTGATGAATCGATGAATCAATTTAATTTATTTTTGAATGTAAAACCCTAAGAACCTAGAGACACCAAATTCACAGGGAAGCCTCCCCTGACTCTCCTCTACAAGCCCTATAAGTGTGATGAAGTTTGGGTTTTGGACATCCGAGTTATACACCCACAAGGAGGCCCCTCAGGAAAGTTCCCTCCAGGCACCTAGAGACATCAAAATCACAGATAAGCTTCTATTGACTTTTCTCTACAATTCCTCGAAGTTTGGTGAAGATTGGGGTTCAGACATCCAGGTTTTACATCTATGAAGTGCCCCCCCAGGAAAGTGCTCTTTAGCAGCTGTCTTGGGGAAACTCAATCTTCACCAAACTTGGAGGGATTGTAGAGGAGAATCAGAGGAAGCTTCCCTGAAATTTTGGTGTCTCTAAGTACCTGGGGGCCTGTTTTATAGCCAAATGAATCAAGAAATCAAAAATTGCTAAAAATTCATTGATTTGTATTTGTTGGGGCATTGCTACGTACAAATATAAATTGGTGAATGAGCAAACAAATTTGGTGATTTGTTTTTTTTAATTTGTGCCTATCTCTAATAATGATGCCACAATATAGTAAGAGCACATTCATGAATTGAGGTCTCTCTCTCTCTCTCTCTCTCTCAATGTGTGTGTGTGTGTGAGAGAGAGAGAGGGAGAGAGAGAGATCCTTATTATAATCTTTTATCTCTGGACATTCTCAGCTCACATGCATTAGAACAAGAGGGGCTGATTATTTTAACAATATGATCACCTCTTCAGCAATTGTTTTACAATTTAATATTATAACAGTCCAAACAATGGGAGAAATTGAATATTCCCTAATTAGACCAATGAGCCATGTAGAGCATGATGTGGAACATGGAGGAGCATAAAAACATTTTATCCAACAGATTACTTTTAACAGAACTTCAAAATCACAGGAAGAGTGAGTAGGGCTTGCTGTGTGAGAATAGTGTTCATTGTTGCTTCTGTGGTAACAAGGCTCCAGAAAACCAACAAGGTCACTGTAGATGTCTGTCTTTGGTTCTGCTAAAAACATTTTTTTCTTTTAGTCTAGGCCTGACTACCATTTTAGTTTCTCACAGTGCCCTGAAGTCAGGGCAATCTATGGTCTAATGGGAAGGCCTCACTTGGAAATGCTGTTGTCCGTAGCCTTGCTGCCAGTCATATTATGCCAATCAATTATTACTGCTTTAATCTTTGAATCTCATAAATGGACACTGTGGGCAGCCAAGTCCCTGTGAGGGAGATTCTGGCAGCATTCTATGGCTTGTAATTTCGCTCCTCCTCTTCTTTATGTCATTCAGAGAAACCAGGGGAGAAATGACATAATAGGGAAACTATTTTGCTTCACATTTTCATAAAAATACAGTTTACATGAACTGAGATGTTTTGAGGAGCTGGAGGGAAAAGGTAAAAGACATATTGTGGATGTCTCTGAACGCACAGTGGTAACAACTTACCCAGTGGAAATAATAACACAGATATTAACCTGTGTTACATTTATGTACTGTATCATCAGTCCTAAACTATCTGCAAATACAGTTATGATTCTGAAGCAGACACATACCTACATGGTATATACAGACCAACACAGTCAATAACCAAATATGGGGCTACAGATTGATGTTCAATCCACCCTGTGCCCTTTTGGTGATATTCCAATCTGATCTTTTTCCAGGTTCTTAACAGTATTTCAAGAAGAAGTTTGATTTCCATCGCCCCCTTTTTTTTTCTCTAGCTGCAGGGAAGAAGTCCTAGTTGGCTTCCCAAGGCTGCCGTAGAGAAGGGAAAGAATAAAGACTTCAAAAGGGCAACAGGCATTTGCCTCCTTGGTTCCTTCTTAAATGGTGGTGGAGGTAAGC
The DNA here is from genome assembly GCA_037013535.1 of Intellagama lesueurii. Taxonomy (NCBI): domain Eukaryota; kingdom Metazoa; phylum Chordata; class Lepidosauria; order Squamata; family Agamidae; genus Intellagama; species Intellagama lesueurii. The sequence continues at coordinate 66,535,235 of JBAJHW010000004.1, read as the reverse complement.
CTGTTATTCTCTAAACCATTTCTGCCCTTTCTCTCTCTCCCTGTTCTTCCTATTCCCTGTACCTGTAATTAATAATGCTACCTTGACAAGATTTTGAGGATCAAATTGATGAGTTTGCAGCAGGAAAGGTAAGGAAGGATCATTTTTAACATAAAGAGCACACCCTCCTTCTCCATAGCTGTCAACTGAGCATCTTACATGGGTCTTCTTTCTCTTCCTGCACTTCTAATCAGGATGCATAAATGTCAGATTTAACTTAAAGGACCAGTATAGGTGCTGTTCCACCCTGTTAGTGCCTCTGGCCCATAGTACTTGACCCTGGTGTCACCTCCTCATACACAAATGTCTCTGATTTGGGTCATATTTGCACATTTGCCTGAAGACTGTGGATATCCCACATCAATATACATATATTTCATTCGTTCATTCAAAATTTTCCAGGTCTGGCCCAAAATATTAAGCAAAGATACCCCTCCATCCATTCCATGTATGGCAGCTGGAACTTACTCAATAATGAAATAAGTTCCTCCACCCCACCTGAAGGCAAAATGATAGTTTGCAAAGTATAAAACAGGCTCTGTGGTACTCACAACCCAGTCTTCTCAGAGAATGTAGGGCACAGCAAATGCCTGAACTAGCTGCTTCTCTCTTCCTACTGACATAAGTGTCCCTGTTCAGCTTGCATGTAGGACATCTTGCATACCCACATCCTGCCCAGTGTTCAAAGGTCTGGGTATTATTGCTCTTAGTGTTTGCTCATCTCAAAGTTATGACTTCTGAGAGATTTAACTAGGTTGCTATTGTGTATACTGTTGGAAAATTACAACCTTGCATGCTTCTCCTTGATATTAGTGGTGAGCATGCTGTGTATCTCAGATACCTCACATACTTCATGTATCTCACATACCTCAGATATGCAGATGATACCACTCTGATGGCAGAAAGTGAGGAGGAATTAAAGAACCTCTTAATGAGGGTGAAAGAGGAGAGCGCAAAAAATGGTCTGAAGCTCAACATCAAAAAAACTAAGATTATGGCCACTGGTCCCATCACCTCCTGGCAAATAGAAGGGGAAGATATGGAGGCAGTGACAGATTTTACTTTCTTGGACTCCATGATCACTGCAGATGGTGACAGCAGCCACGAAATTAAAAGACGCGTGCTTCTTGGGAGGAAAGCGGTGACAAACCTAGACAGCATCTTAAAAAGCAGAGACATCACCTTGCCGACAAAGGTCCACATAGTCAAAGCTATGGTTTTCCCAGTAGTGATGTATGGAAGTGAGAGCTGGACCATAAAGAAGGCTGACCGCCGAAGAATTGATGCTTTTGAATTGTGGTGCTGGAGGAGACTCTTGAGAGTCCCCTGGCCTGCAAGGAGATCAAACCTATCCATTCTGAAGGAAATCAACCCTGAGTGCTCACTGGAAGGACAGATCCTGAAGCTGAGGCTTCAGTACTTTGGCCATCTCATGAGAAGAGAAATCTCCCTGGAAAAGACCCTGATGTTGGGAAAGTGTGAAGGCAAGAGGAGAAGGGGACAACAGAGGACGAGATGGTTGGACAGTGTCACCGAAGCTACCAACATGAATTTGACCCAACTCCGGGAGGCAGTGGAAGATAGGAGGGCCTGGCGTGCTCTGGTCCATGGGGTCACGAAGAGTCGGACACGACTTAATGATTAAACAACAACAACAAATGCTGTGTATCTGCTAGGAACTTTAGAGATTTCTCCCATGCCTCAGAGTCCTGGAGACCACTCCTTCCTTCTTGTTGCTTCCTTTATTTGCTGTTTGCCCCTTGTTCAAACTTTATGCACATGAAGCTCCAAAATGTGGGAACTGTCATTGCAATATGATGAGGTGCCAGTCATGTACCTGATCATATATGATCAGACACATGACCTCATTAGATCGCAACAGCAGCTACCACTGTTGGCATTCTTTACAGGTAAATATTGTGCAGGATATCAACTAAAGAATATACAGTATATTGCCATGGTTTCATGAAAAATCATAGATGATATTTTTCTATCCCAAAGAACAATTATTTTGCTGCTACTCTAACTATGGTACACCAGGGGCTGTCTTTACTCTTTAAAAAAAGTAGAGCTCTACTTGCAAGGAAATAATTATTACCTTGACTCACAAAACCAATTAGGATTTTACTTTTCACTTGTCATTATCTTTCTATGCACAGCTGAATACAATCAATTCTCAGAATGTCACCTTCTAATTATTAATCACTATCCTTTGCAAACAGCTAAAACCTTTTCATTTTCAGAACCTGTATATTTGTCGATTTCAGAGATAAATTATCACCTCCTCTGATATTCCCTAGCACCCATCTCAAATTCTTTCTGTGCTTTTTTGTTTTGGTTTGGCTTCTCAGCATAATAAAATATGCCTTTTTCTTAATTCATGGGGGTGCTGGAAGCAGTGCTGATGTAAGAAAACATGCATGGATGAAAAAAGACATATTATTTCCTCTATCTCGTTTCTAGATTTTCACAAGAGGGTTTTTCTGTCTTCAAATCTGGAACATTTGCCCTTTTATGTCAGATTCCTGCCTTGCTATCTACTGTTCTTAACAGCCATTGATGCCCTTCTAATTTTTCCTCTTAGTCACATTCCAAATCTGTCTGTTTGGAAAGAGAAGCAAGCGTGATGGATTTTAAACCAAGGACTTCAACACATTACATGACAAGACACAAGATAGATGAGGTAGGAAGACTTTGGGAGCAGTCATTTACTACAGAGGGGCCCTGGAGATATTGCAAAGAGCAATGAGAGTTTCAGCATGCAGAAAAATGACCACCATCCCCAAACCCAGCTGATGAACAGAGCTAGCTTCTGTTTTGATTGTTGTTTTCCCATGTATATGGCCTGCAGAAACAGATCTACAAAAATGCTCACTTGAGAGGGTTATTACTTATTAGAGGTAGTGCAAAGTCACTAGCCTTGCATGAACTTTGTTGTTGTTACATGCCGTCAAGGTGCCTCCAACTTATTGTGACCCTATGAATAAGTGATCTCCAAAATGTCCTCTCATCAAAAGCCCTGCTCAGCTCTTGCAAACTCAAGCCTGTGACTTCCTTTAGGGAGTCAATCCCTCTTGTATTTGGACTTCCTCTTCTTGCTGACCAGAACAGAATGCTGTCCCCGTAGAGGCGCACATGCATCTGTCTGCACGTTCCGATCCCTAAAAAAACAAGGCTGGGCAGTCAAAGAATTCAAGGGTGTAACACATTGTTTGTAGCAGTTGGACATTCACCAACAGAGATGTTGTGCTACAGGGAGGGGAAAAAACTCTCCTCTCCCCCCAGTTTCTTGCTGGAAGTGAGAGGCTGTGGGGTTCATAACCCTAAACAAAATAGTACACAATAATGGCATGCAGATTTGTGTTTTACTGCCTCGGGAATTCTGGCAGCTAACGTCCAAAGGTACATCTGCAGAAGCCCAAACTTTTTTTTCTTGGAATAAAAAATGGTTTTTCTTTTACCTTGCATTTATATATTTTACAACTGCATTTTACAAGTGCCCTATAGTGTTCTAGGACATGTTATGTTATGAAAGCATTATGAATACACCGTGGCATCTCAGTAGAACTGGAAGGAAAATGTAGGAAATATTTGGACACAGTGGTAATAAATTTGTTCTAAAGGGAACAGAAGAGTTAATGAAAAGATCATGGAGTGCCAATATATTGCATTCATAATGCACTGAAATACTGAACAGGATTGTGATCCTAATAATCTGTAATTAAGGTGTCAATTAAATTTCAGTGGTATAGAAAGAGAGTTCAAAGGTTCACAAGAAATGCTTTTGTGGGGTTCCAAATGACTTTCAAAAAAAAAAAAAAACACCCCACACACACACCAAAACAACAACAACAACAACAAAAACAAAAACACACCACAGAGCTATGTTGAATATTTTTGCATTTTGAAATGAAATGGCACATAGAATCAACTAGAGAAAATTAATGTGCATTATACCAATCTAATAAATTAGCTAGAGAAAATGTTGGAAGATAGACAACCTCTAATCTAATCTGTCCTCGATTTTTTTACAAGCTCAGTGTCCCATACATTTATCTGTGAATGTGTTGCCAAACAGTACCTTCAGAAAATGGACACAGGGTGCAATCAGGCAGTGATGTAGCTTGTGTTCTGGACCACTTGTGGCATGATCCAGTTTCAGCTATTTCCTAGTGACTATATGGTGTTCAGGAAATTGTAGACCAGCCCAACCCTCTTCTGTGCCTATCTGAACCCTCTTGGTTCAGCAGCAGGGCTACTCCTTTTTTGAAGCTGAGCTGGAGCAACAGAGACCAGATCATGTGCACATAGAAGGATAGCTTTAAAGGAGATCATATCCTTGGAAGCGCAATCTGACATGATCCTGCTTCCCTGTCTGATCACATCCTCAGAGGAGAGAAAGCTACATATTAAGTCCTCTGTGGGTATTCCCTTCCACATCTTCCTCCTGTGAATGGGAACGGGTGAGAGGGAAGTGTTGCAGTCTACTTGTTGAGGCTACAAGATGGGGGTAGGTGTCACGTTCCCGGGGGTTTCAACAGCAGAGTCTGATAAGCCAGTCCAAGTTCAGAGCCGATACCAAAATGCCAAAGCCAAATCACAAACCGTAATCCAAGGTCAGGGTCCAAAGCCAAATCACACAGTCCGGGGTCAGAGTCCAAAGCCAAAGGTCCAGGGAACAAGGTTCAAGGTAGTCAGGAGCGTGGATGCAAGCCAGGGATTTGACTTGTTGCTTCCACGGATTTCTAGCCGACTAAGAGCTGTTTATATAGTAAAACAGCCCCTTGAGCTGCTGGAAGCTTTTCCATCCTGTCAGTACTCAGGGCTAGTTGATCGGATGTTTCTGTGGGCAGCCTTCGAGCGATCTTCTGACCTTCTTGTCATAAGTCTTCCCCGAAGCCTGGCCCTCAGCCTGTCTACTGGGGGAGGAGAATCTGGGGGTGATTCAGGTGTTTGTGTTTCTAATTGCTCAGCATTCTCCTCAGCCACAGTTAACCCTTCTGGTTCCAGGTCTTCAGCTGCACTCATGACACTATCCCCCTCCCCAGGGCTCCCCCCTTCAGATGGGCCGGGTCGATCAGGATAGGTAGCATGGAACTGCCGTACCAAATCGGGGGTGTGTAGATTGCTGGCGGGTTCCCATGATTGATCCTCAGGACCATAACCTTCCCAATCTACGAAATACTGAAGACCTCCTCGGTGGATTCGGGAGTCCAGGATTTGACGGACCTCGTATTCTTCCTCGCCATCGACCAGAATGGGCGGAGGTGGAGCCAGGGGTGAAGGTCGGGCAGGGTCTGGCGCTGCAACAGGAACAAGGAGAGATCGATGGAAAACTGGGTGGATACGGAGAGTATCTGGAAGTTGTAGCCGGAAAGCAACAGGGTTGATTTGGTCCAGAATTACATAGGGTCCTATAAACCGAGGGTCTAACTTGCGGGACCGGCCAGGTCGGCGGAGATAACGGGTGGAAAGCCAGATCTGGTCCCCTGGTTTCAGAGGTGGCCCTTCTTGCCGTTTCCTGTCGGCCGCTGTTTTATAAGCCTCCTCAGCCTGCTGAAGCTGCTCTCGGAGTAAGTCTTGGAGAGCCTGCAACTCGTGTATATGGGCATCAGCAGCAGGAACCACGGTTGATGGCAGGGTAGCCGGGAAAAAGCGAGGATGGTACCCATAGTTGGCTTCAAATGGGGTCTGTTCTGTAGACATTTGTACGGCATTATTGTAAGCGAATTCAGCCAGGGGTAACAGGGTAGCCCAATTATCTTGTTGATAACAGGTGTAGCAACGGAGATATTGCTCCAGGGTGGCATTGGTACGCTCGGTCTGTCCATCTGTTTGGGGATGATATGCTGACGACAAGTGCACCTGGGTACCCAAACTGGTGTGTAAGGCTTGCCAGAACCGGGAAGTGAATTGGGAACCACGATCGGAAATTAGGTGTGTCGGGAGCCCGTGTAGACGGAAAACATGATGAAGGTAGATTTGGGCGGTTTCAGGAGCTGTGGGAGGTTTGGAACATGGGACAAAATGAGCCATCTTAGTAAATAGGTCCACTATTACTAAGACACAGGCATACCCTTGTGATTGTGGGAGATCCGTGATGAAGTCCAAAGATACTGTGTCCCAAGGGCCGGCCGGTACAGGTAATGGTTGTAACAGACCTGGAGGTTTGGCTGGTACGTCCTTGGCTCGACGACAAACCTCACAGGAACTAACATAACGGGTGACATCAGCTCGAACCCGGGGCCACCAGAACTCCCGTGTGAGCAAGTGCAGAGTTTTGTACCGACCGAAGTGTCCTGCAGGAGGGGAATCATGGGTCAGATAGAGGACGTTGGTTCGGAGGGGCCCTGGAGGAACATACAAGTGTCCACGGTGTAATAGACGACCCTGGTGGTTAGTAAAGTCGCTGGCAGAGCCCTCTTGGAGTTCCTGTAGACGTTGCTTGGCCCAGGGATCTTGAGCTTGGCTGGCTCGAATCTCTTCAGCCAGGGATGAGCGAGTGGTTATGGCTGCAAAGACTGAAGGGGATAGAATAGGTGTGATCGGTGGTTCTTCAGAGGTTGGAACGGCGTATTCCGGTTTGCGGGACAAGGCATCAGCTTTCCGATTCTGAGTATGCGGGACATAGGTGATACGGAAGTCGAACCGGGAGAAAAAGAGACTCCATCGGATTTGGCGTTGGTTAAGGCATCGGGCTGTTTGTAAGTGTTCCAGGTTTCGATGGTCCGTCAAGACTTGGACTGGGTGACGGGCCCCTTCGAGGTAATGCCTCCAAACCTCGAAAGCAGTTTTGATGGCCAAAAGTTCCCGCTCCCAGATGGTGTAATTACGTTCTGAGGGTGTGAACTGCCGGGAGTAGAACGCGCAGGGCTGCAGTGGCTGTGAGGGGTCCTCCCGCTGGGACAGTATTGCACCCAGGGCGACACTGGAGGCATCTGTTTCTACGGTAAACGGTAGTCGGGGATCCGGATAGCATAGAATGGGCTTAGTGGTAAAGCGGGTTTTTAGTGTTATGAAGGCATGGTCTGCCTCCGGAGTCCAAAGAAACGGCTCTTTGGGCCGGAGGAGGCGGGTCAGTGGCGTGGTTACGTCCGCGTAACATGGTATGAACTGACGGTAATAATTCGCAAAGCCGAGAAACCGTTGTACGTCCTTACGGTTCCGGGGTTTCTGCCAGGTCAGAACCGACTCTATCTTCTTTGGGTCCATCTGGATCCCTTGGGGAGATACAATGTGACCCAAGAACTCGACTTCTCGCAGGTTGAATTCACATTTCTCCAGCTTGGCATAGAGTCGGTGTTCTCGTAACCGTTGTAAAACCTGGCGAACATGTTCTGTGTGCCGAACGGGGTCTCGGGAATAAATCAGAATGTCATCCAGGTAGATGATTACAAAGCGATCAAGCAAGTCCCGAAAGATGACATTCATGAACCGCTGGAACACCGCTGGAGCGTTAGTTAAACCGAAAGGCATGACCAGGTATTCATGCTGGCCATAACGAGTTCCGAAAGCCGTCTTCCACTCGTCGCCAGCACGAATTTGCACCAAATTATAGGCGCCACGGAGATCCAACTTGGTGTAAATTCGTGCCCCCTTAAGGCGATCCAAAAGTTCGCCGATCAATGGTAGAGGGTAGCGGTCTCTAATGGTTATCTTATTCAAGGCTCTGTAATCATTGCAAGGGCAGAGCTCCCCACCCTTCTTTTTGACAAAGATGACAGGTGCAGACAGGGGCGACGTGGATGGCCGGATGAATCCCCGTTTCAGATTTTTATCAAGAAAGGCCCTCAAGGCCGCGAGTTCGGGTTCCGACATGGGGTAAATCCGTGCCACAGGAAGGGGTGCCCCAGGCACCAAATTGATAGCACAATCAAAGGGTCAATGTGGAGGTAGTTGGTCAGCCCCCTTCTCCTCGAAGACATCAGCAAAGTCCTCATAATCCAAGGGTATCACGGAGCTGTCTGTTGACCCTGCTGCAGCCAAGGTAGCCGGTGGACCCAGATGCGGACACGGGTCCCTGAAATGTAACTCTCCTTGCGTCCAGTTCATTAGGGGGTTGTGTGTTCGGAGCCAGGAAAGTCCCAGAATAAGTGGAAAACGGGGCATGGGTGCAACGTTGAACTGTAGTTGCTCCTGATGGCGTTGAACCTGGAGGATGACCGGTTGGGTTTCCTGGGTCACAGGACCGGAGCGGAGGAGACGCCCGTCTATGGATTCGACTAGGGTCGGGATCTCTTTATCCTGTACAGGGATCTGGTGCTGTTTCACGAAAGCCGTGTCGATGAAACAGCGATCGGCTCCAGAGTCGACCATGGCATGAACAAACAAGCAACGTCCATCCGGCAGGCAGAGTTTTACTGGTACAAGGAATGGACCCGGGATGTTAAGGTATGGTTCAGGAGACCCAGCTAAGTGCCCCACGTCTGAGGGTCCATTCAGGCATGGAGCAAATCTTTTACTGACGGTGGTTTCACAGAGCCGAGGTTACGCCGCTTAACCAAACAGCCAGAAGCGAAGTGTCCTGCTCCCCCACAGTACAGGCAGAGATTCTGGGAGCGGCGTCGTGTTTTTTCCTCAGGACTGAGGCGTGGCCGAGCCGCTCCCAACTGCATAGGTTCAGAATCCTCTGGTCTAGTATTGGGGGTTGTCAGGGGTGGCTGTAAGAGACGGGAATTGCCCTGTGCTAGGCGTCGGCTCTCCAGGCAGCCATCAATGCGTAAGCATAGAGTGATTAGTTCTTGCAGCGTATTGGGTTGATCTACACATGCCAGCTCAATATACAGCTTACACTGTGCCAGGAATGCTGGAAACTCCTCCACTTTTCCTTCAAACTTTTCAGGAGGAAGCACAGGACACTTGACCTGAGAAGCAGCGTTGGCTTGGGATTGCAGCTGTTGCTGCTGAAGCTGTACCACTGTTTGGGTGAGAAATTGCATTTGAGCCAGCACAGCATTCAGCGTACCTGAACCTTCGCTTGCTTCTTCCTCCATTTTGTGGGGGAAGTGTGGGGGTGGAAGCAATCTGTCACATTCCCGGGGGTTTCAACAGCAGAGTCTGATAAGCCAGTCCAAGTTCAGAGCCGATACCAAAATGCCAAAGCCAAATCACAAACCGTAATCCAAGGTCAGGGTCCAAAGCCAAATCACACAGTCCGGGGTCAGAGTCCAAAGCCAAAGGTCCAGGGAACAAGGTTCAAGGTACTCAGGAGCGTGGATGCAAGCCAGGGATTTGACTTGTTGCTTCCACGGATTTCTAGCCGACTAAGAGCTGTTTATATAGTAAAACAGCCCCTTGAGCTGCTGGAAGCTTTTCCATCCTGTCAGTACTCAGGGCTAGTTGATCGGATGTTTCTGTGGGCAGCCTTCGAGCGATCTTCTGACCTTCTTGTCATAAGTCTTCCCCGAAGCCTGGCCCTCAGCCTGTCTACTGGGGGAGGAGAATCTGGGGGTGATTCAGGTGTTTGTGTTTCTAATTGCTCAGCATTCTCCTCAGCCACAGTTAACCCTTCTGGTTCCAGGTCTTCAGCTGCACTCATGACAGTAGGACGGGCTAGTTCCCATGACGTTTAGATCACTTTATAGTCAGGATTCTTTATTGCTGAAGTAGACTACATAACACAGAACAGATTGGAGGGACAGTGAAGCCAACAAGCCCATCTGGTCAAGGTATTGGAAATGGGATGGAAGCCAGCAGACTGTTCACAAACTCAGGATACTTTTTCTTTTAAAACATCTTTAAAAAAAAAGCAGAAGCAGAATGACTAACATAAGCAATTAACCTATAGGTTTTTTAAAAAAATGATAGTGAGTTAATTTTGGGACAAAAATGCCTGCTTGTTCAGCTTCAATTGATTACATGACTGATAAGTTGTGAGGAATTGTGTAACTTGTTATGCTACCTCTTGTACAATCTCTTCCATAAATGCCTGTATAACCATTACTTTGGTTGTAAGTTAAAGCACATTTGACTACAGTTACCAGTCCAATCACCCCCGGTTGTTAGTGTAGTGGCCACCATTTCAAAATGGCCTTTTCATTTCTTACTATCCCAAAGTAACTAGGTTTCCTGTTTTTAAAAATCAGAACGCTACAAGCAACTGGCTTTTGGAACAAAACACACCTAAATAATGAGGTTGCAACTTCCCTGCCATAATGTCTGGTGGCTGCCATAATATATCTTCTACAATGCAGTGCTCAAGGTCTGACTTTGAATGAGGGACCAATAAAATACTCCCCTCACAGAAGCTATTGAACTGAAGTCAGTTTCTTATGGCTATGCTGTACTTCCTGATGTCTTGGCTAATGTTCCTGTTGGAAGTTTGGTTTTCTTCTGGAAAATGTATTTACATTGATGTTCCTGAGTGTTTCCCTGTAGAGGCAAAGCTACATCTTAATCCTTTGCTTATCTGTTGGTGGTGAAACCATGGAGGAGAAACTAGAGTATTAGTAGGGGAAGTTGCAGAACAAATTTGACACAACATGAGAAACTATTCCTTAGCTGCAGGATGACAAAGGAAGTTTTATTGTCTGTCATATTACATCTATGCAGTCAGCTGCCAGAGCTTTTTCTAAATGGTATATGTCCAGCTTCATCACGACTTCCAGGAGGAATTGGAGGCTATCTTAGTAGCTCGCTGTGACCAGTTTTCAAGGCATTACAGATAAACTCAATCTTTTTGTCCTGACTTGGACTCTACATCAAAGTCAGGTAGTTGTTTGTCCCAGAACAATTATGAACACTTTTCACTTGTGCATCCTGAGAATGTGGACAGGATTCATGGGATTGTCTACATGTGTGTTTATTCCCTGCCCATCTTGGCTTGTTAAGGCATCTGTAGGTTAGGGTCAATTTTGAAAACTATCAGTTCTTCTCACATGAAGCTTCTATTCCATCCCAGAAGAAGGAATATTTTGTGAAAGATGTCACTCTTGGACCTTTCTGCCCTTGTCAAATCTAGCCACTGACTTGATTTTAGACCAGCCCAGCCCTCTGGTCTAGATTTGACTAGCCACTGTCAAATCTTTACTTTCTAAGGCAGGATGCTTTAGACGAGAGGTGACATGGATGAGACTGATTATCTCGATCTCTTTCAGTCTGGCTTTAGACCTCATTATGGGACAGATACAGCTTTGGTCATTCTTTCTAATATTCTACATTGAGACAGCATAGAACCTGCTGGACAGACATTCTTCCCTACTAATTCTGCTGGACCTATTAATGGTTTTCAGTATCATGGTGTCCTTTCTGGGTGATGTGATGTGGTGGCTCTAGTTCCATGCATGGGTTCCAGAGTGTTATGCTGGGGCACTTGTTCAACCCCATCCCCCTGCCCCACAATTTAGCTATGGGCATCTACAAAGTTCAGTTATGTCTCCAGTCTTATTTAACAGCTATATGAAATGACTGAGTGAGGTCAGCTTGGGATATGGAGCAAGTCAATATGTTGAGCATACTCAGTTCCATGCCTCCTTGCCATCTTATTCCACAGAAGTCTCAAAAGTTCTAGAACCCATGATGCATGAAATGGGAGTAAGCCCATGTAATATAATTCTAGACCAAATAGGGTTACAAATGCTAGAGAAGATTACTATTTCAGAGGTGAGCTGCCATCCTATTCTAGAGGGAGGGAGTGGCAGCACTTCCTTAGAAGATCAGACTAGGGCCAGGAGTTATTTTGCTCAGTTTAGAATGCTGCAGGAGCAATACCCTTTGTAATCAGAGTTTAACTAGTAGTATAGGTTCTGTATATTAAGACTTACTACTTGGCCCAACTACATTATGAGATAAGGGTGCCCCAATAACATAAAAATATACCCTTTCCTGTCTCTTTTTGAGAGAGGATACTAGGATACCTGAGGGAAAGTTTACATTTTATTAGGACCTGTGGCCCAAAGCAAAGAAGGAACCAGGGCAAGTTCGGGGGGCGGGGGGGGTGTCCTCTCCTGAACTGTATCAGGTCCCAAAATGAATCTGAATTATAAGAAAAGGAAAGGGGTATTGAATCATGAGCAAAATAAAGTGGTACTCAACTTACAAAATACCCATTTAAAAGCAATGGTGGCAAACAATTTTCTGAAAATGTCAGAATTTCAGAGCAATAATGATAAATCTTAGCCTAGCCAGTACTTAGCATTTTTGGACCAACTTGTCCCAGAGAGGGGCCAAATAGTTTCACAAAAGTACATCAGTTTTTCCTTGCAGAAACTTCAAAATTTTGCAAAATTTTGAAGCATACATCCAGGGGGAATTGCAACCATTGCCTCTTGGGAGGAAGATTTGTTGCTCATTTTTTATTTTATTTTATTTTTTTATTTTTAAAGGAAAAACGATAAGGATTAAAAACAAAAACAAAAAAATTCCAGGGTATGGTGTCTCAAATAGGTGGATCCTTTTGGAGTGGGTGATTGCCCTCTTCCCCAGCCAAGGGAAACTGGCAGACCAAAAGCGGGCCTGTGTGCACTCTGGAACTGCGTTGATCCACAGAGGGAGGGGGGGGCACACAGTCCACTCACCAGAAGGATCCTGTTTACGATGCCAACTGAAGTTTTTTTTTAAAAAAAGTTCATTGACTCTGGCAGGACCAACACTTTAGGGTACCTGAGGGGAAGAGAAAATACCACCAAGCACACAAAGTTTTCTTTATAGTAAAGGGGTTGGTTTATTGGAAAATAACCTGCAGACCAGGAGAGAAATAGGGCAGTGGCCCAAATAATTCCATCTCAATATGGTAAAAGAACAGGCATACTTTTATAGGGATCTTATCTCATAACAAGCAGAGATGACAAGAACGAAAGCCCCAACTTAAACGTTTTGATTATTATTATGTTTAAATGCATACATGTTTGGGGCCAATCTATCCTCTTCTTATAAGGAATATCTTTATGAGAAACACTTCATTTGTGATTTCAGGTATATAGAACAGAGTTTGCTTTATAGGTGGTTGAGCAAATTCTATATATTTCTATATAATTCTAAGAAATACTTCCTCGAGGCCTGACTAGACAATTCTTTGACATTTACATTTCTTTTAATAAAACCAGCAAATGGCTTAAACAATGTTAGAGCCAGATTGCTTGTGGCTTTAATTAATTTGGCTTTTACTGTAATGACTTCTCAGTGTGAGGCCAGATTTATCAAAGTGCATTGCATTTTGCTGACTTCCCGTGCTGTTATTCAATGTCAGAAACTTGGCATGGGTTTGAACTACAAGCTGTATTTTCTGACTGATCCAAGAATGAATTAGAAAGAGACAAGGCATAAAAGTAAGTTACATCCATCCATGCACTAGGTTTTTGGCAGAGTCTGGACTTTTTCTTCAATCCCTTCCACCATTGCCCTCCCCACCCCGGAATAAAGACACGAGACAAATAGTATGGGTTAAAACACGGGCCACACTTTATTGATTGTAATTCAAATTTGCCATCCTTCGGCAAAGGGAGGCCTGCCGTAGTGCGGAAACAGGTAAATCACAGAGGTCTCCAAGTACCCCTTAATCAACAAATGGGCGAGTCCCCAGCCCCAGGTTCTCGTGGTCTTAAAGACAGCAAGAACCCGGCCAGCCGCAATTTGACCACCCCCAGACCTTGAGCCATCTTTACTTGATGACTGTTGGTCCGGTAGTGGCCCAGCGCATCTTTCCCCACAAGCACTGTAATCGCACGATCCGCAGCGCTGGGAGGTCCAATGGGCTGTTAGCTTACCTGATTTTTCAGTGGGACTCACCAGAAAAAAACTGTTTTTTCCACACTACCCGCCAGTGTGACCGGATTTCCACCTCAAAATTGCCAGCGCCCGATTCCAGTGTGGGATAGGTGAAAAATCCCCTCATCCAAGGGCCAATCAGGATGCAGGTCAAAAATTCCTATCTGGCCCCAAAGGCGACCAAAAAATTCACACTAGAAAATAGAGCGGGCGGGCGGGTGCCAGAGAAGAAAGAGGGTGGCTAGAGGGGGGAACGCCCCTTAAATAACTTGGCATTCTCCCCCTCTTCCAGCAACTATCGTGAGAGCTTAAGGTCTCGTGCTATCTGTGGGGGGAGGCCAAGGGCGAGCCGCGCTGCCGAAGCCTTGGCTCGGCAGCGGCTCCAAGATTTGCCCAAATTTACAGCCATATAGGAATCCGCCTGGCACAGAATTATATGCAGAAGGAGCAGGACTAAGGATGTGTGAGGATTCTGTTTCACAGTGTTTTGAATAAGAATGTACACAAATTCAGAACCTTCTTCATACGCAGAATAGAAAAACTGAGTTTTTCTAAAATAACCAAATGTGGGAGAAAAGGAAATTGTCCAGAAGGCTTCGAGTGATTAAGTTTTAATCATTTTTTGGATCCCTGTGAATGCAGCCACATTTGTTGTATCGAATTAGGGTAATCCTCTCTTTTTTTCTGTGAGTCTGCCATGTATATGGCAGGCAAGTGAAACATATTCCTCCAGTGCTGGCAACAAATATGCCTGTTGACTCTGGCCAGCAAAGAAAGAAAAAAAAGAATTATATTTAGGCCATTTGTGATGAATTCACCAAATGTGGAAATGGCATGTTGGCAGCATAAAGAATTGGATGTTTTAAAATGTGAGATAAAAGGATATATTGAACCTATTATCTGCTTTGCCTTTTGGCCCAAAGACCATGTTAGCAGTGCTCATCTGTTACTCAAAAGTAAGTATAGGTGATGAGACGGAGACCTTATTGTAGGGCTAGAAGGATTTGTGCCTTTGTCTCCCACTGTGGTCCTGGGGTAGGTAAAGTGGTCAACACCCCTCTTCCTAGAAATCTTATGTTTGGTGGGCTTCACTAAACACATTTCTTTCATGGCACCAACTTTCACTTGGTGCCACAGGCCATTAACCTATCACTAGGCCTAAAGGAGAACAGATCCACAAAGGCCTTTGCTGAATGATAAGAAAACATTTGCTTAAATGCCATTGAGCCAATGGGCCTACCCTGGTTGGGACTAGCAACAGGATAGAAGTCATAACATTTACAGCCACCAGTTCCTCCCTTTTTGTTTGTCTATCAGTGTTTCCTTTCTGTCTGGTGCAGAGTGCTTTTTATGAGTTCACATCATTTATCCTGGATGAACTGTAGATCAAATCTGCCACTTTCCCCTCTTTCCTCCTTCTTCCTTCTGGTGTCCTCACTCTTCCATCCTGCTTTCAATAAAATTAATCTGTTTCATTAAAGTGCTTCTCAATCTTAAGACACTGACAAAAGATCAAAGTATGCAACATTATTCTGTAATGAATTTTGTATGAAAAAGAAGCAGTTTCAAGTATGGGAGCTTAGACTTCTGTATAAGCTGAAACTTCAAAGGCTTTACAAGCATCTTTTAGGAATGCCATATGAATTGCCTGGAGACTGTTGACATCTGTCAATTGTTCCTTTTCTGGAAATGCCTCTGTGTCTGCCCTGTGGGTTCTTTAGAAGCAACAGGATGCTGCACTAAAGGCCCATGCAGGAGTAGGTGATATGTACCTTCATTAGACCACTAATAAAATAATATAGTCTGCTAGCTTTAATGGATCAAATCCCAATTCTTCAGGCATACACAAGTGTATTGTCATCACTGCAGAGTATTTAGAGTCCCAAAGGCACATAAATACATATTGAATATGTGTTTGTATAGCATTTAGTCTTTAGACAAACAGGCTTCTTTTGGCTGTTGGCTGCACTATGTAAAGTTCAGAACCTGACCTGGATGTTCTGATCTGGACAACATAATACAATTAACCGAAGGACAGTTGTCTTGTTTTATGATGAAGAAGGTAAAAAAAAAGTTCAGTCACTAGCCTTTGTAACATTTATTATACTTAATAGTTTGGAAGGATTTTGATATATTTGTATACTTTTTTTTGTTTGCTAATATTGTGCAAAAAAACCTGTAGCCCCCATCCTACATCAAACTGAACATGCACAATTCCATTGAAGTCAATGGCACAGGAGTACTTAATCGTTGGTTGGACTGTGGCCTTTATCTACTTGCATAACAATAACTTTCTAAATCTAACAGGAATGATCACACAACAAAATTTTCTATAAGAATCATTATTTTGAGTATCCTTATCTTACTTACAATAGATAAAATGCAGTAATTTATCTGCACAAATTTTTCAAGAAACCAATCTAAATATCCTGCTCACAGTGGGTTTCCCCCAGTTTTTCTGCCCCACAGTTTCTTCCTGATCTTCTATCCCATCTGTTTCTGAGTGCCAAAGTAGACAAAACACTTAACACATCATTAGGAGCAGAGTTCCCTTAAGATATAAAATGCTGCTTACTCTAATTTCTGAATGTATGCATCATCAAGTTGCATCCGACTTTTAGTGACCCTAGTTTTCAAGGTATGTGACATATTTTAAGGATTGGTTTTACCAGTGCCAATCCTGCTTCCCTCCTCATGAACTTCCATTGGGGAATGGGGGATTCAACCCTGGTCCCCTGTGTCCTAATCTGACACTATCTATTACACCAGGGGTCCCCAACCCCCAGTCCGCGGCCTGGTACCAGGCTGTGGCCTTGGCAGGACTGGGCCATGGAGACAGATCTCCCACCCCCCACATGCACGCCCCCCATGAATGCACTGATGTATGCATGCCTCCCCATGCACACATGGATGCACACACACACCCATGCACACACGCATGCATGCATGCCCCCCGCACGCACGGACGCACCCCCCATGCACTCTAAACCAGTCCATGGTGCCAAAAAGGTTGGGGACCACTGCATTACACCACATCAGGCCACATTCTACCATGAGTTTACCTCAATCCACAAATTAGTTAGCTTTTGTTCTTTAATTGACCATTGGGAAACAAGCTTCATTCGCATGTCTCATTTCTCTGACTCTGAACAATTTGTGTTTCTGGAGGGAAAATATTGTAAATATGAGGAAATAGATGTTCTTTTCAAAGCGTAATCTGAACCTGAGAACCTTGGTTCAGTTTGTTTTCATGCAAATGAAGAATACTTGGAAAAATGAAGGCACTTGCACAGTATCAGTGAAATTCGTTGCCAATCTGAAGGCTATGCATACTTATATGCATGGTAATGTAATTAGATTTCTCTATATAGTTGAATAGGAGGCTGAAATCACATCTGAACTACAGAGTACTGCACCCAGTGAAACTCTATACAACTATCAATGCTTGCAGAAAGATCCAGCCACCTTTCCTTATGTGATGGCTTCTTAGTCGTGGGTGCTAAGCATCTGGCATTCTTATCCTTATTGTATTTCTCAATCTCTCAGCAGGACTCTCATTCCATCTCATTTTCATATTGGGTTGCAAGGCCCTTTTTCCCCTCCCTCTGCCAAGCAATCCATATGTATTTTTGCTGTACATTTTGTCCTAGCACATATGTATGCTTAGTATGCATTTGTCTTATGTGAACATTTGTGTATGTCTTTTTTTTTTTTTTTTTTTTGCACCAGCTAAAATGTGTTTGGATATGTTGTCCAAACAAAAATATTTTTTTCATTGTTTGCACTGAGAAAATGATTTTGTGTGCATGTTCTCGTGTTTCAAGCCTGTCATATTTACAGATTTCTGAGGCATAATGAGTTCCATTCCACTGGTGGCTTGAAAAAAGTGCAAAATGGAAATATAAATTCAGTAAATTCCTTTTGTATCCATTTCCTTCGTTTCTCTTTTTTTCTCCCTCAAAAACTATTCCCAGAACAATTATGATATGGCTAAAACTGGGATATGGGAAATAAGAAAATATAATTAATTAACCCCCCTTCAAATGAATGATCTGAACACTGAGTGTGTGCTCCATTTTTAAAATCTGAAAATAGTCTGCTTTAGCATACCAGTAACACCACAGAGTGATAAATTAGGACTAAGGAGGCCTGGGTTCGAATGCCAGCTCAGTCATGGAAGCTTACTGGGAATGTGAAACTGGTAAAACCACTCCTTAAAATTTTCACTTACCTTGAAAGCCCTATTAGGGTTTCTATAAGTCGGTTCTGACTTGACGGTATATAACATGACAATACCATATGCATTATATTTGATTTAGATGGGTAGCAGAAATTAAAAATTAAAAATGTTCTGTCGCTTTATGTCATGTCTGAATCAAGTATCCATCCCAGAAGTAGTGCCTGCGCCTGATCTTCCCAAAAATATGCTTGGTCTGTCTTTACTAATTCCTCCACATTTTGGCTATAGGTTGTTCAGGTTACACTAACTGTTAGGATTACCTTTTCTTTTTTCTATTTCTGTTACCATGTGCAGTCTTGACATGTGCTTTACGTCTGATTTATAATTTTGCCTACACATATTCTAAAATGTTTGTCCAGTTCTTTCTTGTGATGTTTCTAAGGCCCTGGTTCATGTCTCACTGATGAAGATAGCTAG
This sequence comes from Intellagama lesueurii, assembly GCA_037013535.1. Lineage (NCBI taxonomy): Eukaryota > Metazoa > Chordata > Lepidosauria > Squamata > Agamidae > Intellagama > Intellagama lesueurii. The sequence goes on along the minus strand of JBAJHW010000004.1, from coordinate 66,516,835 downwards.
CATATTTGTGGCTTCTGTTCTATTCTATTGGTTAATAACAGTATCAAAAAAAGACTTGAGGTGAATCTTGGTCCCAGCCTTATTGTAGCTTCTTTCTCCCCCAACCACCATTCATGGATAGCTCAAGGACTGAAGAAAACAAAGGGCCTAATAGAACAATGGATTGGGGCACATGCCCTTCCCAAATGCAAAGGGAAGGTTCAAAGCATAGAAGTCATTTCCCCCCCCCCCCAATGATAAAGATATAAATATTTTACATTACAACCACAGCTTAAGGGACAATTTCACTCCCTTGTACAACATGGGGGTGTGACTGCACAGTGAGGGTAATGCAAATTAACTTGCATTCACTTGCTGCAGAACTTGAGTTCTGCAAAGTCAGTTCAAATTATCTGACCACACAGAAAAGTTCGTTTTCCACTTGTTTACAGCTTGTTAACATAGCTGTCTTGCAACTAGCAGGTGGTGCAGCTTTAGAAGCTGTAATAGTTAAATAATAAACAAGGAGAGGATGCTGATTTCCTCCTTGTTTCCTTTTCTTGTTCTTTTTTTCCCTGTCTAGGTGCTTTAGTGCATCAGCACTGGCACCAAGCTGTTAAAAAAAAGGAAACTATTATTTAGGAGGGCTGGATATTCCCCCCCCCCTCCAGTTTGCTCCTTTCCCTTAATAGCTAATATGCCCTCCTCAAATGTGGAGGCAACACGGTACTTCTCTGTCTCCTCCTTCACCCTCATTTTCTGCTGTGAAAGAAAAGACAGAAGTGTGCTGATGGAGTGGCTTTTCTGCATTGGTTGATGAGATTACACTCAGAACTGATGCAAATGGGTCCGTTTTTTAAAAAAGTACTAGCCCTAGTGTTAGAGGAGAAAAAACTGCATATTTGGAGTGGGGGGACTGTGGGCTGATTCACATTTCCCTTTGTGTCATGTGGTCATATGAAAAGAATGTGAATCAGTCTGCTCCAGACCTGTAGTGTATCTCACAGTTTTCCCAGTGTAGTCACACCCTAAATATAACTTTCTGCTAATGTACAGATACATGTGTGACTCCAGTTAATGGCAGAGGAGGAATATCACATCGTCTAAGTGCTGCCTCTTGTGGATACTGAGGTGATGACAATGGAGACAGTCCATTTTATCACCACATGGAGTGTCATGTGTTTTATACTACAGGGCACAGGCTTGCAACTTTTAATTTTTTTAAAAAAGGAACTAACTGTGCAGTCCTAATCCAAAAATATTGTAGCTCAATGGTAGTTTATGACTTCAACTTTGCAGGCTGTGAATCCATTTTGGATTTTATCTTGCAGCGTAAAGGAATTGTTCAAGATGCTGATCCTGTTTTGGGTAGAGGTGCCAAAAAGTGCAGACTAAAATCAGCCTCCTCTCAACTGAATCCATCAGTTGCCATTGCTCTGTATACCACTTTCTGCCATCACAACTGCCTTCTTTAGGATTGGTGAGCAGAAAGATCTGCTGGTACAACTGTTCTGCTGGGTAAGACAAGCCTGCAGAAAAGTTGAAAAAGAGAAAGTAAGAGAATGGGGTAGCATGAGGGGAGAGCTTAGGTATACCAGATCCAAGCCTCCTCTAGCCCAGAGACACTGGCACTATGCTAGCTCAAAGTTAGGCCAAAGTGAAGACAGCAATCTCCTTAGTGATTTCTAATATCCTTACACTGGGTATGGTTTGGAGTCTACACAGCTTCACTGGGCCTAGTGTTCAGCCATCTTTTCCAGTTAAAATGTGTCCTAAAAAGTAAACATTTTAGATACTTTGGATTTTGGACTCCGGAGCCGGAGTCCCGGAGGCAGTTCATGTCGTTCTGGCAACTCCTGCGACGTCGCTGGAACCAGTTGTATTGGCTCTTGCCTTTCCATTGGACTATTTCAGTGATGTGGAGAGGGCGGATTTGCTGCTTGGGTAACAGCCTATCCTCCATATTATTTTACCCAGGCTTCGTGCTCTGGAGAGGACACTCCAGCTTCTCATACAGCGTCGAAACAACACGGGAAGTAACAGTTACTGGTTATAAGTTTTTGCTCGATTGGCATAGAGCATGACACCAGGGGCTACTTCTGACGGTGGGAGAGGTCATTGCACCTCACTAGGTAGCTACCGCCTGCCTTAAGCTGGGCAGTCCCCAGCCAGTAAGGTGCTACCTCGCCACGGTCTGTTATCCTCATGGGGTGTGTGGGGTTTAAGGTGAAAGCCAACAAGCAGATCGATAACCCTGCACCATGCAACAATCATAAGAAAACTTCTGCCCTAAAGTTGGGCACCTGGAATGTTCGGACAATGACCCCTGGCTTTTCTGATGACCTGCAGGAAATAGACAATGTGCGCAAGACAGCTGTCATTGACATGGAACTGAGTAGACTGCAGATGGACATTGTTGCCCTGCAAGAGACGAGATTGCCAGACATGGGATCTGTCAAAGAAAAAAACTTCTCATTCTTCTGGCAGGGAAAACCATTGAATGAGAGCAGGGAACATGGTGTTGGCTTTGTGGTCAGAAATGGTGGTAGTGAGGTTGGAACTAAAGATGTGTGCTTCATATTCATATCCAGGGGATACAAATAAGAAGCATGACTCCCAGAACCAGACTGGTCCACTTACCAGGCTCCATGCAGTGCACACATCCATCAATATCATCATTGTGCCAATCACAGACATAATCCCACTGGTGCTTCCCCACCTTTCCCCATAACCAACTGCTCAGCAGCTGAGCAGGGAGACTCGTCTTCCTGCCTCCTTGCTGGAGTGGTCAGCTGCAAGGAGAGGCAGGGAAACACCAGTGGGACTATGTCCGCAATTGGCACAACAACAATGTTAATGGATGTGTGTGCTGTATGGAGCTCGTTAAGTGGACTGGGCTGGTTCTGGGGGGTGGGAATGGACTGTGTGGCAGCTGTGCTGCCATGCTTCATGTTCATATCCCCTGGATATGAATATGAAGCACACATCTCTAGTTGGAACTATAACTCCTATTACAAAATAAATTTCCATGCAAATATAATATTCCACTTGCAGTGCTGTGCTTGCAAAGCATGGAAACAACTCACAAAGTATGCGTTCACTCAGAGGGGCCAGAAAGGAGCAGGGAGTGGGTGTGGAACAGGCCTTCACAACCTCATTTGTCTAAAATAGCCTCCTGGAGAGAAGCTTTATCTGAGATTTTACCATTCACCCTGGAGTCTTGTTTTTAGCCATCATTCCTGCTTGACTCTAATAAGGATATATTTCTTCTACAGTATATTGATCTTGAAAGACTCTTAATTGTAATTCTAATGATTAACCAAGTTTTTAGTCAGCGTCTAAGTATCCCCAAATCTTTCCCAATTGAATAGAAAGCTGTCTCTGGAGGCTGCAGTTTAGGAATCTGCTTAGGAATAGCCAAGTATTCTATTATAGAGAAGAGTAAGAAAAGGGGAAAAAAGAACTCCTCCAGGAACAAAGAGGATGACCTTCAATTAACTCTCACAGAGGTAGATTGAAAAAAAAGAAACATCTTGTACTGAGTGACTTCTTAGACATTTTCTGATCCCATGGGAATTTCATTGTGTTGAAAGTTAGCAGAAGGGTTAGGGTTAGGGATGGGGTTAGATTTAAGTCTAGAGGGCCTTGTATTTCCTGAGCACACTGAAAACTCAGATAATGTTCTTTTCAGTACTATTATTTTAATAAATCCTTAGTTATTCTTTTCAAACTGCATGGCACTGAGTTCAGTATCTCAGGGGTAGCTATGCGGAGGGTGTTATGAGTGATGAGCTAAATACAAACACACATAGGATCAAGTAAAGATTGGAGGCTTTGAAAAAGGATGAGAGAAAATAAGTGAATATTATTTGAAAAATGTTTATTCCTGTGGTAATTTAAAGAGACCATTACCTCAATAACATATTGACAACACAAGGTGGGAGATTGACATTGGTATCTGAGGAAAAGGATGTAACAGAGTACAATCCATTTTTTTTTATACATATGCTTGAAAAAGTGGATTACAATCCATTATGATCACTGAAATAAGTGTGTTAAAGCATGCAAGGTTAATTCTTCAAGTGACAATGTCATAAAATGCCTACATTGTAGTATAGTTTTGTATGAACCTTTCAACAAAACATGATGCTAGGGCAGCCATTCTCAACCTTTTTTGGCCACAGACCTTGTAGGAGCTCTTCTCAGGTCCCCGCCCCTCCTGTGAAACAAGCAAAGACTTTGGCTATTTGTAAAAAAGGATGCAACATGAACAGACGAATTTTTAGCCCCCTTCAAATGTGCCAAGGCCCCCCCAGGGGGTCATATGGCCACCATTGAGAATGGGTGCTCTAGGGTGCATGAGGTTTAAAGTTACAGTGTGACTTTAAGGTACCCCATTAGTTCCATTGGAACAAAATAATTAACAAAATTATGCTATTTAGGTAGCGGAACATCCAGGTGAAATTGAATATATATATTCCCCTTAAAATGATTACCATTCTTTTACTACCAAATGAACTGGGTTCACAACACAGTGCTATGCAGATCTATCCAGCATTAACTCCCTTTGAATAAGACATATCAGAAATGCTTTGTATCAGGTCTGTCTCTTTACCACTGGTTCATTTAACTCAAATATTGTCTACAATAAATGGCAACCATTTTCTGGGGTTTCAGACAGGAATACTTTTCAGGCCTACCTGGAGATGTGTGGGAATGGATGCATTTCCACAGAGCTAAAATCATTTTAACTTACAGTAATGTGAAAAAGAAAGTACACACTCTTTGAATTATGTGGTTTTATGAATCAGAACTTAATAAAAATCAGCTGGTCTTGGTCTAAAATTAGGTAAATGCAACACTATGACATGGTGTAATATATTGTGTGTTGTTGTTCATCTGAAGTTGTATTTACTTAATTTTCAGATCTGTTAAGAATCAGATGATTTTTATTATGTCCTGATACATAAAACCATAGAATTCAAAGAGGGTGTACTTTCTTTTTTATATGACTGTATTTCCAGGTAAGTATGATAAGATTCTGGACTTAGCAATTATACAGGCATGGAATTAAATATGGACAAATAAAAGATCAACAGGTTTTAAAAACTCACCTGGATAACTAACCTGTCAGGACAAGGCTTAGCCATAAAAGATAGACATCTATGTAACACGTTGGCCAGAATCCTCCTGGTGATTTATACCAGTATAAGTGTACCTGTGTGAGCAATGAGTTGTCCTTGATTTCCTGGCCACATACCAGTTGTGAAACTGGTGTGACCAGGAATGTGAGTGACAGCTAGTTAACTAGTGGCAATTTGCTGCTGCTGTGTTATTCAGTTACAGTTATTCTGTCTTAAATCTCCATTAGCACTCTGGGCATTTGCTACACTCGGTTATACATACCTATATATTGGAATGAGACCCCTTCCTACTTGGATAATGCAAAGGCCACCTGCATGCACAGTATGGAATGAAATGTGGATCCTTAAGAGGCTTCCCAGTACAATTCATTCCTAAGATGTTCTGTGGTAAATATGTAGGATATTAGAGACCTGGTTTAGCTCATGTTCTTACTAATCAACAAGATGGCACATTTCAAACAGTTGATGAGTTGAGAATTATCAATAGATTTAACAGATATTTCATTTTTCCCGATTTAGGACAGAAACAGATACCATAGAGAGCCTGGAATTGGAATGGAAGGCACAATGATATGGGAGAGATGTGACTTTGTGTGACTGATGCAGTCTTTCATGTCTGAGAAATGAGACTTCAGAGGAACACTGTGCTTATACCCTGAAGACCAATCACAAAACAAAGCATGGTGATTTGTAACTCAGGGAGGTGAGAGAAGCTCCTGCTGTAACATGCACGTGTAATGATTACTTTCTTCTTCTAGTAATGGACTGTCTACAACACCTGGTTCTGCCTGATTTCTCACAATTAGGCCATTTCTCTTGAATATTTGATGAATATCTGAAAAGTGCAACTTATCAATCCTCCCCATAATGTTAAAATCTGAAATAATAAGAGCCAGTAAGAGGCTTCTCTATTATTATATCTATGGATTTATTAGAATGCCTATTTAATTGTGCTCCCCTTATGACAATTAAATTGCAACTAGATATGCTGCTTTGTGGCCAGAATGAATTTAAATGACTTCCCCAGCCAAATTAAAAATCCATTCGGCGATGACACTTTATTGCAATAACAGTGGTGTTCTGTTGGGTAGTATCATTTCAATGAAGAATTGCAGAAAGGCAATTGCGTAAGCATCTCCCCTCCCCTTCAGAAGACTCCCTCTTGCATGCTCATTTTCTCACTGGCTGGACGACTAGTCACACAGCTGATCATGTGACTGGAAGCCTGCAGAACATGGGAGATACTTTGCACAATTGCACTTATGCTCTGTGTTGATGTGATAGGATACTGACAATTATATTTTGTTTCTCTTCATGAGCAAGCACAAAAGCTAACCTCTAAAACTAAGTAACGAGGAGAGAAATCTTGTATGTTCTGAATTTTTTTAAAATTTTTCCATCTATCTTGGTTTTTGTGTTTATTTTGGGGATAGTCTAATGTTTTATAGTACAGTAGGATCCCATATATGCACGATCAATATCCCTGGTTTCATGGCATGAAAATATTAAATGAAAAAAACCAGAAATACATATTTTCAAGATTTATTATCAGAACTGGTCACTAGAAGGCATCAGAGACTATGTTTTTTTAATATAGGGTTTGCTATTATCTGTGGTTTCAGGCATCTGCAGTAAACTAAGCTAGAGATGTGTGCATTTATTAAACTCCAACAAAGTGTTCAACTTTTTGCATCAAAATGAGCACATTGGAAAGTGCACTCCAGACAAGTAAGAACTAGGCAAGGCAGTGCCTCGGTTGGCTTTGGACAGTAAGTGGGGAGGGCACAGCTGTCTTGCCCAATTCCATCCACCTTGGGACTGAAAAGTGGAGAGAAAAGCCCACTTTTCACCTGAACATGTTAATGGAGGACCCAGTCCTAAATCATTCGAAGTAGGAGATTTGAAGTGAATAGGAGGCATTCTGAGGTAAGTGTGTATACTCCTTAATGAGTGTGCATAGCATTGCAGCCTTAAATCTCCCCTGGCCCTAATCTTACTGGTGTTCATGCAAAGTTTGTGTAACTTTTTGGGTTAATTATAGCTAACTGATGAAGTGTTGGGGCATGTCTTGGTCATGTGTCAGGTCACATACCTGATTCTGTAACAAAGATGCACTGCAATATCTCATCCCTCGGTTGCAATTAGATGTGGCAAATCATGGCAGAAGCAGATAGAAATCAAGGACCAAATCTTGTGAATTTTCCCAGCCATACAACAGTTATAATGCATGAGGATGTTATGTGCCAGTTATCAAGATAAGTACTCACTAAGCCCTTGCACACAGGTAAGCCATGTTTTCAACAGTGATCTCTGGCTGACATAAATGCAAGCCAGAAACCACTGGAACAATGGCAAAACACTCTACCTGTGTAGCAGTTATGCTCCACAATTGCTAACAGGATTCTGGGCAACGAGACCTAACATGCTTACTTTGGTTTTTCAAAATAGGAGGTATTTGTAGGGGGAGCATTGATAAGTTGCACCTTTCAGATATTCATCAAATATTCAAGAAAAGTCTCATAGTTCTGTATTGTAGGCAAACACATATAATATTTTCTCTTTTTTTTTTAATTAAAAATGATTTCAGACAGCTGGGAATGCAATTTAGAAGGCCTACTCAGTGTTCTGTTCATAACTTTCCTCTTAATCAAACACTGTATATTTACATATCCACTTGTGGCGTTCCATGAAACTTGTAATTATCATCTATTAAACTGAAGTACTGTAAAATGAAAACTTCCTCCTGCTGTGATAAGGACTGATTTGCTACAAAATCAGCTGATGCTACATGACTAATGAGACTCCCTGGTATATAGGCTGAATAATATTTCAAGTATGGTAAAAAGGCGTTGGGGAGAAAACTCATAAAATTAGTCAGAGTGACAAGAGCAGCATGGTGATTAGGCACCATGTAAAAATGTCCATCAACACTTCGTTATCTCAAAGGAATTTAACATGTTGGTAATTTGAACAAAATTCTCCCTCCTACTTTATTGCAAAATAGAGCTATCACAGAATTATAGGATGACTGAATTGCCACAGGCCTTGAAAATTAACTAGCCCAGCCTGTGTGGAAAAAAATTACATAGTTTAAAATGAATGAGAGAACTGAATTAAAAAGCAAAAAACAAAACCCCAAACCAAAACAAAACAAAAACACTACCCTGTTTTTTGAGTGTTATATATCATCAAATTGCACCTAATTTTTCCTAAATGAGCAGGACTTGAACCCAGGTCTCCTTAGTCGTACTTTTTCTCTCTATCTACTACACCACACAGGCTATCAAATTTAATTTTTTAAAAATTAGGAAAACAGGTGGAAAATCACTCCATATTTTGTGTATATTTAAAAAATTATTTTACAAAATTCATAATGTTGAAAATCAGTTTTTTTCCAGGTGAATTCTTCCACAATTCAGCATGCATTGACAGCTTATTATCACATATGTCATCTTGATAGATAAATTCAATAAAGGGATACCATATTACTCTAAAAGTACCTATTTTTGTTTTGCCTTTAATCATCCTCACTTGGTAGCTCTATTTTTCCCAATGCATTATATTTTCTCTTGAAAAGTTCTTTGCACCACTTGGTAGTTTCAAAACTGGCAGCCAAGAACAAAATGTCATTAATTTTTTATTCAGAATATTCTGGTTAGGTTATAAAAGATATTGACTAGCAGTTGTTCTGCACTTAAATTGAAAGACTGATTAGTAATTTCTTCAGAGACCTTATAGTGTACTTCTCTGAGAAAAAGACACTTAAAAATCCTAGAGCTGCTTTTAAAAATCATTTTCTAGAGTTTTCAAATGGTTCTGAAGGGTTTTTAAAAATGAAGATATTAATTTTCATTTGCATAGCATTTGTATAGCATTTAGTCTCCATTAAAGATGACAATAAACCACTAGTTTGGTGGTTCGCAGCACTTTGTTTTTTGGCCGAACAGGTGGTTGGCACTTCTCAACCCCACCTCTTCTGGTGGGAACCCACTCAGAGGCAGCACCCAGAGGAGGTGGGGCAGGGTTTTCTGATCCACCTCCTCCAGGCGGGGCAGGGATGGGAAGCACCGAACATTTGTTCAGCTGACAAACAAATCAGCACAAACTGCCGAACCAGCAGTCTGTGCCTATCTCTAGTCTCCATTATCTTTTCTCTTATGACAGTGCTGTGAGGTAAATTTGTATTTTTATTTACAAACACAAAATGGTGCCCATGAGTTAAGCTTCTTGAATAACCTCATCCACTTAACCTAAGGCTGCAGAGAGATTTCAGAGAACAGAGCTCCTACTAGCTTCCTTCCTTCTTTCTTCCCCCAGTCTCCAGAAGGAAAATGTGTACTGAGAGTGTGGAAGATGTTCCCCTTCATATTCCACTCAGTCTGCCTTGCCAAAGTGTGCTCGCTCACTGCCTAGCCCAAATCAGAGTGCTGCACATGTGGCACCTACCCACTCTAACTCACGCAGGCACCCATGGCAAGAAAAAGAAAATGGTTCTGCAAATAAAGGCCAGCAGCAGAAATAATAATTAAAAAGAATATAGAAAACAGTAACAGGAAAGGGAAATACTAGGAAGAATGACCAGTGTCAGGTTTATGCCTTCAAACTCTGACAGAGGGTGATGGGACCATGAGATCTTGATCATTTTCAGCAGTCAATATGAAAGTGAGGGCAGGGCAACACTTTCATTCTAGGTCTGCAATCTTATATGCATTCCCCTAGGAATAAGACCCACTGAACAAAGTGGGAAATATGTCAGAGTGGGTGTGAGTGGGATACTGCTGTAGAAGGCAAAGGTAATTTGAAAGTGGAAGAAATGAAAAGTGAAATCAATGTTTTTAAAGCTCTGTACTATTTTCTGTGCTGCAATTTTATTTCCTCTTTTGAGTGGAATATTGCCATAGGAAATACGTATACAATTCAAACCTGTCTGTAGGTTCCTTCTTTTTCTCCAAAGGGCAATGTTTTAGACTATCTAATTATCTGGTCCATTTTTCTGATAAATCATAATAACTGTTGAAACTGTAAGTGCAAGAAACTGATTTGAAGGCCATAAACTCTTCCATTCCTCTAATCATATAATTTATTCTTCATGACATGCTCAAGTGTTTTTCACTAAAGGGTGATGCTGAATTCTAATTATGAAAGCATTGCCTTCCCAACCCCGGAATGAAGACGCGAGACAAGAATTATGGGTTAATCATGGGCCACACTTTATTAAACATAATCCATGTTGCCATCCTTTGGCAAAGGGGGGTCCTGCCGTAGTGCGGAATCAGGTTTAAGCACAGAGGTCTCAAAGGACCCCTTAAGCAACAAATGGGCAAGTCCCTGGCCCCAAGTTCTCGCGGTCTTAAAGACAGCGAGAACCCGGCCGGCCCCAATTTGACCACCCCCGGGCCTCAAGCCAGCTTCTCCTTGTTGACTGTTGGTCCGGGTGTGGCCCCAGCACATCTTTCCCCCCAAGCACTGTAATCGCATGATCCGCAGCACTGGGAGGTCAGATGGGCTATAGCTTACCTGATTTTGCAATGGGACTCACCAACAAAACCTGTTATATCCGCACTACCCGCCACAGCATAGGGACTAGCCAAGCTAAGTCCCATGCCCGCCATCAAGCTCACCAAGCTCCAACAGCAGTCCCCCCTTGATGTCTTCAAGGAAGACATCCAAACCTCATTCGGACAGATGTACACCATCGTTCCGAAAAAACTCAGGCCTATCCATGTGGATCCTCTGGTGACCAATCACTGATCCAAGGCCGCTGCACTCAGCTCTGCAGACTACCCTGCTAACACTACTTCGTGCAGCGTTATCAGGCCAAAAATGCCTCACATCCCTCCATACCAGCTGAGGGATGGTCGTCGGCCATAAAGTGTTCATAGCATGATACGGTGCCTTCACCGATCGGAAAACTCAGGCCTATCTGTGGATCCTCTGGTGACCAATCACCGATCCGGGCCGCTGCAGACAGCTCTGCAGGCTACCCAGCTAATACTCCTTCATTAAGCATTAGCGGGCCAAAAAATGCCTCACATCCCTCCGTGCCAGCTGAGGGATGATCATCGGCCATACACTGCTCATAGCAGGGTACCGTGCCATCACCGCTCGGAAAAAAATTGAGGCCTATCTGTGGATCCTTTGGTGACCAAGCCGCTGCAGACAGCTCTGCAGACCACCCTGCTAACACTCTTCTGTGCAGTGTTAGTGGGCCAAAATTGCCTCACATCCCTCCATGCCGGCCAAGGGATGATCATTGACCATACAATGTCCATAGCAGGGTACGTAACCCTCACCCATATGATGTCATGAATCGCATCAAGGATCAGGCCTTTCTGCAAATCCTGGTCCGGTTGTTACTGCCCAAGTGTATTACCAACACATCTGGGGGATATTGAGCAAAGGCAGCCACATGGCAAGGTTGGCCTCACAGCATCCCACGACGTCCTTTCCATTCGACAAGGGCTCTAGCTCCAAGTCCGAGACTGCTCCCCATGGGGACGTGGCAGTGTAGTGAGCTGCCCAAAAACATAGCTGCGACCAATGATCATGATGTGCTTCCTTCTCATCATCGTTATGGTATCTGCAAGATAAAACAAACCGGGCCCCTACCTAGATGTCAGGGGGTGCCTCGCTAATTGGCCTTGGATCGGCGGATGCGAATCTGCACCATCCCGTTGACTACCCTAACATCCTGCCATTGTATAACTACTCCGGTTTTATCTCCCTTTCCAGTGGCAACCACTTCGCTAATCCTGAGGGCACCGAAAAAGTTAATAAGGACACCACCCTGAATAAAGCAACTTCATAATCATCTCAACAGAGAGCCTACCACTGCTTACCAATGCTTTCTAACAGTCCCGGCGATATGGGTACTCTCGAATCTTTAACTCTGCCTCTTTCCTTCGACCAACCTTCAATCATTTTCCTAAAGTGGTCGTCTGAAGAATAATCCTGATACCCATTAATTTTAGCGTAGAAAGCCAGCGCCAATAACCTACCCTGTATAGATCCTGGCACCAAACCCTTCCTGTTTAGATACACAATGAACTGTTGAAGATGCTCCACTGGGGCAGGCCACGCTGGTTCTAAATCAACTCCTAAACTCCAGAAACTCTATACTCACTGCTGAGTACCCTGTTCGAGTCCCCGGTGCCAGGCCAGGCCTATTGTCCTTTCGCATCATCACACCAATTTGCCAAACCTCTGGGGGAAGAGTCTCCGTGAACTCATTGGCTCCTGGATCTAACTTCCCTGAACCGCTCTATCCGTTTATGTGATAATGCATCGGCTAAACTATTATCTACACCTAGTACATGTCCAGCCTGCACCAGTGTCATGACCCGGTCTGAATGCATGTGAGGTTATTAATTACATAGACCACCGCCAGATTGTCCACCAAAATGTACCACAGAGTTCGCCCATTTCTCTGCCCAAAGCCACAATGCACCAACTATTGGAAGAACTCAGAATTGTCAAATCTCTGGTGATTCCCACGTGGTGCCATTCCACCGGCCATTTGCCTGCGCACCATCTGCCGCTAAAGTAAATGCCGAACCCTAAGGAGCCTGCAGCATCCGACTGGATCTGAGATTCAGCCTTAAGCGTCTTGTCTCCTCTCCAAAAGGAAATGCCATTGCACTCAGCTAAGAACTAACCCCCAAGCCTTCAAATCCTCTCTCATACCATATGCAACTCTAGTCCTGTGAAATGGGCAATGGAGCCCTTTCATTGCCTTGCAAAGCCACGCAGAAAGGCACAACCCGGCACCACGACTTTACAAGCAAAATGTAAATGTCCTACCATCTCCTGAAGCTCCCTCAGGGACACATTTCTTCTTTGCAACATCGAGGCTACTCTGACCTTAAGGTCAGCCAACATGACGTCTGGCAGCCTAGACACTTGCTGTACCATGTCCACTTCAATGCCCAAGAGTGTCAGGGACGTGGTTGGTCCCTCCGTTTGTCCTCAACCAGGGGTACGCCTAATCCTTCTTTCATTGAATGAAAGGTATCTAGTATAACTTTACACCTTCCCGTATTCCTTTCACCACAAAAGGATAAGCATCCCAATAATGGGCCGCAGTTACATCCCACTCTACACCTAAGTTTCCACTCAAGAAGTTCCTGAGGGATGGCATCGTTAACCGACTCCCCCTCGGGGTAGGACAGATGATGTATCGATCTAAACTCACCTTGTACCTCCTTTGTTACCACTTCCTATGGTGAGACCCACCGAGTCTCCAGTGGAGCTGTTGCAAATGGTCCCAACACTCTCCTTCCTGTGCTACTTTGGCCATCTTTTCTCGACTGCAACCTCCATGCTGCGTATGGATTTAAGGTTTTGGGCAAAGAATCCCTTGCGCTCCCCACCCGCCGGTATCCTAAAGCCTTTCCTAAAAACCCTCCAGTAAATAACTTGGCCCGCTCCTACTCGGGGATTCTGATTCAGGGCAGTCTTTCTAGTAAGGTGTCCACTATCAGTCCTGTCACCTAGATAGAGCCTGGCTGGGGTCATAGACTGCAGCCAGAGGCCCGGCAGGGGCTTGTCCCAACGTAAATTTTGGTTAATCGCCCCCCTCCTGCGGAATGATCCGTCATAGACAAGCCATGCTTGTCCTGCGAAGTCCACATATGCCTTATAGATCAAGTCTAAGTATTGGAATAAGGATTGCGCCCATCAAGGCTGGGCATTTACCACAACCCCGGTGTATATTAAGAACCTGGGCAGCCGATTCACCCGTGTCCTCTCTGGTCTCTGCCCCCTGCATTTCTCTTTGTCCTTGTCGTCCTCCTCATCCAAATCCTTCTCTTCCATATCTCTGTTCAGCAATTCAAATAAATCTACCTATTCGCCTTTTCAAATCTTTTCTTTAGATGCTGGGGTGAGGTGATCACCCAGGGGCATAGCGTGATCCCCAAATGGCAAGGCTTGCAATGGCATGGTGTTATAACCCGTGTCCGAGACTGATGGTTATGGCCAAACCCCTACACTCGCCGTCATATTTATCGGGGCTGGAGATGTAACTAATGGGTCTGGAGTAGTCCAGCCACCAAACTGTGCACTCATACTAGGCCATGGAGTATTTGGAGCCCTAACTCTGAGTATTATATGCTGAGTAAATTGGGGAATTAAATTGTCCACTGCCTGGCCAAGGCCAAGCAGGTGACGGTGGAGAAGTGTCTGGTGCAGCAGTCAACTCACCGGACAGAGGCGTCGTCACAACTGGCTCTTCCCTGCCGTGCATGGAGTACGGACCAACCTCATCCATCGCCTCCTGCCTGCTAAACGCTGTACCGATTGCTGCCGTGATCGGGGCCGTTCTCCCTTTCTCGGCGCACTGCTGTAGTGGCGTTACTGCCGCCCCCATCTGCTTCCCACCTGGACGTCCCATCAGCCTGCATGTTCCGCCTCTAGGACAGTAAAACTGGACATTAGATTATTGGACATAGCTCTAAGCTTAGCCCTCTGATGACTCTTGACCTCACTGGCCGGTCGGCGTGGCTGCACCTCACTAGTCTGCAGTGCCCTTTTTATTATTATTATTATTATTATTATTATTATTATTATTATTATTATTATTATTATTATTATTATTATTATTATTATTATTATTATTATTATTATTATTATTATTATTATTATTATTATTTCGGCCTCTAAAGCAGAAATCTTTTCCTGCAGCTGCTGCCAGATGGTCCATGACTCCTCATCTAATGAAGACTGAGGCAGTGACACCTGAGGGACAGGCCATTTCCTAGCCTTGTTGCTGAAATAGCCTTGGCCCTTTGTTTAGGCAGCAGTCCACACATTTACATGTTACCAACTGTAGGGGCGCGAGTTGTGAGAACTCAACTGTGAACCACCCTACAAAACTACAACTATGTTGCTTTGCTGAGTTTTAATCCCCTATGTATTTACTACTAATGTATTTGGTATATGTAAATAGTTATATTTTAATCAATTACTTATTTATTTACAATTACTAATGTTATTTATAATTAATTTATTCATCTATTTGAATGATTTGAATTAATTTGCTAAAATTTGCTAAAATACCTATCTAATCAGTTATAAATTGATCTTAGAGTACTGTCCAAAATATACAGCAATAATAATCCTATTGGATTCCCTTAATTAATTCAGGATTAAAATATTCATGTATTTATTTGCTTTGGCTAAAGAGCCATTATTGAATTAAAGCGTTCTATTACAAATCTAATATTTAAATAAGAGTAGATGCCCCCTCTAACCAAAGCGAGCTCGACCAAAGGCTGCGCACGTGGTTCCATTTGAATGCTGGCACCACCGAAGCGCTCTAACTGTTTCTTCTCAAGAGTGGGGGGGAGCGTAGCGCCGAACAGCTGAGGAGCTGTGGCCGTATCCCCTCCCAAGCCCCAGTAAATGGGACCCAAGATCACTTGAGGAGAGTACTCCAAGAAGCCCGATCGCCTTTAAAATTGGGCAGGCTGAGTGCCAAACCCCTGGGTCGTGTGCAGCCGGTGGCGCTCCCTGTTGACCCACAGGCAAGCCCCACTAAAAGGTAGCAAGCCTGCAAATCTCGCTATGTTTCTCCTCTTCTCTCTAAAAGAAAATGTAAGCCACTGATTTGCGTAGGCTGGTAAAAAAAGAGTCCATGCTAACTTAACAATTGGTGCCTCGCGACCCGAAGGTACTTCCCCTACACACTCAGTGCATGGCGCGATTCAAAACGAGGCATCTCAAAACATTCTAAACATCCACCCTCGGGAGGAGGGAGGCTGGGGGGGGGAGAGAGAGATGGAGCGCCAAATGGCTGAGAAGCCAAGTGGCCGCACCGCACCGCAGCCGCTTCCTGACTACCCGGCCCTCGCCAAAGGTAAGGTGCTAGGCTGGCACGTAATTGCGGCAGTCCCTGTTTCCAACCCCTCTGTATTAGCTTGCTTTCGTTTGCTCGAGGCTTAACTAAATAAACTCCATGAGCTCCTATCACGCGGAAGCGCAACCCGCGCAACCCGCGTGGTCGCGACCCCACCCCTTCTCCCTACTATCGAGGCCAAACAACAATTCAATTCTATGAAGAGAAAAAAACAACAAAACACAAGTACTCAAATAATATTACAATTAAATCCAAACTAATCGCAAAAGAAATCAAACAATATTAGGAATAGATCCAAATTAATGAAAATCGGCAGTCAAACAACGGGAGGGAGCTGAAGCTACCCCCCGACTCCTGAGCGTTGATCCTTGCAGGCCTCCTGCTCAGTGACGCAGCTCGCAATGACGCCGAGCAGCGGAGCACTGTCCTTAACCAATGCCAGCAAAGGAAGAGGAAGAGGAGAGGGTGGAGCGGCCCTTAAATAACCTAACGTTCCCCCCTCTCCTCCTATGCTAATCTCGTGATACCAGAAGTCTCGTGCTATCCGGGGAGGGAGGCAAAGGCGAGCCGCGCTGAGCCACGCTGCTGAAGCTCGGCTCAGCAGCGGCTCGAGCATTTCCTTGGGAAACTTGATTTGGAGAAATCTTTTGTTACATATGACTATTAGTTTTTCCATTTCTCTACCTTGCAATACAAAAAGCATGCCTTGCAACTCTGCAGCTCCAAAATGATGTGGATGATGATTATGGATAGCAAACATAATTTTTATTAGACAATAATTTCTTTGCAAATATGTATATTCAGTTTAACCCTTATCTATACACTTTGTACTGGTTACGTTCTGGGCTTTTTTTCTCAACCCATGGGAATTTTCCTCGACTTCAGCCATAATTCAGACAGTCAGTGTCCATGAAGTGGGTGGTTACTGTGCTGTTCCAGTGCAATACTTCTGGGAGTGAGGTATTTGCTGGCTGTATGCCATTGGATACCTGAGTGTACTCACAATGTTTTTCCACTTTTTTGGGAGGCTGCTTTTATAAACAGATACCATCTTATTGCATGGAGGCCTATGTACATATAGCGATGTGCAAATCTTTTAAAAGTATAAATCTTCATACTACATGTGTAAACACTGGTTGTGCACTTTTCCACTTTTCATAGTGTGCACACTTCTGCAAGTTCTTTCTACTAACATGCAGGGCTTTTTTACAGTTTTCTCTAATATATGTATTTTCATGTTCATTTTTTTGAGTCACAAAATGAAGTACAAATTCTAAAATGTATATTTAGGTTTTTATGGCTCATGAGGTGTACGTTGGTTGCATAAGCTGTGTAGATTTATAGAAAAATTCAGACCAATCTGATCCATCATCTCTGGTATCAGATCATTAATGTTTCTTGAAAGAAATAGTTAAGTGGTCATCCAAGTGGAAATGCTACTGCTACAGCTCTACTGCTGTTTGCATTGTCTTCCATTCTCACAACTAGATAATGTACTTGGCTTTGACTGGGTTAGAAACCTATCTGTTTCATGTACTCCCAGTGCTTTCTCTCTCTTCTTCTCCTATCACAGCATTTTTCCCCAGACTGGTCATACTTGTCTCTGCTTCCTAGTCTTCAGGCCATGTATCCTACTCTCAGAGCAGTGCCCCCTTTCATCCCTTCACCTCCCGTCACCAAATGCTCCCCCCCCCCACTGGCCTCTTTTGCATGGCTGTGATGAGGCACTACTAAGCTCCGGTTATCATTTGGTCCAATTATTATAATAGGAAACAATTTTAACTTAGAAAATCAGTAATACCTGTTCAAGACATTTCTAGCTCGGACAGTTTCACAGATCTTTTGAGAACAAAGAAACAAGCAAACAAGACTCTGGGTGAGCCAATTTCAAGAGGTAACCAGTTCCTTCAACTGGCAGAACAGTAGTGTTCCAAAGTTTCATGTTTCCAGCTCTTACCACATTGGACATCTTTTCAGGACAGCAAAGACACAAACAAAACTTTTCAGGAATATTTATAAGACATAACCTTTAGAGAAAGGATCACTAGTTTTAATTTCATGCAAACTCTTTTAGTTCACAGTGCTCTAAGATACATACAATCTACTACTTGCAATGACTTTCTTAAATCACTTCCACAGAAAACTCTAGAATATAGCTAAACGTACAATTACAGGACATTTGCAAATGGAGATATCCCTCCATTAAGTTCTTTATCACATAGTCTGTCACTTTTATTCTTCTTTAATGGGAATCCACAAAGTTAACCTTGTTGGACATTTAGCTAAACATTCTATTGCTTTAATCTTTGCTATGGTATCTGAAGAAGGGAAGCCATATAATTCCAAATGTATACCAACACACAAATGTTTCTTCTATCATAGTTGTGTTAAGCAGTTAGCATATGAAATTTTGCTCAATGTTACCTTACTACACATTGTTTTATGTAGTATGTGATGCAGTGCCATTTGTATTCTGTCTATGTGTAAGGATTTTGCTACTTCCCTTTTCTGCACTGTTACTCAGGTCTGAAATGTAATAGTGTTCTCTCACCATTTGGCAGGAGAGATTACCAATTTAGCGTATGAGTGTAGGCCCACCATGGTAAACAAATTCCCATATGGTAAATGATTGTCTGGTCTTACCCACTGTTTAGTTCCAAACTAGAATTATGTGCATTTCATTTCATGCTTAGTAATTACAGCTCTTGCCTGATCATTGCTAGCTAAGAAATAAGCCTTTGTCTGAAGTATTTATTACAGTGAGAAATGGATAATTTAAAGACAAAACCCAAACAGCTCCCTTGATGAAACATTAATGATATATTTGACTTAGTAATGAAGTTTTCCTTCCTGGCAAAAGGGAAACCACAGATTTGTAAAATAATGCATTTTATGAATAAATTGAGTCGGTTATTTGTTTTTGAAATAGACAAATTGTCGACATTCCCACTTGTGTTGTTGAGAATTGGCTTTGTTCCCTTCCCAGCCTTTCATATTCAGATTAGCAATCTTCCCTCCTTTCTCAGGAAGGCGCTATTTTTATATTTGTTAGGCAGATGTTCTGTTTTGTTGAGAAGAAGTGATGATTTTTATAGTGGAAAACTGCCAATCATTTTGGTTCAAATGAATGATCCCCAATGTCATTTTCCTAAAATTCATTTATAGTCATCTGATCAGAATGATTTTCACTTTTCATTTAGAACTAAGCAATCACATGCCAGTGCTGCCTTTTTATTCTACAAAGATATGAGGGAGAAACACCTAGAGATACAAAAGGCCTAAAGACATTTATTTTGAAGGCTGAGTGACTCAGTAGGGGAAAGGCAATGACTTTTTTTCCCACCACCTCTGTGACTATTCTCAAAAGCACAACCCAAAATGAAAGAAAAGGTTCTGTTTCAATTGTCTTTGGCTCTGCAGTGCATTGGCATTAACATCACAAAGGGTAAAAATGTATTGCTGTCTAAATCATCTCAATGCCTTGCATTAGGACTGAGAGGATGAATATTGCTATAGGGAGTATGTGAGAGAAAGGGATGCCTGTATCACCTTATGGGATGCTGATAGATGATTCAAGCAGATATAGAGGATGTGAAAACACTATAGAGACATATTTTGCAGACAGCAGAACAGCTTGTCTGCCTGTCTAGACTATCTAGTTCTAATATCATGCCTTCAGTTTGGTTGAGTTCCCAGAGAAGCTTATAGATAAAAAACAAATTAAAATATGACATACAAGAAGCAAAATCAGAGATGACTACCTCCTCCATCCCAATGCTATTTCAATGACATGTTTGGGAGAAAGTGAAAGCTGCACACAGATGGTAATTATTTTTTAAACAGTCAGATGATCAACTTTGCTGTTAATCTCTGGGAAAGCTACAGTTTTGAAGGTGAAAATCCTCTTAATACATTCATAAAACTGGGTAGCTTGATACACATTGGATTATCAATATTGTCCATAAAAGATCTCCAATTGGTCCATCCTACTGCCGCTAACAGGGATGTGATAGCTCTGCGGGTTAAACCGCAGAAGCCTCTGTGCTGCAAGGTCAGAAGACCAGCAGTCGTAAGATCGAATCCACGCGACGGAGTGAGCTCCTGTCACTTGTCCCAGCTCCTGCCAACCTAGCAGTTTGAAAGCATGTAAATGCGAGTAGATAAATAGGTACCACCACGGTGGGAAGGTAACAGCGTTCCATGTCTAGTCATGCTGGCCATGTGACCACGGAAACTGTCTATGGACAAACGCTGGCTATACGGCTTGGAGACAGGGATGAGCACCGCGTCCTAGAGTCGGACACGACTGGACTAAATGTCAAGGGGAACCTTTACCTTTACCTTACTGCCGCTAAACATTGCCACACTAAGCTTTTCTCCTTGTCCTTCAAAGTAATGTTTTTCAGGCCAGTGATGCAGATCCTGAGAGAGGTTTGTATGGGCAAGATCTTGCTTTGCATGACTTTATCCTGTTTTGAAATGGGTGATTAGTCTTGAGGACATTGTGCAGTTGCTAATCTTAACAGACAATTGACTATATTCCATCGTTTGCATGGTTGCAGTGACAGAGATGGTACAAAGCTAGACTGCTCTTGCTTTTCAATTAACTCCATGTGAAACTTCTTCACTTGATTTATGAATGTAGTTAGTGCAGCAGGACTAAGTTCTAAAATGGTGCTGACAAGAAATCCATAGGGAAAGGGCAAGCATACAGGTTGCAGTCCTAGGTATATTTGCATGGGAGCAAGCTGCACTAAGTGAGATAGGGCTTGCATCTCATGGACATGCATAGGCTTGTGCTGGGTAATGGATAAAATACATTAGGACATTAATACATTGATCTGATCATAGTGTGTGTGACAAAAGAGAAAATAAATTGTGGTCCTTGTAAAAAAAAAATCTGAAAACAAAGATGGGTAATGCATTTGTTGGACTATTCAAATATTAAAAATGGACAAGTGTTCAAGTCTAGACGGGCCTTACATGAGGCTGAACATTGTAGAGCTTGAGCAGGTAGAGAGAGAAACAGAAATTATCCTGCCCAGATCTTGCAGTGTTACGATCTCTCTTGGAGTAATTTCCCAAAATGGAGACTCCAAATATGTTGCATCAACTTGAGGTACTGAGTTTCACCTTAAGTGAGGTAAAATTAATTGCTTTTCCTCATCTTTGTAGACAAAGCATTGTCAATCACTTACTGCATGTTCCATGGCCTTGTGCTGAAGCCTATAACTTCTGTTTAACCAGAATAGGAGGCACACTGAAACATTGGAATCATATTATATTGTGACAAATACAGTAGTCTGCTTAGAACTGCTTGGATAGCCAGTAATTCAACAAGTCTTCTGAAACATTTAAATTATGCCAATGCTTTCCAGCTTTGTAATGAGTATGAATTGCATGTAAAATTGCCAACTCAAAACATAGATGTATACTACAGATAACCACCTTCCCAAGTAACAGTACATATTCTCCACCAATTTACCATCTATTTGAATAGTCTCATCATAGTGTTTTTGAGGTATAAAGTATTTAGAAGTGATTTTCCATTGTATCTTGTGCTGTATTGACAAGAGTTACCTTGAGTGTTGCTGCCATTGTCTATGAAAGATCCTCCACCACTGTCACTTTCCACTTCTTGTGCTGTCCAGTAACTGCCTTTCCAGAATTTCTAGGCTTCTTCTGCTGATGCAACCATTAATTCCTGAAGAGGATGGGTACATCTTAATCTGGTGTCCCAATTTTGACCAATGTGCCTTGGGTAAGCCTGCCAGGAATCTAGACTCAGAATGTGCCTTGGAATCTAGCTTCCTAATGATATTGTTCTTAACTTCCTTGACAAACTCAACCACCGTCACCATGATAAGATGTACATCCAAATGAGGAGCACTTCCAAATATGGAGCAAGAAATGCGAGATATTTAAGTTGGAGTCAGAAATGGAAAAGGCACTAGAGATCATGTTGCAAATATACAGTGATTACTGAAGTGTACCAAAGAATTTCAGAAGAAAATCAGTTTGTGCTCTGTGGATTATAGCAAAATCTCTAATGTGTTGAGCTTGAAAAGCTATACAGTGGTGCCTCGACTTACGACCATAATCTGTTCCAGAAGATGGTCGTAAGTCGAAATGGTTGTAAGTCGAAGCAGCATTTCCCATTGAAATGCATTGAAACCCGATTAATCCATTCTGGCTGTTTTTTTGGTTGTATCTAGAGGCGCCGGTTGCAAGTCGAAACATTCGTTCCCATAGGAACTAATGCAAAAGCGGTTAATCCGTCCTCTACCACTAGGGGGAGAATTTTTCTTCTTTTAACCTAAGATGACTTAGGTTAAAAAAAGGGCAGCAAAGGAGGGAGGGAGGGAAGGAACAATGGGGAAAAGAGGAAAGAAAGAAGGTCATCACTGGGGCACACAGACCCCTCAGACAAAGGTTTGTGCTGTTAAGCACAAAAAGAGAGAAGATAGAGAGAGAGAAGACAATGGGAGGGGGGGAGACTTGAGTCTAAACCTCATTTTACACCATGCCTGCAACCACAGCCCCTCACATAAAATTTTCTGATTTTAAAACAAAAAGACTTTGGAGTCACATTTTAAACCCACACATTTTAAAACAAAAGAGAGGTCACAGTACACAAACCCTAGGAGCCACAGAATGCAAAAACAAATAAATAATTTTTACATTTTAAAATTACAGTCTAATTTTCACATTTTAAACCCACACTGCAATACCCATCAGAGCACAGAAACATAACCCCCCCCACCTAGCCCAAACACACACTGCAAAAACCCTGTACAGTAAATACAGTACTCACCCAGAACAGGCAGTCTCTCTGTTTTAAAAAAGAAAGTCAAAAATCCAAAAAGCAAAAATAAAAAAAAGCCAAAAAAAAATACAGTACAGTACAGTGCCAGGAAGTACCAGGCAGTACAGTACCAAGCAGTACCAGGCAGTACCAAGCAGTACCAGGCAGTCCGAAGTCTCTCTCCGTATCCACACTCTCTAACCACTGGGGCAAACGAGGTACAGAGAAGCAGGCTCTTCGTTGACCAACGGTTAACTGAAAGCAGTTCAAATTTCCCGCTTTCCCTGCCTTCCCCGGGGTTTTTTTTTCTGGTCGTAAGTTGAAGCTCCGGTCGCAAGTCGAAGCAAAATTTTGCGACCAGAGCTGTTCGTAAGTTGAAATGGTCGTAAGTAGGGACGTTCATAAGACAAGGCACCACTGTAGATCATTATAGATTAGTACTTATTGTGAGTACTATGTCCAATTCTGGACACCACATTTTAAGAAGGATGCCAACAAACTGGAACAAGTTCAGAGGAGGGCAACCAGGAGAAACAAAAGATGGGGAATCAAGCCCTATGAGGAAAGACTGAAAGAATTGGGCATGCTTAGCCTTGAGAAAAGAAGACTGAGGTGTGATATGATAGTACTATTCAATTACTTGAGAAATTTGTCATACAGAAGAGGGGCAGGATCTGTTCTCGATCATCCCAGAATTCAGAACATGTATTAATAGGCTTAAGTTATAGGAAGCCAGATTTCAGCTTAATATCAGGAAAAACGTCTTGTTAGAGTGGTATAGCAATTAACTTGGGAGGTAGTGAGTGCTCCAGTGCTGGAGGTATTCAAGAGAAAATTGGACAACCATCTATCAAATATACTTTGATCTGGATTCCTGTATTGAGCAGGGGGGTTGGAATCAATGGCCTTATGGGCCTCTCCCAGCTTCATAATTCAATGATTCTATGATTCTGTATTGACTAATAGCTGTTCTTTATATTTCAGAAAGAAGTCTTTCCCAGTTTTATGCTGGAAATGTTGGAGAGTGAACCTTGAGTCTTCAGCATGCAAAGTATGTGTTCTGCTACTGACCCGATGGCCTTATAAGCTCCTTCCAAATAAATATTTTTTTAAAGAAATGGGTGTGCCACAACATTTGATGGTGCTGATGCATAAGCTATACTCTGAGCAAAATAATATTGTCAGGATAGAATATGGTGAAACAGATTTTTCCCATTTGCAAAGGTGCCAGACAAGAAGTGTATTTTGCCTCTCTATCTGCTCATTTTGTGTGCAGTATATATTATAGGAAAAAGTGTAGAAGTTTTCATATGAAGGAGGAGTGAAAATTGATGGAAGAAGCCTCAAGAATTTAAGATATTATTGAGAGAAAACAGCAATTAGTTGACATGTCTACCAAGGAAAGTGAAAGAGGAAAAGAGGCAGCAGGATTACAGTGGAATATTAAGATGACAAAAAATCATTACCACAGAAGAATTACATAACTTTGATATTGCCAATGAGGACATTGAAAGTTTAAATTTTTTGTATATCACAGTTTAATCATCAATTGAAATGGAGACTGCAGCAATTAAAAAAACTAGAAAATGTAAAAATGTATCACTGGAAACCAATTTCTTTCATACTACAGTATTCCAGTTACTAGGTACGGATGTGAAAACTGGACAAGTAAGAAAGCTGTCAGAGAAAAAAATGTCTTATTTGAAGTGAATTGTTGAAGGGGAGAACCTTATGCATACCATGGAATGCCAGAAATACAGATAAAGGTTTTTGTGGTCAGATCAAGCCTGAACAATTGCCAGAGGCAAAAAGGACTCAACTGAGGCGATCACATATTGGCCATATGATAGGAAGACAAGACACACTGAAAAAAGATAGTAACACTAGGAAAAGTATTAGGTGGTAGGAAAAGTTGTTAATTCAATCCATTAATTAACTCAATCCATAATTAATTCAATCCATAATGAAATGGATTGAATTAATAAAGAAAACCACAGCCCCTAATTTGTAAGACATGAGCAATGCTGTTAATATTAGGACCATTTGGAAGTCATTAATTCATAGGGTCATAATAAGTTGGAGGCAAAGTGATGGCCCATAAAACATTTTACCATTTAGAGAGCACAATCAAAGTTTGGAGACCTAATGCTCTGTATCTCTCCTTCTCCTGCACTCTATGAATGCATTATGTGGCCTAAATATTGTACTCAGTGGCTGACATCCAGTTGCACAGCTACAGGAGCCGTGGAATGCGAGAGGGAATGATTTAAGGTTGAAAATTGGGACCTATGGGACCTATCAATTTTCTTGGTTAAACTGTTTCCCCCTCTTCTGCAGCTTCCAAAGGCTGTCCAGCATGAAGGGGATCTTTAGAGATCCCCAAAACCTAGGGGCTCTAGGAGAGTTTTTATTACCCCAAAATAGCTGATGATATCAACCTTGTTCCAGGATAGCAGCCAATGCTTCTCAAGAAGAGGATTATAAAATTCACACATGTTCATACTGAAGTGAATTTGTGACTACTACGAGTACATGTAGCACAATATTTCCTTCCTTCCTTCCTTCCTTCCTTCCTTCCTTCCTTCCTTCCTTCCTTCCTTCCTTCCTTCTTCTGTTCTTGTTGTACACAGTGTTCTGTACAATCATTTCTCCCCTCCTTTAACAATCTTATTACTGTCCCCTCCCTCCTCAAACAAACTCTTTTCTTTTCCTCCTTTGCCATAAGGACTGGCTCTTTAATCCACAAGACAAAGCAAGCAAGCAAGAAAGTGTGTTTCCATCCACTGGGGATCTACGTATAAAGAGACAGCTTGCATACGTTTGCCTTTGTACCTACACCTAGCTTAATCAATGGCAGAAGGATACACATCCATGTCGGGTGTCCTAACTCACCCTAATTGATCAATATTTCTATGCTAAGTAATAAGACATCAACATTTTAAGTGTGGCCTAAAAATTGAGGAAGGCAGAGAAATAAAGAGAAAATAGATGCATGCATCTGGTGGTTCTGCAATTTGACAAGATACTTTGCCTTATTGATTGCACACATTATTTCTAATTATTACACTTCTCTCTGATACATAGTGTTGCTTTAGTGTGAATACCAGCACAGTCTCTCTCTCCTCCTCACAACTGTATCTAAATTAAGCCCCTCTTACAGATGCCAAATAATCTGCAAGGCTGTGGAAAAAATTCAAAATAAGAAATAGTTAGAATTTCTATAGCCATTTCATATATCTAAAAGCATGAACTATCTCTCCTTTGGCAAATATGTCTTAAGGAGAGAAGCAGCTGGGGAAGGTGGGGGAGCAGTGGAGACAACTAGAAAGCAATGTTCAGGCATTCTTTAAACAAGCTAGAGGAGTTACACCAAAGGGCTAGCTAGACTCTATCTGGACCATCTGGAAATCAGTTAATAGACTTCAAAGTGCAGTAGACAGAGCAAAGAATAATCAAATAAAATTGGTCTACTTAGATATAGGAAAAAAAATTCTGTTACTGTGGAGACATGCAATCAATGCAGCACTTAATGTGCATGCAATTTATGCCCCGCCACTTGTACAAAAGAAGATCGAGCAAATGGCTCAGATAATTATTTAACATCTACATGAAACCACTGGGAGATGTTATCTGGAGTTTTAGGATTCAGTGTCACCAGTATGTGGATAACACCCAACTGAACCTCTCCTTGCCACCTAAATCTGAGGAAGCTACTTTGGCTCTAGATCAGTGTCCAGTATCCAGTGACTGGATGAGAGTGAATAAATTGAAACTTAATCCAGACAAGACAAAGGTGCTCCTGGTTAGTCAAAAGGCAGATCAAGGAACAGGGATGCAGCCGGTACTGGATGGGATTACATTCCCATTGAGAAAAACAGGTGGATAGCTTGAGGGTGCTCCTGGATTCATCCCTGAGCCTGGATGTCCAGGTCTCAGTGGTGACCAAGAGTGCATTTGCACAATTAAAACTAGTGTGCCAGCTACATCCGTTTCTTGAGAGATCTGGTCTGGCCACTGTCATACACACCCTAGTTACTTCCAGGTTGGATTACTGTAATGCGCTCTGTGTGGGGCTGCCGATGGAAACAGTCAGGAAACTTCAGTGGGTCCAAAATGCAGCAGCCAGATTGCTGACTGGGGCTGGTTACAGGGATCACATAACTCCCATCCCCACTACAGCAGCTGCCCTGGGTGCTGATCAGTTTCCTGGCACAATTCAAAGTGCTAGTCTTCACCTATAAAGCCCTAAACGGCTTGGGTCCAAGCTATCTCAAAGACCATATCTCCTTTTATGAGTTGGCTCGGGTGCTAAGATCATCAGAAGAGACCTTTTTCTTGATCTTACCACCTTCACAGGTGCGTCTGACGGGGACACAGGAGAGAGCCTTCTATGTTGCTACTTCCAGACTTTGGAACTCTCTCCCACACGAGACCAGACTGACCCAATCTTTGCTATTCTTCTTAAAGCAGGCAAAAACAAAACAAAAAAACCTTTCTCTTCAGGCAAGCCTTTCCACAGTAACTAGCTACCTATGTGTGATTTTTTTTTTAAAAAAAGATGGGTTGTTATGTACTTCTTTGATTGGATTTTAGTACTGTGTTTTCCATTTCTGAGTGGCATTTTTAAAATATATATATTTGTATACTTATTGATCTTTGCCTTAATATTGCCTGTTCATGATGTAAGATGGCTCATTGTTTGTAGTTTTAAATATTGTATTTTAATGATGTTTACCACCGTTGTATACACATTGTTTTCAACTTTAAATATTGTCTTTCATTGTTGTAAGCCACCCTAGGTCCTTTTCAAGGAGAAAGGCAAGATAAAAATATTTTTTAAAAATAATGCTACTGAGGTTATCTGTCTAAATAGTCTAATTATCTGAATATTTTAATTTGTTTTCAATTTTACCTACATTTCATATATGTCACTAATTTTTAAATTCTGCAATGCTCTAATAAGAAAAAAGAAAGAAGAAAGCAGGGAGAAAATGCCACAAGGGGTACTTTCCCCATATTTGCAAAGGACTTGGGAACAGTATTTTGTATGTATTGTGGCCCACCATAACATCTGGTACCATGATAATAAATCAATAAACCACAACTGGTGAGTCAGAGAAATCCACTGCTGATTGTAGAACTCCTCTGGATAGTAGCTGGGCTTTCCCAAATTGGGACGAATAAAAATTATTTTAAAGGTATGTAGATTATTCTGGTTAGTGAAGTTGCTCTCTATAGTATATTAAATGACCATTGTTCCAAATTCAGTTCTCCAATTTCATTAAAGTTTTCATCTCATATATCAGAAGATCCCATTTTTAAGCTTCATTCCAGGGCCATTTAAAATTTATTTTGGTGGTGTAGGAACTTATTGTTTGACTATAGGTGTGAATACAGGGACGTGGTGGTGCTGCGGGTTAAACCGCTGAAGCCTCTGTGCTGCAAGGTCAGAAGACCTGCAGTCGTAAGATCGAATCCACGCGATGGAGTGAGCCCCCGTTGCTTGTCCCAGCTCCCGCCAACCTAGCGGTTCGAAAGCATGCAAAATGCAAAAATGCGAGTAGATAAATAGGTACCACCTTGGTGGGAAGGTAAATGGCGTTCCGTGTCTAGTCACGCTGGCCACGTGACCACGGAGGATTGTCTGTGGACAAACGCTAGCTCTATGGGTTGGAAACGGAGATGAGCACCGCCGCCTAGAGTCGGACATGACTGGACAAATTGTCAAGGGGAACCTTTACCTTATAGGTGTGAATATACACGGCTGAAGAGTTCTAGTCCTACAAGGTACCAAGTAACTAATTTTCAGTAAAGGAAACCACAGTACCAAGACATTGCTTACATTTACATGTTTTGTATTTCATGAATCCACTGAAAATTCTAATCCAGGGGTCTCAAACTCAATTTACCTGGGGGCCGCTGGATGCAGAGTCTGGGTGAGGCTGGGCTTTTCCACAAGAAAAGCTTTGTTAAAAAAATTCCAATCTTCTCAAATCTCTTTATTTTTTAACACAAAATAAGATGAATAAATAAATAAACAAATTAAGAATTAATAAGAAAATAAATAAATCAATCAGTAATAAATAAATAAAATATAATAATAAATAAAATAATAATAATAATGAAAATAATAATGAAAATAATATAAGAAGAAGAAGAAGAAGAAGAAGAAGAAGAAGAAGAAGAAGATTTCTCTAGTGAGCGACTATATGTGGTTTCATGTTCAGACACACTATATCTGGGTGAGCATTCAAAAGCCGAGGACAGAGGCACAGCGGAAGGGAAAAGGCGGCTGTCTTTGGCGACGGCCCGGCTTGTGCGTTGCTCGCTTGGCCGTGAGCAGAAACAGGAAAGGGTGGGTGGGAGGGAAGAGCACAAGTCCTCCTCCTTGCAGGGAACTTGCTTTCGTAAGGGTTCCCACCTGCATGTTTTGAGCCAGAAGTAAAATGAGTGCAGCGAACAAGCACGGACGACAAGCTGGAGAGAGCAAGATTTCCCCCTGTGGTCTGCTCTTGCCCGCGTGTTACCATTCTCCACATAAGAAGCGTGCCCTCTTTAGACGCAGGTTGGGGACAATGGAGGGATGCTACAGGAAGACAAGGCACCCAGGTTCTGTGGAGGGGGTGGCAGTAAACCGCTGGGGTTTAAATGCCCACAGATTCACACACACACACCTCTAGCAGCTGCATGCACCCCTTCTGCAAGGCTGGCCCCATCAGCAGAGTAATCTCTCCCCCCCCCCATACCCAAAGGCTAATGGGGCTTCCTGGGGCTTCTTGACTCCCACTCTGGCAAGATGCCGTGGTCTTGCCCAGTGTGGCTCAGGGAGACCGGGGGGGGAGGGGAGCACGCGCGAGAAGGCTGTTCTCTCAGCAGCACCCCCTCCCGTGGCACGTCTGGGCAGGGAGCGGAGGAGCGCCAGGCGGGGGGAAGGAGAAGCGCAGAGAGGCGACAGCAGCAGCAGCCTCACCAGGTGACCCGCAAAGAGCAGGGGGAGAGAGAGAGAGAGAGAGAGACAGAGACCTAAAAGCAGAAGCCCCGGTGGCGCCAAAC
This sequence comes from Intellagama lesueurii, assembly GCA_037013535.1. NCBI lineage: Eukaryota > Metazoa > Chordata > Lepidosauria > Squamata > Agamidae > Intellagama > Intellagama lesueurii. The sequence goes on along the minus strand of JBAJHW010000004.1, from coordinate 66,486,999 downwards.
CCCTGAGGGAGAAGACTGCCGGGCAGGGAGAGGGCTCCCCTTCTGGATGCGTGGGCGCTTCGGGGGGGGCAGGCGGGACCCAGCCCCTACAAGGCAGGGAGGAAGCCCCGCGCTCGCCAAGTAGGTGTCGCCGCTGCTGCTCCCACTCCTTAAACTTTCATATTAAGGTGGGGCCACAAACTATCATCCCGCGGGCTGCAATTGGTCCCCGGGCCGCGAGTTTGAGACCCCTGTTCTAATCCCATCAGGCAATCAAGTGGTAACCAGAATATATCACTTCTGCTTCTCAGCCTCATGGCTCACTTTTTTTAAAAAATGCCATAGAACACTTTTTGTTGCAGATATAACATTGGCTGGGACCATACCAAAAAAAAAAGTTGTTAGCTTTTGAAAATCCCAACTCTTTTTTGTTTCCTACAAATCCTTAATGTATCATGAGGCAACAATACAGCAACAATATTTACAACTGCAGGTGACAATGCTGTAAGACATGCACAAGTAAAATAGGAGAGTAAAATGGCCCATCCAGGTACATGAGGCTTAAGGTATGTGTGTCTAAAGTCAACAGACTCTTTTCGTAGAAGAAACTCTAGAAACCTCCTGAATCACTTAGCAATTTTTGATCATTTCTATTATTGGAATCACTCTGAAATCTCTTTCTTAGCTAAGAACATTTGTTTGCCCCAACCTTGTGCTGAATCACACTTTCACCTACTTTCTTTGAGAACCTAGTTTGCTTGTCCATCATGATATACTGATCCTGGCTTCCCAGAACCCAAGGAAAAGCAAAAGGTATTTGACAAAAGCCACTTCTCTTCCAGAAAAGCTTCAGCAACACTTAGAACCACCAGCATCTCAGCTGTATTTGGTGGAGAAGATAATTATTAAGAGACACCTAATAACCTTGGCATGAGTCATATTGAATTCAGCGGGTCTCGGTTTTGAGTAGCATAGAATTGTGCAGTTGGATGGTTGGATTGGATTGTGTGGATTACATTTGAGCTATCACTAAAAACATAGCTAAACCCAGCTCTAAAAAGCTGAGGAAAAAAGAACCACAGATTAGTTAATTCTGTGAAATGTATGTGATTTTTATTTACAGTGTTCCATTTATAAAAATAATGCTGCCACACTTATTTTGCATACCCATTCTGTCTTTCTTCAACTTCTCTATGTAACTTGGACTCTCCCCCTCCCAGCTCGGTAGCCTGCATTTTAAAGGCCATACTCCTTGCATTTGTCCATTTCTGACTGCAATCATACTAAAGAAATGACACCATTCTTTCTTGCATCTTCTGCTTCCTGTATAGTTGTGCATTGTGATCATGTGGCATATATCCTGTGATAGTCAGAGAGGGAGGTCTTAGTAAAAGGCCTAAATTCTGCCATCACACCAAAACAGATTCCGGTTGTAGACTTCATTTCAGCCACAGAATCAGCTATCTGGAACAACAATCTACCAGTAGCAGAAGCTGAACAACTCCTGATAAAAGTTTCTGCAGCACTTTCCAGTCCTCAACTGCTGACATCCAACCTCACCAGACAGGAAAGAAGTGCTCTGACATCTCTCAGCAGGGATGAGACCATCACCATACTGCCTGCGGACAAAGGAAGATGCACTGTTGTCCTCAACACTATGGATTACCATAGAAAAGTAAGCTCACTTTTGGAAGATCAACACACATAGGAGAAACTGAAGAGGAACCCCACCAATATTTATAGGGGGAAAAATGATAGAATGCTTGAAACACTTGGAAAAGGACCATGCTGTCGACAGGGCAACCTACAACAAGTTGTATCGTGGACAGCCCCCCCTCTGCCTTTATGGACTTCCCAAGATACACAGGTAAGGAGCTCCCTTCAGATCCATCGTTAGCAGCATAAACTCGGTAACATACAACATTGCTAAATACCTGGCCACCGTCTTAGCACAATTGGTTGGACACTCGGACCACCACATTCACAACTCAGAGGAGTTTGCATCCAAGGTCAGGGAACTGAAACGAAATACTGATGAAACCATGGTATCCTTTGATGTCACAACCCTCTTCACCAGCATTCTCACCCCTGATGCCCTAACAACTGTAAAAAGGAAACTGGAAGAAGACAACACCCTCTCCACCAGAAGCAGCCTCAACCCAGACCAGATATGCCTGCTTCTGGACCTGTGTCTGAGCACCACTTACTTCACCTACAGAGGTGACTTTTACAGACAGAAACATGGCTGTGCCATGGGTTCCCTGGCGTCACCCACTGTTGCCAACCTATATAAGGAAGAAGTGGAAAAGAAGGCACTAAACACCTTCCAGGGGACAACTCCGACCCATAGGTTCAGGTATGTGGATGACACCTGGGTGAAGATTCAGATCCAGGAAGTACAGGCCTTCACAGACCACATAAACACAGTGGACCCAAATATCAAGTTCACTAGGGAAGACACCAAAGACAACTGCCTGGCTTTCCTGGACTGTGCAGTCAACATAGAAATCTACATAAAACCTACACACACCTGCGGTTTGACTCTCATCACCCATTGCAACACAAACACAAGCCAAGAAGAAGGATGACAGACATTTGAAGACAGCTCTTAAGGCCTGCGGGTATCCAAAATGGGCCTTTAACAAGGCGATGTCCTGACCCAGCAGGACAATGGAACGGTCTGAGACCCAGAGCTGATGGAAGAACCTGGTCATTCCTTACATGGAGGGTGTGTCTAAAAAGCTCAAAAAAGATTTTTGGTAAACATCACATACCCATGCGCTTCAAACTCACAAACACACTAAGGCAGAGACTCGTTCACCCAAAAGACCGGACACCAAAAGGAGCAATATAGTATATGCAGCCCAATGCAAAGAGGATTCGGAGCTCTACATTGGAGAAACCAAACAGCCACTACACAGGAGAATGGCTCAGCACAGGAGGAGCAATGGCTTGGGACCACAATCAGCACTGTTTCTTCATATGAAGGACAAAGGACACTCATTTGATGACCAAGATGTACTCATTTTGGACCGAGAAGATAGGTGGTTTGAAAGAGGGGTCAAGGAGGTCATACATGTGCATATAGAAAATCCCTCACTCAGCAGTGGTGGAGGCCTTAGATGCAATATGTCTCCTGTTTATCATGCTGCCCTTTCATCCATCCCCAGAAAGATAAGGACCACAGACATCAGGAAGACCACTGTTAAGGACTGTTAAAAACCCATGACAATGGGTGGAGAAGGACTGCAGAAGTGAGATTACTCACCTCCTGTCCTTTGTCCATCTAACGAGCCTATTCAGATGAGGGGGAAATGAAACCAACGTGGAGAATATATCAGGGATCTTCTACCAACTCTCCTCAGACTGAAGAAGCTACTTGGATGAGTAGCAAGACAAGAAAAAAGTCCAGTTGCCATGACTCAACTTCCAGATAACCTCACCTGGATGACTGAGAATCTTCACAGATATATCCTATGATAGTGGTTCATGCGTTTTTGAACCATTTCACTTGTTTTTGGGTGAATTAGATGTGGTATGTTCATCTACATCACTCAAGTGGGACATATCCCCTTCCTTTTCTTGTGCCTTTCTTTGCCCCCTTCCCCTGATTTTTATTTGTGTGTGTGTGTGTGTGGGAACATTGATGTGTTGGCAAAATGCCCTTGCTGGCCACATACTGATCTGGGCCATTTCTTCCTGTTTCCATGCTTCATTACCCTCTATGGAGGAGAACCCACAGCGCACTGCAGTGTTGGTTAAAAGACAGTAGGGGGATTGATGCTTCATATCTGACAGAAGTATACCAATGTGCCAACATTCTCATTTGAAAATTATTATTTTTTTAAAATTAAGGGAGTCGAATGACTGGGTGAGGGAAGTGGGACTGCACGCCAGATGCATAGGAAATGAATCAGTTTTGGAATATACACTCAATGGGATGTTGGTTGTACTGCATGATGAAACACAGAACAAATATTGTAGTAGCCTCCCAGTGGGTTGGATTTGATGTGGAGATAGCACAGAGGGTGAACAAAAGAATCAACAATGGCCTTGTGTCATTTCAACCCCCAGAAAAGAGTTGAAATTCGTGAGGAGTTACTTGGAAACATTTTGCTGGTGTGACCACAGCTTCTGAGGCATCTCCCCATCTCATAATACCTACTCAACTTTTATTTATTTATTTTATTTATTTAAAATATTTCTATGCTGCCTTTCTCCCCTAAAGGAGGTAATTAAAGTTGGAAAGGAAAGAGAGTGAATATGGTCTGGTATGGTGTAGTAGATAGAGTGATGGACTGAAATCCTGGTCTGAAATCCCTGCTCAGCCTTGGAAACACACTGAGGGGGTGGTACTGGTGGAAACACCCCTTAAGTATCTCACAAATCTCGAAGCCCCTATTGAGTTTGCCATATGTTGGATGAAAACAAACAAAGATGAAAATATACTAAAGATCCATGTTTACAACAGAATAAGACTCAAACTGAACACTTCTTTCCCCATATGGTTGGGTTTTAGCTGAACATAGGTTATCCCAAATGGTCAGCTTGTGGAAGAAGGGAGTATTCACAAAACAGTATGAATTGCTTAGATAGATATTGTGGTCTTTTTAAAAAACCTTTTGAACCGGCCATCAAGATTCTTCTTAACGACAAAGCTTAATTATACCTGAATGCCCAGCATTATTGATTTAACTCAAGCCCTTTAATAGCTTTACATGCTCTGTAACCTCACAGGGCTCATTATCAGATGAGATATTCTAAACAAAATGGAATTATGTTGCTGTGTGGTTGCCCTGTGTGAAATCCAATCATTGCTTGAGATATACCTGTGATTTGCAGATAACGTGCATACAGATGTTATAAAATCAGAATTCTGAGCAAGTCAAATGCCTTACCAATCCTCACCTGCTAAAAGCATAGATTACAGTCCTGACTAAAGCTCTGAATTTTGGGGTGTCATTGGGGCTGGAATTTGGGGCAGAAGTCCAGAAGCCAACGTAGCAGTATGAGCAGGTTGATTGGCTGGTTTACCATAGAAGCAACACATCTCTAGATCTGCTGTATAACCTTGTTGTCCAGGGTTTGCCCAGATGCTAGCCATGATACCCGGAGCCCACCTCTCAGTTCCCAGGTGAATGTTAAAATGTGGGGATTGGCTCCTTTTAGCTTGTTTGCAGACAAATGAGGTAAGCTTGCAGATCTGCCTGCAAACATAGAAAGCAATGATGTATTAGGAATAAATAGGGGAGGGATATGCAACAAAACAAAAGTACTTGTGCAAAATAGAATAAAAACTTATAGTACAGTACTTTCATACAGTTTAGTATTTAAGGTGCCACGGAGGACTCTGCAGTGTTTGTAAAAAGGAAGACAAAAGGGAAGATATTTTGCTGTGGATTTCTGGAAAGAGGTATCAGATAATGACAAGGAAATGGTAACATTCTTTTCGAAAGTTTAATTCTATTTTTATTTGGTATGACCGTTTGAACTGCTTACCCTAATATATGTCTTACTAAGTTTAACAGGTTTTACATCCAAGTATGTATCCATAGGAGAATGATAAACTTGTTTATATTCGGAATCAAAGAATGGGAAAGTTACTTTCTTTGACTACAACTCCAAGAATTCTCATGGCCATGATGCCTAAGGGATTCTGAATGTTTGAGACCTTCACAAAGCAACTTCTCTTAGCTTTCTTGGACATCTTATTCTATACAAAAAGATAGCTCATAGCCATGAAACAAAACAGAAATAACTGGATATAGAGATGTAGAAAAGGTGTTCATAAAGGAATATGGGAACAAATGTTTAAAGAGCAGAGACATGGTTATGAGATTGGACTGACATTTCTTTTGAAATATATTTGTTTCTTAAACAAAGAAACATTAAAATTTTTCAAGGGTTAGCTGTGCTAGTCTATTGCAGAAAAAAAAGATTTTTTGGGATGCTTTAAAGGCTAGCAAATCTTGTTTGTTGCAAACTTTTCTGGACTTCAGCCTACTTCCAACAGATGTACAGAACACTACCTTATTTTTTAAAACATGTTTGCTTGGCAGGATGTGGCCAGTGGGATGACAGAGCTTGGAACTACAAAATACAAAAAGTGCAAACATTGATCATTACTTTAAATGTTGTCAGTTACAAATAGTAGTTTGGTGGTAGCCTGGACATAGACAATATGTGTACAGTCAGTCTGCACTCCAATTCTGAATCTGCAGCACTGGCCTGTCATGTGCCAACTTATGCCAGTAGTTTGAACATTCACATACTATTCTGCAGTAGATACAATTTTTAAAATGCTAATTGGCAGAAGTTCAGTGTAACATGGAATTCTGTTGAACATTAGTTCAGTCCCAGAGACCTATGACCGGTTTGTTGAGGCAAAGAAAACATCATCTGAACTATCCATACCTTGAGGATGCAAAACCAACTACATCCAAGGCTGACAATAGAAATTGTAACTCAAATGAATAATTATTTTTCACTATTTGAACAAAATCCCTTCAGTGAAGAAACCATCTTGGCTGAGCAGTTATTAATTTGTCTGGTCTCAGAAACTAAAAGAGATAAATGAATCAAGCTCATGGAAGAAATAAACATGTCAAGAACAGCCAAAACGCCTGGAGATGATTAAAGCAGCTTAACTATCAACTTTGCTGGAATTACTTTTTTCTATCATGTTTTCATATTTCACATGCATCAGTGCAAAAATAAAAAAGTTACAGCCATTTTGGTTCCTAGTGCAAGTCAATGGGAGCTTAGAAGTTGAGTTGGATTTGGTCACTAACAGAATCAGATGGGGTACAAACTGCTCTGAACTGGGATCTGTTTAGAAGCCCTGAATTAGCCTCCAAATTTAATTGGGTAACCCTTGGTTAGCCCTGGCTTAAACAATGACCCTAAATTACTAATTCTAATCTGAGATATGATTTTGTTTTGATCTGATTTGACATCCTTTTGACTGATAGTTGATATCCTTTTGATCAGTTAGAGAGAGGTTGTATCAGAGTGATGCTGACATGAGCAGAAGAAGAAAAATCTCTTAATAGTCTGCGTATTGACACAAGAAAATAAGAGACGGGCTTCCTTCAAAATTCTAATACAGAAGCACTTTCTGGACTGTGTCGTGTTGTCAAGCCATCTCTTTTGATAGCTCCCCTCTGGATAATAACTGAGAAAACCAAGCTGGAACCAATAGAAGTGAACAGCAATATCAATTTTAAGATTGGTGTGGAGGAGCAATCAATTTATGTGTTTATTGATTTGGGGGCATTTTTATCTGGGCAATATCCTAAGAGGCTGGCATAATTCACTCCATTTCCTATGGGATTTATTTATCACCTGTTTGTGATTCATCTGGCCATGTAGACAGTACCAAGTTCAAAAATTTTAATTAGCAGGACTTGACAGAATCCCTTTCTGTCTATCCATTGGTCTATTTCTCTGACTAGGCATCTAAAATATCCTGTGATTCCCTTATTTGAGGGGAATATAATAATGTGATTTCAGAATGGCTTTGGTACTTGGGACTTCACAGGCCCACTTACTTCATGTCAGCCATCAATAAAAGTTTAGCAAGTAGGTGTTCATAGGTTTGCTTTACAGGAACTAAAAAGAGAACTATACAATCAAAAACTCTTATTTAACATGCGGTTTATAGCAATTAGCTCTTGATTCCATAATGACTATATTCTAGCTCTTCCCATAAGATAATAAATTATGAAGGAATAAAGAAATAACTTCTGCTTTGACATTTATTTATTCTTTTCTGGATTTTTTGGTCATCTTTTAATGTTGATGTCATCATCTGAGATGGCTCAAAAGCCTGAGCATCCACCTCTATTCATTCCTCCTCCTGGTCAATGACTCAGTGTGAAAATGTTCGTCTATGTTGCTCTAAATGGCATAATGAGCCCATGTGTTGCAAAAATGCTGGTACTTTTCCCTGTCCCCTCTCAGGCCTCTAACATCATCATCAACAACAACTATTATTATTACTACTACAGGACTTCCAGATTCATACTGACTCACAACATGCCTGATTTAATAATTGTTGAAAGGACAGTAGATGTGGCAATACCTCGGGATGCTAGAATTTAAGAGAAGGAATGTGAGGGGGAAAATGCCAAATACAAAGACTTACAGATTGGGATTATGGCAAAAGAAAACTAAAATTGCTCTAGTAGTAATTGGCACTTTAGGGTCAATACCAAAACTGTCTTTGTACTCTAGGTGTCATTGACATCATGATACACCAATTATCGTACCTGGAACACCACATATTTTAAGGAAATACCAGTGAATATCCTAAGTCCTTGAGATATTCAGCCAAAAGATCTGACAGCAGTAGTGCAAAGCTGGGGGAGGGGGGAAGAAAATCCCTCCCCCAGCCCCCAGTTTTCCTGACTCTGTGACATCATAAATGGCCACTTCCATTATATCAGCCTCCTGAATTCACTTTTTTCCTCTGTTAAGAAAGTAATTATCCTCATCATCCTCGTTGTTCCATTCTAAATATCTTTCCCCTCTGACCAATATTTTAGCTCTCCCTCCTCAGCGATATTTATATAACTGTAGCTCAGTTCAACATTTCATGCATTTGCTAAGATAGATTTCAGTGACACAGAAGCTTATATCATAAGAAATTTTAGACAGTCTAAAACTCAACAAAGCCTGGCTCCCAGCACTGAAAAATACAGCCTGCAAAAGGTCAACGAACTCTACTCAGCCACAAGGACCCATGATCACTGCACACAAAAGACCAGCTAATGACACCCATCAATCACAGTGACAGATCATCTCTTCCCCCTTATCACAACAATACACCCACAACAAAAAACACGCTGATCACCATAATCACCCAATCTCCTGAAAAGGACAAAAGCTGATCCCACAGCTATAAATACTCAACTATCCTACAAACTGCACCAGAGCACAGACAGAGTTCTGACTCCTGTCCTCTGAAGATGCCAGCCACAGACACTGGTGAAACGTTAGGAAGAAAAACCTTAAGAACACAGCCAAACAGCCCGGAAAACCCACAACAACCATCGGATCCCGGCTATGAAAGCCTTCAAGAATACATTGAAGGCCAAATACTGTTTTAGTCAGCAGGCTTAGGATGCACCTCCTCAAGGACAGTTGCTCCTCCTAAAAACCCCTAAGTTCCCATTTTAAATCAGTGACACAACTCTCCACTGCTTTCACAGTTTATCCATGACTAGTTTATGTCTGTTCCATTGTGTTTTACTTAATATAGCGGTAAATCATTATTCCCAGCCTTCAGTTTTGTTGTTCTTTGTTTGTGGTGGGTCATAAAACTTCATCTGTGTCCTCATCAAAGGCAGCAACAAGGAGCAGCAACATACTCTTTCTCACTAATGAGGGTAACTAGTCATTTTCTGGAGCCTTTGATAGAGTTTTTACATTGAGATGAATAACATTTTGCACAAAAAACGTCAACTTCATGCAAAGGTGTTGGGTTTTTAGCAGAATTATGCAATGTGTGTATTGTGCTCATTGTACGAATTACCCCAAATCAGGATGCTTGCTCACCTGATATTTGAAGCAGTAGGTGGATCGCCGGAACCTTTCTTAACAATCAACCATTCTGTCTGTTCTTGCTCTGTGTGTGCTTTGCTTATTTGTTCTCTTTTGCTACTCAGAGAGAAAGGATACTAGATATATTTTACACAAATTACAGAGACCTTGTTTTGCCTTTGTCTGGAGATGAGAGATCTCACAAGGCTTTACAATTCCTCATTAACAAAGTGTCATTGTGTTGAGACAGCCTAAATCAATATGAATGAGGCATTTAGCAAGTGTTCTTTGCATCCCTTCTTGGTGGCCATCAACACATTTAAAATTTAAGACACTAAATATCTAGGCTGCAATGCCATACGTGAGAGTACGTCTGAATGAAATAAGTGGGATTTAATTCCTAGTAGATATAGGCAGAGCTGCACTGCATGGCAGACATAAATTTGTATATTTGGACAGTAACCATCAAAAAACTGTAGAAAGGTCTTAGAAGATAAGGAAATTTAGTTGCCTAAAAGAGGAGTGGGGAAAATCCAATAGAGGATTGAGAATAATGAGTATGGCATTGTATTTCAGCTCACCACCCTGACCTTCAACAAATAAGGCAAGGTTGTGACTATGTAATAGCTCATCTGCTGCCATTGTGGCTTAACACCATTCAAAGCATTTAAGCAGAACTTACTAATTATTCATGAGTTATTCTTCCAATGCAATAATTTTTTCTGGCTTGCAGTGTTGGTACAATGTTGTTCGGAACAGCATAAGACAACTGGGTGATGGAATAATGAAACAAACATCGCTCAATGTCACCTTGTTGGCTAACATTCAAGATGCAAAGTTTTTTTCCCCTACACCTTTTAAGTAAAATTTCTGGCAACATTAAATGTCCTCCAATCTCTTTGTTTAAAATTTCTGGCAATATCAAGCAGCCTCCCGTCTGTGACTTGACAACTTATAGCTGCTGCTATGACTTATGCTCCACCTTTTCCCCGGTCCAGTTGCACCTTTTTAATCTGCCTTCTGAGAGGCAATATAATACTTCTTCTTGCTTGAACAGGCAGGATAGAGGGTTTGGTGATGAAACAGGAAGCCCAGTAGTATTCTTTTTTTGTAGTTGCAAATCCATTAAATGGAGGGGTCAATTATCTAATTGATTTATAGCATAAAAACTTACATGTTTGAATTAAGGGTTAAAGTGTCAATATTGTGTATACTTACCAGGAAGTGAGGGATGTGGTGGCGCTGTAGGTTAAACCACAGAAGACTCTGTGCTGCAAGGTCGGAAGACCAGCAGTCGTAAGATCAAATCCATGCGACGGAGTGAGCGCCTGTCGCTTGTCCCAGCTCCTGCCAACCTAGCAGTTTGAAAGCATGCAAATGTGAGTAGATAAATAGGTACCACCACGGTGGGAAGGTAACAGCATTTCGTGTCTAGTCGCGCTGGCCACGTGACCACGGAAACTGTCTTCGGACAAACGCTGGCTCTACAGCTTGGAAACAGGGATAAACACCATCCCCTAGAGTTGGACACGACTGGACAATTTATCAAGGGGAACCTATACCTTTACCTTACCAGGAAGTGACTAAATGAAAGGGACTCAGTGGCCAAAATCCTAGTGATGCAATAGGTGTAATGTTTGGAAACAAAGGATTCGGCCACATGAAGGACGCCACGAGTCCTTGAAATGCGGGGCCATTTTTGCCCTCCATGGTCCCGGATGATACCAGGCAGGACCGGGTCACATGTTAGGAAGGGAGGGGGCGAGTGGGTATAAAGGGTAAACTCGCCCCTGACGCGTTCTCCTTTTCGTTCGGGCATTGCGGTGGTGAGGTGGAGCCTGAGCAGGATCGGAGTTTCGTTTGCTGGCAACGGAGCCTGCGGTTTGGAGGAGGGTAGCTTTAGGCTCCCTCCTGGTGTTCGTAGGCACCTGAGCTAGGCAGGGCTCAAATACTGCAGAGAAGATTTCTTTAAAAATAGTTTTAATTCAGTTTATTGCTGCCGATCGGAAGGGCGGGAGCGGCGGGGCGGGTTCGCCCTGCCGCGGCGAGTTCAGGGTTATTGTTTGTCTGTTGGGGCACCTCAAGTTAAGCCGGTTGGGATTGAGCACTGTTTGGGGGTATTTCGTTGTTAGTTAGGTTAAGTTGTGGTTTCAGGCAGTTGGTTTTGGAGTTGGGAGAACAAGCGGATGCCATTTTGTATTCCCCCTTTTCCCGCACCTTTTTTGCCCGTCCGCCATTTTGGGTGTGGGATAACTAATTGCATATTCACAGTTCATGGTAAAGGTTTCATAGTTAAAATATTAGCGTAATATTAGTGGTTAAAAGTAAGTTACAAAGGGGGAATACTCATTATTAGTATTCAGTTCATTGTAAGGTTCACAGTTAAAAAAAAATTAATTTACTATTGGTGGTTAAAAACAATTTACATAAGGGGAATAATCATTCATATTAACAGTTTATGGTGGGGGTTCACAGTTACAAATAGTAGATTCTCATCAGTGGTTAAAAGCAAATTGGTTGAGGGGAATAAGCATTCCATGTTCAAGTTTCTGTTTTAAGAGCATTTTGAATTACATAGACACTAGAGTGGTAGAAGTAAAGTGGTATAAGGGAGAATTTAATTGAGCCCATTCGGGTAATCTATTGACACAGGATATTGGCTTCCGGAAAAAGTGGGAAGAGCATAAGAATAATAACAGAAGTTTAGAAACAAACAACAATACAATAGTAATAATTATAACACACACAAAAAAAAACACACATTAAAGGAAAACAATTACTTGATTAAACTTGAGAATATTAACATACTACAGCTTTATCATCAGGTCCAGATATAAGGCAGGGTTAAGGTGACACCTGCTGGGTATTGGCTGTAAGGGTTGAAGGTTCACAAACTGTGGACAAGATTTTGTAACTGTTATACAAATTGAGGAGATACCCTTGGGGCTGATTAGATATCATGCCGCCTAAGAAGGGAAGTGGAGTTAAGAAAGGAAAGACGCCAGCAAAACGACAAAGGGCAGTCCCTCAGATTTCTCCACGGGAATCCTCATCTTCTGAGGAGGAGTCGTGGGGGATTCTGCAAAACCTCCAAGAAAAACTATCTAAGTTAGAGGCTCAGAGGATGGCTAGAAGGGCTTCTCCACAAAGGGAGGTCATTCCCCGCAGAGCGGTGAGGGATACTAAGAGCCGCCGCAAGGTGGAGCTAAGGGTTTTAACACAGCAACTCATGGACCGTTTTACCGCATTAGAATCCCAACAGGGTCAAGGAAGTGAGGATCAGGCCGTGGAAGGAGGATCTGCTGCAGTGGCTAGGGGGTCTGGCGGTCGAAGATCTGGAATGAGAGAAGTGGCTGAAGTTCAGGAGATGGTAGAGGAAGCTCCAGCCAGATCTGACCTCCCAGAGGAGCCCAGTACAAGCTCACATCAGGCGGTGGAGGCCCTGGGGACACCGACCCCTTCTTGCGGTGAGTGTTCGGCCATGCACAACACCCAGTCTACTTCGGCCACATGGCCTTGGGCTGGCGGCACACAACAAGCACAGATTGCACCTACACATTGTGGAAATTCACTCGGGGGTTGGCCTGGTTGTTTTTGGCCTCCAGTAAGCCCACATTGTTGTGGGTGGAGCCCGCATTGTGCGACGGCTCACACGGCTGGGACATCTGGTGAGGCTAAGGGCACAGGGACATGGCAACACCCTTCAGTACCCAACACAGGGTACAATACGGTCCCGCTAGCGGCGCTGCCTTATGCTGACTACAGTACGCCGTTGGGAGACCATTTGACCCCAGCGGTTAAAGAAAAGATTTGGAAAGGTGAATTCCTGGATTTTTATGATCTGGTTAATCGCGAGGTAGAAATCAAAGAAATTGACAAGGATGACGAGAAATTAAAAGAAAAATATAGAAGAAAAAAGCCTGATAGAAATTGGCCTAATTGGATCACGGGCTTTACCATATACGCAGGTGTTTTGGTTAAGGCTCAACCGTGGAAAGCATCAGCGTTGTTTCAGTATTTTGACATTATCTGTAGGGCAAATTCGGATTTTGCCGGGCAGGCTTGGCTTCGTTACGATGAAGCGTTTAGAATGAAAAGCGCCATCAGGCCTGATTTACGCTGGGATGAGCCACACCCAGGGCTTTGGCTACAGCATATGACGCCAGCCAAGTGCAGCTTAGGCGATAGATTTGACAGTGGCCATCTGAACAAGAAATTTACTGGGAACGTTAGCGCCCGCCCAGGGGCGGGACAGGTGGTTCAACCCCGCCTGCCCTGCTATGAGTACAACTCTAGGGGATTTTGCGCCAGACACCCCTGCAGGTTTAGACACGACTGTATTACCTGTGGGGGGAAGCACCCTAACGCATCCTGCTTTAAAGCAGGGGCACAACGACAAAACAAACAGGGAGGAACCGGTAAGAAGCCTGAAGGGAGCAGCGGTGCCCCTGGAAAGGGGGCCCACACCAATTAAAATTTCAGTATTAGAAAGGTGCTTAACAGACTACCCAAGAAAGGGGGATGCTGAATATTTGAGATTGGGTTTTAGATATGGGTTCCGGATCCCAGCTTTAGGTGTCAGAACAGCCTTTATGGCCAAAAACCTGAAATCAGTGAAAGGGATGGAAGCTATAGTATTAGAAAAGATCAAAAAGGAGGTTCGGGAAGGTAGGGTCCTGGGACCCTTTGAAGAACTGCCCATAGCTAACCTTAGGGTGTCGCCGTTGGGGATTGTCCCCAAGAATTGTCCCCAAGAAAGCACCAGGTGAATTTCGCCTAATACATCACCTATCATTTCCAGAGGGGACGTCAGTTAATGATGCGATTCCCCAGGAACTTTGTTCGGTGAGATACACCTCCTTTGATGAGGCAGTTAGGATGATTAGGGCCTGCGGAGTGGGTGCTGAACTGGCAAAGGTGGATGTTAAGTCGGCTTTCCGGATTTTGCCAGTCCACCCATTAGACTTTAATTTATTGGGTTTTCAATTTCAAGGACAATATTACATAGATAGGGCCCTACCTATGGGGTGCTCAATTTCGTGCGCCGCTTTTGAAAAATTTAGCACTTTCATTGAATGGCTAGTTAGGCAAAGAGTGGGCTGTAATTCGACAGCTCATTACCTAGATGATTTTCTTTTTTGTGGTAAAGCAAATTCAGGAAAATGTAGATTGATCTTGGAGGCCTTCCGTGAGATGGCCCTTGAGATCGGTTTGCCCTTGGCAGAGGAAAAGACGGAAGGGCCAGCAACATCACTGACTTTCCTAGGTATTGAGCTTGATACAATTCAGCAGACTTCGAGGCTGCCTCAAGACAAATTATCAAACATTAGGATTAGGCTTAGTAATCTAATAAGAAGGAAAAAGGTGACATTAAAAGAGTTACAGGAAATAGTGGGATACCTGAACTTCGCGTGCAAAGTAGTTGCACCGGGTCGCGCTTTTTTGAGGCGGCTGTGTGGAGCTATGTCAGGCTTAAAACGGCCGATGCACAGAACCAGAGTCACCAAGGGTATGAGGGAAGACCTAGCAGTTTGGAAACAATTTCTGGATCAGTTCAATGGGGTTTCCTTCTGGAGGTCCGAACTTAGCCTAAAAGCGGATGTGCAGGTAAACTCTGACGCCGCTGGGACTTTGGGATTTGGAATTTATTTTCGTGGTAGATGGTGCGCAGGCATTTGGCCCGAAGAATGGCACCAGGAAGGCATAACGAGGGACTTGACGTTCTTAGAATTTTTTCCGATTGTCGGGGCCCTTTGGCTCTGGGCGGAGGAATGGGCGAACACTGTAGTTCGTTTTTGGTGTGATAACCAAGCAGTGGTACACATCATTAACAATCTGACATCACATTCAGAAAGGGTCATGTATTTAGTCAGGGCTTTCACCCTGAGGGCGTTGCAGTTTAATGTTATGGTGCACGCTCGGCATGTCCCAGGTCTTGACAATCAGATAGCTGATGCTCTCTCACGCCAACAGATCAAGCGTTTCAGGGAACTGGCACCGGAGGCCAGGGATCTGCCAGAAGTGCTTCCAGCGGAGGTCTGGCAGATTGGCGTGAGGAGGCGTCGAGAGCAATAGATCTTGCACTGGCCCCGAGGACAAAAAAGGGTTATTTAGCAGCAGGTACAGAATTTTTTGAATTTAGGGAGTCAGTGAAGCTAGAACAAACATGGCCGGCTCCAGTGGAACACCTCCAGCAATTCATAATATTTTTGCATAGGAGGGGGTTAGCGACAGGGACCATTCAAGGAAAACTGGCAGCCCTGGCCTTCCATGCCAAATCAAACGGTCAGTGGGATTTTTCTGGTGACTTTCGCATTAGGAAGATGCTGGAAGGTTGGGCCAGGGAAAGAGGGAGAGTTCGGGATACTAGGACACCCATATCTCCGGAGCTCCTTGGCCGCCTATGCGAACAATGGAGCGCATTGTGTAGGGACCATTATGAGGTGGCGTTGGTTCACGCAGCTGCATTGTTGGCATTTTTTGGGGCACTGAGGATTAGTGAGCTCGTTGCAATGGGAAAGAATGACATTTCACAGAGGGCGTTACAATTTGGGGACGTCATTGTACAGGATGGGCAGTTAACGATCATCATTAGACGGTCGAAAACAGACCCACGGGGCAAAGGCAAACATCTAACACTAGGGCAATGTAGAGTGCAAAGCATTTGTCCGGTAAAAGCAGTTCTGAAATTTGTGGAATTGAGGGGTTCAAAACCTGGACAATTTTTTCAGCATATAGATGGGTCACCATTTACGAAATATCAGTTTTGGGCACTGACTGGCAAGGCACTCGAGAAGATAGGATTGAAAGATGTGAGATTCGGGACCCATTCTTTTCGGATTGGAGCAGCCTCAACGGCAGCGGCTATGGGTTACAACACTGATCAAATTAAACAGTTGGGGCGCTGGTCGTCAGCTTGTTATCGCAAATACATTAGACCTCTTCCTAACGTATAGGTAGGTTTTGTTTATATCGTTTCAGGTTTCGGGAGACGTGACGGCCGAATGCAAGTTATGATCATCGGCCACAGTTATGTTTTTTGGGCGGCACGTTACGCCGCATCTTCCCCGTGGGGGAAAGATTTGGGGCTCGGAGCCCATGCGTTGGTTACATGGAGAGGCATGCGTGGCATGCATTGGATACAGCTCGGCAGGATGACGTCTTTCGGCTCTATGCCACCAGACATTTTATTAATTCATTTGGGAGGCAACGATTTGCCCAAATTGTCTGGTAAGGCGGTCATTCTTGATATCTTAAGAGATCTCAAGAAACTGAAGGAAAAGTATCCTGCTACACGGTTAGTATGGTCTAATATCATACCGCGTTTAACCTGGCGAGGAGCGCAGAACATCGAAAAGATCAATAGGGCCCGACGTCGGGTCAATAGGGAAGTGTGTAGAGGTGTCTGCAGCGGCGGCCTCGGATCTGTGGTCAACCATCACAGGATCCAAACTTCCCACTCAGAATATTTTCGTAGCGATGGCATACACCTGTCAGAGACAGGACTGGAAATCTTTCTCGAAGATATAACAGGGGGCCTGCTTTTTGAGCTGGGTTGTATGGCGGGCATGGGACTTAGTCTCGACTAGTCCCTATGCTGTGGCGGGTAGTGCGGGAAAAAACTGGTTGTCTCGGTGTGTCCCTTTGATAATTATGGAAAGCCAACAGCGCATCCGACCTCCCGGCTCTGCGGATCGTGCGATTACAGGGCCGGCGGCGGGAAGATGCGCTGGGCCACTTTCGGACCGACAGTCATCAAATAAAGATGGCTCGAGGTCTGGGGTGTTTATTAGAGGCCGGCCGGGTTCCTGCTGTCATTAAGACAGCTGGAACCTGGGGGCCTGGGACTCGCCCATTGACTGAGAAGGGTATCGTGGATGCCCTGCATTTCTCCGCACTACCGCAGGCCCCCTCATTTGAAGAGGACACTGATTTTGGCTGAATTGAGTTAATAAAGTGTGGCCCGTATTTAACCCATACCACTGTCTGGTGTCTTCATTTCGGGGCCTGGGAGGGCAATTGCCTCAAGTTAAGAAATCTTCACAGGCATGATCTCTTACATGCTGAGTTGCACAACTTGGTGTGCAACAGGTAATGCTCACAGGAATTTCATACTTTACAGCAATTCACTTCCAAAAGTTACACCTGTTATGTAACTGCAACAGGATTCCAGCCAATATGTTTATAGGGCATTGTTGTTGATTCAGAAATTGGTAAAACGGCATCTCCTCTGTGTAGTTTTTGTGCATCAGAACAGTAGCTTGGCACATGAAGACTACACAGTGTACATGCTACATAATGAAAGTACAGTAAGAAACAATTTAAAATAATGAAAATTGTTCTCTCATTGCCTGATGTCTCTCAAGAGAAGATGCTTTGTATCATCATCAGGGAATGAATGACACTCATTTTTACTCATTAGTCTACTACATCACATATTTCAGCCAAGAACTCAGGTGAATAAGAAATCCATCCCATTTTCAGGGACATATATATTACAGACAACCCACCAGTAGACCTAAAATCACATTAGTTTTTCAAAGATGGGATTCAAGCAGATGCTTGTGTCTGAGCAATCAGACTACCAAATGAAGAATACACTTATCTTGAAGACCAATCTCAAAACAAACCGAGCTACGTTTTTAAACTGCAGGAGGTGGGAAAAGTTTGGCTGTGACAATCCCTCACAAAATCAGCAATGAATTGCCAATTAATGATAAAATGACATGTGATATGAAAATAAGAGGCCTATCAAAAATAACGATTTTAAGAAAATATGGAGTGTATTATTGGAATATGTATTTCGGAGAGGGAAGGGGTATACACCAAGGGAAGAAACAATGAAGTTTTGGAGAGAAAATGGATTGAATGAATTTTAAAAATATTATTAATGCTAGCCCTGAGGGTGAAGGTGGCACTGGTGTATTATGTAATTCTATTTTATTGTGGTGTTAGGTTTATGTTGTTTTAGGTTGGATGTTTGTTTAATAAAAATTAATTTAAAAAATCAGCAATGAAGAAATACCCTTTTCTAGTGGTGGTTTATCCATAACATATAATTCAGCTGTAACTCAACTCTATTGATCATCCATATGTCGCATGGTCATGTGCACTGTACATTTATTCAGAAGTAGGTCTACTAAAATCAGTGAGACTCACTCTTGGGAAAACGTTAACAGGATTGCAGCCCTAAGCGTAGGATGTATTTTTGTCCTCTTATTGAACCATAAAATTATTAGTGCATAAAACTCTATTGTTTTTTATTGGGGATTTTTGGTTTAAAAGTTTCTAGTAAGAACTTGGTTATTTCTTTGGTTAGCAGAGAAGAATAGAGAAAAGACAAAAAAAACATGGAGAGATCAGCTTAGTATCATCACCTCCTCCCTGATTACATGCAAAATCTATCTCTTTCTGTGGAAAAATGGTAATAATTATAATTATAATAATCTTAGAACTGCAGAGTGGAAGGGACCCTATGGAACATCAAGTCCAGCCCCTATGAAGGAGGCACAGTGGGAAATCAAACTCCCAACCCCTGGCTCTGCAGCCAGATGCCTAAACCACTGAGCTATCCAGCAGTTCACCTGATTGAAAAAACAAACACTCTAGATGCATTTTAAAATAAGAAGGGTATCTTTACTTATATTTTTAGCTACAGCCAGAAGGTTAAAAAAAAGCAGTGATATGGAGTCTCCAGGTTTGAAAAGAGCCTCCATGCCTGCTTCTCAGAGGATGGTCACAGGAAGAAGACAACAATCAACAAAACAATAACATTCCAGATAAACAGCAAAAGGCCTGCCCCAAATGCTAGAGGCAGGGACATCAAGTTATTGGCAAAAAACAATTACCTCAGGCTTATAAAACCTTATCTCACTTACACCCAGTATTAGTACATGTAAGATTGCTATTTCTCCAACAGATTTATCCAGAAGAGTGATTAAAGAGGTGGGCTACCTTTTTAAAAAGCCCACACATTTGTGCACACATGCTCGGGCATGCACACAAACACACAGATTAAACACAATAAGTGTTAAATGTGTGTCCTTGTCCATGTGCACTGCTAGCATGTGTCTGCTGAGAGTTTAATGACGGTCCCTGCTGGTTTATAATTTATACACTTGGAAGTTAATGTTGAAAAGTGCTATTGTAGCACATTTTAACAAGGATAGGAGGAAAGGTTCAGTTCCAAATTGTGCATAATGGAGAGATTTCCTCCACTGCTGGAAGATTTATATTCATGACTAAATTAGTTTTTAATAAATTATGCACAGTCTTTTATGAAGTTAGTAAAAATGGGAAAAACACAATTGCACATTTTTCTTTCAGGATCAATTGCCTTAGTAATAGGAAGCACAGGCCATTTAGTTTCAGCTCTAGTTCTAAAAGATAATGTGATTTAAACATTTATTTTTCTCCAAACATCAGTTCTCACCCTGCCCCCTAAAGGGTTTTATTTACTCATTATACTATGTTTCCTTTTATATGGATTGGAAAACAATTTTCAGCATCTGTTATAAACCCAGTTAGTTATTCATTGCAAATAGCATAAACAAGTCCTTCCTAGTATTAAAATTCAGTTTGCTGTTGTCACTGGAGGAAGAAAATGAATATCTCATATCAAAAACCATCAGCCTCCATGTTTTGTTGGTTTGCTTATATTTCCATTAATACACTTTGTAATTTCAGCTGGACTGTCCCCAGGATTAATAAAAGCTGCTTTAAATATTTAATCTCCAGCACAGAGGTCTGGAAAAATGACTTCTATATGTTGGTACTTCATATTGACACATAGTATTGAAATATTTTTTTCAGTGACATCTTACATTTTAATTCAGAAGTTATGTTCAGTGGCATTCACTCTGGTGAAGCTTACTCCCCAACATTTACAATTGCAGTCTTAGGGTCAAACTAAATGTTAAGTGCAATATCTATTTCCTGTGATTAACTCATTTTCTTTTCTGCAATGGTATTTCCTCAAAGAGATATATCTCAACAGCCAGACTTGCCAATTAAGCCTGTATTTATTTTCCAGTGACCATCACAAAATGAAGCATGCAATGGGCAAGATAAATAGGTAAGGATAATCAAGTGCTGTGAGAAAGAAATGTATTTCAGGGAAGAAACTTGTTAAAACATGTCCAAAATTCTGTCATATTGTTATACTGGTGGAGGGGAAATGGTAAAATTTGCTGCAGCAAATTGCTGCTAATTAATGAGTCCCTTTCTGGATTCCTCACTGTGTGCCAGTTGGGTGACTTAATGTGTAACCAGGCATTCAGGTGGGGACTTGTCAATGAGCAGCAATTAGCTACTATGAGATGCACCATTTCCCTTCCACCACCATGATTACACAATGGGATTTGGGGTCTTACAAGTGGGACTTTTATTTAGTGACCATCACAAATGGCACCATACTTCCTCATTAAGTGCCCATGTTAAAAAAAAATCGAACCATGGAAACTTAAAACCACAGTCTAAGGATACATCTAAATGAGTATAGGGAAAATAAATTATATACCCCCAATTAGGTTATATTTGCATTTGTTGCATTCTCTGTTGTAAATGACATCCAAAAGAAGCAAAAACTAATCAGCAAAAGTGTAGGCATCCTTCAGTCTTGAGAGACTATGGTAACATGCTCTGAATAGAAGTCTATGAACAGCATCTAGTGTGGCTGAGAAGGCCAATTCAAGAGTGAGAATCTCTTCCACACTGAAGGCAAATACAATCTGTCCCCTGTCCAGCTCCCTGATTTTGCTGGTTTCAGGACAGCCTCTGCCTCAGCCTGCTGAACAAGTGTCTCTTCAAATTGGGAGAGGCCATGATGCACCGCCTGCCTCCAGGCTGAACGCTCAGATGTCAAGGTTTCCCATCTGTTGAGGTCCATTCCTAAGGCCTTCAGATCCCGCTTGCAAATATCCTTGTATCGCAGCTGTGGTCTCCCTCTGAGGCGATTTCCCTGCACTAATTCTCCATACAGGAGATCTTTTGGAATCCGACCATCAGCCATTCTCACAACATGCCCAAGCCAACGTAGATGTCGCTGTTTCAGTAATGTATACATGCTAACAATTCCAGCTCGTTCTAGGACTACTCTATTTGGATCTTTGTCCTGCCAGGTGATACCAAAAATGCGTCTGAGACAACGCATATGGAAGGTGTTCAGCTTCCTCTCCTGCCATGCACAAAGGGTCCAGGACTCACTGCAGTATAGGAGTGTGCTCAGGACACAGGCTCTATAGACCTGGATCTTGGTATATGCCATCAGCTTCTTATTCAGCCATACTCTCTTTGTGAGTCAAGAGAACATGGTAGCTGCTTTGCCAATGCGTTTATCCAGCTCGACATCTAGAGAGTGTGTGTCAGATATCGTATCAGCAAAAGTAGTGCTGTGTCAAACCATTTTTCCCATGAGAATGTTGATGATTTTGAAATGATGTAATAAAAAAGCATTTCTAAGCCACCTTGGGTTCTTTTTAAGGAGAAAGGCGGGATAAAAATATTTTAAATAAATTTCCTTTTGAAAATTATTTCAAAGTAGGAGAAATTTCAGATAATTTTTCATGACAATATTCAGGATTCTCATTTATTTATTTATTGGCTGCCTTTCTCCCCAGAGGAGACCCAAGGTGGTTCACAATAATTAAAACTATACAATGATCAACAGTTTTATTAAACCATAGAAACTATATTAAAAGCAATTAAACACTTATCAATATGAAAACCAATATTAAAATTATTTAAAAAGTTTTTTTAATCTCTAATTTTAATAAATATAGTATTCCTGAAACCTCTATTTATTGCTTAAAAGCCTGCCTGAAAAGGAAGTGTTTTTGCCTGATGATAGAAGGTCTTGTGCTTATAGCTGAGGAATGTGTGTCCACATCTTGGTTTTCTTTTGTGCTCATCTCTGTAGCAACTGGCAGCCATCTCAAAATTTCTACAGTATTTTTTTTTTTCGGTTACTGACTTGCTACTTCACTGCTATCACTACCACAAATGCCCTAGAATGGTGGTTCCCAACCTTGAGTCCCCATATGTTCTTGGACTACAACTCCCAGAAGTCTTCACCACTAGCTGTGCTGGCCAGGATTTCTGGGACATGTGATCCAGAAACATCTGGTGATCCAGTGTTGGGAACCACTGTTCTAGAAGAACCATAAGAGAAAGGTATTGGGCAGAAAGGCAAATGGTGATCAGTCTGCAACTACAGTTACTGTTATTGCCACTTGCAGGGGTAAAGCAAAGAAAGAAAGAAAGAAAGAAAGAAAACTATACCACAACAGCTGTTAATAGTGAACCCCATGTGTGAGAAATGGTTGGAATAGAGACTTTCTTTTTCCCTATAGAAATTCTGTCCTGGTGGAGATTTTTTTGAAAATCCATTTGTGCACAGCTGTCATAATCATCATAATCATCACAATCATAAACACAATCATAAAAAACTAAAATAAAGAAAAATAACAAAGCATCGATATGGTGGGTTGCTTGCTTACACAGACAAACCTGTTTTACCTTACTGAGTGTCTCAAGTTAGTGAAATCATATGAGGACATTGGCAGAGTTCTGCCTTCTCTAACGAAGAAATAAAGTCTGTGTGTGTGTGTGTGTGTGTGTTTTAATGGGTTCCAAACATAATCATCATCTTACTCTAAGGTGTGTGTTGTTGTTGTTGTTGTGTGTGTGTGTGTGTGGTTTTTTTTGTATATTGTTTTGCATATTTAAATAAAACAGAGTACGCTGTTTGGTAGACTGCTCTTGACCTGGCCAGAAAATGCTCTCAGACTCTGGGATGGTGCATGTGCACCATTTACTACAACTTGGATCTGGATTATCTCCCCTCACCCCTAAAGATGGAGAAATGCCCAAACACCAACAAGGATTCAGACAAGAGATGACTCCAAAGGGCAGAGAATGTGTGAGACAGCAATCCGTTTGCCCATGTTTTGCACACAGACCAGACAGGCACAGCATACTTCCAGAAATAAATAGTTGAAATGAAACAGGGGTTCCCCTTTGACACCCCCCCCCAAGTTTGGGAGAGAAGCCTTGGCTTTGTGAAACAGTAAACCTTCTCTCCAACCCACCATCAAGCAGAAAGGGGTCAGACTGTAGAATAAGATCAAGTTTTGTTCTCAGCTGCTCATGCTCTACTTGGTTCTTTGTCCAGAAACATAAACATGTTGCAGCATAGCCATGCCCCTGACAGAATCCAACTCACATAGGTCCATTGAGAGGAAACTTACCATCTCCTGGTTCTCCATCAGTGACCTAAGGATGTAAAGCCACAGAAAACAAGAGAAATAATATCTGTTTAAATTGTATAGGATGATATTTTAACAGCTGCCGTGCAAACTTTTTTATTTTTTATTTTTCCTGCAGCATCAACATCTAATTTATAGCATTGAGCTGCCCAATAATTTACCTATGTATTTTTAATAGAGGCTCAAAACAACATTTTAATTTATTCTTTTGTTGAATTTGTCTTGACATACAAGAGCAAGCAGTGCCTTGAGATTTCTTTGATATGTCTGGGTGTGAAGAAAAGAGTGATCATGTTTGCCATAATTATGATGTATTGTAGATGAACATCATTTCCAGTCTAGGCTTTATGTAGATTTATGATATTTTCTTTTGAGGCTCTGGAATAAAGGTAATTGGAAAAGATGAGAAAAAATTGCACTCTTGGACTACTGCAGAGCACACAGCCCATTGACTCAGGCTTCCCATCTCATTAGGAAGTAGTAGAGTTTTGTGCAACATTGTGAAACATGCTTGGAAGATATGGGCACTTAGGGAGCCATTGCCGAGTAAATTGATTATAGATCTATACAGGCATGTGCTTATGTTCATATATTTGAGACAGAGAGAGAGAGAGAGAGAGAGAGAGAGAGAGATGTTTTATGGTCTCTGCTGTTTGGAGACCCTTAATGCCGCTAATCCCCTTCACGGCTTGCTGCCTTGTCGTGGCGAAGGGGCTTGAGTAATTCAGAGAAGCTATGGGCTATGCTGTGCAGGGCCACCCAAGACGGACAGGTCATAGTGGAGAGTTCTGACTAAACGCGATCCACCTGGAGCAGGAACTGGCAAGCCACTCCAGTATCTTTGCCAATAAAACTCCGTAGACAGAAACAAAAGGCTAAAAGATATGACGCTGGAAGATGAGCCCCTCAGGTCAGAAGGTGTCCAACATGCTACTGAGGAAGAGCGGAGGACAAGTACAAGTAGCTCCAGAGTTAATGAAGTGGTTGGGCCAAAGCTGAAAGGACGCTCAGGTGCGGACGTGCGTGGAAGTGAAAGGAAAGTCCGATGCTGCAAAGAAAAATACTGCATAGGAACCTGGAATGTAAGATCTATGAACCTTGGTAAGCTGGATGTGGTCAAACAGGAGATGGCAAGAATAAACATTGACATCCTGGCTGTCAGTGAACTAAAATGGACGGGAATGGGCGAATTCAATTCAGATGATTACCATATCTACTATTGTGGGCAAGAATCCTGTAGAAGAAATGGAGTAGCCCTCATAGTCAACAAAAGAGTGGGAAAAGCTGTACTGGGATACAATCTCAAAAATGATAGAATGATTTCAATACGAATCCAAGGCAGACCTTTCAACATCACAGTCATCCAAGTTTATGCACCAACCACCCATGCTGAAGAGGCTGAAATTGACCAATTCTATGAAGATTTACAACACCTTCTAGAACTGACACCAAAGAAAGATGTTCTTCTCATTACAGGGGACTGGAATGCTAAAGTAGGGAGTCAAGAGATAAAAGGAACAATAGGTAAGTTTGGCCTTGGAGTTCAAAACAAAGCAGGGCAAAGGCTAATAGAGTTTTGACAAGCGAACAAGCTGGTCATCACAAACACTCTTTTCCAACAACACAAGAGGCGACTCTACACATGGACATCACCAGATGGGTTATACCGAAATCAGATTGATTATGTTCTCTGCAGCCAAAGATGGAGACGCTCAATACAGTCAGCAAAAACAAGACCTGGAGCTGATTGTGGCGCTGATCATCAGCTTCTTATAGCAAAATTCAAGCTTAAATTGAAGAAAGTAGGAAAAACCACTGGGCTAGTCAGGTATAATCTAAACCAAATCCCTTATGAATACACAGTGGAAGTGAACAGATTTAAGGAACTAGATTTCGTGGACAGAGTGCCTGAAGAACTATGGATGGAGGCTCGTAACATTGTACAGCAGGCAGCAACAAAAACCATCCCAAAGAAAAAGAAATGCAAGAAAGCAAAGTGGCTGTCCAACAAGGCCTTACAAATAGCAGAGAAGAGAAGGGAAACAAAATGCAAGGGAGATAGGGAAAGTTACAGAAAATTGAATGCCGACTTCCAAAGAATAGCAAGGAGAGACAAGAGGGCCTTCTTAAATGAACATGCAAAGAAATAGAGGAAAAGAATAGAAAAGGAAAAACCAGAGATCTGTTCAAGAAAATTGGAGATATTAAAGGAACATTTTGTGCAGAGATGGACATGATAAAGGACGAAAATGGTAGGGACCTCACAGAAGCAGAAGAAATCAAGAAGAGGTGGGAAGAATACACAGAGGAATTATACTAGAAAGATCTGGATGTCCCAGACAACCCAGAGAGTGTGGTTGCTGACCTTGAGCCAGACATCCTGGAGAGCGAAGTCAAGTGGGCCTTAGAAAGCATGGCTAACAACAAGGGCAGTGGAGGTGATGGCATTCCAGTTGAACTATTTAAAATCTTAAAAGATGATGCTGTTAAGGTGCTACAGTCAATATGCCAGCAAGTTTGGAAAACTCAGCAGTGGCCAGAGGATTGGAAAAGATCAGTCTACATCCCAATCCCAAAGAAGGGCAGTGCCAAAGAATGCTCCAACTACCGTACAATTGCACTCATTTCACACGCTAGCAAGGTTATGCTCAAAATCCTACAAGGTAGGCTTCAGCAGTATGTGGACCGAGAACTCCCAGAAGTACATGCTGGATTTCGAAGGGGCAGAGGAACTAGAGACCAAATTGCTAACATGCGCTGGATTATGGAGAAAGCCAGAGAGTTCCAGAAAACATCTACTTCTGCTTCATTGACTATGCAAAAGCCTTTGACTGTGTGGACCACAACAAACTATGGCAAGTTCTTAAAGAAATGGGAGTGCCTGACCACCTTATCTACCTCCTGAGAAATCTCTATGTGGGACAGGAAGCAACAGTTAGAACTGGATATGGAACAACTGATTGGTTCAAAATTGGGAAAGGAGTACGACAAGGCTGTCTATTGTCTCCCTGCTCATTTTACTTATATGCAGAATACATCATGCGAAAGGCTGGACTGGATGAATCCCAAACTGGAATTAAGATTGCCGGAAGAAATATCAACAACCTCAGATATGCAGATGATACCACTCTGATGGCAGAAAGTGAGGAGAAATTAAAGAACCTCTTAATGAGGGTGAAAGAGGGGAGCGCCAAAAATGGTCTGAAGCTCAACATCAAAAAAACTAAGATCATGGCCACTGGTCCCATCACCTCCTTGCAAATAGAAGGAGAAGATATGGAGGCAGTGACAGATTTTACTTTCTTGGGCTCCATGATCACTGCAGATGGTGACAGCAGCCACGAAATTAAAAGACACCTGCTTCTTGGGAGGAAAGCGATCAGAAACCTAGATAGCATCTTAAAAAGCAGAGACATCACCTTGCCGACAAAGGTCCGTATAGTCAAAGCTATGGTTTTTCCAGTAGTGATGTATGGAAGTGAGAGCTGGACCATAAAGAAGGCTGACCGCCAAAGAATTGATGCTTTTGAATTGTGGTGCTGGAGGAGACTCTTGAGAGTCCCCTGGACTGCAAGGAGAACAAACCTGTCCATTCTGAAGGAAATCAACCCTGAGTGCTCACTGGAAGGACAGATACTGAAGCTGAGGCTCCAATACTTTGGCCATCTCATGAGAAGAGAAGACTCCCTGGAAAAGATCCTGATGTTGGGAAAGTGTGAAGGCAAGAGGAGAAGGGGACGACAGAGGATGAGATGGATGGACAGTGTCATTGAAGCTACCAACATGAATTTGACCAAACTCCGGGAGGCAGTGGAAGGCAGGAGGGCCTGGTGTGCTCTGTTCCATGGGGTCACGAAGAGTCGGACATGACTTAACGACTAAACAACAAGAACAAATACTGCTAATATGAAAGGAGGGAAAAGTATCAGAACAGTTGGATATCTGAATCTGTGTATGCTCTGTTGCAGAGATGGGGAATCTCTGGCCTTGCCAATCTTGCGGAACTATTTTTCCCATTATCCATTATTATTGGTTGTGCTGACTGGACTTGGTGAGAACTGCAGTCCCAGATTATCTGTAGGGCCACAGTCCTGCGTTTTGCTTTTGGGGCAAAATAAATGGTCTGAAGAGAAACCAGAGTACAAAATATACCAGAATTTATATGATGCTTACCTGCTGCTGTGCAAATAGCTTATTTTGAGATTCCATGTGCAAAGAACAGAAAGAAACAATTGGTGATGATCTCTGGCCTGAAGGACATGGTTACCCAAATTCTCAAAATTATCTTTGATTGTGGGAGAGGAAAAACAACAACCTCTGACTGCTATTGCTTGGTATTTTCCATTTCATGGCATTACAAATGGTGTCTTTTCTATGCATGAGTGATGTCACCTAATCTTGAACTGCAGCATAGAGTGAATGCTTTTTGGTTGTTGTTGTTATGTACTGTCAATGTCCCGTATAAGGGACGTGGTGGCGCTGTGGTTTAAACCGCAGAAGCCTCTGTGCTGCAGGGTCGGAAGACCAGCAGTCGTAAGATCGAATCCACGCAACAGAGTGAGTTCCCGTTGCTTGTCCCAGCTCCTGCCAACCTAGCAGTTCGAAAGCATGCAAATGCGAGTAGATAAATAGGTACCACCTCGGTGGGAAGGTAACGGCGTTCCGTGTCTAGTCGCGCTGGCCACATGACCACGGAAACTGTCTTCGGACAAATGCTGGCTCTATGGCTTGGAAACAGGGATGAGCACCGCCCCCTAGAGTCGGACACGACTGGACTAAATGTCAAGGGGAACCTTTACCTTTACCTTACTGTCAATGTCACTTCCAGCTTAGGAGACATAATAGGGTTTCCCTAGTATGTATGAGATGTTTCAAGGAGTGGTTTATTGTTGCCACACACACACCCCATGAGGCAGACCAAGGATTTGAATCTTAATCTCCTGAGTGCTAGTCTGACACTCAGCTAACTACAGAACATGAGTTCTCATCTGCTACTGGCCTGACTCAGAAGGAGGAGGCATCTGGAGACAAATATGGAGACAAAAGATCATAGGAATGCAGCAAAGAGAAACCCCCTTGGGATCATACTGTTATGTTCATTTTCTGTGGATGTTGTCCTTCCCTTTATCTTGATTCTGTGTGAATGTTGCCTCCATCCCTTGGCTGCAGTTGCACTGTGACAGTTGTGCCTTAGGACCTGGGATTATGGTGAGACAGAGCTGGGGGAAGATATTTAATTGACTAAAAGGCAGTAGTTACTCAGTGTTCACAGAAACAATAATGTTCCCATCTCTTTAGCTTGGCTTTTGCTACTGTCCTGAGAACAAGACAAAGATCTTTCATTTTCTTTTAGATCTCAATTTTTTATGCAAAATCCTTTCCCCTCACCAAGTAAAGCACACATACACAAGGGGGCATGAAAGGACCAGATAATTATAAAAAAGGCATAAACCATCTGGTTCAAGGCTTTAAATTGTCAAAAGTCCCTAAACCTGAGGAGCAGTCCTCCAGTTCTGCATAATTAATTTGCACAAATTGCTGTGCTTTGCACAGAGAGAGAGAGAGAGGGAGATTTGCAAGGACTGTTTGAGAGCATCAGGAAATCTCTGTCAGTCCTCAGAGGGAAGGAGGGAAACACGCTGATTCTTCACCTTTCCCTGCAATGACGAGGCTGGTGAGGATTTGTGTTCCTCTTGTAGCCATGGTGTTAATCTGTTTTACACACAATACACAACACAACACACACACACACACTTATGACAAATGCAAATATCTTTCAAATCCAATTTAATTTTCAGGTTTCATAAAACTGTTGGTTTTTTTTAAAAAAAATCAAACTGGGGCCTTGGCCATTACCTTCCCCTCTTAGAAAAACTAAGTTGAAAAAGTTAAGTGATGTATGTGTGTCACAAAGGAATGAAAGATGAAGGGAATAGCTTTGTAGAACTAAACCAAAGAATTTGAACAGGTGATCCTTAAAAGGGAACCATACTTTGCT
This sequence comes from Intellagama lesueurii, assembly GCA_037013535.1. NCBI lineage: Eukaryota > Metazoa > Chordata > Lepidosauria > Squamata > Agamidae > Intellagama > Intellagama lesueurii. The sequence continues at coordinate 66,457,215 of JBAJHW010000004.1, read as the reverse complement.
TACAAATACGGCACCCTAGTCATCATGCAAGTGGAGGAAGAAAGTGAAATCTGCATTTGGAGAGGGTGTCATGTATTTGATATGCATCAGCTTCTTCTACTACTGTGGATCAGCCAAACTGCACTTGGGCTGGATTCCATGTCATTTGGCTTCTTGCTTTGTGCATCCAGTCACTGAATCCCTCAGGTGTGAAACTAATAAATCTGTAGTGCTGTTTCACCCCAGTGTGGTGTGGCAGATCAATTTGTCCCCTGCCTACCTTTCTAAACACCTTTTCTATCATGGCATTATTCCCAAGGCATTGACTGCCTCTGTGAGCTTGGTATGTTAGTCATCTGTAGGATTGTGTTTTCAGCATGCCAGTATTCACCTTTTGGGTTTTCTGAGAGCTGAGGAAGAGGAAAGAGAATAAGAATACTAAGCACTGATATCATGCATTTCTAGCTTTTAAGCATTTTCTGTATTGTAGATTTGGGGGATGGAAACTGAAAGGATGGTGGTTTGCCTAAAGCTACCTAGTCAGTTTATGTCTGAGAAGGAAAATTGGATCAGAGACTTCCCTTCATAACTCACTCTGTAAGCCACACAATACTGCATGAGCCATTGTCACTTTGATCAGGATGCCTCAGATTCATGGCTGCAAGCTAAAACATTGATAATCATGTGGAAAAATGTGGTTCTTAATTTTTTTAAAAAATCTGCTCACCAATATTTTCTAATCATGATCCCCCAACATTCCTATGCAATCCCTGTCAGCCAGGGCCAATTGCTATCTCTTGCCCTGCCTAATCAACTCAACAATTCCTAGCAGTGCAGTACACTGTTAACAAAACATTTCCATCATTAATTTTACCCATGGAAACCTGCTTATCTCTGCTGCACCAAATGAGAAGCTTTACATGTGCCAAACCTGGACATGCAGCAGGGAGAATGGCTCGAGAACTGAAGCGGAAACCTGGGAACTACTTTGCATTGCCAGCCTACACAAGGGGAATGTAGCTGGAGCTTCTGGCAGGAGCAGACAAGGGTGCTGCCTTGTCTCATACAATATGCAGACAATGGAAAAGAGTGAGAATATGTACAAAAAGGAGACCAGTGAGAATGTTGGCCTTGGTGAAGTGGTTCTTTTTCCTTCCTGTTTCCTAAAATGCAGGAAGTAAAACCAGATGCAGAGTAAAGCATGTTGGATTCAGTGAAGCAAATACAGAAGGGGGAAAAAAAAAGAAAAGCTTTGACCAGAGACATGCAAATCACAACAACATTATTTGCACAATTATTTTCAGTCTGTATTTTGTGCAGACAAAATGTTCACAGAATATTATTAAGGAAAGAAATGTGTTTCACGAAACATCTTGTAGCAAAACATCTCTGTTAATTTTAGAATTTCGAGTCAGAAAACAAACTTTGCAGCTTATAAAAAATATGTAATTGTTTGTCCTCAGTTCTGCAGAAATGCTGTGTCAGCTTGGTTTTTTATGTGAGTAGCTATATTCCTATGCCAGACCATCTGCAGGTGTAGACACATCATGTGGAATTTGTTTCCAAACACTTAGTCCTTTAATTATTCTGTCCTGACAAATTGATACAATAAAATGTGTTATTTAGTGTCTTCCAAAGTAAGCAATTATTTAATCTAAGACCAAATTGGAAAGACTGGTAGTGGTTGTGGGGAGACTTCCTTCTTTTCCCCCCTCAATTACTTAATTTGTAACATATCCTCACTATTTCCCAGAAAAGGCATTACAATGGGTTCATCTGTTACTTTCATTCTTACTATGTAATTCATTTTTGAGCACTGCCATGCTTACATACATACAAACCTTTATTGGCATTAAAAGTACAGAATGCTTTAGACCGGTGGAAAAACTGTAGGGAGTAATAAAACCATGACCAATATAAAATTAGGAAAGGAGGTGCAAGCGTGGGCTATACCCGGAAGATAGCCTCTCTGATTTGAATCGCAGTTTGTAAAAAACAAGCAACATAAGTAGTAACATGATTAGATGTCCCCTGGACTAAAAAGCAGACCTTGGCATTATCAGAGCAACCTTGATGGCCAGAGAGCAATGGATCTAAAAATCTTGCTCGAAGGCTAATATAAAAGGGGCAATCCAAAAGAACATGAGAAACTGTTTCAATGGCATCTTGACTGCAGGGGCATCGTCTGAGATTATGTGGGACTCTACGGTATCTGCCAAATAAAATAGCCGAAGGTAATACATTAAATCTTGCCAACATGAATGCTCTTCTTTGGCAAGGATCAGTTAAAAGGGAGAAATAGGGAGCTAAAAGCCCTGCATTCAGGGGCAGACCCAGGTAACTAGGGGAACAAGTTTTCCGAGCTGCCTCTGACAGATATTAGAGTTGAATATCTAGCAATCTACGTTTGATTGATTGAAATAAAGCCGAAGCAGAGGACAAGTAGAATGCGTCCAGGGAAATTCCTAGGGAGATAATTTTCTTCTGAATCACGGTCAACCATTTAGATGCATGATGATCCATCAACATCGAAAAGGTAAGAGAGTTCTGGTTAGAATTAAATAAAAGGCGGAGCCAGAACTTGAAGGTCGAGAGCCAGGCACGAGTTTCCAGCAATAGCAATCCAGTTTCCATGCATATTGCAGCATAGGGGACACAGTTGGGTAATTTGAGTATTTTCCTCAAGAAAAAAGATTGTAAGCCTTCGGTGGTATGATCGAAGGCTTCGATCCATATAGGAACACCATATAAGAGTTGGGAGCGGGATTTCACGTTGAAAGCTCTTAGGGCCATAGGGAGTATCGGTTCCCTTTCAGATAAAAGAAACAGGCGATAGCCAAGGCACTAGTTCTTGCCACTGATAGAGCACACTTGCGGTGGGTTACCCAGCTCCCATTGTAGGAAAAATTAATCCCCAAGTATTTGACTGATTTAACCTGCTCAATAGCATTTCCCTGTATTGACCATGAAAATTGTTTCCACGACTTAGAAAAAACTAAAATCTTTGCTTTCCCGTGATTCAGAGTTAGCTCATTAATATTGAGGTAGATCATAACTTGACGTAATAAGCGCTTCAGTCCAATTTGGGAACATGACAGTACAACAGCATCATCCGCGTATAAAAGGATGGGAACATGGCGGCTAGCAGGTTTAGGGGTGTGTCCGTTGATTGTATGTAAAATTTAATCTAAGACCAAATTGGAAAGACTGGTAGTGGTTGTGGGGAGACTTCCTTCTTTTCCCCCCTCAATTACTTAATTTGTAACATATCCTCACTATTTCCCAGAAAAGGCATTACAATGGGTTCATCTGTTACTTTCATTCTTACTATGTAATTCATTTTTGAGCACTGCCATGCTGTGAGTGCCATTAATTTATGTGTTGCTTTTGTTGTTGTTTAGTCATTAAGTCATGTCCGACTCTTCATGACCCCATGGACCAGAGCACTCCAGGCCCTCCTGTCTTCCACTGCCTCCCGGAGTGTTGCTTAGATCTGCTTAAATCTGCTTGTTGTCATCAATCTATCTGTCTAATGGTAAAAAGGGAAAAAAAGCAGAATTTTTTTTCACATGCATTACCAAAATTGGTCACTAGAGCATGCCAGAAACCATACTGTGTATTCTTCACTAACAAGCATTCATAGCACAGTCTTTGGCTTCCTCTGGTGGCTGGTTCTGGTGATATGTGTGAAAATAGTTTTTTCTGGATTTTTGTCTTTTAATTTTTTAATATTTTCAGACTATGGATAAGTGAAACCATGGATAAAGATCCCGTGGATATGGGGGTCCTACTGTACATCATAAAACTGTGCAATCTATTCTTAAAACTGATTTATCTATGTGTTGGTTGAAAGGATGTTTCCTGAAACCTGTTCTGAATCTCCAAGCATTCCACTTCACAATCGGGTATCATGTATCATGACGGATAGAGAAGAACCTCTCTCCCTCTTCCTTTTCCTAACTTTTCCAGATTGTAGCCAGATAACGCCCCTATTACCCTTCAAAATAGATTTTGAGGAGCTGTCACAAAAAGTGAAGGGGCCAGATTTCCACTCCTCCCTCCTGGTAATTTGAGTCCTGGTGGAAAGGAATTTTTAGATTAGATTAGGCATCCTTCAGTCTCGAGAGACTATGGTAACGTGCTCTGTATGGAGGACTTGGAACAGCATCTAGTGTGGCTGAGAAGGCCAATTCGAGAGTGGCAATCCCTTCCACACTGAAGACAAATACAATCTGTCCCCTGTCCAGCTCCCTGATTTTGCTGGTTTCAGGACTGCCTCTTTGCCTCGGCCTACTGGACAAGTGTCTCTTCAAAATGGGAGAGGCCGTGATGCACCGCCTGCCTCCAGGCTGAACGCTTGGATGTCAATGTTTCCCATCTGTTGAGGTCCATTCCTAAGGCCTTCAGATCCCGCTTGCAAATATCCTTGTATCGCAGCTGTGGTCTCCCTCTGGGGCGCGTTCCCTGCACTAATTCTCCATACAGGAGATCATTTGGAATCCGACCATCAGCCATTCTCACAACATGCCCAAGCCAATAGATGTTGCTGTTTCAGTAATGTATACATGCTAAAAATTCCAGCTCGTTCTAGGACTACTCTATTTGGAACTTTGTCCTGCCAGGTGATACCAAAAATGCATTGGAGACAACGCATATGGAACGTGTTCAGCTTCCTCTCCTGCCGTGCAAGAAGGGTCCAGGACTCACTGCAGTACAGGAGTGTGCTCAGGACACAGGCTCTATAGACCTGGATATTGGTATATGCCATCAGCTTCTTATTAGGCCATACTCTCTTTGTGAGTCTAGAGAACATGGTAGCTGCTTTGCTCGACATCTAGGGAGAGAGTGTCAGAGATCGTTGAGCCAAGGTACACAAAGTCATGAACAACCTCCAATTCTTGTGTGGAGATGGTAATAGAGGGAGGTGAGTCCTTGCCCTGGCCCATGACTTGTGTTTTCTTCAGGCTGATTATTAATCCAAAGTCTTGGCAGGCCTTACTAAAATGATTCATGAGTTGTTGGAGGTCTTCAGCAGAGTGGGCAACAACAGCTGCATCATCGGCAAAGTCCCGCATGCATTTCAGATGGACTTTGGTCTTCGCTCTCAATCTAGAGAGATTAAATAGCTTTCCATCTGATCTAGTCCGGAGATAGACACCTTCTGTTGCAGTTCCAAAGGCGTGCTTCAGCATGATGGCAAAAAAGATCCCCAACAGGGTCGGCGTGAGGACACAGCCTTGTTTCACTCCGCTTCGGATGTCAAAGAGATCTGATGTTGAGCCATCAAAAACTACAGTGCCCTTCATTTCCTCATGAAAGGACCTGATGATGTTAAGGAGTTGAGGTGGACATCCAATCTTGGGAAGTATTTTAAAAAGGCTGTCCCTGCTAACCAAATCAAAGGCCTTTGTGAGATCTATGAAGGCCACAAAGAGTGGCTGTCGTTGTTCCCTACATTTCTCCTGCAACTGTCTGAGGGAGGGAAAGGAATTATTATAACGCATAAGGACACCACTTGAAGTCAGGGATGGACAAAGTGTGTCCTGCAAGATGTGTTTGGACTGTGACTCCCAGCATTTGTCACTGTTTTATTATGCTGGCTGAGGCCGGTGGGGGATGGTTGCTGTCTAGCAACATTTGAAGCACCATATTTTTTTGTCTCTAGTTTATGTCGTAGTCAATGGAAAGATTTATAATGCACCCACATGAGACCCCAGTGTTTGTTACACCAACCTTGACATGGTTTGACTGATGTTAATGTCCCATGAGTCCCACCCTCACCCCAGCCTCTTCTCTTGTCTCTGTATACCTCCTTCTTTCTTTTGCTCATCTCTCTTTCTCTCTGTGTGTGATCCGTTGGCAAGAAATATTGCAGCTGATCACACCTGGGAGTGATCTCCCTTAAAGTAACCTTTCTGCCCATGTGGGAATCATTCTAGTCTCATCCCAGAAAAGAGTAGTTCTACCTCTGGACCAAAAGGTCAGGCTGGTTCATGATTTTCCATGTATTTTCCCATGCCACAAGTAGCCCCAAAATATGAGATCCTTCCCTGTCTAACCAGACACTGCTCTCTTTCTCTCTCTCATCCTGGTAGTTTTTGAGCTAATCTGAGAAGTATATTTCCCAGAATCCCCCAGCCAGAATGGCTCCTAATTTATGAATATTTGGAGTCCCCACTTCCATAAAATGATGATATAATTCAAAACATGTACAATTCTGATCTCCGCAGATATTTTTTTTAAAATGTTGTGCCACATGACCCTATAGGCAAAAAGTAGGTCCCAGAGTTATTTTTATGCACACCACCTACCTACATTTTTAAACTGGACCACTCCAAACATCCCCTTCAAATTTGGTGAAAATCCATCCAGCCATTTGAGATTAAAAATTGGCCCACAAGTGATTTTTGTGCACAACACTACCCTCCCAATCTGATGAAAATCCATTCTCCTGCGTCTGTATGGGAAACTAGGTGGGGTGACCTGGAAGCCCTCATTTTGTATCTGCCATTGTAGCCTGTTTTTTAAGTCACTTCAAATTTGATGAAAATTGTGTTTTTGCACAATATAGTGACAAATGGACAGAACCAGCAGATAGAAACTTCTTTTTTATTTATACTTGTTCATGAAAATAACCATTCACTGTAACAGGTTTGATGAATGCAAATAGCATAACGTCTGGATCAAACACAAGAATTTTACTATCTAGTGGCTTAGCTTAATTTTAAAACATGTTGCGGTCTGTTTTTCATTTATTTTGCCTGTTATCTGTTTATTTTTATTTTCCATTTTCATCTTACTTGTTTTCATTTATTATTCTAGATGTGTCTGCTGAGGTGTAATTATTTAAACATCAAAACCTGAATTAAAATGTCTGATAGCATGTTTGTCATAATGGGGCTGTTCTTTTCTGTCACTGAAATCCTCTGTTCACATTTATACCTTCTTCAGATGACCATAATTAAAATAATTGATTCAGTGAAAACACCCAGCAATCTAAGGCTTAATAGTCTTCCAAAAAGCAGGGCACCAATTATTGCAATTTTGTATTAAGTGAAATAAGAAATTACATGCATCCATCCATCCATCCATCCATCCATCCATCCATCCATCCATCCATCCATCCATCTATCTATCTATCTATCTATCTATCTATCTATCTATCTATCTATCTATCTATCTATCTATCTATCTATCTATCTATCTATCTATCTATCTATCTATCTATCTATCTATCTATCTATCTATCTATCTATCTATCTGCACTTTCTTATTTCACTTAATGCAAAATTCACTGTATTAACCTTAGTGGGTTTATTTTTGAGCAAAGCATAGGCAGAAATACTGCAAACTGATGATACTGGAGGCAAGCAGTGTTGATTGAGGGAGATTAATATCCTGATAAATTGTTAATTGCTGGTTCCTTCAACAGTGTGTACCTCTTTCACCCCTTTATCCTGCATCACCTACTATAGTTATTACTTTTTTAAAATTCTTTTATAAAGATTTTTAATCCACTTGTCTTTTTGGTTCAGTGGTCAGCCTTCACTGGTCCCTAGACTATATTTGGAAGCAAAGGATCCTCCTTGAGAAGCACATGACTGTGAGGTTTGGAACTTCTATTTCATATTTATGCCATGGCAGGACCTCACACTATCCAAGTCGTACTCTTTTTCAGTAAACTACTTGCAAGACTGCAACTAGACTTTTCATACTATATTACAATTTTTGCATTTAAAATTTGGCTATCATCTGTCCACACTAGTAGGTGCTGTATAACTGTCATGATTCACCGGAACATGTCCTCTTTTTCTCCCTCAAATGTTAATTGATTTTCAATTTGCACTAAAGCAGTGGTTCCCAACCTAGGGTATGCCTAACCCCAGGGGTACCAACCAGGACACTTTGGGGTATGCAAAAGTATTTGAATAATGGTGGGGAAAAAGCACATGTGAGAGCCAACCATCTGTGCCCCTTTTAAAATTATATTTGGCACTCCACTGGGAAGATCACCAAGCTCATGCAGCTGGATTTGCTGACATTTAATTTTTTGATCATTTAATTTCCCCAGGAATAAAATACTGGAGATGCATGTATTGTGGGCAAAGCTCTGTGATAAGATTGAAAAATGCAGTGGTGCAGTGGGCTTGGTGATTTTGTCCCTCTTGCTGGGCTCCACTGCTGTTGACAGGATACCTGCTAATGTTGTTAGGGCTTTCTTGGTGCTGAGCCTAACACTGAAAGGCTGGGCTTGTGTGGCTGAAGTCACCATCATCTGTGATCTTTAACTTTAAAGCTCACACAGCAATGCCATATCATCTGCAATATAGCTCTTGCATTCTTACAAGTCATTCAGTAAGCCTACTGCTATTGCAGGAGGAAGCGTACCAACACTGCTACAGAGGAAAGACCACCAAGGCACTTTATCTAGGATCCTCTGAAAACTAGAATCAGACCTGGAGCTCCCTTACAGTCAGGTTCCTTAAACAATTCTAATACTGCAGAATTTTGCTGGGCATTTTCCTAGTCTTTCAGTCAAATTCTCCTTCCAACAAGGGTGAAAATAGGCATTTTCAAAATTCAGGCATTCAGAAAAGGGTTAATTTGAATGTGTGAGGATGGGGAGAAGTCTTGTCCCTCTCCTCCATTGTTATTCTCCATATGCAAAGGGTGACAAGCCAAACAGGGGAGTCCCCTTTTCATGGGAAGCCTCTCTACAATATTTTTTTAGTGTTTCCAATCTAAGGGAGAACCTCCACAGATGACCAGCTGTTGCTCCCTGCATGTGGAGAAGGAACAGGATAAAGAAAAGGTTAATCTTTTTCTGTCCCCGATCCAAGAACCGTTCTTGACTCGGTAATGTCATTGACTGTTCATATCAATCAATTGCTAAAAATATTTTAGACGGCTTTTCTTCTAGGCCATCAACACACATTTATCGCAAGACCTACCAAAAGGGAATTCATGAACAACATTCAAGCAAAGACAGGGTTGCCCTTCTGTTTCACTCTCTCCAAAGTGAAATGTTTATTTTTGTTGTAGCCCAAATTAACATAATTGTTCTTTTGCTCCCAGTTATGGGTGAAGAAACAAGGAACATACTTATGTTAACTTGGGTGGCAACAGAAATAAACTTGAAGAGTTAAAAAACTGACTTGATTATTTGTCTCATAATGACAACTTAAAATAGAGAGATACTGTCCGAACAGCAAATATATTGTGACAAATAAAACAGATGCATTTGGAGTGATTTTTTAAAAAGTCCTCCAAACCCATCCAATCATGTGTTGCTTTTCTCTTTTCATGGTTTCATTTGTATCTCAGATTTCCTGGCTAAACTCAATAACTATTTACAATACCTTTGTGAAGATGGGGTGGTTAAGAACCAGTGCATTATTCCCTATTTTCGTTAATCAACAGAGCAGCCAGAAGAAAATACTGTTTCCCATTTGATTCAGACTGTGCCATTACTGCTGTTGCAAATTATGACTCAGAATCAAGGCTGACACTCCAGATAATATACAACCTATTTTCTTAATAATGTTGTTTTCCTTGGTGCCTCATTTTTCACCTTTAAAATAACTGAAGGCAGGGCAGCAACATTTTTGTACAATATAAAAAGAATTCATTTTGTTTTTTCTGGTTCACCATTGCCTCAGTCTTAAGCAAAAGTTTTCTCTGAGTTATGGCTCCTTTAAGGTTATGACTATGCTCCTTTCATATTTGCTCTTTGCAAATTTTCCTTTCCTGTATATACAAATTTTCACTTAATTTGACCATTATTCGTGTTTGAAATGCTGATTTTTTGTATAGTTCACTAAGTGAATAGCCAGTTTAATTGGCTTGCCTAAAATATCAGCAGCTTCTCCCATGTGCCTAAGCAGGAGCTATATAATCCACCCAGAATAAGTTCTGATGTCACCAACCTTATTAAAACTCAATCAGCAAAACGAAGTTATTTTAAACATGTTTTGATAAGGGTTTTCCATGTTCAATGACACTCCAAAATACCAGTTAATTGAAGGTGTTAGAGCCTGTGCCCTTGAAAAGGAAGATATAGATGTGATATGGTATCCTTCACTGTGGTTAGTCCCTGCTCTGAAACTGCGTAGTTATCAGTTTCACAACCTTGGACTGAAGCCCCATATGTGTCTATTCACCTTCATAAAAATATAGGATCTATGCCTCTGAAGATGCCATGTTGCTGAAGTTACTATTCTATATTACAAGTATTGGCAACAACACCAGGAACTGGCATCCACTAGAGTCCAACAGAAGTAGAAATCTCCATTTCACAGTGCAATGCCCCATGTTAGAGGTCCTCTCATGGGTAGGTCAACTGAAACAGGAAACGAAGAGCTAGAATAAACAGAGTGGTGTCATAATGGAAAGAAAATAAGGTCTGGGAAGCCCAGCTTCAATATTTTTGGAAGAAAAAGCATAGAAATGAGAAGACCCTTTGTATCCACATCACTGCTAGTATAGTAGCTGATGCAGCAACCTCCATTTGAACATGTAAATGTCAGTCAATGTGCAGATCTAAGTCAGTTCTTTTCTGGCTACGATTAAAGTAGCAGAAAGTAGCATTTTAACAGCAGTAGAATAAGGCAGGTATTCCTGGCAAGCATTCAAGTGTCCAAGTCTTGTAATCTGACCCAAGGATTTGCAAACTTTATCAACAGAGAAGGTCATGAAGTTCTGTTCATGACCCTGTGGCAGCAGGGTCTACTATACATTACCAACACGTTAATCCAAATGTGTTAATCACATGACCCAATATACAAGGTGTTTTCAACAGAGAGCCGAAACAGACAAAGAGGAGCATACCACGAGCAGTCAGCTCCAGAGGAGTCAAGCAAATGTCAGTCTGTGTCAGACAAGATCAGCTTTTAGAATACCTAACATGCTTCTCAATATCTGACTGTAGTTTAATGAGGAGAATATATATATATGTTCTGCAGTAGCAATAATAATTGAAGTGCCTTTCAAGTAGTACCAAGCAGGTTCCTGACATGGATATTCAAATCCCTTCATTAAGCACAAAGTGACAATTTGTTCCCTGGTATAATGAAAAGCAAGTCTCTTATCACTTGCTCATTTCTGGCTTTGAAGGGGAATTTGAAAAATAACCTCATTAACTAGAGTATTTTTTTTTAAAGAAACTACTTTAAAACCACATTTCTCCCAGTCTTGCAGGTAACATTTATTGTTTCTAAGATGATAATAGTAATAGTTGGATGTGAAAATTTTATGATGATTAATGTTGCTTGTTATTCAAAAGGGGCAGCATTTATGCCAGATAGATTGAAAATTTTGTTGAAATTCCATAACTGTCTTTTTATTTAATATCAAATACTTTTAATATTGGTTTAAAAATGACTGTAGAATGACTGTAGAATATGCAACCAAGCTCTATTCTACTTCATATGGTAGTCTGGAAATTTACTGTTGAGTAGATCTGCTCACACTGGCTGGATAGCTCAGTTAGGTATTTGGCTGTGGACCCAGAGGTTTGGAGTTTGAATCCCCACGTGCACCTCAGAAGAGCCAGCCTATGTGGCCTTGGACAAGCTGCACAGTCCCAGGGCACCCCCAGAAGAAGGGAATGGTAAACCAATTCTGCGTTTTTAGAGGGTTATTTTTACAACCTCACATGCTGCTTTCTAGCTTATTTGACTGGGAGGGACCTTTCTAGGCTGGAGGGCCTGTCAAACTGTTTAGCATTAACCAATAGTTATCTCCTGTGTTCTAAATTTAAAGAGAGTCCTTCCTCTCTGCTGAGAGTTCTTTTTCCTCAGAGAATCTGTTAATGTCTATTGATGTTGGTTGGTAAGAAAATATCTATTGAAGGACATTGAAACAGTGCGGTTAAAAGCAGTTGTGTTATTAGTTTGTTGATGATGTATTTACAATTATAAATGAAACATTTTTATTCTTTCTACTGTAATGGCTCAGAGTGAATCCTTGAGACTACAAGTGCCAGTTAATGAAAGAGGGGTGGATTATCTGGGAACTAGTACCTATTATATTCTGTGAGTCCCTGGACTTCTGCTGTGCAGCTGAGCAAACTCAAACCAAAATTTCAAAAATCTGCAACACTCTCTACCCAGAAAACCCTGGACAGGGTTGTCTTAAGTCAGAATTGACTTGATGGCACACAATTATTATTATTATATCTGCTCACTGACAGTCATAGAAAGGCAGTTTACCAAGGTTTGCCTAGTTAAAGAGATCTGGGCATGGGACACATGCAGGTAGATGGTGACATTTTTTTAGCAAATGAATCTTAGCCTACCAATTCTTGACAAGGAAAATATCTTTTCTCAATTCTGTCTCTTTCTAGACAACATAAGCATTTACTGAAGGGAGGTGCTGAAAGTGATGCTCCAGTCAGGGGCACTACTTAAGACAAAGGTTGAAATCCTGTTGCTTAGCATAGCAAGTTGAAACTAGGGTAGGCCCACTGAATCAGTGGAGATTTGGTCAGTCAACTCCTCTGTAAGTTGAACTGATTCAATGGGCCTATTCTACTTGCAAATTACTATGCTAAGCAACAGGATTTCAGGTGACATGTGGAATATGCTACTTAAGTGGTGGGAATGAAAGGTCTAAAAGAGCTACCACTTGACAAATTTCTGCTTATTGCCAGCGCTTGTACATGGCTATTAATATGAGAACTGAATTTATCTAAGGTTTGCTGGACAATCCAAACTATATTTTCATTCTTCATTTAATTAATAGTATGCCTGTACAAAATTTAAGTCATTTTACACACAGTCAACCAAGCAAGCAGGTAATTAAAAATGAATTAAATAAAACTTTCTCTTTTAATTTACGGTAGCTGACTTCCATATGCTATTTCTCTCTCTAAAAACTACAAGACACAGACCTTAATGTATATTTTAGGAGTATGATCATGATTCCACATTAAAGATTAGTAAAGGAATAACAAAACTTTGTTTTTTTAAAGTGAGCAGGGACTGGGGTTCTTGGTGGTGGAGGAGGAGGAGGAGGAGAAGGAAGATGGTTATGGGGGTTGTCAGGAGGAGCACCTGCACTTCTAAATTTGCCACTCACACTACAGGATGTGTGTCAGTTTCATTGTACTAGGACATCTGAGACACACAGTTTGAAAAACTAGAGAACCTAAAAGGCTCAGCTGTACTCAAGAGTCTCTGTTACAGAAAAGCATTGTCCATATCCTAGCTTGTTGTTATCATTCCTGTTCTGCTCCTCTGAATTATCATGCACATTCATCATAAACTTCTAAAGTTAGCAGTCAATTCTAATCATCCCAAAGTGATACCAATAACACTACTCAATAGATGTAGAACAGAAAGAGCCTGCCAGCTCTGATAGTTTCTAGTAAAAAATAGCTGGAAGATGCTGGTTGAAGTGAAGGACTAACATTGTTCATTTTGTTTTTGTTGTTGTTATATGCCGTCAAGTAGCCTTTGGCCTATGGTGACCCTATGAATGAGAGATTTCCAACATGTCCTGTTCTGAATAGCCCTGGTTGGCTCTTGCGAACGCAAGCATATGGCTTCCTTTAGGGAGTCAATCCCTCCTGTATTTTGTCTTCCTCTTTTCCTACTGCCTTCAACTTTTCCCAGCATTATTGTCCTTTTCCAAATAATCCTGCCTTTTCATGATGTGCCCAAAGTAGGACAGCCTCAGTTTCATCATTTTTGCCTCCAGAGATAGACCAGGCTGACTTTGATGTTGGACCTACTTGTTTGTCTTTCTGGCAGCCCAGGGTATCCACAAACTGACCCTGCAGCATCGTATTTCAAACATTTTTCCCCTGTCAGCCTTCTTTACTGTCCAATTGTCACACCCATGCATAGTGATCAGGAGTACAAGTGTGTGGATGATCTTAGTCCTGGTCTCCAGTGACACATCCTTACACTTGATGATCTTTTTTAATTCCTTCATTGCCACCCTTCTGAGTTGCAGCCTTCTGATATCTTGGCTGCAGTTTCCATTTGGATTGATGACAGAAACAAGGTTTAACAAATCTCTATTTTAATTTCTTAGTTGTCAATGTTAAAGTGTAGTTCTTCTATATACATGGTTTTGGTCTTCTTCATGTTCAACTGTGTTAAAAGTCATTTCAAGTCATTGCTGCTTTCTGCCAATAAGACAGCATCATGTGCATATTTTACATTATTGGTGTCTCTTCCACCAATTTTCATTCCTCCTTCATTTGAATTTAGTCTGGCTTTCCGTATGATATGTTCTGTGTACAGATTAAGTAGATAAGGAAATAAAATGCACCCTTGTCTGACACCTTTGCCTACAGGAAACCATTCTGTCTCTCCATATTCTGTCCTAATGATAGTTTCTTGTCCTCAATACAAGTTACACATCAGGATAATCACGTGCTGAGGCACGCCCACTTTTTTTCACAACAACCCATTGTTTCTCATTATCCACACAGTCAAAAGCTTTGCTATAGTTATAAAGCATAGACACTTTAGTGCACTCTGGTGCCCAGTGGATATTTGCAATATGATCTCGAGTGTCTCTTGCTCTTTTTTTTTTTTTAAACACAATATTTTTATAAAATGATTTTTTATACAATAGACGAAATACCGCAGAGCATACTCATTTCCAAGAAAAACTCTAATCTTTATTTATATGACAGCTGAAGTGATTGCCTGCTATGCTTAATGTCAAAAGATAGACTGTCATAGACCTGCAGGTTGATCCAAACAATGTAACTTTCTTTGCCACACCACACCCATAGTTAGAAAAAACCAAAACAGATAAAGCAGAACAACATTCACACCAGTTTCACCTGGACTCGAACAAGAGACTGGTGGCAGCAGCAGCACTTTAAAATATATTTGATTTTAGATGGGTTAATATAGGGATGGGAGCTCAGACTCTAAAACTAAAAGGAATTAATTATTATTATGGTAACTGTGGCCAGGTTGATATCTGCAAAGAATTGGAAGAATAATAATCACCTTAATATGGAGGAAAGTTATTAAGAAATATGGCCATTAATGATAAACTAGCCTGCAAAACCAAGATTAGGAAAGAAATATTGAATACAAATGATTTTAAAGAAATATGGACATTATTTTTGGTGCATGTGTTCAAGAAAGGGAAAAGTTATACCCCTGGATATGAATCACTATATTTCTGGAGAGAAATGGGGCGGTTACAAAACATAAAGTAAAATAAATATGTAAATTAGTCCCAAGGGTGGTGGGGAAGATGGAGTTGAAAATGTATGTTATATTTGCATTTCTTTCTTTCTTTCTTTCTTTTCAAGTTGATATGTTAGTGGAATTTTCTTTATTAGTTGTTGTTATGCCATTGAAAATTAATTTAAAAATATTTTTAAAAGAAAAGAAAATATACCTAGGTAGATTTAGTAGATTTACAATGCATTTTTAAAAGGGAAGGGAGGAGAGCAAAAAGGGTGAAGAAAAAGGGGGAATGATTCCCCCTATTCTTTTTTCTAAATCCATTTCTAGCTGTGTTCAGACTTGATTATATTATAGAGTTGTGTTTTACCTATAATTTTATCATTGCAGACTGCTGGGATATATTGCAAATGGTAGACAGCATAAAAATATTTTTAAAATAACAATGCAAAACTATTTTTAAATAATGTGTGATGTGTGCCAACACAGCAAATAAGGAAGAGACATGCTGTGGTGTGAATGCTTCCTGGCAAAAGGGGAAACAGAAATAAGCAGGAAACATTTTTTTAAAGGGTGATTAGCCAGGTTGGGCTGGTCACAGGGTATTTCCCCCCCCCCACAGATTTCCCCATGAGTGCTGTCATGAAGTTGTGCTATTCTGTATGGATTCTGGTATTGGGGGGGGGGGGAGGGGAGAGAATGGATTGCTAATCAAAAATACTGGATTGTGTGCTCCCCTACCAATCAGTGTCATACACCTTGAATTTATGCCTGATATCCAATAGTAAACTGCAAATAGAGTAGGTCCATTGAATTAATGGGGATTTGGTGACTCAACATTTATATAAGTTCCATTGATTCAATGAGCCTAACTGAGTTGCCATTTGCTACTGGATTTCAGCCAATGTTTTCTGTCAAAACTGACAGAGAGTGTCTCCAGTCCTCTCCAGGACAAACACTGGCCCATGAGCTGAGGCATAAAGTAGGTTACTTCCTTTCCTGGAGCTTTAGGAGGGAAGAATTCTCTCTCTCTCTCTCTCTCTCTCTCTCTCTCTCTCTCTCTCTCTCTCTCTCTCTCTCTCACACACACACACACACACACACACACACACACACACACACACACACACACACACAGCTGTTCCAGGCCTATTGTTCTCCTACTCCATGTCGAATATATATAGGTCGAATCAGGATTGTATAAATTGCATAACGAATCTTATAAGGAAGTGTGTGAAAAATTGTTTCCAGTCAAATGTGCTAAGCCCCCCCCCCCATTGAGAATGGCTGCTTTAAACTGTGAAGAGGAGAGTGTTTTTGGGTGACTGAATGAGGGGATGGTGTTTGTGATCCTAAAGCCCTGTTCAGCTTAATGCATGTCTTCTCCACACATAATGAGAGAAATCTCCAAACCCCACTCCCTCTATCATGGCTATGAACACATGAATGTGACGGTTTAAAGAAGGAGAAGCTGCTGTATTTGTGTAGGCTCTACACATGAGCTAGAACACTGGTTTTTCCCCCAAGTACTTACTGTATGCATGAGAGTTCACATAAATATAACAGCTTCCCCCTCTTCAAACTGTCACTTTCCTGTGTTGAATGATGCTAGAGGAAAGGAAAGGCTAGTGTAGTATCATATCTGGAGAACACACAGTGGAAGAATGATTGAATAGGATGTCATTGAGTTCAATGGAATGTGCAGCTGAAGGTGCATCTAAGCGTACGCTCCATTGAAAACAAAGCCATAGAGAGAGACTATGCCCATTGGGGACAGGCATTTAGATATAATATCATAACACTTTACAATGCAAGTAACACTTTCCCCCCAACAGGTTTGCAGCTGCTTAACATCCAAAACAAACCACCTGTATAAGAGATATAGTCTGATCATTAAACGACACCAGGATAGTATATTAACTTTGTGACACTCTACATATATTCATTCAACATATGGCAAGGTGTTTCCTGGAAACAGAAAATAAAAGATTATTCATTTCCTCTCAGTTGTTAAGGAAATGGACTTATTGTTTGACAATAAATAAAACTCCAGTTAACAATAAGAAGGCATTTTTTTAAATTTCTGGTTTAGTGGGTCACATAATTATTTTGGCCAAGGTACCTCAAGTATTGCCAATAGAGTAGGTACATGCACTATAGTCTGAAAATGTCCCTTCATCAATATTTTAGCCATGTCCATTTGGGAAATCCAAACAAACAAACAAACAAAAATAAATAAAGATGAACAAGTTCCATTGGGTTTTATTGCAGATTTAATGACAATGAATTAAAATTAACGCATAAAAATGGAAACTCTTCTGTTTGGGTATTCTTTTTCAGATCTCTTGTTATATCCAGGTTTATTCAACTATATACACACAAACATGACATACTTCACATCTCAGAGGCAGATAGCTTTGTCTTGTGACAGTTGGCAAATAAAATCCATCGTCAAATTTCAGTGATTAAGTTGGACTCCATCAGATCTCTAACATTTCTTTTCCCCACCTCTAACCAAAAAGGAAATTTGTGTTCCAAAACCTTATGTGGCAGGGGGAGGCCTATGCAGAGCAATGGGCTGCCTCTTTCTGAAGTACTGAGTAGAAATCTCCAGTCACAGGGATGAAATGTTAACCCACACCCCCAAAACCAGCGATGTTGGCAAGTCTTGGGGTCCAAATCCCAAGTCCGAGTCTGAATCTTTGGTACAAGTCTTGAGTCTGAGTCTTTGATATCCAGTCCTGAGCCCTGAGCCCCAAGTCTGAGCCCCTATTAAAAACAAGCTTTTCCCCCCAGAAAAAAAGGGAGGTGTGGGTGGGTTCTGAGTCATAAGTCAAGTCCAAGTCATTGAGGAAAAAACAAACAGTCAAGTCCAAGTCAAGTCACCAGTGCGACTTAAACCCAACTTGACAGCGAGTCCCACTCACCTTAAGGGAATTTCTTCTGCCATGAATTTATGGGACATTCATTTATAATTTTTCTGCACTGCCCACTGGTGCATGCCTGAAGAAAGGATTTTTAATCAAAAAAAGGTTTTTAATAGTCTAATAAAGGTGTTGCATTATTCTACATTTGTAGCTGACATGAGTTTTCCAGCACTGTGAGAAATACTTTGCCCTTGCTTCCATCCAATAGTCTCTTAACTTTTTTCCCTTCCTTCACAATACTGTCCAACTACAATGGAAAAAGGTGGATTAACTATATCAATTGTC
This sequence comes from Intellagama lesueurii, assembly GCA_037013535.1. Taxonomy (NCBI): domain Eukaryota; kingdom Metazoa; phylum Chordata; class Lepidosauria; order Squamata; family Agamidae; genus Intellagama; species Intellagama lesueurii. The sequence continues at coordinate 66,438,866 of JBAJHW010000004.1, read as the reverse complement.
AGACTCTCTTGAACCGTGCACAACCTCTGATGTCTTACAACTTTAATACGCACTGCTAGTTTTTCAGGAAGAGGAAAGAGATTTGTCAGGCTATAGTGCGTGATGAAAAATGTTGATGGGAGTCTGCAGGGGTGAGGGGATAAAGTGAGCAGCCCCCTCTTCAGTTGTTTTATTATGCCACTAAATAATTTCTTCATAACGCAGAGAAATGTTCATTACTGAAACTGAAACTGAAACAAAGACAGCTTGAAAACATACCAGACAGAGAAACCATCCTTGCAATAAGGGAGAGTTTGGGTCTGAACCCAATCTGTCTCTTTACATATAATGATAATAATACCAATAATGACAACAATCCACACAGCAATACAAAGTCACTATTTTGAAGCACTAATAAGGAAAAGCAGCATGTTGTGACCACTTAAAATATACATGTCATGGTTGTTATCCTAATAACAATGGTAATCTCTCATTATAACCATAGATCAGGTTATTATTCTACTGTAATAGATGCAACAGATAGAGAGTATTAGTGAATACATTAGACTACATATTTAAAATATTTTTTACCCACCTTTCTCCTTAAACAGGACCCAGGGTGGCTTACAACAATTAAAAGATAACTTTAAGCTAACAATGAGTATACAATACTAAGAGGATCAAATGAATACAGTACTAAAACACATAAATACATTTAGTGCAGGAAGGTACAACAATCTGTTTAAAAACCCTGCTTGGCAGCCAAGTCACTCAGGGAAAGCTTGCCTGATTGTGGAAGGACAGTAAAGATGGGCCAGCCTAGCCTCCTGCAGGAGGGAGTTCCAGAGCCTGGGAGCAGCAACAAAGAAGGCCCTCTCCCATGTCCCCATCAAATGCACCTGTGAAGGTGGTGGGACTGAAAGGAAAGCCTCTCCCAATTATCTGAACACCCGAGCAGCCTCATAAAGGGAGATGCAGTCCTTGGGCCCAAGCTGTTTAGGGATTTTTAGGTTAGAACCATCACATTCAGTTCTGCCCAGAAACAGATCAGCAGCCAGTGGAGCTGCTGTAACAGGGAGGTTATGTGATCTCTGCGTTCAGCTGCAGTTAGTACTCTGGCTGCAATCTGACTAGCATGGTTACGTCTCTAATACCTCTCTATTGTGGATAGTGATGAATAAATGGACATCATTATAATTCATCATTGCCCTCCCACCCTGGAATAAGAGGCGAGACACAGGTGATGGGTTGAACTAGGGCCACACTTTATTGCAAAACTGTTAGGCAACTTCTTGATAGAACCAGGGGTCTGCGGTAGTGCGGGATCAGGTTTGGTGCCAAAGGTCTCACAGGACCCCCTCACCAACCTTATACGGGCGAGTCCCATGCCCCGTTGTCTCACAGTCTTTAAGACAGCATGACACTGGCCGGCAAAATATCAAGCCCCCCCCCCCGGCCTGTAAATCCCTTCTCTTTGGCTACCCTCAGCCCAGGGAGGGCCCCAGCACGTCCTACCCCCCAGCACTGTAACCTCATGATTCGCAGCACCTCGAGGTTGAACGTGCTCTCACCTCCATTTTATTCAATGGGCACTCACCGATCCTAGTTCCTTCTGCACTACCCGCCACGGAATGGGCTAGCCTAGCTATAACCCATTCCCCCCACTAAGCTGAAAATTTTGGCATGCAGGTCCCTATGCAAATCCCTCAAGAAAATGTCCAAACCTGCTTCCGTTAAATGAACCCCATCACCTCTATATAGTTCAGGTTGGTCCAAAGGTATTTCTGGATGTCTGATTACCGAACTCAACCCATTAGTGACCGCCTTGCAAACTTCCCTATTAATCTTTCTCCGTGCCCTATTTAAGCACTTTGGGTTGCAATCTGCCCTCCATACAAGCCGAGGGAGCATTGTAGACCACACAACCCTGACTGCTGGGTATTTTGCCTTCAAGCTCCGAACATCATTCAGAATGTCCAACACAACAGACATGCCACTCCTCCTGGCCAAGTCGTTTCCTCCCAAGTGAACTAGCAGCACAACTGGGGGAGTTCCCCTGAAAACACCTCAGCGAACTCGCTCCATAACATGCCTCTCCACCCCTTCCAGTCGAACCAGGCAGAGGCTCCAAGACCCAAATCGTGTCCCCAGGTCATCCTGGCAGCATGCAACCCTGCCCAGTAAATAAAACTGTGGCCAACTATCAAAATCCTCAACCGCCGCTTAGACCGATGAACTCCTGAAACAGAAAAAACGCAAACAAAAGGCCAGGCGCCAGCCTACAACTGCGGCATGTGGCGAACGTAAAGCCTATATCTATTTGATGACCATCTACCAACTCTCTTAATCTCTTCCAGACTGTATCCTAAATTAGCTGTTGATGCTGCCCCAATACGAAAAGAATGGGTTCCAAAACACCACCCTATCAAACCCACCTGTCCCAAAGCTGCTCCTGTTACCTTGCAAAACTAGTACTTCGTCAACGGAGTACCATTGTGATGGCGAAACAGGTAACCCTTTACTTCACCCCTATATGTTAAATACACCTGCAACGCCTGAACAGGACATAATTCTTTAATAGAACAAGTACCCAATGTAAGATTTGTACCTCTCCCAGCCTGGTCCATTTTAGATCTATGGATGTGCAAATGAATTTTATCTGCTACAACTGTAACATCCGCCCGCTGTAACGCCACCTGTGATGTGTTACTTTTACCTACCGCTACCACTTCACTAACTCGCAAGGCTCCAAAAAATATCAGAAGTGTGGCAGCCTGAAAAAGTGAAGCCTCCTATGCATCCTTGCATATGGCCGTCCAGGATTGAGTAAACTTTATCAGAATGGCAGGAGTAAATGGAGACCTGTCGTCTGGAGCCCGGACCTGCTCTTTGCTCCATCCCTCAATCATCTTGCAGATCCTAAAATCCGATGTCATATCAGCAACCCCAAGCGCTTTAGCCTGGAATGCCAAAGCTGATATTTTGCCCTGAATAGAACTAGGTGCCAAACCTTTCATGGACAAATAAACATAGCACTGTTGCAGGTGCTCTACTGGTATAGGCCATGTCAGATACAAACCTTCTTTAATTCTGAATTCCTTAAACTCCTCACAAGCAATCGAATATCTTCATCGGGTACTTGGGGTGAGTGCCAGCCCTATGGCTCGGAGCGCTTCCCTCTTCCAATTAACCATACCTCTTGTGGAAGGGCTTCAGAATGCTCTCAAGCTCCTGGAGCCAACACCCTGAACCGTGTGATCTGTTGACGGGACAGGGCGTCAGCTATGCTATTGTCTACCCCAGGGATATGCCGTGCGTGGACGACAATATTAAATTGCAAGGTCTGTAAGACAAATGCTCTCACTAGCCTCATTACACGCTCAGACCATTAAGACAAAGTGTTGATGATGTGCACCACTTCCAAATTGTCACACCAAAATCTAACTACTGAATATTCCCACTCATCCGCCCACAACCACAGGGCTCCTAAAATAGGGAAGAATTCGAGAAAAGTCAGGTCTCTAGACAAACCTGAAGTATGCCATTCCTCAGGCCAAGTTCCATAACACCAACATCCTTTAAAGTAAATGCCAAACCCCAGCGCCCCTGCCGCGTCTGTCTGTACTTGCAGATCGGTCCGTAGCTAAATCTCTGACCTCCAGAAGGAAATCCCATTGAAACTATCCAGGAATTGTTGCCAAACTCCCAAATCCTGCCTCATGCCTGCTGTCACTCTAGTTCTATGAAATGGTCTGTGCAGACCACAGAAAAGTCTATGAAGAAAAGCCCTACCGGGGGCTATTACCCTACAAGCGAAGTTGAGATGCCCTACTACTACTTGCAAATCCTTTTAAGTAACTTTTCTCAAACCAGCAAGATGCCTCAGTCTCTCCCTAAGATCCTTTAGCTTATTAGCAGGAAGCTGACAATGTTGTCGCTGGGTGTCAAGCTCTATTCCCAGAAATGTTAAGGTTGCTGACAGCCCTTCAGTTTTTTTCTCCACAAGAGGAAGTCCCAGATCCATAGCTAAATTCTGGGAGGTTTCCATCAGGAAACTACATTGCCCAGAATCCCTTTCTCCACAAAAAAGAAAGTCATCTAAATAATGGGCCTAACTCTTTAACCCTGGCCTACGCCTAAGCTCCCACTCCAGGAAGGTACTAAAGCGCTCAAATGCTGTGCAGGACACAGAGCATCCCATGGGTAATGCTCTATCCATGTAAAACCAGCCTTCAAATGAAAAACCCAATAATTCAAAATCATCTGGGTGAACTGGGAGGAGATGAAATGCTGCCTTTACATCACATTTCACCAACTCTGCCCCCATTCCGCATGCTCTAATCATGCACACTCCATCATCAGATGATGTGTAATGCACAGAGCAGAATTCTTGAGGTATGGCATCATTCACTGAATCACCTTCTGGATATGAAAGGTGGTGAATAAGTCTAAATTCTCCCGGGAACTTTTTGGGCACAAGCCCCAAGGGTGACACCCTAAGTTGAGCTACTGGAGGCTTAGCAAAGGGGCCTAAAACCCTTCCTTCTCTAACTTCCTTACCTATTTTCTCCCTAACAATATCCTCCATTCCTTGTATAGATTTCAAATTCTTGGCAAAAACAGCCTGACACTCCTCCCTCACAAGAATATGAAAACGAAACTGAAAACCTGCTAATAGGAACAACGCCTCTTCCCTCTTTGGGTACCGTGTCAATCAATCTTTCAATACCCACAGCCTAATGGGGCTGGGCCCCTTTTGTCGCAGCTGCGGATCCGTCAGGCTTCTTGCTGTTATTTTGATCCCTGTTGCCCCTTTTTGGTGCTCTGCTTTTGAAGCATCTAGAACTAGCATGGTACCCCCCACATATGGCACATTCGTGTTTGTAATGACATGCATTCCTAGAACAGGTCCCTCGTGAGTTAAACAAAGTCCTGGGTGATATTCATCTCCATGCATGTTCACGTGTATTGACGCTCTCATATGAAAATTTTCATCATAATGAAGCCATGTGTGCCCAGGGAAATCTACGTATGCTCTGTAAATAAGGTCCAAGTATTGGACCAAAGATAGAGCCCTCCAAGGTTGAGCCTTGACTATGATGCCCAAATAAATCAGGAAGCCAGGCAGCCAGTTAGCCCATGAGTGCTCAGGCTTCCTACGTCTACACCTTTCTTTGTCTATCGCATTTTCTTTTTCAAGGTCCTTTGCATCCACTTTCCGATTCAACAATTCAAATATGTCGACATAGTCTCCCTTCTAAATCCACTCTTTTGTGGCTGGTGTCAGATGATCACCTAAAGGGAGTGAGTAATCTCCAAATGGCAAGGCCCTAAGGGGAACAGAATTATAACCTATGTCTGGAACAGAAGGGTAGGGCCATACAGGTACTCCAGTAGATGCTCCCAGTGGAGAAGGGAATGAGGTTGGGGGGTAAGGCACCTCCACACACTGGTGCAGGGCCCTGGAAGAGGTGCCTGTCCCTGCAGCCCTCCCTGATTTGCAACTAGCTGAGTCCCTGACTACTCCTGCATGTGTGATCCTAAACCCCAAGGCCATACTACCATTGCACTACTGGTGTCTGGTGCGATGGTGAGATCAGAGACTAAGTCATACTTGAGCTGAGACTAAGTCATGGCTCATTGAAGCCATTTCCCCTTCATGTCCAGCATCTGCTACCACCTCCTGGGCTCAAACTTCCCTCCTTGTCGGTGGTTCAGGTGGGTGTTCTTCCGCCCCTGCTAGTGTACCATCCGATGCTGACGCCGACTGGTTCTGCAATGTTCCAATTGCTCCCGATGAACCCTGCACATTTCCTTCTAAAGCTGCGAAATGAGACAAAAGATCGTCAGCAAGGGCCTTAAGCTTGGCTAGCCTATGCACCTAGGCTGTTTCTCACCCATGGCCCTACCTGCCTGTCCTGTCCTTTGTTCCTCCAGAGCAGATATTTTTGCCCAAAGCTCCTCCCAAACTGGCTAGCCCTCCTCATCCGATGATGATGATAAGGCTGGTGGAGAAACCCTAGGTGCCCTGCGCTTAGCAGGCTGCTTTCCCTTGTCTTTCCCTGTCCCTTATTAGGACCCATATCGCTAGATCCCTTACACCCTTTCAATTGACTCACAGGCAGGCAAACTCAACGTCACCCTGCTAAATGCAGGTATGCACCCAACACACAAGTTGCTCTGCAGCTAACTAGCTGACAAATGACTAAGCCTGCTCCTAATCCAACTATCAAACTATAAACTTATATATACCTATTTATTTATTTATTTATTTATCTTTGCAAAGCCTAAGTCTGTGGTAACACTAAGTACCCCCTCTCAAAATCCCCAATTATTGTTCATTAAATTCTAATTTTAATTACTCTCTTTTTAAAAAAATTTCTAAATTTATTTCTAAAAGAGGTACTAAATGTATTCCCAAGTGGAATACTCCAGGGGCCCAAACTTGGCCCACCCCAGTGGGAGGGGGGATGCCCTTTGTGATAACCCCTTGGTGTTTCTACTTATCCCTTTATTTAGCAATTTATTTGTTTAGTTTTAAATATAATATAACCAACTGCGCCCCCCCATACCTGAAGGTTGGTGCTGCTGGAAGGCAAGGGCGCGGTCTGTCTTGCGGGCTGTGCGCAGCTGGTCTGGTCATGGGTTTCCTCCAGACCACCACTCGGTGCGTTTTTACATTGCTCCCTGAGGGTGCGCAGATCGCGCTCTCCCTGTGGGGTCTTTGGTAGAGAGAGCAGGGCTTTCCTCTGTGAACTTTGGCAACCCGTCATCAGAGCGGGTTGCAGGCAGTGGCATTGGCTGGATTGGCTGCTCGTTTGAAGGACTCGCCAGCTTTCATTGCTAGCCTGTCCTTGCTTCGGCCGAGGAAAGACAAATGGAAGCTCTTGTTCACGGCAGGTGGGAAGGGGAGACTCGGAGGCATGCCATGCCGCCGATGACATCCGGAGTCATTCCCTTGCTAGCCGACGCAACGGAGGTGGGTTTGTCTTCCCTTTGGGCTTTTCCCTCTCTGGGCGTGAGAAGCCCTGCCAGGCGCTCGTCTGCAGGGGAGGGACCATCACGCATCTTGGTTGCCTCCTTTCTGCCTTAAACAACCGCTTGTCCCAGCCAACCCGCTCGCCTACGGCCCTCAAGCCAAAAAAGGCTGCAGAGTTCACGTGGCGTGCTCTTGCTGGGAAGCGATGCTCCGTGCCCCCCCCTTGCTCGCTTTCCCCCTACACTTTCTTGCAATGAAAGAAATTTTGGGTTTAAAAAGTGGGGGGCATTTTATACATGGGGGCATCATATACATGGAAAAATACGGTAATTTAAGTTTCAAAGCCTGTTAGCTCAGGCTAGCTGGGGATCTCAGCTGTGCAGACCAAACCGTATGGGGCACCGATGCACCCCCAACTCTCCCTGACGCCGTTGTCTTCAGCTATTGTGCACCAAAAATTCCCGCAGTGCAACGAGCAACCCGCTGTGGGAATGAAAGCCTCAGAAGGGGCTGGTCACATGGGGGAGTGTCCTTTTAAAGACACTCCCATCCCCCCTTGGGTAAGGAGATGTGCTATTCACGTCTTGTGTTACTCCGTTGGGGGAGGGCAAAGAAGGCCCACACAGCAACAATCACTGGCGGACTTGACATTTGCACAAAGCGTTACAGATCATATGGTACAAATAAAGAGAAAAGTTATCAGTTATTATAAGTTTTCTAATTATCTTTGAAATTCCACACACATACATCAAGCATGTGCAGTATAGAATTGTAACCCAGTGTATTCTTTTTTCCTACCCCATGCTATCACATATGCTTTCCCGACTGGCTGCTATCACATATGCTTTGTTTATAACAATAACGTCACATGAAAGGACCAAGACGGCAAAGTTTGGATGCTTAATCATGCAGAGTACACATGTAAAGAAAATATTAATTAAGTCACAAGGAAACTTAGTTTGACTTGTGAAAAAAATTGCAGTTCATTAGAATGAAGTCAGGTCTTATTATGCATTTGAGAATAACAGGTTTGCTAATTCCAATTTACAAGCCAGCTAATCTTGAGATCTGGCAGCACTGCTAACTGGAAATATAGCACTGATCAACACCTAAAAGTTAAGAAGATAGACAAATAAATCTTTATTGTGGCAACAGAATCCAAAGTGAACTGAAGGCAACCCTGACCTAACTGAACCTTGGAGTGATGAGCAATTGGAATTGGCTGGTCTCAGTTCTATCCACCTGGTATGATCTCCTGCACTAGGAGATTGGTGTGCTTAGGGTTGGGTTGGAGCGTTTGGACATGGTATTGAGACAGATTATGGATTATGTTGGTGCATCAACCTCCAGTTCCTACCAGCCTATCTGCCAGAGCTGGAGTTCTTGGCATGACATTGGAAAAAGGAGGTGTGGGTGTGGGTTACCTAATAGCAAAGAGACCAAATTGGTGGATTGGCAATAGTGAGACAGCCTTTGTTTATGGTGGTCATGTCTGGGAGAGAAATACACAACCAATGCATGTGAGCTCCAAGAGACACCTTTATTGTGAAATGTAACTTCTCAGACTCATTCTGCAGGTTCTGGTGTTCATGTCAGGAAACCAAATAGCCTTTGAGGATAACCTGGAGGACTCCCATAAAACCTTGGAGCCCATTTGAAATAGCACACTCTCCCTTAACCAGGCCTGCTGATGTTAAACTGTAGTGGTGACATGGCTTATAATCAGGGCTGGCATGACTGAGATATTTAGGTTTGGAGGAAGAAGCTTTGATTTGATGTTTGTCTCAGCATCATCTTTCAGAGAAGCCCATAGAAATTCTTATTCAGAAAATGTTAATGAAACTGTGGTCTTATTTAACCTGTTAGTGATGTTTTGCTTCTTGGTTGGAGTACAAAGATCCGGCTCATATTAAATTTACCACCACCCCCCAAAGAGGATGTAACCAATTACTCCACATATTTATCCTGCCCCTTTCATGCCACCACCACCTTAAAGACAATGACTGGAATTCTTTAAAATGCTACTTATGTTGTCGATCATGTTACCTTCAAGGAACAGTTGAATATGTTTTTAAAACAACTAATATTGGCTGAATAGAAATTATAATTAAGCTTAATGAGCTTTAAACTATTTATAATTAGAATTTCATGATTTTCAATGTGAAATTTAGTTAGCAAACATCCTTGATTTAATGTCAAAGCAAGTGGCTAGGTGTGCATCTTTAAAATGTCACTGGAAAACCATGTTTACACACATACACGAAACACAGCTCTAGTTATGATTGTTATTTTGACAGACTTAACTGTCAAAATACCCTTGACCTTTGTTTATGGGAGGCTACATTCTGCTGCGTTGTGGTAAGAAAAAAGGGTTTCTGATGAGCACTTTGAAGTGAATCAGTTCATGAACACTGCTTCTCTAATGGCATGAAACCTTGAGTTGTTTTTGTGTGTAAGATCTGTTATGAAAGAAAAATGTATATATTCAATACGGGTATTTATTCTTTGTATGAATTACTCATGTGTCAGATAATCACAGATACAAATTTATTTATTTATTTAAAACATTTTTTACCCCGCCTTTCTCCTTAGAAGGACCCAAATGGAAAGGTAGCTTCATTTCTAGTATTCTATCTCTGCCTCTTTGTAAACATTGACAGCAACCTGGCAAGGTTCAGGGCATATGGGGAGGTCACAGCAGGCTCTGGGCCAGCAGTAGACTTTGAATTTTCCACAATGTTATCTTTCTTATTCAGCACATATATCTCTGTATACACCTGGGAACTATTTCATAGATTTGGAAGCTAAGGTGCTCAGACGGTGGATGGCTGGGAACTATAATGCTAGGGAAACATCTCCCCAATGTGGCCCTGTTACTGCTAGAGAACAGGCTGTTGCCATTTCCAGAACTGGTAGCAAAGATTCTGCTCAAATACAGAAGGGCCCAGTGTTGCATCAGTCTCAGTCTAGTCTTGGCCCCTGGCTGTATTTTTGCAGGAAATGGGTGATGGAGTGCTACAGTGGTAGCAGTGCGTGCTCCTGTGCCTTCTCTCTTCTCTTAGGTCTGCTAAAGACACAATTCACAACTGTACCGATGTATAGCAAGCTGGGTGCTTATCTCATGCTGCTCTCAAGGAAGGGAGGAGTCATCAGAAGTGGAAGCAAAATTAGCTACAACAGGAACACACTAGCCCAACAAAGGTTGAGGCAAAGGTAGCATACAGAATCTGAGTACTCCAAGCTGCAGTTTCCCAATTCTCTCTAAGGGGACACAGGACGCATTTAGGTGTCCTCTGGGCAATGATAACACCTTATCAGCTGATCCGTCCACTCCGGAAGCACCACTGGATTGCTTCTGACGTGACATGAACAAAGTGAAGAATTCTGTCTACACAACATAAAAGTTGCACCTGACTGCAGCTTCATTCTGTACACTGCCAGGCCGACTGCCCACCAAACTGTCAACTTGAAGAAGTAAATAAATGTTTGATGACCTTCCGAGCAACCACTATATCAACATGGTTGAGGTAGGACTATTGGTGCACAGTAGCCAGCTGCTCCCAATTATTCCCAGTGTGATGTAGTGGATACAGTGATGGACTAGGACTCTGGAGAACAGGGTTCGAATCCCCACTCGGCCATGGAAGCTCACTGGGGAGGGGGGAGTGAAACCGGTAAAACCACTTCTTAAATATCTGACCTTGAAAGCCCTATTAAGGTTGCTATAAGTCGGTTCGGGCTTAACAGCACAGAACACACAGAGAACCAGCTGCTCACATCACACATGACATAGTGAGGCTGTGAGACAAATCTCAAGGCAAATAGCTCTGGAGAAGAAGTTTGAATTTTGTATGTGAAGGGGCCTGAAATCTCCTCCCATTCTGAGCTGGCAACAGAGTTTACTAGTTCAAAACAAAGTTGTTTATAAGTATGGTGCAGCACATAGCAGAAAGAGCTCTCTCCCAGTTGCCAGGATGGGCCTTCTTGCTCTTAGTTTTTTCTCTTGCTGACATTAGGTCATATGTATGGCCTAATATCAGCAAGACGTTGGGTCATAGATAACAAGGCAGAAAGCTGGTCAGTGGTATCACAACTTGCAAGCTTCTTTGTTGAATCAGCCCTGAGAGCAACCAATCCTAGTCTGCCCTGCATCTGTGACATCACAGGTGCTCTGGTTTCAGGTTTTGGTCTTAAATCTTGGGCTATTGTCCTTGGGGTATTAGGTCCTACTGTTGACCTAAATGTCACAGTAGGAGACAGTAACCACCTAACAAAGTGCATGCACAAACAAAGAAGCAAGAAGTAGGAGATGAAATTAACAACAAGGCACTCATCAAACAAGGCAACCCACATGTAGAGTAACACAGGCATTTTAAAAATTAGTCTCTGCTCTCCTAATGCACTATCTGAACTGCCGAGTTGTGGGAACAGTCTGAGCATCAACAGCCATTACACATATTCAATACCCTGCCAGACAGTTATGAAGGGTGAGAGAAAAGACCAAAGGAAGAAATATGGCTGTGGGAGCACCACCCTATATCAGATATGTTAACTTGCTGAGAAGAATCTAAGTGCTCTTCTCAGGACTGGAAGAAGTAGAGAAGGGTAGGGGTTTCTGCCCCTCAAATGGTAATGTAGGGCTGCCTATGACATTAAACAAAAGTAGCATTTTTAAAATTCAGATTTGTTTTATGCTTAATACTTGGCATGGTATTTTGTTTCAAGTTAGCCAAGTCAGTTTGGTTGTATAATCCAAGCACGAATGTTTCTAGCATTAGTTCATTGGCTAATTCAGAGATAGATGGTTTAAAGGACAATTTCCAGGCAGATTTGTAACCAAGGCTACAGAGATATGTGAGTGAGCACTGTCATATTCCTGATGAGTGTCCAACATGGACACCCAGGAAAGCTAGAAATAGCTCTCATAAACACTGTGAAGAGGCAGTATGCTAACAAGATCATGTTGTTCTTTGCCATTCCTACATCCACACACTTTCTAATATAGTTTCTTTCCTTAAAAAAAAGACAATTTGTGCAATTGTCAGCAAGACTGCACATAGACTGCTGGACAGTTCAGTGGTTTAAGTATCTGGCTGCGGAGCCAGAGGTTGGGAGTTTGATTCCTCATTGTTCCTCCCTGACAGGGCCTGGACTCAATGATCCCTTCCAGCTCTGCAGTTTGAAGATTATTATTTATCTATCCATGTCAATTTGGTAGGGATTTGCTAGAAAGCGCCATTATTTATCTTTAGAATGGCTCTCAGAACAGAAAGTAGCAACCAAACCTGAACACAGTTAAGAAGATATATGTGAGAAATGGTGGACAGTGTTGGGATATTTATCATGAGTGCACAATAGCTGCTGACTCATACTGGCAAACAGCTGAAGTTCCTTAGTTGCTAATATTGTCAGCACATTTCCCTGCAAAGCCACTACTATGTACTTAACTGGTACTCGTTCTTAATGCAATATTCTTTTTCAATTACTTACCAAAGTACAAAATCTGGCACAACGTGTAATATCATCTCAATCCAACTTTTGATCTATACACGAGAATGCAGAAGTGTTGGGATCCTAAGGGCCAAATCTGGTAGAGCATAAGTTAAGAATTGAGTAGTGCAAAAGAGTATAAGTGCAGAAGTGTGAGAAGTGCACACACACCTTGGAATGGGGGGAGGGGAGGAATACATATAAATACTGGGGTAGGGAGAGACCATAACCTTGTCCCTCATTCCAATCACCTACACAATTACTGGAGTGGGATGATGAGAGACTATTTTTCGACTACTGATGGAAGGAGAAAGAAGATGAACCTCCTTCTGCCACACTGACTCAGCTCAAATGCTGTTTTACTGCTGCATTAGTACTAGTCAAGCAGCCATCCAGGCAACTGTGGGTTCATTGGGAGGGATACAGCTTACCTGTTCCCCATCCCGTCTCCCGAAACCAACCATAATTGTTGCTTTTGTGCTACAATTTGCCATGACAAAGCAGTGTTTTTTTTTTGTGGCCATGATGTTGCTGTGTCTTCTTTCCAGCATCCCCACATGGTTGGGGGAGGAAGAAGTAGGGAACACAACAATGGGGCTTCAGTGACCACTTGATGTAGATTGTAAAACTTGCTGTGGTTGTGTACCCCTGGCATAAAGTGAAGAAGTCTGTTAAATCCAGGATACATCTGCTAACATGCCCTGGTTTGGGGCCAGAAGGTGGTCCCAATGTGGTTTGTGCAGCTGATTAGTCAGGAACCACTCTCAGCCTTTCATCATCTGTCCAATCTGAAGGTGCACTGAGAGGAAGTCTAGTGATGCCAGCATATCCATTGCTGGCTGGCACTCAACAGACTAGAGACCTAGTAGGCTGAAAGGCTGTTCTCTCTCCTCCATCCTCTCCAAACAGCTTGTAATAATCAACAGGATGGGCCAGCAATCTTTAAGCAGCCACGATGCTTAGCAAGCTAGACTATTAACTATGCTTGGTGCCTTAATCACTTCCCAAAGTGTAGCTAGACAGAGCACAGCAAACATATAAAGGCCAGGCCATGAACAGAACAGAGTAGTTGAAAACAATATTATTTAGAGTGCACAAAAATATCCTACTCCACTTCGCCAAAGGCAGGTGGCTGGTCTCACATGGTTGGTATGAGGCTGAGTGTGCAACAGGTGTACCAAGTAGAGAAGAGGCCCCTTGGAGAGCAAGGCCGCCTTATAATGGTGCACAGCACTAGCCCACTGATGAGATGGTCCCAGACGCTGGGCGAACAGACTTACCGTTCTGGAACAGCGTTCTGGTGTTTGCTCCACGTTCCGGAGGATGGAGACCGTCACGGGTCACATGGTAACTGGGGGGCGAGCGTGGCTACTTAGCTGAGTGCTCGCCTCCTCTTCGCCCTCTTTCCGTTATTATTTATTTATACAGGAGTCCTGGTGATGATGCAACCTTGGAGGGCGTTGTCAATTTTAAAATATTTTGACATCATTTACAGGGCCTATACTGATTTCACGGGGATGGCATGGCTCTTGTATGACGAATCGTTTCGTATGACATGCGCCATTGAACCCAACCTGCGTTGGGATGAGCCGCGCCTGGGTCTATGGCTGCAATACATGACCCCAGCTAGACCCAACCTAGGTGACAGATTTGACAGTGGCCACTTGAATAGGAAAGGCCCCGGTACTGCTAGTACCCGCAATGGCGCGGGGCAGGTGGTTCAACCCCGCTTGCCTTGCTACGAGTTTAATAACAGGGGTTTCTGTACAAGAACCCCATGCAGGTTTCGGCACGAATGTCTTACCTGCGGAGGGAAACACCCGAACTCCACCTGTTTTAAGGCCAGGTCACAGCGTCAAAATAAAGGAGTTGGGGGTGGCAAAAAGCCCCCAGGGAGTAACGGTCCCCCTGGAAATTGGACCCACCCCAATTAAAATTGATATATTAGAGGCCTGGGTGGGAAATTACCCTCGGAAAGGCGACGCAGAATATTTATGCCATGGTTTTAGACATGGCTTTAGGATCCCAGCTGTAGGTGAAAGGAAGGCATTCATGGCAAAAAACCTTCGATCCACATTGGGTTCGGAGGCTATTGTCCAGAGTAAAATAGATAAGGAAGTCAGAGAAGGTCGGGTTCTAGGACCTTTTGCAGAGCCACCTATTGTGAATTTAAGGGTTTCACCATTGGGAATAGTGCCCAAAAAGGCCCCTGGGGAATTTCGTTTGATCCATCATTTGTCCTTTCCTGAGGGATCATCGGTTAACGCCGCCATCCCTCCTGAACTTTGTTCAGTTCGATACACCTCATTTGATGAGGCTGTGAATATGGTAAGGGCTTGTGGAGTGGGGGCGGAACTGGCAAAATGTGATATTAAATCAGCATTTAGGATTTTGCCTGTTCACCCCCTGGACTTTAATTTGCTAGGGTTTCAATTTCAGGGGTCTTATTACATAGATAGGGCTCTGCCTATGGGATGCTCGATATCATGCTCTGTGTTAACGCGGAATCCTGCAAGCCGCTAGCTGAGAGTTGATTCTGGTCCTGATGGTAAAAATAACTCACACAGACACGTTCTCTTCCAGCCCGACACGTGTATTTACAGCAAATATACAAAGCGGCAGCGTGACAGCATGAAATCAACATTTGTAGAAGTGGTGGTGGTGTTCTGTACAACTCAACTATATACACATAAGCATCTGCCCTTGCCCAATCAGGGCAGATGTTGCATCATCCAGTCTTCACCCAGATGTTGCATCATCCTTTCTATAGTCACTGTGACTCAGCACTTTTATACTTACACACCTGCATGACATGGCAGTTCATTAGTACTTCTGCTCTGCTCTGTTCAGGCCTGTAAATTTTTTAATACTTTGACACCCCTCCTAATTTACACCTGAACAAAATTCAAACCCAACTCTTTGATTATTTCACTGTGTCTTTGAACACTCAAAGGTTTTGTAAAAATATCAGCAACATTTTTATCCGTTTTGCAGTATTGTAACTCTATTAATTTTTCTTTTATGGCTTCTCTTACGTTATGATATTTGATGTCAACATGTTTACTCCTATTTCGCATTTTTTCTGTTACAGCCATTTGTAAGCAGGTTGTATTATCTTCTAAGACCTTTATTGGTTTATGTGTTTCTATCTTTAAATCCTTAATTAATTGTCTATACCAGATTAATTCTGAGCATACTTCCGACAAAGCTGCGAATTCAGCTTCTGCTGTCGAAGTAGCCACAGAACTCTGTTTTCTGGACTTCCACCCTACTAAAACATTTGCAAACATTACAACGAATCCAGACATTGACTTCCTGTCACTTTCATCATTTGCCCAATCACTGTCAACGTAGGCCTGTAAATTTAACTCTTTTGAAGGATTTATGATCAAACACTTGTCACTTGTTCCTTTTAAGTATCTAAAAACTCTTTTTACACCCTGCCAGTGTTTCACAGTGGGCTTCGACACATGTCTACTAAGAATGTTCACTGCTGCTGAAATGTCAGGCCTAGTCCAATTTGCTAAATACATCAAACTGCCAATTGCAGAATGATAAATTTCTTGACTCTCAAACTCTTTGTTTTCTTCATCACACTTTTGAAAATCTATTACCATGGGGGTTTGTACATCTTTACAATCTTGCATATTGTATCTCTCCAACATTTGTTCAATTTTTAACTTTTGGTTTAATACAAAACCTTCATTTTTTCTCTGTATTTGCACCCCTAAATAATTTTGTATTGGACCCAAATTTTTCAGTTTAAATTCCTTTTTCAGCTGTTTTTCAAATAAATTCATCTGGCTCTGACTTTTTGTCATAAAACAAATGTCATCCACATATGCCAACAAAATATTTAGCTCACTTCCACATTCTTGTATGTATAAGCATGGATCAGCCAGACTATTCTTAAAATTCATTTTTTCTAACACTGTATGTAAACATTGGTTGCAGTTTCGGGCTGATTGTCGCAGCCCGTAAATGGCCTTATTTAACCTGTAAACCATTCCTGGTCTTGACCCTTCAAAGCCGGGTGCTTTTGCCATGTATAATTCTTCCTTTAAGTCAGCATTTAAGTATGCAGTCGTTATATCATAATGATTTATCAAATACCCTCTAGATGCCGCTAGAGTCAAAGCTACCCTCATAGTTTCTGCTTTCACTGTAGGGGAAAATACTTCATCATAGTGCAAATGTTTCTTTTGAGTAAATCCCTGAGCCACTAACCTTGCTTTATACCTAAAGTCCCCATTGTTTTGTAACTTTCTTTTGAAAACCCACTTACTGCCAATCACTTTATGCTCCTGTGGCAGCCTAGTCTCTGTGAAGACCTTGTGGTCGTCCATAGACTTCATTTCCTCAATCATGGCTTCCTGCCATCTTTTCTTTTCTACTTCAGGAAGTAACATGACCTCTTCATAACATTTTGGTTCCTGATACACATGGCACACCCTTATTTCTCCTACACCAAACCTTGCAGGCGGAACCCCTTTGTTAACTCTCTCTGACCTCCTGGGGATTTGTGGCTCATCCTCAATTTTTGGTTCTTGCTTAATTCCTATCTCACTTTCTTGATCACTACACTGCCCATCGTCTTCTTCATCTTTTGTCTTGGACTGGCTCTCTTCTGTTTCTTCTTCTTTTGTCTCTAACTGCCTATTCTCACACTCTCTTGTGTTTGTGAATGGTATGAAAACTTGGGAATTAGCATGAACCCTATCCCAATTCTCATGCTCACAAAAATTGGCAGACCTCGAAATCACTACATTGCTGTTTCCATCAAGGAAGCGGTATGCCTTTAAACCTCTTTCATAACCTATGAATTTCATTTTCTTTGCCTTTGGTTGTCCCTTCCTTCTTGTCTCTTTTGGGATGTGCACCCATGCACTGCACCCAAACACCCTCATGTGTTTTAAAGATGGCTCTCTCCCATATAACATATAATAAGGAGTCTGCCCTATTGCAGAAGATAACAATCTGTTATTTATGTAGTTCGATGTAAGCAGGGCTTCCCCCCACAGGCCATGACTCATGTTAGCATCAGCTAACAATGCGTCTTTCATTGTCTGCAACACCCCGTTTCTTCTTTCTGCCACGCCATTTTGGAAGGGTGAATATGGACTAGTTTTTCTATGATATATCCCATTTTCCTTCAACCAGCTTTGAAATTTGTTAGATAGGAACTCAGACCCTCTATCCGTCTGGATTTGCGCCACCTTGTGGCCATAACGTCTCTCAATGAAGCTTAGCCAATTTCTGAAGTTGCTAAACACCTCTGCCTTTGTTTTCAATAAGTAGCAAAAAGAATACCTTGAATAATCATCTACAATTACCAGGACATATTTTGCTCCACCCAAAGATGATGCAAAAGGGCCAATCAAGTCTGCATGTACCAGTTGAAAGGGCCTTTCTGTTTGACTGGTTCGTTCCTTGTTTCTGGGGCTTACTTTAGATTTTGCCATTTTACACACGTTGCAATCTAAATAATTTTTACACTCTTTCAACTGTACATCTTTTGCCACTGCTTGCATTCTCTGAATTGTTCTAAAATTTGCATGACCCAACCTCCTGTGTAACAGGTGTGCACATTTATCATGCTGAGGTGCGTTTTTCACTGTTACATGTGTGTCACTTTGTATTTTACACCTCAAAACGTACAAATTATTTTCTTGTTTTGCCCTTGCGCAAACACATTTTCCTTTCTTAATTTTACACTCATCATTTTCAAATATGACTACAAAGCCCTGTTTTACTAAAGCAGACACACTTAAGATGCTACAGTCCAACTGTGGTACATGAAGAACACCTTTGAGTTCTTGTTCCAAACCTGACACAAAAACTGTCCCTTCTGCAGCAACAGGCAACTTCTGTCCGTTCGCCAGGCTCACGCTGCTTTGTTCCGAAGCACCTAGAGAAAGAAACAAATCTCTTTCATTAGTTAAATGTGTAACGGCCCCACTGTCAATTATCCAGCAAGCTTGCTGAACGACCTTGGATTTATCTCTTGCTGCCTGGACAAGAGAAATCCTCCCTTTTCTCTTTTCGGTGCTTCTTTCACTTTTGCAGCCAGCTTTTCTGTCGTCTCTGCTACAGTCTCTCAGAAGATGATTTACAGATCCACAGCCAAAACAGCGTCTCACGGTCATAGCACGACCACTATCTTCTCCCCTCCTAGGAGTTGTTTCTCTGTGTAGGCTGTAATCTGTCTTTTTCCTCCAGCCGTCTTGGTTCCTTCGATGCTGGATGTTTTGTTTCTCTCCGTCACCAGACATTTCACTCTTACGTCGTTCCTGTTCCAGCAATCTGCCCGTCAGGTATTCCAGGGTCAAATTCGCCTCAGGCATAGACTCTAAACTGGTGACCAGAGTGTCGTATTCATCAGATAAACTGCTTAGAATGAGGTACACTTTCTGGATTTCTGGAAACTGCACATTCCTTTGCTCCAGTTCATTAAAGAGACATTTTATCTCTTGCAAATGTTTAGATACGCTCTCACCGGGCTGTAATCTGCACCTGTAGAGCTTTCTTGTTAAGGATACTTTAGATCCTGCTGAATCTCTCACGTAAATTCTCTTGAGACATTGCCAAACTTCTCTCGCCGTAGCTAAGCCACGCACGTGGATTAATTGGTTGTCTTCCAAGCAAAGTATCAAAGTACTCAGAGCTTTTTCATTTTTACGTTCCTCCTCTTCATCAAGCTGTGCTGGGAGGTTGGTTACAATCTGCCACAGATCTTCCCTCCTTAATAGCATCTCAGCTTTGACGGACCACGTCTGGTAATTACAGTCATTTAACTTCGTTAAGGGAAAACCTCCCAGGCTTGTTCCCCCAAACGCCATGCTGCCTGCTCTTCTCTCAGTCCTCTGTTTTCCTTCCCCTCCTGGGCACACAACAGCAGAACGGCTTTCTTTCAGGACCTCTATTTCTTCCTCCTTCTATTATAGTGGCACCCACTGGTACTCACCAACGTTCTCAGCAGTAGACGGTCTGCGCAGGGCGCGTCGCTGGGCCCATAACCTTTGTTAACGCGGAATCCTGCAAGCCGCTAGCTGAGAGTTGATTCTGGTCCTGATGGTAAAAATAACTCACACAGACACGTTCTCTTCCAGCCCGACACGTGTATTTACAGCAAATATACAAAGCGGCAGCGTGACAGCATGAAATCAACATTTGTAGAAGTGGTGGTGGTGTTCTGTACAACTCAACTATATACACATAAGCATCTGCCCTTGCCCAATCAGGGCAGATGTTGCATCATCCAGTCTTCACCCAGATGTTGCATCATCCTTTCTATAGTCACTGTGACTCAGCACTTTTATACTTACACACCTGCATGACATGGCAGTTCATTAGTACTTCTGCTCTGCTCTGTTCAGGCCTGTAAATTTTTTAATACTTTGACACTCTGCATTGGAGAAATTTAGCACCTTCATTGAATGGAAGGTCAGGCAGAGGGTGCGCAGTAATTCCACTGCCCATTACCTCGATGATTTTCTTTTCTGTGGAAAGGCAAACTCAGGTAGATGTAGAATGATGTTAGATAGTTTTCAAGATTTAGCTGAGGAATTGGGATTGCCATTAGCTGAGGAGAAAACAGAGGGACCAGCCACTGCCCTCACTTTTTTAGGGATTGAACTAGATACGATACAGCAGACATCGAAGCTGCCTCACGATAAATTGAAAGACCTTAGGACCAGAGTTAGACAGTTACTAGATAGGAGAAAAGTGACACTTAAAGAGCTACAGGTGATCGTAGGACACCTGAACTTTGCATGTAGGGTGGTAGCTCCAGGCAGGGCTTTTATTAGGCGATTTTGTAACGCTATGTCAGGTCTGAAACGACCTACACATAAGACTAGAGTAACTAAAGGGATGAAGGATGATCTGCAGATTTGGAGTCAGTTCCTAGAGAATTTTAACGGGATTTCCTTTTGGAGATCCGAAGTTACCCTGAAGGCAGAATTCCAGGTGCATTCCGATGCGGCTGGAGCCCTAGGTTTCGGAATTTATTTCCGTGGCCGGTGGTGTGCCGGAAGATGGCCCGATGCATGGCATCGGGATGGTATAACTAGGGATTTGACTTATTTGGAGTGTTTTCCAATTGTAGGAGCGCTGTGGTTGTGGGCCGAGGAATGGGCCAATTCAGTGGTCCGTTTTTGGTGTGACAACCAAGCGGTTGTTCACATAATTAATAACTTGACATCTCATTCAGATAGGGTGATGGAGTTAGTTAGGGCTTTTACATTAAGGGCACTGCAATTTAATGTCATGGTGCATGCCCGACATGTCCCCGGAATTGACAATAGGATAGCTGATGCCCTCTCCCGCCAACAGATCAAGCGGTTCAGGGAGCTAGCCACAGATGCCAGGGAGCTGCCAGAAGTGCTTCCAGTGGAGGTCTGGCAGATTGGCGGGATGAAGCTGCAAGAGCGATAGGTATGGCTTTGGCTCCTAGGATGAGAAAGGGTTATTTAGCCACTTGTAAGGAGTTTCAGGAATTTAGAAGGTTAGAGGAGCTGGGGCAGGTTTGGCCAGCCCCAGTAGAGCACCTTCAACAATTCTTAGTGTTTTTGCACAGGAAAAGATTAGCGCCAGGCACCATTCAGGGAAGATTGTCTGCATTGGCTTTCTAACCTAAGCTTAATGGGCACAAGGACTTCTCTAGCGATTTCAGAATAAAGAAAATGATAGAAGGGTGGTCTAGAGAAAGGGGCAGGGTGAACGACGTTCGGACACCCATATCGCCACCCCTTTTAGAGAGACTATGTAAGCAATGGGCGTCGCTATGTAAGGATAGGTATGAAGCGGCATTGTTTAAAGCGGCAGCCCTGGTGGCCTTTTTCAGGGCACTGAGAATTAGTGAGTTGGTACCTATGGGGAAGTCTGACACCTCCCAAGTGGCGTTACAGCAGGGAGATGTAGATGTACAGGGCAACTCATTGAAAATTAAAATCAGGCGGTCCAAGGCAGACCAGGTAGGTCAGGGGCAACAGCTTTTATTGGGACAATGCAGTATTAGGTGCATTTGACCAGTGAGAGCCATCCAATCATTTTTACAGTTTAGGGGACAAGGCGAGGAATATTTTTTCCAGCATGCTGATGGGTCACCTTTGACCAAATATCAGTTTTGGAAAATTACAGGCATAGTTCTGGAGAGAATAGGTGTGAAAGATTTGAGGTTTGGTACGCATTCATTTAGAATAGGAGCGGCATCGACGGCTGCAGCTTTAGGTTATAGCATAGATCAAATTAAGCAATTGGGCCGCTGGTCTTCTGCTAGCTATCAAAGGTATATTAGACCTTTACCTAACGTGTAGGCAGGGGCCGTTATTTGTTGTTGCAGGTCCCAGGATCCATGAAGGTCGATGGCACATGATGATCCTCAGCCACAGTTTTGTGTACTGGGCAGCACGATATGCTGCGTCTTCCCCGTGGGGGAATGACTTGGGGCTTGGCGCCCATGCATATATTTCATGGAATGGCATGCGTGGCATGCAATGGATGCAGCTGGGTAGATTGACGGCATTTGAGCAATCTACCCCTGATGTTTTGGTACTCCACCTGGGAGGCAATGACTTACCTACGGTGCCTGGTAAGGCCTTGATCATTGATATTATGAGGGACCTCAATTGGTTAAAGGCCAAGTATCCTGGAATGAGGATCATATGGTCTACAATCATTCCGCGGCTAGCCTGGCGGGACGCCCGGAATATTGATGATGTCAATAAGGCCAGACAGCGTGTTAATCGTGAAGTATGTAGAGGCGTCTGCATAGGCGGCCTCGGATCTGTTATTAATCACCAAAGGATCAAAATGAGCATGCCTGAATATTTTCGAACCGATGGGGTTCACCTGTCTGATGCAGATATTGAAATATTTTTGGAAGATATAAAGGGGGGCCTGCTTTTGGAGCTTGAAAGGCTCGGTGGCGGGCATGGAACTTAGCTAGGCTAGTTCCTATGCTGTGGCGGGTAGCGCGAAACAGGTAGTCTCGGTGTGTCCCAATTTTAATTCAGGTAAGCCAACAGCGCATCCAACCTCCCGACTCTGCGGATCGTGCGATTACAGGGCCGGTGCGGGGAAGATGCGCTGGGCCACTTCCGGACCAACATTCATCAATTAAAGATGTATTGAGGTCTGGGGGTGTTTATTAGCGGCCAGCCAGGTTCCTGCGGTCTTTAAGACCGAGGGAACCTGGGGCTGGGGACTCGCCCTATGACTGATATATGGGTAGTTGTATACCCTGTTTTGTACCTGTTTTCGCACTACAGCAGGCCCCTCATTTGATAATCTCGTTAACTACAATTTGATCTCATTTAATAAAGTGTGGCCTGTATTTTAATCCATAACTTGGTCTCGCGTCTTTATTCCGGAACTGGGTGGGCAAGTGCATTCCTGCCCAGGAGATGCAATATCCTTCATGACACACTACTACCATAAGAAGTAGAGAGAAACATTATTTTTGGTAACTCTAATTGCTTTTGCATATGTACATGGAGAAAGAAGACGCCGAGTATCCCATATTTAGGTCTAGACAAAGAAACATTGCCTTTTGCCATCTAAGCTTCATTTTATACATGATAAAATAAAACTTTTCCTATAGGCAAAGGTGTCAGAGAAGGGTGAATTTTATCCCCTTACCTCAGTGTTTCCAAACCTTGGGTAGGTAACTCAGATGTTCTTGAACTGCAATTACCAGAAGCCTTCACCACCAGCTGTGCTATCCCGGGTTTTTGGAAGTTGCAATCCAAGAATACCTGGGCTACCCAAGGTTGGAACCTCTACCTTATCTGTTCAGTTTGTACTCAGAACATATCATGCAGAAAGCTGGACTAGAATCAGATGGTGGAGTGAAAATGTGTGGAAGAAATGCCAATATTTTAAAGCAAATAGCAAAGTGTGCTGCTTATATAACACCCCATAACACATAAAGCACTCTCTGAGCAGTTTACAATTTAATTATGCAGGCTACACATTGCACACACCCAAGTGAGCTGGATACTGAATTTACTGACCTTGGAAGGTGAGTCAATCTTGAGCCAGCTGCCTATGTCCTCTGGAATCAAACTCGGGTTGTGAATAAAGCATTGGCACTGTGCCACGATATGGAGATGAGACGATCTTACTGGCAGAAAGCAGCGATGACTTTAAAAAACTGTGTGGGAAAGTGAAAGAAGAAAGTGCCAAAAGAGGTCTGTAGCTAAATGTTAGATAAAAATCATGACTACAGAAGAACTGCACATCTTTAATGTTTACAATGAAGGAATTCAAATAATGAAATATTTTGTATATCTTGGTTCAATTATTAATCCAAATAGAGACTGTTATGAAAAACTAGTAATTTCCTTATAATTATTAAAGTATAAAACACAAAACAAATAGCTAGGTACAACACAGGGGAAATGTGAAGGAGACAATAGCTTAAAAAATCCCTGCTTCCACCCAGCTATTTTGTTTTCACAATGAAACTAGGCCTTTGCATACAAAAATATCACTACAAGTGACATAATTAGAAAAAAAATCTTTATTTATAGTTGATCTTCAGTTACAGTCAGAAGAGTAAAAAAGGATAAAAGAAAGAAATCACAGTCTCAACCATGTGTGAGGTTCAGTCCATCATTGCAGCTGCATGGTTGGAGGCCAAGAGCAGAAAAGTACAGCTCTACTCTGATCAATTATCAGAGAGATAATTGATCAAAGACAAAGGCAATAACCTAGGCATCATTCTTCTGGCAGGGAAAATCATTGAATGAGACCAGGGAATATGGTGTTGGCTTTGCGGTCAGAAATACTCTGCTGAGATCCATTGTTCCACCTACTGTGGGGAGTGAAAGAATCCTGTCTCTGCAGTTCCACTCATCAGCAGGACCGGTCACCCTCATTAGTGCATATGCACCAACACTGTCGTCTACAACAGAAGTCAAAGACAAATTCTATGACGATCTGGCAGCTACTATCAAAAAAATCCCCGAGAGAGAGCCGCTGTTCATTCTCGGAGACTTTAACGCTAGAGTTGGTGCTGATCACAATTCTTGGCCCACTTGTCTAAGACGTTTTGGCATTGGGAAGATGAACGAAAATGGCCAACGCTTGCTGGAGTTTTGCTGTTACTATGGTCTTTGTGTCAGCAACACATTCTTTAATATGAAGCTTCAACACAGAGTTTCCTGGAGACATCCAAGATCGAAGCATTGGCATCAGCTCAATTTTATCCTCACTAGACGCTCTAGCCTTCCTAGTATTACTATCACACACAGTTATCAGGGTGCTGATTGCGATACTGATCACTCCCTGGTGTGTAGTAGAGTAAAACTGCGAACAAAGAGATTGTATCACACGAAAAAGGAAGGAAGACCACATATTGACATCAGCAAGACTCGTGATCAAAGAAAAGTGGAGGAATTTGCCCAAGCGCTTGAGGAAACCCTTCCAGGCCCGGCTGATGCAAATGCACCTTAACGATGGGAACATTTCAAGAACGCTGTTTATAACACCACCCTGTCCACATTTGGCAAGAAGACCAAAAAGACGGCAGACTGGTTCGAAGCCCATTCGGAGGAGTTGATGCCAGCCATCGAGGATAAGAGGAGAGCTCTAGCAGCATACAAAGCCTGTCCTAGTGAGTACAACTTGCAGGCTCTTCGAGTTGCTCGTAGCAAAGTCCAACAGGCTGCCAGGAGATGTTCCAACGATTATTGGCTTCAGCTCTGCTCTCAGATACAGATAACAGCGGACACAGGTAACAACAAGGGAATGTATGATGTTATCAAGCAGGCTTTAGGTCCAATACAGAAGAAATTTGCTCCTTTGAAGTCTGCTACAGGCGTCATCATCCAGGACCAAGCACAGCAGATGGAACGCTGGGTGCAGCTCTACTCTGAGCTATATTCTAGAGAAAATGTAACTGAAGAGGCATTAAATAACATCGAGTGCCTGCCCGTCTTGGAAGAGTTGGACAGAGAACCAACTTTAGCAGAAATAAAAGCGGCCTTGGATTCCCTCGCCTCCGGCAAGGCACCTGGGAAGGATAATATCCCTGTTGAAGTGCTGAAGTGCTGTAAGGAGATCATCACCACCGATCTGTATGAAATCTTTTGTCTTTGCTGGAGGGAAGGTGGAGTACCACAGGACATGAAGGATGCAAACATCATCACATTGTATAAGAACAAAGGAGACAGGGGCAACTGCAATAACTACCGTGGCATCTCTCTTCTCAGCATTGTACGGAAGTTGCTTGCCCGTGTTGTGCTGAAGAGACTCCAGGTGCTCGCAGACAGAGTCTATCCAGAATCACAGTGTGGATTTCGAGCTAATAGATCCACCAGTGACATGGTATTTTCCCTCAGACAGTCGCAGGAGAAATGTAGGGAACAACGACAGCCACTCTTTGTGGCCTTCATAGATCTTACAAAGGCCTTTGATTTGGTTAGCAGGGACGGCCTTTTTAACATACTTCCCAAGACTGGATGTCCACCTCGTCTCCTTAGCATCATCAGGTCCTTTCATGAGGAAATGAAGGGCACTGTAGTTTTTGATGGCTCAACATCAGATCCCTTTGACATCCGAAGCGGAGTGAAACAAGGCTGTGTCCTCACGCCGACCCTTTTTGGGATCTTTTTTGCTGTCATGCTGAAGCATGCCTTTGGAACTGCAACAGAAAGTGTCTATCTCAGGACAAGATCAGATAGAAAGCTCTTTAATCTCTCTATATTGAGAGTGAAGACCAAAGTCCAGCTGAAATGCATGCTGATGGTCGGATTCCAAATGATCTCCTGTATGGAGAATTAGTGCAGGGAAATCGCCTCAGAGGGAGACCACAGCTGCGATACAAGGATATCTGCAAGCGGGATCTGAAAGCCTTAGGAATGGACCTCAGCAGATGGGAAACCTTGACATCTGAGCGCTCAGCCTGGAGGCAGGCGGTACAGCATGGCCTCTCCCAATTTGAAGACACACTTGTTCAGCAGGCCGAGGCAAAGAGGCACTCCCCAAACCAGCAAAATCAGGGAGCTGGACAGGGGACAGATTGTATTTGCCTTCAGTGTGGAAGGGATTGTCACTCTCGAATTGGCCTTCTCAGCCACACTAGATGCTGTTCCAAGTCCTCTATTCAGAGCATGTTACCATAGTCTCTCGAGACTGAAGGATACCTAATCTAATCTATCTAAAAAATGGATCACTGAAATAATCTCATACAAATGGTCGCCAAAGCATACAATATTCTTTAAAAAGTATTCCTGAGTATTTGGAGGTAATATCAGAAACATTTCATCTAATTATAATTTAATTAGATCCTGTCTTTATGAAAACAATAGAATTTTTAAGTAATATGTCAGCTGTCAAACTAGTTAATTCCTGGTCTTTCTAAAAATGCAGTCCCAATATCCCACAGAGTGCCTTAGCCATCAACAATTAATTCTCAAAATACTTTCTTGCAGTTTTGAAGGATTCTTTTTTTCCTTAATTGCCCTTCAGCTTTCTCTCCTCTATGAATTTCTTCATTACCTTTAATAATTGTGCCATGAATTCAGAAAACAATTTAAAACTGGGATTTGAAGGATTTGCAATGTGAATTATGGAAGGTTTTGGAGAGCAAATAATGTACTTACGCAGATTAGACCAATTCTCTAAGGTATTCCTCTGTGTTAAAAGACATGTGGAGATAAAATTGAAAAGGCTCAGCAGCCAATTCAAATTAAATCTGAATTGCTTTCAAACTTCAAATGCACCTGCTTTGTTTTACTTTTCTGGGAGCCTTGTTATCTGACAGGCTATCTAAATAGTGCTGTTTTCCTTCAATACATTGTCTTTTAGGAATTGAACTTCTCTCCCTTTTTGCCACGGAAATTAGTTTTGGATTTCCATTACTTGAGAAGATCAATGACCTTTTTTAAAAATGTGCTTTTTTCCCCTGAAGCTTTCTAATCAGACTTTTTGGCTATCTGTAATAGTATGAATATCATTATTTTCAGATTCCAACTCATTGTAAAAACCCGGCTACGTTTCTTGTAAAGGGAGAGTATTGCAACAAGAGCCAGATCCAGATTAGTACAGCTCTGTGTTCCAGAGCAGCTTGTTCTCTTTGTTTGCCACTCCAAAAAGAAAAATAGAAGGCCCACACATGTTTGAAGCTGCTATGAAATTGGCAGGGCTGGTACTCATTAATTTATCTGTTCATTCAGTATTCAGCATTGGCTGGAAATTAGACCTTTTGTTTAACCTGCCAGGTGCTTTGAACCATTGGCAAACAGTTCTTTTCTACTGACTTGAAACCTAGGTTCATTAAGCTCCACTCCCCAATATCTCAAAGTCTCTGTGATTTACTCTCTACCGTATAGATTGTGTCATTCTATGACCCTTGAGACACTGAAACACACCAAGGGCACTGGACACTTCTACCCAGGGATGTGAAAACAAACTAACTTCCTCTTCCTAGCTGATTGTGGATGTTTTGAGTTGGTCCAATGAGATGAGTCTCTACAAGGAATTGCAGAGCAGGGAGAAATTCTCTCTGCCTGGTGAGAACAAAGCAAAGGGCTTTGTTTTCCCTGTTTAAGGTATATTTTGTGCAGAATCCTTTCCTTTGAAAAGAAAAGCAACAGGCACAAAAGAACTAGCTTATTAACCTGTTTAAAAAATCCCCAAAACCTCAATCTAAGATTTTTAAATTGCCAAATGTCCCTAAAACTAGTGAGCAAACTTGAATTCAGTTTGCTCAATTAATCTTCTCAAATTGCTGGTGTTTTGGGAGAGGGAAAAAAACCAGCCCACACAATTGTGAGGACGATTTCAGTGAAGCTGAAAATTTCAGCCAGTCTTTGCAGGTGAAGGAAAGATGCTAATTCCTCGTCCTTCTTCTTTGTTCGTAACAGAAATAATCCAATGGTATTCTGGAGTGGAAAGACCAGTCAAAAGAGTGCCATTCAGGAGACACCTGAATGTGTTCACAGTCCTCACATTCATCAAGGAGACTCCATCCATGTCCTTCATGCCTCATCCTTATTTGTGTGGACCAGGCAACAAGATTTTGTATTCCTGCTTTACCAAGCCAACCTGAACTCAACCCTTGGCTCACTTTTGACCCATCCCTGGATCCAGATAAAGCTTATTTT
Organism: Intellagama lesueurii; assembly: GCA_037013535.1. Lineage (NCBI taxonomy): Eukaryota > Metazoa > Chordata > Lepidosauria > Squamata > Agamidae > Intellagama > Intellagama lesueurii. The sequence continues at coordinate 66,410,306 of JBAJHW010000004.1, read as the reverse complement.
AAAAAATGAAAGTTAGCATACCCCAAAGCCCTGTGCAATTGTTACCCTAAACCATTTGGTCATTATTACTTTCTCTAAGTGAGCAGGGACAAGTCTGAAGAGAAAAGATGCCTGCTTATATCTAATTTGTACAAGTGAGCAAAAACATATATTTTCCAGAGTTCTCATTCACATCTAGATTCTTCAGAGTCATCCATCTTCATGTGGAGAAAGTGAGAAGGAAATTGGTGCAGCCAGTCATTCCTTTCTATCCATGTGGAAGTCACTGGATTAAGTAATAATTTATTGAACTAATGTGGAATCTGTGAGCTAGTATTCACTTAAGAATCATCATAGGGCATGATTATTCTTCCATTAATTTAATTTTGGGGGGCATGATTCTTCTCATTAAAAAAATCAGTGGAGTTGTAAGTCAGCTTGAAGGGATTTACCATGCAGAAGAATTCAAGGGCTGGCTCACAGAGGCTTGCTATTGCTATGCATTACTCAGCAGCCATCTTTCATCTGAGCATATAATCTGCTACCATTGAGAATTATTCTATTTGAGTGGTGTCAGGATTATGATGATTCCATGGTGTAAGTTATTGTTTGAAGAGTTAGGTATAAATCACACAAAATTAACACCAAGCTTATCTATGGGCTATGTTAGGCCTTCACTGACATGTGTAAATCCTAGCACTCAGCAACAATATTGCTGATTACCAGAGTTTACAGACCTACCTATGCCCTGAGCCCGTTTCAACATTTACACAGAGCTATAGCTCAATGGGTTATGTATCTGGTTGCAGAGCCAGAGACTGAGAGTTCAGTTTCCCATTGTGCATCCCAGAACAGCCAGCCTGTATGGCCTTAGGCAAGCTACACAGTCCCAGGATGCCCCCAGAAGAAGGGAATGGTAAACCACTTCTGAGTACTCTCTACTAGAGGTGGGCATGAACCTCGGTTCAGAGGTTTATGCCAGTTCATCAGCGTGTTTCCTTCCTCCACCACCCTGGCTGGATTCCCCCACTCACCAGCCGATGTGAACTCTTCTCCTCCTCCTCTTTGGCTGTTCAGCTGGTCCCCTGGCTGAACAGCCGGGGGGTTGTTCAGCCGGGGGCAAGCCAGGCAAGCTTCCCTGCCCCGCCTCCTTGGCTGATTGCCCACTGAGCTTCATGCCCATCTCTGTTCTCTACCTAGAAAACTCTGAAAAGTGTCACCATAAGTCAGAATTAACTTGATGGCACATAGTTATCATTATTATAATACATTAGCTAGTGATTTCTTCCAATATATTAATTCTTGCTGGACTCAGAATAAATATATAAATAAATAAATCTTGAATGTCATTGTTATATTAAGTCTTAGTGATTACATCATTAAATTAAGTGTCATTGGTTTTAATTTGCAGTTCAGAATAATCAGTTTTCCATGTCTGCTAATTTCTTTATGCAGAACATTTTCAGAACAAACCATAGTAGTATTACCTTAATTGTTTCATGCATTAGATGCTTAATCTGTTTGTGATGAAATCTGGACCTTGAGAATGTAACTTTTCAAGCTACAGATCCCAGAATCTCCTGCCAGTCTGACCAGACTGCCTTAGGAATTTTGGACATTGTAGTTCAACATTTTGGAGCTGTGGTGGAACCCGACCAGTATGTATTCAGCAAAAATAGTGGATGTAGCTGAGCAATTTCTATTACATTGCTGATTTGCCAGAACTTTAGAGCACTGGGAAGAAAGCATAGAATTGGTTGGATGTTCCCCTCCTTGGCTAAACAGGATAATATCAGAAATAAATGATGGCCACTATGCAGAACTATGCACAGAAGGTAGGTTCAGAGTGGAATTTCTATAAGGAGTATATGAATATCTCATGTTTACGGTTATGGAATTTCAGCAGATATGTTGAAAAAAAGCACACTCACATGCAATATTTTAAAGTGCTCCCCCCCCCCCCCAAAAAAAGGACTGCTTGATTGCATTCTTCTAACCCTTGGGTGAGAACAGGATTGTTCTGGAGAGGATCATTAGGAAGCAATCAGTTCTAAGCCCTTTCTTGCATCCTTGACTTAAAGAGTGCCAATTGATCCAGATAATTCTGAACTCATTAGTGGCCAATATGCTGGTTAGCTGCTATTCAATAAGCCTCAGTTTTACAGCTGCACAAGCCTATTTGCAGAAAAAGAAACAATGGAGATGTGATGACAGTCATCAGTTCAGCATCAAGTTCCAAAAAATCATTTTAAATTTATTTTTGTTGCCTCAGAGAAGCAGCTGCTCAGCTTTGGCTTGGCCTTTGGCTTTTACAGATTAACAGTGCAGTGACGCAGTCCTAGAACAGTGCAGTTTTAGGCATCCTTTCCCAGAAATAAATATCACTTTGCCCAATAGAGCTCATGACAAGTGCAGTTAGAATTGCAGCTGAAGATGAACCAAGTTGTTTGAAAGGTAGCTGGGCCTCATTGACTTGCTGTCCGATATCCCAATGCTACCAGTTATTTCTGAGCTCTTGATGGCTTCCTTCCTTCCTTCCTTCCTTCCTTCCTTCCTTCCTTCCTTCCTTCCTTCCTTCCTTCCTTCCTTCCTTCCTTCCTTCCTTCCTTCCTTTTAAATACCTCCCTTTTCCTTAAAAAGGACTCAAGGTAGCTTATATCATTAAATATAATATTTAAATCTAAAAACAATAAGTATACAAATACCAAAAATGATCAAACAAATACAGCTCTAAGAAATGGTAAACAAAAGGAATACTAAAAATATTCAAAGTGGTAAGGTACAACAATCCATTTAAAAAACCCCACTCAGGCAGACAGTCACTAAGGAAAAGCTAGCATGAAGAGAAATGTCTTTGTCTGCTTGCAGAAGAACAGGAAGCATGAGGCCAGCCTAGCCTCCTGTGGGATGGAGTTCCCAAATCTTGGAGCAGCCACAGAGAAGGCCCTCTCCCATGTCCCCATCAAATGCACCTCTCCTGATGATCTTAACACTGGAGCCAGCTCATAAAGGGAGAAACGGTCCTTGTGATTGCTTGGTCCCAGGCCATGTACAACTTTAGACATTAGAACCAGCACTTATGTGATCCCTGTGCCCAGCCCTAGTCAGCAATCTGGCTGTTGCATTTTGGACCCACTGATGTTTCCTGACAGTTTCCAGAGGCAGCCCCACGTAGAGTGCATTACAGAAACAACGGCATGTGTCCCCATGGCCAGTTCAGGCCTCTTCTGGAATGGATGCAGCTGGTGCACTGATTTTAATTGTGCAAATGGATTCCTGAAACTGGGGCACCCAAGCTCTGACATGAATCCAGGAGCACACCCAAGTTGTGCACCATCACTCCCAGGATCAACTGGGGAGGAGGTTCCCCAGATCCCAGATCCCTGGAGGAGCAGCCCAGGCAGCCTTTTGAGCAGCAGAAGCCCTGCTTTCCTCTGTATGAAGCTTTATCAGAATCTAACACAGCACTAGAAAAAGACCAAGAAAGATCCAATTAATTCAGTGCAAAAATGTTGATGATGGAACCAACCCTTGTTCCTGTGTCTGCCCTGAATCTCATCTTGGTAATATTTGGTATAATCCCATTGTTTTTCTCTTTGAGGTTCAAGAAAGCTAATGGGACAACCAGGAGGCAGGGGAAGCATGGATTTGCCAATTTCCTGTGTTATGTCATTCATGTCATGTTGTTGTTGAGGAGTTTTGGAAAAAAATGGATGAGAGAAAAATGTTAAAATTTGGCTTTGTTTTCTATTTGTTTCCCATTACAATGTATTAGGAGTCACACACCAATCTGCCAACCTCAGCTAGGCTTCCTGCATATTGACTCAAAACGGCCAGATTCTGACCCTGATCCATATGATATTTACAGGGCTACAAAAGAGGTGGTGATCCTGGTGTTGACGTGTTCCCCCTGCTGGCAAGTTGTATATAAATGATACATATGGTACAATTGTCCTTTCCTTGGCTGTGAAGCAACACACTTCTGAGATCTCATGTCAGCTGAGAAAACTTTTCAAAGCCTTTCCATTTTGTCTCTCTGTTCCATCAAAACTCAGAAAATGTGAGCTGATTCAAGAAGAGATTGGCTTTTTTTTTTTAAATGTTCAAGTTGTTTCAAATATGTTGTGAGAATGCTAGGAAACTAAAGCATATGGTTTTGTTTTGAGCTATTCTAACGATTTTTGTACATCTCATTTAGATTTAGTAGTGGGTTTACAATGTGTCAGATTTTATATTATGCTCATGAATTCCTCTCATATTAAAGACAGCAAAGCAGTAATATTTTGCATTTCAAACAAAACATGTAACCATAAGTAATCATAAAAAAACAACAGTACTGCTATAAAACTGAATTGCTAGCCTCACTCTCGCTTTTCATACCTCTGTGTCACTTCCACTGCCTCAGTACTTACTTTTTCTGGATCAACAACAAAAGGACATTTGTTTCACATTTGTGCGTCTGAGTTTTGATTCATCAAATATGGATCAAGCCTTTGATTTGTAAAATGGTGCATTCAACGCTACTGTTCCTTTACTCGATTTAGAAATTTTTCTCAAAATCCAGCTGGCTGCAATTATTGACTACAACTGTCTCCATTTTTGTTCAAAAGAACAAACAGTCCTTTGTCCAGACTTGATATAGAAGAATGCAGTTAACTGAACCTTTGTTGGCAGCTGTAATAAAGTTGGCTCATAGCTTGGCTTTCAAAACTCCGCTCTTCCTAAACTGAGAAAACACACCACCTGTAATATTCAGAAATAGAACACGTACAAATGTTGTTAAGCATACATCTCTGGAGGTGGAATACGAGTAAATGTTCATACTTCGGTATAAACAGAGCTTCACTGCCAAGAGCAAAGAAGGACATGTATTTTATTTGTAGCTGTGTGCTACTGGGGAAACAACAACAACAACAACAACAACAACAACAACAACAACAACAACAACAACGGATGAAATCTATGTTGAGGATGATTGGAAAAGGATTCAGAAATAAAACTGGATATATGATATTACCTTTATACATACAGGCAGTAGTGTTACTGTATGTGAAATACTGTATGCAGTCCTCATCATTACATCTGAACAAGGATACTGTAGAGCTAGAAAAGATGCAAAAGGGGGCAATTAAACAACAAGGGGGTAATTAAACAACAATAAACCACTTCTGGTATGGAATACCAAAAAAGCCCTGGAAAAGGTTACCATGACTTGATGGCATATAGTTGTTGTTGTTGTTGTTGTTGTTGTTGTTGTTGTTGTTGTTGTTGTTGTTGTTGTTGTTGTTGTTGTTGTTGTTGTTGTTATTATTATTATTATTATTATTATTATTATTATTATTATTATTATTATTATTTATTTATTTCATTTATACCCCACCTATCTGGTCTTGCGACCACTCTAGGCGGCTTCCAAACAACATAAAACAACAGATAAAATCACAAAATTATTACATAAACAATTTCCATAACAATTATAAAACAAAAAATAAAGATAAACAGAAAAGATAAAAAGATCAGGTATTGACTGGAGGGAAGGCCTGTATAAACATCCATGTTTTTAATTGATTTTTAAAGATACCCAGCATAGGGGCGGCACGAATCTCCGGAGGGAGATTATTCCAGAGGCGAGGAGCCACCACCAAGAAGGCCCGATTTCTTGTCCTTTCCCTATGGGCCTCCCTTGGCGTCAAGCTCCTGAGCCTCACCTCCTGACTCGCACGGGTGATCCGGGTAGACCTTGGTGGGAGTAGGCGTTCCGCCAAATATCGAGGTCCTAAACCGTTTAGGGCCTTATAAGTAAGCACTAAAACTTTGAAGTCAATGCGGAACCGAATGGGCAGCCAATGCAATGCGGCCAGAATAGGAGAGATATGCTGGTATTTTCTCACTCCACTAAGGAGTCTGGCCGCCGCATTCTGCACCACCTGAAGTTTCCGCATCAACCTCAAAGGCAGCCCCACGTAGAGCGCGTTACAATGGTCTAATCTTGAGATTATGAGCGCATGCACCAAGGTAGTGAGCGCCCCCATATCAAGGTAGGGCCACAGCCGGGCAATCCGCCAAAGATGGAAAAAGGTGGAGCAGACTACCGACGCCACCTGCGTTTCCATGGTGAACGCCGGGGTCCAGATGGATCCCCAAGCTGCGAACCCCACTCTTAGCGGCCAAGGCCACCCCCCCCAAACGAGAGAGAGTCACCCAAGCCGCCAACCACAGGGGCACTCACCCTCAGAACCTCCGTCTTGTCCGGGTTCAGCCTCAGCCCATTTTCCTGCATCCATTGCAATACAGTCCCCAGGCAGCGCTGAAGGGACAGGACGGCATCACCTGCAGTTGGTAAAAAGGAGATGTAGAGCTGGGTGTCATCAGCATATTGATGACACGATGCTCCACACCCCCTGATGACCCGACCCAGCGGCCTCATATAGATATTAAACAGCATTGGGGAGATAATCGACCCCCTGTGGAACCCCACAATTGAGACTCCACGGGGCTGAGACACTCTCTCCAAGCTGTACTCTCTGGGGATGGTCCTCCAAGAAGGAACGGAGCCAGGCAAACGCCAAGCCACCAATTCCCAACTCAGAGAGCCTCCCCAGGAGGATACCGTGGTCGACGGTATCAAAGGCTGCCGAGATGTCGAGGAGGACCAACAGAGATGTTTTACCCCTGTCAGCCTCCCTCAACAGGTCATCATACAGGGTGACCAATGCCGTCTCTGTACCGTGGCGCGGCCTGAAGCCCGACTGAAATGGATCCAGGGCATCTGTTTCATCCAAAAGAGCCTGAAGCTGGTCAATCACCACCCTCTCGACCACTTTGCTAATGAAAGAAACATTGGCGACGGGCCTATAATTGCCAATTTTGTCCGCCGCCATATTAGGTTTCTTTCTTATGGGCCTAATGAGTGTCTCCTTGAGGGCAGGTGGGAACCTGCCCTCAAGGAAAGACCCATTTATTATTGCAGTGGCCCATTCAGTTGTGATCGGCCTGGCTGCTTTGATTAGCCAGGCCGGGCAAGGGTCAAGGGAGGAAATGGTGGCCCGACAGCGATCAAGCACTTTTTCCACAGTATCTGGCGTCACAGGCTGAAAGAGATCAAGAATCACCGGGCAAGCCGGAGCGCTGGACATCTCAGCTCGACTCATTGTATTCAAAAAAGGAGAGAGCTCCCGGCGGATGGCCTCCACTTTAGATTTTAAAAATGCTGCAAATTGGTCCTGTGAAAAACTAGGGGGAGGCCCATCACTCAGACCAACTCCGGAAAGGTCATGCAGTATATGGAATAACTCCGCCTGCTGGTTTGAAGCTTCGCTTATCCGGTTAGCGAAGTATGTACGACAAGCAGCCTTCACCTTAGACAGGTAGAGGTTAGTTGCGACCCTGACAGCTATCCAATTATGTTCCGTCGGGTTCTTCCTCCACCTACGCTCTAGTCTTCTCCTAATCCGTTTCATCGCTCGGAGGTCCTGGTTAAACCAAGGCACAGGCCGAGCTCTGCGTTGGAGAGGGTGTTTAGGCACGATCGTGTCTATAGCCCTAGCGGCAGCGGTAAACCAGCTGTCAACCAGAACCTCGACAGGAGCACCAGCCAGATCAGCCGTAACACCTCTCATGGCATCCTGGAATCCAATAGGATCCAGTAGCCTTCGAGGGCGGACCATAAAAATAGGTCCCTGCTCCCTGCGAGGGGGGGAGTGCCACTGAGAGGTTACATTTTATTAGGTGGTGATCTGACCATGACAAAGGGACCGACTCAAGGTCAGTCACCATCAGACCACACTCACTCCAATTGGTGGAAAAGCCCAGGTCCAGCATGTGACCACCCACGTGGGTGGGGCCGTTGACATGTTGGGACATGTTCAAGGAAGCCATGGTTTCCAAGAATTCAAGAGACCTCTGCCTCCACGTGAATGTTGAAGTCACCCAAAACCAAAAGCCTCGGGGACCCCAACACCGCCGCAGAGACAAAGTCCGCCAGCTCCGGAAGGGAAGTGGCTGGGTCACGGGGAGCGCGGTAACCCCAGCAAAATCCCAATACCATCCCTGGCCCCAATCGACACGTGGAGGGCCTCAAGACCCGACCTTACCACCGAGGAGCGCCTAGTAACCTCCAAGATGGATTTATAAACAATGGCTACTCCCCCCCCGCCCCTCCAGTCTACCCTGGTGCAGGACGGCATAACCGGGCAGGCAGGCCAGCGCTAGGGGAGGACCCCCCTCACCACCAATCCATGTCTCGGTTATGCATGCCAGGTCTGCATCCTCCTCCAGAATAAGATCATAAATCACCTGGAGCTTATTGGATACAGACCTGGCATTCAACAGCACCAGTTTTAGAGTGGAGGGCTGGCTGGGCTGGCTACCTCGATATTGATGGTTGATCACAGCCCCAGAACAGTGAACAGCCTTCAAACATCTGTTCATCGTTCTTCTAACATGAGTAGGAGCTGCGTCGACGCCATATCTCCCTCTACCCATAACCACCGAGATGTTCATAGGCCCCCCGCTAGGCAAACAGGCCTTCCACTCCATGTCAAAAAGAAAGAAAAAAGAAAAAGAAAGAAAGCAAATAAAAAAAGCAAATAACCTAAACTAATAAAATAATTTAACATCAAATAAATACATTTATCAAATACAGTGTTATCAAATAAAACCCCGATTTACAAATAAAAACTAAATATATAGAACAACTTTTAAAGAAAACTGCTTTTAAGCTGCATTATAAAAATGATAAGGAACTACAGCAACTCCCCTGTGATAAAAGGTGACAATATTTTGGGACTATTTTGCTTAGGAAAGAGGAGCGTAAGGAAAAATATGATAAAGGTGTGTGCAACTTAATTTGGTGTGGAAAACATAGAAGAGGCTTTTCCCCCCTTGTCTCATAGTACTAGAACTTGGGATCAGCCACTGAAGCTGAAGAGTGAGAAGTTCTAGACAGATAAAAGAAGTACTTATTCATTTGTCACATTATTAAACTGTGGAATTGTGACAAGATGTAGCAAAGGCTAGTTATCTGGATGAGTTTTAAAGATGACTGAGAGAAATTATGGAAATTAGCCACCATCAGCTATGGTCAAGGGAGCCATGGTCAGATTGACCCCATATCACCTCCAATATCAGAAAAGCAATATATCTCTGAATATCAGTTGCTGAGGGATGTGAGATGGAGGAATGTGTGATGAAGGACCCAAGCACACTTAAGTCCTACTGGTAGGCTGACAGAGGTGGCAATTCTTCTCTCTCTCTTTTTCTTTTTGCTGAAAAATTAAATTTTGTAGGGAGAGCAGTGGTCTGGAGGATTGCAGGGAGCATATAAACAGATAAAAGGATACATATAATCCATCTGTACAATGGGTATAGCTTTGTACTCTTGGTCTAGATTAACATTCTGGTCTAGACTAGATGCTTTAGTTGAAAACGACTAGGATGCAGGAATTGCTGATGTTATTTGTAGATCCTGGGAGTTGGCACTGAGATCAATACATCCACCATACGGTGAAATCCTGTTCATGGAAATATGCTGCATAAGGCTGATGATGTTTTTCTACAGGCAGAAAACACTACAACTAAGACCTGGTTCATGAAACAATGAGATGTACTGTAATGGAGATGTCCTCTTGATTTTGCTATCAAGGGATTAAATGATTATAATTATTTTCGAAAGCATACATACTCTCGCCCTCCCTTGCATGCATACACACATCCACACAAGCATATATACACATCATCATCACTGCCATCACCACTAACTTCTTTCCAAGATTTGGAAATATTCAAAGGTATTTCATAACATAAAATGATTTTTAAAATATTTTAAATCAAGGATCATTATTCTGTTAAGTCTTATGTCCAGAATTTGTTCTGATCTAGTGAGATGTCTATCCAGTGGAAGAAAAGTGCATGAAAATATTGCCCTAAAGATGTCTGGTATCTGGTATCTGATATGCACCATCTCCACTTCCATAACCAATTCCCAGACCACTTTGCACTATCTGTTTACTCAAGCACAGTAATATTTTTCTTACACTGTCCTTCCTCCATTTGTCTTGACCTTTCCTTTCTCCACTGCTTCATCTTTTCCCTTCCCTTCACCCCTGTATCCATGAAGGGGCAGTCCAATGTGAATAAAATCCTAAATGGGTTGCTGATGTCCACTGACATTCACTTTCTGCACCATGGAAATCAGCTGTCAAGACAACCATTGGCTGAAATCCTATTCTGTAACTTAAGTTGTGTAAGTCTGATGATATCATCATCCATGGTTTGGAAATAAAATGTCCAGTCCCCCTGAAAGGTCCCGAGACTCATGTTGATGGTGATGTGTGTGTGTGTGTGTGTGTTTAAGAAAGATCAAGAATATGTATGTTTACTAAAATTATTATAATGACTTAATCCATTGATAGCAAAATCAAGAGGCCAACTTCTTTACAGTCTCTCTCTCTCTCTCTCTTTTTTTTCTTTTTTTCTTTTTTCTTTTTTGGTGACTCAGGTCTTAGCTGTAGATGGTGATGCTCTCTGCCTATAGAAAAGCTTTGTTCAGCTACCTGAAGTGTGAGATTTATTTTCCTATTCAAGACTTTAAAGCTAAACTTCATTATATAACTACAGTACATCTACTGTTTCACATTTCAGGGTAACTGATGGGAGGCAGGAGTTGTATCAAATTTCTTTTGGATAAATATTGTGTGCTATCAACTCATTACAAATTTCTTTCCCTATCTTTACAAATGCCAAACAGATTTTGACCAGGTTTCCTCGGCAATGTTCTTTGTGTTTGAAACTGCAGCAGTGCTGATTAGGCCACACTTTTCTGAGGGCGATAAAGTCTCCAGAACAATTTAGTCTGCTTATTTGAAATGCAACCTTTTCGCCTCTAAGGTTAATGCAAAAAATACTGGCTTTTCTCTGATTACCTGAAAGCTGTTGTTTTTCAGTCCCACTACCTGGACCACTTCACTCTTTTCACTGCATTAGCTGAAGCATCTATCGTTTGCTCTAATTAAGCAGATTAGCATTGTAAATGGCACAAACTAATTATCTATAATGGCATCATTACATCTTTGAACTTATTAGTGGAGACTCCGAATATCAAGAGCAAAGCACTGCAAAGAGGGAGGGGGGAAAGACCAAGAATGGTGTTTGCAAGGCTAAAACTAATAGATATGAAGGCTGCTATTTTATAAGCTTTTCTATTCAACATACTTGTACTTGCTGGCTTCACACTTTGAGCTCCTGCATGTGGCAGAAAAAAACAAAAACCCAGATATTTGTGACCTGCACTACCTACCACATAGTTTATTTGTGATGACATTTACAACAAGGAATCTCACCCACTTCTCTTGTAGCTAGGCCTAGGTTCTAAATCAGAGGTAGAAACCATTTTGCTTGCCAAATATTTTAATGTATATGTCCCATTATCCACTTTCAGCTTAGCTAATTGTAAAGGATTGTGGAGTTCTAAACAAGGGACAAAGTTTCCCTGTCCTTGTTCTAAATTAATGGAGAATCCATGCACTTTGCTGCAGAAACTCCCTCTTTGCATGTTTCTCTGGTTGCAGGAAAATCACAAACATATTATTATTTCATGCATACTTTTCTTTTACTATTTTACAATTTACAAAACCATTACAAGGAAGAACATGCATGGTTTGGTGCATGAGGATCTCATGAGGGTATGGGGTATACCTTGAGTAGGACCAACTCCATCTGCATTGTACATGGACATCAGGTGTTAAGGTCAGCAAAGATTATTTGAAGTACGGTGGAAAAGATTCTCACTGATTTAAAGATTCTCAGTGACACTGGCTGTTTTTCATGTTTTTCACCTCCTGAGACTGATTACAAAACAAAGTGTGCCACACATTTTAGAGGCTTTGTGGTACCTTTTGGAGTGATAAAATATACTCAAACTCACACACATAATAAAATATTCAGACATTTTCACAGGAAAGGAGATGAATGGTGTGATCTCTTGTCCTTTGCCCTCCCACCCTAGAATAAAGAGGTGAGACACAGGTGATGGGGTAAACTAGGGCCACACTTTATTTAGAACCTCAGATAACTTCTTGCCCACAGAAAATCAGGAGCCTGTGGTAGTGCGGGAAACAGGCTTGGAGCTGAAGGTCTCACGGGTCTCTCCAACCTTATATGGGCGAGTCCCATGCCCCGTTGTCGCATGGTCTTTAAGACAGCATGACCCTGGCCAGTGAAATATCAAGCCCTCCCAGGCCTGTAAGCCCCCTCTCTTTGGCGGCCCTCAGCCCAGTGGGTACCCCAGCTGGACCTTCCTCCTGGCAGTGTAACCTCACAATCCGCAGCGCCTCAAGGTCGGACATGCTATCACTTCCATTGTGTTCCATGGGCACTCACCAATCCTAGTTCCTTCCACAGTACCCACTGTGTGACCTAAGCAAATAACTTGGCAACCACAACCTGTAACAAAGAATAGCCCTATGCCAGTGTGGGATAGGCGAAAAATCCCTGCGACCAACTTGCCAATTCCGGTAGCAAGTCAAAAATTCCTATCCGGACCCCAACAGGGCGACCAGTCAGACTCACACTGGTTTAAAGGGAGGGTGGATGGGATGAAAGCCTCAGAAAAAAGGCTAAGCACGTGGGGGAGCATCCTTTTAAGGATGCTCTCCCCTGGTAAGGGATGCAAAATCGCATCTTGCAATATTCCTGGGGGGAAAAGGCAAAGGAGCTCCGCTCGGCGACGAGCACTGGCAGAGCCAACATTCTCAAGAAGATGAGAGAAACAAGGGTTCCCAGCTATAATGACAGGGCATGATGATTCTACACCTATATTGCTGGTGTCATTGTGTCAAAGTAAACATAAAGAAAATGTGTATTCTCTGTTATTAGCCCCTCAACAATCAGACTAGCAAATGAAGACTGTGTTTACCTGCCAGTGACCAATCAGAAAATAAAGCACACTGAAGTGCTAGGTACAGAGGGAAGGTAAAGTGTGTAATACACCAGACAGTACATGCTGTGCCAAATAAACAGTGGTGAGTGAGCTGTTCTTCTGAGTACAAGCTAAACATCTAGTCTGATCTTTAATGGAAATCCTTTGCTATACTCTGTTTTGTGGCTCTCCATATATGTGACTAGCCTCCAGAGACACTTTAATCTGCCATGGTGGATAAAAGTGCTTTTGTAAAAATGTATTATCCAAACACTGAAACCACATTCAGATTACATTAAATGAAATGTGTATTCTGTGTTTTGTGGGGGTGTTTTAAGTGTGTGGCTGGAAACCTATTACCTACTTAGACCACAATTAACTTCTACAGCATAAATTTCAACTGCAGATTGCCACTGGTTAGGAAGACGGTGCTCGCTTTTCTTGTCTCATACCAAGTCACACAACAGGCACTGGTGTCTTAACTGGTAGCAATTCACCACTGAGATGTATGCTGTTTGAAATGACGCTGGGAGATATAAATAATAGAATTCTTACATGTCTGCATGTGTCTCAATGTTGCACTTATCGTGTATTGATCCCTATCAATGTAATAATATTTGTTTACTGGAGGTTTATAATCAAAGTGTTAGATAGTTCCTTCAGATCAAAATACTGCCTCTTGCCTCCCCACTCATTTTCCTGTCTTTCTCTAGTGATCAAGATCCTACTGTTATTTTAGTATTCTATTTCACTCAGTCTTTTTCATCATAATGATGTATACAAGCCCGTGGCCTATGTAAATATGGTACCCCCGTGTTCCTGAAGAAGTAGATCATAATCCATGAGAGTTCATGCCAAAATACACCTCTTAGTCTTAAAGGTGCCACAAGACTTTGGCTTTTATTTTGTTACACATGCCATCCACCAAGGACAGGCTTTTCTGTGTCTGGAAGTTGTGTCAGAGAGTTGACCCAATGGGCCTTCAATTTTCCCTTATGTCAGCATGCTTTTTTTTTTTTTTTTTTTTTTTTTTTTGTTAAGATGCTCAAAGACCTTAATTAGGAGCCTCCTGGATTAGAACTAGAGCAGACCCTGATGAATTTTCATGAGATATGCACATCTAGTGCTGGGAGCCCTCTTGTGTAATGTGCAACACAATTCTCTATGACTGGAGGTAGAATGAAACCTCTGTGCAAGGGCCAACAGATTTTGCTTTCTGCATTTCAGGATCCAGCTTTTAGTCATCTAGGTCAGCCCCTTGGCCTTAGAGTGTCAGTGACATTTGGATTTGCTCTGTATAGCCCCAACTAGAATTAGAAGAGACATTTGTTGAGTTTGTGAACAACACTTCCCAAACCAGTATAAACAAAAATGCCATTATACATTAGTATCCACATTTCTCTGAATTTTGCAGTGTAGCTTTCTAATGAAAAAATACACTCAAATGGGTGTATATGAGGGGAAAGTGAACACTAAGGTCATATATTTGAGCAAATAATATGGGAAATCAATTGTATTAGACTGATTGCTTACAAAAACACATACATCTAGATGAAACTGCCCACAAAAGATGTTTGTAATGGAAGAAGAAATGCACATCAAAACTGTATGATCCATTTAAAAAATTGCAAACTGATGAAGAAATTGAATAGAATGAAATTAAGATCCAAAAAATGTAAAACTACTAGAAAGCAAAATGAAGAGATTCATCCATCCGTAACACAAACAACACTGACATCTTCCCTTCACATAATGAGGAAAATTATGGGACAATGGCCAGAAGAGTTCAATTTAACTGTAGTGTGTAGAGCCAGTGCAGTGCAATGGTTAGGCTAAGATTCAGTAGGCCTGAGTTCAAATGCCAACTCTGCCATGAAATACGTTCTGACCTTGGGCCAGTTGTATTCTCTAATCCTGGTTAATGTCTCAGAATGGTTGTGAAGATAAAGTAGGGAATAGGGGAGCTAAGGACAGAATGTCGAAGTCACTGGAGGAAAGAGAAATCATAAATGGAAAAATAAAATGAAACAGGTGACAGGAAACAGCCACAGTTTAGCCTAAGAACACAAAAGTTGTTTTCTGGAATGATATAATGCTCATTGCCCCCCAACCCCGGAATAAAGACATGAGACAAGTAATATGGTTTAAAACACGGGCCACACTTTATTAATAATCATTCAGAAGAAATTTGCCAATCAATTGGCAAAGGGGGGGGGGGGCTGCTGTAGTGCGGAAACAGATAAACCAGTAATCATATGGGCGAGTCCCCGGCCCCAGGTTACCGGGATGCCTGGCTAAATCCTTACCGCTGAGGTGCACGACCAATATATCTGGTGGCGAATGACCAAAGGCCGCCAACCTGCACAGTTGGATCCATTGCACGCCTCGCAGTCCTTTCCATGTGACTTGTGCGCCGGCCCCGAGGCCCAGGTCACTCCCCCATGGGGATGCAGCAGCATAAAGCCCTGCCCAGTGGACATAGCTATGTCCAACAATCACAATATGTCGTTGTCTCACCAACCTAATAGGACCTGTGGAGACATAACAGACCAGGCCCCTGCCTATACGTTAGGCAATGTTCTCACATATCTACGAAAACTAGATGATGACCACCTGCCTAATCTCTTGATTTCTTCCGAACTGTACCCCATAGCAGCTGCCGTGGACACTGCTCCTATTCTAAAAGGTAAAGGTAAGGTAAAGGTTCCCCTTGACATTTAGTCCAGTCGTGTCCGACTCTAGGGCGCAGTGCTCATCCCCGTTTCCAAGCCATAGAGCCAGCGTTTTGTCCGAAGACAGTTTCCGTGGTCACGTGGCCAGCGCGACTAGACACGGAACGCCGTTACCTTCCCACCGAGGTGGTACCTATTTATCTACTTGCATTTGCATGCTTTCGAACTGCTAGATTGGCAGGAGCTGGGACAAGCGATGGGAGCTCACTCCGTCGCGTGGATTCGATCTTACGACGGCTAGTCTTCTGACCTTGCAGCACAGAGGCTTCTGCAGTTTAACCCGCAGCGCCACCACGTCCCTTTAGTTTAATACCTCTTTGCTAATATGATGGCTATATTAGTTTAATGCTTCTTATTATTCCTAAAAATTAGAATTGAACTCAAATGAGTGGGATTTTTCTTTTTTGCCATTTCTTCATATGAACCCTTCCTTCCTTCCTTCCTTCCTTCCTTCCTTCCTTCCTTCCTTCCTTCCTTCCTTCCTTCCTTCCTTCCTTCCTTCCTTCCTTCCTTCCTTCCTTCCTTCCTTCCTTCCTTCCTTCCTTTCTGTCCTTATTAATATTTACCATGTTTCAACTGTCTATTAATTCCTTGCAGAACTCTATATTAGTAGTTTAGTAACCCAGTGATGTAAGCTGTTTCATAACATAACATACTGCAAGCAGTAGATACCTGCACTTCACTGTCTGCAATATTGGCTCTTCCTTCATTTACAGATGTGAACATTGCCAAATGATGAAGCTACAGTTGGCAGTGATTTTAGTTGTAGATACTATATTATAGATGTAATCTCAAGAGAGCACTCCATTCAAGCAAATAAAAAACAGCCATTTTGCAACAAAAATGATTTCTTTTTGAGAAGGTTATTAGCTTTGCAGTGAATGGTTGATGACACTTAACACTTTCCATTTTTGTTGAAAAGTGAAGTTTTATGAAAATTCAACGCAATCCTGCTCTTTAAAAAAACATAAAACAGACTTTCTTTTTTCTTTCTAAGAGAAAAACAAAGCTTCACACAATTTTCACAAAGCACTTTAACAATTTCAGCTAGTAATGACTCAGAACAACTAGTCTTTATTAAAGATTCTTCAAGGGCATGAAGTCAAAAGAGAAACCTATCCTGATGGGTTACTGAAGGCACAAAAAAGAGTATGGCAGCTCTATATCATAGTGATGTTTAGCATATACTTTCCCAGACCTAATGTACAGTTTGTGTTTGTTATTGATTAATAATCATTGTCAAATTTTGCAGTTCCTCTGGTGAAGTGTGTCTTCTTTTTTAACTCTGAAATGTGATTCTTTTCCAGTGCTTCTACTACGGTACTTCCTCCACTATGTACTATATGTTCTCTCCTCAGCAATCCCTTTCTCTGCTTTGGCTGCTGTTCTTCCACCTCCAGTGCCTCCCTTGACTGCTGCTGGAGAGGTCTGTCTATGTACTCTTCATCTTCTCTTGTACCCTTAAGCGTAGCCACTTGCTGCTCCAGTTCATTCACTTTTTCTTCAAACAGTTCTACCAGTTTGCAGTTCCTACATGTGTATGCTGTGTTGTTCTCAGGCACATATGCAAACATTGCACGCACTTTGCAGGTCATCACCACAGACATGTCTCTTCACTCCATAATCCTTCTTACCTTTTTAACTTTCTTCTGTTTGTCTATGAGTGCCCTTTCCTTATCTTGTCTGTCTTGAAGGATGCAGGGAAGTTCCCTAACATATAGCTATATTCAGAAACAAATAATTTTCTTAGGACCCTCCTCTCCTTGGCCTCCCCTGCTGACTCAGCTGTTAAACTCCTGTTAGCTCTCGTTTGACTGCTCTAGTGGCTCACTTCCTGGGGCCTGTGTTGGTTTTATTCTTCTGCTGTGCTCTGTTAGGAGTCAGCAAACAGAAAGGCCCTTCCAATAATCACAATTTCTCTCAGCAGTTATCAAGACACACCCCTTCCTCTTAAATTGAGCACAGGATGCTTCTGAATGAGAAATTCCCAGAGGTTACTTCAGGTCATTTCCTAGTGTTAATCTCAGTCATAAAGTTTTAATAGGTAATGATTTTAAGATGTATCTTTCCTTTATCATCCCCCCCCTTTGTATTATTGTTGTGACTTTCTAATTCTCATCTACCTTTCTACCTATGTCTTCTTGGTGTCCCCTTTTCTTTTGTCTCTTCCTCCAGTAAATCCTTTCCCTTCTACTTTTCCCTACTAGCTTGCTCCCGCCAAACTCCTGTTAGGTCTCTCTGGTTGCTTGTTCTGGTTGCTTGCTCCCTGGGATCTCTTTCAGTTTTATTCCTCTGCTGGGCTCTATTAGGAGTCAGTAAACAGAAAGGTAATTCATTTCACAAGCCCAGTCCTCTGCATATTAAGATTAGTTTTGTATGAAGCATTGTGCTGGTTAATTAAGCAGAAGGGTTTGTTGCTACATTATGCAAAGCCTGAAGTCGTCTTTATAGAGCTATCTAAAATACTGCCCATGCTATGCTGAAATTTTTACCCATAATTATTTCAGTTGTTCTTGGTCAATTTGGTAGAAAAGAAATGTCCACTGAAAAGAATTTTGGAGGAAGGGAAATGTTAAAGAAATGCTTATCAATGAGATTCAGGATTCTGGTACTTACTTTCATTATGTGGTGGCTAAGGAGTGTGTGTACATGTTTTGCATTAGATTGCATTATTATTTCTGCAGCAATCAGCATCCTATCCCCCTTTCCACACTTTACTAAAGCCTAAGGAAATACATCATAAGGTAAATTCTTCTCCAGATCTTTTCTGATCAGAAAATGTGGACAGCTAAGAAAGCTGCAGAGTGATGATGAGATGTGGAACAGAAAAAAAGAAGAAGCCAATTTTACGATAAACTCCAAAACATGTTTTAAAAAATGTAAAAAGGGTTCAAGAGTGCTCTGTGGATACCTCATTCTTAGGGAAATGAATCTTTTGGAAATCTTTTGGAGGACAAATTATGGCATAGCTTTGGTATCATCTTTCTTCATAGACACAAGGCTGCCCTCCCTCAAATCAACTGTGAGGCTTACAGAGAAAATACTGTGTTTTAAGCATATGCAGTAAAAGCAACATGTATCTATAATGACCCCTGAAAAATGTAGCATCTGGACAGGCTGGGGGAGGTGCTGAACGCTGAAGAATTACACATGCAGAGTTCAAATTTTTCAGAATACATTCTTTTCTGATAAACAGTCTGGGCGTTCATGTTTTATTTCTGCATTCTTAAACAACCCATTTTCTTTTAACATGCTTGCAGAGCTTCAGCTAGACATTATAAATAGTGTGCCACGCTCTGGTGGATGTTCCTATCTAATTTTGAATTAAGAAAAAAAAATCTGTTTATTTTGTCCTTAGGAGCTTTTAGTTGGCTCAAGCTCCAAAATGCTAGGGAAATTGCAGCTGTTAAAGGGGCACACATGTAATAGATATGAGGTGGTATTCTTTGCTGAGAGTAGCTCTTGGCACTTGATGGCTGTCCCTGGCAGAGTAATGGAGTCATCTAGGCTTTATCTCTTCAGTGGAATGGACGCATAGATGCAAGTCAAGCCATCGTTCAACCAAAGCAAGGATTCTGCATTGCAAGTACCCAACTGAAAATGAATGCCATTCACCTTCAATGACAGCATTGGATGGGACCTTGAAGATTTTCTATTCCAACCCCCTGCTCAATGTAAGATAGCTGTGAGTAAAAGAATCCTCCCTCTTCCTTCTACGCATCATTTATACAGGATTTGGGTTTCTTTTGTAATCCTGATTTTTTAAAAAGTACAATAAACTAAAGGTTCCTCGTTATGCCTAATGAGTAAATGTGGTGAAAGAGAGTGTATCGGGGAGGAGACAGAATATTTTACATTAAAGTGTATGTTTGGTTTAGGATTCAAGCAATTGGTTTTATAGCAATGCAATTCCACCATGGAGGTACAAGTGGAGCCAAGTGCCTCTGCAGATCTTCCTTGTGAACATCCAGAAGTTTGCCTGATTTCCAAGGAGCAGTGAGGACATGGGGGTTGAGCTTATGGGCACTCCCCACCATATCCACAGCCCTATTCCCTTTCGAACTTTAACGCCTGAATAGGGCGATTGTCTTGCATGAATTGTAGTTTTTAAAATGTTACATGTGGATGGATGCCACCAATGGGCATTTGTTTACAGTCTATCATGATCGAAGGCATGTTTATGTACTTACCTCTTTGTGGCATCTTATAGTACTTTCTTCCTTCTGAAGAGAACAACATTTCAGAATTTGAGGATGCCATGATAGTAGCACAGCAGTGTAGGATTGTTTGGCTATTACTGCTTGCCTTACAAATGGCAAGACAAAATTAAAAACTGTCCATTCTTACTGTCTGCACAAAGTGAGGGGAATATAAAAGAAGGCTGCATTGTAGGGGAAGAAGCTAGAGATAATGCAAGTGTTGTTTTTGCTTTTCCTGTGGATATATTTAAAGCAGTTTTTTAAATGTGTTTGCACAGAGCAGCTGGCAAATGAGCCAAGAAGCTAGGGAACAAAAGGCTACATACCGAGATGTAAATACAGTTATGTGATGCAGGAGTCCCTGAGCCTTTGATTCTAACTGTAGCGGGGGTGCGAAGGAAGTACAGCAATATTTGGCAGACCTATATTCTAGTAGTCGGAGCCGAAAGTAAATTTGTTTTGAAAAGTAAAAAATAGGCTTGGAAGCAGAACAGAAAAGAGAGCACAGGATATGCTTCATAAAGTGCAGTCAATAAACACTGTTATCCAGAGAGGGAAAATTCATTCATCCAAAAGAGAAAGCCTTGCCAGTGGAGCAACATAAACACAACTCTGAGGCATGACAGGAAACCATCATCTAAATTCCAAACTGTGATAGAACACTAAGTCAAGAGAGGGGTGCAAGAGGAATTGAAGTCTCCAGTTTTTACTTTTGATCTGAGCAGTGTATGTGCAAAGCAAAGCGAAACGAAGACAAACAAAACCCTCCTGTATCTCTAATCTTTCTAAATAGAGATGGCCATGAAACAAACAACAAACCAAAAAAACTCGATGAACCAGGCTGGTTCGTGGTTCACTTCACAACAAAGTTTGAGGATCCCGTTTTGCCGAAGTAAAACAAAATACTAATTTTTTTCTCTTTGGTGTTTCATTTGCATCAGCAAAAGGCGATGCCCACCTGCCTCTTCCCACTGCCCCCATTGCTTCCGCCTAGCTGCTGCTGCCACTGTCACTGCTGCCACAGGTGCCACAGAGTCAGCTGGCCCAGCTTCCTATGCACCTATGGCAGTGGAAGTGGAGGTGGCAGGAACAGGTAACCCGCCCCCTTGGCACGAACCATAAAAACAAACCATGAACTGGTTAGTTTTTCTGGGATTCGTGGTGGTTCATGGTTCTGCTGAATCACCACCAACTAGCCTGATCTAGCAGTGGGATTTCCAATATTAAAGGGTTCTCTCCATGTATGCCTAGGCTCCCAAAGGCTTCCCAGGGGCAAAAGGACTCCTCAGGGAGTCACAGAACCTGAAAGGATGGATAAGAAGTTTTTAATTTAATGAAATTAAAGGTATCTGTTACTGGATGTTGACACCATCCAGTCTGCATGGCTTAAATTTACAGGATTTTCAAGAAACCACAGGATTTCAGCCAAAGTGTTCTACCATTTTAGATGTTTTACAATTACTTGGTCTTTACTCATTCTCTTTAGTACTTTTGCACTGCATTAGCGTGCTGTAATTAATCAACATTTCAAATGGTTCTGACTCCTTTTTTTAAAGTTCCTTAGGCATGCACATCCTGTTTCACACTACAAAAGTGTTTGGGCTTTGTTCTAGAGGGGTAGCATTTGCTTTTGGGGGGGAAGGGGCAAAAATAGGTAACCCCACCCAGACAATATAGAAGCAGGATAACCAACTTCCTGATGATGCCTTTAACATACAAGAGTAGTATTAGAGTACCACCAATGTTAGATTTAGATATGATTTCCTGTTGATACAAAAAATGAGATTATTGTTTCTTCTTGATCTTCCATGCTATCTTGGGAGAAATGATCATATGCTGCAGTCTTTTCAAATTATATACACTATGGTTCACACTGTTTTCAAGAAATAAGAGTGCTTAAAGAAGTTAGGAACAAAATCCTATTCGGATTTTACAGAGGTATAAAACAAAGAGCATGATTTTTTGAGGCAAATTGCCTTAAAAAATCCCTGCAGACGTTATCTGCTGTGTGCTGAGTTGCACAACTCAGTATGCAACAGATAATGTCTACAGTGATTTCTTAAATTGAGTCAATTTGCTCCCAAATATGCCATGTGCATTATGCCTGCAGACATAACTGGCAGGATTTTGGCCTAAAAATACCAAACCCAATAATTTAAAATAAATCTGTGTTTTTTACTTGATTGGTTATGGCCATGCCCACAGGACAATTTATTTATAAGCAATCCATTGCATTGCTAAAAAGACACTGTAAAGCTCTGCACACAAAATGGTATATAAATTATATCTATCTAACTATCAAAACAATGGAGAAGTTAGGTGTTACTGATGATTGTGTAGCATTCATTTTCCTTTTAGAAAAACACATTCATAAACTCCAAAATTATTTTATAATCTAGTTTGTTCAGAACTGGCTTAATGCCTCCTTGTTCCATCAAGTGAAGACATATTCTCTGCTTCCTCTGATCAGCCTGAAGGGTTCTACAAAATCTGCTTTCTCTACTAATTAATCTGTACGTGAACAGATGTTTGTTCTCTAACTGAGTTATTAAGTGCTTCATTTTAATACTGGTAATATAGCTCAAGGGTTTATTTTCAGGCAAGTAATGTGTCTCATATAACAGGGGATTACTTATATTCCACATTTTATGAATCATATTTCTAAATAAATTTACTAAGCTTGGCCATGGAAGGACCATTTTGGCCAGTACTGGACAAACTCTGCACTGGCTGTAGTGGGGAGAACTGTGTGAAAGTGTTGTGTGTATGTGTATATAATATAATATAAGCCCCTTTCATATGTTCATGCCTTCTTTTCCATCTTATTTTAATACTTATTCTTGCTTAATTGGTTCTGATCTTCATACTTCCCTTTTCCCATTTAAAAAAAGGGGGCATAACCTTTCATTCTTACACTCTGCAGGCTCCTTTTCCAAGCCTAAAGACTCAAGAGAGCATGATTCTATAGGGTGCTGATTACGGACTGTGTTTTTTTCATCTAGAAAGCTGTATTCCTACATACATTTTGCTATTTTTGCTGCTGTTTCTTTCTGCCAATTCTTGTCCTTTGAATCAAATGCAGGGAAGGTCATGCATTTTCTTATCCTGTCAGGCATTATGGACATTTTGATCTTCATGCCCAATTCCATCTCTTACAAAACAAAAACAAAAAACCCAAAAACGAAACAAACAAAAGAAAACAAAATAACACTTCTTCCCAAGACCTTATTCATTGCACAAGGAAGGTCATGTTTTGTGAAACTATATGATACTCAGATGTCTTTTTCTTTAGGATGATATTGGTGATGATGTGTTCTGTAAAATGTAAAAGCTCACCTTATGTGTCACTTTTTAGTGATCCAGTAAAGGTTTTATCTAACCCCAAACGTTTATGAATGGATTACACCATTTTTGTTTATGCTATTGGAAATACCACTTTGAATAATTGTGAAAAATTCTGCCACCATAGAAAGAGGCTTTTCTGTTAGATTGCACTACTGCAAGGGTTGTGGTTTTTTTGGGTTTTTTTGGTGGTATGAAATATATTTTCCTTTCCACAAGTTATTCCCATTTGGTGGACAGAGGCACCCTGAAGAGAAGTGAAAGTAGCTAAAACCAGAAAAGTTTGCTATCTACACTAACATATGCTCCAAAATGGTGATTCTCATAACAGTTCCATTTAGGGTGGGAGAGAAGGATGGAACAGACCATATGTAGTCAGAAGTGTGGTTGAAAATGCTCAAAATTTTATTGTCTACCATTTATAAAATTAGGCATGTCATAGATCCAGGATCCCGTCAATGTGAAACCTGACTGCTTCTATCCCACATGCTGGAGCCTCTAAGGAGTGGCACAAATAATTAGCCTACCACAGAATGGACTGTTAAGGTGTGTCCCCTTCAGCATTCCACCCCCTGAGCTGGGTGGAATGCTGTGTTCCAGTTCTCTGATTATCTTGTGCTATGGATCCAGCCAAATGCTTCTCATGCATCCAAAAAATAAAAGTGACATAAAGAAAAGAAACAGATAAATAGTGCTATATAAAGTGGAAGGCAAAGTCCTCAAATATGCATTGCTTAATGGCACAGTTGGGCAAAATCCTTCCCAGACCAAGAGTCAGAGCTGATTTCTCCCTAGAGTAATGCAAGAACATGATCACTAATCTAGCTAATGAAATTGCCATATCTTAATGTGGATAGTTAATTTAAGCTCATGGAATACAGCAGAGCAGAGCAAAGAGGAAAATGGCTCTCCTGGGTCTACCTGCTGACTCCCAACCACAGCAACCAACCAGAACTATTGACCACACCTTAAGAGTCCATTTTGTGGTAGGCTATTGGCCACACTCCCTTCTACCATGGAAGAAATCAATCATCAACTTCCACCCAAGTCCCCACCTGCTGTAATAATCAGGTCCCAGGCAAACTAGGAGGCAGGCTTATCTATGTCTCAGAGTGTCATGATAAAAAATGAGAACAACCATGGGGTCTTGAAACCAGGTGGAAGAAATATGCAAACAAAGTGAGGATTACATTATAAAATTGCATAAAGAGGAACACCTAGCCTTCCACCTAAAAAATCTGTTCACAGGCTATTTAGCTAAAAGGCTAAATGTTTCTCATTGTGTAACTTGATAGTCAAATTCTCATGTTGCTTGCTCTCCCATGATTTTTCCCATAAAGATGGTTACGGATGCATTTTCTTACTGGGCTTTTGGAATTCCTCCCAAACTCATTAGTCCCACTGACACAGATTAGATTCTGAAAATACTAAATTTGACAGTATGAGGTGGTTATATAAATTTCAGTTTGTTTGTTTTGCAGTCATCCATCATATTGCTCTTTTTATCCTCCATATATTTTTTACTTCTAAGTATTGTTAAAAGTCTCAATCCAAGTCTAATCATCTTTTGTATGTTGGGTGTCTACTTGCAATAGAACAGGAGTGGAGTATGTACGTATGAGTCTTCGAATGTTGGGCTCCAACTCAATTCCAGCTCCTATCATCTTTTACCATTGGCCAACCCCAGGCAGCTTGGCCAATGGTAAAAGATGACATGAGCTGGAATTCAAGAGGACTCCCTCTCCTGGAGGAGAATAAGCATGAGTTTAATGATGGAGAAATCTGTTGGTTTCATTTTCTTCCTCAATCAAACCTTGAACATGAGAATTTCCATCACAATTGTGTGATTTGTGAATTTTAGTCCATTCTTCAAAAACAAACTGAACTGAAATTGGCTCATCATCTGCATTTACCTAATTCAATAAGGAAACTTAGTCCAGACTAGTACAGGGTTGCCACTTTCTGGAAAGTCAGGGAAATGGAAATTGGTCAGGGAAATTCAGGGAAATTGGTCTGAAGTCAGAGAAAGTCAGAGAAATGAAAAATAAAATTTCACTGGCAACCCTGAATAAGCCTCCCTGCTATGTAAGTGTTCCAAATAAGGAGCCTCTCAGAAAAAAGTAGTAGCAATCCTAACTGGACACTAGCATGGTTGAATACACAGGGCTCCACAATTATTCAAACTTTTAAGAATAACATGCTGAACGTTCTGGGCCTAGATGTACAAACATGTCAGTTTTGCTTCCTCCCACACTCATTTCTCCCCCAAAAACTCTCAAATTCCATTCTGGCCAAATATGGAACTATTGCAGAATTTTACATAAAAAGTAAATTGGAATGAAATTATCCCAGTCACTAATGTTTATCACTTTGAATATACATTCTACTGGAAACAATTTAGTGCAACTGAGGTAAGTGGCATCTAGACTCAGATGTGTATTCTGCTACGTATTTGAGAACACACC
The DNA here is from genome assembly GCA_037013535.1 of Intellagama lesueurii. Classification (NCBI taxonomy): domain Eukaryota; kingdom Metazoa; phylum Chordata; class Lepidosauria; order Squamata; family Agamidae; genus Intellagama; species Intellagama lesueurii. The sequence continues at coordinate 66,384,673 of JBAJHW010000004.1, read as the reverse complement.
AGTTGCATTTTATGTGAACTGCCCAGAGTAGTGCTGCAGCACTAATGGGTGTGGTATATTAAACTGAAATAATAAATTAATTAAATAAATAAATGATTGTATATTTGAAGTTCCCAATCCACCATGTTACATGCATTAGCCTGTTAAGATTTGCAAATCTCTGCTTGGATTGCACCGATAATCATTATAACTGAATGTAATATGATGGTTATGGATGTAAGTGTATTTTAAAGAAAAAATAAGGTATGATCTACTTAAATTACAGTGGTTGAATAAATGAGCCTCAGCTATGTGTAGAACTGCAGTCAACCGAACCTCTGCTCTGGTAACACTTTAATGTTGATGTTTAGAGAAATTCAAATAGCCTGACATGTCTGTTTTGGATATATGTTTTTTCTAAACTCACAGGAATGTCAAAGATTGAATTGCAATTTATTAAAAGACTATGTCTAGCAAAGTTAATAAGTAGTCGCCTAAGGGATAGTGTGGCTAATGGATCGACATGTATATTAGATTTCAGAGCTCCTATAACAATTATGGCAAACAGGCATTTCAAAGCAAGCAAAGGGGCTAGAATTGGACAACTGAATTCAAATGACTAAAACATTGTAACCTGTAGCTGGAATCAATTTGTGAAACAATAAAACTTTTGCAAGGATGTCTCAATAAGTTGTGAAGGGAGCATATTAAATGGAAAGTGCGATGTTGTACAGAGAAAGCAGTTACTATGTTATAAAAAGATTGATAAGCTTGGTTATAAATACTATTATGTGTATCTAGACAGATCATAATTTTCTGTGCTTTGACAATAATAATAATAATAATAATAATAATAATAATAATAATAATAATAATAATAATAATAATAATAATAATGCAGGACAAACACCTCCCAACATTGCCTGCATATGTGTCCCATTTTATCATTATGTATATTGTAGCCATAATTTCATGTATTGACTGAATGTGAAACATTTGTTGGCTTTGCCTTGATTTTCTAAACTAACTCCACCATGCCTGATTATACCAGTCTTATTTTCACTGCTGGACATAAATTTCCCCTTTCTGTTTTCTGACTCCTAAAAGAGCACAACAGTCAGGATCTTGACAGGATAGTAGTAGTATAGAAAATATCTAGTGAAGAATGAGACAAAAGAAAAGGGAGACCAAGGAGACAAAAGCAGAAAGCGAGAGATGTTAGTGGACTTTTCCATCATCCTTCAAGATAGAGAAGACAAAACAAAGGGTACTCATCGACAAAGAGAAGAAAATAAAAAGCTAGCAGGGATCATGGAGGTAAGAAACACTTCTGTGGTGATGACCAGCAATGTGTGTGCAATGTTTGCTTTCATGCCTCAAATCAACATGGTATACAAATGTACCAAGTGCAAACTGATGGCACTGTTGAAAGAGAAATTGAGAGAACTGGAATAGTGAGTGACCATGCTTAAGGCTATAAGAGAAGATCAAGAGTACATAAACAGAACTTTTGAGCAGCAGCAGCAGCCAAGAGAGGCACTGAAGATGGAAGAATAGTAAGGCAAAGCAGAGGAAGAAAATGCTGAGGAAAGACTATACATAGTGGAGGAAGCACCATGGAAAAGAGTTACAGTTAGGAGCAGAAGAAGGAGAAGACACTCTTCACCAGAGGAAGTGCAAAACCACTTTCAGATTCTTGAAGAGGAGTCTGGCAGACATCATGCAGAGGAAGACATACAGGAGACCTTGAGGGAGGACATGACGGAGAATGAAACTCAACCATGCAAAGTCAGTGAATCTATACCCTACAAAAGGAGAATTGAAGAACAGTTGTCATAGGAGACTCCTTACTGCATGAGATTGAAACTGAAATATGCTGAGAAGATCTGTGGATTTGCCAGGCATGCTGTCTCTCTGGAGGATGGATCAAGGATGTGATGGAAGGATTGCTGTTGCTCACAAAACCCACATATGCACATCCCTTTCTTCTCATACATGTGGGAACAAATGACACAGCCAAGAGGAACTATGAAGAAATCAACAACTGGTTACAAAGGTGGTGCTGACATGAGAGATTTGTATTTTTGGTCCATAGGCTATGGTTCCTGAAAGATGGACTGCTGGCAAATGATGAGTTGCACCTCACAAGGACAGTGGAAAAATGTGTTTGGCCACAGCATGTAGAACTTCATCGGGAGGGCTGTAAACTGAATTGGAAGGTGGAGGAAGATGCAAGCTCAGAGGTAAAGATGGATGAAGGCTTATGTGCAATAAGATGAACAAAGCTAGCAACTCTCATGGGCCCCAGTAATATTCTTCATAAAAATGTGTGAAGGAAAGCAGGTCACAAATCATTCAATCTCTGTTTGTTTGGTTTTTTTAATATGAATGCCAGGATTATGGAAAACAAAGAAGAACTGGAAATCTTAGTCCAGGAGGGATAAATATGACTTGACAGAGATAACTCAATGACAGGAAGGGAGGGTATATATTGTTTAAGAATAACATAAAGGGTGATGGAGTTACACTACATGTCAAAAATATGGGAGGATGAGCTTGGTTGTCCCATTGAGAGGATCTATATTAATATAACTGGGGTGAACAATAAAAGGAAGATGATAATTGGAGCCTATTACTGACTGCCCAAAGAAGGAGAAGATGCAGAGGAAATCTTTGAAAAATAAATTGCAAGAATTTCAAAGAAACACAATGTAGTAATGATGGGAGAATTCAATTATCCTGATATCTGTTGAGAGGCAAATATACTAAATATGGCCAAATATGGTCCTTCCAAGAAATTCCTGGCCTGTGTGGCTGATAATTTTCTCCTACAAAAAGTAGAAGAAGAAACTAGGGTATTAACTATCCTTGACTTGATTCTAAGCAATATAGATGAATTGATGGGAGAAGTGGCAGTAAAGGGAACTCTGGGAAAAAGTCACCATGTTCTGCTGGAGTTCTTGATTTCAAAGGAAGAAAAAGTGGAAGGTACCATATGTGTACACTGGATTTTAGGAAAGCCAGTTTTGATAAACCATTTGGCATTCGGATGCTGATAAGCAAGGTCCCATGGCAGGAGATCTGAACAAGAAAAAGAGTCAAAGATGGGAGGAGGTTTCTTAAAAGGTCCCTCCAGAACAGGGCACAGCCTCTGTGACGGGGCTTCTTTGCCTGCCCGTCCTGAGGTACAATGCAGGGAATTCTGGGAGGATGGCAGGCAGGGCTAAGGGCAAGCCTTTAAGAAGGCTGCCCTTGCCTGCACAGTCCTCTTTCCCTGCCTTCGGCTGCTTGGAAGAGGCTCGCTGCGTCGGAGTCAAGCGCTTTCGCCACTTGACCCGACCAGCTTTTTTTTCAAGCCTTTGAGGGATTAGGGCTGTGCATATGTTGCAAATGTTTTGGTACTCACATGTTCATTTCTTTGGTTTGCGTTGGAACAACACAAAAAAACAGAGAAGAAAAGTCAAATCTGATACAATCCCACACAGAAACCCAAAAATGCACTGGCCAAAATTATTGGCACCCTGTCTGAATTGTAAGAAATAATTGCTTTTCAAGCATGTGATGCTCTTTTAATTTGTATTTAGACACATCTGTTGCAAGTAAGAGGTGTGGGCAATATAGTAATCACACTTGCAACCAGTTAAGATGGAGAAAAGTTGACTCAACCTTTGTGTTGTGTGTGACACTGAGCATGGAGAAAAGAATGAAGTGTAAAGAGTTGTCTGTGGATTTGAGAGAAAAAATTGTGGAAAAACATCGACAATCTCAAGGCTACAAGTCTATCTCCAGAGATCTTAATGTTCCTGTGTCCAGTGTGCGAAATATCATCAAGAGGTTTACAGCCCATGGTATTGTAGCTAACCTACCTGGACGTGGACGGAAGAGCAAAATTCCTCAAAAAATTACAATGAAGGGTTGTTCGAATGGTGGATACAGAACCCAGATTAACTTCCCAACAAATTCAAGCTGATCTGCAGACACAGGATACAACAGTGTCAGCTCGCACTATCCGTCGCCATCTGAATGAAAAGGGATGCTATGGTAGGAGACCCAGGAGGACACCACTGCTGACACAAAAGCATAAAAAAGCAAGACTGGAGTATGCCAAAACTTATGTGACAAAACCACAATCCTTCTGGGAGAATGTACTGTGGACAGATGAGACAAAAGTAGAGCTTTTTGGTCAAGGACATCATGGCACTGTTTACAGAAAAAGAAATGAGTCATTCAAAGAAAAGAACACAGTCCCTACAGTCAAACATGGTGGAAGTTCAAAGATGTTTTGGGGTTGCTTTGCTGCTTCTGGCACTGGATGCCTTGACTGTGTGAACGGTATCATGAAATCTGATGATTACCAAAGAATTTGGGGGCGCAACGTAGTGGCCAGTGTCAGAAAGCTGCTTCTCCACCAGAAGTCATGCGTCTTCCAGCAGGACAATGACCCAAAACACACTTCAAAAAGCACTCAGAAATGGTTATAAACAAAGCGCTGGAGAGTTCTGAAATGGCCAGTGTGGTGTTCACCCTTGTGGCACCTGCGTGTTTTGCCCTCACAAAGGCTCACGTCCCGTTTTCCTCTCGCTGCCACCAGTGGATTACCTCAATCCACAATATAAATGATGTTTGTCAGTACACTTGTCTTGTGAATACAAACAGAACTTATTTATTGAAGTGAAGCAGATTTATTAATAACAGAAGTTCTTCAGATAAACATTGTACACAAGCAAATCATTAACAGTTCTCTCAGTACATACTTGTAGCGGAACCCCCACGTCACGCCTGTCCATCATTGGAAGCTCAAGGGGAGGAGCCAATGAGAAGACAAGAGGGGCGGAACCAAAAGGACAGTTGAGGAGTTAGTTAGACAGTTAAGGGGACAGTTAGGGAAGAGAGTGGGAGAAAAGTGGTTTTGGAGATAGGGAATTGAAGTGAGAGAGTTAGAGAGAAGAAGGAGTGAGGTTGCTGAGAGAAATAGATAGATAGGCAGAGATAGAGAGAGAATTATTATAAATAAATATACACTGGTTGAAGGGAAAATAAGTAAACAAGAAGTGATCTAATGTGGAACTTAAAATATGATATTTCAGTGATTGTGATTTAATGAAAAATTCTAAACATCTGTGATTTCTCCTGTGATTAACATAACATCTATATTATCAATAAATCTGTTGTATTGGCAGCACGTATCTATGATTTATTTGGTATTAAGGGAATAATACCTGGTGGCAGCGTGAAGTGAGGACAAGCATCCAGAGGGTGGACTTGTGTTTAAGGGAAAATAAACAAAGGATACTGGGTGTACGTCACAATACTTTTCTCTTGCAATATCATTACCACCTTCTCTACCTATAACCAGCCTTATCACTCAGTATCTGTTCCCTCTCTCTCTGACTAACCAGCCCTTATCTCTCTGTATCTGGATCTCATCCCAATCTCTATCTGACTCCTCCTTCTCCCGCCAAACCTTCATATAGCTGCTGGCTTCGCCTCCCCAGCCCTCTCATAGGCTCATGCAAATCAGCTCATGACTATGAATGGCATGAGTGATGTGGGGCGATCGTCACAGCCAGCAATGAGTCCAGATCTGAATCCCATAGAACACCTGTGAAGAGATCTCAAAACAGCAGTTGGGAGAAGGCATCCTTCAAATCTGAAGGCCTTGGAGCAGTTTGCAAAAGATGTGTGGTCCAAAATTCCAGTAGAGAGGTGTAAGAAACTCATTCATGGTTACAGGAAGCGATTGATTTCAGTTATTTTTTTCCAAAGGGGGTGCTACCAAATATTAAGTTAAGGGTGCCAATAATTTTGGCCAGTGCATTTTTGGGTTTCTGTGTGGGATTGTATCAGATTTGACTTTTCTTCTCTGTTTTTTTGTGTTGTTCCAATGCAAACCAAAGAAATGAACATGTGAGTACCAAAACATTTGCAACTGCAACAATTTTCTGAGAGAAGGGTTGCATTTTCTGACAGAATTGTAAGGGTGCCAATATTTTTGGCCATGACTGTATATATAATACTGATTGGGGTAGGGGGATAAGGGTGCCTGTTGGTGGGGGAAGGGTCTTGGAGCCCAACCCCTACCCACCCCCTGCATTGGGGGAGAAAGGAGCCCAACCCCTCTTTTTTTTCTTTAAAATAAATAAATAAATTAACAAACAATAGAGTGCTAATAGAAATATAGTGAACTGCTTGGGGGGGGGGAGGAAAGGTCCAAGAGCATCTGGCCCAGCCACACGCCTTCCTATTACAAAAATAAAAAAATAAAAAAATTAAAATAAAATTAACACACAGAAGATTGATTGGGAGTAGCACAGTGTGGCTAGAATGGGTGGTGCCCTATAGCTTTTGGGCAGCTTGCATAGGCACTATGTTGCCCAAGAAAGGTCGGGGGCAGCAAGGGCAAGCAGCCTGCGAAACGCAAGGTATCAGCTCAACCCCCACCTGTAATTTCATCGTCAGACAATGAGGAGTGGCCAGACTGCACTGCCATATGGGAGAAGTTGAGTGCACTGGAGAGGGAAAGAGCACAGGCCAGGGCAGTCATGGGTCCAACTGAGCAGCATAGGTCACATAGAGAGTCCAAGGCGCACAGATTGGCTGAGTTTAAGAGAATGGGGGACATTATGCTCTCTCGCATTGCTATTCTAGAAGCCGAACGCCCTGGGCCATCGAATGCATCTGCTGCTGGGATGCTGCTGGGAGCGAAGGGAACCCACAGCTTCAGTGCAGCGAGCTGAGGAGGCACCGGCTGAGACAGCGAGTGAGCAAGCACGACAGGAAGGTGGCAGTGCACCAGGTGGGGTAGTCCTGGTCGCACCACAATCTGATGTGGTGGTTCCAGGTGAGTTAACCATCACATTGGGCACAACACATGTAGGCCATGGGGCACCTGGGGTCAGGCAATGCCATTCTCTCTACAGGCACCTTTGAGTCAATTAGGTGCAGGGACCCCAGTGGTGGGAAGTTTAGGCATGACAACATTGCCAGGGGTGGCCCCTCAGTCAAGCACGAGACTCAGCTCAGATGGGTCAGCCAGCAGACATATTCCAAACACTGGTTACAATTCGGTTCCTCGGGAGGCGCTCCCCAAAGGTGATCAGTCATTGCTGCTTGGTGACCACCTCCTTCCTGCCACTATTGAAAAAAATTGGAAAGGAGAGTATATCGATATTTTTGAGTTACTGAATAGAATGTTGGAAGAAAAGAAGAAGGATAAAGAGGATGAGAGAGAAAAGGAGAAGGTGTCAATTGGTTACTGGGATTCTTTATTTATGCTGGAACCATAGTTAGAGTCCAGCCCGAAAGGGCCTTCTCTCTAATCCAATACATGGACTTGATATATAGGACGTATGTGGATTTCCCAGGGCATGCGTGGCTTTCTTATGATGAAGGCTTCCATATGAGAGCGGCACTGCGCCCCAGCATGCGCTGGGACGTGCTGCATAATGGGCTTTGGCTCCGATACATGACCCCTGCACGACCGATCCTGGGGGAAAGGTTTGATAGTGGACACCTAGTGGAGAAAGGGACTTAACCTGGCTCTTCCCGCTCTTGGGCAGGACAGGCGGTTCAACCCCGCTTGGTATGTTAGAAATTCAATGCCCATGGATCTTGTAACAGATGGCCCTGCAGGTTTCTCCACCAATGCGCCACATGCGGAGGACCCCATGTGGCAGCCACGTGTTTCAAAGGTAGAGTGGGGGAGCAGGGGCAAGGGAGAGCGGAAGTGCCAGGAAGCTGCCTCCAGGTTCTCCATAAGGGCCCCAGACCAATTAAGGTTCAAGTTTTACAAAGGTGGCTGGAAGGTTACCCAGATAGGGTGGCAGTCAAGTATTTGCTGGAAGGGTTTAAGTGGGGATTTAGGATCCCAGCCATGGGGCATAGGGTGGCCACCTTAACCAAAAACTTGAGATCAGTAGTGGGTCAGGAAGCTATTGTTAGGGAAAAATCGGTAAATAAGTAGCAGAAGGCAGAGTGTTGGGTCCGTTTCCTACCCCACCGGTGCCACATCAAGAGTATCCCCACTTGGGGTAGTGCCAAAAAAGGTTCCAGGTGAATTTCAACTGATCCACCACCTGTCCTTCCCGGCAGGGGATTCAGTTAATGCTCCCTCAGGAGCCATGCAGTGTCCGTTATACATCGTTTGACACTGCCGTTCGTATGGTATGTGCCTGTGGGATGGGGGCGGAGTTAGGGAAATCTGACATTAAGTCAGCTTTTAGGCTTTTACCCGTACATCCAGAAGACTTTTCGTTATTGAGTTTTGCTTTTGAAGGAAAATTTTATATGGATAGGGCACTCCCAATGGGATGCTCTGTATCATGTTCAGCGTTTGAGACATTTAGTTCCTTTTTGGAGTGGGCCCTCAAGTGTAGGGCAGGGTTAGCACAAGTAGTCCATTATTTGGATGATTTTTTATTTTGTTGGAGACAGCGCACCTCCCAGTGTCGGCGCCTTATGAATGCCTTTCGGGAGCTCACTCAGGAGCTTGGCGTTCCTTTGCCAGAAGGAAAAACAGAAGGTCCATGCCCAGTTCTGACTTTTTTGGGGATAGAGTTAGATACTGTTAGGCAGTCCAGCTGACTGCCTGAGAGCAAGATAATGGATTTGACTCAGCGCCTTAAGGCCATGCTAGCACAACACAAGGCTACTTTAAGGGAGCTGCAGATTCTGGTTGGACACTTGAACTTTGCATGTAAAGTCGTGGCTCTGGGCAGAGCTTTTTTGCGAAGGCCTTGTGACACTATGAAAGGCCTCAATAAACCTCATCACAGACATCGGATTTTGGCAGGCATGAGGCAGCATTTAGTAGTTAGGTTGAGGTTTTTAGAGGGGTTCAACAGTGTCTCATTTTGGAGAATGGAGCTGAGATTGGGAGCCGACTTTCAGGTACAAACAGATGCATCAAGATCCCTGGGGTTTGGCATATATTTACAAGGTTGGTGGTGTGCAGGGAGTTGGCCATTGAGTTGGCAAGCAGAAGGCATTACAAAGGACCTTACAGTTTTAGAGCTTTTCCCAATAGTGGGTGCGGTATGGTTATGGGCTGAGTCTTGGGCTAACTCAGTGGTAACCTTCTGGTGTGACAACCAAGCAGTAGTGCACATAGTTAATTCACTCACATCTAGATCACAGAGAGTAATGGCCCTTGTTAGAGTGCTCACATTACACTGCTTACAATTCAATATAGTTTTTCATGCCAGACATGTCCCGTCAACAGATTGACCTGTTCAGGCCGTTGGCTCCAGGGCCACGATCATACCCGGAAGTCCTACCAGATGAGGTATGGAGTCTTGGAAGGTAGAAGTGAATAGAGCTATGAGCTTTGCTGTGGCCCCTGGCACTCATCGTCATTGCGAAGTGGTGTGCAAGGAATTTTTCTCGTTCCATCAGGTAGAAGACCTGGGGCAAGTTTGGCCTGCCCCAGTTGATCATTTGGTGCAATTTTCTGTTCATTTGCACTGGAAAGGCTTGGCTCCCAGATCTATACAAGGGTGAATATAGGCTTTAGCTTTCTATGCCAAAGCTCAAGGTTACCAGGACACTACTGGAGCATTTCGCATTAGAAAAATGTTGGAAGGTTGGAGCCGAGAAAGAGCGGGTGTCAGAGACATGCACATGCCTATATCACCAGAAATCTTAGCCCGGCTAGGGACAGTTTGGGAGGCGGTGTGCTCTGATCAATTTGAGGTGAGCCTTTTTAAGGCAGCAATACTTATCGCCTTATTTGGGGCTCTTAGGATAAGTGAGCTGGTGCCAGCAGGAAAGAGCAATACGTCTCTATTAGACATTGGGACGAATAAAAAAACGGATCACAATATTCGTCAGAAATTGCTGATTCGTTAAATATTCATCCCTTCATTTTCGTGGGTTCCAGAGACCCCCACAAATATGAAGGGATGAATATTTCCCCATTTTTATTCCGGTATGGATGGCCAGATGCGACCCTAGGTGTATCGACAAAGCCTGGAAGGGAGTTAACAGGGAAGTTAGTAGGGCCATTAGGGCTCAAGGGGGTTCAGTTATTTGGCATCCCGATATTAGAGTTAGTTGCCCTGAGTTATATAGGGAAGACGGGGTGCACTTATCTGATCTAAGGCTAGATTTGTTTCTTTGTGACTTGCAAGGGGGCCTTATGGCTGAAATTTTCAGCTTGGTGGGGGGCTCGGGACATAACGTGTAGCCCCATGCTGTGGCAGGTAGTGCAAAGCAGGATAGGAGCAGGGGATTTATAGGGGATACACCCAGCGGGGGCTAGACACCCCTCCTCTCAGAATTTCAGTAAGAGAGGTTCTGCTGAGGGGAGGGGAAAACAGGGGACCCCAAGGACGCGGTTCTATTGGGGTCCCAAGGCTAGGCTTTAGACCGGCCTACGGTGCATATGGTCGAGAGGGTGCTTGGATGGAGAACAGTGCCCCCTTCCAGCAAAGGATTCTGCTGGGAAAAGATCTGGACCGGTCAAATAATATTGACAATGGTCTCAGACCTGTTTTGCACTATGGCAGCCCCCCTTAAAATTTAGGAAAATTAAAGCGTTAATAAGTTAATAAAGTTGTGGCCCTAGTTAACCCACTTTATTGTGTCTCATCTCGTTATTCCGGGCTGGGCGGGCAAGGTCCCTCCGGAATGGCATGCAGCCTCCGTGACGGGGCTTCTTTGCCTGCCCGTCCGGAGAGACGCTGCAGGGACTCCTGGGAGGATGGCCGGCAGGGCTAGGGGCAAGCCTTTAAGAAGGCTGCCCTTGCCTGCGCAGTCCTCTTTCCCTGCCTTTGGCTGCTTCCCACCCGGCCACCCATGTAGCAAGAATGAGACTAGCTGGTCACTTCGGGGCCGGATGGGAATTTTTCACCTGCACCTACATTGGCCTTTGGGTGCAGGTATTTTTTCTCCCATCCCATTCTTACTTACGCTGGGCGTTTTGGGTCCTTTAATAATAGAATGTCACTTTAAATAGGTCGCAACGGTGGGTAGTGCAAAGCAGGATAGGAGCAGGGGATTTACAGGGGATACACCCAGCGGGGGCTAGACACCCCTCCTCTCAGAATTGCAGTAAGAGAGGTTCTGCTGAGGGGAGGGGAAAACAGGGGACCCCAATGGATGCGGTTCTATTGGAATCCCGAGGCTAGGCTCTAGGCCGGCCTACAGTACGTATGGCTGAGAGGGTGCTGGGATGGAGGACAGCTCCCCTTTTGGCACAGGATTCCGCTGGGAAAAGGTCTGGACCGGTCAAGTAAGATTGACAAAGGTCTCAGACCTGTTTTGCACTACGGCGGGCCCCCTTAAAATTTAGGAAAATTAAAGCATTAATAAGTTAATAAAGTTGTGGCCCTAGTTAACCCACTTTATTGTGTCTCGTCTTGTTATTCCGGGCTGGGTGGGCAAAGGAAATTTTAAAGGTAAAACTACAAACAATTAGGGAAAACAATTTCAAATATTTTAAATTGTTTTTAAAATAGCTCTTTATAAATGCTTTGGCACGTAGTGTTGATATCCTCACTCTTAAGTCTGAGGAAGTGGACTTGTTCCACAAAAACTCACATTAAAATGTAGCAGTTAATCTTTAAGGTGCCAAAACAGCTTTTTCTTCCCTATTTGTTTTTGTTTTTGTTTTCTGTTCTTTTTCAAAATGCATATGAAAGTGATTCAGACTTCTTTAAAAGACCTGTGTTTGCTTAATGGTGTAAATAATGTACAAGATGAATGTGCAACTGTGGAAATGAGAAAGTTTGTGAAACTGAAATTCATAAATTTGCCCACCTCTACTCCTATGGTATGAGGATAGGTGAGCAATCAAACATAATACTTTCTATAAACCTATTTTATTGTTATGTGCCATCAAGATGGTTCCAATTTATGGAGACTCTGGTAAGGTTTTTGAGGGATGTGAGATATCCAAAGAATGGTTTGCTACTGCCACCCCTTTGTCAGTTCCCAAGACTGAGCAGGGAATTATAAAAGTAGTTATAAGTCAGATGCAACTTGATGGCACATAAAAAAACCCAACAACTCATGAGTCCCAGTCCAGCACTCTGTCCACTGTGTCACTTTGGCTTTTGAAATCTGTTCACACTTATTAGAATGAAGCAATATGGGGGAAAGTTTAATGTTTTGTCTTCATCACAAGAATCCTGAGATTCTGAAGTTATATGCCCATAAAATTATTCAGTGTGCTATAGTGGATAGAGTGATGGACTAGAACTCTGAAAACCTGGGTCCGAATCCCCACTTGGGCGTGGAAACCCACTGGCATGTGGCAATGCTAAAACCACAGCTTAAATATCTAATATAGCTTGTCAACCCTATGTGGGTTGCTGTAAATTGGATGAGACTTGATGGCACATAAAAAGGAAAACTGTTCTGCTTGCTGTGTGTTCTTTGGACAATTGAATCAATTGCTTATGTATGTGACATGATGGAAGTGTAGACTGCTCTGTGATGTTAAACCCTTCCAAGTACAACTGTCTGTAAATTATGCAATCACATGAATCTGAGGGTTCTTGCCTCCCTTGTCACCTCCCTTGCCCAGGTCAGCTGAGCTATATACGTATGAAGGAAATGTCACATGTCTCCTACGTACCTTTCATATCCCTGGACCTTCAGTACTGCTCTCCTAACAGAGTTTTACTTCTTTCCCTGTAACAATTCCATAATCTGGTGTTCATTTCACTGCAGACAGCAGTTGTGACAGAATTAGACAACTTGAGTGACAAGAAAAGGCTTGTAGATCAGGAAGCTTCTAAGAATCATCCGTTGAGAACAATTTCACCTACAGAATTTAGACAGCCCTCATAACCCTACAGTTGGTGATGGATAGGTAGCACTTTCCCTAACAAGGAATGACTTTCATATTAAAAAACATAAATTATTTATATTACTCCAGCGAGAAGAGCTATAAAGACATCAGCCTGTTAGACAATGCAAAGATATATTGTTATGAATTATACTTTAAATATTTAAAGGTTTTGAAAAATAAGATCTGCTGCTAAACATTTCTGCCATGTTTTATCTTTTGGAGATTATTGAGGTTGTGTGGAATATTATGAGGAAAATGGAATATTGGGATTATATTTACATTTACATTTTCAGAGAATGGGATCGAGGCTGCAGGAGACTTTGAGACTGAAAAACAAAGCACATGGTAATGTCTCGGGGGGGGAGGAAAGGAACTTACTGTACATGAGTGTAACTATTTAGGATTTGAGCTGGATCATCATGGTCATCTTTTTCTTACTCAGCCTTGGCTTGGGGAGGTAGTGCACAGGAAGTCCTCTCATACTTGGCACATGGTGTAGCTGGCACAGGATCAGGTAATATATTGCTCCTATTCTGGCCAAAGGTCAACTGGTCTTATCACTTACCAAAATGAGGGAAAGCATGCAATACGGTTCTTGCCTCAGTATCCCTCATCATGATGTTATATTTTTGCTGCAGATACATGCCAATTTAAAATGTCAAAATTCTAGTTCACCTAATGCCTTTCTCTTGCTTCTTCTAGATGTTTAGAACATCTTTTCAAAGGTAGGTAGTATTGTCAGACTCTTATTGTACATAGTAGTGTTGGGAATGCTGAGAAAGACCAGCTTTCCTGTAGTCACTTGAAGAAGCTGGAACTGAGGGAGTTATAAGTTTGAATGGGGACTCCCAGATTCATAGTGCAAACTCTTAGGTATACAGTGTGCTAAATGTGGTCTCTCCGTAATTTTATTCTCTTTAGAAGCTCCACTCTTCATTTCTGTAAAGGGTATCTTTCTTTTGATGTTTTGTCAGCATTGACTGAAACCTCATTAGCCTTCAGCCATTTCTATTGTAATCACACAGAATTCATGTGGAGAAAACTGCCATGTGAACAGCAGGAACTTCACACTGTTTAATGCTGGACACAGATATCCCACCGTTTCTTGAAGCTACAGGGACTACTTTAGCAAATATCTCTGTGTGAGCCCCTGTACGTATATGGTCTGTAATTCACTGTAATGTGCTGTAAAATGCAATGTATCACTTCAGTAAAACCACCTACACCTGAGAGCAACTATTTTCTTTCTGTTTTCCCAAGCAACACTCGCTTAAAAATTACATCAGTATTCTATTCAGCTGTATAGTACTGCTGAAGCTATTATAATTTTTCTTTGTTTTTTACATACCGTCAAGTTGCATCTGTCTTATACTGACCCTAACAGGGTTTTCAAGGTATGTGAGATATTTAAGGGGTGGTTTTATTAGCAACTCCCCATGAGATTCCATTAGGTAGGAATTTGAACCCAGGTTTCCCGAATCCCAGTCTGTCACTCTATTCATCGCACCACACTGGCTCTTGCTATAATACTTTCCACAAATATTTGCTCTTGAAAACACCTTGCTTTGCAGTAGCCAAAATCCTGTTGCTCAGCATAGCTTGCTTGAGTGTTAAGATCATCAGGAGAGGCCTCAGTCTTACCACCCTCACAGGTACATTTGGTGGGGACACGAGTGAGAGCCTTCTCTGTTGCTGCTCCCAGTCTTTGGAACTCCCTCCCACAGGAGGCCAGGCTGGCCTCATCTTTGCTGTCCTTCCACAAGCAGGCAAAGACCTTTCTCTTCAGGCAAGCTTAATGACTGGCTGCCTGAGTGGGTTTTTTTTTAATGGATTGCTGTGCATTGCTGCTTTGAATTTGTTTTTGGTGTTGCTTCTGTTACTGTCTTTTAGTGTGCTATTTGTTTGTTCCTTTTTAGTATTTGTATACTTACTGTTTTTTTAGCTTTATATATTGCCTTTTAATTATGTAAGCCACCTTGGGTCCTTTTAAGGAGAAAGGCGGGTTAAAAAATATAACAAACAAACAAATCTAGAATTGGTCCGTTAAATCAAGGCAATTTCGAAAGTCAACTCCACTGCAATGCATATGTGTGTTCGTGGTGGGAAATTGATTTTCCTCCATAGTATTTCTTATTGATTAAATAAGGCATAATGAAATACTATCATATTATTGTCAACCATGACAACCATGGGGCTGTCTCAATGTGTCATCGGCCCAACACATGAGAAGGGCCATACCTTGGACCTGGTTTTCTCAACGGGACTGGAAGATGGTGGTTTGGATGTGGAGGGGCTGGTTGTGACCCCATTGTCATGGTCAGACCACTTCCTGGTCAAGTTTAGTCTATTAGCTTCTTCTCCCCTCTGCAAGGGTGGGGGATCTATTAAGATGATCCGCCCTTGGAGACTAATGGATCCAGATGGTTTCCTGAATGCTCTGGGGGATTATCCGTCTGATATGGTTGGCGCTCCTGTCGAAGCTCAGGTCACCCTATGGAATAGGGAGATGACCCGGGCGGTTGACACGATTGCGCCTAAGCACCCTTTCCCTGCACGCAGAGCCCAGACAGCTCCTTGGTATACTTCTGAACTGCGGGCGATGAAGCGAGAGGGGAGACAGCTGGAGCGCAGGCGGAGGAAATCCCGCTGGGAGTCCGATCGAACACGACTTAGAGCCCATTATCGGGCCTATTTTGTGGCAATACGGCTGGCGAAACGGCAATATTTCTCCAGCCGTATTGCTTCCTCAGAATGTCGTCCAGCAGAGGTGTTTCGGGTGGTCCGGGATCTTCTTCAACCGGGAAATCCGGTGGAGGTCCCGGACTGCTCATCAGCTCGCTGTGATGAGTTTGCCATTCATTTTGAGGGAAAAATCGCTCAGATTCGCTGTGGGTTGGACTCCACCGTTACTGCAGAATCAGAGGATGTGTCCAGTGTGCCGTGCTTAGGTCAAGTATTAATGGATGAGTTTCAATTGTTGAGACCTGAGGATGTGGACAGGGTGCTTGGATCTGTCCGTTCTACCACCACTCTGCTCGACCCTTGCCCATCTTGGCTAATTGGAAGATCTGCCAGAGGGGTTCGCACCTGGGTCCTGGAGGCCGTGAACGCCTCTTTGAGAGAGGGAGTTGTCCCTACCACCTTGAAAGAGGCAGTAATTTGGCCACTCCTAAAAAAGCCTAACCTGGACCCAAGGCTGGTGGTTAACTACCGACCAGTGGTGAACCTCCCTTATTTGGGCAAAGTGTTGGAGCGGGTTGTGGCCGGGCAACTCCAGGCGCTGCTGGATGAAACGGATTTTCTGGATCCATTTCAATCGGGTTTCAGGCCGGGTTTTGGTACGGAGACTGCCTTGGTCGCCCTGTATGATGACCTTTGCTGGGAGAGAGACAGGGGGAGTGTGATCCTGTTGATACTCCTGGACCTCTCAGCGGCTTTCGACACCATCAACCATGGTGTCCTTTTGGATAGGCTGGCTGGGTTGGGAGTTGGGGGCACCGCTTTACAGTGGTTCCGCTCTTTCCTGGCTGACCGTGTCCAGAGGGTGGTGCTGGGGGACAGTTGCTCTGTCCCATGGCGTTTATGTCATGGGGTTCCTCAGGGCTCGATACTGTCCCCCATGCTGTTTAACATCTACATGAAACCGCTGGGAGAGGTCATCAGGAGGTTTGGGCTGAGGAGTCAGCAATATGCTGACGATACTCAGCTCTACCTCTCATTTTCCACCAATCCAGGTGAGGTGGTTTCTGTGCTGAACTTGTGTCTGGACCTGATAATGGACTGGATGAGGGTTAATAAATTGAAACTCAATCCAGACAAGACGGAAGTGCTGTTAGTGGGTGCTTCGCCGGACAGGCTGGAGGGCCATTTCCCTGCCCTGAATGGGGTTACACTCCCCCTAAGGGACAGGGTCTGCAGCTTGGGGGTGCTCCTGGACCCCAGTCTAACACTGGAAGCCCAGGTGGACTCGGTGGCCAGGGGCGCCTTCCTTCAGCTGCGGAAATTATACCAGCTACGGCCCTACCTGGACGAGTGGAGTCTCATGACAGTTACACATGCACTGGTAACATCTCGCATAGATTACTGCAATGCGCTCTACGTGGGGCTGCCTTTGAAGACGGTCCGGCGACTGCAACTGGTCCAGAATCGAGCTGCGCGGCTGGTGAGTGGTGGGGCCGCTAGGGAACACAGCAAGCCGATTCTGTTTAAATTACATTGGCTACCAGTTGCTGCCCGGGCCCAATTCAAAGTGCTTGTTTTGACATATAAAGCCCTAAACGGCTTGGGCCCTGGATACCTGAAGGACCGCCTCCTTCCATATGAACCTACCCGGCAGTTAAGATCTAGCCAGGGGGCCCTTTTGAAAGAACCGTCCCTCAAGGAGGTAAGAGAGATGGCTTGTAGACAAAGGGCCTTTTCGGCAGCTGCCCCCAGACTATGGAATGCCCTCCCAACTGAGATTCGTCTGGCGCCGACGCTGATGACATTTCGGCAGCAGGTCAAAACCTTCCTGTTCCAAAAGGCTTTTAATTGAAATAATATCAACTGTGGGTCCTGATGGCAATTTTTAGAGTATATATTTTAATTGCATTTTAATTGTTTTGTCTTTTTATTGTATTTTAACTGTTGTAAGCCGCCCAGAGACCTTTGGGTAGTGTGGGCGGCATATAAGTTAAATAAATAAATAAATAAATAAATAAATAAATTATTGCCACATCATATTTGTCCTCTCAGCTAGAGACTGATTAAAATTAACTTAGCTGCTGAAACAACTGTTCCCTGTTTGCTTCCAAGTCCAATTCAAGATGCTGTTTTTGACTTTTAAAGCATTTCTTCAAGAACTCAGAACCAGAACATCTCGTCCCGCACAAACTTGCCTAGCACATTAAAATATTTTACAGAGGCCTCCTCTTAGATCTGATGGGAATGTTGGCATGGCTAGGCTTTAACGTTTCCAATAAACACTTGAACTAGAAATGCTCGAGAATTTTGTTCAGTCCCCATTTGGAAGCAAATAAACTTGATTTACACTTTCTGAGCTAATGCACGGATTGTAACACAGTTACCCTGTTGATTCCATGCTTCTTCATTTTTTTCTAAACCAATCTATATTTTTTACAAGCAAGAAAATGCATATTAAAATTGTATGGTAATATTTTACCATAAAGTACATATAAGATGTATCTTTTCCCGTTAAGTATATATAAAATTCATTCACGTTATCACACAATTTTTTTAAAGAACAGATAAATATAAAAATCAGATGGAACGAAACTATGAACGTACACATACAAAATTAATATGGAGCAAAAAAAAAAGTTTATACATTCTAATTTTGACTTTCTCTGACTGGCCATCATCCCATGAGTTTAAATCTTTCAGGTAAAAACTGGGCCATTGAAAGATTGACTTTACCAGTTTTCCTATCTTGCTTTAAAGTGGGTAGTATTTAATTGTTGCATGGGAGAGCAGAGGGTGTGGGGCTACTCATCATGGCATAAGCCCTATTTATATGTTGTTCCTTACCACTTAATGCAATATTTAAATAGAGATGTTATATTAAACTGGATCCACAAGTTATATTTTAAAATATATAAAGAGCTCCTAGTAAGCATCAGAGAAACTTCCTTTTTAACAGGCAGGTAGGCCAGAGCTCAGCATATCTTAAACCATGAAGCCTTCCAGCCCAGCCTTTCTCCAGGTGATTGCAATTTATGTGTGGGTCAGGCAGGTAGAACTTCCACAATGGAGAATTCTGGGATTTGGAATCCACTCCCCCTTTCCACAGAATGGACAGGGGACAGTGCATCCCTACAAGATGTTTTCTGTGTTCAACTCACAACCTTGTTGTAAGAAGGGTGGGGAGACAAACTAAATTCTATATAACACTTCTGGCAGCCTTGGGTTTTTCAGACCTTCTCTCCTACAACCTTCTCTGCTACTAGAAACATGCTCCAAAGGGAATTCCAGTCCTCTGGAACAACCTTTGGGAATGCTTAATGGAACTTACCACGAGGACAGAATAATCATCCATGCTACTCATGATGGACTCCACTATTGAGCAAGATTAGTCTGGCGCTATATGCAGCCCCATCTGTATTGCCTTCAAATTGTTAAAATAAGCAGGAGATTAAAATCCTGGTGTATTGGAGCTTGTCTGCGGAGTTCAAATATTTTGCACGGAAAAGTAAGGTTGGGTTAGTTTTTCATAGAATCACAGTATAGTGAAGTTGGAAGGGGCCTATAAAGCCATCAAGTCCAATCCCCTGCTCGATGCAGGAGTACATATCAAAGGATATCTGCCAGGTGGTTGTCTGAGTTTCTCTTGAATGCCTCCACTGTTTGAGCACTCACCACCTCTCAAAGTAATTGGTTCCACTGTCGTACAACACTAGTAATTTCTCACTTGCATACTCTTGCATGGTGTTAAACACAGCCCCTCATGTTGTTCAATATAGCTCCTCTTTATCCCTGTTTAAATGCAAACAGTGAAGACACAGAAACAACGTGGCTGCCAATATCACAGCTTTCATAGGGTCACTGAGAACAATAAGAAAGTTGTAAAGAGTAGGCTGATGAAATCCTTCATTAAAACAAGAACAGACATAAATAATATGACAATGAGTCGTGAGTTGACTCGTTACTGTATAATGTGCCAATCATGTTACTGTTTTGACACATTTTGAATTTCTCTTTAAAAATTATATGTTTGTGTCTGAACGTAACACACACTTGCTTTCAAATTACACAACTGGGCATTTTTTTTAATGTAGGGAAAGAAGGAGGTAGAATTTCACCCTGTCCCCATATTGAATTAGTACTTTTCTCTTTCAGTCTACCAGGGCCCTTACCAACGAATTATGATGATTTATGTGTAGTGCTTTTCTGATAAGAACTGCTGTTCATTGGAGACTGAACTGAGATCAAAAAAACCATTTAATTTAGGACTTGTAGTTTCGCTTGAGTAAGATTGATGTAGACCAATGTCCACTAGATATGAACTGAGACCAACAAACCCATTTCTCTTTGAGTGTGAAGAGAATGCAAATCAGAACTTTAGAAATGGAAAACTGAAGTCTAAGAGTTGAGTGCCCTTTATTTAGATTTGCAGTGTAGCTGAGGAAATAACATTGTAGAACTTGTGTTATATCCATTTGTCACCGTAGATTGATGACAGATTGTGATGATTTTGGTAGGCTCTGGCTGATTTCTTTAAAACAGAGAAGGGAAATGGGCTTGTGAAAAGTCCAGCATGGCAATCCCATTGCATTTCTAAAGTGAAATATACATGTGTGAATATCGTGTGCTTCAATTTGATCTGAATTAATACAGAGAGCAACATATTTGCTTCTAGATGATTTATAGCCTGTCTACTTTGCTTATTTTCTGAATATTTAAAAGAACACATTTGAATGGGGAGGGGGGGGTCAAAGACATAAAAAGAGAGGAAATAAAGAGCTCTAACCTGGATGAGGGGTTTAACACTTGGTGCCATTAGCTACTGCTCCACCTCCAATGTGCAGACAAATCTTCCATTGGTTTCCTCCCCCCCTTTCCTCTCCTTCCTGTCTTCCCTCCCACCATATAAGTACTCAAATTTAATCAGCAAAAATGTTTGTTGAAGGGGAAAGTACACCTACAGTTAGTAGTTTCAATGCCCAGTACATAGAATACCTGATTAATTCTTTGCTATCCACCCCATCTGGAACACAGGCAGACACAGTGAAAAATAGAAAAAAGAAAAGTGCTGCAAAAAGAACAGCTAGTAGCACAAATAAAAGTGTAAAGTACAAAAGGAGAAGAAGAAAACTTAAGTCCTATTGCTAATGTTAATGCTAATGTGACTACCCCACTCAAATCTCACACAAGAGATTCAAGACGTCTGTGGCACATTCACTCACATAGGCATTCAATTGATTGGAGAATGCAAAATAACTGCTCCAGCTGCATAGAAAATAGAAGGGGAAAAATACTTCATTGCATACCCAACCTACTGAAAATAAAAGGGATTCATATAGGAATATCTAAAAGACTAATATTCTTCCCTTGTCGTGTCAAGACACAAAATGGTGACCTGGCACAGAACATGGACATTTATTTGAGTCCTCCTTGGGGTCCCATGATTGAGGTTTCCAGAAGATCTCAGACTTTTCATGGTGATTGAATGGTCAATCTTTTGCTTGGGCTTTCCTGGTTCTGTCAAAATATTGAATTTATTTTCCTAGTGAGATTCACCGTAGCCAAGTTTTTGTGGTTGTTAATTAAGTTTTTAAATCAAAGCAGTGAGACAGTATTTGTGCTTTGAGAGCCTCATGAATGCCTCTTCAAACTTCACTACTTTGCATGATATCAGTTTGGAAACTGGCAAATATCTCCCCTTTGCTTCAAATTCTGAAATAATTTCCAGACACAAAGCACATTCCAAATGGAAATGTTAACTCAGTCTGAGAGGTCAATGTCTTATTGAGGAGGGGAGTATCCTAAGATATGGAGTCCTTGACAGGGTGATAAAACTGATGTTTTTGTCAAGTGCAGGAACATCACAACTATTTTTGACAAAGCCATTCTCAATGCACTGAGGCCTGACCAGTGCATATTCATACGAAATTTCCTGAATTATTTTGCAAATTTGTCTTCAACTCTTTTTAAAACCTTTAGTGCAAATATTCAGAGAAAAGTGATACCTATGACCACTAGCTTCTGCCTTGGGCATCTCTTGGGCTATAATATGCAAATCAATATTCTGCAAAGAATGCTTCTTGCAGCCAAAGGCAAGCATTTTCAACCATCCGCTCTAAGGTGCTGAAGGAAACGTACGGCAGGAAGTGTTTAAAACTGATGCCATTTACCTTCAGCCCAAGGGAATCTCAGATACTATTGTTCCTTAGTTGTGAGTCAGTGTGGTGCAGTGGATAGAGTGATGGACTAGGGCTGAGGTGCACTAGGTTCAAATCCCTGCTTGGCCATAGAAACTCACTGGGAGATGGCACTAGTAAAACCAGTCCTTAAATATCTCATGTACCTTGAAAACCCTGTTAAGGTTGCTGTAAATCTGATGTGACTTGACAACACATAAGAACAACAAGAAAAACAACAACAACAATTGCCCCATGGAGCCAATTATGGATGTTCAGCACTGCTTGCTTTAACTATCAGTATTGTAGCATAGGCCTCATGGATATATCAAAGGTATAGGCCTGGGATATTCTCACATAGTTTAGGCAAAGAGAGAAACATTCACAAGTAGTATAGAGCTTCCTTTGTAACCTCATCCTTTGCCCATTCACCTTTGATCTAGCAGATGGCCCAATTCAGGAATGCGGGCAGGAGGAACCAGGTGATGATAGTCGAAACATAAACCCAGCAAGGGAGCCGGAGACTGAAGGTCATACATCAAGGCCCAGGAAGGATACATAAACATACCAAAAGATAAGGGGAAATGGATACACTTTCCTCCAGACATTTAGGTGCATCCCAGGCATAGGTCAAAGAGAGATGGGGCATCCTATATGCATATCTGTAAAGAACCAATAGATTAGCAAAGTTGGCATCATTATCAAATAAGGGACTGGATCCTGAATTTGGGGAAAGGTGACCAGTAGAATTGTAGTACTTTATGGCTCTTTGTTTGTATTATTATAAAACATCTGTACACTGTATTTTTGGGGTCTTCTGTGCTTTTAAGAGAAGTCCCAGCTGACCTTTTCTTTGTTGTTTATCAATAAAATTGGACTTTGGTTCAGCTGGCTGCGACTTCCCTGATTTCCTTGCCGGAGAAAATTAGAACACAGGCTTGACCTGTAACAATCTCAAAAGTGTCCAAACATAGGGCTGGAGGTGCCTTCTGACATCATGAAGTTTTAGGATGGACTGAATTCATAATGGCTCCAGACTAGGAATTGGAAGACATGTTCACCAAGTAAGTATGTAAATTAATAGGTACATTTTGGATTGCCATGGACGTTCAGCTCTGCCTACATAGTTCATGAATTTAATCCTACCCGTATGCATGTGGAGGATTTGTGGCTCTCTGGTTCATACACAAGGATGCTGTCTTTGGAACAGCCTGAATGATATCACCAGGAGAGCTCTACTTTCATTCTGTTTCATCTTCTGGGTTGAATCCTATCAAAGTGGACCCTTTCATAGAATGATCAGTTGGAACTAGAGATGGGCACAAATCAGAAAAAATATGATTCATTTTGATTCAATTACGAATTTATTATTTTTTCTGACAAATCGATAAATTGATTCTTCAATTCATTTTTAAATTTTAAAACCCTATAAAATGCCCCACAAAGCACCTAGAAACAACACATTCACAGAGTCACTTTCTCTGACCCTCCTCTATAAGCCGTGCAAGTTTGGTGAAGTTTGGGTTTCACACCTCTGAGTTATACACCCACAAGTAGCCCCCCCCAAGAAAGTCCCCCCCCCAGGCACCTAGAGAAACCAAAAGCATGCAGAAGCTTTCTCTGGCTCTCCTCTACAAGCCCTCCATGTTTGGTGAAGTTTGGGTTTCAGACATCCATGTTATATACCCACAAAGTGGTTCCCTCCAGGATAGTGCCCTTTAGTAGCTGGCTTGCGTAAACCCAAGCTTCACCAAACTTGGAGGGACTGTAGAGGAGAGTCAGGAGAAGCTTCTCTGTGATTTTGCTGTCTATAGGTGCCTGGGGAAAACATTTCTGGGGGGGGCAATTTGTGAGTGCCTAACTCAGACATCTAAAACCCAATCTTCACCAAACATGGAGGGCTTGTAGAGGAGAGCCAGAGAAAGCTTCTGCATGCTTTTGGTTTCTCTAGGTGCCTGGGGGGAACTTTCTTGGGGGGGCTACTTGTGGGTGTATAACTCAGAGGTGTGAAACCCAAACTTCACCAAACTTGCACGGCAAGGAACTGTAGCAGAGAGTCAGAGGAAGCTTTCCTGAAATTCTTTTGTCTCTAAGTTCCTGGGGGATTTTTTGTATCCAAATGAATTGATGAATCAAAAATCGCTAAAAATTCATTGATTCAGATTCGTTGGGGCATTGATCCGTATGAATACGAATTGACAAACTAGCAATTTTTGAATGAATTTGGTGGTTCATTTTTTAAATTTGTGCCCATCTCTAGTTGCAACCATTTAAAATATCCTTTCTTCTAGTCAGAAGTGGTATTATCAATAGTGTACACAATCTGCATAGACTGGGGATTGTAAAAATTACTGGTCTCAGAATATTCAGCCCATAGGCAACTTGTGACTGAGTAGGGTGTGGATACTGCCTCAAGATATGAGGGACTAGTCTCCTTCTGCACAGTGCACAAGCTGTCCCTTCTCCAGCCCATATAGCCACTGTCATGTAAGGTGTATAATGCTGTAGACATTTTCTTCTATTATATTCCTGACCCAGTTTTTAGGGCTCAAATTCTGATGTGTAGAGTGGGTATTAAGAACTATATAATGAGTCTGTGAAGATTTTCAGTCATCCAGGTGAGGGTATTTGGAAGTTGAGTCATGGCAACTGGACTTCTTTCTTATTAGGTTGAAACATTTCACTACCCATCCAAGTAGCTTCTTCAGACTGAAGATTGAAGAAGCTACTTAGATGAGTAGTGAAACGTTTCAACCTAATAAGAAAAAAGTCCAGTTGCCATGACTCAACTTCCAGATATATAATGGGTCCATCACACCATTGTTGCTTGGTGACCCGTTACAATAAAAGGATTTAGAAGTATAGTTCATTTCCTATAGTTGTATAGTTGGCAACTATAGCTAAAAACTGTTAAAGTTTTTTACTAAATTAT
Organism: Intellagama lesueurii; assembly: GCA_037013535.1. Taxonomy (NCBI): domain Eukaryota; kingdom Metazoa; phylum Chordata; class Lepidosauria; order Squamata; family Agamidae; genus Intellagama; species Intellagama lesueurii. The sequence goes on along the minus strand of JBAJHW010000004.1, from coordinate 66,360,114 downwards.
TTATTCATTTTTTCAAAAAAACTCTGGTTTATGAATGTGGGATATTGTGCTTCTGTAGCCATAACTAAAAAAACCAGGAAATGGCCTGATATTGTTGCACAATATTGTGTCCTCATTGTTGGTGGAGAAAAGGATGCCAAGCTGTACAGAGCAAAGGGCAGCCTGAATGTTGACAAAACCAATGTCAGCAGTCAAGATGGTCTACAGCATACTCTCTTGTGATCACTACCATTCACAGAGTGACACCACACACGGGACAATCTCAAAAAGTGACTCCCTTTTTCATCAGTCAACCAGTTTTCACCCAAACACAAAACAATTGTCAGGGCTGTTTTTCAGCAAGTGTGAATGGTAGTGAACAGTGCTGATCCGAGGTCCAGTTTAAAAGTTATATTCTTTTCTTTGGGAATCACCCCAGTTTTTGAATTGCCTTATTCAATGCTGATTTGCTCTGTTGCACAATATCTATTGTTGCACTCTCATGCAGCAATAATCACTTGCTTTACATGAACAGATATTCTTTAAATTATCAGTAAGGATAATACAGATATCTATGCATTATACTTTTTCTAGCTATAATTGGTTTCGATTGCATCTTATTAAACATGTTGTCCATAACATTTATAATGGATACATTTCATTTCCATCAAGCGATTAAAGAGGAACGAATAAAGAGAATATCTGTTCTGGACACCTGCAAAGCCCTTGTTTCCCCTTTTTCCAATTCAATTGCTCTATAGACAATCTGGATTCTTCTAAATAGATTCATTTTATTTATAATACTATTTATAATTGTAGGACTCTGTATTGTAGATTCTGTGAAAGGTCACCGTGTTAATAAGAATGCTTTCATTGTCTTCAGAATGGCCTTTTTCCCACCCCGATCAACTCCTGGAAAAAAAGGTTGGCCTAATTATACCAAATATGCTATGTTCTTCCACATAATTTTACTCAGATCAGTGGTATGACATGTCACATTTCAATTATGTTAAGAATTGTTTTCTAATTCCATCTTTATTTTTTGTTCATTATTTCCACTCAAAGCATTTGATATTTGTAGTGTCTTCTACAAATATCTCCCAATGCCCATCATGAATAAAGACTGTGTACATACTCATGGCTCTATATTTTGGACAGGAGCATGGGTGCTTAACCTGATGGACCTTTAGTTTTTCCCTTTTCTCTTGGTAACTTGGCACACTTGGCAAAACAGAGAAGCATGAAAAACAACACAAATAAGGTGAAAAATGGCGATCGGCTAGTGAGAAGGAGAGGGAGACAGTCAGTCAGATGGAGAGATAGTCAGGGAGGGATGAGTAGAGATAGAGTGTGGAGTTTGGGGAAATCTGAGGAGTGATTCTAGTTAGGAGTGTATTATCAAACAGAAGATTGTTATTAATAATAAATTTACCTAAAGAAGATATTCATGAATTATTATCAAGTTCTGTAACAATAAACACGTTATATTTAAATTACTTTGAAGTGTGGACCTGCATCATCTTCCTGAAGTAATGGTGATTTAGTGATCACCTGGTGGCAGCAGTGGAATAGAGGGGATTGTTTGCCTTCGTGTGCTCTGAGACTTGACGGTCAAGTAAGGGGACGAGGGTGAACGCCACAATTAGTGCTATCAGTGGAGCTGAAAACAAAGCTTCCCCACTGTGCCTCCTGGGAGAAGAGCCAACCTTTGTGGCCTTGGGCAAGCTGTACCCTATCAGGGTGCCTGCCGAAAAAGAGAATGCTAAACCACTTCAATATTCTCTAGTTGGAAAACCTTGAAAAGTGTTGCCATAAGGCAGAACTGACTTGATGAAACTTTTTATATCATCTATCTATCTATCTTGTTCTTAATTTGAAAAAATGTATACTACTGGTAATTCTTAGATTTTCCATTGTTTGAATGGTGCTGTCTATTGTTGCTCTTGCTTTATAAGATATTCAGAGAGAAAAAGAAACTACATTTGAGTATTTTATGAGTTAGTCATATCCAGTTATGTTAGATGTTCAAAGGCATTACTTACATTTACCCAAAATATATTTCACCTCTCAAAAGTAATATTCGATAAATTTTTAACTCATGGAATGGTGGTTAATGCTCTGGCAAGATTACTCCACACTGATTTATAGTTAAGGAGATAAAATAAGGCATCAAGATCTCTCATGCAGTATAAATGTTTTATGTTTCACTGTTCCTATTTTCACAGATTGCTTTCCACAAAGTAGAGATGAAATGTTCTTAAAAAGAATCCTACATAGTAATTTTCTGGAATCATTTTTTATTTTTTATAACAAGACATTTTATTAGATGCGGATTTTGTGGAGAAAATTCACAAAATCTGATATAATGCTCAATATATATATATTTATACATATACATATACATATGTACATATACAGATATATATGTATGTGTATATGTATGTATGTATGTATATACACACACAAACACACACACATACATATACATATACATATATACAGACAGAGAGAGACCAAATGAAAGTTCTCTGTGCAAATATTACCTTTGTGTGGAAAGATATTCACATTAGGAGCAATATATCTGCAGAACTGGACTTCATTAATGAGATGTTAGGGTTTTTTTTTTTTCCTCTTAGCTTACACCTCATTGAGATGTCCATCCAGCTATGAAATGTTTCCTCATCCACAGATAGATAATCTCTTTTCACTGATCAATATTTCCTCTCAGTTCTTTTTTGGTGCTAAAATGCTTTGCATGATTTTGCAGTGCACTGGTCTGTATAAAATGGGGAATAGACAAAAGATACTAGCAAAATTCCTTGGTTGTCTCCTCCCAACTCAAATATTCTGCATTTTGTTCTAGACCCAGAACTCAAACTTGTTCACTGACATCAGTGTAGACTTTCATCTAGACATGAATATAGAGAGATACATGCTTTTGACATTGTGTTATAAGTGTATCTGTATAGACCAAAAACCATGATACCAGTATTATTCATGTTGTGAACATTCATACAATAAGCCATGGCTTGTGCAACCCCAAATTGTTGCTTATACCACAACTTGGGTCACTGATTATGAAAAAGATACTTTTTTAATCATCTGTCATTTTATTCAAAAAGACATTTTCATATCTTCCTCTTTCTTGTTTGTTTCATCTCAAGCTATTAAGCTGAAATATGTATTCCTGAACCAGACCAGTGGCTCTGAGCTGCTGAGACCCAAGGACATATTTTAGATAAGATGTATAAATGATGTGCTTAAGTGCATGTCATTATTAAGGTTTTGCTTCTGGCTTTTCCAACTTATTTTCTAACCAGATACATTATTTCTAGTTTATCCCAGCAATTTCCAATCCATTTTGGTATTTTCTATGAAAATAATAGTTGCTATATTCTGAGTTGCAGAGGAATTTCCCCTACCCAAGACTTTCTCCCTACACAAGAAGGCAACCATTGCCATTCTTATTTTTGTAGCATATAATGTGCATGTGGGTTTGAAACCTTGTATATTTACCATGTTAGCAATGATTGACAAATGCCACTTCTTTTTTCTGATCGATGCCTCTTCTTTTACAGCTTTGTGTAGCAATCATATAACATGATCCTCTTTGTAATAGAAATAGCTGTACACATCAAATTTGTCCAATGAAGACAGTTGAGAATTTGCTTTCAGTTTATTATTGAGAAGAATGTACAGGAACATACAGGTTTCCTTGTGTTCAGTATAGAAACAACTTGAGATTTCAAAAATGAGAATCCCCCTCCCCCAAGCCAAATTAACAGATCGATCCATCCCTAGATAAGACCATTAGAACATAGAAAGAGTCTAGCTGGATGAGTTTACAGGTCTGTCTAGCCAAGTGTCTGGATCCTCCAGTAGCTGATGAAGTTGGGATGCCCACAAACAGGATATGAGAGCAATTGTGCTTTCCTAATCATGCTATTGAGAAGAAATTCTTTATCAACCTCATTCAGCTATTATTTATTTATTAATTATTTTATTTATTTATTTCATTTTATACCGCTCATCTGGCCGAGGCCACTCTGGGTGGTTTACAACATGTAAATATAACCAATCAAATGCAATTTAACATAACAAAGAATAGAAATAATAAAATCCAAATAAGCAGTAACTCAAAGTATTAAAATAAATCAAAATAAAACTTTTGAAAACATTTAAAACATATAAGATGGTGGACTGGTCAGATAGGCTAATTAGCTAAATTTGCAGGTATGTCATTTTCGAATGCCTGCCTAAATAGCCAGTTTTTTAGTGACTTTTTAAATATCACCAGCGAAGGGGCCAAACGAATTGTAGGGGGGGGGGGAATTCATTCCACAGCCAAGGAGCAACTGCCGAGAAGGCCCGGTTTCTTGTCTTCTCCCTCCGACTTCTCTCGTGTTTAGCATCCTCAGCCGGACAGCTTGGGATATTCCTGTAGAATGGGCAGCTCTTGTTGGAAGTAGGCATTCTGCCAGGTAGTGAGGTCCCAAATGGTTTCGGGCCGTATAGGTTAAAACCATCACCTTCAAGTTGGCACAGAAATATTACTATAAAATTAAAGCTCCTGGGACTTACTATATATCATGAATATTTGTTATCCAACTGTTCTATTATTTTTTAAAAATGCAAAAACTTTCAGGTGGAGTAATGTCAGTGTAATGCAACCAGCATATATTTTTTTGAAACAATTTGCCTTGAATTAAGAATTTTCTGTTGACTTCATTTGTTGCATACTACATCACGTGTTATGCTGTTAATTAAGGATGGGACTTCTGTATTTTAATGACAGGGGGATCAAAAGAGGATCTTTTTGTTGTTGTGAGGATGCTAGGTATCCGTAGAAGTATAGAATCATAGAAAATTAGAGTTGGAATGGACCTATAAGGCCATTGAGTCTAACCTTCTGCTCAATGCAGGAATCTAAGCCAAAGTATATCCGACAAATGCTTGTCTATCTTTCTCTTGAATACCTCTAGTGTTGGAGCATTCACCACCTCCAGAGGCAATTGATTCCATTATTGTACTGCTCTAACAGTTAGGAAGTTTTCCTTATATTAAAAAAAATCTGGCTTCCTATAACCTGAGTCCATTTTTATGCATCTTGCACTCTGAAATGATGGAGAACAGATTCTGCCCCTCCTCTGTATGGCAACCTGTCAAGTATTTGAAGAGTGCTATAATCTCTCCCCTCAGTCTTCTTTTCTCAAGGCTAAACATGCCCAGCTCTTTCTGGCTTTACTCATAGAGCTTGCTTTCCAGACCTCAATCATCTTTGTTCCCCTTCTCTGAACTGTTCCAGTTTGTCGACTTCTTAAACTGTGATGTCCAGAACTGGACACAATACTCAAGGTGAGGCCTAACCAGTGCTGAATAGAGGGGGAATAGCATCTCACGGGATTTGGAAACTATACTTCTATTAATGCAGCCTAAACTAGCATTTGCCTTTTTTGTAGCCACATCACACTGTTGGCTCATATTTAGCTTGTGATCTACGACAATTCCAAGATCCTTCTCGCTCATAGTTTTGCTGAGCCAGGTATCCCCCATCTTGTAACTGTCCATTGGTTTCTTTTTCCAAGGTGCAGTACTTTGCACTTATGCCTGTTGAATTTCATTCTGTTGTTTTCAGCCCAGTGCTCCATCCTATCAAGGTCATTTTGAATTTTGGTTCTAGGGTATTAGCTATTCTGCCCAATTTTGTATCTTCTGCAAATTTGACAAACATTCCCTGTACTCCCTCATCCAAGTCATTAATAAAAATATTGAAGAGCACCGGATCCAGGACTGAGCCTTGGGGTACCCCACTTGTTATCTCCTCCCAGTTAGAGAAGGACCCATTAATCATCACCCTCTGAGTACGATTCTGTAGCCACTTAATGCAACCTAATGTAACCTGTTAATGCAACCTAAAATAGCATTTGTCTTTCTTGCAGGCACATTGCATTGTTGGCTCACTTTTTGATCTACAATTTCAAGATCCTTTTCATTCATAGTATTACTGAGCCAAATGTCCCCATCTTGTAGCTGTGCATTTGGTTTCTCTTTCCTAGGTGAATAACTTTGCACTTATCCTTGTTAGATTTCATTTTGTTGTTTTCAGCCCAGTGGTCTAGCCTGTCAAGATCTTTTTGAATTTTGTTTCTGGCTTTCAGAGTATTAGTTATTCCACCCACTTTTGTCTGACCAGAAAATTTGATAAAGAATTCCCTGCACCCCCTTATCCAAGTCATTAATAAACATGTTGAAGAACACCAGGCCCAGGACTGAGTCTTGTGGTATCCTGCTTGTCACCTCATCACAGTTTGAGAAGGCACACTGGTAAGCACTCTCTGTGTATGATTCTGCTTCACTATTTGGACGTCTTCATGGACTCTGAATTTGGATTGCCTTCCCTGAATATCTGATAATCCGAACTTTACAGTTCCTCCTTAATCCCTTCCTTGGTCTGGGATTTTACTAGCCAGCAGCTTCAGTTGCTTCACCCAACGTGGAACAGGGTGCCTTTGGATAGATTTGTCAAGGTCAAGAGTATGACACTTAAAAAGAAATCCTCAGAGCACTATATTATTTATAATGTTCTTTGGTGGTTTGACTCTGTGGGGATATGTCACAGCTGACAATTTTCCCTGTTAAGGCTTAATTTTTCAATTTAAGTTCAGATAACTACATCAAAGTTCAGATAACTACATCAAAGTTCATTTGGGCATCTGAGTATATTTATTTTCATTGTTTAAGGGCTGAAATAAATCTTTCTCTGCACATCCACATCTTATTCATATCCTACTCATTTTAATTTTCCCAGGTAGAAAAATAATTCAAAGTAACATCAGCTTGTCTAATTAACAAGCTGTATTCATCTGTTTCTTTTCTATGTTCTGTATAGATAAAACTGGAATTCAGAATTATTGAAAACATGCAACCAGGAAGTTACAGATGCTAATATTCAGGCATAGAATCATGCAAGTTATGAGAAATAGCAGGTATAAATGCTTAAATCATACAAAAGTTATACATATTCTTACAACTTTGGAAAGCTGTAAACAGAAATACATTCAAAATATATAAAGGCAAAACTTAAGTTGCAGGCAAAATTTAAATCATATTTCAATCTTATTTCAAAACGCAGGTTCAAAAATCATGTAGTCATTAAAGTTACAGGCAAGAATTTAATTCATGTTTCAAAATTGCAGGAACATTAAAAGTATGATGAAAATACCAAAAAGAATGTTTAAATTATACTCTAAAAATGTAAGAGCTTATATCCTTAAAAAGGCACAATCAGAAAGTAGAGAGTACCTTTCTTAAAATTATCCCATTTCATAAAAGTTAAAAAAAAGATATCACTTATACTTTATTCAGACAGTAAAGGGAGCACATTTCTAAAACACATTATTACTTTGAAAAGTAAAAGCATTATAGCTTTAAGTAATGATTTGTAGCCTTAGTCTATTTATATACACAGAATTCTCTGTTGCCTTGCATCTGCTTTTTGGGGGGACATTTTTACAAGTTCTTTAGTGATTTTATAGACTAGCACAAAAAGAACACATGGGGGGAAATGAAACGAAAAGCACACAATGAAAGAGGCAAGCCCTAAGAGAACCCAAAATAAAACAAAAGTTTTCATTGGGCACATCCCTACTGTTTACTGCCATGCCAAATGTTATACTGTTTGTTACGCTGGCATAACTCTGCAAAACAATCATGTATGTCTATCAAAAATAAACAGCTGAGCACTCTGGTTATGCCATAAATGATCAGCAAAAGCAAATGAGCTTTGGACAAATGTGTCAGCTACTAATTTTTGTCAGAGATTTTTCTGAAAGCTATCCTGAATCTTCTCTGCTGCAAAAGTGAAAAGAACTACCTTGTGTGAAAGATTTTTGTAGTCATTCTTCATAAGAAACATCAAAGCATTTCACTAGAATTTTACATATCCATGCAGTGCAACTTAGCATTTGTTTCTTTCTGTGGTCCCATCTGGTATTGCACTTTCTGATTTTCCCTTTTCTTCTTATAAATTCATTGATAATGCTATGAAAGAGGAACCATTCATATTTGCTAAAATGTGGATTTGAAAGAAAGAAAATAGATAAGAACAGAAAGCACTGTTCCAGCACAGAGACCTTCAAATGTTATTAGACACCACTTGCTCCTTGACTTTATTATTATTATTATTTTTAAAAAGATTTTATCTCAAACATTGAGGTAACTGGCTTGGGGGGATGTAAATGATCTGTCAGCTTGTCAGACAGGACTTTTTACTACCCCAAAGCCACATTCTGTTGCAGAATTCACACAGGATTAGATCTACAAGATAGGTATTTCGTGACATTTTCACTTGAAGAGTTGTAAGCAATATCTCCAATGTTCAATCACTTGTCCTGTACAGATTTGTTTGTTGAGAAACAGTCACAAGTCCTCCCTGTGTACAGTGATTGTGAGCTTCTGGGACAGCAGAGAGCATGGAGGTGATCACTGAAGATTCTGTGGATGGAAATTTCTGCTCTTTCCCAGAGGAAGAGCAGGCATGTGGTAGAAGGTGATTGTGTACTATGTGAGTCTGACAGCACACCTCTGGAGACATGACAGACACTGACTGAAGGACATTTATTCAAAAGAGATAGACTGAACAGGAAGGGAGGAAGAGTAGCATTTAATGTCAAGGATGGATACACTTGCACGGGGATCCAGGAGCTGGACCATAGGAGGCTGGTGAACAGAATTTTGTTAAAAATCAAAGGAAAGTGAAATAACAGTGAATAAATGTAAAGGTCTGATACAGATTTCCAAGACAGATTTAAGTCTTGAATAGTGACTTCTTCAATAAGATTATTCAACATTAAAAGAAGCAAGAGATAGTAGAAATAGGAGACTTTAATGTATAGATATGACAATGTCTTTCTCTAATGTCTTGAGGAAGTGGACATGATCCACGAAAGCTCACATTAAACTGTAATAGTCTTTAACGTTCCACAATCCCTCTGTCTTTTTCCCTTTTTTTCTTTTTCTTTTCCTTTTTGGTCTGTTATTCAGTTACCCTGGTATCTTTTGGAATTCCAGCACTGCTAGGAATTCTTTAACTTCCCTTGTTGACATATACATGAGGAAGAAGCAACAAGGGGGTCAGCTACCATGAAATCGGTCCCAACCTCTAAAAACTGACCAATGAAATGGAAATAATGGAGGCCTATGGCCTGTTTAAAGAGTAGATCGCAGCTCATGGAAATTTCAAGCAATATACTGTGTTTTCGCTGGGAGAAATTTTGGCAGTCCGGGAGTTGCAAAAACAATTATTGGGGGCTGTACATGTTATCTATCCATAAAATAAGTGAATGTTACAAAGGTGGGCATATCATTGGGTGGAGTGAGGTGGTGGGAAAGAGACAGTGTGCTTTCCCTTCCCATGAGTCTCTTCTCAAGCATAGTAAGAGACACTGTTCTGTTGTCAGAGCTGATGTGAGATTCAAGTACCAGTGAAGTTGGCCTTTTGATGTGAAATGGGGGGGATAGCTATTCTCTTTTTCTGCAATGCTAAATTACTTAGGGCTGGCCTGATAATTTAGCATAAACATGAAATTATTTCAAAACTCAACATAAATTGAATTAGTAATTGTCCTTAATAGAACACTAACTACAACACTTTTTGGTTAAATGTTATCAAGGTTTTCATTAGTTTGGCCCACAAACCAGTTTTGTTTTGTTTTTTGGTGAACATTCCTTTTGGCATCATGAAGGTTAAAACGTCATCCGAGTTTTTTCTTTGAAATTATTAGCCTTATTAGCATCAAGCATGATGCAATAAAATTGATATCTCAGTCACCAGGGTCACAGGGTTGCCCTCCACAGTGCAAAGAGTAAAAAGCCAATACTTTAATCTCTTCATTAAAAGATACTCTTGGGTCAGAGAAACAGATTAAACATTATGCCATCAAAAAGACAGAGCCAGCCAAATTTCTTTTATGTAAATATAAGTGCCTGAGAGTATTTTGATCATGGTGAGGAATCAAATGAGAGAAGGGGGAAAGCAGCTTCATTAAAAATATGTGTGACCTGGCATCACTACAAATCAAAATAATCAGCATTTCCCCCTTTCAAAAGAATTCTTTGTATCTCAAACCCATCACCTCTCTTTTAATGCTGCTGTACAAACTGTTTGTTCTACTCACATCTGGTCCCTTAAGTGCACGTTCATTAGTCGTATGCTTTCAGTTAGAATAAAAGGCCAAATGTCAAAGCATTTGTGAGCAAACGCTAAAAAACACGGCTGTCACAGATTAGCTGATTCTTCTTCCGGAGTCTTTCCCCCCCTACAGAGACTTTCCAATGAAATTAAGAGGTACATCAGTTGAAAGGCTGGGGGAAAGTCACATACATATTTTTTGTCATATTCTGGTTTTCCTGTTCCCCATGCAGTCACAAGCAGTTATTTGAGATCTTCCCTGGGCAGTTCCAGATGAGGCTTTTATCACAATATCATCTTGCCTGATTTACTGAATTTAGTGGAGGCTTTATCAGTTGCCTTCTACAGATAATGCTCCTTTCTTTTTCCACCACTTGCCCCATCCTTTTTCCTACCTTGGAAAATCTATTCAAAAGAAAAGATTAAATAGCTGTTAATTACCTTCTAGTTGCTAACACAGTAAAAGACTCATCCAGACTTGCGCCACGTCTTTGGCTTAATGCCAAGCCTAAAGATTTCAGCATATGTTCATATAAACCTCATATTTCAGATTTAGAAGAGTAGCCCTGTTAGCCTGTGCAAGCATATCAGGAAAAATCCAAAGAAACAAAACAAAACAAGAAACACAAAAACATGTGGCACCTAAAAGGCATAGCTATTATATTTTAATGTAAGCTTTCCTGGACAAGTCCATTCCATCAGACAAACAGGAAAAAAAATGAAATGCTGAATGAAATATCAATTTCACAAGTATGGACTGAATCAAAATAAACTCAGGGCTGTATCATATGATAAGGGAAATGCACATTTCCTGGTTTTACAACTTTTCCCATTCAGGCATACAGTTCCTTCAGAGCATGATCAGACTTGCAAATGAGGTCCTTATATACCTCTCTTGAAATAACACTCTTGGTAAACAGGGACGCCTTCTCCTGTCACATTCTTCAGAGACCCTCCAACTCTTGGGTGGGGCAGCAGGGTTGGCCCCAAGGCCTAGCTATTTTTTATCCAATGAAGAGTCCTGTGGCACCTTTAAAGACCACCTGCATCTGAAGAAGAGGGCTGCAGTTTGTGAAAGCTTATACCACAGAAAACCTGTTAGCCACAGGATTCTATTGTTTTTGGTAAAAATAAAAATTCAAATTACAGCATGACTGTAATTCAACTTGCAAAATAATGGGGGAGAATGGGTGACAGGAGGAAAATGTTATCAACACAGACAATAAGAAAAAGGGAATCATGTTCAATAAATGGAATGTTAACAGTAATAAGGAATAGGGCAAGATAAACAACATGGTTTCAATGAGAATAGCTTTTGCGATACAAGGGGGAAGAAATTAATCAAACTGAATAGTGTGAGTTAAATTATACAACACACCACACATGGCTTGCCATTGTATGTCCTCTGGAGGGATGTGTGTGTGGGTGTTCTCAGTTGGTTTCTGGAGAATTTAGATTACGTTTAACAACTAGAATTAGATCAAATTTAATAGCTCTTCTGTTTATCACGCAAAAGTAAATGAATCACTTGGATCTTTTCTACTTGCACTTTAGAGGATATTACAGAAATGAGGAATGGCACACAAAACTGGAGAAGGCAATTTTGTTTTAACTACGTATGGCTTCACACAGAAGGCTTCCTTTACTTATTTCTTAAATGCTTCTTACATGATGTATTGGATTTGTTGGAACTTAATGGCAGCCGATCTGATGAAAACCACAAAAGAAGAAACTCTTCAGAGCATTACTTATCCCAGAATATTGATTTTAAAATTTACAGAGGGAAATGAGACAACAATGGGGTAGAGAGAATGTCTGAAGTTGTTTGAAAAACTGAGAGAAGAAATAATACATTAGCTTCTTCACTCCCTCAATCCAGGCACTTTGGGGCCCAGTTTCTCATGAACTCAGAGCAACACAACATGGCCCACTGCTGCTGCTGATATGGCAAATGTGTGGGCAGATATGGTTCTCCAACTCCCAGTATTCCTCAAAATTGGCTATCCTGGCTAGAGTTGATGGAAGTTACAGTCCAGCACCATCTGGAGAACTGCATTTTGCTCATCCCTTCACTACATCTGGCTGTATGTGCCAGAGTGAGAAAGGCAGGCAGGTGAGTGTCTGAGGTCAGCAAGAATGAAGCTGAGCCAGCCCAGGATTTCCCTTTCTTCAAAATTATATTAGTAGCTGGGATAAAGGAAGATTGGGCTCAACACATTTCCTATATGTCCATAAGTGCTACTTCTGAAGGCCTTTTTGTTCATTTGTGGAGGCTTTGACCTGTTTCCCCCCCCCCTCTTAATGACACTCCAACATTCTTTAGTTGAGCTCAGTTTTGTTTTTTCCATTTTGCCTCCATCCCTTGATCCAATTCTTTACTCCTCAAAACTTCCAGCCACTATCTTTTTGCTGCTCACAGTATTTCTCATGAGTATCCATGAGCCTCCACTTGCTAGGCTATTGTGCATATTTTATCTTATTATAAAATATCAGTGTACCTAGTCAGTCACCAGGATGCATGCTGCTCATCCATTTCATGCAACGTGCCAAGGGCTGCCTAAACCTCCTGGTCTAGCTTATTTACATGGAACTTCAATGACAATACGATGGGCCTCTGGAGTTGCTGAGGCCAAGGGAGACAGCTAGAGTCTCAGGAAATCACTATGCCTCTCCAGTTCTGTTGGCAGGGAGAACAATCTAAAGGTGTTAGTGGAGAAAAAAAATTGCCTGTGTGCCCATTTCCTTCCCACTCCCAACTAGCACCAGAGTTCACAAGCTCAGTACAAAGGTATCCTATGTGTATTGTGCATGTTGTATATATTTAGGAAGTAGTACAAGAAATCCACAGAATCTGTCTCATTCATTCAAGAATACACATGTTATTTCAGGATAGTTACACTAAATGGTGGATAGCTCAGTAGTGACTTAGGCATCTGGCTGTGGAGCCAGAGGTTGGGAGTTCGATTCCCCACTCTGTCTCCTTGACAGGGGATGTGCTTGACAATCCATAGGGTCCTTTCCAGCTCTACAGTTCTAAAATTATTATTATTAAATGATCTTAAAAAGAAGCTCTGAAAATTACAATACATAATATGTGATGCAACCAAAGTAAAGATAATATTAGCAAGGTCACCAGAAAAGAGAATAGTTTACAAATGGTTATGGCTAATGGTTATTGAACAGTATTGAAGGTTGTAAGTTTGACTTTTTGGTAGATCGCCTAGTGTAGTTCTTGCACTAATGGGGCGGTACATAAAGTGAATAAATAATCAGAGTCTGCCTTCTGTAACATCACAAGGGCTCACTCCTTCTCTGAAATCCTGTCTGTGTGAGTTCCATTGAATAAGGCTGATGCCACAGAATTTACTTGAACATGATTTCAGCCATTGTTATGGGTTCTCAGGAAATGGGAAGCTGATGACCTGATGACTCCACTGCTCATTATCTGCCAGGCCACAGTGATGGACTTTCTCTAGCTTGCAAGCTTAAATATTATGGGGACCTCTCTTAAAAATTGAGGTTACAGCTCTTAAAAATTGAGGTTACAGCTCTTTCCTCCCACCCCCTTGCTGTCACTCTGCAGCAGAATCAAACTTGTGTCACTTTAAGAAAACTTGTTGCTTCACCCATCAGTCTGCTTAAGCACCATCTGTCCATGTTAATCTTTATTTTCAAGCAATATGCAGAGAGAAGGTTAAAACTGAAAGAGAAAACTGTGATGTTTTGTTTCCTAATATTTTTTTATCTGTCAGCTCAAGGATCTGCCAGCCTTGGATCACTTATTTTTTCAAACAGGGTTCAAAATCTTTCCCAGTGTGTATGTTTAATGACAAATGGCATCAAAGAAAGATGTGATTTGTGAGAACCATGAAAAATGTAACTGTAATGTTCTTTCCCCCCTTTCTTTTGCAGGTTCCTTTACACATTTCATATGAATAATGTTGGGACTAGTATATTTTAAAAACTAAGTGAAAGGGAAATAAAATAGAATTCCATTTCAAATGTCTTTATTATTTCATTCTCTACTGTGGCAATGGCCTCACAGATTCCTGGCCTCAACTCCAGACCTAGAGAACAGTCTTGTGTTCTGTCTACTATCACTTCTAAAGTCTTGATTTTAGTTACAGTTTTCGTATGATCACCTGAATGTTCCTACTAATTTCTAAAATGTTAATATTCTCCCAACACAGTTGCTGCTTCCCATACTTGGGAAACAGTTACAGGAGACAGAATATGTACAACCGGTTCTCATTTGGGAAAATGGCAGATTATTTTAAATCTTTGTGTGAACTTGAGCAAACAAATTTTTCAGATTAGATACTGATAAATGAAGACTGTAGCTTTATGTATTGCACTGACCTACTGTTAAAATTGAACGTTCACATTTGTTACATTTTCTGTAGTTTAGTATTTTTATTGGAAAATTAATAATATTCATCATGCAAGGAAGATGATGTAACTACAACAATACTACACAACGTATAGATGTAACACAAAAACTAAAAACCCATTTAACTACAGTTTTAGAGGACCAGAGCTTGTAGAAGGATTCGGCCGCATGAAGGACGCCACGAGTCCTTGAAATGCGGGGCCGGTTTTGCCCTCCATGGTCCCGGATGATACCAGGCAGGACCGGGTCACATGTTAGGAAGGGAGGGGGCGAGTGGGTATAAAGGGTAAACTCGCCCCCGACGCGTTCTCCTTTTCGTTCGGGCACCCACCCGCCCGCCCTATTTCTAGTGTGTTCGTGGTCGCCTTTTGGGGCCGGATAGGAATTTTTGACCTCTATCCTGATTGGCTTTGGGTGGAGGGATTTTTCGCCTATCCCACACTGGAAAAGGGTTTGTTGGCATTTGATTGGTGGTTAGTTTTGGTCACACTGGCGGGTAGTGCGGGAAAAAACTGGTTGTCTCGGTGTGTCCCTTTGATAATTATGGAAAGCCAACAGCGCATCCGACCTCCCGGCTCTGCGGATCGTGCGATTACAGGGCCGGCGGCGGGAAGATGCGCTGGGCCACTTTCGGACCGACAGTCATCAAATAAAGATGGCTCGAGGTCTGGGGTGTTTATTAGAGGCCGGCCGGGTTCCTGCTGTCATTAAGACAGCTGGAACCTGGGGGCCTGGGACTCGCCCATTGACTGATTAGGGTATCGTGGATGCCCTGCATTTCTCCGCACTACCGCAGGCCCCCTCATTTGAAGAGGACACTGATTTTGGCTGAATTGAGTTAATAAAGTGTGGCCCGTATTTAACCCATACCACTGTCTGGTGTCTTCATTTCAGGGCCTGGGAGGGCAAAGAGTTTATGCTGTGTTAGGGTCTCACTAGTCAAACCATTGATTCCACAAGATAGTGCACTCTTAAGAGGGTGAGACTATCCATTTATTCTAGCTGTTGGAATCTAACACAAGTTTGCCTTAATTCATATTTGGCACATAAGCTTGCTTTTGTGTCTTAACTGATGAATAGGGAGAGGGCATGGCTTTGTTTGCATATCTGCTGTCTCAAGCACTGAAAGATTTGTATGCCTGGGATAACATTATAAGGGAAAGGAATAGGTGTTTGCCATAATTTTTTTAAATCCTAATTCTAGTTTTAGGAACAGAGTGAGGGTTAGGTTTAAGGTAGAGATTGTCACGAACTGGAAAACCGGTGGTTTGTGATGGTTCCTGGTTCATGGCTAACCACAAACCCCCAGAAAAATGAAGTGGTTTGTGGTTCATTTTTCTGGTTCGTGCTGGTTAGGGCCCCCGCCTGCTCCTGACTTACCCCTCGCTGATGCCCACCCACCCCCTTCCCACTGCCCCTGCCACCTCCTTACCTGCTCCTACCTGCCTCCTCATCCTCCATCGTTGCCCTCCTCAGAGGCAGTGGGCCTGGCTCCTCTGCTGCCTGCCACCCAGCTGATAGGTGGGTAGGCAGTAGGTTTGTTTCCTGGCAGGGAAGCTGGGCTTGCTGCCTCTGAAGATGATGGAGGCAGCAGAGCAGGAGCAGGAGGCAGCAGGAGCAGGAGGAGGTAGGGAGGTGATGGGGCAGTGGGAAGGGCGTGGGCAGGCATCCCATTTTGCTCCCCAAATGAGGTCACAAACCAAACCACAAACCAGCCCGGTTCATCATTTTTTCTGGTTTGCGGTTTGGTCTGTGCCCATCTCTAGTTGAGGGCGAGCAACACAATTTCATGTACTCTTCTTGTACTTCCTGACCCCAGTAAGAATTCAATATTCTCCTTCCCCACTAACATTGACTTAATGAGGGTGATTGTCCTACTCCCAGCCAGGCAAGCCCAAGATGGGCAGCTTGTCCAGTGTCTGGGCCACAAGGGATGGACCCATAACTTCAGCCTCCACTCCTGGGAGCAAACCACTGGCAACAGACCATAGAGATGCCATGTTTCATCAGGCAGCAGAGTACTTTCAGTTAGGGAATTCCAACGTTAAGGTCAAGCAGTCAAAGTCAGCAAGTTAGCAAAGTGAAAGAGGACTCTGACAATGCAGGAGGAGAAGAGAATAATGAGATATTGTCGAGGCTCATTCACAGGGACACAGAGGAGGCAAAGGTCCTGGAAGGAGAGCTTGGTTGGCAGCATTCAAAGAAAGCACTGAAAGTGTTTCCAGCAGTTTGCCCAAAACAGCTCCTCAGCCTTTTGACAATA
The DNA here is from genome assembly GCA_037013535.1 of Intellagama lesueurii. Classification (NCBI taxonomy): domain Eukaryota; kingdom Metazoa; phylum Chordata; class Lepidosauria; order Squamata; family Agamidae; genus Intellagama; species Intellagama lesueurii. The sequence continues at coordinate 66,343,293 of JBAJHW010000004.1, read as the reverse complement.
TAGGAAGGAAGCAAGCCAATCACCTTACAAAAATAAGGGCAGTGGGAGAGGGGAATAGGTCTCACTTCATAAAAATGCACACACAGACTCTCACACAATAAAACAAATGAGCAAACAGAGGGTTGGGCTAAATGAGTATAATGAATATAATTAATGAAACAAAGCAATAGGAAGTGAAGCAAGATGGACAGAGAGGAATTAACAACAACTCCAACACCATTCACCTCCAACTCTACCATGTGCTAAGTATTGCATTAACAGCTAAATAAGAGGAAAGCTGTGTGAGATAGCTGACTATATAACTTTGGTGACCCCCACATAATTCCTTCTCACAAGCACTGTGACAGGAGAGTGCTGGTGAAATTCTTGTCTTCCCTTGCCACCAATGAGCAAAGACTAGCTCGCCTACCTGCCCTCCTGATCATACCACTATCTCATGTTTTCTTTATATGGTTATGTAGGAGACATGCTGTGTGGCTTTTCCCACTCATTTCGGATGTTTGAATCTCTGAATCATTTGAAATCCCTTCAGACCCAAATCCTCTCTCCTCCAGAACTGAACGTGGGTATTCCACTTTGATTCAGACCTGTCGAGAAATTGGCAAACAAGGGGATGATAGCCCCCATTGCCAAGCATTAGAACAATAAATAATATTATTTACAATATTTGAACAATAAATAACAATAACAATCAAGATGATTGCTTATTCATATGAACGTGAAAGTACTCATGATCACTTTTCATTTTAAAAGGGATTCTGAGAGAAGAGGAAGAATAGATACACAGAAACTGTTTAGTTTAGGGATCAGAGAAGCCTTGAAATGTGTGTTAGAATATTCATAAAGGCTGCGGAAAGGGGCTCCTGAGCCCCTCAAAGTGAAGCCAAGCTTGAAAAAATGAATAACTCCTATCAAAGAGATGCAAAGAAGTCAAGGGTAGAAAAATATCCAGTCGTGCCAGATAAGAAAAACGTGGAAGACTTCATGCACGTCAGGGTTAGCAGTCAGGGATTCTGGCCGTTTCCCTGGAGATAGCCATCAGTGTGTATAAAGACTACATCAAAATGTCTCTCCCGACTTCATTGATGGCTTTGCACACTGCAAATGGAGTGGAGGGGAAACGAGGCAACATCTCAGTAATGAAGGAAACAGAGCAACTTGTTTTTGGGTATGTGAAAATCTTGTCTTGTTGAATTTCTCTGACCTTTATTCTCCTTCCATTCTATCTGTATATATTTCAGCACACAAATTTTTAGAGTGTATGCATTTCATACACACACATTTCCCTGGTGTGTGTGTGTGTGTGTATTCATTCATTCATTCTTTCAATTTGTATCCTACTCCCATTAGTGCCGAGGCACTACTCTGGGTGGTTACAAGTTACAACACATACAATAGAGAACAAAAATTAAAATAAAAACATTAAAAGCAACAACAATAACTTTAAAAACAGATGGCACCGACTAATCATATAAACCCAGAGTGGACAGAGGAAAGAGGGGAAGCAAAAAAGGTGATCAGCTAGGGGTGGTGTGAAGAGCCTCTCTGAAAATCAACATCTTCAATTGCTTCCTAAATGTCATCAGGGAGGGGGCTAGACAGAGCTCCTCCGGAAGCTGATTCCATAAAGTTGGAGCCACGATGAAGAAGGCCCCACCTGTTGTAGAGGATTTATGGGCCTCCCTTGGGGTGGCCACCCAGAGGACCCTCGACTGGGATGGCCTTGTGGGTCAGGCAGATGATTTTATGTAAAGACACTCCAACAAGTAACATGGGCTCAAACCGTGGAGGGCTTTGTATGTGAGTGTCCAAAACTTGAACCTGATCTGGAATGCAATGGGCAACCAGTAGAGGTGAGCCAGAACCAGAATGATGTGGTCAAATTTACTAGCACCCACCACCGGTGTGGCTGCTGCATTCTGGACCTGCTGAAGTTTCCAGATCAGGCTTAAGGAAAGCCCCACATAGAGAACACAGTAGTCGATCTGGGAGATGACTAGGGCCTGCACCAATGTCCTGAAGGTGTCTTCGTCTAGGTAGGGGCAAAGTTGTGTGATTAGCCTAAGCTGGTTAAAGGCTGATCTGGACTCGGCTGCAATCTGAGACTCCACAGTTTTGTACACATTTTTGCATAAGGATTTTTGACTATGCCAGCATAAGTGCCATGGTGAAAATTGCAGTGACAAATTGCTGTTACTTAATATATTGCCATGTGTATTCCTTATTGCATGCCAAATCATGCAACTAATTAACTACTGGCAATTTGCTACTGTCATTTACACCATTATACTGTATGTATGCTGGCATAAATAGCTAAATAGATCTCACCTTATGTGTACATACATTGGGGAGTCATCCTCCCAATCTCTGGCTCTGTAACCAGATACCTAAACCACTGAGATATCCAGCAGTTCTTAGTGGGGTGACATCTGTTTTATTCTGTGGTCAGCCTCAAGAGATAAAATGGGTATTTTCATTCAGAAATGTTGACTGAATTTTGTCTCCATCCTTAATTGTGCCCCTGAACTTTCCAGTAGCTGGTAACTGATTTAAACTGGTCTACAACTTCCTTAATCCTCCAATCAGACTATGGGATTCCAAGAGTTGTGGTTAAAAAAAAAAGTTACTTGTTGAAGATCTATTTTGCTCTTCCCAGCTCAAAAAGGAAAGACAGCACTAGAGATGAACACGAACTGGGAAAATGCAGAATCAGGGTGGTTTATGGTTTGTGGGTACCCATGAACCACCCCTGAACCCCTGAAAAACAAACTGGTTCATGGTTCATTTTTCCAGTTTGTGTCTGGTGTGGGCGGGGAGTGAATCTAATGCCTCCATCCCCTCTGTCATCCACCCTGTCTTTCTTGCTGCCCCTGTCACCTCCTTACCTAGCCCTGCTTCCTCTCCCCACCCCCACCTTCAGAGACAGGAGCCTGGCTTTCCTTCCAGGACCAATCCAGCTTCCTCTGTGCACACACTGGCCTATCAGCTGATAGGTGTGCACATGCACAGAGACAGTGGCCTGGCTACCAGAAGGGAAGCTGGGCTGATGTCTCTGAATATGGCATCAGCAGAGGAGGAGGAGGAGGCAGGACCAAGTAGGGAGATGAGGAGGGCAGTGGGTATAGGGCGGGGCTAGAGGCAGGGGCGGGGGGGGGCATCCGTTTTGCTGAAGCAAAATGAAGTGCTGAGCAGAAGAAAATATATTTTTGTTTCAGGAAAACAGCTTGCATGAATTCAACCTTGAACCAGCCCAGGGGTTTTTTAATTTTTGTTTTTGTTTTTCAGTTCTTAGTTCAGTTCATGCCTGTCTCTGTACTGGATGTTTTCCTACACGACATACCCTGACACATGGTAGGTACTCCATCGGGGAAGGGCTCTAGTTCAGTGCTAAAGCACATTGCATGAAAAAAGTCCCATGTTCACTTCCCAGCTTCCACAGGTTTGTAGGCTCATAGATCTGTGGATGATGGATTTTTCTTTCTCATGTACTTTGGTTGTTGCTCTCTTTTGGAGTGGATGATTGTCTGCTGTCTTGCCTTTCCTTAAAAAAACAACACACACTTGTTTTGTGATTCTGCAGGGCTTAATTTTCTGTAGTTCCAAAAACCAGAATAGAGAATGAGAAGTCAAAGTCAAACTCGAAATATTCATGTATATTCAGGTTTAATGAAAGGACCTGTACCCGAAAGAGGAGTCTCCTGAAAGAACCCCAAATAAAATCAATAAAAAAGTTTTGTCTCTGTGTACCCCTAGTGGCTAGCCTGTGAAAGAAATGGTGGCTGAAATCCTATTCCATAACATATGCTATGTAGAGATGATGACATTAGCCATGATAATTATTGAGGAATAAAAAATTTCTAATTCCTCCCTGGAGGTCCCAAGTCTCCTGTGGGATCTCTTTTGTCATGGGGGTGGGGACATAATATATTTATCTCTGAAAAATCACAACATCTGATGATAGTGTCAGCCTTACACAGTGTAGCTCCATGAATGTGATTAAGGCCAGCGTATAATGGACATTACTACTGCTCCCAGTTTACATCGGCCACATTTTCACAGCTTTTCAAGCAAACCTTATTAGCTTTGTGTTTTAGATTTGCCTCTTTTGATTTCCCATTTATACAGGCCATTTCCAGTCAGTGCCATTTTCACAGTTTGCAAAGTTTTATGTGAAACATGGTAGTTGGCATTTCCACATGGGGGCTGCTGTGATTTAATCACTTGTTACGCCTTCCAGAATTACCTCATTGTAATACTGCTATCTAGAAGTAGGAAACATTCTCTGTTCTAGTTCACTTTTTCAGGCAGCCAGATGTCTTTTTCTTATTTAAAACATTCTTAGAATATTTTAAGCAAATAATAATATTATGAAGAAATAATAGAAGTTCTCACACTGTTTTTTTTCCCCTTTAGAAACCAATTACACCATTTTGTTTTGAAAACATCTCATTTACTGAGCAGTGGCATTTAAACAGCTGTTTGTTTCTCTCTTTTTTGCATTTAAATATGTGTTAAGCATTCATATTTCTAGACTAACTGCAGTGAATATGAATATGGAAAAATGCTTAATTGTCTGTCGTGTTTCTTTACATTTGGGTGGGTGGGAATATTAGCAGAAGACTGAAGGAATATATTCAAATTGTTTCATTCCCAAATTGTACCCCAAATGAGGCAGGCTTTGATGAGGCTTGGGAGTTTGAATTAATGTTAGGTTAAACTATTCTTATAGTTCTTTTAAAAATGGGTTTTTGATCTAATTCTCATTTCCCCCCCTGCTTATTCTTCCAAACTATTTGATGTTATAGAACCCAGTTTCCCAGACCATTGCTATTTAATATGCATTACACTTGTGTGGACCCACACTTTAGGAAGTATGTATTCTACGTTAGCATACGTATGTTACATGCATTCGGAGGTATTGTTTTGAGAGGTAGGTCCTCCACTACTTCATGCAACTTAAATTGTAGCCATGACATAATGAGACTGGTGGATCTCCAAGGAAGGAGAATTTCTCTTCCTCTCTTTTTGCTTTAGCCCAAGAACATACCAATGCTTTGGTGCCCAGGGCAATTTCCTTCTCCTCCCCTTCTTCTTACTGCTCCTCCCCAAGGGTCTTCCAAAGCGCAGATTCAGATGGTTTTCAGCTATCCAGAAATGGACACTGGGAAGTAAGGGAGGGGAATTATCCTTCTGTATTGCTCTGTATTGTACTGTTCTATCAGCAGAAGTCACACATTGCATACAGACTGTAGATTTATGACCTGCCTTTTGAAATATAATTTTATAGAGGGAAAAATGCATGCAAAAAAATTGAGATTTGGATTAATGTAGTGTTTTCAAACACAGACAGTAAAGCATTTTATTTAAACAGGAAGTGCTTAACCCCAAATCCCAATTCAAATCTGAATCTTAGTATTGTTTTTTTTTCGCCCCATGGTATCCAGCCCTACAGTGAGATATCTACTTAGAATCCTACAGATTTATCTAGTTTATTCTGGAAGTGTAACTGTATACCTTAACTTTGTATCTTATGTATATCTGTTCAACAGCAGCCCAATATTAATTTTGGGCTACAAGCCAATAATATGTCTACTTACTATCGAAGATCAATGTGGTTTGAGAAAGCTGTCAGCCTAATTTATGGTACTGCCATTATTGTAACCTCAGTGTTGCAAGACATGCTTCTGATAGCCTGTGGCCAACCACTTGTTTTAATTTTAGATAGGGGATTGGCAGTTTTCTCCTGAAAAGAATTAGTTGCACAGATTTAATTCATGGGGGGAAATGAACTCATTGTAATGGAATTTAACTAGAGTATTTGCACACAACCCATAGCAACAGTGCATATGTTTTATTGACTGTTTGGTATGGATTCTGTATCTAAATCCTTTTGGAATGTTGGCCAGTAACTCTTTTGGATTTGCTCGAAGAAGTTTTTTTCTCTTGTCTTTTCTGTACTGGATTGTAATGCACTGCGCTGTACTGTTCCTTTTCTACTCACTTTACTTAAGATTAAACAAATGTGGTTTAAATAAGTCTCAGTACAGGAACAATCCTATACACATTGTCATATGTGTAGGCCTCCTTTAACTCAGTGGGGCTTATTTCTATATTGGAGAGGTAACCAGAACAAACAGTTTATTGCAACAAAAATAATGTATATCTTGTGAAATGTTAAATTGGGAGAGGGACTTCATTTTGTTCCTCCTCGAACCCAGGATGAGGGGAAGAGGTTAGTCTTTTCCTGTTGCTTCTGCTGGCATGACTACCATAGTCCAGTGGCTGTGATGGTTCTGCAGAACAAGAAGATAGAAAATCACATCACAGAGCCCCATGAAAGTACATGGTGGGATATCTTTCCCTTTTTCTCCTTAAAGAACACAGTGGAGGGTTGAAGAATCTCAATGATGACTTTAGCAATGTGGTTGGGGGTAATCAATTTCCTAGTGTCAGGGATGCCAAGGGGCCCAAATGGCTCATTCCTGCATTGGTGGCTAGCAAATTTATTTTAACATTTTAAATTTATTTTAAATGTACCAGAATTTATTTTGATAGTTGTACAAAATATTATCCTAAGATGGTAGGTTGGAATGGGAGGTTGTAAAGAGTAGAGAGAAACAAAATACAAAAATACAGATTTGTCAATGTTTGCATATATGTAAAATTGTAGTGGTGCCTATTTGAAAGCAGTGTTTGTGCTAACACGCATATCCTGTTATGGGTAAGTGAATTAATACCTGTAGAGAGACAAAGTCCATTGTCTTGATTTGCACCAGAAGTGACAGAACAGACTTTCTTGATCACTTATAATTTAGCAGTTTCTTGCTGAGTCTCAGTTTGAAGTTCTTCAGGAAAGAACAACTTATGTACAAGCAACTATTTTCTTTCTTTTACATTGTGCTGCAGCATTGGAAATCACTCAAAACTGGAAACCAGCACAACCAGAAAATATGGATTTGCCATATGGCTTTAATGGAAATTAATGTACCATATTAAACTGTTTAAAACATACATGCACGGATTTACTTTTTTTTTTGCCATGTGGTACTCCTTTATTAATGACTGCAGTAATAATATTACAATGTATTGACCCAGCTACACATACTGATTTGAGGTGCGATGTCTTACACTAAATGAGAAAGAAATTTATATATAATAATAAAAAATCTATTAGACGCCTTTAATTACTATATCGGACAAATTATTATAATTATGATGAAATGGTCCTGCACATGTTGCGTATTTCTTTGTTTCCTTTTGTTACAAATAAAAGTATATTTTTTAAAAATGGTGGCCACTTTAAAGTAGGGATGTGCACTAGCACTTAGATTCGAATTTGGAATTTGGATTCAGAATTCAGAATTTTAAAAAATCACAATTTACAGATATCTGGAACTCCATTACAATCAATATGAATACTATGTAGTTATTTTCCCCTTAAAAAACACAAACAGATGAACCATTTTTAATGGATTTCCCTGTGTCCTCTGACACTTGCCTAGTGATTGTGCCAAACCAAAAGAGTGTACATCAAGATACCTAATGCTGTGAGCACAGTTTGCCATTCAGGGAAGCCCAACAATGGTTGGGTGACCTTAAGCAAAATAAGGTTTTCTACAGATTCACGTTCTGGGTGTGAGCAGTGTGGACTGATAATGTCCCCTGCCCTCTCTCACTGGACACATTAGTTGGTGTGCAAGACAATAGACCTTCCCAAACAGACAAAAGATCAGTTTCTTTTGATGTGTAGGGCTCCTGCATGTATGCTTCTGCCTCTGCTTCTGCCATGTCCTTCCTTGGGAGTGGTGTCTCTAGACTAGACATGATCTTGGCCTTTGTCTCCAGTAACACAACCTTATTTCTAGTGATTTTTTAAATTCTTCTTTCACAGATGTGCTTCCACCACTCAGTCTTCTGATCTCTTGTCTGCAATCTCTGCTTGAATTGATGATTGAATTATTGATGGTTGAAGGTGTAGAAAACCTTTAGCAGTTTCATTTCTTCATTGCTCACATTAAAGTTATGTAATTATTTTGTAATTATGATTTGTATCCTTTTAATGTTGAACTGTACTCATAATTTTTCACTTTCTTCTTTAACTTCCATTTGCTGCTTCCGAACAGTAATGTGGTATCATCTGCATATCTTAGATTGCTGAGGTTTCTTTCATCAATTTCCACTTTTTCTTCATTTAAATCTAATCTAGCTTTCTGTATGATGCATTCTGCATGTAGATTGAATTGAAAAGAATATAGAATGTACTCATCTGCCACCTCTTCCCTCATTGTGTCCAAATTGTAGCTTCTTGTCTAGAGTACACATTGTGCATTAGGAAAATGTTGTGACACACCCATTTTGTTTAGAACTGCCCACAGATTTTGATGATCTGCACAGTCAAAGGCTTTGCTGCTATCTGTCAAGGAGACTGATTTTCTGAGCAATATATAGGTCAATTAAAAATACACATTTTTTTTCATTTTGACATTGGATGATAATTAAGCTAATGAACCACCAATCTGTCACTGGCATTATTTGAAATGTCACAGCATTGCCAAACTAGATGCAGGGACACATCTGGCATCTGAGCTTGTTGAAGGGTTTTGTTGTGTGTCCATGTTTTGACCTGTCATTGCTGCTGAGAGAAACTGATATTCCAGCCTTGCCTGTAACATCCAAATGTCACAGCATTCACAACTGTTGAACTTCCATCACAGGACATCAGACCTACAAAGTACCAAAGAGACTGAACAAAAGATTCCAATTCTGAAGAAACTCAGTTAGTTAGTTAGTTAGTTAGTTAGTTAGTTAGTTAGTTAGTTAGTTAGTTAGTTAGTTAGTTAGGAGCAAGATTCTGGGAGTTCAATCCCCCATTATCCATCCCAGAAAAGCCAGCCTGTGTAGCTGTGGGCAAGTGGCACAATCCCAGGGCACCCCCAGAAGAAGGGAATGGAAAAGCACTTCTGAGTATTCACTACCTAGAAAATCCTGAAAAGGTTCACCATAAATCAGAACTGAGTTGAGGGCACATGATTATTATTTATTATTCAAAACAAAATGACATCTTCTAAGCTTCCCCTTCACAGTGTTCCTTGTTTCACCCCTTAGGTCGGTTCAATTTTCATACCTTATCACTTTCAGGATTTTGAAGTATCTCCCCCACCCCCTTTCCCTGTAAAGAATGCATTCATTTGTATAAATTTGTTGAGCAATACAACAGGAACTGCCTGGCCAATTGCTGAAAACCTTCATAGCAGAGCTATCACTTCTCCCATCAGTTTCTGCCTGTTCTCCTCACTGGTTACAGAAATGAATTAGAAGACGACAGGTTTCTATAGAGGCAACTGCAAAACCCAAATAAGTCTGTGACAATTACTACTGAGTTCAGAATAAATGGTGAAATTTGAAGTTATGGAGAAGAAGTGAATTCTGCCAGTTATTGTCCTCACCTTTCTCTTCTTGTTCCCCCTATTATTTGCATAGTTATATAATGAAATGGGAATAATAATAAAAAAGTAGGTGGATGAACAAAGCAGAAGAGCTTGTTTTCTATATATAATCTTTTAGCTCTTCAGGGAAATCTGGCAAGTGCTCAAGGAAAGGGAGATTTTGTCAACTGCAGCCCTGTAGAGCTTGCTCCTCCTTGATATGAATAGGAATACCTGCTGCACCAGCTTAGGTTTCAGATACATGGTAGAGAGAAAATAGTTCTACTAACTTGATGAGATTTATGTCAAACTACCATTTGTAGAAAGGGTTAGGGCATGGGGGCTTGTCATTTATTTGTCTGACCCAGATCACCCATTCCCATGTGAAATCACAAGCTCCTTTCATATGGACCATGCAAGAGCTGTCAGGCAGTAATGATTTCCCGTCACTCCTAAAGAGGGGGCTTGTGTTTACTGATGACCTAGACCTCCTTCTTTGGAACAGAAAGAACAAAGAGTTTTGCTGAAACATTAAGAGTAGAGGAAGAAATAGTATTAAGAATTACTGTCTATGTTTATGTTTGAAATGTTGGATTTGCATGAAAGTGTAGTGCTGACACTCTTTGAACATGCATTATGCTTGCTTGTTGCACTCCAATAATTGCCCATTTTGCAGGATTGTTCACCTTTATAACAAAAGGGATCCAAAAAGAAAATTACCTTTATTAGATTTTGATTCCTTAATCCATTCCTTGTGCAGATAGGAAATGTGTGAAAATATCTGTGTTTTTTTTAATTGTGTTTTTCTGAATCTTATTTGCATTTTTCCCCATCCTTTTTGGTACTCGGTTGCAAGACTTTTGTGGCTCCCCCCCACTGCACAGATATTTCTGCATTTTAACACATGCTTTCTAGGGTGTGTAATTATGAATGCGTTTTTCCCATTAAGTAGTGCATGTTTATGTGTTCTCTCCAATTGGTCATATTTCTTGCCATTCAAATTCTTGCATACTCACACTAAGCCTTTTCAATTGTTAGAAATTGTTTCTGTTTACCATGAGCAGAGGGGAGCCCTTGAGCGATACCTCCTCTATTTCCAGTTTCATTGTTCTCTTACATGTGGAAATTTGGAGAGATGAACCTGCTATCCATGGAGGTGGAGTGCTGATCTTCCACAGCTGCAACTCAGGTGGAAAGCCCCCCCAAACTCACAACATATAGAAGAACAAACACGGAAAGAAAGGGGTGGGGCTAGAACTTGCCAGTGGAGCTGCTGAGTATCATGTTCAGCATTGGGGCAAGGCTATGTGACATGGCCGTATTGCCCATTAGCCTTATAAGTAGACATGGGGATGAATAAAAAAAGAATCACAATATTCATTTAAAAATTGGTGATTCGTTAAATATTTGTCCCTTTGTATTCGTGAGTTCCAGAAACCCCAACAAATATGAAGGGATGAATATTCGTCTATTTTTATTCGTCCTCCATATGTCCCCCCTTCCTTTGGCCTTCCCATTCCATATGGGCCCACCGATCAGCTGATTGGTGGGCTGATAGGCAGCCAGGCAGCCCCACAGCCAGCCACCCCCACAGCCTATCCCACACCCGCTTCCCCTCCCTATCTTAGCTGCTGCCACCATCCGCCACTGCCCGGCGCTGCCATCACCACTTGCCACTGCCATTCATCGCCGCCCGCTGCAGTGGGCCCTGCAGCCATGGCCTGCCGTAAGGGACACTGGCTGCCCTTTGCAACCATTTCTACTTATAAGATAATGATCTTTTGAATAACGAATAGGACAAATATAAATAAAAAGTATCCAAAGGTACACCCCAAATTCCTACTTCATTCATAAACAGCAAAATGGGGAAAGCCATTCTGCTAGATATTCTTTGAGGGAGGACAGAAATACTCTTAGAGTACTAGAGGAATTTAAAACAACAGCAACAACAACAGCAACAGTAGTAGTAGTAGTAGTAGTAGTAGTAAATTGTACCCAACTCTACAAATTTGTAACACAATTTAGAGAAAGCGGTTGATCTCTCAGCAACTCTTCTTCTCCAGTCCTGTCACAATCTCCAATCTCCTTTGAATTGGATGAATTTTTTTTTAAAAAAACCCTCTTCCCCTAACTTAAGAGTGTCAGTTTCACACACTGGCCCAAATTATGTTGCTTAATGTAGTCAGTCAGTCACACTTGAGTAGACTCATTGAATCAATAGGGAGTAAGTGAGTCAACTCCTCTGTGAGTTCCATTGATTGAAATAGGCTTACTCTGTTGTTTTGTTCCATCAAATCAGAACTGATTCATAATTAACTTAATGGGGTTTTCAAGGCAATTGAGGTATTTAAGGAGTGGTTCTACTAGTTCCACCCCTAAGTGAGTTTTCATGACAGACCTTGGAAATTGAAGCAAGGTATCTTGAATCCTAGTCCATAACTATCCACTACACCACATTGGGTACCCCAGGCCTACTGTAACTATACTATGGTAAAGTGAGCAGCAGCTAGAGTAGGCCCATTTAAATTAATAGATTTTTGGGGGACATTGACTCACTTAATCCTCACTGATTCAATGGCCCTACTCTAGTGTGATTTACTATGCTAAGCAACATGACTAATTACACAACACCAACCTTTCATTTGGATTAACCCACCACCTTCAATAAACAAGTAGTCTTGGGAACCTGCTTTACCAGGGTTCCTGGTTAAGCAGAAAAGTTCTAATTCATGTCCTAGTAAACATGGACAAAAAAAATTGTCAATATTTCTAATTGAATGTAATGAAGTCAAAAACTGAGAAGGTGGAGATACTTTATGCGGGTACAAAGAAGCACATGCAGCATGCTTGTCTCTGGGCTCCTTATCACTATTTACAAGATCTTGGAAAAGTTATATTTGGGGACTACAAATACCAGACTCTCCTAGCCAACTAGAAAATTCATGCAGCTGTCATCAGAAAAACTATCTTTTCTAAAATCTGGCACCTACCTTGTTAGGCCTTAATGCCTGGTCTCTGTGCTGGATCTGCAACACATAATTTAGTCTAACATGGTGCTTCAGTCCAGGAAGATCTATTGTGTTGTCTTTTTTCTCCATTACTTTTCCAGCCTAACATTATTTGCAATAACGTGTTTTTCATTGCTTGTGTAATAATGTAATACATTTCTATTGCAAAACACTAACAAGCAGATGATGATTAAATAAAGACTGTTATTTCCAGGGCCTAATGGGAAGTTTGAGATGAATATCTGACAGACATTGTGGTGCCAAATGAATAGTTCCACAAATGCAAATAATGGGAGAGAACCAAAGCTGTGAAGCAAAGCTGAGACGTTTGGTGTAGGAATGTGTTTATACAGAAATTAAACTGAAAATGGATATGAACTGCATGCAGAATAGATAAGGGTATGTACTGCTGGTTTGGTATGGTTCATTGCCCAGCTGAACATCTGATCTGAGGTTTGGCAGCCCACCCCCTCCAGTGGGGACCCACTTTCAGCACCCCCACCTCCTCCAGGTGTTGCCTCCAAGTGGGCCTCCATTGGAGGGGGCACAGCACCAAACCACAGATCAGACAGGAAACGAACTGCGCTGAACCATTGAACCAGCAGTTTGTGCCCATCTCTAATGCAGAAGCATTGCTCTTTTAAACTAGAGAATGTTTTCCAGTTGGTCAATGATAAGTCGAATGTACATTTTTTGTTTCCTAATACTCATGTATTAGTACCATAAAACCTGGTCATGCCATGACATAGCTGGAATGACAGAAAGAGTAAAGATAGGTGACTTATCAACATGCCAAATGTAGAGGATGAGATGAGGGAGGTTCTTTTCATTTTCCCTACTAGAACATACAAGAAACGTGAGAGATCATTTCTCTCCTGTCTAAGAAACTGGCTGCTTGGTTTCTCCTATGGGTATGATCTAGAGATGGGGACGGATATAAAAACGGATCAGTTTTTCCGACGAATATAACCGATTCATTAAATACCCGTTGATCCATATTTGTGGGTTCCAGAGACCCCCACGAATACAAAGGGATGAATATTTACCCGTTTTTATTCGTACTTCGTATTAAAAAGAAAAAGAAAAACATAACCATTCTGCCTACCGGTCGCCGATCACCTGATTGGCGGAAGAAAGGCAGCCACCACCCCACACAGCCACCCAATACCACAGCCTACCCCCACACCCTTCCTTTCCCTACCTTAGACCTCCCCCACCCCCACCGACAGCCCCTTACCTTAACTCTTGGCCTAGTCCGAGCCACGGCACGTAAAAAGGGAGACTGGCTGCCCTTTGCGAATATGGTGGCTGCGGCTTCATTTAGGGTAGGGAAGCTGCAGCTGCCATCTTTGCAAAAGGCAGCCTGGATTCCCTTAGCCTGCCTTAAGGGAATCCAGGCTGCCCTTTGCAAAGATGGCAGCTGCAGCTTCCCTACCCTAAATGAAGCCGCAGCTGCCATCTTTGCAAAGGGCATCCAGTTTCCCTTTTTACACTCTGTGGCTGCGGAGGTCTGATGGAGACCTCGGCAGCAGCTATTAAGGTAAGGGGGTGTCGGTGGGAGTGAGGTGGGGGCTAAGGTAGGGAAAGGAAGGGAGTGTGTGTATAGGCTGTGGGGGTGGCTGGCTGGGGCGGTGGTGGCTGCCTATCGGCCTCCGATCAGCTGATTGGCAGCCAGTAGGCAGAATGGGCTTCTGTGCGGTGTGGTAAACTCTCCAGGGGGGACCCAATTTGTGGGTGAATAATGTGGATGTCTGATATCCAATCTTCACCAAAGTTGGCAGGCATGTTGGGGAAAGACATAGGAAGCTCCGTTGTGATTCTGGGCTCTCTAAGTACCTGGGGGAAGCTTTCCTGGGGTGGTCCTCTATGTGAGTATATAACTCAGGGGTCCGTGATCCAATGTTCACCAAACCTTCAGGAGTTGTAAAAAAGCGTCTGAGGAAGCTTCCCTGTAAATTGGTATCTCTAGGTGGTTGGAGTCCAGTTTTATAGCCATTTAAAGCAAAGATGGATTGACGGATCGATTCGTCGATTCGTCAAAGAATATTTGTATATTCGTACCCATTGATCCGTTAACCTTGACGGATCACGAATCAAAACGGATCACCATTTTTTTTATTTGTTCCCATCTCTAGTATGATCACATGGGAAAACAGATCACATTTTGGACTGCTTGTGAAATGGTCCAGTGTGATCTATTTCCTGGCAATCACACAAGGTATGGGGACTTATGCTCCAGCCTGTCTGGTTTTATGTTTAATCATGTTCCTGTCATGTAGCTGGTAAACAACAGGCATCTCACCTGTTAACAAACCTATTTCTGTGAATGCTACGGCTATGTGGTGATTTGCAAATAAGATATTGGCCATGTTTTTTTTCTTAAACCCTCTACATTCCTCTTTCCTAAATAAATCTAAGAGAATTGCTTTTAATTTACTTTTCAGAATACTGGAATACTGCCTAAAAACTGCTGCCCCATGGTACAAAGCACTATCTCCTTACATCTATGTTCTAACTGCCTCAATACTCAGAATAAACCATGGTTCATAAGCATGAAGCACAGCACAAGCCATACTATATCCCACCTCCATTGAGGTCATGCAAATAACTCCAAAAGTAACTAGAAAAGATTGGAAAGTATTATTTCTTAAACTACAACCATCTTGTAGTGCAATTATACTTTGTCTCTGTGTTATGTGCTTCCAAGTTGAAACTAATTTCTAGCAGTGCTAATAGGGCTTTCAAGGTAAGTGAGATAGTTAAGGAGTTGTTTATGTCCACCCCCTCCCCATTAGTTTACATGGGGGAGGGAGGATTCAAACCCAGGTTTCCTGAGTCTTAGTCTGTCATACTATCCACTACACCACAAGTATCTTTGTTGTTGTTTAGTCGTTAAGTCGTGTCCGACTCTTCGTGACCCCATGGACCGCCAGGCCCTCCTGTCTTCCACTGCCTCCTGGAGTTTGGTCAAGTATCTAGTTATACCTTATTCTTTTGTTCTAAGTTTGTCACTTGATATTTCTGGTTTTTTTATAGGTGAATATTGTAGAACCGAGGGTTTGTGATGATGCCCCAAATCACTCCCAGTTTAAATTTCTTTACAAGGAGAATGTATTGGACAATTGATGGAGGAAACAGTTATAAGAACATTACCTGACACAACAGTGAAACAGCGCTTCCATATTTGAAGCAAAACTGAGAAAAGTTACTTTGGGGAAACAAGCATCCCACACTGTCATTGCACAAGGCAAGGCCAATTGGGTCAGCTGGTACACATTTTCAGAGTTATGCAATGGGGATCGGCTGGTGATATCTGCACCTTAAACATGCCCACTCTTCTTATATTCTCAGGCACCAAATACAAGCTTTATTTGGAAGGGATTTAAACCTCCCTGTATTTATTTTAAGAACTGCATCATCCTCCAAGTTTAGGGCGTGACTGGAAAGGGACTTGTCCTATAGTTTGGTAGAGTTTGAGGATGGGCTGGTTCACTCCTTTTTCGGCTGACCATATGATGTAAAGGGCAACCTATCCCTGTCTTAGGGCTATCTGCACCTTTGTAGGCACACTGTCATCAGCTTCTTCTTTTTTTTGGAGTGGATAGGATTGCTCAGCTTTGATTCGGTTCCAGCATGTATGATCACCAGGTCTGAACTAAAGCAGAGGGAGAGAGAACAGAAGCATAGAATAAAATAAAATAAAATAATTATTAAGTCCCCATAAGGCAGCGCTGATATGCTACACCACTTAGAAAATAAAATGAAAGCTCTCTCCTGCTGCCCCATGGAGACAGGAGGGGAAAGGAGGGGGAGTTTTCTTTTCTTTTCTTCTTTCCCCTTTCTTCTATTTTGCAAGGGCCAGATAGAGTTGCTTGAGATGTGGCATGGTTTTTCCCAAACTATCCGATCCTTGCCTGTGGATGCAAGGATTGCCCTAAATGAATACTGCATCTCCAAGCAATCCCATTTAGCATGATTTAGCCCAATCCAGGCTGGGGTCATTTGGCCATCGAGTTGCATTCTTAGCTTCACTCCTTGTCCCCAGCATCAGTGCTCTGCAACAGAAAAGTGAAATAGGAGCCAGAAAGATTCTGAACTTGCGCAGATCAATAATTTGCTGAACCTACCTGAGGCGTTCTGTTTCTAATTAAGTTTTGTGAACCCAAAACACCCATTCCTAGAATACATGCCATCTGCTGATCTGTATTTCAGCCAACTTCATTTGAACTCTGATTCTTCTAAATTTATCAACTGCTCATTTCTCTTCTAGCCCTGTTTGCTTCTACATCAAATTGCTTAAGGAGTAGTTATTCTGTTTTAGATCATATGTAGTGTTGCAGGATTTGTTGTGAGTACACAATTTAGTTTAATACAGCTCAGTGAAATAATGTCAAAACATTGGCCAAAATGCAGTAGCACACTTCCACAGGATCTAACTGCTTCTGTCAAAATTGGTGACCCCCCACTTCCTCCTGCAGCCAGCCCACTCCTCACCCCAGCACTCACAAAACTCGGTTTGGAAGGGTGGAATATTCTCTGAATAGGTTTTTTTGCGCCACAGAGGACTGCAGTGAGATGGGGAAAGGAAGGAAATCCCAGTTCTATTAGCTTGTTGACAGCACCAAGTCCTAGACATTGCAAGAAAACGTGGCACTAATATAATATAAAGTTGTATATTTAAACAATTTTTAAGATAATTAAGGTTTTCTGGTCCAGCATGAATGCACAATGTCTTTTTTTCCTCACTGCTTCTTCTTTGACATTATTATTATCATCATCTTAGAACTGCAGAGCTGGAAGGGACCCTATGGACCATCAAGCCCAGCCCCTGCTGAGGAGGCACAGTGGAGAATTGAACTCCCAACCTTGGGCTCAGCAACTAGATATCTAAACCACTGAGATCTTGAGTCTCTCTACTTATTTCAGCCCCTCTTTTTTTATTTGGAAGGAATCCAAATAAATACTGACTCAGTTGACTCATTTTCCTCTAGTGCATTCACATTTCTTGAAAAATACCCCTGACAGTTGCTTTGGTTTGGGTGAGAAGTGGTTTACTGATGAAAAAAGGTGTCAGCTTCTGGGATTTTCCCTTGTGTGGTGCCACTTTGTGAATGGTAGTGAGCAGAAGAGGGTCTCCTGTAGACTATTTTGACTACTGCCATGGGTGTTGTCAACATTCAGGCTGCCCTCTGCTATGTAAAGCTTGGCATCCTCTTTCCTGCTGGCAATAGGGGCACAATATTGTGCAGCAATATTGTGACATTTCCTGGCTTTTTGAATTGTGGCTACAGAAGCACTGTATCTCACATTCATAAACTGGAGTGTTGTGGATTTTTTTTTATTTTTAAAAAATGAGTTAATAAAAGATTCAGATTCAGATCATCTAGGATGATTCAGGTCTATAGCATTGCTTGTGTCCTTGCACATGAGTAATTCAAAGGTCCTGTCCATTAGCATAAAGAACGTGCACATGGAACTATCCTCATTCATTTCAGTGAAGGCAACAGCACTGTACTGATGTGAACATGGGGACTTTCCTTTATCATAGAGGGGGTATCCCACCTTCATGGCCTCTCTCTGTGGGTTTTAGGAATTGTGTGTCTGTGAGAAATTGCTTGATTGGAGCGCACAAAGACAGCTTTGAAGCACTGAAGGATGAGGTGCTTGTTATATGTGAAATACCTCTGGGTGATCAATTATTAAAGGTACATCGTCCGTTGGTAAAGAGGTGTCACAATAGCCTGGCATGAGGTGGAGATTCTCATTAAACACCTATGGTGCTGTGAGGATAAATGTCAAGTTCCGTAACATTTTATTCTTGGTGAAGAATATTAATGGTACCTGTTTTTTCCCCTTCTTTGACGGAGTTAATGAGCTGTTTTATACCAAGATAAAGAACACAGAGTTTTTTTTTTCTTTATTTTAAAAGTCTCTAATGAAATGTCTTACTTGGTAAACTCCACACTTAACAAAAGCATTCGTTGGGAAATAGTAAGGGCAAAAACTGTGATAAAGACCAGTGGTTTCAAACCTTGGGTCCCCAGATGTTCATGGATTACAACTCCCAGAAATTCTGGCCAGCACAGCTAAAGTTGAAGGCTTTGGGGAGTTTTGGTCCAAGAACATCTAGGGACCCAAGTTTGGGAGCCACTGATTTACACCTAGCTCAAGAAAAAAAAAAGTTTTTAGAACACACTTCTTTTGACACTAATTTCCATGTGTTTACTATTCATTTATGACATTATGCTTTGCTATTGTAGAGGAATGGTGAAGAAGGAGACAGTGATTTATATGCATACTGGCAATTTTTTTTTGCTTTACTTTCTTTTCTTTTTTCATTCTTAAAAAGAAAAAAAATCTGTCTTCACTCATTGAATACCAAAGTGAAGTTATGGAGAACCACCACCATCCCAGGTAGCTGTTAGGTTTCCCAAATGTCAGCATACTTTGAAGTTGCTAGTTCTTTAATGATCTTTACGTTCTTTCTTTCTTTCTTTCTTTCTTTCTTTCTTTCTTTCTTTCTTTCTTTCTTTCTTTCTTTCTTTCTTGTACTCAGTGTGAGCCTCACTTCTGGTTTATATGGTCATCTTCATGGTAAATGATGCCTAAAAATTCATCTGCATTGTGGTTTGTCACATCACAGGGAGAAATATTTCAAGTTCTTTATCTTATGACTTGTCTCATCATCTAGAGTTCCAAACAGTGAGTGCCTTTGCTACTGCTTGGCATGCATCTGGCTTGTTGGTGCACATAATAAGGAGGTGAGATACTACTGAATAACCAATAATACAATACATTGATATTTGAATCTGCACACAAAGGTTGATACACTATATATACTTTCAGGGTGAAGAAAGCATAATTGATAGCAGGTGCTTCTCAAAGAAGGTGGTGGATTCCACAAGGGATCATGGGTGGGATGCTAGAAATTAGCAGTCTGTCTTTGGGATGAATGTCTATTTGACATGCAACAAACAAATGGGTGCTGGTATCTGGCACATTCCTCAGTGGGTCCAACATTCCTCTCTTCCACTGGCTTTTTCCAGCCCATAGGCTTGGGGTTCATGATCAGTTAGCAGCCATACTGAATGGTTTCACTAGCCTGTTGAGTCATAGTCATAAAGGATTGTGGCCTGTTTTTATTTCCAGGAATTGTGAGGCTTCCACAGTCTCCAGCAAGGAGACAATACTTCCCTGTGAGCAGCATTGAACAAGCAGATAGTCTGATATTTTGTGGGTATGGTTACTTTAAAGTTTGAACACCTATCTACACCCATTCCCAAATGTTGCCAGGGCTCTCTGCTCAGTGTTAAGGCATTTGTGTGTGTTGTTCCAAATGGCACAATAGGTCCAAATGCATGCACCTACGAACAGTCTCTCTCTAGTTCACTCCTCTTGCTCCTGGCTTTTCAATATGCTACTGTATACTAGGGCAATTGTGCCTTTTTCTCTGCAAGGCA
The DNA here is from genome assembly GCA_037013535.1 of Intellagama lesueurii. Classification (NCBI taxonomy): domain Eukaryota; kingdom Metazoa; phylum Chordata; class Lepidosauria; order Squamata; family Agamidae; genus Intellagama; species Intellagama lesueurii. The sequence goes on along the minus strand of JBAJHW010000004.1, from coordinate 66,323,400 downwards.
GAGAATGAAGCACTGGCATCATAATTTCCAAGCCTTCTTATTGTACTAATCCCATCAGTAGTGGCAAAAAGCCTGGGAGAGAAATCCCTCCTTCCTCCCTACCCTTACTGCACATCTAAAACATAACTGCTTGCCCCTATAGCAGCACAAAAGTATAAAAGGTCCACTTTCTCAGTCCTTGACTTTACAGTTTCCAGGTAGGGATGTGGCTGACCTGACAATCTCAATTATGAGCTTGTGTTAGTATTTTACCACGACTTCCCTTCTATTGGCTCTTCGGCCACAATGACTTTGTCTTCATTGCTTCAGTGTATTGGCTCAGTTTCCCGTTTTCCTAGGATAGAAATATTTACCCCCATAAGCAATATTAGCATAAACCTCTCCAAGCTTGCCAGTTGGTTCTAGCCATCATTATGCTTCTCTGTGAGTTTATCATGTCACTATTATAGATTTTTCTTGATAACTCTACTAGCATTAATGATCATGTTGCCACAGGTTTTTGTACATAAATCACACAAACCTGAGAAAAGATGAAGGGGATGCTTCTCAATTTATAAATCAGCTATTAAAATCAAGGCTTTCCCTAAGACATCTTTCCAGCACTTCTGTTTTCTGTTGTATTAGATAAACAGCTTTGGCACAAAATGTAATTACTAGCAAATCCCATGATACCGTGCAGACTTTACTGCTGCTATTCCTCCACACAACTTAATAATACAATTTATTTTTGCTTAGATAGTTGCTCAGAATTAATGTTGCAAATGTATAATCCCATTGCTAAGCAAATTTAGCAATACCTTGGATATTTGTGGAATACTCTAGATGTAGTTTCCTTGGAGATTAAGAATGACTAATATTTAGGATTCTTAAATTTACCTGTTTATCTTCCTGCCATTGCCTCTTCTAAGTTTTGTTTCTCTTCTATGGAGTTTGTTAATTTTACTTAATTATACCATGAAAACCTAGATAAAATCCTTGATCTCCTTGAGGGGAAAGCAATGGACAGAGGAAATCTCCTCATTACTAAGAATTTAACTTAAGGTAATAGCAGGCACTCCTCTTTCAGAACAGCCAGAACATCAGTTTTGGGTAGTCCCTATGCCAGCTGGTTTGGGAGAGGACTCTCTTCAGATGACTTAGTGCACCTGGTTGAATTGTGAGTGATAGGAAAAGAAACAAAGTAAGCACCAGCATTTGGTGTTGTCATGTACCATCAAATCACTTAGTTTCTGAAGAAGTGGTCTCTGAAAGGTTCTATAATTAACAGCCATGTCTTTGGAAACTTAACACCATACCTTTCTTTGCTAGGTCAATCCATCTCGTATTCTTTTTTTTTCTACTGTTTTCCACTTTCCCCAACATTTTTGTCTTTTCTAGTGATGCTTTCCTGATTGATTGATTGATTGATTGATATCACGCTCCTATTAGTGTCACAGCACTACTCTGGGTGGCTATTACGCTAGGTTTAAAGTATGAAAGCTCCAGTTTAGGAACTGCTGCTGGATAGCTACCTTTTGCTTCTAGGGAGAGTTCAAACTTCATTTGATATAGAGCACATTTGCCTTTCTGGCAGTTCATGGTATCTATAAAATTCTCCTCTAACACCACACTTCAAATGAGTTGATTTTTTTTTCCTGTTGGCTTTTTTCATCATCCAACTTTCATACCCATATCTAATAATTTAAAATATCATGGTATGGATGATCTTGATCTCTGTTGACACATCTTTACACTTAAAAATCTTTTCTAATTCTTCCATAGTCACCCTATCTTTAACCTTGACCAACATCTATTTCAAATCATTGCTATTTTCCACCAGTAATCGGGTGTCATCTATATATCTTAAATTATTGATGTTTCCTCCACCAATTTTCACTCCTCCTTCATCTGAATCTAATCTAGATTTCCATAGGATATATTTATATTATCCATCCCCAATATCCTCACCTGTGCCATTCCTGTCATTTCCAAACAAGGTTATTTAACCTGACTTTAGATTAAAGTGTGCTTCTTATATACTGCCTTATGGTGCTTAAAACTCTCTATGGGTGATTTAAGTAATTTAATTTAATTATGCAACTACACATTGGCCCCACCCACCTAGTGAGCTGAGTCAACCTCAAGCCAGTTACCTGAGCCTGGGATCAAACTTAGATCATGAGCAGATTCTTCACTGCAGTACTGAAGTTTAACCACTGCACCACAAGGCTTCTTACATTATTAATAAATACAATAAAATCTAGTGACAATGTAATGTAAATATTAACATATAAAAATAAATCCCACTTCGTGGTGGAATCACAGTTCCTAGCCTCCAAAGAAAAAAACTCCACCTTACCTCACCTCTTGATTCCCTACAGGATTGTCATAGTTGGCAGGAAGAAAATTCCAGAGTGTGATGGCAACAAGGAAGAATTTTTTAAATACACTTAAGCTGGACTGCTTTGGCAGTTAGCACCTTTAGAACTGCAGTTCCACGTGACTTTAGTAGACACAGGGGCTCATATGGGTAGAAGCTGTCCAGTAAGCATGTGGATTCCAAGCTGTGTAGCACTTTAAAGGCAAAAAACATCAACTTGAATTGAACCCAGGAAACCAATGCAGCTGGCACAAAATAGATGTTATATGATCATAACAGGAAACACACATAAATAGCCTAGCTGCCATATGTGGTACCAGTTGCAGCTTCTGAATTGTATTCAAGGGTGTGGCGATCACCCTGCTTTGGCTCATGTAGGAGGTTATTTGCATACACCAATGGGAGCTGTTGGGAGGTGGAGCCAGAGAAACCAGAAGGGAGGGGTGAGTCAGATACGAGAAGTTTAGTGAGTTAGTTCAGTCAGTTAGAGAACTATTCCTGAAACAACCTGTAACCAATAAACCTGTTTTTATTTCAAAGTTAAGTACTGAATGGACCTCAGTCTTTCATAGGAAACATAATTGGTAAAGAGATCAACTGGTGGCAGCATGGTAAAGGACGTGTTGGGATACCCACGTGAGCTCTTTGTTTGGTGAAACAAGCAGGGGCCACGGGGTAAACGTCACAAAGGGTAACCCCACATAGAGTGAATTACAGCAGTAAAAATTATAACCAATGCAGTAAATAATTGAAGAATAGTGAAGTTGGTCGGATATAATTATTTCTGAGCATTATTTTGGACAAACCTCACTTTAATTGATTTTATTGAATCTGTAATGATGATGTCCTTCAAACATTGGTCTCGGGTGATATAATCTGACTGCCAATCTGATTTCAAAAGATCAAGTATCTTGAAAGCTGAATCACATTCGTAATTCTGTCCAGCCACATCAAGCTGTAATTTTGGAGGGCAATTTTCCCAAAAACATTATGCCCCAAATGCAAGAGTCAACAAATCGGAACAGATTGAGTCATGCCTAGCAGGATAAATTCTTAGTTAATGTATAACCTAGTTAAGTCTAATAATTATCTCTCACATCATATGGTTACACCTAAGTCTGATGATTGCCAAAGATAACAGATTGGTTTTATCTTAATTTTTGTAAATGAGGCAAATATTTTCAAATTTGGAAAGGTGTGGTTTGGCCTCTGTCCTTGCCCTATCTTTATCTTGTTTTACAGATTCGTTGTAAGACTTGCTGAGACAATACATGTGAAGTGCTGGGAACTCTAAAGTAGTATAAACATGCTAAGTGAGGTGGTTATTGCTTTTCAGTTTACAACATTTTCTGCAAAGTTCTCTGCCAGTGCACCTTTATTGCTCATAAATGACTTAGTCCATCAGGATGATCTCACAGCCATGAACGTTAACATTCAAAAGACTTCCATGTAAAATATTCATGCACCAGGGAGCATAATGTATTGAAGAAATGTATATGCATGTGCATGCCTTAGAGCTATCTGCAAGGTGAAATATTTTAATTTCACAAAAATCACACACTGGAAGTTTCAGCTCCGTAAGTGCATAGTAAATCACACCAAGTTTCTTAAAAAGAGCTCTGCAGAGGTGACAACAAACAGTATTTGAAAATGCTTCTTAAAAGATGGAAGACAGCCCAATACTAGTACTTAACCTTTTTACAGAACATCAAAACTCTGCTATAGACAAAGCTTAGAAAGCATTTTAGTGATTTCATTATGCACTAACACACTAATGTAAAAAATAGTCACGTTGGTGTGAAACTGGTGGACAAGCAAAAGAGAAGCACATAATCATCTAAGAATAAATATAATGGTTTTGATAGTAATGCATTAACACTAATGTGTTAGTTCCAAGCTCTGAGTTCAGATGAAATATCAATGGCCAAAGCTGGCACCATGCTGATTGAGATCTGAGGGTAGTATTTATTTTGCACTTGTTGCATTTTTTTTTTTAATCAAAACTCATCACTCTTCTGTCCTTATCCTCTTTGTATGTTTGGAGAGTCATACAATTCCACCACTAGTCTTATAATTTGAATGTGCCTTTCTCCCTCTCTTTCTCTCTTTGCTCTGTTGATTTTTACTTTACAGGATCCCCAAAGGAAACCTCTATTTTCATTTTCTTATTCTTGTGTCCGTGTTAACATCCAAGCAGTCAAAGAATAGCTAGCAGTAATAACAAGTTCCTGACACTTGTAATAAGCAGTGCTTGCATACAATTGTGGCTGTGTTGCAAAACATTTGTAATCATGCATAAAATCAATTTCTGAGTCTGTATAAGAGTACACTCGTCTCTGCTCTTGCACTAACTAAAGAACATGATAGAATGTTGGTCTCAACTATATCTGTAAGAACAGTCAATATAGAACCCTTATATATGGGTGCTGCCTATCCCTTGCAAGTAGATCAGTGAGACTTCGATAGTTGCTTTAAGAACACTGGATCATAGAAGCCCAATGAGTTATTTCAGACTCTATAGGACTGACAGGTTATTACCTCCACTGATTAACCAGATTGTTCTCTTTATTGGCTTTCTGTCTGTCCTGCATCCATTGCTAAGAATGAACGTGCAAGGATACATTCCTGAATATTTCACTCTTTCAATTAGGATGAATGCATCTTATAACAGATATTAAAATAGTGCATGCGATCAATGTTTAAATACCATATGTTTATTTAGTATGTAACTTATAACTAATAACAATTATTGACTTCTACAAATAAACAAGAAATCCAATTAGGCATATATTTGCAGATGTACAGATTCAAAAGTCCTAACGTAGACTTGCATTGATATTAACAGAGCTGTAGTGAATTTTAACGGGTTCATTTGTTCCTGTTCTGAGTTTTGACACTTTTTTAAAAAAAAAGCAAATTGTGCTTTTAAAGCAGCAACCACAACCCCATGATTTAAAACTGTTTTTGTTTAGTTAGATAATGTGTTTCACTTGCGGACAGAACAGATGCCTTAAAAAGTTGTCGTTAGGCTGGCCATTGCAACAATAACATACACAACGCAGGTTAATTCTTCCCCTTTTTTTATATACAGCTGGTGCCCAGGGAAGGGAAAGATCATGAACACAGTGCTGTGGATCATTTCCTTCTAGTGGATATGACAGTGGCAGTCCTATCCTTTTCTTGGCAAGAGATAGGGAGGATTGAACCATATATCTGGATGTCGACTGCCTATTTTTCAAGGGGGGCTCTTGTAGTCAGTTGAAAAGCAGCAATTTACAGTTGTGCAGGGAATGGATGGCTCTCACTCCTCTCTTGATTATGAGTTTGCAAAGAGAGAATCTAATATTGCAGTGCAGTGACACTTTTGAATGAAATCATATTGGATCCAGAAACGGATGTCAACAGAACGTAACTCACAGCAGATCCCTCTGCCATATGTGGAGAGTTCCCTCTATACAGCAGGATACCTATTAGAAATTTTAGAGAAATGGAATGACTGATATGGAACGGGAAAGCGGGGCAAAGGACCTGCTAGCCTAGTTGCACCACACCCTCATTGAGATCAAACCCCGATAATCATATATCCAGAAAACGAGTAGATACAGCTTCCTTGGGTAAATTTTGTTCTGCATGTGAATAGGGTGATGGCTTCAGAGAACAATTCTACTATTTCTATTCTGATGTAAGCTATTGATATTCGTAGGACTTATTCTCAAGAAAATTTGTATAGGGTTGCAGTCTATTGTAGCATGTGAAAAATGGGACTCTATTTTTTTTTCTGATGTTCAGAAATATTGGCAGGTCCTCTGCAACATTTTCATCTCTGCCATATGGAAGGTATGGGGGAAAAACTTGATCAGATCTTTTAATGCAAACTCTCCTAGTTTGCCATTTTGCCTGAACCAAGACATAGACAGAAGCACAGCTGCACTCTGGTATTTTCACTCTTTTTGAATTCCGCAAAGCAGTTTGCCAATAAAAGTAACAATAAGCATAGAAAAGGAGGGTATGCTTGTAAAAATAACACACTGACTTAATTTCAGTTGCTAGTCCCTACTGAAATAAATCTGTTTGAATCAATCGAACTTACACAAGTGTTGGCTTATCAGGTTCCCATTGATTCAGTGGCCAGAATTCTATTACCAAAAAAAGAAAAGAAAAAAAAAAGACACTTAAGGACAATAACACAGCAGTTTTCTGTCTGGCAGAACTTCACCATGCCCCAGATTTTGCAGCTAGTATGATACTGGGCTCAAAAAGATGAGCCTGCTGGACCTTGGAGGATTCTTACATGATTGCCTTTCCACTCCATGATCTGTGGACAGGATTCTAGCCTGCAAGAGGACTCTAGCTGAACTAGCAGTTGGATTTAGGCTGCTACATTAGTATACACATTGCATCAGAAGAAACAGCTCGGGAAATGTATGCATTGGTAAAAGTTATGTACAAAATGTGTGCATGATATTGACAGGGAAATTAATACAAAGTTTCAGACATTTTTTGAAAAATGCATACAGAAGCAGAAATAGGATGAAATGAACCTAAGTTTGGGGAAAAAATGAGAAACTGAATAAAACTGAAAGTGACAGATCTGTCTATCCCTTCCCCATACGAACTCCTAAGTGATTCCTACTGAGTAGTTTCTGCATAGATGACTTCTAAATTAGATGCCTCTCACTCATTATGGTATTCAGTCATAAATCTAGGTCACTAGGTATTCATCTAGTTAATTCAGGCTGCCATCCCATTCCCACCAAATAAAAGAGGAAAACTGAATATGAAAAAGTAATATGGAATATGAAATGAACCGATTCAATAAGGGAAGCCACAGCCTTGAGTTCACAAGACTGTTCAGGACTGTCAGTGACAAGACCTTTTGGAAGTCACTAATTCAAAGTCACCATATGTGTGAAGTGACTTGATATCAATCACAGCAGAATGCCTCCTACATTCAGTTGTCTGGGTTTGGCTGGTATATATCGACTGTGTTTGCAAATTTAATTGAGTACCACACAGGGGTAAATCATAATTATTGGGAGGTTGCCTTGATGCCAATGGCTGCACAAAAATTTTGAATTTCCAAAGCAAGATTCTTATTTGAACCTGAATTGGATTAAACATTTGAATCAGTTTGAATCAAACTCGGCTGTTTATTGTTTTGCTGGAGTACAGACTGAATTCCTATGGCGGGCACACACCCCTACTTCTAAGTGCTTAACTGTCTGCACCCAGTCATTTAGTCAGTGAACTAAAATGGACGGGAATGGGCGAATTCAATTCAGACAATTGTCATATTTACTACTGTGGGCAAGAATCCCATAGAAGAAATGGAGTAGCCCTCATAGTCAACAAAAGAGTGGGAAAAGCTGTACTGGGATACAATCTCAAAAATGATAGAATGATTTCAATACGAATCCAAGGTAGACCTTTCAACATCACAGTAATCCAAGTTTATGCACCAACCACCAATGCTGAAGAGGCTGAAATTGACTAATTCTATGAAGACTTACAACACCTTCTAGAACTGACACCAAAGAAAAATGTTCTTCTCATTATAGGGGACTGGAATGCTAAAGTAGGGAGTCAAGAGATAAAAGGAACAATAGGTAAGTTTGGCCTTGGAGTTCAAAATGAAGCAGAGCAAAGGCTAATAGAGTTTTGACAAGAGAAAGAGCTGGTCATCACAAACACTCTTTTCCAACAACACAAGAGGCGACTCTATACATGGACATCACCAGATGAGCAATACTGAAATCAGATTGATTATGTTCTCTGCAGCCAAAGATGGAGAAGCTCTATACAGTCAGCAAAAACAAGACCTGGAGCTGATTGTGGCTCTGACCATCAGCTTCTTATAGCAAAATTCAAGCTTAAACTGAAGAAAGTAGAAAAAACCACTGGGCTAGTTAGGTATAATCTAAACCAATCTCTTATGAATACACAGTGGAAGTGAAGAACAGATTTAAGGAACTAGATTTGGTGGACAGAGTGCCTGAAGAACTATGGATGGAGGCTCATAACATTGTACAGGAGACAGCAACAAAAACCATCCCAAAGAAAAGGAAATGCAAGAAAGCAAGGTGGCTGTCCAACGAGGCCTTACAAATAGCAGAGAAGAGAAGGGAAACAAAATGCAAGGGAGATAGGGAAAGTTACAGAAAATTGAATGCAAACTTCCAAAGAATAGCAAGGAGAGACAAGAGGGCCTTCTTAAATGAACAGTGCAAAGAAATAGAGGAAAATAATAGAAAGGGTTTTGAATTGTGGTGCTGGAGGAGACTCTTGAGAGTCCCCTGGACTGCAAAGAGAACAAACCTATCCATTCTGAAGGAAATCAACCCTGAGTGCTCACTGGAAGGACAGATCCTGAAGCTGAGGCTTCAATACTTTGGCCATCTCATGAGAAGAGAAATCTCCCTGGAAAAGACCCTGATGTTGAGAAAGAGTGAAGGCAAGAGGAGAAGGGGACGACAGAGGATGAGATGTTTGGACAGTGTTATTGAAGCTACCATTTGACCCAACTCCGGGAGGCATTGGAAGACAGGAGGGCCTGGCGTGCTCTGGTCCATGGAGTCACGAAGAGTCGGACACGACTTAACGACTAAACAACAACAACAACAACAGCCTCTTTTAAAATCAGATTGGTCCATGCAGGTACTCTGCCTGTAAAAAGGTATTGGGGAAAATATATGTTTCAGTTGCCGCAAAAGCTTAATCATCTTTTGTGTGTCGTATCTAACAGCTTTTCTCTGTACAAATGGGAAACCCACCATTTTCTCTGCTGGTAGCTGAGAGCATCACTCAAGTAAGAAGTTGTTATCTGGGTATGAGTGTGCAATACGAACCGAAACATTCCGCTCACAACAACAACAAAGCCTTAGAGTTAGAATATAAAAACCTAAAACAATGTATGGTTACAAGGGAAGAAAAAGTCAGAACTCAGGAGACTGCAATGCATTTTTCTCTGCTGGTGCCTGAAAGCATCACTCAAGTGGTTATCTGAGTGCATATGTGCAATATGAACCACATACCCAGATCAACAACTTGTTACTGTTATTTCTTATCTGGGTGTGTGGATTGTATTGCACACACATACTCACAAAAAGAGGCTGCTGTAGCTATGTGTAAATGGCATGGTGAGACAGTTAAGCACTTATAAGTAGGGGTGTATGTTTGATCCATGTAATATTTACAAAATGGTTAGTCTAGAGACTTAACATTATATCCTCAGATTTTTCAAACCTTTTCACTTCTAATGGAAGTGAGGAACTTAACTCCATTCATGTGCAAAAAAACATGGATAGTGCAAGGTAGAAGAGGTATTTCTGTACTACTAGGAAGAGCCAATCTTTTGGTTTCCCTTTTCCCTACATTCTAATTATGTGCATTTAGGAAACTGTATGAAAAACAAACTGAAATGGCATTCTCAGCCATCCCTTGTAGATAGGAGCATCTTCTTTAACTCTCAGTTAATCGTTCTTTGCTCACTCTGTGTGTGTGTGTTTTGCTTCTCAAAAGGAAAGAGGACAAAATACATTATGTTCCAATTACAGAGATCCTGTGTGGGGAGCGAGTTGTTTATCTCGGTTAAAGATGAGGAATCTTTCCGGGCTATAATATTCTGTGTTGAGATGTATTATCACAGCCTAAATCTTTTAAAACAAGGGACAGGTTTTATTTCTACCCTACTGCAATCCTCTCTTCCCCAAGGCAGGACTTCTCAATTTCTTCTTCTATTCTTTTCCATTGTCTCGCCCCACCCACATTATGTATGTATGTATGTATGTATGTATGTATGTATGTATGTATGTATGTATGTATGTATGTATGTATGTATGTATGTATGTATGTATGTACATGGACCAGGGAAAGAGAAGGAAAGGCTAAGAAATAGGGAGCCATGCTTCTCCTCTTTGGATATGTAAGCACATCTGCTGGATGTTCATAAAAAGTTTTTGCAACAAGCCCTGATGTGGGGAGGGTGAGGCTTATACTTTTCTGGTGTTCATTTGTTGGACATGTTCTATATATACATGACATGCATAATTCAACATATGTGATTCAACGTGCACTGTTTAAATAACACCTTCTAAATAAGGGTGGCAGCCTGTGGAAACACAGAAAATGTTAAGCAGAAGCTGCAGTTCAAAGTAATCTGAGATACTGACTTGTCATATTTGTTCTGAAAGTCAGAAAAGAAATTTCAATCCAGCATATGCATTGCACTGAAAACTGGACCTATAGAAACTCTGATCGACAAAGAACTGATTTAATTTTAACAAAATGAAATTTGTTTCCAATCCTATCATTTATAGGAACGTGCTTCTATATAGGAAGAGCAACCATCTGTGTATCTGTGTAAGAAATGTTATATTGTAGACGCTGCCACCTATTGACTAAGGCATATAACTGTCGAAGAGACAACCATTAATTCCTGAGATTCAGACATAAGACACTTCCCACTAGGGATTTAGTTTTAATGTTAAATAAATTTAAATTTATTTATTTATTTATTTAAAATATTTCTATCCTGCCTTTTGCCCCAAAAGGACTCAAGGCGGCTTACATCATTAAAACAGTATTTCAAAGCTAAAAATAGTAATTATACAAATATTTTAAAAATAATTAAACAAGTATTATATTTAAATGGTAACTAAGATCAATATTAAAAGGTGTTATTTATCTATCTCTATTTAAAACAACAGAGCACAACAATCCATTTAAAACCCCTCTCAGACCACCAGTCATTAAGGAAAAGCCTTGTTGTGTTTCTCTGAGTGCCACCTGCATTTTTGTCCTTTTAAAAACCAGTTTGTGAGGTTTTATTTCCTCCTTCCTGTATTGAAATGTGTATAGTTTACCAATGTGTTAGTCTGTTTCATCTAATTTACACAAGTTCCACAAAATATGTTTGTGTACATTTCCCCCATCATATGAATTTCAGCCATTAACCTTTCAACATGTGTGCATTGGTTAAGAATGGACTTCATTTCTCAGATTTGTGGATTCTCAAAATAAAGTGTGCTTCTTTGCAGTAAGTCTCAGGAGGTGGAAAAACAGTACTTTGACTGGAATTGTGAGACTCGGATCTAATGAAATTATTTTGCTTCTTTTCAATTCACCATTTTCTTCATACTTGTTGATTAATGCTTACAGTATGTCATGAAGTTTGAAAAAAAAAAGACAGCAAATTTGTCTATAATATACAAGAGTTTCACCCCCATGCACTAGGATTCAAAACAAACAAACCAAACCAAAAACTTGCATTGAGTGAACTGTGAGGTAATAATTTCAATTACCTATAGATAATTCCACTCTTACCCCACATGGAGACAACCTGCTGAAAGCCACAGAATATCACTTTGATTTCTCATCATCACAATTCATTGAAAAACAGCACGGGGCATTTTTGTTCTCCTATACCATACTGGCCAAGACAAAAAATCCTACCACAATACTCAAATAGATTTGTTGGACCTTTTTACTGTTGTTGCTGCTGCTGTTGATAATGTTATTTTTATTTTGTATGTTAAAAAAAGATATGCATGGCAAATGGCTTAATCTTGGGAACGTTGCTGACAATGCTTCAGAAATATTATATGGATTCTGTTTGAAGGTGTGCCAGGGATTTAAAGTATCTCATCCTGGGTTATGAATGTTAATAAGATGTTAATTGTGTTATCTAGCTTTATGATGAAAACAATACCTACCTATCATGTCCACCCTTAGTTACTCATGTGCACCAAAGGTTAGAGTTAAATGTTTCTCTCCAGTATTTATCAGTTACATGCACCTCTCGGAAAACAGGTGTTCAAATGAAGTGATTGAGAGAAATAATAAGTAGGAAGGACTCTCCATGATCCTGTAAGAGAATCGAGACCTTCAATAGCTGTCATATAAATGTCAACTTCTGTTTCTTACTTCTGCCGCTTTCTGTAGTTCAGTGTTCTTCTTCTTTTTTAGTAACAAGGACATCTTGTGACCACATCTATGTTAGAACAGGCAGAAATAGCATTTTATGTGCCAGATGGAAGAGCTGGATTGGTAACATGGAACAGTTTGCCTCTTGGATATTTGTTTGTCACTTCCTCCTACTGTGGGTCAATAGGCCATTGACAGACACTGGTTACTGTCTAGTCTGACAGCATTTTGGCAGCCTTTGTAGAAATGAGATGATAATAGCAGGCAGCTGGCCAGGCCACAAAAATTCATCATCATAATTTTCATGCTTGCTTGGCACTTCCTGTAAAGAAATCACAGCTCAGTTAAATGTAGTAGCCAAGGCCAGATATTCAGTGATTTAGTAATACTGTACTGTGAGTTGGGTGTACCATTTCAGTCTACAAGCATGACTGGATGCTCTTCTTTAGAATAAATATGTGAAATGTTCTCTCTCGAGAACTATCAGAGAAAAGGGATGAAGCCAGAGCTGGGAAATAACTTTCTATAAATAACTGGATATTTGTAATTAACTCCTTTTTCCAATAACAAACATAAAACAATCACATATTATAACTGTAAGGGTAACATTAACATCTTTGCAGTGCAACCACGACTTTTAAATTCCTTTTTTTTAGTTGTGAGAATGTGGCCTAAATGGTGGCCTAAATGGAATAACATATGGTTAAAGTGCTAGCATGTGCCAGCTTTGTGGGCTGTTTTTGGTGTTAAATGCTGATGCTGTTGAGTGGGAAATACTATGTTTGTGTCATAGACCAGCAGCATGTAGCATTCAGATTAAAAAAAAACCCAATCAAACCTTAAAGCAATTATGAATATGATAGTGACTTTTTAAAGCATAAAAGTAAAAAATTGCCTTTTGAAAATTATAACTATAATGTAACTGAATACTTTTTAGTTCTTGATTACTTTCACAGCTCTGTCTGAACTCTCTCCTAGCTTTCTGTTATTTCCCCCTTTCCCCAACCGGAAACTTCAGAAAGCAAAGTGTGCTGTTTATATACCACTCCATAGACCTTAACTCACTCTCTGGACAGTTTACAATTTAATTATGCAGGCTACACATTGCCCCCCTCCCCCAGAGAGCTGGGTACTCAGTTTACCCAGAAACCTTTCCATTTGCTATGAGAGAGGTGCAGGAAGGGGCTAATCTCGCTGGCTTTCTTTCTATATTTCTATTTCATAATGTTGCACATGTTTGTTACATCTAATTTTTTCAAAAGATTTGCCTTTTTAAAAATCCACAGGAAGATCCATGTACATCCTGTACACAGTTTTCCCAATGTGCACATTTTAAGGAACCTTGCTCAATTCTATCTAATTATGCAATGCCGTTTCCCCTAATTTATGCATTTTTATGCAGTTCTTGGCTGGAGATTTCCATCCCAGAAATTTGGACAAGTGTGAAGGCTGAACGACGATTGTTTTTATTTGTGCAGATTAGGTAGGTCTGTGTTAAAATGCAAGCCAAGTGAATCTCCCCCTCCCCAATATCCCTAGGCAGGGGTACCAGCTGCTTAGGCACATATATCTAGCTCCATCCATGTCAGCCTAGAGCTGGGCAGAGAAGTCTGTTACATTGACCTTTTTCCAGCATTTAAATTTTCATCCAGGTGGGCTCAACTTGGTTGTGGACACAGAACCTGGACAGGAGCATCGTAATCAGGTCTTGAAAGAGCTCTGCCTTCCGCTATATTATAGATTGCACTCTGAGGATTCTCAAAGGCCTTTCTGAAGAGCACTCTGAATGGATGCTATTGGCAATTCCAACATATTATTCAGCTGTGATGCCAATTGCTTTTCATGCCTCTTTTTGAGGTCACTCTACTTTTCCTCCTTGCACAGTCTGATTCACAGCATCCTAGGAACCCAAATCTGTTCCAGTCACATTGCTAAAATCCATTCGTCTTCCATATGATTATTAATTGCTCACTCTTGTTCCAGCTCCTGAATTTTACTGTCTCTTGCCCAATAAAATTTTGTAATAGGTATTTTTCTGAATTCTGAACATACAATCCATCTGTTATTTTGCATGCAGAAAGCATCATCTAACAAGAAGTCTTGGCTGGCTGGATAGCTAAAGCCCTAAATGGCTTGGGTCCAAGCAATCCGAAAGACTGCATCTCCCTCTATGAGCCTACGTGGGCATTAAGATCATCAGGGGAGGCCTTTCTCTTGGTCCCACTACCCTCTAGGGTGTGCTTGGTGGGGACATGGGACCTAAGCTGGCCCCATGTTTGCTGTCCTTCTGCAAGTAGGCAAAGACCATTCTCTTCAGGCAGGCTTTTGCTTAACTGGTGGTCTGAGAGGGGATTTTAAATGGATTGTTGTGCTCTGTTGTTCTAAATGTGTTTTAATACTGATCTTATTTACCATTTTTAATATAACACTTGTTTAATTCTTTTTTAATATTTGTATATACATACTGTTTTTAGCTTTTAAATATTGTCTTTTTAATGATGTAAGCCACCTTGGGTCCTCTTAAGGAGAAACGGGGGAAACAAACAAACAAACAAACAAACAAATAAATTCAGTGAGTGAGGTATCTGGATGTGGAGCCAGAAGCTGGGAGTTTGATTCCCAACTTTGCCTTCAAGAGAAGAGCCAGCCTGTGTGGTCTTGGGCAAGCTGCACACCCCCAGGATGCCCTCAGAAGAAGGGAATGGTGAACCATTTCTGAGTAGTCTACATAGAAAACCCTGGAAAGAATTGACTTGATTACATAAAATTATTAATAAACAAGAAGCCTTAATGTGGCTCTGAAGAAAGACACACATCAATTAAAAGCTTCCCCTCCCTCTTAATTGAAAGTGTGAAAATGTCATTTACAATGACCATGGGAGACAAAGGCTATGATTGATATTTTGAGTGGAAAAGAAAGAGTATGATTTTTCTATAAGATCAAAGCCATGGCTGTTTTTGCTTATGTCTAAAGTCTAGCAGTTGTGACATCAAGGGTCACAAAGAAATTTCCCTTGGCTAAAATGTGTGAGACAACTGGAATGGATTTCTCTTTCCTTATTTAAACATTGAAAATCTTGCCTTTCCTTGTGACTGGCTTGGTTTCTTGGGATGAGAATTCTAGAAGTATTTGCTCAGCAATAAGACAGCTATTACTCCTTAGCAAATTATATGATCACTAGTATTGAATCAGAATATGAAGGGCAGGGGTTAAAATGGATGAAGTCCTTTTTTCCCCATTAAGGTGAGGGTAAACATTAATTCATTAAATAAGGGTCTTTAAATGATTCTTCATCCAGGAGGGAAAAATAAGATACAATTGTACAAAATGGTGGGACTTGATTAACTGACTAAAGTAGGAGTGAGACTAAGCATCATGGAAAACATATTCCAGCATGAATTAAAGAATTATAGGTTAGATTGATAGTATTCAGGATTAACTTGTATTTTTACCCTTATTTTACAAATAATTACCAAATAGAAATTTCACTACATGTTCATTTTGTTCTTTTCCTGTAGAACTGTTCAGATGTTTTGCCTATGGAGGGACCTATAGATTCAATAAGTGACTATGCTTAGAAGGCAAAACACATACTTAAGTTGCACACAAAAGGTTTAAGGTTCAGTTCCTGTTATCTCTGTTTAAAAGCAGTGGTTGGGGAGATCCTTTTAATGACTACAGTTCCCAAAATCCCAGCCGGCAGGACCAGTGGTCACTTTGAAGGCAGCTAGTGCCTGGGTGAGCTCATTTATTAAAACAGGGGTTAGGAAACTTACAAGTTAGGTAGGACACAATTTATTCAAAGATTAGATCAAATATGGATATTGATAAGGACCTGGAATTACCATGCAGGTTTTGAAGGATTCCTGAGCCCTTGCATGCTGAAGTATGGGATGTCAGAAAGGGAGAGACTAGATTTTCTTTGGGGACAACCAGCTTACTTGCATGGAAGTAGGGTTAGGAAGGACTCTCTTTGTATCTGGACAGGTGTAGCTATCAGAAAATGGGCAGAAGCTTAGATCATCTCGAGCCTATGAGCCCAATTAACCTCATATATTAGCTATTTGTAGGTTGGTTGAGTTGACATGTGGCTCCAGATATTAGGCTACGGCCACACATTCTGCTCATTTTGGTTGAATAAAATTATAGTTCTAGTTTTATCAGGCTTCTGTGCTTCATGTTGTTATTCCACCTGAACTTATCACTCACTCATATAGGATGCTCTAGGAAAGGAGATCACTAGATTCAATAAAATTCAAAGCATGAAGAATATCTTACAGGCCTTATGTAGGAATGGAGAATAATTCCATTGCCCAAACACCTCATCAATAATATGTACACATCTCCCAAGCTTTGTTGCAAAAAGAAATATGTCTCATTTGAAAAATAAACAAATTTATAAGGCTTATTACATATTTTGGAGAAATGGGGGAAATTGAGGTAGGGGAAATTCGAGATTTTTCTGTTTGTAACATTTGTGAGATGTTCATTGGAATCACTACTGTTAGTACATGTGTACATTCAGATAGTCACCATGGCATGTGCTATTGCCTAGCTTCCAAGGTGATAGCCTGGCTGCATTTTGCCAGCCATGCAAAATGATACATGATGGAGGACAAGTATCTTCCAATTGGCCCCAGTGCTACCAGATCTCCAACCTTGTGAGTACTTCCTCTTTTACCTGAATTTCAAAAAACTTGGGGACAAGGAAAACTACAACAGGAAACGGAAGTGTGAAAAAATGAGAGACTAAAGAGAGAAAGATACAGCTACAAGGAAAGAAGCAGAGAAGCTGTCATTTTTACAAAAAACTCGAAATTACTGGTACTGAAAGAACAACAGTTACTTGATGGGTGAGTTGAGGCTTTGAAACATGAAGTTGTTACACAGCCAGGAAGGAGCAAAGCACATGAAAAGCTGCAGGCAACATCACTAGTGTATATCTGACAGGAAAGATGTTAGTGTTGTCTGTAATGAAACTGTTGATTCACCTGTTGTGTTCCTAAATCAGCACTTTGAAGATTATGCTCACCTATCGCTGATTATGAAGCCATTTGCCATTTTGCCACTGCCAGTAAACCTGGTCTAAAAGGTTGCTAAGTACAGATCTCAACTAAACAGCACTTCCAGAAGAATGTGATGAGATACTTTGGCCTGAAAACACTAATGACAGCTACAACATTGAGGAAGCCTGCAAGATGACATTGACCCGTCTGAGCCATTTCCTTCCATTGTCCAAAGTATACAGAAATGTGACAACCATGGCATGCCTTCCAGCTGACAGTCTCACAGTGATGACGTTCAGTGTCTCACCAGCATGTGCCACACTGAAATCCATAACCAGAAGCAGACTCCCCACTGAGTCAGAACACAAGCTCCTCTACCTTTGTCACAATATGCAACCATTCAATATGCATCAGTGCTCCTATGGAAGAAAGAAAGAATAACCAGAATTGTTTTTATTGAATATTATGCCTGAGATTGTAGATAAAGAAATGAAATATTTGATAATACATGTAATTACTGCAGCTAGGATACTATATGGGAAATATTGGAAGAAAGAAGAAATACCGTCCCTAGAGGAGTTGACAGAAAAGACACTGGAAGTGGCGGAGATGGATGTACTAACAGAAGCATTAAATGAAAGGTCATCTCAAAAAGGATTCAAAAACTGGGAACAATTTTATGGCTGGACTTGAAATATGGATTGGAAAGTATAGGTAAAAGAAGAATGTGAAGGTCCAACCAGGGAATGGAGAGATTAGTAACTATAAAAATTCTGGTAAAATTTGCTAAATAGTTTTTTGTGATCTCTCTTTTTAGCATAATTGTATAAGTGGATGTAAAAAATACTCTTTTGCTCTCTGGAATTTTAACTTTCCCCCACCCATAGTTCCCCTAGCCCCGATACTCCTATTCCAAATCCTATCCCTATTGAAAATGAATTAAAAAGAAGAATAAGAATGAAAGAATGAGAACAGAGAACCAAAGACAGAGGTAAAGCAAAAGATACAGTGTCTCCTAAAGGAATTTTCTTGGAGTCTGGCTAGCAGTACCCATGTCACCCACTCCAGATGGTGATGCTCTGACTTTCTTGAAACAAAGGAATTATTGACATTAGCATCATACTGTATGACAAATCCCATAATCATGTAGTTTTCTTCTCTGCGCTGTTAGCACTATGTAACTGTATATGTACAAATTATTTAATGGCTGAAATATTGTTGCTGAGCAGCATGTGAGCAGTGGGGATGATGTCATGATCAAAGGCAAATTGCTGCTGATTAAAAGTGATTTTGGGGCTCACAAAACTCATACACAATGTGACAAAGTGGCATTCAACCTGAAATGGCTAAAAGAAGCCTTTAGTCAGTGGCAATATGCCACAGATGATGACACAATCACTGATTAGTCAAAAGCATCTGATGGCTGAAAGCTTGTTGCTGAACTGTTCAACAAGATTTCAGCCATCAAATGTTTTTGACTAATCAGATACTAGTTCTCAATAATATACTGGTAAGAGGATGTTATGAATACAGGAAAGTAGATGTGGTCATTTTTTATATATTTTTTCTTATCTTTTCCTCATCCAATTGTTTTAATAAATAATCTTGTTCCTGACTGACCATTTTATTTTTCTACCACACAAAATATGTCCAGCTACACATTGGAACATAGTGCTTGCCAGGTATGTGATTTAATTGAAGTGCATGACTCTCATCGTACATGGAATCTGCACATTTTATCTTATGCCTCTAGAACAACATCAGCAAAAACAGCTTTACAAAATTTCTCCTCAGGGCTAATTGGAATTATTCACTAAAGACTGGTGTATAGATATCGCTGTCCCCACAGCAAACCAATTCTGCATAGTAAATTACTTTTCCCACCCCATTATAAGTTCTGACACATTTGCCACATGGTTCTTCCTGAAGATGAGAGGCATTTTTGTGCCATTACTAGATGGTCACGGAGTAACTGATGTGTGGAGTGTTAACTATTGGTGCAGTCTTTGGAGGTAAAAACAAGGCACAGAATATCACTGCACAGAATGGGCACAAGATTAATATTGGACAGTAGTATTTATTGATAGGATAATTACAGAATTTCATTACTGAATATCACAATTCCACCTTAAATGGCATTATAAGTGGCAAAAGAGTTTGGATAAGCTGAATAACAAGTGTTGCATCATAGAATCAAAGAACTACAGTTGAAAGGGGTTGAGGGTCATTTAGTCCTGCCTCCATAGTATTTTTTGCTGTTACAACTTAAACATAGTTTAAGAACAGTGCAATCAGAATAATGTGAAAGAGGGTTGAAACTTTTCAAGGAGGATGGGATGCTGTGATAGGTAAACCATGACTGGAGCCAGGGGGTGCCCCAGAAATTTTGGGTGAGGTGGTCTATCCTTTTTAGTCCCTGAGCTACCCAGAAGGTGCGATATACTGCAGTCAGAGCACAGTATTCTCTATTGCGACTGGCAGCAGCTTTCCAGGGACTGCAGCAGAGATGTTTCCCATCTGCTGAATGACTTTTTTTTAGCCAGATAATTAATTAATTAAATAATTAATTCCCAGTCCCTCTTATATGTGCCATGTAACATAGTACCCTCCAGATGTGTCTGCAGATGTGTATCTTCCCTCTCCCCATGCATCTTTTTCATATGGCAGTGAATATCAACAACATTATAAAAAATGTTATAAAACTGTAAAAATGCATTCAATAAAAATATGTTAAAGTCTGAAGTAATTAATTAATGTTTGCATTACACCTCCCAGAACCCTGCAGCCAGCATGGCTACATAAAGGAAAACAATCATTTCCCTCTGCTGATTTCTTTTAAAAAAATCCTACTTCTCCCATATTCAACTGGGTAGAAACAACAGGATTATACCTTGAGGCAAATAAAGTATGGGAGACGACTAGCAGTAGGGGTTACATAGCTGTCTAGCAAGTAGACTTGGCCCATGAAAACTCACATTAAAATATAGCAGTCTTTAAGCTACATTAAGAATGTTTTCATCTTCTTTATTTGTTTGTTTCTTTGTTTGTTTCTTTGTTTTCTTTTGTTTTGGCCTAATATAGCTATGTTCCACCTCCAACATCAGCATTGCTCAAACATGCTGCTGCATTACCCATCCAATCTGCCCCACTCACATCCAGAAAAGTTACAAAGACTGTCGCATTCCACACTTCTCATGACAGGCAAGACAGGGTGCTCCTGGCCGTTGGTGATGGCCAACAATGTATTGCAATACATGTGCAAAATTGCTTTTATAAAGATGCTGCTTTTTCACATGATGTGATAATACTATTTTTTCCTCAGCTAGAAAGTAGAGTATAAGAAAGCTGAATAATATCTGTATTCTCAGCAAGAGGGAGAAATGACACAGCCATTACAGAATTTTTTAAAATCCACTTAATACAAATAGTTTCCCAGGAGACTATCACAGCAGGTTGCATCATATAAAACCCTGACTCAAACTAGAACAAGCTAAACATAGCCAAACCCCAGGGCCACACAATCCATGTTAGCTCTTTCTAAGCGAGCACAGATGCTTTATAATCTCTCTTGCAAACTGTTTGGGTGGGGAAAAAAGCTGGAAGAAGATATACAAATACAGAGCAAATGTTCCAACATGAATTACAAGTTATGGCAGAACTGGGGAGGGAGAAGACCAGTCTCAACCCTGAAATGAAAATATGGTATCCTATTTATCTGCTACCTATTTTTTCAGTTCTCACATCTTGATAGGTGTCAGAAATTCTTTAATAACACAGCAAGAAAAATAAATGTGTGTCTGCTGTCAGGAGACTCAAGAATTAATGGCCCAGACCTCTTGACTCAGTTCACCTCACAGACCTAATCAAGCCAGCTTATATCTAACAAACTTTACCCCATCACCATGGTTACTGAACTCAGGGCGCATAGGTTATAAAATCAGATGGGAAGTGTTATGAGGGAACAGCTCTGGTGGGTTTTGTCTGTGCAACTTCAGTTGTTTGTTATTATTAGGAATATACAAATGGGATTTTGGGAGATAATTTGGAGGTTTTATATGTGACAACTACTAATACTTTCCAAAACTCTGCTGGGTAAGTGAAATTGAGTGCATCTACAAGGGCTCTCGTTAAAGTCATGGCTACAAGCAGGGTAAATTTAACAGTTATGAGGTAATTCTCATAATAAACTTCCCTAACTTATTTGGCAGCACTCCTTATTTTCTGGGAAGAAGGTGGAAATGTGGTTTAGTGATGGATGGCCCTCTATAATATAAAGTTCGATAAATACTATCATCTGTGTGGGCAGTTATAGAGGGTGCAATGTTACAGCAAAGTAACAACAATAACAATAACAACATCAGTGTGGACCTGTGGCAGACCAATAAAAGATCAACTTTATCTTTATTTTTCTTTTTGAATAGTGTCAAGAATGTAGCAGCTGAGAATTTAAGAATATAGAGTTTGGGAGAGTTACTTTTTCTAGTCTAGACCTTCCAAAAAAGCCCAGCTAGCATGGCCAGTAACATTTTGATTAACAAAAAGGAGGAGTTCATAAGGAAGATTGAAGGAAGAAGGCAAACAGAGACACAAGACAGCCATGCTGGACTGAAATGGCCATTATTTTTTTGGTTACAGCTGAAGTGCCATGGGGAAGCAGAGGGCAGCAGAACCATGGATTGGACAGATGTCCTGCAAACCAGTGACATAATATCTATCTAGTCTGCTTGCTAGGTGTCCCTGGGTTAGCAGGCTATGTGAGCCCGCATGGGCACAAGCCACTACATGGTGCTCCAACCATCTGGAGGTGAGGCAGAACTAATATACTTGAACTGGACATGTACTAGAAATCATTCTCCCTGAGATCTCTTAAGGGGATTCCTCCACGCTCAGAAGAAGGGATGCAGAGGCTCATGCATTGCTTGTCTCCTTGCCAAGTGAGTTTGGTCCAATGCCCAAATTTCTTTATAGTAAAATTGGGATGGGGCAAAGGAAGGGTGTGAGATCCCCACTAGAAGTAGATCCAGAAGGAGGGGAAATAAGGTGTGAAGACTGAAGGGTGAGCAACTCATGTTGAACAGTTATAAGCTTCCCAAGCAGACCAGAGAGAAATTCCCTGCTCAGGCTATCCTGGAAAGATGGATGTCCAATGGACTAGTTGACTAGCCCAGAAGGAGTGTCCCAGCAGTGTGACAGTGATGCTGATTGCTGGGACAGCCCGGAATTAATTTAGGAAGATGGAGGACCCCACCCACTCCCCGCTACATCTCACAGGGGCGCAAGTAGATGCCTCAGGTAATCTGGGAATTTTATTTGCCATGTTTATTTGCTACTAAAGGAAGTAATTGTAGCAATATGTATGTTATTCTAAATGTTGATACATTTTTGTTTTGAATTATGCTTCTACATATATGCTGGCTAGCCTTTACAGAAGGTATATAAATATGAATAAGTACATTCCTTGAATGCCTTCTGAAGATCACTTGAGCTGCAAGCCTGCATACACAAATGCCTGTCAGTAAGTCCCACTGAATAAAACAAATTTCAGAACAGACATTCAGAAGATTTATGTGGATTACTGACCATCAGTTTGGCTAAAATGTGGTAAGCATCACAGTGTCACACCAAGGTGACAGAAACAAGCACCAATCATATTTTTCATCCATGGTGGTTTGGCTGCGACCTTCTAGCACCACCAGGCTCCTTCATTTGTCCAAGAGTGGAGCCATTTTAATTTAAATGACTTTTCCCCCTATCTGTGAGATTGACAGTGATTTAAATCCATCAGAAGCTGCTCTTGGGACCAGTTAGTTAATGAAAGCTACCTCCTTGATGCCAGTTTAAACTAATATGACATGTGCAGCTCAGCATTGGTTACTAGCTCAGAGATTTGATGGTGGTTATTTGCCACACACGCATCCCAAACTGTACAGTCTTGCGTACTGTGGGTGTTATGTTAGTGTAAAACAAGTAGTTCATAAGATTAGATAATAAGCTATTTGGCTAATGTAAAATGCCAGCTTTATTTTTATTTTTTAAGAAAACAGAAACTGGTCCTTATCTGAGCTATTTGTTGTGGAATAAAATACATTTTAAAAATAAATCTGGAAATAGAAAATGGCACATAAGGAAACTAGGGATAATAACTCATTGTAATATATACGAACAAAGAGACAGTTTCACCACACTCTTTCTACACAAGCGGATAAAAGAATGCAAAATTATTTTCATGTAAGTATACCTGAGAAATCTGATGTTTGCAACATGTCTTGTTGAAATAACACAATCTGTACCATTCTGACAGAGGTGCAGATTTGAACTTAGTTCTCTGCTGAATTTCATCTTTGGAATGTACTTACACAATTCTTATTGGTCCAAATGTATCAATATGTGTAATATATATTCTGGAAGAAAAACTACACACACATACACATCTGAGAAAATAACACTGAAACGGGAATTTTGAAAAGAGTTTTCAAAATAATGACAGATGAGAAAACTATGGCAGTGACAGAGTCATAAATGAGAAACACATCCATCCACCTCTAATTTTATCCCTTGTTATTGGAACAAGAGTGGATGTTTTACTGGCTCCAGCAACTGACATGCTCAGCTATGCACAGGCCAGGCCAACGTCAGCAATGATCATGAGCATGGAACAACTTAGTTGAAGAAGCTTCCAATGGAAGCTTGGAATGGAATTTGCTTAGAAGGTGTCATATTATATAGGTACATGTACAGTTTTAACATGATGAGAAGCTGGGAGAATTTGATGAGTTCCTCTGCTCTGTCTCTATTAAGTACACTAATAATTTATAATAATGGTCCCCATACCAGAATCGGCAGAAACATGGGGGCAAAGAACAAGTCTTAACATGTTCTGCTAGCATGATTATTCCTTCTCAGTCTGACATGATAAATCACATGGCTACTTCTCTGACTAATTCTTTATCTATGTAAAATGCTTCCCAGGACCCTTACAATACATGCCACACCTCCCTACCCATTTTTAAAGGATGATTTGCTGACAAGATTAAAAATTCACTTCAAAGACACGGGGGGTATTTTACTCAAACCAACAAATTGTACAAAAGGCCATACACAACATCACTTGTATGGAGATCTAATGGCTTGACAGAAATTCCTCTTGTTTTCCGCCATCTGCATCCTCTCTCAGAAACTCCAGATCTGCTGCAGATACTGCACCCAGGAGTATAACGTTAAGGAGGGGAAATGGATAGACTTGGAGTTGTTTCATGAAAAAAAAATACAACAACCATGAACATAGGTAACACTAGATATGTCCAAGATAGCACCTTATTTTGGACTACTTGTGGCTCCAGTATATTGTCATTTATTATGTTTGATGGAAAATTCAGCAAGCATTCTTTGGCTCTCTTTTTCAAGTTTAAGCAGATTTTGACAGGTAGTTAAGCAGCAAAATAAAATAAGAAGCCTGGCTGTAATACCCAATCTTCTGATCAAGCTGTTTTCAATTCTAGTAGCTTTGCTATTATACTACCACCATTGCAGTTTGGCAGTTGAGAAATGGTGGTAAAAATCTTTTATTGTCTTTCTTAAAAGGTCTCACTGTGGCTTCAGCTGAGTAACTTGTACAGCTAATGAAGTCCCCAAAGTGCGAGAACTTTATATTACAATTGGCAGCAGCCTACTCTAAAATGGCTCTCTTTTGCCACACAAATTAAAAATACAAAAGCACAGATGAATCCAATGAATTAACAATAAGTTGCTTCTTTGGAATCAGGATGCTGCTTGGTTGTTAATAAATTTGAAGACTAATTAGCTGTAAGTCAGGTTCTGACGGCTTTGTGACTCAATATGTCAGAGCTGCCATTCTTTTCTTCTTAACAATGGCTGAATTTTACCTCTAGTTGCTGTCATTTCTGTCCTCAGGAACACTTTGACAAAGACACAATCTAGGCACACCTTTCTTTGATGATGCCTCTGCATTTGCCCATGTTTTCAAAACTCAGCAAGATAGATTTTGGGTTGCTCTATGCGGCAGTATTTGAAATGCTTTGATTGTATTCCTGCATTGAGTAGGGGGTTGGACATGATGACCTTGTAGGCCCCTTCCAACTTCACTTTTCTATGATTCTATGATTTTATGAAATTCAGTGCTTTAGTACCAAATCAGAAATGCTCTAGAAACGAGAGGGTTCATCCATCCAAAAGACCAGACATCAAAACACAACAGGACCAATATAGTATATGCAGTCCAATGCAAAGAGGAGTGTTTGGAGCTCTACACTGGAGAAACCAAACAGCCACTAAACAGGAGAATGGCCCAGCACAGGAGAGGCAACAGTTCAGGACCACAATCAGCAGTGTTCCTTCATTTGAAGGACAAAAGACACTAATCTGATGACGAAGATGTACTCATTTTGGACCGAGAAGATAGGTGGTTTGAGAGAGGGGTCAAGGAGGCCATACATGTGCATACAGAAAATCCCTCACTCAACAGGGGTGGAGGCCATAGAATCAATCTGTATCCTATTTATCATGCTGCCCTTTCATCCATCCCCAGAAAGATCAGGACCACACATCAGAAAGACCACTGTTAACAACCCATGATAATGGGTGGAGTAGGTCTGCAGAAATGGGATTTTCACTCATCCCCCAGTTCTTTGTCCATCTAACAAGCCTTTTAGGACCAGGGGAAAGTGAAACCAACATGGAGGATATATCGGGAGTCTCCTACCAACTCTCCTCAGACTGAAGAAGCTACTTGGAGTTCAGTTGCCATGACTCAACTTCCACATAACCTTACCTGGATGACTGAAAATCTTCACAGAAATAGTTTACTATAATAATTTCAAAACAAGTGGCTAGCTCTAGCCAAGCAAGTTTATTTTACTATGGCAGTTGCAAATGATGGCCAGTAATATTTTATTTATTTATTTATTTATTTGATTTATATACCGCCCATCTGGCAGCCAAGGCCACTCTGGGCGGTTTACAACAAATAACAAAAAACAACAGAGTAACAATATAGCAAATAGCAACATTAATACATAGGAGTGAAAATCAAAAATCATAAAGTGAAGTGAGGGTAAAAT
Source organism: Intellagama lesueurii (assembly GCA_037013535.1). Classification (NCBI taxonomy): domain Eukaryota; kingdom Metazoa; phylum Chordata; class Lepidosauria; order Squamata; family Agamidae; genus Intellagama; species Intellagama lesueurii. Next base: position 66,297,036 of record JBAJHW010000004.1, on the reverse strand, counting down.
TATAATACAGTAAATACAATTAAAAGCGTAAAAAAATAAAAACATGGGGCATGGCAGTATGATAGAAGTTATATTATTGGACACCATTGTATCAGAGTATAGTTTGTTCAGCGAAGGCCTGTCTAAATAGCCAGGTTTTTAGTAGCTTTTTGAATGTGCCCAGTGAAGGGGCCGGGCGGACTTCGGGTGGAAGGGAGTTCCATAATTGTCACGCTACCACTGAGAAGGCCTGATTTCTAGTGGTTGTTTTCCGGGCCTCTCTCGGGGTCAGAACTCTCAGCAGCCCTTCCTGCGATGATCTTATAGGATGGACAGACCTAACTGGAAGGAGGCGCTCGGCCAGATATCGAGGTCCCAAACTGTTTAGGGCCTTATAGGTTAGTACCATAACCTTCAAACTAGAATGGAAGCGAACAGGTAGCCAGTATAAGGCGGCCAGGGTGGGGGGAGATATGTTGTTATTTTCTAACCCCACTCAGAAGTTTGGCCACCACATTCTGGACCCATTGCAGTCTCCGTAGCAGTCCCAAGGGCAGCCCCACATAGAAGGTATTATAGTAGTCTAATCTCGAGATTACCAGCACATGGACCAGCATGGTGAGGGACCTGGTGTCAAGGTAGGGGCATAGCTGGGCAATCTGCTTTAGGGGGAAATAAGTGGATCAAACTACAGACACTATCTGAGATGTCATTGATAGCGATGGGTCCAAAAGCACACCCAAGCTATGAACCTCATCCTTCATGGAAAGAGTGCCCCCCCAAAAAAGATAGGGATGCACCCAGACCACAGACACTAGGGGCCCCCACCTGCAGGATTTCCATCTTGTCTGGGTTCAGCCTCAGTCTCTTGTTCCTCATCCATCCCAGCACAGTGATGGAAAAGAGATGCAGGTTTTATAATTTTCATCCTTTAAAATTATAATATTCTGACTTTCCAGGTTTCTGGAGATCTAAACCTTTTATGCTACAGATCTTTGTTACTCTAAGCTCTGTAAAAAAATTTAGTAATAGCAATGAAGACAGAGTTTGCAATAGAGCTTGAAGAATTCGAGAAGTTGATGTTGCTTGAAATCATTGCAACAATGGAAAGACTTATACAATGATACTCAGATTAATACTGATATGACTGTCAATAATTGTTTGGTTTCATTCTGACATTAGCCATGTTTTGGGGATAAATGTCAGCTGTGATGAACACAGGCTTCTGATGTTTCCCTAAAGATCTATAAAGTTCTGTAGGTCTCTTAGCGTATGTTCAGACATCAGAATCTTTGACCCTACAACCACTCCATTCATCTGAAGAAGTGGACTTAGACATATAAACACTTACGTAAAAAAATAAAAACTGTCATAGGTGCTACATGAGGCACAGACATGACCACTTCATTCATCTGAATAAGTGTGCTTTTACAAAAGCTTGTGCAAAATAAAACTAGTTAATCTTATAAGTGCTACATGACAAGTCTCTGGCAGGCCTTGGTAGGCAACCCTTGCTGGCATACAGACAGCCACCCAACCTAAAAATAATTCTAGCCAGTAACAACAGACTGTCCGCTAGAGAAACTGACACAGGAACCAGGTCTTGAGGCAAACTCAGAAGTCAACTCTGCCCGCATATTTACACAGGAAGCACCATCAGAAGACCAAACAGCCTAATCCACATTACTTGGGGCTCATCCTCTAGTGTAATTGATGCCATCTTTTGTCAGCAATGCCCCCTGGATTTTATATTGGACATACAGGTCAAATCCTATATTAGAGAGTAAATGGGCACAAAATGAATATTCCACATCTAAGCACCTTATTGAGCTGAGTCCACTGAAACTGACAAGAACAAAGAATTTAGTCAGTATTTCTTACATCACCAGCTGGGCATAATACACAACCATCATGATGAACAGCAAAGCTTACTGTTCATGAATTTTTCTAATCGCCTTTTAAAGCTGGTCCAAGCTGGTGGCCATTGCTGTGCTTTGTGATAGCAAAATCCACAGTTTATCTGTCTACTGTGGGAAGAAGCACTTCCTTTTATCTCTCCTCAGGCAGTAGAGAACCTTTGTCTGAGCACTGGTACAATGAAAAAAAGAAAAGAAAAGAAGGCAATACACTTTTCTTTCTCACACCCACTATTTTTAACCTGGAGAGAATGTTGCACAAAATACGGTTCGGTAGATACAATAGCAAAGATTGTAAGCATAGGATGGCAAAATGCAAGTAATCACCCCTTAGACAGTACAGCTGTGGCTTAATATGCAATTCATTGTGCTTAGACACTTGCCTTCTCCTTCTTTTTGGGTTTCTTCATGTCATTTTGTCTCATTCACATTGGAATTACTGGCCCCATTCAGGGACTGATTGGATAGAGTCAGGGATCAGTCATTTTTAGAAAGTTATAAAAGATGAGGAAAACACTGCACTCCCAAAGTAAAAAGGCAGACAAACAGTTTTTCTGCCACTTGTATTGAGTTAGTACAACCAAATGGTCTCATGGTCAATAGAGAACAACTTCAAGCTTGATTATGGACATTAGCGAAATATATGGCTGGGAGGTATCTTGACAGAGTGATGTTTTCCCTAAAAGAATAAAGGCATCAAAGTCCATATACAAAATATGTTCAGTTGTAAATTAGAAAGAATAACATTTTTGATACTTTTCCTCATGGGAAAATGGCAATATTATTCTTTGTCAGGTGAAAGTTGGTACTGAGGGGGAAATCATCTTGCATTTCAACAGTGTTGTACCCAAATATGTTGGCACTCTTTGCTTTCATGTTGCCAACACAGAAAGTGGTTTAAAATAGATGTTGAAAAGTTACTCTTTTAAAGCATTATTTTTCCAGCTCTGCTTTGAAGAGGATCCACCTGTTTGTAAGAGGCAGCAGGGCCACATCACTCCATCCCTAGCATCAGGAGGACTCCTTACACATTGCATGGGAATAGCTGTGATGTGGAACATTACTGTATTGTAATGAACTGATTGACCAGGGCCAAGCATGGATAAAAGCTTGTGGCGCCCAATGTATTAACTGCATTATTAGTATAAAATGGAAATAGAGAGCTAAAAGGCTGATTGCAATTTGTTTATATCATTTTATTTAGAAAAGAAAACTTCTCCTTTGTCCTTATAGACAGAAGAAGATTATAAAAATCACCGAAAAAGCAGTAAAGCACTGAAAGACGATAAATAAGGCAGCAAATGGAGTAGGGCAGTGCAATCCTATCAGTCAACTAAAATGTTTTCATAAAGATCCGGTAGCAAAGCAATCACAGTACTGGTGCCAGTTGCACCTCCATTTGTTCTTGTCTGCAAAGAGCAGAGAAGAGGGTGTTCTGCTAGTCAGTCCCATGTGTCGTCGTCACACAAGCAAGCAGACACTAGGTCTTCCCTGCAAACAATTTCCCTTTGAGAGGAACTATAGTTTAATGCCCTCCACCAGAACAGATCTTTGAACAATGATTTGTACTCTGTCCACGCCTTTCCTCCACTCTTTCCAGCCCATCATTTCCTACCCAGAATATTTGAGTTAGAGCCCATTTCTTTTTCAAATCATTCACTGTTTAAATATTGCTTACCATACCTGTTGTGAAATAGCTGTTAGAGAATGCATTAATGCAAGATCTACCTTCTTGCACTGGAGGCTAGTCTTACACGGAATTATTGTATAGGATACAAACTGTGTGATCTCATTTAGATAATTTAAATATCTCACCATATTCCGAGAAACCGTTGCAACACAATCAGCACTGTGTGCAGTTATGAATATGTAAGGTGGGGGTACATATGAAATAGCATGGTTTGTATCCCATAATTTCTGCATGGTTTCTGTATCTATTCAAATGGAAAAATCAAGATGAAATAAGATAGTATTTATTTAATTAGAGCAAGTTATTTAATTATTTTTCACCGCCCTTTCACATATCCTTAATTCTCAAAAATATCTATAATCCTGATACTGGTTTTCTTTCCTCCGTGAACAGGAGATTTGCCCGTTGTTTTCATATAAAAATATATAAAAGTTATTTTTAAAAGTGATAGGGGCATAGAAATGAAACTGCCAGCATTCCTTTTCTCTCAGCCACTGAGTTGTAGGAAAAATGCAAAGCATAGCAATGATTTCCTCCCAGATCTGTATGGTTTCTTTTCTTTTCCTTCTTATTTTGTGTTTTCTTTCCTCCTTTCCTCTCCTTTCTTGCCCCTTTCCATCTCCACCCCTTCCCAACTCCTTTCCTCCCCCTTTCTTTCTCCACCCCTTCCAAAACCCTTTCCTCCCCCTTTCCATCTCCACCCCTTCCAACCTCCTTTCCTCTCCCTTTCTTTCTCCACCCCTTCCAAACTCCATTCCTCCCCCTTTCTTTCTCCACCCCTTCCAAAATCCTTTCCTCCCCCTTTCTTTCTCCACCCCTTCCAAAATCCTTTCCTCTCCCTTTCCTTTTCCACCCCTTCCAAAATCCTTTCCTCTCCCTTTCCTTCTCCACCCCTTCCAAAATCCTTTCCTCACCCTTTCCATCTCCACCCCTTCCAAACTCCTTTCCTCTCCCTTTCTTTCTCCACCCCTTCCAAACTCCATTCTTCCACCTTTCTTTCTCCATCCCTTCCAAAATCCTTTCCTCCCCCTTTCCTTCTCCACCCCTTTTATACTCCTTTCCGTGTCCGAAAAGCATGGTAATATATGCACCTGGATAGGTGGGGCTCATTAGCCTTCGAAGGCAGCCCATCTAGGAGAAGGAAAACTCCGATTTCAAACCTCCACTGCCTTGTGGCTACATCCACCAGTGGAAAAGGTTTCAGGAGTTAACCTCAAGGCAAAATCCGGAGCCGGAGTCCCGGAGGCAGTTTGTGACTGTGTACAGTCATGCTCTGGCAACTCCCGCGATGTCACTGGAACCAGTTGTATTGGCTCTTACTTTTCCATTGGACTATTTCAGTGACGTGGAGAGGGGGGATTTTCTGCTTGGATAACAGTCTATCCTCCATATTATTTTACCCAGGCTTTGTGCTCTGGAGAGGACACTCCAGCTTCGCATACAGCGTTGAAATAACACGGGAAGTAGCAGTTACCGGTTATAAGTCTCTGCTCGATTGGTGTAGAGCGTGACGCCAGGGGCTACTTCCAATGGTGGGAGAGGTCATTGCACCTCACTAGGTAGCTACCACCCACTTTAAGCTGGGCAGCCCCCAGCCAGTAAGGTGCTGCCTCACCACAGTCTGTTAACCTCACAGGGTGCATGGGGTTTAGGGTGAAAGCCAACAAGCAGATCGATAAGCCTGCACCATGTAATAATCATAAGAAAACTTCTGCCCTGAGGTTGGGCACCTGGAATGTTCGGACAATGACCCCTGGCTTTTCTGACAACCTGCAGGAAATAGGTGACGGACGCAAGACAGCTGTCATCGACATGGAACTGAGTAGGCTGCAGATGGACATTGTTGCCCTGCAAGAGACAAGATTGCCAGACTCAGGCTCTGTCAAAGAAAAAAAAATCTCATTCTTCTGGCAGGGAAAACCATTGAATGAGACCAGGGAATATGGTGTTGGCTTTACGGTTAGAAATACTCTGCTGAAATCCATTGTTCCACCTACTGTGGGGAGTGAAAGAATCCTGTCTTTGCAGCTCCACTCATCAGCAGGACTGGTCACCCTCATTAGTGCATATGCACCAACACTGTCGTCTACAACAGAAGTCAAAGACAAATTCTATGACGATCCGGCAGCTACTATAAAATCCCCGAGAGAGAGCCACTGTTCATTCTTGGAGACTTTAACGCTAGAGTTGGTGCTGATCACAGTTCTTGGCCCACTTGCCTAGGCTGCTTTGGCATTGGGAAGATGAACAAAAATGGCCAACGCTTGCTGGAGTTTTGCTGTTATTATGGTCTTTGTATCAGCAACACGTTCTTTAATATGAAGCTTCACAACAGAGTCTCTTGGAGACATCCAAGATCGAAGCATTGTCATCAGCTCGATTTGATCCTCACTAGACGCTCTAGCCTTCCTAGTATTACGATCACACACAGTTATCAGGGTGCTGATTGCGATACTGATCACTCCCTGGTGTGTAGCAGAGTCAAACTGCAAATAAAGAGATTGTATCACACGAAAAAAGAAGGAAGACCACGTATTGACATCAGCAAGACTCGTGATCAGAGAAAAGTGGAGGAATTTGCTCAAGCTCTTGAGGAAACTCTTCCAGGCCCAGCTGGTACAAATGCACCTGAACGATGGGAACATTTCAAGAACGCTGTTTATAACACTGCCTTGTCCACATTTGGCAAGAAGACCAAAAAGTCGGCAGACTGGTTCAAAGCCCATTCAGAGGAGTTGATGCCAGCCATCGAGGAAAAGAGGAGAGCTCTAGCAGCATACAAAGCCTGTCCTAGTGAGTGCAACTTGCAGGTTCTTCAAGTTGCTCGTAGCAAAGTCCAACAGACTTCCAGGAGATGTTCCAATGACTATTGGCTTCAGCTCAGCTCTCAGATACAGACAGCAGCAGACACAGGTAACATCAAGGAAATGTATGACGGTATCAAGCAGGCTTTAGGTCCTATGCAGAAGAAATCTGCTCCCTTGAAGTCTGCTACAGGCGTGATCATCCAGGACCAAGCACAGCAAATGGAATGCTGGGTGCAGCACTACTCTGAGCTATATTCTAGAGAGACTGTAGTAACCGAAGAAGCATTAAATAACATTGAGTGCCTGCCTGTGTTGGAAGAGTTGGACAGCGAACCAACTTTAGCAGAAATAAAAGCGCCCTTGGATTCCCTCGCCTCCGGCAAGGCACCTGGAAAGGATAACATCCCTGTTGAAGTGCTGAAGTGCTGTAAAGAGATCATCACCACTGAGCTGTATGAAATCTTCTGTCTTTGCTGGAGGGAAGGTGGAGTACCACAGGACATGAAGGATGCAAACATCATCACATTGTATAAGAACAAAGGAGACAGGGGCGACTGCAATAACTACCGTGGCATCTCTCTTCTCAGCGTTGTAGGGAAGCTTCTTGCCCATGTTGTGCTGAAGAGGCTCCAGGTGCTTGCAGACAGAGTCTATCCAGAATCACAGTGTGGATTTCGAGCTAATAGATCCACCAGTGACATGGTATTTTCCCTCAGACAGTTGCAGGAAAAATGTAGGGACAACAACAGCCACTCTTTGTGGCCTTCATAGATCTTACAAAGGCCTTTGATTTGGTTAGCAGGGATGGCCTTTTTAAAATACTTCCCAAAATTGGATGTCCACCTCGACTCCTTAACATCATCAGGTCCTTTCATGAGGAAATGAAGGGCACTGTAGTTTTTGATGGCTCAGCATCAGATCCCTTTGACATCCGAAGCGGAGTGAAACAGGGCTGTGTCCTCACGCTGACCCTGTTTGGGATCTTTTTTGCTGTCATGCTGAAGCACGCCTTTGGAACTGCAACAGAAGGTGTCTATCTCCGGACTAGATCAGATGGAAAGCTCTTTAATCTCTCTAGATTGAGAGTGAAGACCAAAGTCCAGCTGAAATGCATGCAGGACTTCCTCTTCGCCGATGATGCAACTTTTGTTGCCCATTCTGCTGAAGACTTCCAACAACTCATGAATTGTTTTAGCAAGGCCTTCCAAGACTTTGGATTAACAATCAGCCTGAAGAAAACACAAGTCATGGGCCAGGGCATGGACTCACCTCCCTCTATTACCATCTCTACACAAGAACTGGAGGTTGTTTATGATTTCGTGTACCTTGGCTCAATGATCTCTGACACACTCTCTCTAGATGTCGAGCTGGATAAACGCATTGGCAAAGCAGCTACCATGTTCTCTAGACTCACAAAGAGAGTATGGCTTAATAAGAAGCTGACGGCATATACCAAGATCCAGGTCTATAGAACCTGTGTCCTGAGTACACTCCTGTACTGCAGTGAGTGGTGGACCCTTTGTGCACGGCAGGAGAGGAAGGTGAACACGTTCCATATGCGTTGTCTCCAATGCAATTTTTGTATCACCTGGCAGGACAAAGTTCCAAATAGAGTAGTCCTAGAATGAGCTGGAATTTTTAGCATGTATACATTACTGAAACAGTGACGTCTACATTGGCTTGGGCATGTCTTGAGAATGGCTGACAGTCGGATTCCAAAAGATCTCCTGTATGGAGAAGTAGTGCAGGGAAAACGTCCCAGAGGGAGACCACAGCTGCGATACAAGGGTATCTGCAAGCGGGATCTTAAGGCCTTAGGAATGGACCTCAACAGATGGGAAACATTGACATCTGAGCGCTCAGCCTGGAGGCAGGCGGTACAGCATGGCCTCTTCCAATTTGAAGAGACACTTGTCCAGCAGGCCGAGGCAAAGAGGCAGTCCTGAAACCAGCAAAATCAGGGAGCTGGACAGGGGACAGATTGTATTTGTCTTCAGTGTGGAAGGGATTGTCACTCTCGAATTGGCCTTCTCAGCCACACTAGACACTGTTCCAATACCTCTATTCAGGGCACGTTACCATAGTCTTTCGAGACTGAAGGATGCCTACACTTATGTTTTCTTTGCTGATGTCAGTGTGGCTGTTGAATCAGTTTGCAATTGCTGGCATTGCTAGTACTGGAGGTTCAGCAATGGTGAAGAACTCTGTACATGGATGATAATTTTGTAGGAACAAGGAGCTCAGTTTCTCTCTCAGTGCTGCCATTGCCCAAACCATCCTCCTACAACAATACCATTTTCTGGATGGAACACATGGCAGGCATCCTCAATGAAATGAGAATGACTCACTCTGAACACATGCCTTATGGCTGCATGGGCAGGGCATATTTGCCCACCTCCCCTCAGATAGGGAGACAAGTAGCCTAGGGTGCTGAGAGCCAAGGATGGGATGACCCATCCTTGCAGCTAAATAGGTCATAGTGGTGGGTAGTGTGGATGGGGAATGGAGTAATGGGGGGTTCCAAAGGTTACATCAGGTGTGTTATTGCAACCAGTATCTTGGCATTGTATATCCTGAGATTCAGTTGCCTGGATGGGGGAAATGAACAGGTGGCCAGTCATGGCCACTGGCCATCTAAAGTCACAAAGCTTGGATCGCCGGCAGCCAGGAGGGTCATTCAAGTGTTAACTGGCCAGGAACAGGCTATTGACATGACATCACAGACCTGGGGCTTGCCTGAGGGGGTCAGGATCAGGCTAAGCAGGTATCCCTGGCACCTGACTCAGGAATCTGCACTACAGTTGGCCCCTCTGCAGGAGTTGGGAAAGTTAAAGTCAATGAGTTTAATAAAGTGTTGCCCTAGTTAAACCTATTACCTGTGTCTTGTCTCCTTATTTCTGGTGTGGGCAGGCAATGCAGGAGGGTTGTTTTTGTTCACTCTTTTGTGCTAAAAACTGCCTGAAAGAAGGAGAAGGAGGTGATGACGACAATGAGTTTTGATCTTACTGGTTTCTTTTATTTTGCTTAGTTTTGCTTTGAAGCCTTACTTTAAAGGCAACAACAATCCCTAAGCAGTGATACAACAGGGACACACTTCCTCTGGATGGGGAAAATGTAAAATTAAAAGAGTGATCCTTTGAGTATAGCAGGCAATTGAAGAGGCTGGGAGGATGTGTGTCTCTTGTTGTCACTTGACTCAGAGATCCAGTCTTTGATAACTACACAACCACATTGCATAGGACAATGTCAGAGCAATGAAAGTGGATGCTGGAAGGAGAATTGTTTTTAACCAGCAACCAACAATTGCACTTCGAATGGCAGATTCCCTTCCAGCAGAGGATCAACATCTCTGTTGATGTTGATCTACTGCTGGATGTTGATCCTCAGCTTCCTCTGCCCTTGGGACACTTATTATTCTTTTAAAAGATTGTCAGTATGGTAGACAAAGTCATTTTTCTTTAACTATCCTACTGCAGTCACAGAGGTGTGGGCACTGCTTATTGCAAGAGTTCCAAAATGTTAGTGTGCAGATCTTAAATCTGGAAAAATTAATATTTAGACTACCACTTCCAGTCCCTTTTCCAAGCTCTGCATGGAACTGGTTGCTCTGTGGCGGCATCTTTGTACCATTTTTAAGCATGTGTGTTAACAACTGCATAAACTAAATTGTGTGAATTACTGCTCCACATAGATTCAATAAAGTATACAAAGAGTGTAAATTTCTTTTTTCTTTTTAAAAAACCACCTTCATTGCTATGGTTGTTAGAAATTACCACGCAGGTCAGACAAGTGACAAAGGTCCATTTGGAGCCCAAGAATGAAGGATAGGGGCAATGGATTTTGTCATATGCAAATACCAATGTATGCAACCTTGCTGTTCTATAGCTATATTATAGCAATTGTCCAATCATGACAACCTCTCCATTGGAATATGTGGTCCATCTTTGTTTGTTTTCTCTGTGGTGATGTTTGTGTCACACCTAGCTAATCAAGCCCTTAAAAATATATATTTTTCAGTTTGAAAAGTAATGTTAAGACAAAGACATATTAAATAACTGTTATTGAAGTGGTACCTGATGAGGGAACTATTGTAACCTGTTTTGTGTTTTGTCTAGTGGAATCAACTTATAATAATATGATTTTCAAGGGAAGTGAGATATTTGAGGTGTGGTTTTACCAGTTCTACCTCCCCCCACCCAGTGAGTTTCCATGACTGAGCAGGGGATTCAAACCTAGGTTTCCAGTGTCCTAGTCTGTCACTCTGCCCACTAAACCATATTGGCTACCAGAGGGAGCTCTTAGGAGTAGATGAATATGTTAGTTTTGCTTTCTCTCACATGTTCTTTCCATCTTGTTTATGAAGAAATTTTGATAATTGCATATTTTTTAAAAAATCTGAATGAAATCTCACTATTGGCTCAGATCAAATTAAAGAAGTACAGCTAGTCATTTGATGTCACATGCTGATGTTATCAGCAGGTGTGACTATCCCTCTAGTTTGGGATACTACACCACTAATTCGATGCTGCTCCCAGCACAAAAAATATAGAAATGGGAAGTCCACTGTCATGTAAAAGCCACTGCTAGTTTTGTTTACCACACTCCCTCTCTAGCCATCATCGCATAGATGTAAGAAATTTTAAAAATTAAAAAAAGTCCATCCTCTCATGTTAAACAAGGGAGGGAAAAAAACAGGCCAAACTAATACTGAGTTCACATCACTGTTGTAGAGGAGTGTTATACCAATTAGAAAGCTTGACCCACACTACAAATGGGGTAACCTGTTTCAACTTGTGTTTACATATTTCATCTGTTTTCGGTCTAAATTAGCAAGGAGATGTGTGTGAGGAATTTATTTCGCTGATTATAAATTTTAGAAAAAGTAGCTGTGTTAGTCTGTGCTAGCATATCAGGCAAAAATGAAAGAAAAATAAAAAAGACCAAAACGTGTCACCTTAAACATTAACTGTTATATTTTAGTGTAACATTAATGTAAGCTTATATTTAAAACATGTAGTATAAACAAATATTTTAAAAAAATAATAGTTAGTCTTTAAGATGCCACAACTTTTTTTTGTCTTTTTTATCTTTTATCTTTTTCTTTTGATTTTGCCTGATTATAAATGAAAAGGATGTTCAGCTCATGAGCTCTAGATTTCCCCGCCCACCCAATACTGGGCATTTGCGAAATTAAGTTAGGAACAAATTTGGTACAATATTATAAGAGATGTCTTACATTTAAGGCCAAATTGTCATACTGAGTCCCAAGCCATTTTTATTTGAAGGTCTTCCACTGGAGAAATATTAGCTTTGACAGGATTTCCCTTTCTATCTCATTATACTCAGAGCTAGCCTGCAGAGATATAGTTTTTCCCCCCCTCCTTCTCATTCTCTCCTACAGGGAAGGAAGAAAGAAAGAGATCAAAATGGAGACCCCCCTCTCTGAAAATCAGTTCTGTGAACCTGGCTTCCCTGCTGCTAACAGGCAGTGCTGGCAGCAAAAAAAGCCATGTTACTTTCTCTCTCACACACACACACTCACTCCCTTTCTCAAATCCCTTTCAATGATAGACATCTATCACTCTGAAGGAAGAACACTGAATTGTTCAGCTTGCCCAGCTGTTTCCCAATTACATATCCTGAACATGTCAAGCTTTATTAATAATTTCCTGGTGTGGCTTTCAGAAGTCATGACATGCCTGTTGGTATCTATTATCCCATATTATCCTTGTAAAATTTCTGAGAGTCATCATTATAATGTGATTGCCTCAAAGCACCTTTTATTTGTGGATAGTTTTTTTAAAAAAGTCTAAAATAACCCAATTTAGGATGTATAAACTAGATGTTGGCACTTAATGCATTTTGGCATGGTTTGGTGGATCAGGCCCACAGGTGCCTGGATTCCATGCCCCACCTCCTCTTGCAAGTGCTCACTCTGAGGACAGGCAGGCAGGGAAGCTTGAGATGCTGATTCTGACACGGCACCCATGGAATGAGGTGGGGCACGGAATGCGGGGCATTACGCAGACAAAGTGGAAACAAATTCAGTACTAAAATTCTTCTCTGTGAATTTCAAAATTCAACTACAAGACATTCACCACATATATCTTATCTATTTTAGAAATCTTGTATTTAATTTAAATATTAAGGTTCTTTTATTTTATTTTATTTTCTGTTTTGACCACAACCTTCACACTTTTTCCAAGTAGCTCCTCCCAGAACTGAACTGAAACTCTCAGACATCTCCCAGAATTCCCCAGGCAGAATTCTAGGAGTAGCAATCCAAAAAACACAAACACAAACATACACACCTATAGTTTTGAGGGAGGCCTAAGAATGTCACCAGAAGTGGACATGTCTGTTCTTTTTGGTCTTCCCCTCTTCCAGATAATGATGATGATGAAGAAGAGGTGGGGATGCAATATGCACACAGGCTGTCAGTGACATGGCAGTGGGATAGCAAGTGCTGGTGTCACTCCAGAAACAAGAGCACTCTGTGCAAGCTGAGGAGAGGAGTAGCATCTGTGACATACTTGTCTTGAAGCTGTCATTTGCTAGATGTGGAACAAAGCAGAAGCATTGATAACTTTTAATATCACATAGTGCTTGATAGATGACATTCACTCAATAAAGCCAAAACACCTAACACACTCAGTTTTCAAGTGCTGAAGTAAAATTTCATGTTCAAAGTGCAAAATTCATTTTGCGATCCAACCTGAAATGGAAAATTTAGAAGTACAGTAAAAGTTAAATATTTCTGAATAGTTTAGGTCTGGAGACCATTATGTCCCAGAAATTGGTTTATTATCTAGCTGAACTGTGACGACCTTCCTATAGATAATTTTATCACAAATGTTGACAGGCACAGTGAGATGCTGCTTTCAGTTTTTAATGTCAGACTCCCTCAAGGATTCATTAGAATTATGCAATTGCATGACTTGTGTGGTTTCTGAGTGTCATGACATTCTTCTGAGAAAGGTATTGAAGAGGTTTTGTACATCATTTCACAAATGCATGAACGATGCAGCACCGGATGATTAGAAATTATGCTAAGATGTTAAGAGTTTCATGGCAAAACCCTTGAAGCTTTCAGTGTTTATTCCATGCAATAGGTAAGGCTTTGTTTATAGTTTTTATTATTATGCTGTACTCAATGACATGCTCACTTTCTGAGTAGGAAAAAGGGAAACAGTTGATGAATTGGGTTGGAGCCGCCGCTGTGATTGTAATCAAACTGAAGCAGTTGAAGGGAAGGTTGTGAAAGTAGCTTCAAGCTATCTTTATAGCTCACTGATTCTGGAGTCAGCCAGGGGCTACTTTGGTCCCACATGACAACTAAAGTAGCCCCAAGGCTTTCCTGAATGACATCTTTCTCTGGATGCATACTGGGCTTGGCATTGCAGCACTTGCAATAGAAGATGGCTGGAAAAGCTCTTGCTAGGATAAATTTTCCTCAAGAAATAACTTTCATATGAAAGATGGCAGGGGACAGAATAAACTCTTTGGGGCTATATAGCTCCAAATAGCTAAAACACAACCAAGGACTGTCATAAACCTATGGTAACTCATCACTGTCTACAAAAGAAATTGAGGGCGAAAGAAGGTGAAGAATGTGGCACATGCCACTGAAGATGAAGCATAGTGGATAGGGGAATTGATTACAGGAGAGAGGAGAGACGATGACAGCTGGTCCTCTACATCATTGCACTCCTTCAATAGTGGGAAGCGGGCAGCCTGGGATTCCTTTAGAAATAGAAGACTGTTTCTTAGGCATAGTATTTCATTTGATACTCATGACAACATTAACTTTTTCCCATCTCTTGAGATCTGTTGCTAGAAGAAATGCCCCGTACCATGAGATAATTTGTACATTTGTGAGACTTGTAATGCATTTTAGAGAAATAACATGTGATACAACATGTAACATAATAGCACAAAACCATTAAAATGGTTACAGTTGGAAAAATACACACAAGCACACTTCAGTCAATGATGAAAAAGTGCACTTTAGGTAGTTCCTGTAATTAGGTACAAATAATGAATTACTGTAATGAGTGACTGTTTTTTTGTTTGTTTGTTTTTTTGTGTGTGGGCATTAGCAAATGTACGGGTATACAAATAACATCAGGGTGGGATTTTTATTTTAACAAGTAACATTTTCTATTTAGTTTTCAAGCATATTGAGTGGAGTTTTCAAAGTCTGTGCCATTCTCTTATCAATTTCAAAGAAGAATCTTCAAAACAAATTGCCAGAGGTTTAACAAGTATCATAATGAGCAATGGAAGAAGTTAGTTTTAAAATCTTAGACTGAAATCCTGTTGCACAGTTCTGTGTGTACAGTAGGGTGGATGTCAACAGCAGTGGCAAAGCACCTCTGGTCAAAGGAAAATTGACATTGATTAAAAGTGATTTCAGGGGACAGGCAACTTGTACACAGTGTGATATATGCACCCTGAAATGACCAAAAAAAAAAAAAAAGAGTCTTTCATCAGTGGAGAATAGATGATATTATCCCTGTTGCACACATGGAGCTGCACAAGAAGACTTCATGCTGACAGAGAGAATGAATTACTCTTTTAAAAATGGATTAGACAATGAATTACTTATGAAAAGTAACTTGTCAAATTCTGCATCAGATTAAATTAGTTTCCTAATACAGGAAATGCTTTTTTAAAAAGGAGTATTTTGGAATGGTTAAATAGTAATGAAAGAGATCTATAAAAAAATGAAGTCTAGTTAAGAATGTGTAACTGATAAGACTAGTTAGCAACAAGAATGTAAGAAGAGTCTCACTGGATCAGAAAAATAATCCACCTACGATTCCAGAGGGGGATCCATTATGGAATCACTCTGTCTGGGGAAGAGTATTACCAACATTTTGTCATCCCTTTCTAATACTTTTGTGTTTTCCCCATGCTGCTATTTCTACCCTTCTCAAAAAATGAATCCTTTTTTGAGAAAGACAGAAGAATAATGCAGTCTCCACAGGTAGAGGTGCCCTAGTGCTTCACTTCAGTCCTTCAGATACATTGTTTTGATGTGGACAGTGACCTATTGAGCAAAATAACTTATAATGGTCCAGCATGTGTTCATTGAAACTTTTGCAGTGGGAACCATTTTTCGTCACCCTTCCCCCCCCTTTTTTTCCAAGCACTTATACGGCATTCTGATGGTTAGAACAGAATCAAAGCAAGATGCTGCTTACATTGTTGCTATATCAGGACATAATGTACCCCCCCCCCCGCATTCAGTGCCATTTTGTCAATGTTGACAGCATCCTCTTAATTTATTTGATGTTTAAAAAATTAGCACCCTGACACTAAGAATGCTATTTGTAAAAATAATAATAACAAGACAATTGCTTGTCAATACCATCATGCTAAAATGGCACTGAATGGAAAGGGTTTTATAAAATGAATGTAAAATACAGCTAGAATGGTATCCCAATAATGCATAATACTTGCTTGCTGACAAGTGAATTCTGACTCATTGTGACCCTTCTTAAGGTATATATAGATTTTTTAGAAGTGGGATACCGTTTGCTTCTGGGGGCACTCTGAGACCATGCAGCTTGTCCAAGGCTACACAGGTTGGCTCTTCCCCTTGGATACATAGCAAGAAATTGAATTCCTGACTAGAGATGGGGACGAATATAAAAACGGATCGCTTTTTCCGACGAATATAGCCCATTTGTTAAATATTCATCGATCTGTATTTGTGGGTTCCAGAGACCCCCATGAATACAAAGGGATGAATATTTACCCGTTTTTATTCATCCTTCATATTAAAAAGCAACAACAACAACACACCATTCTGCCTACCGGCCGCCGATCACCTGAGCAGTGGCAGAAAGGCAGCCACCACCCCACATAGCCACCCAATACCACAGCCTACCCCAACCCCTTCCTTTCCCTACCTTAGGCCCCATGCCACCCCACCCCACCCCCACCGACACCCTCTTACCTTAATCGCTGCTGCCGAGGTCTTCTTAGCCTGCCTTAAGGGAATCCAGGCTGCCCTTTGCAAACATGGCAGCTGCAGCTTCCCTACCCTAAATCAAGCCACAGCCACCATCTTTGTAAAGGGCATCCAGTCTCCCTTTTTACACGCCGTGGCTGCGAAGGCCTGATGGAGACCTTGGCAGCAGCTATTAAGGTAAGGGGGTGTCGGTGGGAAAGGGGTGGGGGCTAAGGTAGGGAAAGGAAGGGGGTGTGGGGGTAGGCTGTGGGGGTGGCTGCCTGTGTGGGGTGGCAGCTGCCTATCGGCCTCTGATCAGCTGATCAGCGGCCGGTAGGCAGAATGGGCTTCTGTGCCGTGTGGTAAACTCTCCAGGGGGGACCCAATTTGTGGGTGAATAACCTGGATGTCTGATATCCAATCTTCACTAAAGTTGGCAGGCTTGTTGGGGAAAGACATAGGAGGCTCTGTTGTGATTCTGGACTCTCTAAGTACCTGGGGGGAGCTTTCCTGGGGGGTCCTATTTGTGACTAAATAACTTGGGGGTCCATGATCCAATGTTCGCCAAGCTTTCAGAAGTTGTACAAAAGTGTCTGTGGAAGCTTCCCTGCAAATTGGGTGTCTCTAGGCAGTTGGAGGCCAGTGTTATAGCCATTTAAAGTGCAGATGAATCGACAGATTGATTTGTTGATTCGTCAAAGAATGTTCGTATCTTAGTAGTCGTTGATCCGTTAACCTTGATGAATAACGGATCAAAACGAATCACCATTTTTTTTATTTGTCCCCATCTCTACTCCTGACCAGTGCAATGTCACTGGTGCCACAGCCAAGTTTTCCAACTCACTAAGCTATCCAGCCAGATAAATTGGTGTTTCAGGGTTACTTAAAATCAGTTAAAACAACTGTTTTATGCCTTTTAATATTATGAACTTCTCACAGCTGAACATAATTACCTTTGCAGAGGGCATTTTTACCAGTCAGGAGACATTTTTATTAAGTTCATAAAATTACCTTCTGAATAATAAAAATGTCCCCTGCAAAGAGATGCATGCTGAGCTATGGTAGGTTCAGCTGCCTGGTAAATCAAGATTACATCCCCTAAAAAAGACAGAAGTGATCATAGTGGATGAAACAGTGGAATGTACATGGGGAAAATGTACAATATCTCTCAAGAGTGTTGAAAATCAGTTGCAATTTTGTTTTTAACTTACAACAAAAGAGCAGTATATCGAGATGAAGCCTTATCCAGCAATCATTGTTCAACATCACCCAGAAATGTTGTCATGTGCTGTCAAGTTGCCTCCGAACTCTGGCAGTCCTATGAATGAGTTGCCTTCAAAATGTCCAGCCGCTAACAGCCTTGCTTACTTCTTGAAAACTGAAGGCCAAGATTTGGGTCAACTCAGACCTGTAGTTCTGGAAAAAAGCTCACAAGCAACAGTCTTTCTCCATCATCTGAAAATTAGAAATATGGATTTTCAACAGAGTATTTATTTCTATTAAGCAAATGATTGAAAAGGGCACAAGAGTCCCCTTTCATCCTTCAGTATGATTTGTGTCACTGATGAATCACCAGCAGATAAAATGATGAAATGGTAGGGATTGTGTTGTTTTCCAGCAAATGATCTGAGCTCCAGGTATGCAGAGACAAATTCCTCCCATTGATTGTGTTATTGTACACATTGAATTAGAAAGCACTGTATTTTGAAGTGTGGTTTAATCTGCCATGTCACTTAGTTCACAAGTCTGTGTGGCTCATTTGCCATCCAGCTGCAAGATGAGAAGGATGCAATTTCTGTGTAACCAGAAACTTCTTAGACCTTGTACAGAGCAGTGAAAACACCTCAACAGTAAAGCAAAGAGGCTTCTGTAAGAGGAGCAGAACAAATGAATCAAATAGTCTTCAGAGAGTTTAGTAACCACATTTTCTGCAGTTGGAAATATTTTACACTTTCCATCAAACATGCCTTCTATCTCTTTTTCCTCTAAAACAACAAATGCAATATCCTTCTTCCCTTTTCTCTTATTTTCAGAAAAATCCTAAGTCTACAGGAAGTTTGTTTAGTAATAGTTTCCCAAAACTAACAGATATCTTTGTATATTCAGCAAAAAGAGTCTGTAATTATAACAAAATGAAAGAGCAGAAGAACACAAATGCTCATTCGTGTAGGCACAAGGTTATGAGGGGTTAGTTCCTTAAAAGCTGACTTTGAATCAATGTATATCCAGTTGTGTTTGTAATACTGAATGAGGGTTGCCAAGTCTTGTTATCCCGACACGTTCATCATCATTAATAGCCATATGACAGGTGCAACATGACCATTTCCATGCTCTGCCTATTAAATTTGGGAAATACAAATTGGTCCAAAAGTGAGTGGTTCCATAATAATTAAAGAATGTCTGTATTTCAGCAGTTTCATGAGATCACTGCTGAGGCAACAGCTTGATATGTGGGGAACATGACTTGACTGGTGAAAAATTAATTGCAAAGTAAGGGGAGAAGTGATATTTTTACTACTGACTTGGATAAGAGAATATTATAATGTGTTATACAATAGGCTGGCACATTGCCAAGCAAAAAGTTAAGCTGCCATTTTGTAGTTTAAGATAAACAAAGAGAGGAAGTGATTATATCACATATGTGGTTGGATGGAATCAAACTGGGGTAACCCTGAGTTCTACCTACTGACAAACTGACTGGGTGGAAAGTATCGGCTGGAAAGTGTTTAACCATAGATGCTACATTGGCAGAGGCAGTCAGGAATAAACATTGAAGAAAACAGAAGTGTTTTGCCCCAGGTCTCTGTCCATCTGCTTCAGAGATGGGCAATATGCAACCCTTAAGAAACATTTTTGGAGCTCCCAAGACATTTTTGTTTTACAAAA
This sequence comes from Intellagama lesueurii, assembly GCA_037013535.1. Lineage (NCBI taxonomy): Eukaryota > Metazoa > Chordata > Lepidosauria > Squamata > Agamidae > Intellagama > Intellagama lesueurii. Next base: position 66,277,800 of record JBAJHW010000004.1, on the reverse strand, counting down.
AGAAAGAAAGATAGAAATAAATAAAGAAAGAAAGAAAGAAAGAAAGAAAAAGAAAGAAAGAAAGAAAGAAAAAGAAAGAAAGAAAGAAAGAAAGCTTGCCAAGAATTAAGGGTTGTTGGTTTTTTTCTTCACTGAGTGCTTTGGGGATCCTCTAAGCCACCTTTTCCAAACAATAAAATAAAATAAAATAAAATAAGAAGTGATCATCTGGGTGCTTTCTACTTTTTTTTCTTCCTTTTTTAATTTTAAATGACACCATCCCAATTGCCATTTCTGAGCCAGCTGTCCCTGGATGGAAGTAGAACACAAGTATTCATAGTTTATGGAGGCTAATGAATTAGATTAAATGTTAACTAACAAGTGGGAATGAGCCTCTAGTTATGAATAATTATGACCCTTCAATTACGTGGTGGTGGAATTACTAACAGCATTTCCCCCTTAGCTAACTGGAGTCCATCAGTGAGGTCTTGACAAAACTGGCAGCAGTTCCAGGATTCATCACACATTGTTTGATGACTAAAGATGTATTAGGAAGAAACTTTTCTTGGCTACAAAAAAACATACTGAAATGTTTGCACTGGCAGCAAAAGCATCCTCATGAATAGAGTATGCAATTGAGCAAGATATGTATTCATAATATTTACCAACAACAACACATAAATGTTGTTTGTATCATAGAAAGTGTACTACTACCACCGTCATTGCTGACATGATCACAAAATGCCTCACTTAGTCATATATAATATTCTTTATTTGGATAAATGTTTCATTTTGTATGTATTTTGAAGTCCTCATTACAAGTGCCTTGTTTTAGAATTTAGAATGCAGTGATATGTCAGAGCAATGCATGATATTCTGATGCATACTTGCCAATATTTCCCTGTTTAGTAGCATGTTTTTGCTTAGGGTCATGTGCCAGCTTTGGCTGAATGCCAAGTTTCAAACTGAATAGGTCTGATTTGGGCTGATTTGTGTAAGGTCAGATTAAAGCAGAATGGCCAGATTCAATTCCAGGATGAGCAAACAAATTTACAAATTGATTCCAATTCAGGGCAAAGATCAAATCAGATGGAGCATAAATTTCTTCATTTTTAAAAAAGCAAACTCAGATGTGCCTACTATGGATGGTTCTAACGCCAGCAAGTCAGCAGTTCTCCCCTCTTTAGGATCCATCATGTGTCCCAATTTCACACATTTTTGATCCAAAAATCAAAAACATTTTAGCCATTTTAGTTTTACAGTAAAAGTTACTGGGATGTGATCTGGGGCACAAATCAAACTAAATTGGGAACAAACTACTCAAAAAAAAAAAAAAAAGGGATACTTTTGAAAGCCCTGAACTGGCCTCTAACTGCATAGAGGGGAACTCATGCACAGCCCTACTTTCAAAATGTTTGAAATATTTCAAAATGGATACAAGTGAGCTTGAGAAGTCTTTTAAATCCTGACATAACGAGATGCAACATGAAGGTGATATGGCATATTATCCTTTTGAGTCAGAAATATTAGCCACTTATTTTTTTACTGATTCAAATGTCTTGTTTAATTTTGGCAAAACCAAATATTAGCATTAGCTTATTTGTTTACAAGAAACAAAAAACGAATTCCAGAGAAAATTGGACAACCATCTGTCAGATCTGCTTTGACCTGAATTGCTGCATTGAGTAGGGGGTTGGCCTCGATGGCCTTATGGGCCCTTATGGGACTCAATTATTCTATGATTCTATGACTGATATATTGAAATATTTGGGGGGAACAGGTATGAAAAGGACAGACATTGCCCTTTTGGGATACAGACACTGAATTCCTCTATGACATGCAGAAAGAATATTATTATTGTAAGTTAACAATATGTGCAGTTCTCTGAGAAATTTCAGCAGCTTTATAAAACCTTCATTTTTTTCTATTTAATTTCCGGAGCACGTCCTTTGTTTATATCAGCAGTTTGATTTCAAGATCTCAGCAAACCAGGAAAAAAAAGGATGTTCCATTGTTTGTCAAGTGAGGGAACAATTTCAAGCCTTATGCAGATATTTACCTCAATTCTTGGGTGGGTGGGCCTAATTAGTTGACAGGGAGGGGAGCATGCACATCATCTCTTCCCCAATGACTCCATTCACCTGGAACGTTGGCTCTGCTGGCGCTTGTCGCTGAGCGAAGCTCCTTTGTCCTCCCCTTGCGATAGCGTGAGACGCGCTATTCTCGTAGTTACCCATGGGGAGGAGGAACGTCCTTAAAAGGACGCCCCCCCCACATGCTCGGCCTCTTTCGAGGCTTATATTCCCTGGCAGCAGCTGTGTTCAGCAGGGATTTTTTGCTGTGTAGCAGCCAATGGCGTCAAGGGAGCTGTGGGGGGTGCATCGGCACTCCCCAAGGTTGAAGTGTAGTGTCGGGGATCAGCTTTGATCCCCGTCAGAGCCTGCTTACAACCATTTTGTTTTAAAAAGAAAAAAGAAAAAGGCAGAAGGAATTGGAGAACAAGGGATTTCTTTTGTTTCTATCTATCTATCTATCATCATCTATCTATCTATCATCTATCATCTATCTATCTATCTAAATAAAATCATAAATAGGAGCAAGTGGGAAAAGGGTTCCATAAGCTTCAGGACTTAGATTAGATTAGGCATCCTTCAGTCTCGAGAGACTATGGTATCGTGCTCTGAATAGAGGTCTTGGAACAGCGTCTAGTGTGGCTGAGAAGGCCAATTCAAGAGTGACAATCCCTTCCACACTGAAGACAAATACAATCTGTCCCCTGTCCAGCTCCCTGATTTTGCTGGGTTTGGGACTGCCTCTTTGCCTCAGCCTGCTGGACAAGTGTCTCTTCAAAAGTGGAGAGGCCATGATGCACTGCCTGCCTCCAGGCTGAATGCTCAGATGTCAAGGTTTCCCATCTGTTGAGGTCCATTCCTAAGGCCTTCAGATCCCGCTTGCAGATATCCTTGTATCGCAGCTGTGGTCTCCCTCTGGGGCACTTTCCCTGCACTACTTCTCCATACAGGAGATCTTTTGGAATCCGACCATCAGCCTTTCTCATGACATGCCCAAGCCAACACAGACGTTGCTGTTTCAGTAATGTATACATGCTAAAACTTCCAGCTCATTCTAGGACTACTCTATTTGGAACTTTGTCCTGCCAGGTGATACAAAAATTGCATTGGAGACAACACATATGGAACATGTTCAGCTTCCTCTTCTGCCGTGCACAACGGGTCCAGGACTCACTGCAGTACAGGAGTGTACTCAGGACACAGGCTCTATAGACCTGGATCTTGGTATATGCCGTCAGCTTCTTATTAAGCCATACTCTCTTTGTGAGTCTAGAGAACATGGTAGCTGCTTTGCCAATGCATTTATCCAGCTTGACATCTAGGGAGAGAGTGTCAGAGATCTTTGAGCCAAGGTACACAAAGTCATGAACAACCTCCAATTCTTGTGTGGAGATGGTAATAGGGGGAGGTGAGTCCACGCCCTGGCCCATGACTTGTGTTTTCTTCAGGCTGATTGTTAATCCAAAGTCTTGGCAGGCCTTGCTAAAACGATTCATGAGTTGTTGGAGGTCTTTGCTTCAGGACTAAGGAGGTGGTAACGCACCCATTGGGCTTGGCCCTTGGGTTGAGGCAGTTGGGGACAGGGCAAAACCCCCCCCCACAAACACACCCTAAAGGCAGTTGGGGGACAGAGTTACGTCCCCCTAATCACACGGTTAATTACGTGGTTGTGTGTTTGTTGGGGTTTCTTTAAATTTAATTGGAAGCAGTGCGCTTACAGACACATGCGCACGCACATTCAAATTTTTTTAAAAAAATTAAAAAATAAAAATAAAATAATAATAAATAAATAAAGAAGTTCAAATTAAAATGAAATAAGATTATAATAACAACAGGAATAGTTGCATTCAAGCAACTACCAGTTGTTGGTTAGCTAGTCCTGAGGGCTTGTATTAAAAAAAGAAGAATTAATATTATAAATGAATAGTTAAATAAATAGGCAAACAATAAGGGTACAACGTAGGGTGTTGTTGTTTTTTTACAATTGAAGCATGTTAGTAAGGGTTGGCTGCCTGGCTAGCAGGTAGATTAGTTAGTAAGAGCTTTTGTTAGCAGTCATGGCCCCAAAAAAGGGTCAGGGCAATAGCAAAGGCAAACAGCCTGAAAAGCGCAGGGCTCCCAGGGCGTCCCCTCCAGTTGTATCATCATCATCAGATGAGGAGGGGTGGCCTGCGTGGGAGGAAATATGGGCTGACATAGCAGCATTGGTGCAGCGGAAGGCCAAGCACGTAAGGGGGCTAAGGACAATCAGCCTAGGCGTTCAGCAAGGGAGTCCAAGGCACACAAGCATGCTAAACTGAAAGCCCTCGCTGATAATCTTTTGTCCCGTTTTGCTGCTTTAGAGGCTGGTGTGCAAGGTGTGTCAGGAGTTGCAGATTCGTGAAGGGAATGCCAGCCAGCAGAACTGATCGGCCAGGGCAAGAGCAGCGCTGAACGCGCGCGTGCATGCCCGGGCAGTAACGGGGTCCAGAGGCAGGAAGTGGTCGAGGACAGCAGGTCGGATGGTGAAAGGCCTTCAACCAGCTGGGATGCAGCCACTACTCAAATGTCAGGTGAGCTTGCTGCTGCACCGGACATTAGTGGAGCCCTGTTGATGCGGCCATGGGAACAAGTGCAGGAGCAGCTGACCATGGGCGTGCAGGGCTGGCCGGCAAGTCAGGTGCCTTTGGGTTTATCCGCTGGTGCCTGGCGGACCCCTTATCCCCCAACACCTTTCTCCACCCCTACAGGGGCATAGGTGGGAGTTGGGGTTTGGCCGTACCCTTCTGTACCTGACACTGGGTATAATTCCGTTCCCCTTAGGGCTTTGCCTTTCGGAGACTATGCTCTCCCTATAGGTGATCACTTGACACCAGTTATGAAGGAGTGTATATGGAGGGGTAAATACGTAGATCTATTTGAATTACTAAATAGAAATATGGACACTAAGGAGTGGGAGAAGGAGGATGAGGTAGAGAAAGTGAGGAGGCAGCACAAAAAGCCAGAGCACCCCTGGGCCAATTGGTTGCTGGGATTTTTGATTTATGCAGGTATAATTGTGAAGGCACAACTTTGGCATGTGCTGTCTTTATTTTAGTATTTGGACCTGATATTCAGGGCCTACATGGACTTCCCGAGTCATTCATGGCTGACCTATGATGAAAATTTCCGCATGAGTGTCAATACACGTGAACATGCATTGGGATGAACCTCACCCGGGCTTATGGCTTCAAACCATGATGCACGCCCGGCCACTGCAGGGTGAGAGGTTCGACAGTGGCCACTTTATCAGGAAGACAGGGCAGGTTAACAGTTCCCGTGCTGGAGCGGGGCAGGTGGTTCAACCTCGTGCTGGAGCGGGGCAGGTGGTTCAACCCCGCCTGCTCTGGGACTTCAATTCATGGGGTTCCTGTTTCAGGAAACCATGCAGATACAGGCATGAGTGTGTCACCTGTGGTGGAGCCCACTCCAGTTCGAAATGTTTTAAAGGGAGGTCACCAAAAGTGGTCAGCAAGGAACAAGGCAGTAACAGAAAGCCTGATGGAGCGGCTGGTGCGACAAAAGAGGCCCAGCCCTATTAAATTGGAGGTGCTTACAGTTTTGTTGGCTAACTACCCTTTAAAGGAAGTCACAGCATATTTACTTGATGGGTTTCAGTTAGGTTTTTGTATCCCAGTTTTGGGGAGACGCAAGACAACGTTTGCCAAAAATTTGAAATCTGTTCAAGGTATGGAGGAAATAGTTAGACAAAAAATTGAGAAGGAGGTCTGAGAGGGCAGAGTGTTAGGTCTGTTTGTTCAGCCACCGGTCCCGCATCTCCGGGTGTCTCCTTTGAGGATTGTACCTAAAAAGGCCCCAGGTGGATTCAGGCTCATACATCACCTCTCTTACCCAGAAGGTGACTCTGTCAATGACAGTATACCACAGGAGCTTTGCACTGTGCATTGTACGCCGTTTGACGAGGCAGTGCACATGATTAGGGCATGTGGCATAGGGGCAGAGATGGCCAAGGCTAATGTAAAATCGGCTTTTCGTCTGCTGCCAGTTCACCCAGAGGATTTTGAGTTGTTAGGTTTTTCCTTTGAGGGTGCCTTTTATGTGGATAGAGCATTACCCATGGGTTGCTCAGTATCCTGTGCAGCGTATGAGCACTTTAGCTCCTTTTTGGAATGGGAACTTAGACGTAGGGCGGGGCTGCATAGCACGGCCCACTATTTAGATGATTTTCTTTTTTGTGGTGCAAAGGATTCTGGGAATTGTAGGCACTTGATGGAGACTTTTGTGAAATTGGCTCAGGAGATTGGGCTTCCTTTGGCTGAGGAGAAAACGGAAGGGCCAACGCCTAACATCACATTCTTGGGTATAGAGTTGGATACCTGCCACCAATACTGCAAGCTTCCTGACAAAAAGCTGATTGACTTGCGGGCCAGATTGGGGTGTCTATTGAGGCAGAAGAAGGCCACCCTAAGAGATTTACAGGAGACAGTGGGCCATTTGAATTTTGCTTGTAGTTGCCCTAGGTAGGGCCTTTTTGCACAGACTCTGTGCAGCCATGAAGGATCTCCGCAAACCGTTCCATAGAACTAGGATTACAGCAGACATGAGACAAGATCTGAAAACATGGCAACAATTTTTTGGAAATATTAACGGAGTTTCGTTCTGGAGAGCGGAATTACTCCTCCAGAATGAATTCCAAGTTCAAACAGATGCTGCAGGGTCATTAGGTTTTGGCATCTATTTCTGGGGTCGCTGGTGTGCAGGGACTTGGTCTGACGAGTGGCAAAGATCAGGCCTGACCAGGGACTTGACAATGGGGAGTTTTTTCCCATTCTTGGCACCACTTGGTTTGGGGCTGAGGAAAGGGCCAATTCAGTAGGCAGATTCTGGTGCGATAATATGGCAGTGGTGTATGTCATTAATAACATGTCATCCAGATCTGAACGGGTCATTAGGCTTGTGAGGGAGCTTGTATTACGCACCTTGCAATTTAATATAGTATTTCATGCAAGGCACATCCCCGGCATAGACAACAATATAGCTGACGCCCTGTCCCATCAACAGATGAAGAGGTTCAGGGCGTTGGCTCCAGGAGCTTGCAGGTGGCCAGAAGTCCTCCCACAAGAGGTATGGCAGATTGGAGGCAGGAGGCACTACGAGCAATAAGGCTGGCTCTTGCCCCGAGTATTTGGCGCGGTTACTTTGCAGTTTGTGAAGAGTTTAGAAAATTTAGAGTTCACAAGCAGTTGGAACAGGTGTGGCCCATACCAGTTGATCACCTACAACAATTCAGCATTTTTCTTTTTCGAAAGGGCATGGCACCTAGCTCTATTCAGGGCAAGATGTCGGCATTGGCATTCCAGGCTAAGGCCCTTGGAGTAGCTGATTCCACAGGGGACTTTAGAATTCATAAGATGATTGAAGGATGGAATAAGGAAAGAATTAGAACGCCTGATGATAGGTCCCCTTTTTCTCCAGCCATACTGATGAGGTTTGGTGAATCATGGGGTAGCATTTGTAGTGATAGGTACGAGGCTTCCCTCTTTCAAGCAGCAACACTGTTGACATTTTTGGAGCATTTCATATTAGTGAGGTTGTGGCAGCTGGCAAGCATGACACGTCACGAATGGCGTTACAACTTGCAGATGTCACAATGGGCAAAGGCAGGTTACAATTGCATATCCGGAGATCTAAAACGGATCAATTAGGGAAAGGAGCCTTTATCTCACTAGGGACTTGCTCCATTTTAGAAATATGCCCAGTTAGGGCACTACGGGATTACCTTAAGAAAAGGGGGGAAGATCAGGGCTACTTATTTTGTCATAGTGACGGCACCCCACTGACAATATACCAGTTTTGGAAGGTAATTGAAACTGCTTTGGAATGAGTGGGTTTGGCTGGATGGCACTTTGGAACCCACTCATTTCACATTGGGGCAGTGTCTACTGCCGTCATGCTAGGGTATGGCCCAGAGGAGATCAGGAAGGTGGGGAGATGGTCCTCCCATAGATACAAACTTTACGTGTGGGACTTGCCACAGCTGTAGGCTGCTGCCGGGTTCTTTATCTCTTTCATATACAGAGTGACCCAAACGGCAATTGAGGATCCTGTTGCTGGGTCATTTTCATTCACTGGGTGGTAGATTATGCTGCCAGGACAGCATGGGGCTGAGATTTGGGACTGCAACCAGCAGCAAGCTTAAAATGGCTTGGCCGGAGGGGCATGCTTTGGCCAAATTTTCCAGCATGGCAGACACAGCGGCAGCTGGTGCACCCCCAGATGTGTTGTTGGTTCATCTGGGGGGGGGGTAATGACTTGGCCAGGAGAAGTGGCAATGTCCCTTGTGCTGGACATTCTGGCTAATTTGAGGAGCTGGAAGGCAAAGTTCCCATTTTCAAGAATAGTTTGGTCCACGGTTATTCATCAGCATGGTTGGAGAGCCGACTGCAATGCTAGTTGCATAAATAGAGCACGTAGGAAAGTTAATAAGGAAGTTTGCAGAGCAATGGTTAATGGCTTAGGATTGGTAATAGGACACCCAGAGACCCTATTGGATCAACCGGAGCTTTATAGAGGTGATGGGGTTCATTTATCTGAGGCTGGTTTAGAGATTTTCTTGAGGGATCTTTGTAGGGGCCTACGTGCCGAAATTTTCGGCTGGATGGGGGGAATGGAGCATAGCAAGCTTGCCCATTCCGTGGCGGGTAGTGCAGAAGGAAACTGAATCGGTGAGTTCCCATGGAGTTCAAGCAATGCATAGCGGGTCTGAACTTTTGGCGTTGCGGATTGTGAGGTTACAGTGCTGGGAGGAAAGACCTGCTGGGGCCCTCCCCGGGCTGAGGGCCACCAAAGGCTGAGGACTTGCGGGGGGCTTGATATTTCGCTGGCCAGAGTCATGCTGTCTTAGGGACAGCATGACAACGGGGCATGGGACTTGCCCGTATAGGTTGGTGAGGAGGTCCTGTGAGACCTTTGGCACCAAACCTGATACCGCACTACCGCAGGCCCCTGGTTTCTAAGCCATAAGTTATGGCATGTTGATTTAATATAGTGTAGCCCTATTTATACCCATCACCTGTGTCTCACCTCATTATTCCAGAGTGGGAGGGCAAATCCCTTAGCCATTTGAGGCTTAAGTATGAAGATCTGAAAAATAGACTGTAAGTGGGGTTGTTGAGTACACTTACTGTGATCGCAGGTCTGACGTAAACTCTCCCACTACCTGAGGCAAAAAGCAAAGTGCCTTCCTCCCACCACGTTGTGACAATGACACACCTTTCCTTTCCCATCCCCAGTGGGAAGAGGAGGATGAAGATGAGGAGCAGAGAAATGACAAAGGTGCCAAAAGGAAGATAAAAGAGACACACTGAATGTGATGAAAAAACTTATCTCCTCTCTCATCTCCATGCCAGAGGATGAGTTAAAAGGTAGCAGTGCCAGTCAACCATCTAACATCCAGGAGGAGGATGAAAGCAAGGCACCAGCTTGCCAAGTAGTAGTAGGAGAATGCTGCCGGAGCAACCCTCACAACCACCAAATATGCTTTCTGGGAACAGCGGCAGATAGAAACTTTTGCCCGTGTTTTGGCACAACTGATTTTCTCTGGAATTTCTCTCATATGGTCTAGCTGTGAGGACCTGCCAGAATCATGCACTGAGCAAGCTGCCATTTTGGGCAGCTGTTCGAAGCAGTGGCAGCTCACCAGAGCTACAGGAGTCATGCTGGGATGGAATAGTGGCAGATTTGGCAACCCACATCCCATCTCCTCCCCATTAAGGAGCCCTGTTAAGCATGTTCAACCAGTACAGTCATGGTTAGATGTTTAAAGTGCAAATGTCTAAACAAACCCTTAATTCCTGGCAACCTCCATGCAAGGGAATGGGGGGGGGGGACTTGACTCACATCCTGCATTCCCATCTCCACCACCCATGAGTTTAGGGAAATGTTTGCATATGGCTGAAGTTGTTCCTTTGATTTCAGTAAACTACAGCTTGATTACGTTTGTCTGAATTCATTCCAAGAATTAACTGTGCAAATATTCATTCAGTCCTTTTGGTTTCCCTATTCTGACCTAAAGCATTTTGCCACCTTCTGGTAAATGTTGTAGCAGGACAGTTTCCCACTGTTATGCTGTCATTGATACTGTATTTCTTCATCATGTAAAGTTAATCCAGATGACATCTGTGAAGGTGGTTTGCCAAAATATTGACATTTTTATGTAACTATGTTTTAATTTGTTTCAGAATGCTCAAGAAAACTTGGTAAACTCAAAACTCCAGGGCCTTTACTGCAGCTATTCTTTAAGAATAATTTATATTCTTCAGGACTTTAACCTCAAGCTTGGAATTTGAACAAGCTATAGATCTACTGTGCTAGCACAAATAGGTTTATGTTGGTGTATTAAATCATTTCAGTTATTTCCCTGCATGAGAACAAGAAAAGAAAAGTATGTTTTCCCCCTATATTAAAGCATTGTGAACTTTACTTCTATAGTGTGCAGTGCATGTGAAAAATTTCACATTTCATTGTTCACGGTATATTATAATTTTGAGTAGTCTAATTTTAGTGAACATTTATTTACCCTGCTGTGGCATCATTCAGATTTTGATACATGAAGGAACAAAGGAAAGTTATTTCTCAGCAACATTTAAATACCATCTTTGAACCTATTCAAGATTAATGTCTTTGCAAAGATTTGAACTCACTATGCGCAAAGGCCTTTGACTGTGTGGACCACAGCAAACTATGGCAAGTTCTTAAAGAAATGGGAGTGCCTGATCACCTTATCTATCTCCTGAGAAATCTATATGTGGGACAGGAAGCAAGAGTTAGAACTGGATATGGAACAACTGATTGGTTCAAAATTGGGAAAGGAGTACGACAAGGCTGTATATTGTCTCCCTGCTTATTTAACTTATATGCAGAATACATCATGCGAAAGGCTGGACTGGAGGAATCCCAAAACGGAATTAAGATTGCCGGAAGAAATATCAATAACCTCAGATATGCAGACGATACCACTCTGATGGCAGAAAGTGAGGAGGAATTAAAGAACCTCATAATGAGGGTGAAAGAGGAGAGGGCAAAAAATGGTCTGAAGCTCAACATCAAAAAAACTAAGATCATGGCCACTGGTCCCATCACCTCCTGGCAAATAGAAGGGGAAGATATAGAGGTAGTGACAGATTTTACTTTCCTGGGCTCCATGATCACTGCAGATGGTGACAGCAGCCACGACATTAAAAGACGCCTGCTTCTTGGGAGGAAAGCGATGACAAACCTAGACAGCATCTTAAAAAGCAGAGACATCACCTTGTCGACAAAGGTCCGCATAGTCAAAGCTATGGTTTTCCCAGTAGCGATGTCTGGAAGTGAGAGCTGGACCATAAAGAAGGCTGACCGCCGAAGAATTGATGCTTTTGAATTGTGGTGCTGGAGGAGACTCTTGAGAGTCCCCTGGACTGCAAGGAGAACAAACCTATCCATTTGCAGGAAATCAACCCTGAGTGCTCACTGGAAGGACAGATCCTGAAGCTGAGGCTCCAATACTTTGGCCATCTCGTGAGAAGAGAAGACTCCCTGGAAAAGACCCTGATGTTGGGAAAGTGTGAAGGCAAGAGGAGAAGGGGACGACAGAGGACGAGATGGCTGGACAGTGTCATCGAAGCTACCAACATGAATTTGACCCAACTCCGGGAGGCAGTAGAAGACAGGAGGGCCTGGCGTGCTCTGGTCCATGGGGTCATGAAGAGTCGGACACGACTTAACGACTAAACAACAACAACAAAATGTGCTAAATGGACCTAACTGCAGACTTTTCCATTATTGAGAATTAATTATGTTGAATTAGGTCTGATTTTTTTAAAATCCTAAGTGGTCACAATGCTATCTTCTATGTTATATTTGTTTCTTCTTCTTCTTTTGGCAGAAAAATAGAAGAAAGAAAATGTAATTGTTATAGTGATGGGCCAAGGCTGTGAGGGGGCACCCAAGTCCAATTTCTAGGTGAACAAAAATATTCTACTTGATGGCCTTGGTCTAATCATTGGATGCCTTTGGCCCAGCTAAGACCACTAGTCTCTTAGCCTGGTAGGTCTCACAAGAATGTTATGTAAATAAAATGAAGGGAGAAAACCATGTATACCTTTTTGAACTCCTTGAAGAGCAGAGGCAGTTATCTATGTAATAAATACTGTAAGACAAGTAGAAAAGAAAAGGGAAATATTCTTGGGTGTAGAAAAATGAGTACTCTGACAATATATCTAGATTAGGGAAACAAATTAAACTACCTCTACGCCCTAAAGGCCTCTGGTGGCATGGTTCTTTAAGTTGTGTTTCCAGGAAGGAGCAAATAAATGTTCAGTATGACTATGGATGTGGATAGGTGAGCTCTCTTCTGTACAGATTTGGGTTTTTTATTTCTTTGTTCTTGAAAAATACTTCCAGAGATCTGCAAGTCAGGAGGGAACTCTGCCACAGACAATTTTCTGCTAAACTGTAACACCTAGCAAATATAAAATGGACAGTCTTCATTGGGAGTGTTCTACTCAGTTATGAGATAGAGCCATGTCTGACTGTTTCCCTAAGCACTAGGAAAGCTTATCTCAGAGAAAAGGGAAGCTACATTTAATTAAACACATTGAAAGGTTTTCAGCCTGGCAGCTACATCTTTCCAAGTCTTCAGTTTTGAAAAATACTACCAAAGATTTTTTTAAAAGAAAAAGGTAAATATTAAGAAAGAAAGAAAGAAAGAAAGAAAGAAAGAAAGAAAGAAAGAAAGAAAGAAAGAAAGAAAGAAACCAGTAGCAAGCCATATTTTTTGCCTCAGATGCAAATATTGCACTGAGATTCTTAATGAAAGGAGGAAGTCGAAACAAATACACAGAGCAATACGTGGTCCAATCAGACTGAGCTGGTTGTCTTCATGCAGGACATACTGTATATTTGTGGAGTCCCATAATATCTGCCTGTTGAACTTGTTTGTTCACAACTTCTTGATTTGGATTTATAAATATCAGCATCAATAAAAAATGACTGAAAACATATTCTCACATTCCTTTCAAATCTTAATGAGAATAAAGCAAAGTCAAGATGTTCAACTGTATCTCATGTGGTGACTAAGGGATGGGACGTTGGGGTTAGGATGAATGAAAAACAATCCCGATGTGGGCTGCTTACATTCATTTTCATCTTCTTTCATCATGTTCTGAAAAACAGCCTCAGAAATACTAATCATCCATTTGAATGAATGAGAGGAACATGGACCTTCTAAGTTCATTCACGTCTCTTGCATTCATCACCACTGGAGGTGGCCACAAACCAGAAAAATGATGGATAAGGGTGGTTTGTGGGTTGTGGATTGTAGCTACCCATGAACCACCTGGAACCCTGGAAAAAATGAACTAGTTTGTGATTCATTTTTTGGGGGTTGTGCCTGGTGGAGGGGAACCTAACACACCTGCCCCTTCCACCTGCCCCTATCACCTCCCTATGTGCTCTTGCCACCTCCTCCTCTTCCATCTCCACTGCCACCATCTTTAGAGACAGCAGCCCAGCTTCCCTTCTGGGAACCAGCCTGATGTCTCTATATAGGCAGGCACATGTGCAGAGACAGCCAACCTGGCTCCCAGAAGGAAAGCTGGGCTGCTGTCTCTGGAGATGGTAGTGGCAAAGGAGGAGGAGGCGGCGGCACCATGTCTATCATTTAGTGGTGCACTTAAGATTGGAAGATGAAAAAGGCTCCCTCCCCTGAAAGAAAATGAATTAGAATAGAAATGAAAATGTCTGACATGCATATCTCTAGCAATCACAACAACACTGAGGGCAGCTCATGGCTGGGGAAGATGCGCCCCGGGCCAGTCTACAAGCCACGGCTCAGTACCATGCACAGTACTGTGAAAATAATACCAAAAGTGATGAGATAGATAAACCCAACTTGACACTTGTGGTAGTACCAGAAGGTTCCATCCTTCTGCTGCACGCTTTCTCTGATGTTGAAAACATGCACTGGAGGATTCTCCAGCCCTTGAGAGTGGGTTTTTAGGGCTTAACCTGCTTGCACTTGCAGAAAGTGCTTCCCCAAATGCAATGGCAATGTTGCATACAGCCACCTAACACAAAGACGTTTTGGAAAGATAAATTTGATAGGTTTCACTATATACAACAAGCTGTGCAAGTTTGCTCAGGAGTAATCTCTGTGATCCCAATGAGTGTTGATGGCTTTATATGAGCCGAGAGTGTTTCTTCTGCATGATTCACATATTTCTATAAGAAGAAACCTTTTATGTGTAATTTAATGCCCGAAGTAAAATGTTTTGATTCTCTGAAAACTCCTACACTAAAGGAGGAATCGTAACATGCCTTTACTACATGAAGATCAGTGAAGGGAAGCAGTCAGGAAAGAAAACATGCAAGACATTTATTTTTGTAATGCTGAAATATTCAGACTCATGAGAGGCATGAGCTTCTGGATGAAGTCCAAAATCTTTGGAAGTAAGCAGATAAGCAGCATATTTATATTGACAGACAGAAAACAATACACCAAGCATTATTTTTAAAAAGAAGGAAAGTAAGTAAGTGAGGTTTTGTGTGTGGAGTTAATGGATGGACACATGTCTTCCCCACATTTAGTTCCTATCTAAAATGTATTCTAGTGTGTATTCATGCTTGTGAAGTGAGATATAGCTAGGACTGCCAGCTAACATCCCAGACAATTGCTATTCTGCAGGCAAGGAGTCAAATTTCAAAGCAAGTGCTGTTGAAGAAGGCTAAAATGTGAGTTCAGTGTGTTTGGTGGCTCTAATGCCTAGGTGACCATCTTCTTCCCTATTCCTAGCTGTTGTCAGTGTTCATTGTCTCAGCACAATGGTCGAAGTGTGGGCACTGCACACCTACATGTTTGGGGAGTCATTCTAGAAATCCGTATTTATGCACATGTATGGGATGTGGTGGTGCTGTGGGTTAAACTGCAGAAGCCTCTGTGCTGCAAGGTCAGAAGACCAGCAGTCGTAAGATCGAATCCACGCTACAGAGTGAGCTCCCGTCACTTGTCCCAGCTCCTGCCAACCTAGCAGTTCGAAAGCATGTAAATGCGAGTAGATAAATAGGTACCACCACAGTGGGAAGGTAACGGCATTCCATGTCTAGTTGCGCTGGCCACGTGACCACAGAAACTGTCTTTGGACAAACGCTGGCTCTATGGCTTGGAGACGGGGATGAGCACCGCACCCTAGAGTCGGACACAACTGGACTAAATGTCAAGGGGAACCTTTACCTTTACCTATGTGAGCCCATCTGGTCCACCACCTCTGACATTACACGAGCCCACCCTTTGTCTGAGATTCTCAGAACATGGGAATCTGCTGAGATGACGAAGTCTTCTGATTAACGTATACAAAAGCATTTGTTGTAGTATTAAGGTCATTGTCTTGTTAAATGCAGCTTTATTTACACTCCACTGCAGTGGAGAATAGAATGGATCCACCCATTTATGGCTTTTGAATATTGACTAGGAAGGTGTAAAAAACCCACACATACACTCAATCTTAATAATGTTGCCTAGATGCACAGTTCTGTGAGCAGTGGGCATCATCCCAGAGCAGTTTGTACACAAACTGAAAGATCTCATAGCAATGCCATTGGGATAAGAAAACAAAAACATAAATGAAAGAAAAGCACATATTTTCATAGTCTTTGACTTGAAATATATATTTTCACAGACAACTGTGATCATTTTTTTCTGGATTAAAATGACTCATAGTACATGTAGATAGTTTGACCCCAAAATGCTATTTTCATCTTGAGTATCATATTGTGAGGAAAGTTTGTGAAAGGAAATAGGAATTAAAATTATATTAATCACGGCTTTTAGGACTAACATCAATTTTAAAAATTAGTTTCGTGTAGGAGGTACGTGCTAATGAAAAGTTGCTAATTAGTTTTAAGATAATTGATAGGGAGAATTCAAAGTATGCATGTAACCAGTTCAGACCACTTCACTTGCACTTTACAAGTGATTTTAAATTGGAGTGTGTGGGGGAGGGGGGCACACATTATGTGTTAGTAGAAAGCTAAGGAATTAATTTATCTATTCTAAAATAAATAATTATTTAATATTTTATGTATGATCAAAATGTTGCTATATTATTAAATAATTTTGTCATAGCCAGGAGATGTGAGAAATAGACATGGGGACGAATAAAAAAATGGATCGCGATATTTGTCAGAAATCGCTGATTCATTAAATATTCATCCCTTCATATTTGTGGGTTCCAGAGACCCCCACAAATATGAAGGGATGAATCAGGGGTCAGGGTTTTTTTAGTAACCCCCCACAAATCGATGAATAAATTCCTGCTTCATCGGTTCATGGGGGGGAGCTTCGTGCTTCATGAACTTTGACAAATCACAAAGCAGGACGACTCACCAAAATGGTGAGTCATCCCCATTTCTAGTGAGAAACCTTAGGGCCTCCAGATCCGTTCAGCATAGTTGGATTGCAAAGGTTCATGGGATTGGCAGTCTACATATCTGAAAAGCCAATGGTTTTACACACCTGTTTATAGCCTTAAGTATGGGGAAAGGGAGGTCTGCAGAAAGAGAGTGAATATACTGTTGACAGTTCATTCTTTAGAAAAGACAGATATACAGTTCATCTTTTGTTCCTCCATTTCCAGGAGATTCACCATTTAAAGAAAAAGAAATATCAATGGGCAGTTAAGGTTTAACTGTGTCATGTTGTTGCTTTCTGATTTCCTTTGTGCATCCTTGATTCTTATTCTTTCAAAGTTTTCAGCCCCTTGTTTGACATCATTTCATCAGATGTTTTGACCTTGAGTGGGAGCTTCCCAGATTACATGGCCAATATTAAGTTTCATCAGTGTATCCTTAAATCATTTATTTTGCCCTCCATGCTGTTGAGCACCTGCAACAAGCTCCCCATTATAAATATGCTTTGGAAGATGGTCATCCAACATGATGGCATGGTCAGCCTACTGAAGTTGTCATGGTTTCTAAATTGGAAACATGCTTGTCATTTGTGTTTGCTCCAGGACTTTGCTATTTGCTATTGAGAATTCTCCAAAGATAGACAGGTGAAAGTGATTGAGCTTTCTTGCATGGCATTGATAGATGGTCCAGGTCTCTGCTCCATACAGCAGGGAGGATAAAACAACAGCTTTGCACATCTTCAGTTTTACAGAGAGATTGATTCCATATCACTTCCACATAGACAATCAAAGTCTCCCAAAGGCAATGCTTGCTTTAGAGATTTGTGAGGTCATTTTATTGTTGATGAGAACACACAGGAGACAAAGCTGTCAAGATACATAAACTTATCCCCTTCAAAAAGGGGATACCTTATGAACCATTTCCTCATACAGTAAGGTACACCCAGAGCAGGTTGGTACATCACCACCACAATACTGATATTCAGGCCAAAATTGTTGCAGAAGGTGAAGAATAGATGAAGACTTATTTGTACATCCAGAAGTGCAGCTGCATTAACACAACAATCTTTGCAAATGAGACTTTAGTTAAAGACTCCAGATGCTGCAGATTGAACAGGTTTCCATTGATGGTGTTGTTGAATGAGTTTTGCAATTTCCTCATCACTCTCATCAAACCAATCCTGAAAGGCAGTTTTCTTAAATCCAACAACTTTTGTGATATATATATATATCACCAAGAGTATTCCATTAGTGTGCAATGATTTTGTTTTCCATTCAAATTTGCATTTAATTTTGACTTGAGGTTTAAGCTGGATCTCTTATGAGCAGCCTTGAAGATATTTAGTGTCTTTGATGCTTGTTTTTTTTTTGATCACTGTGGCAATTTTTATCTGTATGTTCATTTTGGAGATGAGTAGCTGATAGTCTGCCCAACACTCTGCTCTGCTCATCCCTTTAGTGATAGATCTTGTCTATCTCTATGTCTAACAAGATGTAGTCAAATCGATAACCAATGTCAGGACCATGGGAGCATCCAGGTTACTTTGTTTTAGTTTCAATGTCAAATTAATACATCTGTAATGAGCAGATCATATTTTCTGCAAAACCTCAAGAGAAGCAAACCATTGCTATTACATTAAATGCCACGCTTTACAAGGACTCCATATCTGGTGATCTGTACCATTGGGTATTAAAATAGCCAGGGATGATCAGCTTGTCTGATCTTGACACGTTGTCAAGGGTGAAGTAAATATCATCATAAAATTTGACTTTGATGTCATCCTTATGAGTTATAATAGGGGCATAAACACTGAGAAGCATAGCATATGTCTTTCCAGAAAGTGGGAGTCTATAAATCATCAGACCACCACTGAAGCTTTTTGGAAATGTGCTAACTTTGTTGACAATCTGATCTTGGGTAGCAAAGCTGACTCCACTTTCATGACAGGTTCCTTTGGGCCAACTGCTCCAGAAGAAAGTGCAGCCGGTGCCTGCTTTTTTTTTTTTTTTTTTAGTTGCCATTCTTTTGAGAGACGTGTTTCACTAAGGTCCACAATGTTAAGACTATGGTGTCCAGGTTTTGGGGGCATAAGGTCCATTCTCATCTGAGGTCTGTTATTCTAAAAAAGAAGGAACATTCTATGTCCCAGTGATAACTGGGATAGACTTGCTTCTTCTTTTATTTTGTGAATTTCTATCACAGAATGTAGGATACCTGCAAACCACAGCAGGTGGCCAGAGTATGGTGGAGCAGACAAAGTTTATGGCACCTTTTCTAGCCCCTTCCTCAACATGGAGGTGAGCAGTATGATCTTGAGAAGAGCTGCTCAGACACTCAGGGTACTGCTGAACTCCACTGCCCAATCAATCTAGCTGAGAGTGACCCTATACTCTGAGCCATCTGTAGGCAGGTCTGCAACTACAGCTTCCAGTATATCCATACTTGCCTCTTTGCTACTTGTGTACTGCCAGAGCACTTTAAAAAAAAATAATAACAGATAGTAGTAGGATAGTCAGATGGTGAAATGATGAAATAGTAAGATGATGGAAATGACTTGTGTCTGAATTTGTTTCAAGTGATGAAGAATCACACAGCCTCAGCCTCATTCTCTCCTCCCAGTGACCACCATAATGCAGTGGCAAGAGAATGTTGAGACAACTGAAGATCGGGCTGAGGACCAGTGGTTGACCAGGATTTCCTCAGTGCTGTACCCAGCTCAGTGCTTACCATGAATGTATCACAGGCTTGGCTGGTTTTGGCTGACTTTCTTTGGATCCATAATGGACTATTCCACATTATTAACAGCACCAGTCTTTGTGTACTGGGATAAGTATGTCACTGAAAGTCACTGAGGGCCAAACCCATTGGTTTACTGTCATCTGGTTTAGCTCATAGTGAAAGGAGAGTTCATAGAAGTCTGAGAGTCTGATCATCAAAGGTATACGCATGCACAGGCACCCCAAACAGTTTTAAAGAAGATACTAACTGTCTCAATCAAGGTATTCTCAGTTTTGTTTTCCAGTTGCAACTGGAATCAACACCCAAGGTTGTCTCTGTATGGCTTCAGAAAGAGCAGAAATGAGATTCCTGCTTGATCTCATTAGTCTTCTGAGGTAACTTCTCTCCAGGGCTATCTCAGGAACGGCCTCTCCACGAGGCGCGGAGCTGCTGAGGTGGGGCTGCTTTGCCCGCCCATTCGGAGAAGATGAGACATTGCGAGGCTTGGGTGTGCGGGCAGGACAGAAGCCTTAAAAAGGCTGCGCAGCCCGGCATCGCCCTCTTCGTCTCCAGCAGTTGGCCCACCCTATATAGTAAGAATGAGATTAGTTGGTCGCTTCGGGGCCAGATGGGAATTTTTGACTTGCACCTGAATTGGCCCTAGGTGCAAGTGGCTTTTTGCCCATCCCATTCTTACTAGCGAGGGCAGTGGTGGTAAGTTAATAAGATGTTGGCAAATTAAATAGGTCACAATGGCGGGTAGTGCAAAAGGAATAGGTTCAAGTGAGTTCAAAAGGGGGCAATCAGGGGGTGCCAAGCACCCTTCCTCTCAGGTTGGAATTAGCAGAAGTTAGCTGAGGGGAGGGGAAGCAGGGTACTCTGGTTACATTATGCCCAAGGGCGTGCTATATGGTAAGACAGCACGCTTGCCTAATAGGAATTTACTAAAGCGAGGTCTGGACTGGAAAGTCTTGATAGACTCCGGGCACAGACCAGAATTTGCACTACGTTAGGCCCCCTTGTGAAAGGGGAATTAAAGTTTAAAAGTTAATAAAATTGTGGCCCAGTTACCCCATGTCATGTGTCTCATCTCTTTATTCCGGGCTGGGCAGGCAATGTTTGCTGCCTGGAGCACAAAAGGAAATGGCATTCCACACTCACTCATCCACCTCAAGGTGCATATTATCCAAAGCCAGCCACATTATTTTGGAACGCAAGGCAGAGCAGCACCAACCATATCTCCCAAACTGTGGAATAAAATTACAACAATAAATAAGACTTCAATGTTTGCTTTTTTTTTTTTTACCACATTGAAAGTTACTGCCTGAAGCAGCCTCCACTTTCTGCTGAATAGTAGAGGCAGCCCTATTCTTGTTTCCAGCTTTCCTGTCACCAGTATTGAACTAAAATCACATTGCTGGTTTGTTCATGACCAGAATCCTATTGGAATTTTACTCTGGAATACATAAAATCAAGTAATTCATGGTAGCAAATTGCAGCTAATTAAAGACGGTGCTGATTCCATACTTGGTTGCTTGCTCAGTTGCAACACCAGTACTTAGCCACAATTTGTTACTACAATGTATGCAGTTTCATTTACTCTGGAGTAAAATCCCATTCGAATTCTGCCCATGATGGTCTAAACCCAATTTCTAGTACCATCTTAAGTACATCCACTGAATTGATAGGACTTGCATAATTTGACATGCCATGGTCTCAGAGACTACTTTTATTAAGGTTAAGAATTAACTGAACTATTTGAAGTTTACCACAGTTTGATCCATTCATCTGTATATGATACAGAATTTCTTTCTCTCTTTGTATAGTCTTGTAGATCAAAACAAATGTTGTTGTTGTTGTTGTTGTTGTTGTTTGCCATCAAATCACCCCCTGACTCATGGCAACCCTATGAATGAGCAATCACCAAAATCTACTGTCGTCAACTGCCCTGCTCAGCTCTGTAGCTTTTTTTAGGGAGTCAGCCCATCTCATATTTGCTCTTCCTCTTTTCCTGCTGCCTTTCACCTTTCCCAGCATTATTGTCTTTTCTAAAGAATCCTGCCTTCTCATGATGTGCCCAAAGTAGGACAGCCTCAGCTTCAATATTTTTGCCTCCAGAGATACTTCAGGCTTGAATTGATCTAGGACCAACTTGTTCATCTTTCTAGCAGTCCAGGGTATCCACACAACTCTCTTCCAGCATCACATTTCAAATGAATCAACAAGAGACTTTAAAAGCAAAAGGGGTTATGATTAAAAGCGAACATAAAAAGAGAGAAAAGGCAGAGGGAAAGCAATTAGAATAAATATCAAGGCTAAGAGGCTAACATTAGAAACACTAATTGTAAGCACTCTACTTTTTCTTCAAATGTAATACTGTAGGTTTTCCACTTTGACTCCAAATATTTGCAGGAAGTGAAGGAGAATGTTTTAATTTTTCAGTCCGTAAGAATATCACTGTGAGAAGTTGTAGCATTGCTGAAGGAGGAGAACCTTACTGTTTTCTCATATTTTCCTCCTGGATCATCATCTGGCAGGGTCTGTTGACAAATTGCCACATTTTGCAGTATTTACTTATGAATAGGAAATGCTCCCCAAAGTGCTTCATAAATCATAAATCAAATATTTAGGCCTAACATACAAGACTATGTTATGAAAACAGTTGTGTAATACTGTTAGTACAAACACAGGTGTCCTTAACATCTGCCAGGAAAATCATGATGAGAAAAAGGCGGTGTCACCATGCCAGCTAAAAATCTTTTCATCTGATACTGTTACTATCTGAGCAGATGCCTTTTCATGGTCGGCCTCTGGTTAGGCGAGATCTACAGGATATCAATTACTTTCGAACGAGGAGCTAAGGAATTGAAATGGAAACATCTGTTGAAGGAAAACAGCTTCTTAATCGGGATAAGCATAGATTAAAAATGCCTTCAGGATGAGTTTTTCGATTGGTTATATAGCTGAATGTTGTCATTCCTTGGCATTGAATATGAAGGTTGTTTGTGTCTTAGCAAGCAAACAGTCCTAACCAAGCTTATTGTCTGTGTGGACATGTTTTGCTTCTCAAGAGAAAGTGCTGGGGACTAAGTAAGAGAATAAATAGAATGCAATGGGGAGCTAGGTGGAACTAGGCCTATGCGAGGCCATGAAGCCTTCCAGTTTATCACATATCCCTACAAAGAGTGAAAGGCATGGTGAAAGAATTGCACTGATTGAAGTACCACTGTCTATTCATCTTCAATAACAATCAAATAATTTGTGAATCAGTGCTATATTTTATACTATCATAGTACAGAAGAAACCATGATGTAGTTCTAGAGTAAGTATCACTCCATTTTCATATCTGTATATTTGCTCTCTTACTTCATTTCCTTTTCTTGCTTTCTTTTCTTCTATAAAAGCAGTTGAAAGGAAGAACTTGCTTGACTGTATCATTCTGCACTAATCACATATGAGACAGCAGTGTATCTTCTTCTTTGGAATAAAATCATAATTAAGTCCAGCTCAACTGCCAGGTGCTGCTTCTCCATTTTTTTACGGGCTTTTAGTAGTTACTATTCAGCAGCCAATCAAGGTCTCATACATGATTTAACAACCTTTAAATTCTGGAAGGCAGTTCATTACTGCTGATGGATTAAAAGCCCACCTCCATGTTTCCCTCTCCTCTGGTTTTGCTGCTGTTGTTGTAGTTGAGGATTGCTTTGTTGTTCCTGTGGCTTCCACATTACACTGTGAGGTAAACTATTTCACACAATCACTGTTGCTTGAAAGTCACAAAAGAAAACCTCAAGTTTTTCCCTGTTTTCTATGTGTATGTACAAAACAGTTCCTGTTCCTTATAAGACAATTCTAAATTGTTCATAATGTTTTCAGAAGATAATAATGTCTGTGTAACCACTCAGATGCTGAGGAAAGAATTCACACAGCACGAGGTCTGATGGAAAATTGTTGGCCATAATGTTATTACTGACAGCTGCTCACCCCTGCTGCAGCAGAGGGAAAAATGGATACAGGGTTTGGGCGAACTTGCCTGCCAGCCAATAAACTACTCACTGGGCGTAACCAGGGGATGATAGAAAGTGAGTCCCCACTGGGCCCTTGTTTACTGTGTGGACCTTTGCCATCTGTTGTGAATGCAAATGCTTCTCCTCAGTTGGGCCAGACCCTGAAAGCATTTCCCTCAAGACCCTTTTCAGAAGATCTCCCCAATGGAAGCCCCATTCCCTCCAAATTGGATCTGGCCCAATGTGCACCACAGCCAACCGCATACCAACAAACACGTGATGAGTATCCATACAAACAATTGATGCACCATCAACCCCCATAACCTTCCTCCAAATGTACCCACCCCAACCATCCTTAAAGCAATATAGAGAAGGTGTGTGAAACACAAATGATAAATAATGCTAGAGATTATCACCACACATCAACAACGTGATGGTGAGTGTATATACAGGTAAATGATACCACGTGCTTGTTTCTATACCTTTCCTTGGAGTGCAACAGACCAAAAGCATGCATATGTAGAGAATGGATGAAGCTCAGATGGTTAGTGAACTAACAACAGTTAAGAAAGTACTTTTATCCTCCCCAGGCAGACTGGAGTGAAGATTTCATGCCATTCAATCCCTGCCCCTGGCCAAGCTTGCTTAGATATAGTTGGCCTATAATTGCCTTTTCTATGGCTGCATCATACGTACACTGTATTGAGATACAAATACAGTGGTGCCTCGCAAGACGAACGCCTTGCGGGATGAAAAACCCGCAAGACGAATGGTTTTTGCGATCGCTATGGTGCCTCACAAGACGGCTTCTTCTATGGCCATGCTTCGCAAGACGATTTTTTTTTTTCAAGATCGATGCCTCGCAAGACGAATAAGATTTTTTCGTCTTGCGAGGTTCCCATAGGAATGCATTGCAATGCATTCCTATGGGAAACTGCTTTTCGCAAGATGATTTTTTCGCAAGACAGCGCTACTCGCGGAACGAATTACATTCGTCTTGCGAGGCACCACTGTATAAGAAAAAGACAGAGAAACAATTTGCATCATGTTACAAAAATGTTCCCATAGGCTTGGGTAAGACTATGAAAATCATTTCTCTTTGTGTTTCCATTTGTATCCCTATACCATAAAATCATGACACAGCCATGGCAAAGAAAATGCAGTCTATTTTCTGCATCTAAAGCAGGAATGCTTAGATTGTGGTCCATGGGATACACATGGAGGCTCCCAAAGGTTTAAATGAACCCCACCCTGCACCCCTGCAGGAACAACGCCCACCATCCATTATGTTACGTTACATTACATTATCACAGAATGGAGTTATGTTATCACTCCAGGGAGTATGGTGCCATGTTTAGGGACCAGTTAGCTCTCCACACCTCAGTTGATGCGTGTTTAAAAACAAAATGGTCAATAGAACTCATGATGTTTTTTTTTTCTTCCAGTAAAAAAGAATGTTCCCAGAAAATACATTGGGCAGCAGGTACAATGAGGGAGCAGATGTGGCCCTCTTAGGTTTGAATCTCTGGAGGTTTCCTAGCCTGTAAACTCATTCTAAAAAGTGTTCTCTCTCACAGAAGGGTGTTGGTGCAGATACCGACACTAAAGGAGTGATCTTTTTCCACTGGCTTGTCCCACCTCACCGACTTGTAGACAGGAAGAAGAAACAGATTGGGGAGAGTGCTAGGAGAGTGGAATCATCATCCTGAAACAGCTGAGCACCCTCTGCCTGGCTTGATGCTGTATCCACCATTAGCAAAAGAGACTGCATACCATAGTTTATGAGCAAATGTGGGACTTATCTACCTAATGAAAGGAAGATAAAGGAAAGGGATTGAGCGGGGAGAGCTGGGATGAAGACCTGGGTGGGAGAGGAGGGTGGTGTCCCCCTCTCCCAGATGTGTCCACCTGAGTACTCGGTCCAGCACCAGGGTCGCTCAGAGGGTTGGGGAGGAGGAGTTGCGATAGTCTATAGGAGTTCCATCTCCTTGACCAGGCTTCCTGTCCCCTTGAGAGGAGGTCTTGAGGGCTTGTATTGTGTATTTATTTATTTATTTATTTATTTATTTATTTATTTATTTATTTATTTATTTATTTATTTATTTATTTATTAAATTTGTATCCCGCCCATCTAGACAGCGTCTACTCTGGGCGGCTCACAACAAAATGAAATAAAAACAATTGTACTGGGCTTACGAGACAGAATGGGGATTCTGCTGGTGTACCGACCACCCTGCTGCGTACCAACAGTCTCCCTGCCTGAGCTAATGGAGGTAGTCTCAGATCTGGTGTTGAGGACTCCCAGGCTGTTGGTACTGGGAGACCTCAACATCCATGCTGAGGCTGCCTTGTCAGGATCTGCTGAGGACTTCATGGCCATCATGACAACCATGGGGCTGTCTCAATTTGTTGTAGGCCTGATACACGAGAAGGGCCATACCTTGGACCTGATCTTCTCAATGGGATTGGAAGATGGTGGTCCGGATGTGAAGGGGCTGGTAGTGACCCCATTGTCATGGTCAGATCACTTCCTTGTCAAGTTAAGACTATTGGCATCCTCTTTTCTCTGAGAGGGTGGGGATCTATTAAGATGATCCGCCCTCAGAGACTAATGGATCCGGAAGGTTTCCTGAATGCTCTGGGGGAATATCCATCTGATATGGTCGGCGCTCCTGTCGAAGCTCAGGTCACCTTGTGGAATAGAGAGATGACCTGGGCGGTTGACACAATTATGCCTAAGTGCCCTCTCCCCACCCACAGAGCCCGGACGGCTCCTTGGTATACATCTGAGCTGTGGGCAATGAAGCGAGTGGGGAGATGGCTAGAGCACAGGTGGAGGAAATCACGCTGTGAATCTGACTGAACATGGCTTAGAGACCATTATCAGGCCTATTCTGTGGCAATACGGCTGATGAAATGACAATATTTCACCACCCTCATTGCTTCCTCAGAATGTCGTCCAGCAGAGCTGTTTCAGGTGGTCCGTGATCTCCTCCGGCCGGGAGAGCCAATGGAGACACAGGACCACTTGGCAGCTTGCTGTGAGGAATTTGCATTACATTTTGAGGGGGAAATCGCTCAGATTCGCAGTGAACTGGACTCCACCATTGATGTAGAATCGGAGGATGTGTCCAGTGCGCCGGGCTTAGGTCAAATTTTAATGGATGAATTCCAATTATTGAGACCCAATGATGTGGACAGGGTGTTTGGATCTGTCCGGTTTACCACCACTCTGCTCAACCCTTGCCCATCTTGGCTAATTGGGAAATCTGCCAGGGGGATTCGTACATGGGTCCAGGAAGCTTTCAGCGCCTCCTTGAGAGAGGGAGTGGTCCCTACTGCCTTAAAAGAGGTGGTGATTCGACCACTCCTTAAAAAGCCTAATCTGGATCCAGGGCCAGTGGCTAACTATTGGCTGGTGGTGAATCTCCCTTATTTGGGCAAGGTGTTGGAGCGGGTGGTGGCCGGGCAACTCCAGGCGCTGCTGGATGAAATAGATTTTCTAGATCCATTTCAGTCGGGTTTCAGGCCGGGTTTCGGCATGGAGACTGCCTTGGTCAACCTTTGCCGGGAGAGAGACAGGGGGAGTGTGACCCTGTTGATACTCCTGGACCTCTCAGCAGTGTTTGACATCATCGACCATGGTGTCCTTCTGGATAGATTAGCTGGGTTGGGAGTTGGGGTGATCGTTTTATGGTGGTTCCACTCCTTTCTGGCCAACTGTGTCCAGAAGGTGGTGCTGGGGGACAATGGCTCGGCCCCATGGTGGTTATGCCATGAGGTTCATCAGGGCTCAATATTGTCCCCCATGCTATTCAATATCTACATGAAACCGTTGGGAGAGGTCATCAGGAGGTTTGGGCTGGGGAGTCAGCAATATGCTGACGACACTCAGCTCTACCTCTCTTTTTCCACCAATCCAGGTGAGGCAGTCTCTAAACTGAACTTGTGTCTGGACCTGATAATGGACTGGATGAGAGTTAATAAATCGAAGCTTAATCCAGACAAGACGGAAGTGCTGTTAGTGGGTGGTTCGTTGGACAGGTTAAAGGGCTGTTTCCCTGCCCTGAATGGGGTTGCACTCCCCCTGAGGAACGGAGTCCGCAGTCTGGGGGTGCTCCTGGACCCCAGTCTGGCTCTGGAGGCCCAGGTGGACTCGGTGGCCAGGGGAGCCTTACTGCAACTGCGGAAACTGTTCCAGCTGCGGCCCTACCTGGACAAACGAAGCCTCATGACAGTCACACATGCACTGGTAACAACCCGTTTAGACCACTGCAATGTGCTTTACGTGGGGCGGCCTTTGAAGATGATCCGGCGACTACAACTGGTTCAGAATCGAGCTGCATGACTGGTGAGTGGAGGAGCTGCGAGATAACATATTCAGCTGATTCTGGCCAGGTTACACTGGCTACCAGTTGTTGCCCAGGCCCTATTCAACGTGCTCGTTTTGACATATAAAGCCCTAAACAGCTTGGGCCCTGGATACCTGAAGGACCGCCTCCTTCCATACGAACCTACCCGGCAACTGAGATCTAGCCAGAAGGCCCTCCTGAAAGAGCCGTCCCTCAGTGAGGTCAGAGGGATGGCCTGTAGGCGGAGGGCCTTTTCGGCAGCTGCCCCCAGTCTTTGGAATGCCCTCCCAAATTACATCCGACTAGTGCCGACGTTACTGAAATTTCAGCACCAGATTAAAATCTTCCTCTTCCAGAAGTTTTTTAATTGAAGTTTTTAATTGAAGGTTTTAATTTTAATTAATAAGTCATGGATCTACATTGTTTTTGTAGATTGTTTTTGTTTTTGTTTTTGCTTTCGTAGAGTGGATGTGACCGTATTGGTTTTTAGTGTCTGTTTTAAACTGAACTGTTTTAATTGATGTTGGAAGCCGCCTGGAGACTCTTGCAGAGTACGGGCGGCATACAAGTCGAATAAATAAATAAATAAATAAATAAATAAAGTTGGTTGTTGTAGGTTTTTTGTGCTGTTTGGCCGTGTTCTGAAGGTTTTTCTTCCTAACGTTTCGCCAATCTCTGTGTCCGGCATCTTCAGAGGACAGGAGTCAGAACTCTGTGCTCTAAATTAATGAAGGCTACCACACATGTGAAGTGTGGCTGCCTACCAAAATGTGTAGACTAAGACTGGGGGTAGCCATTTTCCCTTGTAACCACTGAAAGCCCACACAGGAAAAAAAAACCACCCAACATACGTACACACACACTCATCATAAGTTGTTAGGGGGCAAAGCCAATGCATTCTGCAGCATCTTCCCTATGTTGACTAATCAGCTGAACGAAATGAGGGGAAAGGTGACATGCAAGAGAATATAAATCTAAAATAATCTCATTCTGTGATCTGACCACAGTCTGAGAAGACCTGGGGTGTGTGAGGCTATCAGTGTCCTTCTCCATTTTTTAAAATCTGTCACAAGCTTGGCAGTTGCCTTATACGTTACTGTTATTTCCAGTTTCCCTCTCCTTGCTTTTCAATTTTTTTAAAAAAATAATATCCCAAAATAACCATCCTTATCATCTTCTTTTTCTTGGTGCAATCCCAGTCTGTGCAAGAACCAAGTCTAGGCTGCTTGCTGTCATTTAGGCCATCCTCATATCAACACACATGTTCTTGATTCCAGTATGAACTCAGAAATTGTCCAGAGCCAGTGCGCAGCCATAGATCAAAATCCTAACAGCAGCACCATCATCTTTACAAAAGGTCTTCTAAAGAGAATGCCAGACATCCACCACAGCTGAGATTCTATTGTCAGGCTAGCAACATGGCTATTTAGAATTTCTCAATTCATCATGGCTATCTGCGTCATGTCGCACTGGACTCGATATGTACTTTTATAATACCCAACATGGAAACTCAGCAGAGGAAATGTTTTTACTCCATGCCCATTTTCCCTCTCTCCTTCTTGCCCTCTTCATCCATTGAGGGAAGGCCTTCGAGTCAATTTGGCAATATCCATCCCTGTGGTAATCATGCTACATTACACAAGGCTTGGGGGAGCCATGAAAGATGATAAATTATTTTATATGGAGTATTGCTTATTACCAGGTCATCAATTAGTGTTAAGCCCACAGTCTCGAGGGCAGTTTTAAAATGGCCTAATTGACACTTCTCCCTTGCTTTCCCCATAGTATCATACACATGTATATTAGGGCTTGGACTAAGTGGGCATTTATTACTCAACGAACCAAATGTAAGTGCAGCTTAGTAATTCAAAATGTAATTGGTTTTCATGGAAAGTAAAAGCAGGAGAATTTCAGGAAACTTGGCACACTGATACTAATGTGCCATCCCCTGTGCATGCAGATGTACAGCTCTACTTTGCTTTGTGCCAAGAACCTCCTAGCTTCTGCATTAATGCAATAATAAATATTTATGCTTTTCCCTATTAGGCCATATCCCAGGATAAATATGATTTATACTATTTGCTCTACAGTCTCCCCCCCCCCGGGAGGGGGGGAAAGAAAAAAAATCCAACTTAAAAAATCAGATTATAGAGATTTTACAACAATTTGTTGCTACAGCAACCAGTAAAGGCTTTCTTAACTATCCAACTCTCTAGTAATTGTGATTACTGATTTACTGATTAATGTAAAGAATTCAGATTTAATATCCAAATTACCTTCATCATCATTCACTAGCAGTGAAGCTTTCCCATGCTTTTGTCTATTCCGGGGCTTCCTTAGATGCCCTCATTAATTTTTGAACATAAACAAAGCTTCGGGGAGAGGAAAAAAGAGAGCAAGAGAGGTTAAATTCAATGTGGAAACAATATATTCTCTCCCAGCTAGTGCTCTCTCAGCTGCAAATATTTCTGGCAACACTGAAGACAATGAAGAGCTCTCTATGTTTGTTTTTTTGCCTGTTATTACAAGATCAAGGCCTTCAGCTGGGACCTGAGACCCTGTAGGAACAATTCAGCCCTCAAAGCTATCTGCCTTGGCAGAGTGCTGAATTTTGACTAAAAACCTCTAGCTACGCAGCAGAAAGTGCAGAGACTTACAGAACAGAATTAGTTTCAAGTTTCCCCAGAGTAGACCACTCCTTTTTGGTTGTCTGATCAACTGGCACTTACAGTCTCAATTACTCATTGGTAAGAGAAAGAATAAAAATATTAATTTCCTCACAGTTCTGAACAGATCAGAAACAGCGCACTGTACAAAATATGAACAGGCCTTAACTGATTGCCTGTTTTCAGCAGACACCTGTAGACTACATTCTAAACTGCATAACCTGCTTTACCTGCATACACAACTGCACACTGACCACATAACTTCTCTACTACATAACTAACTCTAACACTAACTGACCAGCAGACTGAAAAGAACAGGGAGGGGGGGATCCTTAGGCAGAGAGGTATGGCTCTCTTCAAAATCAGAAGCAAGGAAGGAACAATTGGTTAGTGCTAGATTGATTAACACCAGTCATCCCAGCCAGAAAGGTCACTTCTAGCCAAATCTCTTAAAGGCAATATACAAGGTTATGTATTTAGCCACCTCAAATCCAGATTTGAATTTTGCATCATAGTAGTTACATTTGCAGATGCACATGTAGCAGCAGGCTGAAATCCTTTCCACTTACCTATCTGGAAGTTCCTTTGAACTTAATAGGCCATATTTCTGAGTAGACGTGGATATAATTGCATTGTACAACTACACATGTTGCCTGCTCTGTGTAAGAGAAGCTGAGATCTTGTGGCCCTCATGTTGCTTTAACTGCAGCTTCTATCACCCATCACTATTGGCCGGAATGGTTGTAATCCAACAACATCCAGAGGTTCACTGGGCTTCCAGCACAGGTTCAGGAGTTCCACACTATAATTGCATCATTTGATCAACAATGCAGTCAAGGCAGATTTCGATGCAGTAAGGAAAAGCCAAAATCTTAACGCAAGAAATACAGACAATAATCCTTGCTGCAGTCTCTCTGAATCTAAATTAATACTTGACCCAACATAAATTGATATGAGTTTAGGACCAAAGAGAGGCTTGTAGAAGTAGAAAACTTGTAATTAATTCTCAACTGCAGTTTCCACTTCACAGGCCCCAATTTAACCTATGTGAAATGTCTGTAGATCCATCTTGCCTTTCTGTCTGGAAATAATTAACTGCAATCTTCTTGTCTCAAGCAAATGTGGATTTTCGTTTATTTTGTTTTCACATGAACACTTAGGCTTAGGAATGCAGTTTGGGAACAAGCAAATGAACAAACAGAGCAAGACAAACAGGTCTATCTCAGATCATGTCTATTTCAAAGGTATTCATTCAAAAGCATCTTTCATGTAAGGCAGTCTATTATTTTTCATAACATCATTAATTATTATGAGAACTTTATCAAAAATGTGGTGAAGAATGCAACTACAAATTAACTATTCTAATAAACATATTAATCTAAGTCAAGGTGTGTAAAATGCAACCCCAGAGTCCACACACACACAAACACACACACACACACACAGAGAACCTGACAGTAAAAATGGTCAATCAGAAGCCTCCAGGGGAGTGGCAAATAGCCTTCTAGAAAAACAATTTTGATAAATGGTCAGGTGTAGTCTGGAGAAAGGAAAAAATGCCCTGCGTCATGGCAACTACATGTCCGTAGTCCAGGTATAAAAGTTTTTCCAGGTTAGGAGTGCTACATAGTCATATATTAGCATAAGGATTTTGGTAGAAGGAAGCAGACACCCATTATCTGAGAAATATTAATTAGCTTAGCTCAGGGTATGTTTACATGTCATGATACTCCTGCTTATGTGATGAGTTTAGCACTCTTGAAATCAATTTAAAAATTTCCACCTACATGTTAAAAAACCCGATCCAACTCCTGATTTATTTCCATAGTATAACTGTACCCTCACTTGAAAGTGCAGGCCATACAATGTTCTTCTGCTTCAGTGGCAGCAACATATAAACAAGCAGGGACAGAGTAAATACACATTTACTTATTCATTCCTGCCATTCAGAGAGTTTCTTGAGACAGCTTTGTTAATTACAGGAACACAATGTATAATTAAGAAAATGAGAAAAACCATAAGGAAAGATAAAATCCTCCCTCCACTCCACCCTTCGGAAGCGACTGAAAAAAAATCTGATAAAACAATCAGTTTAATATGCCCAAGGAGATGAACATTCAAAAAGGAGGGAAACATGCAAGCCGCAGGCGGGGGAGAGAAATGCCATAGCTGGGATGCCAGCCACCATAGCTGGGGTGCTAATGCCCCCCTCTGAGAAATCTCTTTCCATGTTCACTACTCACCACAATATCTGTAATGGTAGATGTCCTAAGAGGTACTTCCAATGATGTTTATGGCAAAGAGGAAAGCTTACATGGTAAACAATGATACAAAGCCTGGTACAGATGAATTGCTGCATCTGACAATTAATGAGCCTGTGCCTTGTTTAAAAAGAGAAATCAATTAGAAGCATCTAAAAACAGCTGGGTCCCTTCAAAAGACTGCAGCATTCAGTAAGCATCATTTCAAGTGATGTCCTTTTATTGTTGTTGTTTTCATGTGTTGTGTGCACATGTGTGTGTGTGGCTTTTATGTTCTCTTTGTATAGATTGCTCAGTGCTCTTAGGAGTATTTCAAATTGCATTGGAGTTGGTGGGAATATAGTACGGATGGAAAAGGTTTTCTTAAAGAGTGTTTTAAAGTTAACAACATATAATTAGTATAAACCTGGTAGTACAAAATAGTACAGATTTTTGTTTTAAGTTATAGATATAAAAATATTCAGAATCATAGAATCATTGAGTTGGAAGGGGCCATAAGACCATCGAGTCCAACCCCCTGCTCAATGCAGGAATCTAAATCAAGGCAGATCTGATAGATGATTGTCCAATTTTCTTTTGAGTGCCTCTAGCAATGGAGAACCCACCATCTCCCAAGTTTCCCCAATTAGTGTTCTAAATCAGAGAACACACACACTATTCTGATTTGTGTGGTCCCATTCTTGAATGATACCTCCATCATAATGTGAAATGAAATTATTTTGTCTATAGTTCCTATGCTTTAACTATACTGTTTGTAAAAAAAAGACTGCACATTAGGCATCTTTGAACTTCTTTCTCTTAATGAGTGCTCCAAAGGCTTCATTATTTATTATTTCAGTAATAAATGTGTGGGTGGTTCTCTTTCTCTCTCTCTGCATTGACATGGTTTCTTCTGATCTTTGGTTTCTCTCTTGCCCTCCTATACACGCTTACCTAGAATCAAGCCCTACCGAATTCAATGGGACTTCCATCCAAAGAGAGGAATGTCTAGGTACTGTTAGGCATTTTAATGACTTTGGATTTTTATATTAGTCAGAGCTGAGGATCATCTGCCTTGTGAATGGCTTTTGTGCCCTTTCATTTGATTGGTTCACACAGAAACCACCAAAAGGCTGCATGAATCACTCTGACTCATTACCTACCAGTAATAGGCTGGCCTTTTTTCAATTTCATCTGACTGCAAATGTGATTTGAAATTTTTTTCCAAAATGTATTATCTTCCAAACTTGAGCTGACAAGAGTATAAATTCCAGACAAAAGGGTTTTAATTTTTCTTTGTGGGCTCTTTGATGATGTTACTCCCCCACCAACAATTCCCACAGTGGGAACACAACTGTCATTTATATTAATTACGGGAGGCTGTCCTGTCATCAGCCCTTGATTAGAGGAAGCAGGACTTGGAGCCTTTGTGAGTCAGATCTTGAGCTGGTATAAATCAGCACAGCTTCATTGAGCTTAATAACAAGAAATGAATTATTTCAAAAGGAAAATGATCTAAATATCTATTAATGGTCTTTTAATACTTTGTGCATGTATTTGTTTAAATTAGGCACATGACTCTGTTATTTCCATCAGGGACATAGGAGAAAAGTAGCATGTGGTGCCTTTCTTCCTTTACATCCCTACAGCTCAATTGCTGCACATACAGAAGAATTAATTGAACCTCCTACACCTTGAAATGTAGCCGGCAGTCTCATAAATACAAGTATTTAGCTCATCAACAACAACGGAACACAAAAATTGGTTGATTAGGTCACAGCAGTATTTGAAATTCAACCCCAACCCTCCAGATGATACTTTGGGTGCATCTTTTTGTACATTAAAGTTGCTTAGTCACAATGTAGAAGATTCAATGACAATTTTTAAGATAGAAGTCTTTAGGCCTAGCAAACCTGTATCGCCAAGGCTACTTTGCTCAGAGTGGCCAAATCTTCTTTAATTAAACATGTGCTTCCTAAAAGGGTGCACACTTTGTCCTCATATAGCTTGGTGGTTTAGGTGTCTGGTTGTGGAGTCAGAGGCTGGGAGTTCGATTCCCCACTGTGCTTCATTGGCAGAGGCTGGACTCAATGATCCATAGGGTCCCTTCCAGCTCTAAGTTCTAAGATATTATTATTCAAAAATACCAGGCACAGTCAATCAAAATTATAAAAACATTGACTAGTATCACATAACAGATACAAATTTTGGCCAAAAACCTAAGTATCTGGTAGTTATATATGTTGTTCCTAATATTGCTGTTTTACTATTATTATTCAAAAATGCCAGATACAGTCAATCAAAATTATAAAAACATTGACTGGTATTATATAACAGATACAACTTTTAACCAAAAACCTAAGTATTTGTTAAATATTGGCACAGTATGTATGCTGTTCCTAATATTAATGTATTTTGTGGCTCTGATGGTGTTATTTCTGAGATCTGCAACTGCTTATAATACTGTGTGCAATTTCTTAATATTGTTTTCAAAGCCCCAATGACTGCGGGGACCACTGAAGTGTGCTTCATCCACAAGCGAGATGTTTCAATTGCTAGTTCTCTGTACTTCAGTAGTTTTTCCAATTCTTTATTTTCAGTTCTGGCATCCCCTGGAATTACAATGTCAATGACCCATTCATTCTATTACTGATAAGTCTGGTGTGTTATGTTCAAAGTGTCTGTCAGTTTGGATCCGGAAATTTCATAAGATTTTGGTTTCGTCATTTTCGGACACCTTCTCTACCTGATGTTCCCACGAGTTTTGGGAGGCTGGCAAGTTATATTTTTTGCATAAAGACCAGTGCACTAATTTTGCCACTCTGTCATTTCTAATTTTGTAATCTGTTTGTGCAATCATTGGACATTCACAGATGAGGTGTGACACAGTTTCATCTTTTTCTTGGCAGAGTTGACATTTGCTGTTAGCACTAATTTGCTGCTGCTGTTGTTCCAATACACCTTCCCACAAATCTGCTCTTTTCCTCTCTTTCTTCACTCTGAAGGACCCAGTGCCAGTCCCCACTACAAAACACCTATTGAGTGAATAGGATTTGGCCCTTGTTAATTATTACTTACCTAATTCACACTTATTTCAGTGGGTCTAAGTTAGGACTGACATTGGATTTAGCCCATTGAATCTTCAGGCCCCTCTTAAGCTTATTGGTCAGAAGCTTACTGGTTATTCATATTGGCATAAGTGCAATGGAGCAGATTGGATGAGGAAATGGCCACTAGTTAACAAATCCCTTGTAGAATTCCAGTCAGGTGAGTTGGTGTGCCATCGGGGATACAGCTGGCATTTCATCAACTAGTGGCAATTCATTGTTGCAGTTTACACCATTACACTTACCATCAGCATTACTCGTCAGTAGGATTTGAGCTCTGCATATTTTGTCCTGTTTTCTTTACCTAGCCTTTCTACTCGCTGTGAGCCCCACTGACCCTCCTGTGATTGGTGGGTGGCTCCTCTTCTATCCTTAAATGCATGGAGTTGACACTGGAATTTGCAAACACAACTGGATTTATTAGAATTTGGGACGAGGGACTAACATAAGATGACTCAATTGACTGTCCAACCTCAGGGCTAGTTAGCACCACTAGCTCTGTGTTCCTTATCTTGCTTCCTCAAGTTAACTTCACTGGGGAAGTAGAATCCAGTGCTCACCTCGGCAGTGGATGCCATGATCCTCTGAGTCCTGGGGTCTGTAGAAGGGAGGGCTATATGCCCACACTGTATTTGGGGTCTCACCAGGGGACGCTGAAGTTTCCCTGGGGGTTCCTGTCATCTCCAGCACCTCAGTTGTAAAGGAGTAAGTCCTCCCTCTCTGACCAGGTGTGTTGCTTGGTGTCTTGGCTCCCAACAGTCCCTTCCAAAATACAAGGGGTGTGGAGGGGGTTGAGGATATTACTGCTTGATCCTCTCACCTTTAGAGACCCTCAGCTGTACCCACTTCAGCAAGGGGTAGAGATCCAGGGGTCTTCTTGAATTACAATGCCCCACTCTTCCCAGGGGTCTGGTTGAGAAGCCTCCAGTCCTTCAACTTCTAAGATTTCCTCCAATTCTTTTTGGATGTCCTCCACCTCAACCCCTCTTCTTCATATTACATCTGCTGTTTCTCCTACAGCTTCTTGGTCTGCCTCCCTACCCCTTCTTTTATAAGTCTTCTTTTATATCCTCTAGCTCCAAGCTGCCCACTGCCCTTTCTTCCCCCTCTAGAGGGCAGTTTCCCAGAAGAGTTACAGCTGCAGTTTCCTAGTCTTTTCCTGCCAATTTTGGGGTGGCTGCAGCACTCTGTTCTGAGAATTGTGTGCAATTTGGTGTCTGTTGCAAGGGTATCTCAGTCTGGCTTGTGCTCTCTGTGACCCCAGGCTAGCTGCATATAATTTCTCCCAGAAAAGGAAGCACATCACTCTCCTGGGCCCTGGGCTGAGGCCAAATGCCCACTAGTGGCACCTCTGCCAGTATCTTTACACTCCCATATCATACCCTATAAATCCCAAGACCTTCAATTCTATGACGGTCCTTGAACCCACCCACACTAGCATCTACATTTCTAAATCAACAGTCTTTAGAAACATTTCTTTCATACCTCCTTTCCCATTTTCTTCCTTTTCCACAGCTTCTTTCTATTTGGTCTAGTGTATTTTGTATGGTGGGACGTGGTGGGACTGCGGGTTAAACTGCAAAAGCCTCTGGGCTGCAAGGTCAGAAGACCAGCAGTCGTAAGATTGAATCCACGCAACGGAGTGAGCTCCCGTCGCTTGTCCCAGCTCCTGCCAACCTAGCAGTTCGAAAGCATGCAAATTCGAGTAGGTACCACCATGGTGGGAAGGTAACGGTGTTCTGTGTCTAGTCGTGCTGGCCACGTGACCACGGAAACTGTCTTCGGACAAACACTGGCTCTATGGCTTGGAAACGGGGATGAGCACCACGCCCTAGAGTCGGACACGACTGGACTAAATGTCAAGGAGAACCTTTACCTTTACCTATTCCTTACTATCCTTTTTTTTAAACCACTCAAATACCATAGTATGGTGGAAGGAGTCAATGTCTTTCAGGAGATGTAAAGAGAACCACTCAGTGCATTCAGGTCAAACTCTGTAGACCTGTGAGAGAAAAAGGGTGATCTGAGGATAAGGTACAATCCAGCCATGACTGAAATTAGCAGAAGCAATAGCTTATGGAAAAAGTTCCAGAAGGTTTAAAAAGCAGAGAAGAAGTTACAAGCAGCAGATGGTTAAATCACACATGGAAGACTTGATGACTCTGTAATTCAGGGATTCTAAAAATAAGATTGCAGTTATATGCAAGAAATTGTAATGTTATGATACATGATAGAAGGAGATATTTCTAGCTTCAGGGCATTAGAAGATAGGGTGTATGGGGGTCATTCATAGAGGATGAAAGCATAGGCATTCTCTGTTGAACGTACAGAAGGATTTGCTGCTTGTAAAGATGAGGAGAAATCAGGGAGCTCCACAAACACCCAGGAGATCCTTGAAGGCAAATCAAAATCACCTGACTGTTCATTTGCAAATACAGATCTGGAATGGAATGTACAGCAAGTCCTGTTTGAACGTGGGTTCCGCCAGCAGAAGCTTTCTACTTCCAAAGCAGATCACTTACCCATTCCATTTCCTGTTGCCACTGGCCGCAGTGCAGGTTTACAAACAAGTAAAGTAAGCTACAGTTTTGAGCCCTAGAAAATTTGGGGATGTGTGTCTAAATATTAAATCAATCTTTCTTTCTTTCTTTCTTTCTTTCTTTCTTTCTTTCTCTCTCTCTCTCTCTCTCTCTCTCTCTTCTTTCTTTCTTTCTTTCTTTCTTTCTTTCTTTCTTAATAACACATAATTTTGGGGTGATGCTATTTGACCTTTCAAATGGGACACAGTTTAGCACCTCAGCATGCTTTCTGGCTCTTTCTTAATGGGATCCTTTCTGACCTTTAGCTAGAAATGCTGAACTAGTCCCAGAGACTTCGAAAGGTCAATTAAAGGTTTTTCTTCTCTCCCTAGAAAGCAGCCCTGGATATATTCCAAGCTGAATTGCCTATAAAATTCAGGTATTCTGTTATCCCATTAGTTCTGCCCACCAGCATAACTCCACCACAGTAACATTCAGCAGTGAATTGCTGCATGTTCACTGTAGGCCTTTGTTGTTGTAGATTGAGTGTGCAGTAGGAAATGCTTATGCTGCCTTTTAAATCATGGCAATTCACTTCCAATGGCAACACCAACATCAAGAGCAACAGCTACCCCCTCAAGGAAAAGAAGAAGAAAGAACTTGTCTTACAGTTATGTCTAAAGGCTGAGCTAAAAGTTACTCTCATTTCACATGCTAGCAAGGTTATGCTCTCATTTCACATGCTAGCAAGGTTATGCTCAAAATCCTACAAGATAGGCTTCAGCAGTATGTGGACCGAGAACTCTCAGAAGTACAAGCTGGATTTCGAAGGGGCAGAGGAACTAGAGACCAAATTGCTAACATGCGCTGGATTATGGAGAAAGCCAGAGAGTTCCAGAAAAACATCTACTTCTGCTTCATTGACTATGCAAAAGCCTTTGACTGTCGACCACAACAAACTATGGCAAGTTCTTAAAAAAATGGGAGTGCCTGACCACCTTATCTATCTCCTGAGAAATCTATATGTGAGACAGGAAGCAACAATTAGAACTGGATATGGAACAACTGATTGGTTCAAAATTGGGAAAGAGTACAACAAGGCTGCATATTGTCTCCCTGCTTATTTAACTTATATGCAGAATACATCATGTGAAATGTTGAAAGGACTGGATGTGAATCCCAAACCGGAATTAAGATTGCCGGAAGAAATATCAACAACCTCAGATATTTACTTTACTTTACTTTTATTGTATTTATATCCCGCCCAATTGGTCAGATGATATGTAGATGATACCACTCTGGTGGCAGAAAGTGAGGAGGAATTAAAGAACCTCTTAATGAGGGTGAAAGAGGAGAGCGCCAAAAATGGTCTGAAGCTCAACATCAAAAAAACTAAGATCATGGCCACTGGCCCCATCACCTCCTGGCAAATAGAAGGGGAAGATATGGAGGCAGTGACAGATTTTACTTTCTTGGGCTCCATGATCACTGCAGATGGTGACAGCAGCCACGAAATTAAAAGACTCCTGCTTCTTGGGAGGAAAATTATGACAAACATAGACAGCATCTTAAAAAGCAGACATCACCTTGCCGACAAAGGTCCGCATAGTCAAAGCTATGGTCTTTCCAGTAGCGATGTATGGAAGTGAGAGCTGGATCATAAAGAAGGCTGACCGCCGAAGAATTGATGCTTTTGAATTGTGGTGCTGGAGGAGACTCTTGAGAGACCCCTGGACTGCAAAGAGAACAAACCTATCCATTTTGAAGGAAATCAACCCTGAGTGCTCACTGGAAGGACAGATCCTGAAGCTGAGGCTCCAATACTTTGGCCATCTCATGAGAAGAGA
The DNA here is from genome assembly GCA_037013535.1 of Intellagama lesueurii. NCBI lineage: Eukaryota > Metazoa > Chordata > Lepidosauria > Squamata > Agamidae > Intellagama > Intellagama lesueurii. The sequence goes on along the minus strand of JBAJHW010000004.1, from coordinate 66,237,869 downwards.
AGACTCCCTGGAAAAAACCCTGATGTTGGGAAAGTGTGAAGGCAAGAGGAGAAGGGGACGACAGAGGACGAGATGGTTGGACAGTGTCATCGAAGCTACCAACATGAATTTGACCCAACTCTGGGAGGCAGTGGAAGACAGGAGGGCCTGGCGTGCTCTGGTCCATGGGGTCATGAAGAGTCGGACACAACTTAACGACTAAACAACAACAACAACAAATGTTACTCTTAACAAGTCATTAGAAGTAGTACTCCCTTAAGAGGAAAATATGGTTTGTTCTAGTAAGAGTTGCCTCAATAAGTATTTAGCAAATTGTCCAGGTTTTGTTTTGCAACTGATCAGCGGGAGATAAGAATATGTTTGTTTGCACATCTAGTTTCTCAGGCACATGATTTTGAAAGATCTGTATGTCCCAAAGGATAACATTATAACAGGAGGATACATTATATGGCAAGGAAAAAAACCAAGAATTAAAATAAAAGCAATGCAAGATGCAAAACAGAGGGCGGGTCTTGGACTTCCAGATTGGGCCTTGTATTATCAATCTTGTGTATTAGTCTGGATAAGGAAGTGGATAACTTTGGAAAATGATAGATTACTCAATTTGGAAGGACATGATTTGCAATTTGGCTGGCATGCTTTTTTATGGTATAAAAAGGAGAAAGAGCAAAAACACTTTAATGCACATATGATAAGAAGAGCTTTATTGGGAACTTGGAAAAAGATTATACAACAATCTTAGCAAAAAACACCAGTATGGGTATCACCTATAGAGGCCTATACACAGCCTAATCTTATGACGAAAGAAAAGTTTTTAAGATATCAAGATTTATTTTAAAAGGATTATACGTTAAGGTCAAAAGAACAGTTAGAGACACAGAATATTCACATAGACTGGTGGTCTAGAGCACAGCTGGAATCTAGATACAGAAAGGATAAAATAGAGGGTATATATTTAGAACAAACGACATTTGATAAACTCCTATTAGGTTCAAAAGATAAAATAATTAAGAAAATGTATAATTATCTGTTAGAAATTAAAATGCAAGATGAAATGGTTAAAGAGTGCATGATTAAGTGGGCACAAAACATAGGTCATAACATTGATATTGATCAATGGTTACAAATATGGCAAAAGAATATAAAGCTTACAAAATCGGTTAATTTTAAAGAGAATATATACAAGATGTTTTATAGATGGCACATGACGCCAGAAAAACTGTCGAAAATGTATACAGATGTATCAAATTCTTGCTGGAAATGTGAAGCACATGTGGGAAGTTATTACCATATGTGGTGGACCTGTACAGTAGCGAAACAATATTGGAAAGAAGTGCATTTGGCATTTCAACAAATATTGCTTTGTAAGGTCCCACTAACACCAGAATTGTTTTTATTGTCTATGATACCAGATAATATAGATAAAGCAAAGAAGGGTATAGCTACATATATAGTTACTGCAGCTAGAATTCTATATGCTAAAAACTGGAAAAGTCAGAGGGTACCGAAAAAAGAAGATCTTATAGAGAAGATACGAGAAACGGCGGAAATGGACATTTTATCAGAAATAATGAAGGACTGTCCTTTGCAAAAGGCAACTGAAAGATGGGACTTATTTTACAAATGGTTAGAATCACCAGACAATGCTTGAATAACATAGAACAAAATGTGAACTAAAATTTAGAAGGCAGAAAAGAGTAGAAAAGTGGAAACTGAATTCTGAGATGATAATGTGAATAGAATGGATGTTGATATATTGTTGTCTCTCCTCTCCCTCATAACCCCAATCCTTTTTTCTTTTTACCTTTTGTACCCCACACCCTATCCCAAGTTATTAAAATAAATATTTAAATAAGAAAAAAAAAAAACAGGAGGAGACACATGTTTGCCTTAATGTGTGGTCTCATTTTCTATAGACTTAGCATTAGGAGGACTGGCTATTTTAGCCAGGTTAATTCTGTGCAGGACAGTTTGCCACAGTATGAAACTCCTTTTGCTGTTATTTTTAAGTCAGAAAAGTGACATTTGTGGTATTTCCCACTTGCTTAGTTAAACAGAGCTTATGATAGTACCTGAATTTTCAGCTCTCAGTGCCCATGCAAGTACAGTGATGGCTTTCTCCTTGAGCACAGTCTGACAAATGCAATAAAGTGTGTGGCCCTTTTATGATGTCGACAACCATCCCTAAGGGCAAGGTTCAGGCAACTGAGCTCATTTTCATTTTTGATGTGACAGCTACAAGATCATGATGCTCCCGAAGTTCAAAGATCAAAGCATTTGGGTCACTGTTTCATCTTGGCATCCTGTGTGTGTTTCTGTGAAAAGGTCACACCAAGAAAACAAGGTATATGAATAAAACCGGGGGACAACATATCGTATATTTTAAGAGTAACTTTAAACCTGCAGGGAAAAATAGGAAATGTGAATAACTTTTTTTTCCTTATCATACTGCTTTGTTGTATACAGTTACTCACTTTTTCTCAGTCAAGAAAGAACAAAAGCTTATCTTGGTGAAGTGCTTATTGGTAGCAGGTGGAGAGTGATGGGGCTCCAGGAAAGGAAGCAGAACATGGTACGCTGATTAACTTCTCAACAGAGATAAAGGAGTTTATGACCCAATCTCACCATCCTCAGAAGGGAAAAGATGGTCAGGGTCTTATTTTTGACTAGAAGAGAGTTCAGTAGGACTCTCCCATCACAGCTAGAGCCCTTGTGGCCAAACCAATGGATAGACCATCTTAGTAATCTTCAAACTACAGAGCTGGAAGGGACCCTGTGGATCATCGAGTCTATCCCCTCTCAAGGAAGCACAGTAAGGAATTGAACTCCCAGCCTCAATGACTAAACCACTGAGATATCCAGGAGAGATTGGTGTCTGCAAGCTTGCAATCTGTCTTGTTGCAAATTAGCAAGCCAATGATACAGGATAGGTGCCAGAGACTTTCCTTTTTGACTCCTGTAGTCCAGAGCATTTTTTTTTTCAGAAACATTTGATTTTTTACTCACAAAGCCTATCCCATTTATTTTAAAAAGTGTTTTGTTCAGCTCAGGCAAACCGTGGGATAAGAGTTTCACTTGGGAATCAGGATGAGATATCTGTGAACCTTTGCTTCATCCCTAAACTCTTAAGGCATGAAACACTTCCATATTCCATTCACAAGCTAAACACTGAATTTAAATGCAAGTGCCACTCCTCCCCTATTGGTTACTCATTGTCCCTTCCCAAGATAATTTTTTTCACCACGTTGGAATAAGGACTGGTAGAAAGATGACAGGAATGGGCCACTTGGAGCATTAAAGCTGAACAATCAATGGGTTTCCACACATTCTGTGTTAATGCTCAAATACATGAATTATTTTAACACCACTTGTAGTTTTAAGCTTGTGACTGACTCATGGAACAGAAGGAGAAACAACAATAGTTCTCAAGAGTTATCCTCAACAAAGCAGGTCCAGACATCCTCACTGAGGAGGACAAGGAACCACTGGTTTCTTCTCTTGAACCCCTCAATTTCTTCTACATTGATGAATTTGGAGAACTGCAGGAAAAGAGGAGCTGTGTGGGAGGTAGAAGGGCTGGCAGGAGTATGAAACATTCTCTTATTTTGAGTTTTGCAAAGTTCTTGGGGAAAAAAACTTAACTCTCTTGCCAATAATTCTTTTAAAATGGCTCAGAAAGACCTATTAACATACTCAAAACTGAAATAGAAAGGTTTTCCTCACCACTAGTTCTGAGCAGACTCAAGTCCCAGCTCGCAAAGCTCATGCAAGAGAGCCCTTTGCAGAGAGATGTCTTACTCATTACTTATTATGTGGACTTTTTTCTTTTAAACAATAAAGGATATGTGCATAATTTATCTGACAAATGCTAAGAAGGCACAAATAAATAATAATAATAATAATCTTAGAACTGCAGAGCCGGACGGGACCCTATCAAGTCCAGCCCCAATCAAGGAAGCACAGTGGGGAATTGAATTCCCAACCTCTGGCTCTAGAGCCAGATACCTAAACTACTGAACTATCCAGCATTTTTTTACTGATGTTTCTTTGTACATGTTTTCCATAGCCTAGAAGCAGGTATGCACAGGTAAACACTTGAGCATACTTAAGTTTTAGATGGAAAGAACAAACTTCTTTGACTCCATGGCATTAACCTCGCATTGAGGGATATGAAAATTTCTGGATGTTTAAATAGCATGTGGCTGAGCTAAATATTTTGTAATGCATAATACCCAAAGAGATTAGTTTATAGCATGCAACTTGATAGGCAATTTTCATGGCTTTTATGGAGGAAATAATATATCCAAAGCAGATGGGGTGGGGGGGAAGCATTGAAGCCAGGTTAGGCCTGTGGGCTTTCCTGCACTATATTTCTGGTAATAGATCTTAATATTGATATTAAACTTTCTTGTGTGGGAAGAGCAGAATATAATTTCTGCATTAATTCTGTCTGAGCTGAGGCAAGACCTTGCCAATTGTGTTGATACATAGCAGGAAACATATTAATAGTTTCGTTAGTTTTTCAATAGGACTTTGACAGCAGAAAGAGAGAAGATAATCTACTCACATTTTAAAAACCCTCTAATTTAAATGGTTCAGCTCACAGAAGCTTTACTCAGGCATTTTAAAGCCAGGTTTATTAAAAACCTAAGGAAGGGGAGTGCACTAACCCATCTCAATTTCAGTTTCTCTCCACATGTGGTAGATGACTTTCTGAAAGGGAAAGTACTACTTCCTCTCCAATTTACATTTCATTCATATTTTTCGGATTTTAAATGACATAGTGACTCTTCATGGACAGAGGAGGCTCTCCCATTCAGAAAATTCCTCTCCAAAGTTAGAGGGCAAGGGAAACAGTAAAAACAAAAAGTGGTGGGAAATTTCTCTCTAAGCAAAGTCTCAATAATTTCAAGAAATGTGAAAAGAATTCTAGCAAAAAATCTCTATGGCTAGTAGCCTGTTGCTTTTCCCATTCACAGAAGCAAAATCCATGAAACAGGTATAACTAATTGGAGAGTTGCTGGGCATGTGCCAGAAGCCTAACCAGGTGAGTGACTGACATGAGAGGGGCATTTTATCAATTAGCCTCTGCCATTGCCATGATTTCCCTTCATAGCTGAATAACAAGTAGTAAGATGTAATCAACAACTTTCATAGGGCTTTCAGGAATCAATATCTAATAACTCACTCTGATGAAAACCAAATAGAAAACTAAGTGAAATAGAAACAAAATAGAAAACAGAATTACTGTTGAACATATTACTGTTCTGTGATGTTTTTAGGCAATTCTAAATTGACTTAGATAGGGATATGAGCCTTCGCAGCTTTTAGGATCATCAGAGGAGGTCCTCCTATTGATTGCATTGCCAGTGCTGGCATGGCTGATGGGGACACAAGAGAGGGCGTTCTCTATGGCAGCTCCCAGGTTATGGAATGTTCTCCCTCGGGAGATCAGGATGGCCCCTCTCTTTTATACTTCCGCTGACAGTTAAAGACCCATCTCTTCAGGCAGGCTTTTAACAGTCCCAATTAAATCCCTGAGGGCCTTCTTGTGCCTTCTTAGAGTCAGATAGTTTTTAATGTTCACTTGCTTTTAATTATTCAATTGTATTTTAATCAGCATATAGTTTAATTGTTTAAATGGGAGGACATTGTGAGAGTAAACATTCAGAAGGAGGTCACTGAAGGAAGGGTGTTAGGTCCTTTTTCGGTCCCACTGGTGGCACACCTCCAGGTGTCTCCACTGGGGGTGGTGCCAAAAAAGACACCTGGTGAATTTTGATCGATTCACCATTTGTCTTTTCCTGCAGGGGACTTGGTTAATGATAGAATACTACAGGAGCTATGCAGTATACGTTACACATTATTTGATGCAGCAATGTGCATGGTGTGGAGTTGCAGGATTGGGGCGGAGCTGGCAAAGTGTGACATCAAGTCTGCCTTTGGACTCCTCCCAGTACACCCAGATGATTTTGATCTTCTAGGATTTGCCTTTGAAGAAAAAAATTACATGGATAGGTCATTACCTATGGGCTGTTCAGTATCCTGTTCAGCTTTCGAGCAATTTAGCTGTTTTTTAGAATGGGCCCTCAAGCACAGGGTAGGTCAGGCATGAGAGTAGTCCATTATTTGGATGATTTTTTTTACTTTGCAGGATCCATAGAACTTCCCAATGTAAGTGCCTCATGGAAGCCATCCAAGAGATGGCAGGGGAACTGTGAGTCCCTTTAGCTGAGGAAAAAACAGAAGGACCTAGCCAGGTTTTGACCTTCTTAGGGATAGAGCTGGATACTATTCAGCAATCCAGCTGATTTCCAGAGGCGAAGCTGTTGGAGCTACAGGCAAGGCTTTAGAAGATGCTCGCACAGAGCAAGGCTACTTTGAGGGAGCTACAAGAGAGAGTTGGGCATCTTAATTTTGCTTATAAAGTTGTTGCCCCAGGCAGAGCCTTCCTCCGGTGGTTGTGTGATGCTATGAAAGGCCTGGCAAGACTGCATCACCGAAGGAGGTTGACCTGTGGGATGAAGGAAGATTTGAAGGTGTGAGTGCAGTTCCTCGAGGGCTTTAATGGGATTTCCTTTTGGAGGGAAGAGTTACGATTGGGTTCAGAATTCCAGTTACAGACTGATGCAATAGGTTTGCTGTGATTTAGCATCTATTGTAGGGGAAGATGGTGTTCAGGGACGTGGCCAAGACATCAGGCGTTACAAGGGACCTCACTTTTTTGGAGCTTTTTCTGATAGTGGTCGCATTATGGTTATGGTCAGAAGAGTAGGCCAACTTAGTGGTCACCTTCTGGTGCAATAATCAGGCAGTGGTGCATGTGGTTAACTCGCCTATGTCTAGGTCCCAGAGGGTAATGTCATTAATTAGAGCCTTAGTACTGCACTGTTCGCAGTTTAACATTGTCTTCCAAGCTCGCCACATCCCGGGTGTTGACAATGCCTTGGCTGATGCCCTGTTCTGTCAACAGATGGATCGGTTCAGGGGCTTGGCAGAAGGGGCACAGGCTCAGCTGGATGTTTTCCCAAAAGAGGTATGGAATCTTGGCAGGCTGAGGCTAACAGAGCCATGAGTTTAGCATTCGCTCCTAGTACTCGTCACAGTTACACTGCAGCATGTACTGAATTTTTCACATTTCGTGAGGGGGAGGGACTAGGGCAGCACTGATGAGCATTTGATGCAATTTGCAGTCTATCTGCATAGGAAAAATCTAGTACCTAGGTTGATTCAAGGGCGAATGTCTGCCTTGGCCTTTTATGCCAAAGTTCAAGGATGTCAAAATTACACTGTTGATGTCCACATAAGGAAAATGATTGAAGGGTGGATCTGGGTGCAAGCTAGCAGCAAGGATACCCGCACACCTATGTCACTGGCTTTTTTAGCTAAACTAGGGAACTCATGGGAGATGGTGTGTAAGGATCAGTTTGATATCTGCCTTTTTTAGAGCAGCGACACTCATAGCCTTTTTTGGTGCCCTCTGGGTAAGTGAATTGGTAGCAGCGTCAAAAATTGACATGTTGCTATCCTCTTTGCAGAGGAAGAATGTGGTAGTGTCTAAAGATCAGGTGACCATTTATTTAAGTAGATCAAAAATGGATCAGTGGGGAAAAGGCCAGGTCATTTTGCTGGGATAGCGCTCAGTAGAAGAAATCTGTCCTGTGAGGGCTACACAGGAATATGTGCAGCTTAGGGGGGATGAGGAAGGGGGATTTTTGTGGTGTAAGGATGCATCACTTTTGACAAGATATCAATTCTGGAAAGTTACTTCCCAGGCCTTGTGCAAGGTCGGGATACAGGGGTGGCGATTCGGAACACATTTCTTTCAGATTGGTGCTGCATCTACAGCGGCAGTCCTAGGTTACAGAACTGAGGACATTAAGAAAGTAGACAGGTGGTCATCTCACAAGAATCTGGCCTATGTGCACCCTCTGCAGCTGTATTAGGCACTGCTGTGTTTTTTCTGGTTTTGTCATTACAAGTCTGAAGAAGCCGTTGTCCCGGGTGCAGGTTCTGTTATGTGGACACCATTATGTGTTTTGGGTGGCAAAGTATGCCAGTCAGACCAGTTGGGGTCAGAATTTGGGACTCGGTGCCATTGCTGCACTGGAGTGGAGGGGATGGAGAGGCATGCTCTTGGATGGGTTCCTCGAACTGGCATCCCAGGGTACTCCGGATGTGACCCCTGATATTTTGGTGATTCATTTGGGAGGCAATAACCTGGTTCATAGGTCTGGCAAGTCTTTGTTACTACAGATCATAGCTGACCTTATGGCCTTCACGGCATGCTGCCCAACAACCTGGGTTATTTGGTCTGCAATTGTTCCAGGGTTGGTGTGGAATGTGGAATTCGATCCTAGATATATTGATTGGGCCCAGATAGGAATGAACAGAGAAATTGGCAGGGCCATGAGACAAGGGTTGGGGTCAGTTATTGCATACCCCAATGTTAATTTTTCCCCAGCCTGAGTTATACAGGGCTGATGGTGTTCACCTATCAGACATAGGGTTAGACATTTTCTTAAGAGATGTGCAAGGGGGCCTTAGGGCCGAAATATTCAACTTGGTGGGGGGCATAGGGCATACATTGTAGCCTCATGCCGTGGTGGGTAGTGCAAAAGGAACAGGTTCAAGTAAATTCCAAAGGGGGCACCCAAGGGGTCCAAAGCACCCCTCTTCTCGGGGTGATATTAGAAGAAGTTAGCTGAGGGGAGGGGAAGCAGGGTACTCTGGCTATTGGAGGACTGAGGGTATGCTGTATAGTAGGACAGCACGCTTTCGGAACAGGAATTCGCTAGGGCGAGGTCTGGATCGGAAGGCCAATGTAGACTCCTGTACAGACCATTTTGCACTACAGTAGGCCCCCTTGTGAAAGGGGAATTTTAAGTTAAAATGAGTTAATAAAGTTGTGGCCCAGTTTACCCCATGCTACTGTGTCTCGTCTCCTTATTCCGGGATGGGAGGGCAAAGAGCTGTGTTCAGAAAAACTCCCAAGTTACACATTTGGTCTGTAAACTGGAGGGGAATACCATCCAGCCTTGGGACCATCCCCCCTAACCTATGAGAGGTTCGCTCCCAGGGGCAAAATCTTTGTTTTGTCCAGGTTCAGTCTGAGCGCTGGTCCATTCCAGTACTGAATCCAGGCAGCACTCAAGTGTCTGGACAGTATCCACTGCAGAGGTGGTAACGGAGAGATAGAGTTGTGTGTCATCAGCATACTGGTGACACCTTACTCCAAATCTCCTGATGACCTCCCCCAATGGCTTAACATAGCTGTTGAACAGCATTAGGGATAATGCTGATCCCTGAGAAACCCCACACCAAAGAGTCCAAGGTGCCGACACCGCCTCCCCTAACTGAACTCTCTGGACACGGTCCTTGAGGAAGGATCAGAGCCAGCTCAATGCTAAGACCCAAATTCCAACCTCATAGAGCCTGTCCAGGAGGATACCATGGTCAATGGTATCAAAAGCTGCTGAGAGATCTAGGAGTACCAACAGGGTGCATTTGCCCCTGTCAGCCTCTCTTAAAAGATCATCCTGCAGCACAACCAGTATTGTCTCAATACCTCATTGTGGCCTGAATCCAGACTGGAAAGGGTCAATACAGTCCTGCTCCTCCAGGTATGACTGCAGCTGATTTGCCACCACTCTCTTGATCACCTTGCCCAGGAACGATATATTAGCAATCAGACAGAAATTGTTAAGGTTGTCTGATGCTAACTGGAGGCATTTGATGATAGGTCGGATGATTATTTATTTTAAACAGGAAGGAAGCTTTCCCTCCCTTAGTGATGAATTAACAATGTTCATAACCCAGTCAGTCATAACCCCATTCATGGTTCTGCTCAGCCACGCTGGGTAAAGATCAAATGAGGAGGCGGTGGGCCTACAGCTAGCTATCACCCTGGAGGCTTCCTTCTTTACTACAGGGTCAAACTGAACCAGAGCAGTGGGAGATGGGGCAGTGATCGTCACCCTTAGATGAGCTGGGCTGATCAGCAAGGTCTGCACAAATGGCCTTGATTTTTTGCTCTAAAAAGGCTGCAAACTGATCACTAGTGAACTCAAAATGAGGCCTTGAATGGCCAGAACTGGTAAGGTTGTGGACCTTACAGGTCTTACAGTGGAAAAATCTGGAGGTGAGAAGGGACAGGAATCCCTTTCTATACCTGGTTCTGTCCCAGGTAGCCAGCTCAAGGTTGATTCAGCCTTCCATTTTTGAGGTTGGTAAATTGAGTACCTAGCGTGCTGTGAGGGCAATGTACAACCTTCATAATTAAATTGTAAACCGCCCAGAGAATGCTTTAAGTGCTATATAAGCAGCACACTTTGCTTTTTGCTGTTCTCCTCAAGGGTGGGGTCACATTCCTAGACTAAGAAATGTAAGAGTAAAACATTCCCTAGTTTCCTGTGTTATTGATATACTGCATATTTTCTTCATATCAGGGGAAAAATAAGTAAGACGTCCCATTAGGACTCCATCAGCCTTTTTAGGTGCAATCTAATGTCATGCCTCACATTGATTTAAATAGGAAAGAATAAAATGTTAATTCAAAGCTCTGATTTTGCCAACTGAAAATGAGAATCACTGAATCATAAACCCGCAGAATGCTCTGAAAATGATTGTGGTGCATTCAATATTTATAATAAAGACATATTTCACAACTGTCATTTTAAAAGCTCTCGGTATCAATATTTCAAACAGCCAGACATATTTTAAATTTTACATGACATTTTTCCCTGGCAGCCAGATGGCTTCTTTGACTATTATGAACATCATCAACAAGTATTCAGAAGGTATCTACTGGGTAAACTAAGCATGACGTAAAAAGTATAGCTTACGCTGCCCTTCTGACTATGTGCTAGAGATCTTTTCTTGTTTTGTTTTGATGGCAGATGAAAGGAAGTGAGACTTCTAACAAGGAAGGCATGCTCTCTGAGCATCATTAATGAAGCAATACCATCAAAGGGAATATGAATTATCATTTTCAGAGAAAAGGAAACAACATGGCAGATACCAAAGGCTGGGATTAAACAGTAAGGAAGGCAGTGAATTTTGCAACTGTGATGTTTGTATGGGGGCAAAAATCTTTATGTTTGGCATTCCTGGGTCCTTTTACAAGCCACTTCTAAGCCTTCACACTCAGTTTCTTAAGGCAATGTTAGGAAATCACTTCCGTTATCAACTACAGTTAGAACTGCTGATGCAAAACAATGATCAACATCCCATGCACCTATATCTATTTACCAGTGGTCCTTGCAGGCAGGCACCTAAGTAAGCCTGCCAAGTTCTTTGTACCAGGAAACTGGAAAAATCTGACTCACTCAGGCCCTCCTGCATCTCTTCTGTCCAACTCTCACGTGGCTTTTCTCTTCTCAGAGCTGCTTTTTATAGGTACCATACAATTGATTTTGTAAGTTCATACAAGCTTTGAACAGCTATGTTTCAGACTACAAATCCCAGAAGCTCTAGCCACGCAGCTACTGGCAGAAGATTGAAAATTTCAAACAGACCATAGTGGCCAAGAAACTGAGCCATTGTTGGCATCTTCTTTTCTTCAGGAAAGAACATTGTTCAATATTCACTTTTGTCATGAGCTCACTAGATGGTCATAGACATACCACTTACTTAGCCACCTTCCCACTGGCATACTCACATATATATATTACATAGTCACACACTGTCTTCAGACAAATGTGTAAAAATAAACTAAATTAAGGGTCCTTGTTTATTTCTGGGGCAGCCATTGGGCAGAGCAAAGAGTCCAGAGGCATTAACAGGGCAGAGTTGCATCCCAACTGATTCCGGCATTCATGCATCATGATTAGAAGGGGGCAGGGGAAGAAGAGAAATAAAAAAACTGAAGAAGAAAGAAATCATGGTCTTCAAAAATGAATTTTCCTTGCCTTTCATGCTGCATAGTTATTAGTTAAATAATCAAAACCTTGTGGCCACTGCACCACTAATTTCAGATCCAAGGTAGAAGAAGGATGAAAGGAGAAAGAAAGGACAGAAAATGTAGAAGCAGAGGCTCCTTCTACCACCTGTTTAAGAAGCAATCAAGACAGTTATTCTCATTGCAGTTTTAATGTTTCACACTCCCTTCCTGGTGCTTGCCATGGGAAATAGATAGGGAACTTTCTCCGTGGCTGAAAAAAAAGAGGAGGAAATTATACAGAACAAAGATTCCAGCTCTGCAGACTGCCGCTAGTGATCTTCTGTCCTGCCTGCATAATTCAATCTATGATCTGACCTTCCCATTTATGTTTCCCAATTGACAAGAATGGGTTCTTCACAGAGAACTGGAAATGGAGCAAAGCTGCAACATTTACCTTGGATTTAATATATTGTACCCCAAGGAAGGGTATTTTCCACAAGGGAGCTTTAAATGTGGCATTGTTCAATTCCATTCTTTCTTTTATATGGTCAGTACTGAGTTTTATAATCTGTCAACACCAGCTTACTTACTTGTTTATTTATTTTGGCTGAATCTGTCTTGCAGTACTTGATAAATCACTATTTGGGTATGCATTTACCTTAGGAATGGAAGATAATTTCATATTGGTCCATTTATTAAAAGGAGAATAAATTATTTTCCTTCATGTTCCTTTGTCATCTAAGATGTGCTGAATTGGCTCTAGAGAAGGAGCCTTCTTGGCTAGGGCTAGGGATTGAAATCCTGACTTGATTTGTCCTCAGACAGTACACGAGAAACCTTCAAGAATGCTCTTGGTGTAAGCTACCAAGATGAAATAGTGGGCTTTCAGGGTTCCAATTTGGAGGAAACTTGGAAAATTTTGCAACTTGTTTTGATGCATTTCTGTTAAATGTGCAGTTTGGGAAAATGTGCCAATGTTGTCTTGTTGCATGGACTGGTAAAATCAGTGGCACTGAATGGGTCATTCGTGTGTGTCTCTTTTTTATTACTCAGGTTGTCTTTTAGTCTGATGCATGGACATGCTTTGCTTCACAAAAGATAAATGCAACATTTTTGTACTGAAGCAGAATTTCTACAGAAACTCTATTTTGCTCAGCAAGTTTCTACTAAAACCTCAGCAGTCTTCATATCCATAGCTATGGGAGAAAGACTATGAAAAGCCTATCTCAAAGGAAGTCTTCTCACTTCCCTTCTTTCGGCAGAGGGTGACAAAAATTCATCCCAATGCAGTTCAGAGTTTCCATGTCTCACTGTTGCCAATCTCAGACAACCATTCATCTGGCAGCAATGATCCAAAGAGGCCAGCTTTGGTGCAGGCCAAGCCTTGTAAGACCTCCTGTCCCATCCCCAACTGAGGATCTTTCTACAGTGGAGGCAGGGTTTAGGTTGTTCCCAAAAAAGATTCGATACAAAGATACAGGAACTTGAGAAAAAACTTAAAGCATTTGAAGCAGAAATTACGGAGAAGAACGTTTGAAAAAAAATTACATGATAGGAAGGACTATGCCAATGGTTAGGTGTATAATCGGTGGAATGCAACACCAACCAAGACCAACTTGGGCAGATACTGTTGAGACGTCTGAGATGGAGTCTTCAGAAACAGAGGAACCTTCTACCTCTGGGGATGAGGTTGGTTCAAAGTGCACATTTAGGCAGGATAATAACAGATCTAGGGGAAGAATAGGGGTGTTTTATGGGGGGAGGGGGGGTTACAGCTGGAGAGGAAGGAGGAAAATATAGTGATCAATTTATCTTCCAGGATCCTTACACCATTTGAGTCTCAGGTGCTGCAGAAGGGGTTGGGTTTTGTACCCACCCCCAGGTACAATGCTTTTCAAACTAGAGTTGCTGAGGTAGATTAAACTTTAAAAAAATATTTTGAGAGAAGGGGGGGCTAGTACCCCTGGACAAGAAATTCCAACGAGTTTACATCCAAAATCAGCATTTAACCCCAATATAAATGATATGAATATAAATGTGTTTGAAAAAAAAATAGTACTGGAGGAATTGAAAGAGGTGGAAAGTAACCAGTCCTGTAGATGGCACAATGTCTCTAAGCAGGAACTGCAGGCAATTGATAACTTAGCTAGGGACGCTAACCTGGTTGTCAAGCAGGCAGATAAAGGAGAAGCAACTGTGATTTTAAACAGAGAGGATTACATTAATGAAGTTAAAAGACAGCTACAGGACAGGACACTCTACAAACCTTTAAACCATGATCCTACCAATCATACTTCCAATTTCATTAAGGTTACATTGAATGAGGCTATACTTAGATTTCTATCTAAAACCCCTAGTGGCCCAAACCCCAACATTCGTTAAAGATACCAAAGACTATAATTAAAATGGAAGGAATGAACATTTCCAGTTGGGTAGTCCTTTTGACACTTGATGTTACCTCACTGTATACCTCAATACCCCATGAAGAGGTGAAACACACTGTGGAAGTAGCCCTAGAAAGCCATTCTTCTTTAAATCCCAACACACATTTGTTGCTGGAGATATTGGATATAATCTTGGAATATATATATATATTTCAATTTGAAGATGATTTCTTTCTGTAGATTAAGGGAGTAGCCAAGGGGTGCACTGCTGTCCTCAGTATTGCCTGACTGTTTATGTCAGATTTTGAACAGAATACAATTATTAATATTAGTGTTAATCCTCTTTTGGGTTTGCTGGCAGCCTTTTGGCGGTACATTGATGATCACTTTATTCCATTCAGGGACAGGTCTAAGGTAAATGATTTTTGTGAATGGCTAAAAACAATAGAAGAAAATATCAAACTCACCTGGAAATGGGATAGTTACCACACCCCCTATTTGGATACAACAGTGTTCTGCTCCTCAATTAAAAGATTATCTGTGTGCCCATTTAGAAAGGAGACTGATCACAATACTTTCCTCCTCTATAAATAATTTCATCCCTGGCACTTGAGAAGGAATTTACCTTTTGGACAATTCCTCAGAATAAAAAGAAACACTACTAAAGAGAGGGTATTTTTCAAAGAAAGTCACAGGAAGGGGGCAGATTTTAAGAACAGAGGCAATCCTGAAAAGATAGTGGAGAGTGCCAGAAATAGAGCAGTGGCAATGGACAGGAGATAGTTATTGAGGGATAAAGAAGAGATCACCCAAGATACATTGGTCTGCACTTTTGATGTCCCCTGGCTAGTCAATAATGAAGAATTATGCTGAGAAAATTGCACCTTTTGAGAGATATCCCATACTGCAGGGAAAAGCCAAAATTTGGTTTTAGGAGAGTGAGGAATCTAAAGGACATTTTAGTCCACAGTGACATTTATTCTAGTACTAGGACCCAGGGAAATTCCTTACCAACAGGACATTTCAAATGTAGGAGGTGTAATGTATGCTGTCAATGTATTGAGCTATCTCATTTAACAATTTCAGTGGTTAACTTTGCATTTAGATCTAAGCCATTTTCAACATGTTCAACATCCAATTACCTGATTATCTGTGATTGCTCAAAAACTTATGTGGGGAGCATGACAGGGCCAGTCCAAGTCAGGATGTAAGAAAACCAATCTAGAATTAGGAACATAGTGATGGACGCACCACTAGTCAGCCATTTTGTAGAAATGGGTCACAAAGAAGACAGCTTTAAATTCTTTGTTCTATATGTGACTACAAAGACAGGTGAGGAAGCAATATCCCAAGATCTCCTACAACAGGAAATGGCATGGATATTCAGGTTAACATCTCTTACTCCAAATGGTTTGAATAATATTATTGACTATACATGCTTTTTATGAATTTGGAATTATGTTTGTAAATTTTGAACCATATCTGTACCGTCACTTCAAAATCCTCTGCTGAAGTTGTTCAACAGCTGCAATCAAGTGCTCTGAGGGTATTTGAGAGTAGGTGTGAACTCTTGTCAGGTAAGAATTTTCTTTCCCGGGAAGTTTGTGTTGATGGGAATAGTGAGTATGTGAAAACCAGGCTGCAACAAAGGGATACTGCTTGGGGTTTTCTGGAAAAAAAATTGTATTTTTATATTTTAGATCCTTTGCAGATAGGACTCATGTCCTAAGCACTGATAAAGGAAGTTAAACTGAGTTTTCATTCAAGCAGTCTGATTAGCTGGGACTCTCTAAAGTTTCAACAAAGGAACTGAAGCCAATTTGCAAGGAAATTCTGTTACAAAGGAAAGTGTGGGATGTAAAATCTTAATTGGAGTCTTCTGAAGTATACAGTATATCACAGAAGTGAGTACCCCCCCCTCACATTTCATAAATATTTTAGTATATATTTTCATGTGACAACACTGAAGAAATGACACTTGGCTACAATGTAAAGCAGGGAGTATACAGCTTCTATAACAGTGTAAATGTGCTGTCCCCTCAAAATAACACAACTCACAGCCATTAATGTCTAAACCGTTGGCTTTCCTCTCAGGTTGATATGTGAGAGCAAGCCATAAGAATGGTTGCACACTAACCATTCTATATACAGCTATATGGGAGTAAACCTAGGATCTATACCACTCCTGTACTATTGGTCCCAAGGAGAGGAAATTTACTAAGAAAAAGAAAAACAGTCCCAGGGATGAAAGGGAGAAATGATTATGCTGCTGTATCCTCTCTTCTGCTTTGTTGCGCCTGTATCAGCTGAGTTTTGTACTCCCTAGATCTCTGCAATGACAGGTAGGATTGCCCGGGAAATGTTTCTCCATTCAGACTGCACTGAACCGTGTTGCCATCTAAGCACTGATCATTGGCTGTGTTCAATTAAACATGATACCAAGTACAGAATGTTGCTTTTCCTGTTGTGTCTAAAGGAAAAAGATTAGTTATGTAAGTGAACAGATTGTAACTGCAGATATTTATTTAGAATTAAGCTAGTTGCTTGAAACGGCATTAGTTCCAAGGAGCAGAAGATGTACGTATGTGCACTTGCACCTAGGTGTATGTGTTTCAGATTCAGAAACAACTTTGAAATACTGCCACAGGGGAAATGTGTTATTATTAGCACTGGAGTTGCTAGACATATTATTATATTATTAAATGCATACATATATTAAAAAGCTATGGATTGGATTACAGATACTTTCCTTTAAAAAAGAAACCTTAATGTGAAAAGCATTTTTTTTTTTTTTTTTTTTTTTTTTTTTTTTTTGCTGTTCATAAACTCTTGTTTGAGTACAGCTGGGAATTCAGACAGCTTGGAGAACAGATTGTCTTTTCTTTAGCTATAATTTCTTCATAATCAAGAATACAAGTGGTGCATCCACAATCTGGGATAATATAGCCTCGGAGACTTTAATCTTCCCCTCTTAATTTACATCGGGGGCCCTTGTGGTCTGTAAAAACCATACTACTTTTCATCTGTTATTCTGTTTGTATTTTTGAATGAAAAAGAAAGAACCCCTAGTTTCCTGTAATGTATCCTATAATTTTCCAAGATGTTTACTGTATCTACATTTAAGAAGGAAATGAAAAGAATGTCCAAGTATACCTGGCTAAGTATTCTTTTGCTACAGTGAGATTATAAACATCAATAAAGTAGGTGATATTCTTATCAACCATATGTTAACTATCTGTGGGTTTTGTGTGATGGTAATATTTTACGGACATAGTAACGTGCATTAAGAATGACTGAAACAGCTTGAAACTGGGATGCTCTAAACAGCTCCTAGGCATTTAAATATTGATTGTTCTTACAGGTTCAAGTTTTGTTATCTCTGCAGATTAGGATACAGCAGGGCCATGAGTCCAGTGCAAAGAGTGGTATCACTATTGACCATATTATACTCACAGAAACATATACAGTAAATCACAACGTTCCGCTATGAATATTATCCAGTGCTTCACTGGGCCACCCCTTTCGTGGAGCTATTAAGAATGGATATGACTTACTGTGCTGTTCCTGTCTCCATGTGTGTATGTATATACGGCAAAGGGAGCTTGCTTAATGGGAAAAAGCAGCTTCTCCCCATTCCACCCATGATATAACATTTCTATCTGACAAGGCAGGCAGGCAGGCAGGCAGGCAGGCAGGCAGGCAGGCAGATAGATAGATAGATAGATAGATAGATAGATAGATAGATAGATAGATAGATAGATAGATAGATAGATAGATAGATAGATAGATAGATAGATAGATAGATAGATAGATAGATAGATAGATAGATAGATAGATAGATAGATAGATGCACTGGTACAGAAGAGAGCCAAAGAATGCAAGACAGGAGCAAGCTAAGGATATTTTCAGATGGTCTGTAGGCAGCTCCAGCTGTATTTCCCTTTGTAAGGTCACCCACTCTTTAGACAATTTAGAGATATAGAGGGGAGTGGTGGTGTTTGGTAACCTGGCATGTCCCAATTGTGAGATTCTCTTCTGAAGATGATCCAGAGTCTCCTGGACCAAGTGACACCAACAAGCAGATCACTTTAGGATATTTGTAGCATTCACCCTGCTCATTAATATTTATGTGGAGATCTGCATGCACCAATAGTAGTTGGTGAGGGGCCGAGTTAAGTGGGGTGAAGAAAAGGAGGGAAAGAGAGAAGGAGAGTAGGCGGTTGAAAGTGAAGAGAGAAGGTTGTTTAGTTGAGAGTTAATGACATTGACTGGACTGTTATCACCTGTAACAATAAACAATTTCTACTTGGTTCTTAAATGATGCGTTGCCTGGACCTCTGTCATTAATAGTGAATAAAGTTGATGTAATCAACTGGTGGCAGCTGAATGACACGTAGCTTGTGCCTTTGCTTGGTGAAACAACCAAGGGACAGGCGGGGAATGTGACAAATTGGTGGCATAGCGGTCGGATCCGAAACAATCCAGTGTGAAATTGAGTTTTCTTGATTCTGGAGGGAAAACGGGTTAGGATCCATGGCGTAAGAAGTGGTTACCCATTAGAGTCTTGTGGAAGACTTAGTTTCGGGGCTTCTGAACCCAGGTCTGAGGAATCCCAAGAGGTCCTTTTGGCTCTTGTGAAGGAAAAGAACCAGTCCAATTTAATAAGAAATTGTATTGTTTATGCTGCCCAAAAGAAGTAAAAAAAATGGTTATGAAGGCACAGGTTGAACTCCAGTGCGCTGAGGGAAAAGGGGAACCCTCAAATTCATAGTGAAGAAGAAACTGAGGGGCCAGTAATAATTGCCTCAGAAGGAGAAAATATCCAAAGCTCCCAAGATTTTGAAAAATGGAAGCTAGAACAGGAATTCAAACTGAAGGAGTTAGCTATGAAAAACCAATTAGAATTGGAAAAAGAAAAAAATCAGAGAACTTGACAGGAAAAGGGAATTTGAGCAAGAAAACAGGCAAAGAGAAAGAGAAAGGCAGTTCCAAATTGAGATGAAAAAATTGGAAATAGCTGCCCAAAATAATAATAATAATTCCAGTGTGGGAAATCCCTCAAATATCGATCTAAAGAAATTTCTCCAATATCGGAAAGGAGATTATCCTGAATCTTTCCTGATTTCCTTTGAGCGAGCTTGTTGGCACTTCAGGGTTAAAGATGATGAGAGGATGATAATTTTAAGGTCACATATAGGGGGAATTTTATCTGAGATCTATTCACAGATACCTCTTGAACAAGCTAGAGATTTTGAGGTTTAACAAAAGATTTATTCCCAATTTGAGATTAATTCAGAGCATCTCAGGAGAAAATTTCGATCAATTTCAAAGAAACCTGAGGAGTCTTTTGCTCAACTTGGGGCATGTTTAACTCAGTATCTTAATAAGTGGCTAGAACAGGAATGGGTCACCTCCTTAGACCAAATTAGAAATGTGTTTGGATTAGAACAATTTTATTCAATTTTACCAGGAGAGTTGCGTTATCTTGTCAAGGACAAGGATCCTAAAAACGTGCAACAGGCATCTGAATATGCTGATTTTATTAGTGGGATCAAAGATCCTCGATTCTCTGAGGTAAAAATTGACAGAAAAGTTTGGGATGTCAATAAGAGAGCATCTTCATCCAGTAAGAATTACCTCAATCATGCTCAAACTGGGGAAAGCCATTTTAAAGCAAGACCTTCATTCTCAGAGCAAAGTCCACTGAGATCGAATAACCTTGAGGGAAAAGCTGATAAATCCCTTTACTCTCAACATAGGGCAAATAAGCGATGTTATGCTTGTGGTAAAGAAGGACATTTTTGGTCCCAGTGTGAAACTCATAAAAATGAAAAATTCAGTCAGCCTAAAAAAGTATTTTGCCTTCAGCCATCGGCAGTTGAAGCCTCTAATGGCTGCACTGTTGCTAAGGGAACGGACTTGGCAGAGAGACCAGAGCTTCCTGAGGGCAAAGTGATACAGTATTTTTTAATCCAGTGTGACCAAGACTTACTGGAAAACTCTGGAGAAATGATTTCAATCCAGCGCAAAGCAAAGGTACTTGCTAAAAGACAGTATTTAGGTTTGTAACAATGAGTATGCAATACTAATGGATACAAAACCAAAAAAAAAAACATAAGCAACACCAAAACACACTCAAGGCAATAAGCTATAACAATCCATTTAAAATAATAATAAAAAAATACAGTCAGCAGTTATTCACTCAGGGAAAGCTTGCTTAAAGAGAAGGGTCTATGCCTGCTTGCAGAAGGAGAGCAAAGATAGGGCCAGATCTGGGGAATTCTGGGAGTTCTAGTCCAAAAACACAATTTGGCATAACTTTAGTTTACAGCATTGAATCTCTTGCCTGCTTTCATGATTTACACTATTTCACAAGATCCTGATTCAGATATGAATATCCACTGCATTGGCAGGAAGTCCACCCTCATCCTCCTCTGTTTCTGGTTTCATCACCTAGGGCATGTGGAGACAGAAGTCTGAATGGAAGAGTTTCCACTGTATGGAAAATCAGGGTTCCAATTCTTGTGAACAGCCCATGCATATCTTTCTCTTCAGACTTGTTTGTCATGCATGCAAGGAAATGGAACTGATGATGGAGGGGGCTGAAGAGCTCCCCCTGCTCATGAGGTGAGCATACCTGCATATTAATTTCTGAACAGTGCTATTGTGATTCCAATAATTAGGTCAATATAGCTGCCCAGAAATACTGAATAGCACAACGAAGCTCTCGCCCTTACAGTAAATCAAGGAAGTCTGAAATGTACATAATATAAAGAAGCACAAATTTATTTGCTTCTGCATTTTAAAAGGATTTACTTTTGCTGGCAAATGAAGATTAAAAGTATGTATTTTAGTAACTCAACTTACTCCTAAGGAGTGACCCTTCACAGGAAACCTGATCATTGCCGTTTTATTCACTTTACTAATATATTTGCTAGAGCGATTTTGCAAACATTAAGCTGTGAAAAGCAATTAAATATGCAGATAAAGGGTCCAGCTGGTCATCATTGCTGCAGGCTTAGTAATCAGTCAGGGACTATACAGACTGCCTTATTAAGGGAATAAATGAATGGAAATAATATGGAAGCTCAGGTGCACTAGCTAGCAGCACAATATGAAGTTTGTCTATCCAGAAGTAAGTCCCATTGAGTTTAATGACAGTTGCTTCCATGAAGGTCATGATGAATACTTGCTAAAATGCTTGTTCCTTTTGAATTTCAACTTCCTCTCAGCTCAGGAGCCCTCAATGACAAAATCTTGATACCTGCAAGATTTGCCTGCTGGAGCTCAGAAACAACAGGATCAGCTCTAAATTTTTGTGTACTCCCCGTGTCTCTCCTTTGATGATGAACTGCAATAATTTTAACCCTCCCCTACCACAGGAGACATATTTTCTGTTAGACATCGTCAAAAACTGTTGTGCAAATTTTGCAACTTTCACAATTTGGGCAAATTACCAAAACCCGTACCACTGCTGTCCTGTAGTGTGGAATTATTATTTTTTTAAAAAAATCCCAAGCTTCAAATGGGGTGTTTACCTCTTTATAAAAAAATGTCAGTCCTTCTGTGCGTGCTTTGTATGTGAGCTTTGCTTCACAAAGGGAAAGGACACCTTATCAATGAAGACATAGAATGGCCAATCTTATACAGATTGTATATCTTGCACAGATAGCATAAATTAGTCAAAACTTTAATCATTGCTGCTTGGTTACTTGGATTTTATAGAAACTTAGGATGGGTTGCTTGCCTCATTTCAAGCAATCAACATCCTTCTGTGTTTATGCTTTGCTTTTTAGAAGAAAATACAGATTCATGACTGTCACACAAATATTTTATTGAACTTTCAGAAACCTTGACAAAGAAGCAGCCAGTGTCTCCCTCTCATTCTGGAGGCAAGGAATTTAACAAGTATTCTTCACATCCCTATTAGCCATATCTTGCACTAACAAGCCAGCATAAGAGGCAAAAAGCAAATACGTTCACCACTATTAATCTGCCTGCTGCCACCATAGCTACTTGTTGGTGTTGCCTGTCTGGCTTTTCCAATTGACTCTTCACTTTTAATACATGACTGGGTCTTGCACAATAAACAGGCACATCCTGTTTTCCACACAGTGATTGGAATCCTACTGATCTTCACTTAAGGTTGGCATAAATTGTGGTAGCTAATTATGGCTAATTGACAAGTTGCACAATTGGGCGCATGACTAGACATATGACTGAGACATGTCCTGGCAACTTGTTAATTAGCTGCAATTAACCATGGGAAAGTACACAGATCTTACACCAAGGCCAACAGGATTCTGGCCAATATGTTATATAAAAAATGAGCAAAATCTGCACAACTTCCTGTAATGATTTTTTAAAAAGAAAATTTCCTGCTGAGAGCTCTCATGGTGAAAAGGGGGGGGGACCCTTTTATCTCATTTGCCTATTGCACATGAAATGTGAAAATTCCCTACTTTTAGGAAAGTGTGTGTGTGTGTGCTTGCATGCACATACTGAGAATTGGATACAGGTCACATCACACATGTCTGTTTTTCCCCAGATTAAGTATGTCTCATGTAGCTCAGTAGTTTAGGTATCTGGCTGCAGAGCCAAAGGTTGGGAGTTTGATCCCCCATTTTGCCTCCTGGGAGTAGAGCCAGCCTGCTTGGCCATAGGCAAGCTGCACAGTCTCAGGGTGACTCCAGAAGAACGGAATGGTAAACCACTTCTGAGTATTCTCTATCTGGAAACCCCTGAAAAGGGTTGCCATAAGTCAGAATTGACTTGACAGCACATGACTGAGTATGTCTCATATTAAAATGTAGTGTTTCTGATGTATTTAGAAGGCTTAGAGAAGAGAAAATTGTTAGAGCACACTTCAGTGTAAACCCCAGCTCACAGAGGATGCACAATCCTCTATTGCAATATAAATATTCACAGATTTGAAAAGGATTCAAAGGAAGTTCATTCAGTTCAGGAAGCTTCTGCAATCTGGGTCAGACAAACACAGACATTGTAGAGCCTCATTACTCCCAAGGCTCAGAATTTCTCCCTCTTCACAACCTTGGCCAGTAACTCAGGCCACTCCTTCATTGTTTCTGGCAGCCCTTGGGAACTTCTGTCTGAGCTGTGATCAGGGCTTGAACAAAGCCAAAAAAGATGTGATTTTAATGAGCCACTGAAAATTCATGGATTTCATGTGTCAGAATTTTTACATTCTGAGCCAGGGAAGAACCTCTTAGGGAAATGGTGCAGAAGTTATAATGTGATGAGCATTACATGATGGAAAAATTCATATTCCAAATTATGATGGGCTTTCTGTGCATGACTTCCATTAGATTGGCTCTGAAGTGAGCCCAGCTACTTGTCAGAAATCAGGAAACAGCTTTGTTCTAAGACAATTGTAAGTCAATCTGAGTTTCCCTCCACTGCTGCAAACTCATCAGATCTTGCTGCTTCCCCTGTCCAGCCCTTCCACTCATGCACCTCCCCTGTGCTTTTGTCCCATCTCACTTTCTGGGCTGACATCATGTGATAACATTCTGATGGCAGCAACCTGTGGTGAGCAGAGAGTGACAGCTGGCCTCATGGCCCAGTAAAGAAAACAACAAGAACAAAATGTGCTGCTTATATGACATCCATAGTGCTTAAAGCACACTCTGGGAGGTTTGCAATTTAATTATGCATGCTACACATTGCCCCCACCCACCCACCCATCAAACTGCATACTCAATTTACCAACCTCAGAAGGATGGAAGGCAGCTACCTGGTATTGAACCCAGGTTGTGAGCAGAGTTTTGGCTGCAGTACAGCAGTTTAATCACTGTACCACAAGGCTCCACAATAAAGAATGTAATCTTCAAATCAATTGCAAAATAAGTTGCTCTTATCAAACAATAATCAGTTATTACTATGGTTTCACCTACTTCTGCAAACTATAAAAATGTTATAAGCATTCACTAATCCCCATTACAGTCAATGGAAGACACATAAAACATTGGTATGTAAATTAGGATCTGGATTTGGACCCAAGTTGAACAGGATAGCCTATAAATCAGTCTGAACCAGATCAGGCTGTTTTTCAAGCTACTGAACAATAGCAATAACAATAACAAGGTTGGGGCCACCGTGAAGAAGGCCCTACCTCTAATAGATGACTTACAGAATTGGTGGACAAACTGAATTGTCTAGTTATGTATATGTGATGCCTGGTTTAAATGTTTAAATGTTTAAATGTATTGTGTATATGGTATTGGTAAGTGTATTGTTTTGAAACATATTGGTTTGGTAAGTGTGTGAAGGGAAAGGGTGAGCGAGGAGCATGGAATGTTGGTAAGAATGGTTCTAATTGATTTGGAGAAACTAGGGGAATGAAGAGTTGGTTAGGTTTCTGAAGAGTCTGGGGGTAGAGAGATCAAGAGCTCCTTTCAATAAAAGAGCTCGGAGTTTGAGGGGGAGAGAGGTGATAGAGAGAGTGAAGAATTCTGCTGAATGAATTTAAAGCTTAGGAATAAATAACATCCTTTCGAAACTCTCAGGTATGATCAGATGGCTGCAACAGTGCATGCCTGATCCCACCAGAAAGGGTCACTTTAATCAGAGTGATCACTCTTAAAGCAATACTTCTGTCAGCCAAGGGAATCTCTCCAGACTGGGACCAAAAAGTAGAAGCCCTACAGGTAGACCAGAAAGGTCCAACTTCAGCATGGACCATATCAAGTTGGAGTGCCTGTCCCTGTGTGTTGCTTAACTGCTGAGAAAAAGATTGCATTGGAGCATTCCATACCTGATCCAAATTGTGATCTATTTTCTCCAATGATCCCACCCTTACTTTAATAAAATCTTACTGAATTAATTCAAGTTGAATCGTATGGAGCTTAAGACCTGAGGGCCAGCTAGGTGGAATGTGTTATAAGGGCCATACATAGGGGCAAGTAAAGACTGGTGGCAAAGAAAGAAGAGGGGAAATAAATGAAGATTATTAAAGAAAATATGTTTATTCTTGTGGCTATTTAAATATACAATTATCTAAATAAGTAGGTGTCAAGAAAAAGGGAGTTTTGACATCAGAATATGAGCAAGAGAGAGAGAGAGAAAGAGAGAGAGAAAGAGAGAGATCTTAAGATCACAATAGAGACAAAACAAATAGACCTAATGGAGTTTATTTTGAATTGTTTTCTATACAAATTCATTTGGAACTCAATCCTTAAACTGTCCTCAACACTGGTGCCTCTTCTTTACTCATGCTCTGCAAAATAAGGATCCTCTTGAGAGCCACTAAGTGTCTAAACTGCCTTTTATCGCCACTTGATATTTACAACTCAATCATGTTGTTACTCAAACTCACATTCCTGAAATCCATAGCTGCTTCAACTCACAAGGTTGCAAAAAGCCATCTTTTAAAGTACTCTTCAGTCACAGTTTTACTGCTCAAGCAGCCATGGCTTGAACCTTCATTTCTATGGAACCACTCTGAGTTATTTATTGCTATTTCTATTAGGTGTTTTAAGAATGCAGAATATAAAAGAAACATCTGTTGTTGAAATGGAAGGTGAGGCATATTTGTCTAGCCAGAAAACACAAGTGAGAGGAGATAAGAGGAACATGGTGAGAATGTCTCCCCTTAAAAAGAGTATGATTACTCTGGAACACCAATATATTTCAGATATTCTGAATGTTCATCTTCTCCAAACAGATCCTCTCTAAATCTGTTGGATCATAAATCTCATATTGGCTGGGGTTGAAGGGAGCTGCAGTACAAAATCTCATGTGGAAGTAGGTTGAGATTGACTGTATTCTGTCCATCGCACATGTGTTCCACATGAGATTTTTCCTCCATCTGCAATTTTGTACAATGTGGAAGTTATGGAAGTTCTGCTCTAGATATATAAGTTCTGTTTTACAATTATTTGGCATTTAAGGAAAAAAAGATTTCTGTCATTAGAATGAAGTATTTTAGAGTTTGGCCAGTGTGAAGACTTTTTTTTTTTGGCTCATAATAAGATTGAAACACATAGAGAACAACAGCCTGGCATGCTCAGCTTATATGGAAACACACAATTACAGCATTCAGACACAATTAAATTGAAAAATACTCCAAAAATACACCAATTTGTTAAAAACTTCTCAGCATCCAATTAAAAAAAAAACCTTGAATAAAAAAGGTTGTACCTGCTGGTGGAGAACTATTAGGAGCAGTCCAGCCGAGCACCTATTAAGAAGTTCCACAACCTGAGTGGGACCAAGAAGGCTCTTTCTCATGACCACATCAAATGTTCCTGTAGAAGTGGCATGATTGACAGAAAGGTCTCCTTTGAAGATCACTAAGGTGGGCAATCTTATCTGGGAGAATATATTTCTTCAAATAGCTAGGATTCATGTTGTATGGGAGTAGTGTCTAGATTATAAACAGCACTTTGAATTGTGCCTAGACCCTGAATCACATAACCAGTCAACTTTTTTGAGAAGGGAGTCATGTGCTTCTTATTACCAGCTCTGGTCAATGGACTGGCCATAGCCATGTGGACTCAACTTCTAAAATCTTTTTCAGGGCATCCACACATACAGAATATTGCAGTAATGAAAACTGGATGCAACCATAGCAAGACCAGAGAGCTCCAAAACTGGGCATTGCTGACACACTACCTTTAGCTGTGCAAATGAAATGTCAACCACTATAGAAACCTGGGGCTGTATGTTCAGGTGTGAACTGGCAAGTTCACCTAATGTTGAACTTGGCTTTTCAGTGGGAGTGTGACCCCATCAAGCACAGCTTGAATGCCTATGCCCTATACTCTCCTTCAATTGATCTGGAATGCCTCTGTCTTGTATGATTTAAACTTCAATATGTTCATCCTCATCCAGTTCACTAATCACAGCAGATATTGGTTTAGAAGTAAAACAGCTTCCTTTCATTTTGAAGCGAAGGAGAGTTGTGTGTTATCAGCATAACAGTGGATGTCTCAAAGCTCCAGACAACGTCTATCAGCAGTTTCATGTTAAACAACATGCAAAAAGAAGAGAGCACAGCATTGAGGAACCCACCAGCAAATGGACATAGAAATAATAGAATCATGAATTTGGAAGGGCCCTATAAGGCCACCGAGTCCAACCCCCTGCTCAAGGCAGGAATCCAAATCAAAGCATATCCTCCAGGTGGTTGTCTAAGTTTCTCTTGAATGCCTCCAGTATTGGAACACTCCCCACCTCTCGAGGTAAATCCTTCACCAACACATTCTGAACTTGTCCCTCCAGGAAGAACCAATGCCGTAAAGCTGGACCTCTAAAAATCATCTGCTATTTGTGTAAACTCTCAGAAATGTCAACATATCCCACAAAGAAAAGTGAGATTTACTTCTATAGACATATAGTTAAGGACTTAGCTTTTGGTCTTTTGGCAGCATCTAAGATAGGGAGCAAACATAAAAGAGTTGGGATAGTGCTGGGAAATCCATAGCAGAAATGTTGCACTGTTATGGATATTTATCAATCATTGCTGCTTTCTGAAGGAAATTGTTTGGGGCTCAGGAAGCTAGGACAGGAGCAAGAACCTGAGGTCAAACCCAACACTCTTTCTGTTGAATTACTTTTAGGTTCCCCCCCCCCCCAACTTGGCTGCAGGAACAAAAAAAAAATTGGGCAAAAATTGCCAGTTATTTAGAGGCAAAAAAGGAGGAGGAACATTTCATAAGGTTCTGTGATTCAAAGGCAGAGGGACTTTTACCTCAAAACAACAGCAAGATGCACCTATAAGTTACCTTGTATCAAGATAACTTTTAAGATCTTCATGGTTGCTTTAATGCTTTGGTTTCTCAGAAGGAAAAGAAGACAGATCCTGTACAATAACAGCAAAATGATTCTTGGAATGTGGATCCAAATGGCACCATCACAATCCATGCACAACAATAAGGTAAAAGAGTTCCAAGGTTTGGAGAAGTGCAGGGAGAAAACCTCAGAGTGGGAGAACAATCCTGAAACTGTTTTACGGGGACTGAGCATGCTCACGAGTTATTGAACGGTGGCTGGACATTAGAGAATGGGGTACAAAAGGAATGGTACAGGGTACCTGGGACAAATATGGCTGGTCGACTCTTTATATTTCACATAGTTTATTGAAAGTTGCAGGATTCCGTCTGCATCTGTTCCACTTTACAAGTGACATTTTATATGAGTAGATCCCACAGGCTAATTGTCCTCCCTGGTGATTTCAAGAGGCAGCCAAGACAAGAAACTGAAGCCTGTTCTGTGATTCAAAGTCAGAGGGACTTTTCCCTCTCAGAACAGACAAAGGCAGGATACATCTAAACTGGGAATTTATCACTGTCTTCCTTGTGAGAGGTTCCTCCTCCTCTTTTGCCTCTAAATAACTGGTGATTTTTGCCCTTGATTTGTTTTGTTTTGTTCCTGCAGCTAAGTGGGCGGAGGGTGGGGACCTAACAGTAGTTCAACAAAAGCAGTATTGGGACTGCAAGGCACACAAGAACACCCTGGCATACATTTCAACGGTGATCCAATTGCTATTTTTTATTTGAATGATCTAAAGCCAGTGACACTCATGACAGCTTATTTATTGTGTGCCAGTGAATATTATTATTATTATTTTAAAGTATGTATACAGTAAATAACATCTGAATTGTAACTTTTTAAAAGTATAATAGAATATTTTAAAAATTTCTCTTTCACTATTGGTGTTTTCTGTCTCTCCTGTGCTGTGCCTTCATGGCTGTACGTGGATGCACACACGTATTGAGAGAGAGAGAGAGAGAGAGAGAGAGAGAGAGAGTCTCATTTTCAAATTAATTATACCGGAGCTTCCTGAAGCAACACAAATAAAGTCTGTCTGATCTGCTTCGTTGCAGAGAGATTCTAATCAGCAAAATTACTCAGAGATGAAAGGATATTGCCATCAAAAATGACATGATGATAACAACATCCTCCTATATTCACATACACAGCCCAAGTATGTATGTGACTTTAATCTCTGCCAGACATAACCAGTTATACTCGGAACTAAGTTTTGATTTATATATTTATTTGTTCTTCAGCAGATGATATCAGCATCCTGAAGGAGTAATAGTTAATAGTGTCTATCTTGAGAGACTACCAGTGTGGTGTGAACAGCGCTACTGGCTAAGTGTTTGAGCTGTGAGTCAAAAGTCTCAGTTCAGATCTCATTACCTTTGATTTACTCAGAACCTTAGACAAGCCTCCGTGTATCAGCCTCATATCCCTCTATATAAGCATAAGCATAATGGCTTACACAGTGTGCCAGCCTGTCAACACTACTGGCTCACTCAGCCTTACTCAGCCTCCCATTATCACCACCATGGAGAACACAGCAGGTGTGGACCCCATCAGCATAGGCCTGGCAGAGTGTGAGGAGGTCTCATCAACTGGACGTGAGACCAGGATAACACACTGCCAGGCCTCTCCATTGCTTAGAATCCAGGCAATGCCATGGATGGAAGGAGGGTAAAGAGGTGATGGGGGGAGGTTGGTGGGAAGCTTAAAGCCAGCTGCAGACAGGGGAGGACACTCAATAGATGAAGAAACTGTGGCAGAGGGAGGACCTGGACTCAGAAGGGATGGGTGCACTTCCCATGTCTTGTACCCCTGCTAGTGATGGCGATCTCAGAGCCCCAGTACACCTGTGGGGGGGGGGGGGCAACAGAACAGAAGCAGTCCTGCTAGGACAGATACTTCTTCCATGACCTCTCCTAGGCCTCAGGGATGACTGTATTCAGGCAAGGCTGCCTGCAAAGAAGCAGGAAAGGAATTCTGGCTCTTGACAAGCCAGCCTGGGGGTTGTAGTATCTACCCCGGTTAGGAAGGTCCCAGTGCCCTTGGAAGGCAATGTGGGGCCAGATGTAGTGGGGCTAGGAAGGGAAGACAAATGGAAGTTTCAACTGACCCAAATCTACCTGTACTTATCTCTGAAGCAATATAACGTTCTGGCATCTAAATCCTGAATCTCTGATGTTGTTAATATGGGCCGGCTTGAGAGGCCCCTCCCTTCTGTGGGTGCAGCATTCATCACAATTACTGAGCTGTTATCTGATTTTTGAGATTGATGTATATGAAATGTTTGGATATCTTGTCAGCATAATATTGGGCTCTTCTGTATGGGGCATTTGTACCCGTTTAAGTTGCCAATGAAGCCTTGATCTTAACATGATGTCTCCTCCCCAACATCCCTAAGACATTTGCCTTACCCAGCCATGTAGTGGTATAAACAGTTCTCTTTTCCTTGAGTTTCTGCACCCTTACCTTATTTTGGCCCACCTTCTGACTGTTCACTTCCCAGTGTAAAGCTTTCTCTCCCCACCTCCTTGTTCTTTTTTTAGAATAACATTAGTTTCTGCATCCAAAAGCAGGGCAGTAATGATGATTTATTGCTGTGGCACTTAATTTAAATAAAAAAAAACAGGGTATAGGGGCAGGATGATGGGTGGCTAAAGATGAGATAGTGCAGCTGCAGCAGTTCCTGGAAGTCAGATCTAGTGTAGAACTCACACTTCAACCCTGTTTAGAAGCCCTTCTGCTCCAGGTCCGTAAGTATGGGGGGTGGGTGACTGGGGAATCATCTGTTTGTGTATTCGGGTAAACTACTGAAATTACTCACAGTAACTTTATCCAAATACAGTGCTTCTTAGAGATACAAAACAGTGGTATAAAATTACTGTTTAACTCATTGATGCATATACAACATAACAGACTATATATAACACATATATGTAGTAGTATTAGTGGCTTCTTGTAAATAAACAGTTTGTATTTTATGAGGACATGTCTCCTTTCAGCCTAAGTAAACACCAATAGTCTGTTGTTGACAAGCTTCGGGCCTCTCCAGCTACTTTCCCATTTCATTAGTCTTTTTCCAAACAACTTCTTGGTGTTTAGTTTTCCAACTGGAACTAGAATGCAAGGCCATTACCCACAAGTGTTATCATCAAGCCTTATCTAAATGGAAACTTTGTATACTTATCTCAATACATCTCAGACACATGGTAACAAGAGTTAGACTTGTTACCATACATCTGAGGAGACCCTGAGGTAGAGATATAAATGAGGGTCAAATGCATCTGCACATTTAAGATAGAAAGCCAGCTGTGAGAAATTGTGGGGAGGAGGTTATAGGAAGCCCAGCCGGATGGGAATAGTCTGAGAACCTTTTCAACATTGTATTATATGAGTGGTAGAAGAAGAAGCCACAGTGGAAGAAATAAAATATACAGGGTATGTACTGAGATAAGTATAAGAAGTTTTGGTTTAGATAAGGCATGGTGATAATACTTGAAAGTAATGCCCTTGTATTCTAGTTCCAGTTGGAAAGCTAAACACCAACAGGTTACTTGGAAAAAGACCAATGAAATGGGCAAGTAGCTGGAGAGGCCTGAAGCTTGTCAACAACAGACTGTTGGTGTTTACTTAGGCTGAAAGGAGACAAGTCCTCATAAAATACTAACTGTTTATTTACAAGAAGCCATTAATACTACTGCATATATGTGTTGCATATAGTCTGTTATGTTGTATATGCTTCAATGTGTTAAACAATAATTTCATACCACTGTTTTGTATCTCTAAGAAGCGCTGTATTTAGGTAAAGTTACTGTGAGTAATTTCAATAGTTTACACAGACATTTTGGTTACTGTAAAGATTTCTCAATGCTCCCTAGTGAATGTGTGTGTTCTTCAGATGACTGTTTCTGGCTTCCTTCTGGCTGCTACAGGACTATTTTGCTGCTGCATTTGCTTCATCCTGTTGAGCCCTTTGATGGTTGTATTTCCTTCAGTTCACCCCATTCCTTTCACCCTTCTTCTTCCATGCTTCTACACATGCCATCTGACTTGCAAGACTCACGTCTCCTGCACCATCAACTCCCCTCTCAGCTGCACTGGCAATTTCCATGCCACCTTGCTCCCCACCTGCTTTTTCTTGGCTGCTTGCTTTCAGCAAGTCTATCTATTTTTGGCTCTTCACCTTCGTTTCTACCTCTATACCCCAAGATGCATCTGCCCGATGGAGACTTGGAGAGAAGGAACCTGAAGCTGCCATTCTGTGTGCACTCCCAGAGGATGAAGTGACAAGAAGGAACGTCTTTGGGAGTTGTCTTTTAACAGCTCTGGAGCTGCACAGCTTCCTTCTCCTCAAACTACCTGGATGTATATCTTTGTAAATATGAATAAATTGGTTTGTTGAAATTTCTTTTATTGTCACTTGAACCTTTTATTTTGGATCCTACCCTCTCAAGCCACAGAAAAACAAGCTTGGTCTGTTCTCCACAAGACAGACCTTCAAATATTTGAAGACAGCTTCCTCAGCAGGTCTTAGTTTTCTCTTTTCCCAGCTAAATATACCTGACTCCCTTTCTTCTTTCTCACAGAACTTGGTATTTAGACCTTTTTTCATCTTTATGGGAATGATTCCCATACTTAACAGGATAAGTGTCATCATTTTATTTCAAACAATACATTTCATAATGTCGCAAAGGTATCTGTGGGTTCCAGTAAACACTACTGTGTCTGACCACATGAGGAAACTGTGGATGGAGAGAAGACAGATGCCAGAGAGGAAATACTGAATAATGAGAATGCTCGGCATTCCACTTCATCATCTTCATTTCCTTTGGTCTATAATGGCTGATCAGACCTGAAAATATAGGAAAGGTCTGATCAGGCATTATACTGATAGGTTTATTTTAAAATTTGCCTTGTGCTCATTCAGAAAGAATGTTTTGTGTAGTTTGTGATGGAAAGCCATTTTAGTTTCTTTTTGTATTTGATATTTTCCCCCTCTTATTCTTGTTGTTTTAAAAAAGCTTTTCTCAGGCTTCAGTAGATGATAAGAAAACAAATCCTCCCCATTTCTCCTGCTCCAGTGTCTCAGCACATTAAAAGAAAAAGAAAATGGGGCTAGCATTTTCCTGCTGTTCTTGAGGCTTTTCTCCTACAGCGTTGTTCCAAATTACAGCAATATATCATCACTTCTGATAGATGAAAGTCCAACTTGGGTCAGGTATTGTTTGAATAGGTCATCGGAAAAAGTGCTAATACAATATGTAAGCAAGCTGCTTTCTGCAAGATATTATGCAAGTTACAATAGAATCCTTTCTTCTTCTATTGCTCCTAAAATCCAGAATGCACTTTTTCCCCCACTTGGGTGTTTCCTTTATTTTTTCTCTGGGTTGGGAGAACACTTATCTGCAAGAACAAAAAAACCCAGCTGTGTGCTTCAAAATTGGTGAAGCAAATGATCTTGCACAGAGTGATGCAGTCTGAGGAAATACATGTATTTGATTCAATAATAAATTTGGAACGCTAATGTAAATTTGTGCATCTTCTTTACCTTTTTCATACTTGGAGACAGAATGAACAAGTTATTTATGTCACGGATGGAATTGTACGCTATAAAACAAAGATGGGAATCTGGAGCCCTTCACACATTGTGTGACTCCTATCAACCCCAACAGTAATCATAGTCAATGGTCAGAGATGACAGAAATTATAGTCCAATGATATCTGGAGTGGCATAGATTCCCCCATTGCTTTAAAACATGTACATACCACTATGGCCGGAATCCAATTTCTTATGTACACCAAAGTAAGTCAAGTGGCATAAATCTGAGCTGTGAATTACTGCCAATTAAGGAGTTGATTATTGCATTCCTGGTTGTAACCACACCATGTGACCAGTGTGTGATGACAAATGCAAGCATTGACTCCTCAACTAGCAGCAATTTGCTGCTCAAATTTATGCCATTTGACTTGTGCTGACATTTGTAAATAACACTGTTCTGGTCTACAGATGTTTAAATTTCCACAGCAATATTTTCCATTCTTGCTAGAAATTTATTCAAGTTCTTTAATATCAGCCTTCCCCCCATCATCTTACTAAAGTATTCCCCCCCCCCCCCAGGAAAGCCATTTAAGGACAGCTTCATAGTTGACAATCACTTTTAAAATCAGTCACTACAGATAATATCCATTTTATCTCATTATAGGACACAATACAGAATCTTATAGCTGCAAAGACTTTCTCCAATTTTGGAATGGTGGTGATGCAACAACAACAACAGAGTGTCCACATTGTTCTAAAAAGAAAGAAGAAGGACCTCTGAATGAGTATGGTGATGGAAGCCACTGGGAGCAATCAGAGGTCTTTAGAAGAGTCCATGCTTTCCACATATATTTACTCACAGTTAACAGCAGTTTGATTCCTCTTTTAACTGTTGTGGCCCTGGCTTATGGAATCCTGGGATTTGCAGTTTGAAGAAGTAGAATTCTCTGTTATAATTCAAGGAAGTGCACTAGGACTGTCTGGCACAGAATTCTAACCATTTGACTAGACTATAAATTTCAGAATTCCTTGAGATGGACCCGCAGTCATAGAATCAAACTGCTATAACTGTATAGTGTAGATATCCCCACACTCTCAGTCTTCAGCAAATTTAATTATGGATTTTTAAATGCAGGAAGGCTAGGAAAGACCTCCGTCTAAGACACAGGTCTGCGATCCACAGGTCACAGGCAGGCTGGATGGCCATCCCTCCATGACTAAGCCTCCAAATTCCCCCTCCCAGCCTCCAAGTCAGATGTTTGGCAGAGCTGTTAGCAAACAACTGGAAGAGGGAAAATGCATATGGAAAGAATCATATGGTTTCCACCGTTTCAGCTTTATATCTCCCCGTCCCTGCCTGCTGAAATAGGGTGAAGAGAAAGGTTATCACATTGGCAGCATCTCATTCCCTGAGATTTCAGAGACCCAAATCCCGTTTTCCCTATTCCAGTTGTTTGCTAGCAGATCTGCCAAACTGTTTTTCTACACATCCAATGGCTCATAGCATAGATTGTTTTTTAAAAAGTCAGTTAAGCAAGGGAGTATTCAACTACCCCCTTGCTCATGGATAAGCGCAGTTGTTCTCCAGCTCACATAACCTCAAACCAGAGACTGCTGGAGCAATCATGGATGTGCCATGCTTACTAAAATGCTAAAAGGTAAAACCCAAGACCAGGTGGACAGCTCTTGCACTACCATGGGACAAAAGTGACCCTTTGTGATATCATGGGGGTACAGCAGGCAAAGTTCAGTGAAGATCAGAACTAGAGATGGGCATGAACCAAATCATGAATCAGAAAAATCCACAAACTGGGATGATTAGAGGTTTAGTTCATGCAACCTGTTTTGCTGAAATGAAACAAAGTGCCAAACTTTTTCCACTCAGTGCTTCATTTTGCTTCGGCAAAACAGATGCCTACCCGCCCCCTTCCCACTGCCCCCGTTACCTCCCTTTCTGCTTCTGCTGCCTCCACCTCCTCCAATGCCATCTTCAGAGACAGCAGCTTGGTCTCCCTGGAAAGGAGGTCAGGCCACTATCTCTGAAGATGGCAGTGGTGGTGGTGCGGTGCTGCGGCAGTGGTAGTGGCATGATAGGAGCAGGTAGCCCCTCCCACTAGGCATGAACCAAAAACTTCCCCATGAACCAGTTTGGCTTTCTGGTTGGTTTCTTCATGGTTTGTTCATGGCTCATGGCTAATCACAAACCATCATGAACCACCATTTTTCAGGTTAATGCCCATCTCTAATCAGAACTGATTGTGGAAGTGGACCTAAATCTGGGAAAACTGCTAACTTGGTAATATGGCAACTGAGAACCAGGATAGCTGGGTAGGTGGTAAAATGCACCCAGTAGCTTCAATGGTTGCCAAAATTCCTGCTAGGATTTCCATTCTGCATGGCTCATCTAGAGAACACATGACCCAAATACAGTTTTTCCAGGCCCTACATTGCTGCTGGGATGTGTAGAATGCCAACCCAAAAGGAGTTTTTTCCAAACCACTGCATCTGCCAGTTTAATCCCCAGTCTCCTCCCCTTGCTCCTATTTGTTAAGCATGCCAGTGTTGCCGAAGCACAACACCCATGCAGACACATTTGCACTTTGACAGTGACCCATGGTACCAGCTGAGAAAGGGTGAAGATGAACACCAAGATTTGCAAGCCCCCCACAAAAATGTGACTTGTTTATTTTCCAGTTCTGCTTGCCTTGAGATTAGAGCCCCAGAGGAAGAACAATTCTGTGAGACAGTAGCCACATCCAAAGTCTTGGAGACCTGAGGAGGGAGGGACTATGTGTATGTATTTGTTTGTGGGAGCTAATTGAATGTGTGGGAAAGAGTTAGTGAGCTTCTTTATGAGAGAAGATGGGGTATGAATCAGTGATAAAGCTTCTTCTCTCTCCCCCCCCCCCGAGTGTGCAGGAGTGGGGGCTGAGAAGGAGAAACCAACTCTGGTTTCTCTTACCATTGCCCTGTTCATTACCAGCATCCACATCATAAGTGGCCTTTGGTCCAAGTGTGAGGGAGCAAGCTCCAGCTCCTTGGAGCATGTGTCACTCATGCCCTGCATCCATCACCGCATGCAGCTCCTTGAGCAGGTAGTGCATACCTGCAATATAATTATCTAACCGTATGATTGCTTTTTCATAAATTGCATTATATTACCATTTGAATATCCCTCATGCTCATGAAATCTTCAAGGAGGCACAGCTCGAACAGTATACTCTGCAACAAATGGCCGCGTATCTCATGTCAGTCAAATTAATTTGTGCCTTAAGCTTCAAGGAGTTACTTGTTTCATGGTCCTGTTCAAAATATGTGCTAATAAAGTAAAATTACTGTAACTTCTTTTTAGTTTTCTCAGAGGGCTTTCTAGGTAGTCGCTATAACATTTGACAATTTGCCTAGCTTGCATTTTCGACATCCTGGCACTGCAGAACAATGCAGAATCCAGAGCCTTTAAGGAGTACAATTATCCTAGCAGCTGGCCTATGTCATATGAGCTCCTTATGAATCTCCATGCTTACGAGTTATACTATCCGTGTGTGCATATATAACACTTTGCTAGTCTCCTTTGCTCACAGGTACTCAACCCCCTCCCATCTGTCTGTAATTTAAGAGGCACAGAATTAAACCACAAATCTTCAAAGGGAAGTAATTCTAATTAAGCAGAGAAGCACAACAGGAAATGCACTTTGAGTCAATTATCATATGGCCTGGATTGTGTGATCAGGCAGGGAGCCAACAGCAGAATTGCAGCGCCTGGAGTGTCTCCTGATGCTAAGATCACTGACAGTTAAGAGGACATTTCCACTTACAGTCTTAGGGCATTCCATTATTTGGTCTTAAAATAATGTGGATTCTAGTCTGCTCATGCCTTAAGGTTAATGATGAAAGGTGGGTTAGACTGGTGTGCCACTGGGACAGGGTTGCCTTAGTGAAACACTAGTAGCCCCCTGTCTTCTGCAATATCCTACCAAGAGACTTAGGTCCCTCAGTCATGTTATCATTCAGATTGAAAACCCGACTGCTATACATTATTTTTAAAATCATGTATTTTTATTGGACATTATGTTATTTGGATGCTATATCTTTGGAAATTGTTTCCTCCTAGCTGGATTGTAACTGGGTATATTGCATTTTTTAAGATTACAAAAACTAGCATTCATGTGTGTGACGAACAAGTGGTGAAATGCGTGTACAAGTGATTATTTGAGCAGTTGTGCCACCAGTTTAACAACTAATAGTTCAACCAGTCATGCAACAGACATCTGGTGAAATATGGCAGCAACTGGCACAAGGGTAGTTGTACACTAACCTTGTGTACAGAATCCTCAACAGGTTGCTGGTGTAAGTTATTATACAGATATTACTTTATCGTGTTTGGATTTTATACTATTGCCTTTGGTAGACATGGTCCAAAAAGGTAGTTTAGATACATTTAAAATGATAAATAAAATAAAATTTACAGGAGGGGGTAAATAAAGCAGGAGCTAATTAGCAAGGAAAGGATGTTATTTAAGTGGATGAGGGAACAGAGGAAGAGCAGTTCCTGCCTCTCCGACTCTCCTGCTCTTTTCCAACTGAAATCCTGATTCTCAGCCCCTTCCTAAGATTTCTCCACCCATTGGGCTAAACCAAATAGTCCATAGAGTTAGCATTAACATGTTTGGGTATGCTTTAGTGGGAGCAAAAGTATGACAGAAGACTGAATCAAAGACTGCACTGACAGCAGGCGCTAGGTGGAATGATGGGTGCAGTCAGCTGAGAAAGGAAATAGGAAGTATGATCTGACAGAGATAGTAGGGGGTTAGGGTCATGGAGAGTCAGTTGAATTAGGATTGCACTATTAAGCATGTGCTTTCAGGAGACTTCACAGTGAATTCTAGGAGACTTCTGCCTTCTTCTTGTATTGCACTTTGTTTGGACATAAATATGCCTGATGTCTACATAGCATATTTCTATATATCAAGTGCTTGTAATATTGCTTTTTAATTAAACTTGACTCATTTTCCAGAGTGCACAGAGGATTGTGGCTTTAAACAATTGTGACTACAAGCTCTCTCCCCATCATAGCAAACATTTTACAAGATTTGCTGAATCAAAACGCATTACAGGCAAACAACCCTGTGGAATGAATGGGATATACAGATAGGATACCAGGGTGATGCTGGTGAGGCAACTCTGCAGCTTCTTCTGCTTATTGTTTTGCCATGGTAAAGAAAGATAAATGCTTCTATGTGACTTTCAGCTAGGAGAAACTTACAAAATCCGCAAAGTCTCATTAATGATTCTTGTGTAAAACTTTCATGCAACCTCAATAAAAGAGTCACTTTTATTGTTTCCTAAGTGTTTGGCAGATGTACTCCCTTCCACCCCATCTGTCCCTTCCCAGATGGTCATTTTGAACCATTGAAGGAAAATATAGTTTTGAAAATGAACTCTTTATGCCAAAATCTTCAGTAATGAGTTTCATCCCATCTGCCCTGTCTCTGTTCCCATCTTCACCAGATGCCTATCCCTAACGGGAGTCTGTCCACTAAACATGATGTAATAACTACCCGGAGTTATAAATTCTCCATTTAATCCTATTTTCTCGAACTTCATTTAATCCACTTTCATGTTTGATGGCTGCTTTGCATTTAAATCAAGGTAGGATTGCAAGATCAGCAGCACACTGTTCCCTGAGATTTCAAGACCAAACCCAGAGACCAGGGAGGGGCTCATTTGGATGTCACCGAGGGAGAAGAGACAAGGGTTGGGAGGGAAGCAGTTACAACACACATACAAACAGTAGCAGTAGCGGTGTCCTTGCTGCCACTTGAGAATTGGTGGAGGGGAACACTCAGACTTTATAGAAGCCTCAGAGGCACAAATCAAGTTTTCTGCTCTTCTATCTCACCCAGACATATGTCTTCCTGTTTGGAGTCCCAAGGAAACATAGCATTTCCCTAAGACTTCAGCTGATGCCCTGAAAGGTGGCAATCCTATACCAAGGTCAGCTGTCCAAGAAAAGATTCCAATAAAAGATTAGAGTAAGCTAGTGCTACCTCATTTAGAAGGAGCAATCTGCAATTCCTGAATTCAGTTTTTCTGAGAAATGTGTGGCGAGATTAGCAAAATGTATTATGAGAACTCCACACAACTTTGGTTCCAACAAATAATAATTATGTGTCATCAAATTGAATCTAATGAATGGCATCTCTTTCTAGAGTTTTTCCAGTAAAATTACACAATTTGCTTATCTGCTGGCATTCTGCCTGAAGCTACACAAGTTGGCTGTTCTCCTGGGAGACACAGTAGGGAATCAAATTCCTGACCCCTGGCTCCACAGGCAGCTGGTCCCAACCACTGTGATCTAACTTTTCTCCAATGATCATCTTGTTCAGATAATCATTTTTCATGGTTTTGTTTGTTGGGGTGGGAGGGACGGGGAAATAATCATTTTATGTTATCATATAAGTGACAAATCATTATATCACCACTATCTTTGAAAGAGTTGCTCCCCGTTTCCCCTCTTCCAGCTGAGCAATAGAAGGCCAGTTCATAAATTTCTAACCCAGGTCCACACGATTAGGAATCCATTAATCCAAGCATCTCCCTTCAGTTGTTGCCTTTAAGGCAATTTCCACTTTTCCTGTTGGCAGTAGGAAAGAAGTTTTCCTGACCCTGCAAATGGATTTCGGATACATATGCCAAGGTGGGTCTCAAGTTGTGCTGTCTCGTTCTGCTCTGATTCCCAAGTTCTCTGACCCAGTTTGACTACTTACAAAGCTACTTAGTCAACACTTTCCAGAAGCTTTGCTATGCAAATGGGAAGGAATTACTATGAAAGAAAAATCTCTAATGAAATCCAAGGAATGACTCAGCTAAAAGCTTGATCCATAACCACGTTAATCAGGATTTCTTGGATTTAAATTATTTTGGTCCCATTACAGTCGTGGGTGAATGCTGAGTAGTGCCTACGCATAGAGATGGCCAATCAGAAAGTCTGTATTTTATATAACAATTCCGAAGAACTTGAAACATTTCTTTTTAAAGGACATTTATGACCAGAATACAGATATGGTCTTAGTGTCACTTGTCAACGTACACACCATCTTTTAATACAGAGGAGGCTGAGTGCAGCTGTTGTACCATTTGCACCCCCTGAAGTCTTTTTTGCTGGCCTTGGACTTTCCTAAGCCATCTGTTTTGTCTGCCAGAAAGTCACCCTTTAAATAGGTTAAACACAGTGCTCTGCTTCATACCCCAAATGACCATTTTAAAAAACTAGACATCAGCATCTAGCAATTTCTGGTTTCATTTTTTGTTTGTTTGTTTTGAATAGAGATGGGCATGAACTGAACCACAAACCAGAAAAACCAACAAACCAGGCTGGTTCATGGTTCAGTTTGTGAGCTGGTTTGGGGACCTCATTTTGTTGAAGCAAAAAGAAGCACTGAATTCCACCCCCCCCCCCCCTGCAAGTCAGGCCTGCTTCCTCTGCATACGTGTTCATTGCCTAGCTGAGGATGGTGGCAGAGGCAGCGGAGTAGGAGGTGTCGGCAGGAGTAGGGTGACAGCGCAGTGGGAAGGGGGCAGGTGGGTGGCAGAGGAGGTGAAGGCAGGCAGCGGGCATGAGCAGGTACCCCCCCCACACACACACACAAACTGGAAAAACAAATTATGAACTGGTTCATTTTTCCTGGGGGTTCATGGTGGTTTATGGTTCATGGTTAGCCATTTGACCACTAGACCATCATGAAACACCATTTTTCTGG
The DNA here is from genome assembly GCA_037013535.1 of Intellagama lesueurii. Lineage (NCBI taxonomy): Eukaryota > Metazoa > Chordata > Lepidosauria > Squamata > Agamidae > Intellagama > Intellagama lesueurii. The sequence continues at coordinate 66,196,520 of JBAJHW010000004.1, read as the reverse complement.
TTTATGCCCTGGTTCATCTCTAATTCTGAACATTTTTTGCAATTCCAGCTGGTCTTGGAGGTTCTTGAGAGCAGAGATTTTCATCCTGGTCTCATCAAACATGCCTACGCTGCTTCATTGGCATGTTTTGTGCCCAACCCTTTATATGTCTATATAAAAATGAATCTCCTTGAGTGGTTGGATAGGCTATCAGAGCTTAGACAGGTGGATATCAGACTGCACTCTCAGTATAGTTAGTCTGTCATCCAAGATGTAAGTGAACTTCAGCATTTCTGCTGTCTACAAAATAAATGGTTAATACTCTATTAAAAGTATTGGACATATTCTGCTCATTATTCAGGGTGTATTAAAACTGATGACTTTTTTTTAAAAAATCAGATTTTTTAAAATTTAAATTAGATTTATTTTAATGCTTTTGGAGGAAAAATCCATCTAGAATAGTTTTCTATTTAGGATACATTATAGTTCAAAGGCTGTATATTGTCTCCCTGCTTATTTAACTTATATGCAGAATACATCATGCGAAAGGCTGGACTGGAGGAATCCCAAGCCGGAATTAAGATTGCCGGAAGAAATATCAACAACCTCAGATATGCAGACGACACCACTCTGATGGCAGAAAGTGAGGAGGACTTAAAGAATCTCTTAATGAGGGTGAAAGAGGAGAGCGCAAAAAATGGTCTAAAGCTCAACATCAAAAAAACTAAGATCATGGCCACTGGTCCCATCACCTCCTGGCAAATAGAAGGGGAAGATATGGAGGCAGTGACAGATTTTACTTTCTTGGGCTCCATGATCACTGCAGATGGTGACAGCAGCCACGAAATTAAAAGATGCCTGCTTCTTGGGAGGAAAGCGATGACAAATCTAAACAGCATCTTAAAAAGCAGAGACCTCACCTTGCCGACAACGGTCCGCATAGTCAAAGCTATGGTTTTTCCAGTAGCGATGTATGGAAGTGAGAGCTGGACCATAAAGAAGGCTGACCGCCGAAGAACTGATGCTTTTGAATTGTGGTGCTGGAGGAGACTCTTGAGAGTCCCCTGGACTGCAAGGAGAACAAACCTATCCATTTTGAAGGAAATCAACCCTGAGTGCTCACTAGAAGGACAGATCCTGAAGCTGAGGCTCCAATACTTTGGCCACTCATGAGAAGAGAAGACTCCCTGGAAAAGACCCTGATGTTGGGAAAGTGTGAGGGCAAGAGGAGAAGGGGATGACAGAGGATGAGATGGTTGGACAGTGTCATCGAAACTACCAACATGAATTTGACCCAACTCCGGGAGGCAGTGGAAGACAGGAGGGCCTGGCATGCTCTGGTCCATGGGGTCACGAAGAGTCGGACACGACTAAACGACTAAACAACAACATAGATCAAAGGTTATTCAGCATGAAATAGAGCTTAGTTATGTAGCATGAGGCTGTATATTCATGCAATATTTACATTTTTGGTAAACTAATTCAATTAATCTAAGTTATCCAAACTGAGATAACCTGCACTTTTTCACAGTAAAAATGGTATAAAATAAACAAAGTGAGGGAAATTTTATTTTTTATTTATTTTATTAGACTTATATACCGCCCATCTAGAACATGTCTACTCTGGATGGTTTACACAAAAAAATAAACTATGAAAATATAATGTACTAAAAATACGACCCAAATTAACAGCAGAATCCAAGATGGAAAAGAGAAAAAAGGAAAAAAGAAAAATAGGCTAGGTGATGGCTATAGGGAAGGCCTGCCTATATAGCCATGTCTTCAGATTGGTCATGAAGGCCCTCAGTGAGGGAGCCAGGCGGATCTCTACAGGAAAATTGTTCCAGAGATGAGGGGCCACTGCCGAGAAGGCCCAATTTTTAGTTTTTTCTCTTCGGACCTCTCTCGGCATTAGGCCCCTCAGCCACCCAGCCTAACTAGAATGGGTGATATGGGCAGAACTAGGCAGAAGAGGAAAAGACCTTAATGTCATAGTTATTGTGCAAATTGATGTACAAGCAATGAACACATTACAGTAGGACTGCAATATCTGTGGGGGGATTTGTTCCAAGCCTCCCGGTGGATGCCAAAAAATGTGGATGTAGTGAACACGATACACTGCATCGTCTCTGGATCTCTCTAGTGGCCAGTTCTGGTAAATACACCCTGGAAATAAATACATATAAATACATTTTGGTGGGTGTTATTTAGTATTTTCAGGCATCAGATAAGTAAATCAGTGGATTCTGATTCCGTAGATAGGGGGGTTCCTACTGTAACTTAAATGGTAGGTTTGAAGATTGTTTGGAAGATAGTTTGCTTTTAAAAAATATATTTTGGTTAACCATTTCAGTTAAACATTGAAGTTTGAGCAAATACAATAATATGTATGCTGTATAATGTTACTGTTTTAGTTAAATAAAACAATTTAAGTAGTTTTCCAAATATAAGTGATTAACCTATTAAACTAATATTAGTTCTGATATAGCTGTTTTACTAATCTGACAGGCTATTATTCTAAATATGAAATCTTAATCTAGTTGCAAATATTAAAGATTATAATAACTACCAGCAAGCATGACTCTTTACATTTAAAAATCATGATTTAAATCAAGTCATACTGACTAGTGATTTAAATCAAATCCATCCTGTTAGTATTTTCTCTTGAAAGGAAAATCTTGCACTCACATCTATTTAAGAAGACAAATTCTATTTGCTTTCAACTTTTTCTTTACATATTGTCTGGCATCTTAGAAAGATGTGCAAGCAAGTTAGAACCATGAATGCACTCAGAAGTATTTTGAAAGTCTGGAATTGTTGTGCATTCACCTGGCACAACAGGTGAAAGCTTTTTTGTTTTGTTCATTCATTTCATTTAAGCCCATGTTGTCTATTCAGCGAGATGAACACTTCACCTATTCAGCAAGATATAATCATCCTATGAAAAAACTGAAAGCACTAAAACTCTGCTCACAGTTCTCACATGTCTGGTTTTAAGGAAAAACCATAAGTTAATTTATGTATTTATTTATTCATTTTATTTTTAGACAACCTAATTTGTCCTGGGCCAGTTGCAGTTATAACAGGGAACTGCCTTCACCTGAAAAGGCCCTACACCTCAGGTATGTCAGCATGGTCTACCTGAGACTTTGAAAAATCACATTTTTGGCTGGATGGCCCAGTGATCTGGTAAAGAGGCAGATTCACGTCTTTATATCCATGCCTAGGATTGTGGCCACAATTACGGACTGCAGCCATCCATTGTTAATATGGATTACTTGAGGGAACAGATCTTTGTGAACTCTGACACTCCTGCCCTGATCCTGCTCTTCTGGACCAGTGGCACTCCAACTCCCTACCTGGCTTAGGAGTTGTGGTACCTCTGTTCCCATCGCCACTTCCATTTTCCCACCTCATAGTCACTTCCACCTGTCTTCTGTGAAGAACAGCACTAGCGGGATGGAATGCTATCTCCAGAGCTGCCTAGGTCCAAATGCTTGTCTTTGAGGGATCCTACTTCTGAGTCAGATATTGTGGGGGGCTCCCTGGATGATTGCCTGTGTTTCCCATAATTTACATTTCCAGAGCAAGAAAGAAGCTAGTGAAGCCTTTTGGAGCCTTCCAGTGCTTCACTTTGCCTGTTGCTTCTAATCACCAGGATTTGGAGGAAGGTTTCCACCACTGGAAAAAGCTCAGTGAGGCTCTCTGGAGTTGTGGCACGGGTCCTTCTCATACATTTATGTGTATGTAGTATGATTCATTGCCTTTTCCTCCTCTGCTGCCTGAGGTGAATACTTCACTCTGACTGACAGAAATGCTGGCCTTATCCTGGGTGAATGTGCAGACTGAAAATTAGGCATTTACAGATGCTGAATTTCAACTCAGTTCTTGACTAAAGAAATATATGAAAATGTGTTTTAAAATGTATGCTTTGAGAGCAAATGTATTTAAAATTGTCATTTATATGCAAACTTTCAAACATTTTTTAAAAGACCACACATATACATGAAAATTGGACTTATTGGTGTATATGTGAAAATAAAACTGACCAGAAACAGACTAATTTGCTCATTACTAAATCACCATGATTTGAAACATATTTTGTGCAACACATTTAACAATTCAAGGCCCTCTCTGCATTTTAATGTACTAAAAATTCATCCCCAATGCATCCCCAATGTTAACCTAGTTTCAGGGAAAACATCATTATCTCTGCTGATATAAGTGTTCTTTCCAAGTGAAACATTCCACAAATATAACCTATTAATCTTCTTTATCAATCATTAGCTGACAAAAATTACAGGGAAATAAAAGGTAGTTATGGTTTAAAAGTTAAATATACTAGAGTTCATGCTGGAATAACAGATTTTGTGAATTAGTTTCCTGGCCATAATAGATCATATCCAGTTGTGAACAGTTGGTGCATCTTTGTTATTTGTATTGTTAGATCTCCTGAGAACAGCAATAAAGAAAGTTGCTGTAATGGCTATTTACATTAATATATGGGCATTGGGTTTCTGCCAAGGAAGCTTTTCCACTTAGATGTCTAATTACTTCAGTTGTTTTGTTTTCTCAGCCATTCTCAGGCACTAATCGGCCACAGTTATATGCCAAATGCTGAACGTCTTCCTTGGATTTGACAAACAAATCAGATTCGATACCATCAGTGAAATGATGCGAGCAATTTTTGTCTTTTATGAAGGACAGTTAGTGGTACTGTTGAGGCACAAAGTTGCCAGCTGGAAATAATAGTTGATTTCCAGTTTGTCAGGCATCTTGAAAACCCTGTTACAGAGTAAATCATCAGCTAAACGCCATCAACAGCAAAGCAAAAAACAAAGCAAAATGAAATGAAAACCAAATGAACTCCAAAGTCTGCTCTTTCTGCTGTTGAAGATGAACTTGTACTCTTGGGGAAAATGCAAAAAATGACACCCTGTTGTAGAAGGTAATAATGCTACTAATTTTCACTGTGGTGCTTTAAATTTGCTAGTGAGATCTTTATCCCTGTAGAGATAAGAGGGTGAAAGGAGATATATGCAAAGGCTTTTCTACTGGTGAAACAAGATGCTAGTTTGGAATGTATATGTTGTTTTTTAAATCTCTTGCTTCCTCCAAGGTGGTTAGAGCAACATATATGATTCCTTCTCTTTTCCAAGTTGTTGTCACTACAACATCATGTGGTAGGTTAACCTTTAATTAGCCAAAGGTCAACCATTGGGTTCCTTGGCTGAGGAGAGTCTACTGTTTCCACAGTTTATACCTGGTATCCACTATCCCCAAAGACTGGCATGGATGGCCTCTCCAGGTCATAGACTGCAACGTCCACCAGTCCTATCCAGCATAGCCAGAAATAACGAATAAGTAATAACAAATGCTGAAGTCAAACAATTCCCCAAACATTATTCATATTAGCACAGGATTTGCATAACTTGTCATGGCAAATTGCAGCTAAGTGACAAAGTGCCAGGCATCTCTCAGTCACATGCCTAGTCATGCACTTGATAATGTAACTGAAATGCACTCTGGCATCTCAGTTATATGTTGGACGCTGGAGGTCTCCCATGGATTTAGTTTTTTAAAATCAGATTTAATAAATCAGATTTAATGACATCAGTGAACTAATATGAGCATTTTTTGTCTTCTATGAAGGGCATTTAGTGGTACCATGAAAGGACATTCATCTCATCCCTGTGCTGTGTTGTGCTACCCTGTTTTCCCTAAAATAAGACCTAACCTGAAAATAAGCCCTAGTATGATTTTTCAGGATGCTCGTAATATAAGCCCTACACCCCAAATAAGCCCCAGTTAAGTGAAACCCCGCCCTCCACCACTGTGCAGCACCCAGAAGAAGATGGCATGACTGTTTGAATAAACGTAGATTGTTGTACATGAAAAAAATAAAACATCCCCTGAAAATAAGCCCTAATGTGTTTTTTGGAGTAAAAATTAATATAAGACCCTGTCTTATTTTCGGGAAAACAGGGTAGTTCTCTAAAGTAAATCTCTAGCACTACATAAGTAGCTTGGACATGGCATAAGTAGTGGAGGTCCAATTGGTGTTGACACTTTGGCTTCTCACCCTGAAGGACTGATAGGCACTGATATTGATTTCATTTCAATGGCAAGTTCATGTTTATTAAATCCTTTGAAGTTTAAGGATCTTGACTTCAGCTGGCTGTGGAGTGTTCTGTAAGTATAACACTTTACGCTTTTTTAATGGTTTTAAATTATTCATATTATAAGTTTCAAATTGTTTAAAATTGGTTTAAGATATTTTGGTCATGCAAGATATTGGGATATGGGGCAGGATACAAATACAGTATTCTTAATATTAAATAAATGAATACATTGCTATGTGCCATCAAGTTGTCTCTGATTCATGGTGACCCTATGAATGAGCATTCTCCAAAATGCCCTGTCCTCAGCAGCCCTGCTCAGCTCTTGCAGACTCAAGCCCATGGTCTCTTTTAGGGAGTCAGTTCTTCTCATATTTGGTATTCCAAATAAATACATAAATAACCATCTCCTATTCTGCAGTGTTTCTAGCTCCTTCCCCATCACCATAAAAACTCTGCATTGCAACAGGTTAGCAAAAGAGTCTTCGGTATCCCCACCACAATAGAGCCTTTGGTTTTCTTACCACTTTTCATTTAATCTACAGTTTTATAGAGTCCTATTTCTGAATATAACGTTCTTCCATACAGCAGAACCTAGAAAATAGTTTAAAATCAGTTTTGAGGTAGAAAAAAATGGATTACAAATGGCAAGGAGTAACAGTTTGCTAATGTGACATCCTTTGTGGAGGTTAGGGGGGGACAGGAGAGGAGCTGTTGAATGTTGGCTTGGCACCTTTGTGTATCTTTCTACAAGACATGCACACAGAGACATATTCCGTACTCTAGGACAACCTGGATGTTTTCAACTGAGGAACATATTCCACAACCTCCTCACATTTTACAACCTGTCACTCAAGTCCATCAGCAGCAATAGAGGCCATTCAACAAGCTGAGGACTGTAATTCAGGTTGTCAAAAGAGGTTACAGCAAATAGTGTTGGAGGGAAGGAAAGTAGTGAAAGAAAGAGGCAGTTGAAATAAGATTAAACCAGTGTTTGGAATTGTAATATTCACTGGGCATGCAGAGAGGGCAGAAATAATTCTGTCATTCTAGGGTGGAAAAGCTATTCACAGCTAAACCATCTGTTGCTCTTACTATTATAAACTGCCTTGAAAATATCCTTTTGATAGAAAGGTGAAAATGAAACATGTAAAGGAAATAATGGATACAAAGCCAAAGAATTATTGTTCCCAATCTATATTTCAGAAAAAATGTTACTTTTACAATTAATGAAAAGAGGCTCAGTGATGGTATTTTCTTCAAGGTCTTGCTAGACTGGAATCTTATGCACGTTTTAATGTTGGCTTATTTCTGTTGTGATTGGCTGTTTTTATTTTTGTTGGACTAAGTCTCTTTGTTGTTTTTATATGTACACCACCCAGAATAGTGCTGTGCACTAATAGGGCGGTGTGTGTGTATGTATATGTATATACAGTGGTACCTCGACTTACGAACATCCCTACTTATGACCATTTCGAGTTACGACCGGCTCCAGCCACAAAATTTTGCTTCTACTTGCGACCGGAGCTTCCACTTACGAACAGAAAAAGGCAGGGAAAAAAGGCAAGAAATTCAAATTTCTAACTGTAGGTGGTGACGAGGCTGCTTCTTTGTAGCTCTTTCACCCCAGCAGTTAGAGAGTATGCGTCAGAGGAGGCTTGGGACTGCCTGGCTTCTGCTTCTGAGTGAGCGTGTGTGTGTTTGCAGGGAGGCTTGGGACTGCCTGGTAAGGTAAGGTGCTGTTTTCTGCTTTATAAAAACTGTTCTGGGTGTTTTTGCAGCGTGATTTTTGGCTGGGGGGGGGGTTATGTTTCTGTGCTGTGATGGGTCTTGGGGGGTTTCTTTGTTTTTTGTTTTTTTTTCCCATTTCCGATGGGTCTTAGGGGGTTTGGTTGCTTTTTGGAGTGTTTTTCCCCATTTCCGATGGGTCTTGGGGGGTTTGGTTGCTTTTTGGGTTTTTTTCCCCATTTTCGATGGGTCTTGGGGGGTTTGTTTGCTTTTTGGCTTTTTTTCCCCATTTCTGATGGGTCTTGGGGAGTTTGGTTGCTTTTTGGGTTTTTTTTTTCCTATTTCCGATGGTCTTGCATGCTTCCGTTGCTTTTTCCTTTGTTCTCTTTGCATTTCCAACCTGGTCCCTTTGTTCTCTTTGCATTTCCGATCTGTTCCGTTTGTTTTCTGTGCTTTTCTGACCTGGTCCCTTTGTTTTTTGTGCATTTCCGACCTGGTCCCTTTGTTCTCTGTGCATTTCCGATCTGCTCCATTTGTTTTCTGTGCATTTCCGATGGGTCTTGCATGCTTGATTACTTTTCTTTTTTTTCCCCCTTCGGCTGGAAGGGATTAATCACGTTTCCAATGAGTCTTGCAGTGATTTTTTTTTGTTTGTGTGTGTGATTTTTTTCCTTTGGCCAGAACGGATTAATTGCATTTCAATGTATTCCTATGGGAAATGGTGCTTCGACGTACAACCATTTCAAGTTACATCCATCTTCTGGAACGGATTATGGTCGTAAGTCAAGGCACTATTGTACATATACAAATTGTATATACATATACAAATTAGAAGTGCAAGTGGGGAGGACAGGATTGCAGCTGGAGATTGATAAATAAATAGTCAAAGAATACCTTACAACCTTGAACGAGTTCAAATCTCCAGGGCCAGATGAACTGCATCCAAAAAGTACTGAAGGAACTGGCTGAAGAACTCTCAGAACTGCTATCCATTACTTTCTTGAAATCATGGGAAATGGGAGAGGTGCCAAAGGATTGGAGGAGGGCTAATGTTGTCCCTATCTTCAAAAAGGGCAAAAAAGAGGAACCTGGGAACTACAGGTCAGTCAGCCTGACATCAATCCCAGGCAAAATTCTGGAACAGATTGTAAAGCTGTCATTGTGCAAGCACCTAGAAAACAATGCAGTAATAATTAGAAGCCAACAGGGATTTGTCAAGAACAAATCCTGCCAAACTAATTTGATCTCATATTTTGATCAGGTAACCTCCCTGATAGACAGAGGGAATGCTGTAGACATAGTATATCTTGACTTCAGCAAAGCTTTTGACAAAGTGCCCCATGATATCCTGATTAGCAAGCTAACTAGGTGTGGGCTGGATAGATCAAGTGTCAGGTGGATACACAATTGGCTACAGAATCATACTCGGAGGGTGATGATTAATGGGTCCTTCTCTAACTGGGAGGAGATAACAAGGCTCAGTCCTGGGCCTGGTGCTCTTCAATATTTTTATTAATGACTTGGATGAGGGAGTGCAGGGAATGCTTGTCAAATTTGCAGATGTTACAAAATTGGGCGGAATAGCTAATACCCTAGAAGCCAGAAACAAAATTCAAAATGACCTTGATAGGATGGAGCACTGGGCCGAAAACAACAGAATGAAATTCAACAGGGATAAGTGCAAAGTACTGCACCTCGCAAAAAGAAACCAATTGCACAGTTACAAGATGTGGGATACCTGGCTCAGCAAAACTACAAGCGAGAAGGATCTTGGAATTGTCATAGATCACAAGCTAAATATGAGCCAACAGTGTGATGTGGCTACAAAAAAGTCAAATGCTATTTTAGGCTGCATTAATAGAAGTATAGTTTCCAAATCCTGTGAGGTGCTAGTCCCCCTCTATTCAGCACTGGTTAGGCCTCACCTTGAGTATTGTGTCTAGTTCTGGACACCACACCTCAAGAAGGATGCTAACAAATTGGAACAAGTTCAGAGGAGGGTGACAAGGATGATCAGGGGGCTGGAAACCAAGCCTTATGAGGAAAGGCTGAAAGAATTGGGCATGTTTAGCCTTGAGAACAGAAGACTGAGGGGTGATATGATAGCACTTTTCAAATATTTGAAAGGCTGTCATATAGAGGAGGGGCAAGATCTGTTCTCGATCATCCCAGAGTGCAGGACACGCAACAATGGGCTCAAGTTAAAGGAAGCCAGATTTTGGTTGAATATCAGGAAAAACTTCCTAACTGTTAGAGCAGTGGAACCAGTTACCTCGGGAGTTGGTGAATGCTCCAACACTGGAGGCATTCAAGAAAAACTTGGATAATCACCTGGCAGATATGCGTTGATTGTATTCCTGCATTGAGGAGGGGGTTGGACTTGATGGCCTTGTAGGCCCCTTCTAACTTCACTTTTCTATGATTCTATAATTCTATGTATATGTATATGTATAGGGTGGTGTGTGTGGTGAGTGTATGTGTTTTTATGTAGGTATAAGTGTCACCGAAGCTACCAACATGAATTTGACCAAACTCTGGGAGGCAGTGGAAGACAGGAGGGCCTGGCGTGCTCTGGTCCATGGGGTCATGAAGAGTCGGACATGACTTAACGACTAAACAACAACAACAAATAAGTCCCACTGAATTTAATGGGAATTAATATCCAGACTCAGATAACTGTGCACAATTTAAATAGTTGTACAATGTCATTTTTGTGTCACAATCACAACACATTAGTCTAGTACCTGGATCTTGTCATTGTTTTGGGTTAATGGTGTCACAGAAACATAGACACCAGCTTCCCTATTCCATTTGAGCATAGCAGAAATCTTTATAGTACCTTATGATGAGGGTCAATTTTTTAGAAATAATTGATTGTAGTGAACTATAATGTAAACTACACTGAACTGTCTTGGGGTGTGACTACACAGTGAGAGAAATGCAAATTCACTTTCTGTGAAGTTCCACCGGGTCTATTCACATTAACTGGACACACAGGGAAGAGGAATCTGGCTAAATGTCATGAGTTCAGCCAAAGAAGATCTGGAATCTGAGGGGTTAATTACAGCTGAGGAAAATGCTGGGCAATTAGTGTCACAGACAGCTGAATCACCGCCAGATTCTCCTATCCCACTAGCCAGAGTGAGAGACAAGCTTCGGCAGAGACTCACAACATGAAGGTCTGAGGCTCGCATGAATGCTTTGCACAGGAACATCAGGTCGACCAGCCCTGAGTTTTAACAGGATGGAATGTTTCTAGGAGTTAGATGATTGTTGCGCCTATATAATTTTTACCTAGAGGCTTGGAAGCTTGTGGAAGCAACAAGTCAATTCTCTGGCTCGCGTCCACGCTCCTGCTTATCTTGAACCTTGCTCTCTTGACCCTTGGCTTTTGGACTCTGACTTCTGACTACGGTTTGTGTTTTGGCTTTGACAATTTGGCAACTGTTTTGTATCTCCCGGACTTCTGACTTTGGACTGGCTTATTGGACTTTCGCCTGCTGAATCCCCTAGGAACGTGACACTAAACAGCCTTGTTTGCAGCTTGTTAACATAGTTCTCCTGTAGCCCTGCAGGAGGCATGGTTACAGGAGAACTACTTCAAGAAGCTCTAAACAAGGGCCAAGATGCAATTTCCTCCTCTCGTTTCCACCTCTTGTTCTCTATTTTTTTTTTAATTTTTCTTTCCTTCATCCTTTGGTGTCTAGGTGCAACAGCACTAAGCTGTTAAAAGAAAGAAAGAAATGGCATTATTTGCCAGGAGGGCTGGATTCCTTCCCCGCTTCACTGCCACAAAATACACTTTGGCATTGGTTGAAATGATCACACTTCCTGAAGTGATGTGAATGGAGCCACTGTGGAAAAAAAATAGAATCATGAACGTCCTATTTAAAAAGATTTTTTATTTTTTAAAAATCACTGATATAGTGCATCAGTGATAGTCTACATGCAATCGATTTTTTTTTCCAATTTCCCTGCCCTCTGCTGAGCAGGGGAAGTGATTAATTTGACAGTATCTTATTAAGCTACCTCATAATATTGGCACATTGAAAGGGGAAGGCTTACTTTGGATTGGTTCCAATGATCACACTTGTTGGAACTGATCCAAACCAGAGTGATTCTACCCACACCAAAAAAACAGAAGCCTCTTGACAGGGACCAGAAAGGTATGGTTAGGAACACTTGGGGGGCAGGTTGGTGCACTGTAGCAAAGATGTCATCTAATCACCATCTTTAAGACTGCACCAAACTGTCCCTAAAGCACCCCATACAGTGGGCTAAACAGTTGGTGCAATTAGCTTCTACGTGTGTCTCTTGAGCTAGGTCAAAGATCCTTAAGAAAGTTTCCATGATATTATGTTTCTTCCAAGAAATGGGCTGTAGCAAATCCTTCTACTCCCAGCTTGTATGCTTCAGGTACAGAAGTGTTCTTGAGATACACTTGCAAGTGTTGTAGACCCAGCTCCAGCAGCACATTGATGCTGGATGTATAGAATACTCATGCATGACCATGTAAGATAGAAATCAAAATAGGATTACTATTTATAGTATAACAGGGATACTATATTATACTATAATAATAGTAACATACTAAATTGTAACTATGATTGTTACTAAACATAAAACCCCTCAAATAAATTGGACATTTTGGTTTTGAAAATGCATCCTTTGCTTGAGATCCAACCAATATTTTCCTCTCAGATATGTCATAAAATACCTGAGAATCAAAAAGCTCAGGGGAAAATCGCTTCAGAATTGTTGTCAATTCCCATCTGTAAAACTCTCTAAATGACTGCTGCTGTAGCTTTGGCTATTTGTAAGCTACTGTGTCGCTCTGCTTATGTACTTACTATTTTTGAAAAAGGTCAAAATATTACCCCACAGGAAGGGGAAGATGAGTTTTTAAGAAGTGCCTTGAAAGGGAGCATACTGTTACTTTATGATCTCATCTCCTCTCATACTATGTTGACAAAAAGTGCTTTCTTTTTGCCCTTCTGCCATTTAACCCTAAAGATTTATATCCTGTCTTAGATTTTTGCCTCTCACACATGATGTACAGACATGCTGATAGAAACTCAGGGGGAGAAATGCTCAACAAATCATTCTGAGATGAGAGAAATAGATTGCTAGAGGTGTAAAAATGTCCTTGTGACAAGAAAAGTTGTGTGATCGCCTTAGGAAGAGTCCCATTTTCATAGGAGGTCTTGAAAGTTATAGTGAACCATTTTGCTTGCACATGGACTTTCCTAAAACTGCTTGAAACTGTCAGCAAAAATGAGAAGCATGCGTGGAAAATGAATGAAACTTGGCAAGTCTATGAATATCATTCTTATGGGCTTATTGATGCCCAGTTAGATGTATCTCTTTTAAGGCACATCTGTTAAGATTATGGGAGACATGATTTAGGATTCGATGGGTACTACTTTCTTTAATTAGTTAGTAGTTGGTTCATTAGAAGAAACAATGGTCAGAATTCTGATTGGATTTTGCCATGGAGTAAGTGAAATTGAGTAAGAAAGTGACTACGTTTACTATTTATCATATAGTTTACCTCAGATTTGGCATGGATAAAATCAAATTAAAAATGGTGACTACACAATTTAAGCTGTGTGCTGGAAAGCCTGGTGTTTTTCACTGGGGAATTGTCTCTTTTTTTTTCAGCTGACAGGGGTAGTTTATTTTGCTCTGATTGGGCTGACCATTTTTCTCTGTTTTATGACTTCCCAATCTAATGCAAAAGCATAACCATGATGGTGACAATGGGTGACATCAGCTTTCCCCCACAAACTGAGAGTCTGTTGTCCCTTCTTTTCCAAACCATTTTCCTGTTTTTTTTAATCATGTTTGCCAAAGGCAGAGCTGTGCCAGATGAGCACATAATCACTTCAGAAAAAATTAAAAATATATATTTTAAAGAGGAGGAAAAGAAGGGGAAATCTCGGTGGAAATTGCCAAACAGTAAAGATGGTTCTTTTCCTCAATACAATTCTTTGCCTCTGCAGACTCCTGCAACATGCAGATGGCTGCAGTGATTTTCCCCATGGAAACCAATAAGAGCCTAGTTTGAAAATCTTCAAATCCAACCAGGTTTTCCCCACTGCAGAGTCTCAGCCTAAATTGCAATTATGGAAAAAGCAAAATCATGTAAGTCATAATTGTTAAATCAAGTTTAATTGACAAGGTGCAAATCATATGGCGGGCATGCAAACAGACATGAATGGTACCATGTTCATGAGCTGCAATTAGCCACCACAACTGGCATGATTCTGCTTACTGCAGAGTAAAACCCCAATAGGATTTTAGCCAGTGTCAGAAAAACAAAAATCCAATGCCTGTAATTAGTTGCAGTATGTATCAAAACTGGCTAAAATATTAAAGGAGGCCTTGACAGGTCCAATGCAAAATTTCTGTAGTGCTTCTTTAATATGGACATTTTGGAATTTTGAAAAAATAAAACATGGCAATGTGGATACCTCACTGCCATTCTCTGTATTCTGCACTACCTGAAAGCCTGCTTTGGGGAGTTTCTGCCTGGAACAGATTTCGAAGGCACATTGCAGCTGCAGTGGGAAGAGGCATCTTCCCCAGTTCTGTGACAGAAGAAGTTCTATTTGTGGAACAAACCTAGTAAATTCTGGCCTTACACCATGCACTGCACTGGAAGTTATACCACTTTGCCAAACACCTACTTCCTTTTACAATTTTTTTTGCTTACTATATTACTCAATCTCAACAAGAGTTCTATAAATCTTGCTACTGTATTCTCTGACATTTTTGATAAAGCCCAATGGAGATACTATCCTATCCATGCTCTGATTTATAGGGAAAAAAAATCTTATGGGCCACTCAAGCTGCAAACATTTTATGAGCAGACCAATACACTTGAAAGCATCCTTTTCTTGTTTCTTCTTGTTCTCATTGTTGCTAGATCCTTTTAATCATGTGCAGATATGCACATGTGAGCACAGTTCAGTGCACACTCCAAAAATTCTCCATGTGATATCATACATGGCTATTTCAAAATTCTTACTATGTGGCATTTTATGATCTGTGCACAAAAATAATACTGTTACAATTACAATTAAGATTTTTTGCAGCTCTTTATCAGTATGCACATGTGTAATATATATAACTTAATGTGTAATGTACAGAATTTAAAAATGATGTCCGGAATTAACATTTTAAAACTTTCCAGATTAAGCTGGAATCCAGGAAAAGCAGAATGCAGAGCAGCCAAGCAAATGAGACTGTGAAACAATATAACAGACATGGGAAAACAGGGGCTATGGCTGTACCAAACCTTTTGACTGTTGGGGGAAAGGATACAATAGTACCCTTATTCCATCAGAGCAGGGAAAATTACTTTTTGAAAAGGAATTACATCCCATTAGATGTCCAATGGTCCAAAAACAAGTCAAAGACATTTCACATGGAGCAAAAAATTAAGAGATTATTTGTTAACAACCATAATATGCAATGTAGAAAGGAACAAATTACAAGTAACTAGTTATACATGCAGAAGTGACAGTTAAGATTTCACTTGAATAGTGATAAAGGGAGAGAATCAACTGTGGCAATTCTACATTGTAAATATTTTTGTATATAGTTTTGTATTAGTATGCATGGCAAGTGACTGGGGTGTTAATTGACAGTTGCAGGTTTGATGTGTAACAGGAAAGACAGTTATGAAAAAGCTGAAGATGTAATTGAACGTTTGTGAATGGACCTGTGAGCTGATTGGTAGGTATTATCCCTGTTTGGAGAGTGGTTGTTTGTCATAAGAGGGCACTGTATGTGAGAGGGAGGCAGAAATAATATGTTAAAGATTTGAATACTGAGTATTTCAGTTGAGGCAGCTAGAGAAAGCCATGCTATTAGTTGGAGTCTAATAATAATCTATTTTGTGAAGAACTTGTGGAAAAACAACGTGTTTTCTTTGGATCCTGCATAAATACAAGCATCCACATATATATATATATATATATACAAGGAACTGAATGTGTGTAAACTATAAAAAAAGAGGAAAATAAAATAAAAGGACTTTGGGGTGTTTGATAAGAACATGACAGCTTGCTATTTTGAAGCTCTGTGTGTGTGTATGTGTGTGTGTGTGTGTGTGTGTGTGTGTGTGTGTGTGTGTGTGTGTTTCAAAATAAAATGTCTCTTTGGTTTACAAATCCTGCTTTCTTCTTTTTATAGACAGCAGTCATAAAACATTACAGTATGCCCATATGTACCACTAGTTAGTGCTGGGACACATAGTTTATGTAGTGTCACCTGAGCAACAAAGACTGTGAGTTTCACCAGAAGCATTCCTATGCTTTTAAAAGAGGGGAATTCAAAGCTAGACCTTAGCTGTGGTCGTATAAAGCTAGATCTTATCAGTGAAAAGGGAACACTGGCTCTTTGCCTAGTCTGGTAAAAGGGATAATCCAGGTCCAAGTTAAATGGCACCTCTAAACTCAGTGTAAGGGCTTCAGGCAGTTGCTATTTTGGTGGCAGTACATGCTGGTTTTGAAAGTTAGGTGTGTCTACACATAAACCACCATACCAGAAAATAGTGATCTAGTTTAGGGACTCTCATGAGAAGAGAAGACTCCCTGGAAAAGACCCTGATGTTGGGAAAGTGTGAAGGCAAGAGGAGAAGGGGACGTCAGAGGACGAGATGGTTGGACAGTGTCATCGAAGCTACCAACATGAATTTGACCAAACTCCAGGAGGCAGTGGAAGACAGGAGGGCCTGGCGTGCTCTGGTCCATGGGGTCACGAAGAGTCGGACATGACTTAACGACTAAACAACAAAAGTTTAGGGACACTGGACAGCACACATAACACTCCTTTGTTTTATCTTCCAGCACCTCATCATTATCCTAGCATCTGTTGCCTGCAGTAGTTGACTGATTCTACATAATGGTAGTGTTGGCCACAATGCAACTCCCATCAGTTCCAACCAGCACAGCCAATGATCAGGAATAATGGAACTCATAGTTCAAAAAATCTAGAGGTCTAGGGTGATTATTACCTCTTTGCCCTTTGGTCTTATGTGGGGATGATTTGGACTGTTGAACTAACACAAAACCAAGGGTGTGTGGCCCAAACAGCCACTCTCCAATTGGCTATTCAGCTGCTCCCCAAAGCTGTGCCACTTCACAAAGCACCCAGTCTTGCAAGCTCCTACTGCTACTATACACATTTAACATCAAAATGCTTTCTTGGCAGATAATTGAGGGGCCACAGTGGATTTAGTAACAGGGTCCCCAACTCAGGCTGCAACTACATGGTCAAATATTTCAACATTTGATGTGGGTAAAACAAAGATGAATTTGATATTTTAAAACTGATCACATGATACAAATGCCATTTTTTGCTCCCAATGTGGAGTTTTTTTCTCTGCTGCCAGAGGGGGCTTCCATTTTTTAAATTTCAAGACACTACTTTTTTGTTTTAAACAGCTTCTCTTAGGCAGACCTCCTGTTTATTTATTTATTTTGCAACTTAACAAGCTATTCTCTCAGCAAGACAAGATGAGGAAAGAAATCTATTGAGAAAGAAAAGCCTTCTTAAAGCAGTCATTTGAATTGTGCCATCTACAGGTGCTTCAAACTGAACTGCACTTAGAAGGATTTTTTTTATCTCCTTTGCTTGTGTGGCCACTTACTGTATTTTTCCATTTATAAGATGACCCAATGTATAAGACGATCCCCCCCTTTTCTAACCCCAAATTAGAAAATTTGATCCCTGCTTTTCCCTTCCTTTTGCTAAGCCACAGAGCTTAGCAAAAGGAAGGGAAATGCAGGGATCAAAGGGCTCCCTTTGACCGCTGCTTTTCCTTGCCTTTTGCAAAGCCACAGAGCTTAGCAAAAGGAAGGGAAGGCTCCCTTCGGGTAAAGGCTGCACAATCACAGACCTTTGATCCTGGAGCCCTTTCATGGCTGCTTTATCCACTTCCTAGGCCCCGCAGGGCTTAGGAAGTGGATAAACCAGCCATGAAAGGGCTGCACGATCGCAGCCCTTTGATCCTGAAGCCCTTCCTAAGCCCCGCATGAAAGGGCTTCAGGATCAAAGGGCTGTGATTGTGCAGCCCTTTCACGGCTGCTTTACCCGAAGGGACCCTTCCCTTCCTTTTTGCTAAGCCCCGTGGCTTCGCAAAAGGCAGGGAAAGCGGCTGCCTTCCCTCAATTTTTTGTCTAATTATCTAAGGAAAAAGTGTTGTTTTATACACGGAAAAATACGGTATATTGAAGAGAATCAAATGCCCTAGTGAAGGCGCACACTCTTAGGCATGGCGGGATTCTGTACAATTTGGATACCAAATTTCTCTGTTCTGGCTCACCTCCTATATGAGGCGTTAAAGGGTTCTGGAGAGAGGGTGGAGAACACCCCAAGCATGAAAAAAGAAAAGGGCTGGTCCAGTGAAAGTACTTTTGAAGCCCAGAAAGGAAATGGTTAGAGTCTGGCAACGCCCATTGAAGTGGAGTACTCAAGTGGGACTGCAGAAGATTTTGCACACTTTGCTTCAACGGTACTTTCACAGCTTCACAGTGAGAGAATGCAAATTAATTCATATTTCCCTTGTTGTGTAGCTGTACCTTCAATGACCAGTCATTAACATGACGAAAGTGTTATATTAATTAAGAAATAGGGGAAAAGGCAAAAATAGATCAAAATACCAGAAAAATCAAAAAGGCAAAATTTCACCAGCAATGACAAGTTGGGGGGGGGGGGGGGGGAAACCAGGAGATCACAAGAAGAAAACAAGAAAACTAGCTGTCTATCTACTGTTTACATTCTAATATGGAATACAGCTTAGCTTCAAAACATAGAGTGCATCTCACTCTGACATGACAGGATAGCAACTGAGCGTACCATTGCCCTAAGACATGAGCTAGGCCACAATAATCCAACAGCTATAACTCTGAACATCACCTCTAGACTCTTTGTTTGGTCTTTGACTGTAAATAAATCAATTTAATTCACCTCTAGACTCTTCCATACATTCAACAATCAGCTCTCATTCTTCTTCAAAGGTTCACAAAGGCAGACAAAATCTCTTGCTCCCCATCCTCTCAGCTGGAGCCAATTTCTAATTAACACAGTACCAGCCTGTCCTTCAATGTCCCATTCCCAGGAGATAAGCCACAGGCGTTTTCCCTCATGGTGCTGGGCAAGGAGTATAACTGCCACAGACAGACTCATCTCATACGCCTTCCTATCCCATCCCTTGGCACTTACAGATTCCTCAACCCTGAAATAAAGGAACAGAATAAAAGCAAATTCCCATCCCCCAAATGTTACCCATTGTGCAATTAGAAGCTTCTGGAACTATGACTTATAATAATCCAGAGTGAGTATCTGAAAAAGTGGGTTATGTGTTATGTCCAGTAAAATTTATGAGTCTTCAGGGTTCCACATAATTTACAAATAAATGCAGGCACTTTAAGTATTACTCCCTGTTACTGCCATCCCTGTTACTGCCACTTCTCTGTGTAAGAGAACAGATACCTTTTAAACTACTCAGAAGCACATTTTAGAACCTTGTACTTTCTCAATAAAATAAATGACTGTGCCCTCGAACTTGGGCAGTTGAATTTCCTGCAAAATAATGTTTCTCCTAATTTATTGCCTATAATTTAATTGAATGTAGCACAAGCACATGTTTATTGTCATAAATTATAGGAACATCTGTTTTGAGATGGATGACCTTGTAGGACACTTCCTTTCCTGAAGCTTTGACTGATAAGTAATGTACGCATTTTTAAGACTACAAGGACAGATAAAGTACATGGAAAGGTGTTCATGATAACAATGCAATTTATAAACATAATACCGCATGAGTTATGTGAGCTAAACAGCCATGAAGGCAGGACAATATCTACTTATAGGACATATTTATTGTTATCACTTAGCAGTCTATTGCCTTGCTTTACAAGCAGGTTGATTGGAAGGTTACTGACACTGGAACACAGGGGTCTGTGGTTGGAATTTTTCCCCCCTGAAATTGTTCAGTTTATCCATAGCTAATCGAACATAAGTGCAATTTAAGAACAAAATATAAAAATGGAGAATTATTACCTTCCTGGCTAAGATTCTGAGGAACCAGGACTTTGACTAAGAGGAAAAACTGAGAAGAAGAACAATAAGAAGTTGTATAAGACAGGAAGTAAATGAGATCAAACAGTGGAAGTGGGTGATTTTGACTGTCTACATATTGACTGGGCCAATGGAATTTGGCTAAGAATAGCAAGAGTTGATTCTTGGTACCATGAAATGAACAATTATTCTCTGGAATAGGAAGACAAGGAGCTGATAAGAGGCCATGCTTGATTCCCGCCAAAAAAAAAAAAAATTAAATACAGAATCTGATGGAAAGTTTTGGTTTTGTTGTGAACATGGTGCTATAAAATTCAGTGTACAGTAGAAATTGGCCAGAAATGGCAGACAATTTTAAGGAAATTTTGTTTGTTTATTTATTTTTTAAAAGAGGAACTTTAAAAAGAAAACTGAAATATTGAATTATGATATAAATCAAGAAGTATTGAGCTTCCTGAATGCCATTATAATAGGAGCTCAAAACCAGTTGGTTTAGGAAGGGTACAAAGTGTTTAAAGATTGTTAAAAGAATTATCTAGCAGAGTAATCTATAAATGAAATATTTAGACTTGAACAGAACCATCATCATTGTCATTTTCTACTTAAGGCCTAAATCCAACATTGTGGTGGTCATTCCAACAGATCTTTCTTCCTATCCCTTCTATCCTGCAACCTCTGCTCATGTGAAAGACAGCTCTGGAAAGTTTGCCAGCCCTCTAGAGCTGACTTGGGTAGAACATCTGGATTCTGGTGAGGAGGGACATCAACCCAATCTTGGTTCTGCTGGATTTCAACATTGTACTAGTAGATGTCCACTGCTGGATATTGCTTGACAAAGAACAATTGCTAAGTCACTTTAGTGCAGAAACAATCCACCCTCTGGACTTACAATGTAAAACTTATCCAAATGGAAACCCAAGTAGAGTAGATCCATTGAATCAATGGCATTAACATAAGTGTTAACTTACCATTCAGAAAACCGATTTAAACTGATTCTAGTTAGGATTAGCAACTGGATTTAGGCCTTAAGACATAGGCAATGAATCTCTGAACTTAAAAAAAAAAAAAGGAAATCAAGTAGCATTTTGAAACTACAAGTAAGTATATTTAGGGTCTGACTACAAAGTGGAAGAAAACACAATGAGGGAAATGTGAATTAACTCACATTTTCTCACTGAGAAGTTGCAGTAAGGCAGTAGTTAATGGACGGCAACTCTCAGAAACCCTGGCAAGCACATCTGGCGGTGAAGGCTTCTGGGAATTGCAGTCCAAGAATACCTGGGTTACCCAAGGTTGGGAACCACTGTGCTAGGGTGTTTGGTTCTCTTTGATGTAAATGGCCATACTGTTTTGTTTTGTTTGTTCAAAGTAAAGTCTTTGTATTGCTATTTGAAACACCTGTAAGTGGTATAGTTCAAAAGAACTCTCTTAAGAAGGCTTTTCTTGCCTCAGTAACTCTGTTTCCTCATCTTATCTTGCCAATGGGACAGCTTGTTAAACTATAAATAAATAAATAAATAAATAAATAAATAAATAAATAAATAGGAGCTTCGTAGTTCCTAAAAACTTCATAGTTCATAAAAAGAGAATTATTTTGGGAGAGAGGGTTTGTGGAGAGGGGTGAGTGGTGCTGCTGCGAGGGTGGGTATGCATGTGCATCATCCCATGTGCACTCTATTGGTCTTTCTTTTCTAAACCAAGGCAAAAGAATTCAACTTTTAAAAAGTAGAAGGGTCTCTGGTGAGGAGGAAAAACTATGGATTGTCACTGTGGAAGTCCAGGCTGATTGACATTTCCTGATGCATCATGTGATCAATGGGAATCAGACCTCCCCAAACCCTGTAGTATTTCCTGCATTTTACCCCTGTGCTGTCAGGCTCTAAGTTAAACACTAGGAAACACTTAATTGTAAAAGTAGCTCAACAGTAGGGGAAATCAGCTAAGAAGAGTTACTACTAACCTTCTTAGGCAGCTTTTAAATGAAGCTGGTGAACCATCTGTCAAGGCAGGATCCTAGAGTTTATAATCTATTGTGTTGCTTCCAAATCTGTGATGCTATAATTGGGCATTTTCAAGAAACCAAAACAAAATGAACAAACCATCCAGCAATTGAATACCAGGCAGCTCAAATTTTATGAAGTTTGTTTTTTTCCCTGGGATCCTCACATTTAATGCAGCCTTGTATCTGGGTTATTTTTGTCTTAGTAGAAAAGAAAACACACCTCAAAATCTCAAGCTGTTTTGCTTTCAAAACGTGAGGAGCCTTGAAGTCTCCCATGGTCAGAGTAAACAGCTAGAGGATGACTCCTTCTTTCTCTCCATCCCCAAGAGAAAGCAGCAGCAATAAACAAGTTTTGATCATTTAACGCCTGCTCTGACACACAGTACCTGTCTTTTTGAAGCAAGAGAGAACAAGAAACTTTTCAAAATGATGTGACGTGTTTGCACAAACATCAAAGAGGCTCATAAATATATGTAAGAGTACAGTCTGTGTACCTGCTGGTGGTGCTGAGTTTACATGACATGTCAGAGTGGAGTGTTTGCACGCATGTCCAAACACACACAGCACTTTCAAATCCACCCTACCCACAAGTCAAAGACAACATTTACTGTCATAGAACCGGAGGGCCAATGTTTTATTCCTTAAATGCCATTGAAGTTTATGCAGGAGAAGAGGAATAAAGGCATCTGTAGATGAGAAGGGAAGCTCTTTGAAAACAAGATGCTTCAAATGATCTAAAACATCTAGTCTTATTATTTTCCTCATCACATAGTTATGACATACATATGCTCCAATATGCAGACTTCTGTGGATGCTTTATAATAAGGGATGTGGAATTTTTTTTTATTTTTGTACGTGTCCAAATCTCACCCACATTTTCTTCCTCTGTTTTGTACAAGTTGTGGGACTTAATTGGCCTATATCTCGGTTACCAGTTCTAACCAGTATAGACCCACTCAGTCAATTCTTGAATGATGAGTCAATGTTTATGCAAATCCCATTGATTCAGTGGGATTTTTCTGGTTAAACCATCAAGTGGAAGAACACACATATTAAATGATATGGTCACTTAATGATGATCATGGAGAGGTAAATCAGAGCTTGCAGCACCTATATTTATTGGAGACAAGCTGCAGCTGTGGCTCTGCTTTCTCTTTGAGTACAGGCAATGGGGGAATTATCAACAATACCACACAATAACTGAATTCCTGTCTTTAGAAAAGTAGGTTTTATTAGAGTGGGCCCATTGAATCATTGGGTATTTGGTAAATCAATTCTTCTGTAAACTCCATTGATTCAAACAGGTCTTCTCTAGTTGTGACTCACTATGCAAACCAACAGGATTTCCATCAGTATCAGCCAGTCAAAACTTCTATTAAACTAGCACACATACACACACCATTAGAATTAGAAACATTGAGAGATTCTAACTATACAAGGGACAATTGAAGGTTCATGACTGGGCAGGGGAGGAATAGACCTCCTTTCTCCATACATTACTATTTTGATTAAAATTGCCTCTCTTCATACAGTTCTACTTAGTTAAAGGTAAAACTGAGTTAATAGCTACAGGTCACAGTATAATTTATTCCTCAGTGTTAATTATCACCTCATGAGAGTGCAGTGATGTTATTGTGCCAGCAAAGCAAATGAACATTCTACAAGGCAATTCTAAAAATTGGAAGCAGCCCAAACAAATATTTATAACTTTGAAACTGGACTTCAGATCAGCACCAAATTTGGCACAGATATAGCAGTTTGCTCTTGCTCAGTGCCAAATTTGGGGAAGTTTGTCCAAGGGTTTTTGAGTTATGATTTTATGATTTTTAAAAAGTAAACTGTTCTACCACCCCTGTACAGAAGCAAGTAACCTCAAACATACTCAGATGTAAAACAGATCAAATAAGTTGGGGGAAAAAACAGAGAATTTTGCTGATCTTGAAAGAGAATGGTTGGTCACAATTGCCTTTTTTTTTTTAATTTGGAAGGAATCCAGGCTGTATGGGCTGAAATATTGATCCTCAAAAAAGGCCTTTCAAAAGGATAAAGCAGTGAGTTACTAATTAACTGAGCATGTATGGAACAGGCTTACCCCCAAGACTGTTCCAAAGTAGATAAATTGTTGCAGTTTCATGGCCCAGGAATGGAAATGTTTGGAGTGCACTTGAAAAGTCACAGAAACAGTCAAAAGACAGGTTTTCTTTGAAGAGTTTTAAAAAAGACTTTCTTTAAATAAAGTAATGGAATTATAGTCCTCCAGATAGGGACGTTTTGCCTTGTACCTCCAGGAATTAGCATATAATTTTGTAAGGCATATTCAAAATATTTCTGCATTACAAAATCGCAGAGCAGTTGTGTTGGTCCCAGTCCTGAGTGTTTTTAGTAAACATTTCTGAAGCTAGGCTCCTGACACCAGTCTTCAAAGGGGAAATCAGTTACAAGTCTGGGGCAATCTGATCTTCTGACTCAGCCAGTCATGACCCAATTAGCTGACTCTCAGGAGGAGAGCTTTTTAATTGCTTCCTGGCCAAATACGTATTGGTGCTCAGAAAGGGTTCTGTGTCCAATTGTAAAAAAAAAACATTTTAAAATATATTTTAAAAAGAATAGAGAATAAATATTCAGAAGCTAACTTGTTTAAGTTGTGAAATTACTGTGGTTTTGTTTGTTTGTTTTTTGCTTTGTGACTAGGGATGGTCTTACTTGATGTTAGCTGAGCTTTGGTGTTTATCTCCTGCCATATTTCAGCCATTTCACCTGTCTTGTCACTGTCATTCACACTTGACAAAAAAACACAGCCCTGACAATTGCTTTGTGTTTGGGTGAGAAGTAGTTAACTGATGAAAAAAGCAGTCAGTTTCTGGAATTTCCCTTTGCTTGGTGTCACTTTATGAATGGTAGTGAGCACAAGTGGGTGTCCTGCAGAGTAGACCATCTTGACTGCTGTCATTGGTGTTGTCAACATTCAAGCTGCCCTTTGCTATGTAAAGCTTGGCATTCTTTTTCCTGGCAACATGGGCATTATATTGTGCAGCAATATTGGGACATTTCCTGGAAATTTGAATCATGGATACAGAGGATTCATAAAAGCTATTGAGACAGGTGGAAAAATACCAGAATCATGGAAAGAAGCCCATATATCTCTAATACATAAAACAGGAACGGAAAGGAATCAAATCAAGAATTACAGACCAATTTCCCTCCTAAATGTGGATTATAAGATTTTTGCCTTGATCTTGGCTAACAGGTTGAAAAAGGTCTTAACTCTGATGATACACAAAGTCCAGACTGGTTTTCTACCCAAACGGAAATTGGCTGCAAATGTAAGAACAGTGATAGACATACTGGAGTACTATGAAGCTCATCCAGAAAAGCAAATGATGTTAATCTTTTTAGATGCAGAGAAAGCCTTTTATAATGTGAATTGGAACTTTCTGTTGAACCAATTAAAGATGATGGGCCTTCAAGGAAGCTTCTTTCAGGTGGTGGAGTCAATTTATTCACAACAAAAAGCAAGAGTCAAGGTCAACAGCCAAATCTTGGAGGAGATTCAAATTCAACAAGGCACAAGACAAGGGTGCCCCTTTTCACCTTTACTGTTCATCTTGACATTAGAAATATTAAACAGACAAATAAGGTGAAATTCCAGAGTTAGGGGGTTGAGAATAAAAGGAGAGGAATATAAATTACAAGCTTATGCTGACAACTTGGTACTATTGCTAGAAAACCCAGAGGAATAGATTAGAGAATTAATATCCACAATTGAAAACTTTGGTGCAGTATCAGGACTTAAACTGAATTATGAAAAAACCAAATTTTTGAAAAAAAATGTGACACAACAAGAAGAAAAAAATTAGAATTAGAAACTGGCTTTGAACACACATCGAAAATTAAATATTTAGGAGTGTATATTTTTTTTAAAAAACCAAGTAGCTTGATGAAAGATAATTATCTCCCAATACTTAAAGAAATACAGGAAAACTTGGAAAACTGGGGTAAACTGCAACTTTCAATGCTGGGTAGAATTGCTACTATAAAGATTAACATTTTACCAAAGCTTCTGTTTCTGTTCCAAAATTTACCAATACTGTTGAATTATAAATATTTTAAGGAGGTAGATGCTGTGTTTTCTAAGTTTATATGGCAAGCTAAAAAACTGAGAATAAAACTCAAAGCCCTACAGCAATGGTCCCCAACCTTTAAAACCCCATGGACCAGTTGGGGAAGGCAGGGCACCCCCCGCACTCGTGTGCATGCGCAAAGGAATGGGAGGGTGCTTGTCTGGGTGCTCTCGTGTGCATGCGCGAAGGGTGGGGCGGCACTCGAGGGCACTCCTCTGCATGCACAAAGGGGTGGGGGAGTGCTCATGCAGGCGCAGGCACAAAGGGGCTGTGCTGGAGTGGGGGGAGGTCTGTCTCCGTGGCCCAGTCTGGCTCAGGCCACAGACTGGCACTGGGCCGCAGACCAGGGGTTGGGGACCTCTGCCATACAGGACTTAAAAGAAAGAGAAGGAATGGGCTTACCAAATTGTCTACTACACTACAAAGCCTGCTCTCTGAACTGGATAAAGAAATTGATTA
The DNA here is from genome assembly GCA_037013535.1 of Intellagama lesueurii. Lineage (NCBI taxonomy): Eukaryota > Metazoa > Chordata > Lepidosauria > Squamata > Agamidae > Intellagama > Intellagama lesueurii. The sequence continues at coordinate 66,170,022 of JBAJHW010000004.1, read as the reverse complement.
TTATGGAGGACCAAAGACTTTTAAAATTGTAAGGACACTATTTGAGTTTAGGATGGCATGCATATACCATATTTTTCCATGTATAAGACACCCCCATGTATAAGACGCCCCCTCCCACTTTTCTAACCCAAAATTTCTTTCTTTGCAAGAAAGTGGAGGGGGAAGACAGGGATCAAAGAACTTTGATTCCTGCTTTCCCCCCTCCACTTTCTTGCGAGGTAAGTGCTTTCCCCCTCCAGTTTCCTTGCAAGAAAGTGGAGGGGGAAAGCAGGAATCAAAGCGCTTTGATCCCTCTCCCCTCCTTACTTCCATGTATAAAACGACCCTCAATTTTTAATCTAAATATTTTAGATAAAAGTATCATCTTATACATGGAAAAATATGGTATATGGTATGGCAAGGGCAAAGACCAAACACTTTTTTTATATCACATTGTAAGGAAAGCTCTATACCAGGTCTGGCAAAAATTTCAGGGGCAAACATATAAAAAAATTCCGATATAGGTAGCACCTTTGGAAACTTTTACACAACCTTCTTTAATCTTGAAAGAATGGAGATACAGTGGTGCCTCGCAAGATGAAATTAATCTGTTCCGCAGTTAATGCCATCTAGCGAAAATTTCGTCTTGCGAAGCGCGGTTTCCCATAGGAATGCATTGAAATTTAATTAATGTGTTCCTATGGGGGGGAAAAGTCAGAAACCAAAAAAAAGTCAGAAAAAAGTCACTTACCAGGTACAGTAGACCGAGCCCCGCTCCTCACAGTGCCTTGGTAGCCCCAGAACAGCCGGACTCTGTGTGAGCAGAGCGCCGAACAGCTGAGAGTCGGCAACCAGCAGAGAGGCGGCAGCCATTTTGAGAGGTGGCAGCCATTTTGAGAGGCAATTGTTGTTTATTTCTTTGTTATATAATAAAAATAAAAATATTTTTTAAAAATAAATAGGACAGGGTTCTGTGTTTGTTTATTTGTTTGTTTTTGAATAATTGAATAGTTTTGTCAAGATCTACCTTCACATAACAGAAGCTACCTTCACATAACAGAAGATTTGGAGACATGTGTTCTTTAACCATTTTTGTGTGGGGGAAGATAATTTTTAATTATTAGATGCAGCCTGTAGTGTAGGAGTAAGCTTTATTAGGTATCAGAAGAGATGTCTCATGTTACCAGCTTATATTTACTTTTGCTCATTAGAACATTTAAACCATTTGCAACCACCCATCATCCTTGTAAATATCAGGATGTATTCTATAAATATTATTAAAACAAGATCCTCCTCCCACCCCCAAGTTATCATCATAAAAACAAAGACAGACAGCAGATGGAATAAAACAAGTAGAAACAAGCAGCTAACATTCCTGGAGAAACAAATAAGGCTCTGAGTTGGTACTAAAATAGTGTGTGTGTGGGGGGGTATTCAACAAACGACAAACAAATTCAGTTTATTGCATAGCATATGGGGGGAAGCATTCCATGATTAGGGCATCACAACTGATATATTCTTTCCTAATGCAGTTTTTTTTAAAAAAACAAGGAGCAGCAATTCAAGGCTCTTAGCTTCGCATCTCCTGCAGTTGCTGTTCCAGCATATGCTTGGTCAACGAAACATTGAGGTCTCACCTGTATTTTGGCATACCATACAGGACAACAGAGTAAGTCAACAGCATGATACTAAATACTAAAGAGCAGAATGAATCGGAAACTCTGGATGAATATTATTTAAATTTCAGCACTGCATTTTGAGGCACTGTATGGTCTTTAGATAGTCACACATTCCATAGATTATTCTTTCTTTTCATTAGCCTACCCTTCCTCACTCTGAATGATATGGTTTACGCTCCAGGGTTCTGCCTGCAACTTGAATTCCAAAAACCCAAAATTGCTGGGGGGAAAAGGAAAAACTGGTGAATAAACCTTTTCTTTATCTTGGAGAGCACTTCTTAATTGCTTAGAAAGCTGCTGGTCCTGTGGGTGGATGATTGCAGATGTATTTCATCGTACCTGGGAGTAATGAAATGCTTGATGAGTCACTCCCTCACTTTCCTGGCATGCTGCCGAATCCTTAAAATAGTTTTGTAAAGCCTTGCTGAGGCTGCAGAGCTGGTGAAAGGATAACTGGGCTATGTTTTTAATATGATTGTTAAGTGCTGTGTTTTTAATACAATAGACTCTTGACTATTTCTCAAGCAGACATAACAAAGCTCTTGCAAAATCATCCACCCACCAATTTGGCTGGGATCACTGTCACTGTGCCTTGTTATGTTTGCTCAGCAGGCAAAACAGATTGCTTTAGCAATCATCCACCCACCCACCACTTCAGAAATTAAAACACATACAGAGAGAGAGAGAGAGAGAGAGAGAGAGAGATTGTTATACAAATGTATTCAATGGTAGGGAACTGTAGCAACCAGAAGATTCAGTTTGGGCCCTGATTTTATGATTTGGAAAAGAGCCAAGTTAGGTTTGGAACATTTCCGAGATCATCTGTTTTGATATAGGTCCTGAATACAAGTTGAGATTAAAATAAATAAATATGCCAGAGCAGTGTATCAAATGCTTTAATTACACAGGATGACAGCATAAAACTCTGTAAAGTATTGTCTCATCATTATATCTATACAAATGCATTTATCTAAATTCTGTTGATATTGGTTAAACATAGGAGGGTAAAATATCAAAACAAATAGTGAGGATCATTGCTAATTGAACTTGTTTTCCTATAACCTCCTAAGCAACCACCAAATTTTCTCCATAATCAATTGTTTAGTTAAGAGTTCTGTGGTTGGTAATGCAACCTGGCCCCCGGGGGGGGGGGGGAATCTAGTAGTTGTTGGAAGACAATAAGAAAACTATAGGAGTATAAAAAGTATATAATATAGAAAATCTTTGCTTATGAGAAGAGAGAATTTTCTAATATGTATAAAATGCTGGGAGAAGAAGCCAGGTAAAAATAGCATAATCAAGGAAGCAAAGATTCAACCCATATGTGTTCATCTGTTCTCCTAGATGTAGTTATTTATATATATATTAAAAATCTTTATACTTCTGGTAACACATCAAAACTTCCCTGTGCCTTGGTTTGGTTTTCTTGGCTGTGTGCTACTGGGCTGTGTGCTACTCTGGGCTGTGTAATACTCATCTTATTAAAAATTTCCGGTCCAATTAATTGCTAGTTGTATGTTGGTGTAATGAAGAAGATGCATTTCTTGGTAAAGCACTGTCTCCTTTGTTCTTTATAATCTTATCAAAATCTCCTTATCATGAAATGAAAAGGGATTAATGTTACATGTAGGCAAAGAAGAAATCTCCTCTTGGCCACCAAATGCTTCCTGTGCAAACACTTCATAAGCAAAAAAATCTACCTTCTAGCTCTTCACATTTCAACTTACTGGTCAGAGAGCCTGCAAAGCTGTTAGATACAAGCAGAGAGAAAACAAAATGGAGGGGTAGGTGGATTCTAGTTTGGGTTTTTTTTAAGTAAAAGAGCAAATCAGAAGAAAAAGAAAGAATGATAACTTACAGAACTTTTTTTAAAAATGAAAAAGCCATATTTCCTAAGTGACAAAAGTCCCTCTCAATGGTGATTTAATTTGAATACATTATCACTTTCATGTTCCTGAAAAGGAGAATCAAGAAGGAGGACAAAAGAGTTTTGTGTAAAACTGCACATGGTAATTTATGCATACAGATATAAAATTTGAAATGATTTGAGAATTTATAAAGAATTAAAACATTTCTCACTCAAGTGGGGAAGACTGTGGTGAGATTATTTCTGAGCATGCTGAATCTGCTGCCCAGATGCTCACTGTGAAGGGGTAACTTCAAAGTCCTTCATCTCCCCTCACCCCACCCCAGCATGATTCTTTCTCTCTAAATTACATAGCTCTTCAGATGGAGGACACCTTCAAAAGGAGGATTGTTCTGAAGGCACCTGTGACAGACCTTCAAATGGAGGGCAGTCTTCTCTAAAAGGTGACTTGTAGCCTCTCTAATCACCCCAAATATCTCTCCTCTCTAACATTGCACACATACTCTTTCCCCTAGAAGTACACAGAAAAGTATTCTCGAAGGCTTTCACAGCCGGGATCCGATGGTTGTTGTGGGTTTTCCGGGCTGTTTGGCCGTGTTCTTAAGGTTTTTCTTCCTAATGTTTCGCCAGTCTCTGTGGCCGGCATCTTCAGAGGAGAGGAGTCAGAACTCTGTCTGTGCTCTGTTGCAGTTTGTTGGATAGTTGAATATTTATAGCTGTGGGATCAGCTTTTGTCCTTTTCAGGAGATTGGGTGATTATGGTGATCAGCGTGTTTTTGTTGTGGGTGTATTGTTCTGATAAGGGGGAGAGATGATCTGTCACTGTGATTGATGGATGTCGTTAGCTGGTCTTTTGTGTGCAGTGATCACTGGTCCTTGTGGCTGGGTAGAGTTCGTTGACCTTTTGCAGAGTGTATTTTTCATTGCTGGGAGCCAGGCTTTGTTGAGTTTCAAACTTTCTTCTTTTTTGTTGAAGCTCTGCTGGTGTTTGTGGATTTCAATGGCTTCCCTGTGCAGTCTAACATAATGATTGCTGGTGTTGTCCAGTACTTCAGTATTTTGAAATAGAATTTCATGTCCAGCATGAAGAAACTTTAAAAAAATCATCTCTGTCTCAAATCTGTTTATAAACTCTCAAATCACATATATAATTGAGAGAATGTGTGGCTTAATTTTATTCAGTCATTTAATGTTTAGGGATTTGATCCAATATACTTAAAAAAATCCACCCACATACAATGGCAATTGTGCAAGTAGTCTGTGTCCTCTAAGAACAAAGGAGACAGGGGCGACTGCAATAACTACTGTGGCATCTCTCTTCTCAGCATTGTAGGGAAGCTGCTTGCCCGTGTTGTGCTGAAGAGACTCCAGGTGCTTGCAGACAGAGTCTATCCAGAATCACAATGTGGATTTCGAGCTAATAGGTCCACCACTGACATGGTATCTTCCCTCACACATTTGCAGGAGAAATGTAGGGAACAACAACAGCCACTCTTTGTGGCCTTCATTGAGCTCACAAAGGCCTTTGATTTGGTTAGCAGGGATGGCCTTTTTAAAATACTTCCCAAGATTGGATGTCCACCTCGACTCCTTAACATCATCAGGTCCTTCCATGAGGAAATGAAGGGCACTGTAGTTTTTGATGGCTCAACATCAGATCCCTTTGACATCCGAAGCGGAGTGAAACAGGGCTGTGTCCTCGCGCCGACCCTGTTTGGGATCTTTTTTGCTGTCATGCTGAAGCACGCCTTTGGAACTGCAACGGAAAGCGTCTATCTCAGGAATAGATCAGATGGAACGCTCTTTAATCTCTCTAGATTGAGAGCGAAGACCAAAGTCCAGGTGAAATGCATGCGGGACTTCCTCTTCGCCGATGATGCAGCTGTTGTTGCCCATTCTGCTGAAGACCTCCAACAACTCATGGATTGTTTTAGCAAGGCCTGCCAAGACTTTGGATTAACAATCAGCTTGAAGAAAACCCAAGTCATGGGCCAGGGCGTGGACTCACCTCCCTCTATTACCATCTCCACACAAGAATTGGATAGTTAATTAGTTCTGTATTACATAGTATACAAACAAACATAAAACATACTTCTGATTTTTTTTAAAAAAAGTCACATTGTTGGCATCTGTTGGAAACAGGAGATTAGTATGTGAACCAGAATGCCAATATTCTTCTGCAGGTTTGTGGGGGGGGGATGGGTGCAACTGAATTTCTTTATGTCAGTGGTTCTCAGATGTTCTTGGACTAAAACTCTCAGAAGCCTTCAGCACTAACTGTGCTGGCCAGGATTTATGGGAGTTGTAGTCTAAGAACATCTGGGAACTAGAGATGTTCACGAACTGCTGTTTTGCCGGTTCATGCTGGTTCGTTATTTCGAACTGCCATGTTCAGCATGACAGTGCTATCTCTTGAACTGACTCTTGGCAGTCCTAGGATGTAAAGGACACTCTTCTAGGACCTACTTTGACTATCAGCTTACATTCTATTTTTTAAAATCAAACTTCTGACCCAGGGGAGGGAAAGAGACACCTGAGAAGCATCTTCTTGTTATTATAAACTCATTTTCATATTCTCTTTCACCTTACCCTTTCCAACTCTCAGCAGTAAATACAGTATGTGTGTGCATGTGTGTGTGTGTGTGTGTGTGTGTGTGTGTGTGTGAGAGAGAGAGAATCAGATGCTGATTTGGACAACTGAACCATCCTAGGAGTCCTATAGGATTTACAAACCTTCCAGCTAAAAGAGAATGGATTCTATGATTTGTCCTAGCTGACATTATCCCATGGAAGGGTTACTGCTAGAACAAAACCAAATAATCAATCACAAGCTGTTTGTAAACTCATCTACGTATCTCATTATAAGTGTCTTCATTGTTGCAATAATTCTAGGCCACTCCAGATCTTGTTAATTCTGTACAAGTTCCATTTATTTACATTATTTCTAGGTTCCATATGAAAAACATAAAGTCTAAAAATATTACAAACATGTAACTTTTGAGAAGTCACGGGTATGTTGCTTTATCTTGCAGCATGAACAAAGCTGTAGGCACAAATACTTTAAAAATATGAAAAGTGAATTTAAGTCATACTTGAGTACAAAACAGGAGTGTTGAAATACAGGAGCATCTTCATTAAGAGTACAGATTCTTTCAGGAATAAAAATGAACAATAAGAGCTTATAGCCTAATAAGGCAAATAATACATCTCTATGACATCTCAAAGTTTGTAAGAATAAAATCATAAAAAGCAAAAAGTGTTATAATTTTCAATGACAGGCATGAAAAAATATTTAAACTTTTAAAAGTAATGATATACAAAATCAAAAGTATTATTTAGTTATAAGCTACAGTTGACACACAGAAAAACATTTTCTCTAAAAAGAGAAAAGCTCACCCCAGCCTTCTCAGCCTTTACCTATGTTATTCCCATCTCCTGGCTGCTCTCAGTCCTTTTGCATTTTCCTGCTTGTTTGCAAAAAGCAGGTGGCTGTGGTTCTTAGGAGATGTACTCTGGGAGATGATATCTTAAACATGATAGAAATTTCTATTTAAATACTTTTGATGTTTTAAATTAGTCAAAACATCATGGTGCACAACTTTAGCTCTCCATGGGTAAGCAATGCTGGCTTATCCGGACAGCTAGTGTACGAGACATCTGGGGTAACAGCCAGCTACTAGCCGAGACAGCTACCTGCCAAGATGTGAAGCTGCCCCCACCTTCAAAGTAACTTCCTTTGCACCATATTTGGGCAGTACATCCTGAATTACTGTTGTGAGCTGCCCAGAGTAGACAATGTCTAGATGGGCGGCATATAAGTGCAATAAATAAATAAATAAATATTACAGTGGTGCCTCACTAGACGATTGCCTCGCAGGACGAGGAAATCGCTAGACGATGCCTTTTTGCGATCGCTACTGCGCTTCGCAAAACGATGGTCTCCTATGGGGAATTTTCGCTAGACGATGAGGTTTCCCCATAGGAATGCGCCGACTAGTGGTCAAAAGCTGTCAGTGCAGCTGTCAGTGCATTCCAACGGGGACCCGCACTCGCTAGACGATGTTTCCCTATGGGAGATTTTCGCAAGATGACTGCGTTTTCCCTTGGAACGCATTGAAGAGATTTCAATGCATTCCAATGGGAAAACGTGCTTCGCTAGACGATGTTTTCGCTAGACAGCGATCTTCGCGGAACGGATTAACATCGTCTAGCGAGGCACCACTGTACATGCTTTTACATTTAAAATGTTTTCTTCACAAATACTACAGAATATTATATGTTCATACCCCTCACCACACTGAATTAAGGAATTATTTATTATGAGGCTAAAGCCTTATAAAATGAACAGCATTTTTGTTTTTGTTTTTTTTCTACTTGCTTATCAAAAAGCCAACTACTTAAAACAGGATTCATCCTTTTACTCGTTTTACACTGTTCTGTAAAAGCTTCTGTACAATATATGGTTATTATCATTTGTTTAACACAGGTTTTGACATCTATTTTGTTGTATTTCTTTGTTAATTAACATTTTAGGCAAACATTACTCAAGCGGCAAACTAAATGGCACTCCTTTTTTCCCTTGTTATTGTCTTTGTTCACATAATATAAGCATCATTGTTTATTTTTCATTGTGAACACTGGCACAAAACTCAATGAATGAACTACTGCTGTCTTATCAGTTCTATTTACCAAAACAAATCAGTTGTTTTAGCAAAATGATCCCAGCTGTAGTTTTACAATAATTATTTCACTTTTAAGGCACTTCTCTGATGCACATTTTAAAAGGACTTTTCATTTTTAGGGCAACACTTTTGCATCCTACTCAAATTATATATTTTCATATATTTTTCCTGACACATTTCTGTTGCAAACCGATAACTGACAAGAGCAACTGAGAATGACATTAATACATACTCTATTTCAAACACATATCCAGGCAAACAAAAACAAACAAATCAAATACAAAAAAGATAAGGAAGGACAATCCTCCTTACAACTGTTTTGGGCTGCCCATAGTACACTAGGATACCCTCGCGTTGGTATTCAGACTCCTTTCCTCACAGAACAGTTCCCACTCTCCAATGTTTTCTTTTTTTTTTTTAAATTTTTTTCCCTTTATTTTAAATTTAAACAAAAACATATAACATACAAACTAAAATACAATTTAACTGTGTTCCCCATGTTTTCTAAGCATCATTTTCCCTCTCATTAGTTTGTGAGCATCTAGTTAGCAATCACTTTTCATCCTTTAATTATCACCTTTTCTCCAGTTTCCTGACCAAGCACTAATGATGAAATCTTAATAGTTCTTTCCCTCTTGTCTTCTCCTGTTACTCGTCTCATAAATACTGTTAGTTTCCTCTATTCACACTAGAAGCCATATTCTGTAGCCACAGCACTAATCTCACAAAGCTTGCTTCTTCTCTCCTTCTGGGCTGTTTCTCATAGTCAATAACTGAATCACTCTGCATTTACATTTATCAATATATTTCCTTCTCTGGAGAAGTTTTGGCATAATCTCCATTGCCTCTGGAGGATACCCTATAATCCAGCAGATAAAGTGACTCTATCAGGCATATTTCACTCCATGTATTTTTGATACAAGGTGGTAGTTTGGACAAGCTTTGGAGAATCAGCAAGCGCAGTCTCTCACAAACTAAAGCCAGGTCACACTTGGAAAGAGTTTCCCTATCAGACATTTAAACTTAATTTGTGTTCTGGAAGGGCTTGGCTTGGCCCTTCCAGAAAATGGAATCTACATACATGTGTCCTAAACTAGAATTAGCAACACTGTCATGGAGACATGCCCATATCTGTGCTTATTGACTACAACTCTAAGAATTCCTAAGGCAGCAAAAAAACAAAAACAAAAACAGAAATCTGCACACTTCTACTGCCAAGCCATCTTAATCAGATGCTGCAATGAGTTCAGAGTTGCTTCTTCATTCATTTGTGGGGAGTGGATGTTCAAGCAGCATTTCATCACTTGCAGTGTTGAGGCAAGTGGGATGCACTGACACACACTCAAGAATAACTGTAATTTCCCATTGCTCTGTGTGACCTTTCGACAGGTAAAATCCTACCAATTTTATAGTTATTTTTGCAAATCAAGAAAAGAGATTGTGAAAGCCAAGCAGTTAAGTACCTGAATCTCACAGGTCACTCCCCCCCCCTTTCTTTCACTTTAGAATAAATAGGTCTCTAGAGTCTTAAACAACTGACATACCTGACAACTTATATACTGGAAGATAGCTTTTACTTAAAGGATTAAATATCATGTCTTCTTCATCCTTTGCAATGGCAGGAAAGTGTCAAAATGGTTTGTTGTTAATAAATTCTTCTAACACTGCTCTAAGTCCAAGAGCAAAATCCTTCCTATTTTATTTGCATTCCTAAGATTGATTTCCGCTACTGCTTTATGAGAATTGGTGTGAGTGGTTCTGTGAATGGATAATTATTATGTAGTACACCCAGTTGTGATTGCAAATGCAGATGTATCTGCACGTAGCAGAGGATATTAGATTTCTGTGATTGGAAGAGAGTTGTACAACAGGCTTTCGTTGCCGTTGTGTTTTTTTTAAAAGTCTATTAATAATAAAGGATTTGTTTTCCATATAGGAAAGCCAGAGGAAAGGATAAGACAAAGAAGGTCACTGTGACATTGATAGGCATTAGAAATTGACATCTGTTCATATCCAACATAACACTATGCAGTGATTAAATTAACATTCTTACTTTAAAAAAAACTCCACCGAACCACAGATACAGATATTTGTTTGCAGATATTTCGAGTGCTGTAAAGTCACAGTTGTTTTTTTCCTCTCAAACCAAATATGCCAAGTGATAATGAAACATTGCAAATCTCTCTCTCTCTGTCTCTGTGTGTGTGTGTGTGTGTGTGTGCGCGCATGTTTAATGAGATTCTAATAATTGGCTTTTCCCTAAGGGGATGACTCAAAGTGCAATTCAAATGTTTATGGAAATTACTTACAAATGAAGAATAGAGGGTAATTCATATAACTACTTCTCCTAAAGACCTCAGTGTAAGAACATAAGAAATTAAGGAGAACAATGCTGGATCAGATCAAAGCCCTACTTAGTCAGCATTCTACATTCAATGCAGGCATTCAATAAATGAATTGATTTTGGCTAGCAAACAGAGGAAAGAGGCTAACTCCATCCCTTCCATCCATGTGGAAAACTAAATCTGAAGAAAAGAATCTGTATGCATACAATTGTATGACTCTCTCCCCATGATCAGGAACTCTGTTTTTTCAGAGCGGAGGTTTATTGTACGGGGAAGACACCAACAGAGACTGCTCTCCTCTCCAGAATTAGTTCTTCATCCATGATGGCTGCCATGAGTGAATATTAATCCTTTTACTGAACAACTGAACTGGACACAGTTGCCAACCAGTTGACCATCAGACACCTACATGCATTTGAAAAAGCAACAGAATACTCATGTTCATGTTCTCAGGAGACTTTTGTACACATGCAAGCTTTCTCTGAGACTGGAGGAAGAGTATCTTGTCTTGGTTGGTGGCCACTGATAGCCCCACCCTTCATGAAGTTCTCCAGTCCCCTTTTAAAGTCATCCATGTCGACAGACATCAAGTTGTGATCCTAGTGTTCCACATCCTGCCTTGCTCAAAATGGCACAGTGGACCCAAACGCATGTATCTACCAGGTCTCTCCCCAGTCCTCTCCCCTCTCCCTTTGGTTTGCCAACACTGCATAAGAGCAACAGATATACTGATTCATACTCAGCTAGTGAGCTCCTGTGCCAGTATGGAATGAGTGGAGATAGGCACCTAACCTCTGAAACCACTTCACATACAATTTTTATTTTTATTTTATTTTATGCTTTGAGAGCTGCTCAACCTGAGATTTGTGTTCCTGTATGGAAAGCATAGTAATTCCCTGAGACTTCACCTGGTGCCCTGAGATCTAGCAATCCTAGTTGAAAACCTCAGTCAGAACATAACCTATTGAGCTACTGTGGCCTGTGGATTTTTAACCTAAGAGCCCTCTTCAGGTGCAGAGAAGAATCTCATTATGCAGAACTGTTCTCTCCAGTTGGTAGGTATAATACTGTGGCTTGGCAAATTCTGTAGGAAATAATTGAAGCTTGCTGTCCTACCTTGCTTGATCAATAAAGCAGTACCTTTCTGCTTGCTGCACTATACATTCTTCAGATTTATTTCTGGAAGGGCTACAGCTCAATGGTAGAGAACATGATCTGCATGCAGAGGATCCAGAGTTCAAACCTAGCAGTAAAAAGCTAGAAAAGCCTCCCTTCCGAAGTCCTGGAGAGGCACAACCAGGTAATGGAGACAAAAAGTAGATTGATCAATGGTCCCACAGTACAGTATACCTTCCCATTTTTTTCACAGTCTAGTTCAAGCAGCTGACATAAGCCAGAAAGTTTGGATGTAGATATAATAATTATGTACCATCAAATCAGTGTTGACTTATGGTGGCCCCCATAGAGTTTTCTAGGCATAAAAAAACTTGGGAGTGGTTTACCAATCCTTCCTTCTAGTGCAGGGGTGGGCAATTAATTTCTATAGGGGGCCACAGGAAAAATCTGAACTGTGTTCGGGGGCCGAACCAACTTTACTTAAAAATAAAATGAAACAGTGATGTTATGATTGTTTTTATTTTAAACTTGTTAATCTTCACAAATACTAAAGAGTTTTTTTGCGGTATGTTAAAGATAAGCAACTGGCGGCGGGCCGGACAGGAGCGGCTCGCGGGCCATATGTGGCCCGCGGGCCGCACTTTGCCCAGGTCTTTTCTAGTGGCACACAGATGACAGGGCATGGAGCCACATTAGTCACACGTGTTCCAGGTGATCTCAGAAGGCCCCTCTCCTGGGAGGCACAAGCTCTCAGCGCCTGCCTCCATGGTTGAGTGGTCCTATCCACTGAGCTATACCAGCTCATGCACAATCCTGAAATGGCAGCCTTGACAACAGCATCTTCCCTTCATGTTTATTCCTTTCTCTCCCTGCAATCACAGTTCATCTCAGTTTCCTTGTATATCATTAAACACAGCACTATGAACCAGTAGGATGTACTGCAGATTCTTAGTTCTAAGTATACATTAGTGCTCAAAGCACCATCCAAACAGAAATCTGGGAATTCTAGATATAATGTGACATTGATGTGTTCATATACACCTCACATTATCCCCTATTTTTACATAAATGCCAAAAATATGATCAGGAAGATCTTAAAGGCCTGCAGCTATTTTCTGGTTTCTAAGCAAATTTCCTGTTGCTGAAAATTTGCTGACAAATAGACACCCAAACTATTTCTAAGGCACAGTAGAAAACGACCAAGCTCTCTGAGGTATGTGCTAATCCAAACTGATAGCACCATCTGAAGAGAACTAAGCTGACATAGCCATTATTAGCTAAGGGAGCAGATAGGTCAGTGTAATGACATGCCAGCTCTAACAGTGAGGAGAAAAAAACAAGCAGAGAACAGTTCCAAATGTGCTATAATCATCAATCTGAGGTACAAAAATGAATACAAAAGAGAAAGAAAGAAAGAAAGAGAAAGAAAGAAAGAAAAGTGGCAAGGATTGCAAACATGAATTATTTTCGTTGCCTGTGTGGTGTTGTATTTTCAAGAAAAACGTGCCATTAACCCCCTTTGGAAATAAAAGAAGCTACAATTGTACAATACTAGGGGTGGGGGTAGGGAAACCCAAATAGACTTGGAGAATATAAATCTCTTTGTCTTCATTGAATTCTCCAGGAATACTAGAGGAACAAAGAAATTATATGTAAAGGTGCTGTTGTACTAGCCTCCAATTTTTCAAATGCTTTCTTTCCCCATACATAATTACTTTTTTCACTTACTTCATTTTTGGGGTGATACAGAATGTCATTTGAGTTCCTTTTGGTGGAAGATTTAACCTTTATGTTTTGTTTTTGTTTGTAAGATGGACGAAGCTGCTGTATATTTTTCCATTCTGTCACCTATCCATCTACACTAATGCAGCTTTCCATCCTTCCTGATGTGAAAAAAAAATATCCACAAGAAGATGGAGGGAAGAGCATACCCTCATGCCATCATTCCCTCAAAATCAACTGAAGCATGGGAAGCTAAAAGAAGGTGCTAGCATGGTGAAAGATATCTCATCCTTGATCAGGCTGTAATATAAGGCAAATAAAAGAATCTTGCATCCCCCAAAACCATTTCACATAATTTTTCTTTCTTTTTGAATATTTGGCTCCAAAGTACTTTTCCCCATTGTTTCAAATGATAATGCTAACAAATACAAGAGAAGATTTGACACAGCATTGTAGGGAAATGCCAATATCCATCATTCTTTAAATTCTTCCTCTTGAGGGCCATTGCCTCATTGAGGAGCTGAAATATGACTGAGAACATTTTTTGTTCAGGAAAATGGGCCTTTGTCTGTTGTACCATAGCACAGAGGAGCTGAGCTGAAAATTCCATTATGTGCTTGTATTTCAACTTCTGTAAATAATTGCATTTACCTGGGATTGCAACATAGTTTAGAGACCTGTGATTCACGCTGAAATTTTATAATGTTTCCAAATTCTTGTACTCTTTCAGATTGTGTGTCCAGAGGTCTGACTAGAGGTCTAAATGTTGCTTTCCATGTACACATATACCGTATTTTTCCATGTATAAGATGATACTTTTGTCTAAAACCTTTAGACTAAAAATTGAGGGTAGTCTTATACACGGAAGTAAGCTGAGGAGAGAACAAAACAGCCCATACCTTGCCTCTGCAAACAGGCTTCCTTCAGTCATGAGCCTTATGTAACTGATGTCAGCTGATGCTGAACGAACAAACCAATTGCAACATACCTTGATGGAGGTGGAGCATGTAGGCAATGCTCAGATGCAACAGGGATTCATAATGTCTGAGCATTCTGAACCCAGAGGCTGAATAAAGTTAAAGTGTGATGCATAATATGACAGTACTGGTATGTAAATGTTACCCAATTACTAAATAAAAATATGTTCTGTTTTATGTTTAAAATATTGATTTCTTAATTTTGGGTTAGAAAAGGGGGCGTCTTATATATGTCTTATACATGGAAAAATACAGTAGGTCTGAGTGGGTGACAGTTAATTGCTAATGGGTTTGGGGTGGATCTACTATGAAACTAATTAAATTTAAACTTCAGGGCCCCTAGTTCCAGAGGGGCAACCCCACTGAAGAAGATAACAGTGGTTACCCTGACCTCGTAGCTGGTTGCAAAGGGGCCCCATACAAGTTCAAGCTTTGGGGGCCCCAAATTGTAGATCCTCTACTGGATGGGTTTCACTGATGTGATTTCTTCACATTTGAGAAGAAAAGGACTTTATGTTTAGTCCACTTACATGCATTGGAAAAGGTTCAGGAATGGGAAGCACTCATAGAAATATATGTTATAGAAACTTTGTCCAGATTACACATGGATCCCTCTGTCTTTCTAGGTTTTTGTTTTTTTTTTAAATAATAATGTCAGATCTGTGTAGGCTTCTATGGTGGCAAATCAATGTGACCTCTTAAAGTAAGTAAATATTTCATGCATGTCTCATAACTGGCTAATTATAGTTTATTAGAACTTCCACATATAATTCCAATTTTGTCTTGTGAATGCTCCATATAGAAACCAAAATATAAACCAGTGGTTGTTAACAAGCTGAACAAGCTGTTCAAAGTCTCCTCAGCTATTAAAATTATGAAATGCTCAATGACCTTAGAAGTTCAATTAATTTACCACACAGATAAAATAGTTATTGCTTCTCTATCGATTTGCCAGACATTAAAATTAAAGTCTAGGCATCCTACCAAACATGATGAGGTAATATTTTAACCGACATTAAAAAGGGTATGTTTTTGCCCTTGAGCAAATAAAGTGAAGACGTGAAAAATATATATTTATTTTTTAGAGATAACTACATTTGGTAATAAACAGGTTAAGTCTACAATCTTAAATCCATGTGCTATGGAATAAGCCCCAATGGACTTAGCATGAGGAAATGTGGAAAGGACTGTGACACAACGTTATGTTTATGGGGTAGGAATAAAACCTTGAAGCATCTTGATGCAGCACATTCAGTGAAACCAACTACACTCATTTATATAAACCAGTGAAAATGTAACCCCTCCTATTGGAAATGTACTCCTGCCCAGTTCATTAACTTCTCTGGCAAATGCAAAACAGTAAAGGACTGAAGCCTCTTTAAACTTGTTAAACATCAGTGAAAATTATCATAATATGAAACCCCCAAGCACTGCTTTAAAAATTTAAGAGATGGAGTTAAATTTTCATATTTGACATAGCTCATTGCCATCTAGGGAGTACTGTGGTGGATTTGGATTATGGAAACATTCCCTTTCCTGCTGCCATGTGCTTTGGCATCAGAACATCCATGCAAAAATCACATGAATGTCAAGGCTACATAGGATTTATTTGATCAGTATTTTATTATATTTAAAATATGTCTATGCTGCTGTTCTTCAGTCTTCCAGAGAAGTGTATGGAGCAACAGCATAATAGTAAAATAATACCATATGAAAAAGAGGAAAGAAGACTGCAAAGTGGTTAAGAAAGCACTGTCAGTGTGAGAAGAATTAAAGTGGGAAGGGTCTAAGGTAGAAAGGGATAGATGTAAAATGCTAGATAACTAAACAGACTTAACTAGAATACATCAATGGAATCAATTACTGAAGTACATCATCACTACTTATACAAATCCTTCTGCTTCAACGAGCCTGCAGTACAGATAAAGATAAAGGTGAAGGTTTCCCTTGACAATTAAGTCCAGTCATGTCTGACTCTAGTTGGGACTAATTACTAGATTTATGTCATAGTACAGATTTTATGTCTCCCATGGTACAAGACAAGTCTCTTCAGGAATAGCATTCCAGATCCAATGGAACATAAGCAGGATATCTCTATCTCCTGTCCCAAACTCCCAGCTCTGAAGATGTGGGAGGAGGAGGACCTTCAAGAAAGTCCTCTGTGGATCCATTTAAGGCCAAAACACTGTTCCATTTATTCAAATGGGCCTTCTCTAACTGAAACTGTCTTTAGCATAGCAGATTGCAATTAGAGTAGGCCTATTTGGGTCAACAGAAATTGCAGAGGAGTTGATTTACTAAATCTCCATTGATTCAATGGGTCTAAGGTAAAGGTAAAGGTTCCCCTTGACAATTTGTCCAGTCGTGTTCGACTCTAGGGGGCGGTGCTCATCCCCGTTTCCAAGCCATAGAGCCAGCGTTTGTCCGAAGACAATCTTCCGTGGTCACATGGCCAGTGCGACTTAGACACGGAACGCTGTTACCTTCCCACTGAGGTGGTCCCTATTTATTTACTTGCATTTGCATGCTTTCGAACCGCTAGGTTGGCGGGAGCTGGGACAAGCGACGGGAGCTCACTCCGTCGCGTGGATTCGATCTTACAGCTGCAGATCTATAGACCTTACAGCACAGAGGCTTCTGCGGTTTAACCCGCAGCTCCACCACGTCCCTTTGGGTCTACTGTAGTGTAATTTACTGTGCAAGATTTTGGCAGATAGCTAGACAGGTTTATGCCAGAAAATATGGCACTATCACTATATTTCGTCCACTTGTAAAAACTCTGTTTTCTTTCTTGCACATGTGTCAAATCTAGTACCGAGATTTGATTTACACAAGGCACTGCAGAAGCCTTTTCAAAAGCTACCACACAAAATATCCTATAAGAGGTAAGGGATGGGTCTTTTTTTAAACTATAAATCCCCAAATTCTCCATTCTGGAAGTTCAACCTAACAAAAGTAAAGTGTGCTGCTTATATACTGGATACTCAATTTACCAACCTCAGAAAGATGGAAAGCTAAGTTAACCTCAAGGCAGCTACCTAAGCCCTTTGGGATCAAACTCAGGTCATGAGCAGAGGTTTGAACTGCAGTACTAACAAACACCTGTCTGTCTGTCTGTCTGTCTGTCTGTCTGTCTATCTATCTATCTATCTATCTATCTATCTATCTATCTATCTATCTATCTATCTATCTATCTAAAATATGTATACACTACCTTTGTCCTCAAGAGGACCCAAGGCAGCTTACAATATTAAAATTTTAAAAAGCTAAAAAAATACAGTATTACAATATTAAAATTAATTAAATAGATATAATATTAAAACTGGTAGATAAAAGCAATCCTAAAAACATTAAAGAAACAACAAAACACAACAACCCCATTTAAAAAGCCCTCTTAGGTAGTCAATCGCTAAGAGAAAGCCTGCCTGAAGATGAAGTACTCTGCTTGCTTGTAGATGAAAAGTAAAGAGAGGGCCAGCCTGGCTTTCCATGGGAGGAAGTTCCAGAGCTTGGGAGCAGCAAGAGAGCAGGATTTCTCTTGTGTTCTCACAAATGCATCTATGAGGGGGGTGGGACCAAGAGGAAGGCCTCCTCGAGACACCTAAATGTGGCTCATCTGGGAGAAATGCCTAAACTGGAAGACTTCATAGTTTAGTGTAGGCCTACCTCCACCTGGCTTCCTGTTCAAAAGGAATGCTGCACCAGTGCTTGCTGGGAGCTTCTTTTCTGAAGCTAAGGCTATGTGAGTTCATGAAGGCTTCCAACTTGGGGTGTGTGTGTGCATCTTCCAGTTGAGTTACATTTAGGCATGGATGGGGACTTGAGTCATGGGGACTTAAGTCGCCGTCAGGTCAGATTTAAATCACACCAGTGACTTGACTCGGGGTTTTTTTTGTTTTTGTTTTTTTCCAATGATGGACTCAACTCGTGACCCAGAACCCATCCACCTCTCCCTTTTTTCCTGGGGGGGGGGGGACTTGTTTTTAATAAGGACTCAGGATTTGATATCAAAGACATAGACTTGGACTTGGGACTCTGATCCAAAGACTTGCCAACATCCCTGCATTTAGGTATCTTAAGTATCTGACTATCAGGTGGGATAATTTTTGGATTGTAGTCCAAAAATAATAAAATCATCAAAAAACCTCTCCATTTTATGAATTTGGGGTATTGTGCTTCTGCATCCAGGACTTGAAACACCATGGAATGGTCCAGTATTGCTACACAATATTATTTTATTCCTGCATTGCCAGCAGAATAAAAGGATACCAAGTGTTACATAGCAAAGGGCAGACTGAATGTTGACAACTCCAATGGCAGTAGTCAAAGTAGTGTATACGATATTCTCTTGTGCTCAGGACTTGTTCACTTAGCAGCACTAAGCAAGGAAAAATCCCAGAAACTGATCCTTTTTTCATCAGTTAACCACTTCTTACCCATTCACAAAGCAATTGTCAGGGTTTCTTTTCAGTAATTTCTCTAGACATCTATTGCTAGGGGGCACAAAGTCATTAAAATGTTTAGAGGAAAGGTGTCTTTTAAATTAAGTGCGCACTGAAGTATATGTCTGACCATGTGCCTGATTGCACAATCAGGATTCACCTTGGCAACTGGTCAATTACCTTCAGTAAGCCACAGCAATTTACAAAAACCTTACATGGACACCAGCAGGATCCCAGCCAGTATGTTATTTGTAGCTATTTCTTGGTTCTTGAGCAAGTGAAATATACTTTCAAGAATGCTAGATCAATGAGAAGCATGTTCTAAATCCCATTCAGTCATGGAATTCCTTGTGTAATCTTTAGCCTAAGCTTTCTCATAGGGAGAGAAGTTTGAGGATTAAAGCTGGGAAGTTCCACACACACAATCCTGGATCAGAACTTAGAAAAGTTTTGTTTTCCCAGCCTACATCTTTTGGAACTGTGCTTCCCCTAGAGGAACTTCTCCAAGCTCTGAGCAAGGCAAAAATAATGGCTAAGATCTTTCTCAGCACCAGCAGTGTGCAAAGTCCCATCAGCATTGTAATGTAGGATCTCTGTGTTCTGAGCTGCACATGCAGAGCCAGCCATTTTGGCACAGGGGAATTCCACTTGTACACAGAAATACCAGTTACCTACTTGTGTAAGTGGCAGAAATATCAAATCAACCATGGAACAGTCCATTGGCAAAACAATTTGAGTTTGACTGAAAATAATCCAGGCCACTACATTTACACACACAATGTATATAAGCAAGCAAAGTAGGAAGATACCAATTCTGTTCCGAGATGTATATCTGCTTAGTTTGAGGGCAGCTTAGCAAATGAGAAGCTGATCATATTTCACCCAATAAGTGAGAGGATGGTTTTGACAGAAATTCACACCGTGTGACTAGCCTGATAGCCACAGTCCAGAGGGTGAATTCCATCTGCACAGCTGGGACTTCCCTGCTGTTGATGATAGAACAGCTTGTGCTTGTGGGCTTTGACATAATAGATTTAATTGGACCCAATTGAGCACATAGTTTTCAGGATCATGGCCAAGTGTAATTCAGTATCACTCATACATGTTGTCAAGGCAACTAGCTCGTCAGTGAATTGCACTATCTAATGTGTATGCTAATGAGGTACCTATTCAAGCTGCATGATTCCTTCCTATTTATCACTTATATGAGCATTGCACAAAGCTACTGTGTGGCATTAAAATGTGAGATAGTAGGCATGGTTCTAGCAGAAGAGAGGATCCACTCTCCCACTTGTCATCCAAATTTATTTCAACCTTTGTGAGGCAATTCAGGCTGTATCAGGTTAGCTACTTATGTACCTCACAGAGGTGAAGAAACCTGTTTGAAAAGTATTGAAACTGACATGCAGCACAGCAAGTGCCACAAGACTGACTTACCTCACTTGACTTGTGCAGCAAGAAGTGGTCTTCTGGTAATGGTGGCCCACAACCATCTGTATACTTTCACAGCTTCAGCTGTCTTTAGGATCAAGATGCCAGTCCCATAGCAACTAGTCAGTAAGCATTCCTGCTTGTTAAAAGTATCCTGGGTACAAAAGGAAGGCCTCTCATTAGGAGCTGGGAGAGCTGCTCTTTGTCAGATATGCAATGAAGTGCTCCATGGGTCAATGTTCCAATTCAGTTAAATTTGCTTATGGTCACAAAATACTGACTGTTTGTATTGCAATAATAATAATATTGATGATGATGTGTCAGCAATTCAATTCTGACTTAAGGCAACCCTTTTCAGGGTTTTCTAGGTAAAGAGTACTTAGAAGTGGTTTACTGTTCCCTTCTCCTGGGGGCACCCTGGGACTGTGCAGCTTGCCCAAGGGCACACAGGCTGGCTCTTCTGAGGGGCACAGTGAGGAACTGAACTGCCAACCTCCAGCTCCACAACCAGATACCTAACGTACTGAGCTATCCAGCCATCTCAATGAGATAATAATAAAAGACAATCTGCATATCTTCTAAAAAACAAAACAAACGAACAGATACCTAAAACTTAGCATATATACCAAAGGGACTGTAGGGATTATTTTGTTTCTTGTACCTCTTTACCAAATTTCTTACAAGGTTCCTTAAGTTCCAGTTTTGGATGAAAGGTAGGATATACTGTATTTTTCCATGTATAAGACAATACTTTTGTCTAAAATCTTTAGACTAAAAATTGAGGGTCATCTTATACACGGAAGTAAGCTGAGGAGAGAACAAAATGGGCCATAGCTTGCCTCTGCAAACAGGCTTCCTTCAGTCACAAAGCTTAGCTTCGTACAGTCAGGAGACTTAGCTTCCTCCAGTCATGAGCCTTATGTAACTGATGTCAGCTGATGCTGAACAAACCAATTGGAACACACTTTGTTGGAGGTGGAGCTGTAGGCAGTGCTCAGATACAACAGGGACTCATAATGTCTGAGCGTTCTGAGCCCTGAGGCTGAATACTCAAAGCTAAGTTAAGATTTCTTAATTTTGGGGTTAGAAAAGTGGGGGGGAGGTGTCTTATACATGGGGCATCTTATAAACAGAAAAATATGGTATATATATCAAATCAATTCATTAATACATAAGGAACTTTATGAAAGACTGTTAGCAAAGGAAGTTTGTCTTTTACTTACTGTATTTATAGCTTACTTTTCAGATTCTTAATAAATCAATTTGGCAAACATGGCCGTGGACCTCTTAATATAGAGAAGCTTTCTTGGGTGAAGACTGGCTCAGAAACCTCGCTTTCTGAACTCCTGGACCTGGCACACCACCACATTCAGTAGCAGAAGACTTACCTGGCACCACTGGTCATATATATGTGACATGGCTGAACTTGCACCATTCACACATTTTTGGACACTATCTTAACACAAAAACAACTGCTGGATAGCTTAGTGGTTTAGGCATCTGGCTGCAGAGCCAGAGGTTGGGAATTCAATTCCCCACTGTCCCTCCTTGACAGGGGCTGGACTTCAAGATCCCCAGGTCCCTTCCAGCTCTGCAGTTCTAAGATTATAAATCCTTAGACCTGTCATTACTCCACCCTGAGAAGGATTTGCATGACATACTATACATTACTTGTTTTTATTATGTATTTAGTTGTATCTCCTATGAATGATGTATACTGCTTCATTGCTGATGGGGTGTGTGCATCCAATGAAACTTAAAATGCCATGGCTAATTTTCTATTAATTTTTCTGTGTGTATTAATTATGACTTGGAGCACAATCCTAAGTAGTAAAGATGGTCAAGGGCCATCTGGGCCTACACTAGGCCAGCAAATGTGCTGAATCCAAATCCTTCTTAGTGCTGATTTGCTGGAAATAATTTAGGATTACCTTCTTGTCTAACTATGTACCGTAGTTAATCCCTGGGCTGGAGGAGGCTTAGATTTGGTGTAATGCTACTCTTCCCTCACCCTATGCCTTCTCCATCTCATTTTGGTTCTTCTCTTGGCAGAGTTTAGCCAGAAAAGGAGTTCTGTTGAGAAGCTGCTCTGTTGGCAGATCTCTGCCTTGGGTCCTTTTAAGGAGAAAGGTGGGGAAAATATTTTAAATAAATATTTTTTTAAAAAAAAATCCAAGACCATATAGCAGAAAAGCACTTCTGCCAACAAAAGGGGTTTCTGTATAATCCTAACCCCCTACAACTTGTGTAAATTTAAGTTGGAAGTGCACTATTAGGCTGGACTCAACCCTGCATATTAATTTAGCTTTTGCCAAGGCGGCACCCTTGTGGTACCTCCATATATTTTGGATGACAGCTCTTACCACCCTCAACTAGCATAGCAAATGGTTAGGGATGACAGGAATTTTAATCTAAAGCAGTGGTTCCCAACCAGGGGTCTCTAGATGTTTCTGGAATAAAATTCCCAGAAGTCTTCACTACCAGCTATGCTGGCTAGGGTTTCTGGGGGTTCAGTCCAAGAACGTCTGGGCACCCAAGTCTGAGAACCTCTGGTCTAAAGCATCTGGAGGCCACCTCATTGTGGAATGTTCTTAGAAGTCTATAACTTCAAACATTCAGCTGAATATCAGAGAAAATTTCCTAACAGAGTATTATGATAGTGGAACCAATTGCCTTGAGAAGTGGTGAGCTCTACAAAACTGGAGGCATTCAAGATAAAGACAGCTATCTGTCAGTCATACTTTAACTTGGTTTCCTCCACTGGGCAGGGAGTAAGATTATGAAACCCCTCCAGACTCATTATTCTATCATTCTACAATTGCCTCACAAAATGTTTCTTAGAATACCAAAGCTGTATAATCAGATGTGTTCCTCATAAGTAGTGACATACACATATGGAAAGAGTTTGATGATGGCATCACATCATTAAGAACTGGTTAATGAAGAACCAGAACATGTGGTTAATGATACAACAACACTGGTTCATTAATATTTCCACATATTTTCCACCTTAATATGATTCATTCTAAAATGCATCTTTCAAACAATGTTATTGTTTTGTACCTTCTGTGTAATGTTGGCCCTCAAAAAAGAGAAGGTATATAAAAATATCTCACTAAGTTTGCACTGCTCAGAGCTATGTTGTTGCTGTCCCAATCTTGGGAACAGATTTCGCTCAGCTTTGCTCTGGCTTGTGGGCTCCAATTGATATGATTGTGTCAGATGTAAAATTCATTCCTGTTAAGGCTTGTTGTACTTGTACCTGTCAGCCAGAGGCTTGTGTCGATTGGAGATAAGTAACATTATCACCTTATTTTCTGTCACTGCAGGCATGGTCCCTTGCTCCCTACTAATAAGCGAGAAGAAACATTCTGAGCTTAGTTACACATCTCATTGACTTCGTGGCATGATGCAGTTTTAACTAATGCTTGTATTTGACTTTCATACATGTTTCTGGGATCCCAGCTAAGAAAGAAAGAGAGAGGAGAGGAGAGGAGAGGAGGAGAGGAGAGGAGAGACAACTATGTTTGAAATTTCACAGGCTGGTAGCTGTGTTAGTCTGTGGCATTCCTACATTAATTTTTTTTGTGGCACTTAAGGACCAGCAAGTTTTACTTGGCCTAAGCTTGTCAGACGAGGTAGGCTGTGGTCTACAAATGCTTGTGGCAACTTAAACATGTTACTCTTGAAGGTGTCACAAGGTTCTTTGTTGTTTCCCCTTCCTGGTGGAAGGTGAAGTCAAGAAAGTTACAACTTTTGTATTAGGGAGGAAAAGAGCAAAAAAGTTTATTTTCACAATTGTTTCAGATCCTGACAATTAATTAATTCCACTTCAACTTTCATTAGTATGCCAATTCCAGACTGTAGGTGGTAGAGTTCTGTACATATATCTTTGAAATAAAAGGAGAATTTTTAAAAAGACATATTTTTAATCTTAATTTAGAAAATTTTGCTTTATTTTATTTCATTTTAAACCTCTTGTAGTTGCACTGTTGTGGAACCATACAAATAGCTGTTTCTCCATTTGAGCTTTTGCCATGTAGGAAAGCAGAAGCTGTCCTTTGGTGGATTTAACTTTTTATAAAATCTTTAATAAAGGTAATATAGAAAGCAACATTTCCCATTTTTGTTCTATACTTTAATTGGAAGACAATGAAGCTGTGCATCATTTCATCATTTCACTATTATTATTTTTAAATGAGCAAATTAAAGCTACCATTTCAGAGCTGGAAAAGTTTCCTTATCAAGAAATGTGTGACATGCATGCCTGATAGACAGAGTCAATCAGCATCAATCAAGAAAGAATTTCAAAACTATATATTCCTCATCACATGATCTGACCTTCAAGTACAAATTAGGGATGTGCACTGTCTTTAGAGAAAATGTGTGAATACGGTCTGAATTTAAGTATTTGTGAATTTCAGAGTAACTATAATAGCACAGCTGCAACCCTCAATGATCCCTCACATTAAACCTTGCACTCACTATAAGAAGTGGAGAAAGAGAAATAAAAATAAAAGAAGTTTCTCATTTGGCAGTATTGGAAAAGGACCTTATGCTCTACCTTAGAAATGAACTTTCCTTGCTGTTCCTGCAGCAAAGTAATTTATTAAATTGTCAACATTCTGTGACTGCAGCACCACTGATTGCACATCCAGGGAAAAGGAATGGTAGGGGGACAAAAAAGTGAAGAAGGTCAGGCCCCTTGCATTTCCCATTTAAGAAGGTAGCAAAGAGGACTACGTATGTGCGTTGCCATTTTATAGTCCTTCACTTGCTCCCTTCTCTGCACCTTGGCATTGGGGCTTTCTCCTGGTGGCTGGAAAAAAAGAAGAGGAAAAATAAAAAGAAGAAAAGAAAGCACCCAGCTCTGCAGAGTGCTGCTGGCCAGAAGCTGTTCTGTCTTGCTTGCACCACTTAGTCTTTGACCTGGCCTTGCTGTTTCCCTATTCACAGGAATGGGGCTTTCCACAAAGAACCAGAAATTCATGAATATCATCATAAACCTGCTCGATGAGTTCTGCCAAAAGGGCACAGATCAGATCAGACTTCTGTTAGCCCATATTCAGGAGTGGGGCAGGCCAAAGGGCCTGTGAAATCCCTTGTATAGAGTCTTTAAGTGCCTAACTCTGCCTATGCTCAGCTTCATGCTCACATCCTGCCTGCAAAATGAAAACACTGATACTTTACTCAGAGGTAGGGTTCCTATAAAGGTTTCCTGAGCTGTTGTGGGAAAAGGTTTCTTCCCCTACTTAGAAATAATACTATGACAACAACAACAAGGGCAGCATTAAATAACATCTCTTTGGACATCTTTCCTCCAAAAAACAAACTGGTTTCTGATTTGAAAAGTGGACCTGAGGGCCAATTGTCTCTGAACATGTGTGGAAAGTTTTCCACAAATGATATAAACATGTCTACCTTTTCAACAATCAATTAATTGTGCCGTCTTATACATCATTATGTCTGAAGGTGATGGGGCCCATAGAAAGGTCTCCTTAAAAGATCTTCAGAGTCCAGGCAGGCTCCTGTGAAAGAACATGGTCCTTCAGAAGGCCTGGACTTGGGTAATATAGGGCATTAAGGGTCATAATGAACACTTTGAATTGTGCTTGGAAACAAGCAGGTAGTTACTAGAGCTATTTTACCAATTTCTAAAGAAGTAGCTGTATCAGTCTGCCTCAGTATGTTGTATTTTGGATTTTTGTATGAATGAGAGTGACAGTGACTAAAAAAGTCCCTTAAAAATTCTTTCGTTCTGGATTACAAGTGAACCAACCTGACATGTGCACAATAAGAATGATTTTAAGTAATGAGGAATCAAAGTGGGATCTCCTTAATTAGTGGCAATCTGTCACTGCAGGTGACATTATCTTCCTTAGCATAATTTGCACATGAGGATTCTGGCCCTGATAGTATAATATAGTGCACCATTTCCTAAGATAAATCCAGTGTTTGACTGGCAGTTGCAATAGATATTTTTCCCCATTGTTCTTCTCCTGTAGCCACCTTGCTACATGAAAAACAAATCCAGAAAGGTTTTCACCCCTCAAGAACCAGTTTTGGGGATTATGCAGTTGTGACACGGGAAGGCAACATTTTTTCCTCCTTTCAGTTCTGCTGGTTTCTACCTTTCTGCTGGGTCCTCCCCCAATTAATTGCAATATTTATAATATTATAAAGGGAAAACAAAAACAAAAATGGAGTAGCTAATGTTAATCATGACTGATCTGATGATACATAGCATGTGTTTTGAAGAATTGCTCTTTCAAGCAGGAGAAGACATCTGTTAGTCATAGCAGATGTTTTCCCTCAGCTACATATTTTGAATCCAGCATGCTTTGATGTGCAACTGGCCATTGGAAGATAAACATAAACTTGCTTTACAAATCTGATTGCTGAGTCTTGATTCTCTCTGATAAAATCACATTTTGGGAGAAATCAGTTAATGAAAATAAATACATATTCCTTTTAATGTGTAGTTTGACCTTAACTTCTGCAGGATTCTGTGGGGGAATGCTTAAAAAAATATTAGCCTAGAGAATTTCAACTCCAAAGGACAATGTAGAACCACGGCAACCTGTTACAAAACATCAATCAGATTTTAAAAGGGCATAGTTTTTAGTATGTTTTTTTATATTTTACCATGGGTTTTCAGCTCCAAAGGATCAAAGCCCTATTTCTCCTCCAGTGAAGTTAACAATGCCACCTACATAATGATTATTCTGTCCACTTCAATATCCAGAATTTCTGTCAGAGTTCCTTTCATTTCCTTTCTTTCAATGCCTGGGATCTCTTGAAGTCATTGAATTAAAATGTGCAAATGAAATGTTAGAACTTTCTGACCTTTACGTAATTGCAAGTTTTTTCTTTATAAAATTGAATGGTAAGGAAGGAAAAAAGAGAAAATTGCAATTCACACAAGCTATTAGCAGTGTTTGCGTTTAGTGAAGGCTGTGTGGGGAAGGCTATAAGCGTAAGAATTAAACAAATTCTGTTCCAGGTTTAAAACCTTTTTCTCTCTCCCTTACAGCTTTTTGCAAAACTATTTTTAAAAAATGCATTATGATGCTAGAACAAATATAAGTTTGAAGAAAATCAATCCTTAAAAACTGAAATTCTGCCTCAAAATTTTAGGGATGATTGACAGCATTGTGGCCAAATGTTCCTTCATCCTCTTGGTTAGATTTGGAAAAGCAATCTCTCAAATGTTCCCTTAGCAAAGGTTTTTTTTTTTTTAATGGAGTTCTACATTGCCAATTCTTATATGGTTGCATATATACCTGAACTATTAAGATTTTTGCCACTTCCACCAGGTCAGATGTCTGAACGGGGAGCTGATTTATCTGAATTGTAATGTGTGTGCTTGTAAATATACCTGCAAGCATCAAATGGCAGGGCTGTGTTTCCATTCTATTTCCCTGTATAATAGTCCCAAGCATGGCAACGATGTTCATGCCAATAGAACTGTTGCCAAGTTACTCTACACTAAATTCTGCTTGCAGCCTAAACAAAATGCCTCTTAGTTCCTTTGTGTTAAAAACGGAGGCTGTGTTTGACTGATTGTCACCTTATTATTACTCTTCTCATGGATTAGTGAATGAGTCATGTTATTATCTTAATTCTCTTTATCAGTGGAATGTGCAGTAAGGGTTATTCCTCTGTCAATGAGCAGAGAAGAGGGATTCAGATGAACCAATGTGATGATCTGCAATGATCAACAACTATGTCCCCATCAGTGTCACTAAGCATTTCTTGAGAGTAATATAGAACCATAGAATAATTGAGTTGGAAGGGGCCTATAAGGCCACTGAGTCCAACCCCCCTACTCAATGCAGGAATCCAAATCAAAGCAAATCTGATGGTTATCCAATTTTCTCTTGAATGCCTCCAGCGTTGGAGTGCTCACTCCCCTCCCTAAGTAATTGGGTCCACTGTCATACGCTCTAACAGTTAAGTGTTTTTTTTCCCTGGTATTCAGCCAAAATTTGGCTCCCTGTAAGTTCAGCCCATTGGATTATACACATGCATCAATACATTCAGTTAGAGCTTCTCCATGCAAGAGGGGATCATTATTGACCTACAATATCTCCCTCTGGATGAAAGATCTCTACTTGTGTCTCTTGGTATACATATTGGAGAAGTTTGCCAAATGTTCAGCCATGGTGGGCCACATGGCAGGACAAAGTTCCAAATAGAGTAGTCCTAAAACGAGTTGGAATTTTTAGCATGTATACATTAATGAAACAGTGACGTCTATGTTGGCTTGGGCATGTCGTGAGAATGGCTGATGGTCGGATTCCAAAAGATCTCCTGTATGGAGAATTCGTGCAGGGAAAGTGCCCCAGAGGGAGACCACAGCTGCGATACAAGGATATCTGCAAGCGGGATCTGAAGGCCTTAGGAATGGACCTCAACAGATGGGAAACTTTGACATCTGAGCGTTCAGCCTGGAGGCAGGCGGTGCAGCATGGCCTCTTCCATTTTGAAGAGACACTTGTCCAGCAGGCCGAGGCAAAGAGACAGTCACGGAAGCAGCAAAATCAGGGAGCTGGACAGGGGACAGATTGTATTCGTCTTCAGTGTGGAAGGAATTGTCACTCTCGAATTGGCCTTCTCAGCCACACTAGACGCTGTTCCAAGTCCTCTATTCAGAGCACATTACCATAGTCTCTCAAGACTGAAGGATGCCTAATCTAATCTAAGGTGGGCCACATCTGATGCTCCAAGCAGAGCATGGGACGTAGAGTGGTTGTGACCTCACTCCCGCATCAACACATGAAGGATGTTAATTATTGGTATTTCATGACCAGAGCAGCAGGGCACACCCCAAAAGTATACCCCTGGCTCAGACTGAGTCCCACTCATTAATTTAAACATCACTAGACAGCCATTTCAAAATGGTAAGGAAATCTCTCTTCTTAGGTCAGTCTTATTGTATGCCTTTGAGAAATGTAACAAATATTAACAGATTGTCTTGCTCTCAGTAAAAAAAAAAAAAAGGAAAAAAGGGTGTCTTGACACATTTAGACACTTCGTTAAAAGAAAGCAAGGTCAATCGCTGCAAGATTTTTTTGCTCCTGCACAAGGATAAAGAGACCAGCATTTTTTTAAAAAAGAATTGTTAGCATCAGACCTATTTTTTCTTTGTTCAAAAGTGTATTATGTGTAAAAAAAAATATTTTGTTCACAAAAGCTGTATTTTGTGCAAACAAATTTCTCAAAAACACAAGTTGTAAAAAAAACACCCCAGTGCTATAAATTGTGTTGTTGTTGTTTTCAAAGAAAATATTGAAATTTTAGAAAGTACACAAAAACCAGAACTGTGCACTGACTCTACAATTGGGTCTATATATATATATGCTGTATATATATATGTGCTGGGGCCAAAATCACCCAGTACTTTTTGTAGGATATTTATATCAAATCCATAACATTGTCCACACTGGTACTTGGATTACTCCATGTCTGTGGAAAAGCTCATTCCTGCCAATAGTAGAATGTAAATAGCTATAGTTTGGGTGGGATCATTATATGATTCCACCAGAATTGTGTCTCTGAAGAATTATGCATTCAGATAGCTTTCCCAGTGTCTCAGCAACTCAAGTGTTCAGGAAAGGTGTTGGGCTTCATGAGGGAGTAAGTTGTCAGTCTCCTTTTGGTGGCGGTGTTATTCTTATGCTTTTATCACATGGGATCTCAAGTATATACAGTCTTAGAACTGCAGAGCTGGAAGGGACCCTATGGATTGAGTCCAGCCCCTTACCAAGGAGGGACAGTGGGAAATCAAACTCACAACCTCTGATTCCACAGCCAGCTGAGCTGTTGGCCAGGAGTTAATTTCTATAGCAGAATTAAATGCTATGATATGAGTTCTGGTAGGAAATAGATTGGTACAAATATAGCAGATAATGTTATTCATATTAAACATAAAAGAGAGAAAACTAAAGAAATACAGTAGAAGTTCACTCATGAGATTACAGAACGGGAAAGCTGTTTCTCTTGTGTGCTCACTCTCCAAAGCAAACAATTTTGTGCCTAGCAGGCTAGGCTTCAGCTGTCCATAACTTGAGCAGATATGAAGTGGCTGCGATATGGTTCCTGGGTTATGACTATTATCATTCAAATTATCCTGACCCTCATAAGAGCAGCCAGCAATCTACATAAAACAGTTAAAATAAAATAATAAAGTATCTGAAAAGTACTGTTTCTGATAGGGCAGAGAGCAAAAGATGTATTTTCCAGAATTACCATGAAGACAGTTCTGGGTTGAACACAATTCCTGCGACTACTATGGGAAACAGAGCCTTGAAAAAGCTGTGTGGCAGATCTCCACTTTGGCAGAAGCAGGGACTCAAGCATCAAGGGTGGGGTTTCTGGAAAGGGAAGTTAACAAAGCTGTTTGGCAAAAAAAGAGAGAGAGAGAGAGAGAGAGAGAGAAAGTGGTTTCAGCAAATCAGCTGATGATTGAGAGGTGTCTTTAGAAGACACCCTCCAAAGAACTACCACTCCCAGGAAGCACTGTGGCAGCTTCCTTTTTCCCGTATTAACTACTGGAAACATAGGCTAACCCTGGCCCAAAATGTAGGTTTGTACATTTGGACCTGTGGACTGGAACTCTCAGAATTTTGCCTGGGGGAGTCTTCGAGAATTCTGAGAGTTGAAATCCAAAGGAAATGAAAGGCACATCCCTAGAATAAAACGAATGAGAGCAGTGGAACTAATGACAACAACAGAAAAAAAGGAACCCCAATTTTTTAAAGAAAACTAAAGCAGAGAAAATGAAGAAGAAGACTTGATTCAGCTAGGCACCCATTTTAGACAAGGAGAACAAAAGGAGAAAACACAGCTTGGCTATGGGAAGCAATAGTCAGCTGTATTCAGCAATACATCTCAAGAGGGGAAATCTTTGCCAGCTGTGGAATATCTTCAGGGTTCACAACTCTTTAACTGAACATAGCCATGCTTATTTTCCTGTGTTTTTGTTTCATTCGTTTGTAGAGTGACTGTTTAGGCTATTTGGTTGAGGTTTGTACTCTGTATATGAGCTAATACTCACTTTTGAGGTG
Source organism: Intellagama lesueurii (assembly GCA_037013535.1). Classification (NCBI taxonomy): domain Eukaryota; kingdom Metazoa; phylum Chordata; class Lepidosauria; order Squamata; family Agamidae; genus Intellagama; species Intellagama lesueurii. The sequence continues at coordinate 66,138,713 of JBAJHW010000004.1, read as the reverse complement.
AGTGGTCTGTGAGCTTTCTTCCATCATATGGGTCTTGTTAGGTGTTTTGACTAGCTGACACTCTACAGCAAAAGCAAGCCTCCTAAGACCATACTAGACAATATCACACAATACTCAGGGAGGAGGGGGGATGTCATCTAGGCTCTGCGTTCAGCAGCCTGATAACAACATAGGACTTGACATGAGTATGTATCTTAACACATATCTTGTTTCCTCTTTTTTAAATTTTCAATGTAAAGAACACATCTTATTCTTTAAAAACAACACCAAAACCATCAACAACAGCACCTTTTCAGCATGTAATTTAAAATTCCAGTACTGGAGATTTGACAGATTTAACCATTTGTTTGTGTGTGAGTGAGTGAGTAAGAGAGAGAGAGAGAGAGAGAGAACTCCTTTGTCAGTTCATACATACTATAAATCAATTTCAATTTTTCTGTAGAAATGAAGGTATAGTGAAGTTTAGAACGGACATACGTACATTTTGTGTATGGATATACTTATAAATATATAAACACATACTAGCACTGAACTTTCACAAGGTCTTCCAAGGTAGCTTAGAATAAAAGCAGTAGCTTAAGTCCAATTGCTAAGGCTACCTAGAGTAGACCCATGCAATCACCTTTAGGAACTGAGTTAATGAGTCTATTCTAGTTAGGACTAGTAAGTGGATTTTGAGCAATAGTATAAACGTTAAAGAAAAATTAAACAAACAGCAGTGCATTCGTGAGTAAAATCATAATATTCATACTCCTACAATTGAACAACAAGCTAAGAAGCACTAAGAGTTTTAAGAGCAGCAGTAGCATTAAAAATTCAGTGCACAAGCCCCAAAGGCCTTCCAAAATAAGATTTTACCAGCTTCTTTAAAGGTCTTGAGCAATTGCAGATCTCCCCAGAAAGAAAGTTCCACAGAGACTTAATTGAAATGATTAGATATTGTAATTAATAATGTCAAATAAACAAACCTAATAAATATCGTATGGTGCTGAGAGCCATCCGTACTCCTAAATAAATGGCCTTCTATCTGGGACTATATATTGCATTTGATGGAACAAATTCATGATTTCTGCTTTCTTTCACTTACATAAATCAGAAAAGACAGAAACTGGAAACAGCCAATATATCATGTAATTGGACTCATCATGTATGCAGAATATACGAGAGAGAAACCACAAATCTGCACAGACTGGGCTGCACTATGAATCACAGCAGTGAGTTAAAAAAAGAGAAGAGAGAGAAGCAAACACTGCATTTGCCGTCTCTCTAATGGTGGTTGACAAAAACTCAACAATGCATGAACAATATATGTGGAAGACTTTGCAGATTCATGTGCAATATGCACAAATGACCTTCTGGAAGGCATTCTGGAGGACAATCTCACTTGTGACAGCCAATGCAGATGAGGCTTCCTGTGCCCCTGATGTCAGACTTAACAAAAATTCATGGTCAGTATTTGCAAAGGCTGCCGCACATAATTTTTTCTGTCTTTCCTAAAGGAAAAGATCAAACAAATCATGAAGCTGGAAAAAGGAGAAGTGGAAAATAAATGTATTTGTTATGTATTTACACAGAGAAAGATCCATTCTGTATCTCCTGAGATTCACAATAGAATGTTTGGTCTTGGAAACTTGTACTTTTGGAAGGCTTGCAATGTTTTGGAGGAAACAGTGCACACAAAACCATGGGTGCATTTAAGTGTGTGTGACTAAAATATGTACAGTTGAAAAAGGCTTTAGTCCATGAGGAAAAAGCCTAGATATATAGTGCATGCATTTGAAAATTGCATAAGGTGTGTATTTGTTGGAAACCTCCACAGAAAATCTGCAGGTGGGAGAAGTGGCTCATAGCCCGTTACACAATGAAGATGGAACAAGAAAGTGATACTGAGAGAAGCACTGAGGAAGACTAGTTGGAAGGTTATAAGGACTTCTACTGACAGAACAGTGAAATCAAACAGAATTCAGAAGAAACAATCATCTCTCTGTAGCACAGCGCCTAAGCTATTCCAAAACTCTAGCAGAGAGCAGGGCACTCTTTTAAAGCCAGTTTCTGGGCAGGAGGACGGCTGTAGAGGGAAGGGAAAAAATGTCTGTTGTGCCCAACAAAACAACATTGGATTTACCTCTTTATTTGTTCCATTATTTTGTTTAATACTTTGTATTGTTAGCCACCCTGTGAAGTCTTGCTGTAAGAGGAGCTAGAAATATATTGAATAAATGCATCAGAACAAACGCACGGGGCCCTTCTCCCCATGCTTCCTGCAGGACCATGTACACAACCCAATTTGCTACAAATAGTGAGCAAGTACACTGTAGCAAAATACATTAGGATAAAATCCTCACAGAATGGGGTACTCAAGGTGGCTCGTATAGATAAGCAAGGACAAATACTGCGAGGGCAGCTAAAAGGCTTGTACGGTCTTCTTGAATCAATCTAACTTGGTGATGGTGGGCGAGGAAGCTTTTTCACATACCATAATCATCATCCAGTCAACATCTGAGCATTAGCAACACCTTGCCTGTGAAAACTTGCCAAAGGGAAATTAAATTTTGCTCCAGAAGTTAAATTCATTTCTAAAGGCTGAAAAACGGGGAGCAGAATCTTATTTTTTCTCTCTAAATAAGTAGTTAATTGACTGATTTGGGGGCATGTTCTCGATACTGGGCTGCACCTTAATTATGGATTCTGGGACACATATTCTGTAGTCCATACAATAATATTGGAAGTTTATAAAGTAATGTCAATCAAAATTATATTTGCAGTGGAAATCCAGCATAAACTGTGAAGCTATAATTGCAATGTTTTATTATACTTTTAATTCATGCATAATATTTGTCCTTATGGCAGTTTTCTATGCACTTGCTTGAGTAATTTAGTTCTGTCTCAAAAAGGGAGGAGGCATCCATGGAATGAAAGGTATCTCTGTCAAGACAATCAGACAAACATGTAAATGAAGCTGCTCTTCCCTGCCCAGTTCTGCCTTGAAGAGGGATTCCCAAATAAATTGAAATTCATCATGAGCACGGAGTGGCCCAAGAATTGTAGCCTCTTTCAACAAACAAAAATGCCTTAACATGAAGATTTCAGAAGACATTTTGATTCACACTCACTATCACACTGGGAAAGGAGGGAGACCCCGAATGTTGTGTCTTGGCAGTCTTGGCAGTGTGCATCCAACTCTCATGATCCCAATCCATGAACGAGTGTCAAACGTATTGGCAGGAGAACAATGAACCTTACGATGGTGCAGATAGTTCTCTTATGCTAGCTTAGCAACTAGCCTACAGAAGGTTGCATTCTACTACAGCATATATACTGCTGAGGGAATGTGTTCAGTTCTCAAACTTACCTTTTGTATATTTATTACTAAAACAAAGATTGCATCCACACATCCACAGAGAAACTAAATTGCCCAATGCTATCTCTGGGACACCTCCTCATTCATGCAGTGGGGATAACTTAAGAGTATCAAAGTAACTTTCATGGACATGTTCTAGATGTTGCAAATGCGATGTGATTAAAGAAGAAGAAGAAATATTGCAAACAATGAGATCAAAACATATCAACTTGATCTGGTGGGACAGTCTGCTGAGAACTCCACAAGCCCTTGAGATAGTCTCACCTGCAGCATGGGATTCAACACATCAATAGCTTTTTTGGCTCTGGCAGTTATGTACATAACTAAATACACAGAGAGAGAGAGAGAGAGAGAGAGAGAGCGCACAAAAGGATAGAGTGGTTGCCCAAAGACACACAAGCAACCCATCCAGCTAGGATGGGAAATTGAAAAGATAAGTGGAGATAGATTTATGAGAGATTTGGTCAGGATCCAGCTGAATATTTACACCACATTGAATAACTCAGTAGTTTAGGTATCTTGCTGTGGAGCCAGAGGTTAGGAATTTGATTCCCCATTGTGCTTCCTGTGACTACAGCCAGCTGTTGTGACCTTGGAACAAACTGCACAGTCCCAAAGTGCCCCTAGAAGAAGGGAATTTTAAGCCACTTCTATGTATTCTTTACCTAGAAAATCCTGGAAAGACTTGCCATAAGTCAAAACTGAATTGACGGCACACGATTATTTATAAGTGCAACAGCATCATCTGAAGCACAACAAAGCTGCCAATTAACCAATCCATGGTTGAATTCCTAGTCATGTACCAGGTGTAAGAATCAAGTCACGACTAGGAGTTCAACCAGGAACTTATTAATTAGTGGCTTTTTGATGCTTTGCACTGTGCCATTGCACTGTTGTCAGTGTAAATATTCAGTTGGATTCTGGCTGTTAAGTATTGAAAGGCAAGACACAAATGGGAAGCAGAGAAGGAAGGGAGAGCTTGAAGGCCAAGCTGCACATTACTGAAACACTTCAGCACCAATGACTCATATCTTTTCGCTATGTCTCTTAACAACGTCTCATTACAGCAGATATGAGATGTAACATTACATTCTTGTACTTGGTGTTTCCTCCTCCCTGTATGACTGCAATGCCACTTGCAGGGACAGACTTGTATCACACATTTGTTTTACAGGATGAGAAACACAGAAGTGACACATGGGAAAGATCACATCCTTAAACTACTGGACAAATTTTACTATAACAGGGAAAATAGCTTAGTAAATGATATTTCAGGTAGACCATAATCTTACTACTATCCCATATTCACAGAAAGAGTTGATGCTGCTCCTAACTTGTAGAAACTGTGACAATATTCATGTGGAGAAAAGGTGCAGCATAGGTGCCTTGTCTGTGACCCAGATGTTTCTTCAAAGTGATGGAAGGACTCAGAATAGAGTGATTCTTGTGCTGCAATTAAGTTTAAGTGCAAGGGGGCAAGGGGAGGGAATGAAAGAGCAAAAGAATCATACTTCACACTCAAACACACTACTTAATTTGAGAAATAAGTCATCACAGCTGCACTCTGCCTGTGAGATATGGTGCCATTTGCTCCAGAAGCTTCTCCTCACTGTATGCCTTGTTCTCCCATTCTGTATGAGATATCTTGGGCTGCATTTAAAGACTTTAACAGAAAATTTGTCAGAAAACATTCACATGGGAGTGTAAACAAAAATGAACAAACAAAACCACTAACCCCTAATTTTATAGCAAGAGTTGAAGAAATGACGTTAGCTAAAACTAGGCTCAGCAATGTACAGCAGCTTCCCACACATCTGCCTTCAGAAACAGCTGGCACCTTCAACAACTTTCTCTTCAAAGGGCATTACCTTACAACCCCAGGGGCAGCAACCTGTGGTCCCCAGCAAGGTGTAATGAAAGCCTTGAACCAACTGTTTGATGCCCTGCACTGCTGCAGTGTGTGGAAACCAAAGCAACTATTAGCCTGACTTTTCACACATCCTCATTTAACATTTCTTATTTATGTGCCTCTCTCATCACAAGTGCATTGCTTGTTAGCGTCACTAGCTAGCCGAGTATCTCTGTCTCTCTCATTTTTCCATATCACAAGACCACTCTTGCTGGAATTTTTTATTTAGTTTGCATCTGTTATACACCAGCCTCTTTTATGATCAATATGTGACAGAATTACCTTCTTGTTTATATTCCCACAACCTTGCATTGGGATTTGGTTGAATCCTCACAGTTATAGCTTCAAAAATAAGCCAAGAAGGAATTTAAGAAGCTGTGCATTATTCAGAGTCACAGAGGAGGCTTTGTTTTATGACGGAAATGTTCTCTACCTAAGGTCCTATCTCACATGTTTCAAAAATCCATCAGGATGAGCCACGTCATGTCCTTTTATGGTTCTCTGACATAAGAAAATCTATTTGGGGAGGGAATATCTTATTATGGGAAATACATCTTGTAAAAGTGATTTATGGTAGTAAATAAAAGTAGCAGGTATAAAAAGTTTACTCATTTATGTACTTACATGATAGAGGAGAATAAAAAGGGATCATGTTGTGTTTTTATTGTATTCTGTGGTTGAAATATATCACTGTGTAAAATAAAAGTTAATCTTGGTGGGATATGATTATCACACAGATAAAAATGCTGGGGATTTGATCTAGTTGTACTATTCCATTGAAAACAAGAAGTCTGTAGAAGAGTAAAATCTGCATGTATTCACACTGACAGGTACTTGGAATTATAAGAAATCCTATTCAAAGTTCAAACATTAGTTTTCCACATAGCTTCTCAAAAGCTACGAAACCGTGTGATAATCCTTCTAATTATGTCACTTTTTAGAAAGGCTGGAACCTAAAGTAAGTGAACTTAATGAGTTTTGTGGAAGAAAAGTGCCCACTGCCCTCCCTTCCTTCCATCTTCCACCACCTATGCCACCCAAAATCTCTCCAGAGAACTGGGAGTCCTTACTGAAAACCATGTAGGACAGGGAGTGGGAGGCTGCTGAGCAGATGATGGGATGAGAAACTTTGCAATAGCTTGAAGCTCTTGATTCCCATTTCAAACACAAAGGCCACCTACAGCTTAGTGTAACTAAGATGCAAGCAGAAGGAGTCATGGAAAGGAGTTGAAAGAGACGGTGTAATCCTATCGGTCACTTACAGGAAGACAAGTATTGTACATTCTGAAGCAGGCTGGAGACTGAATTCCTAAACAGAGTTAGATTTAATGAAACCTACACGCCTCCCTATCTTCTTCCTGAAGTAGGGATGTGAAAAATTGTCCATGTCTTTCTCTTTGGGTTTCTCACTATCCTACTGGTATTCACATCATGTCTCAATTTCTCTATTAGGTTGCAAATGCATTTTTCCTCCTCATCTGGAAACTCATGCTTGATTTTCAACGTTTTTGTACACTTTTTGTAGTGTATGCACTCTGCATGCCATTTAAATTGACTAAAGAGTGTTTATGGGCATTCATTTTCAGTCATGTGCATGGCTGAAATGTTTGCCCTTCCATCACAAGCTTCACAAATTTGTGGACTTCCAAGACTACGATTTGCAAACAGGGTATTTCCATATGGAAATGTGAAACCAAAATTTTTTATCTGATTCCCATTCCCACATTATGCTTTAGAATTATGTCTCTGTATAATTTCCCAATACTTCCACTTATCTCACTTGCTTAATGAGAACATAACTCCTTACCGCCACTTATCTCCCTTTATGCAAACATAACTCCTTAACTGTGGCATCTGTTTGCAAAGAGCAAGCACATTCTCTAGAATTACATGGATTTTAAGACTTGACCCTGTTACCCTTTTAGCCAAATTCTGTTCTTCTGCTCCGGGTTACAGCTCTGTGTTATACATTCATGTGAAGGCTCTCATTGATATCAAAGGGGACTCTTCAGGTGGGCAATGAGAGTAGAATATGCAAGAGATGGGTGTAGTGCAGATCAGAGGGAAGATTGTAATTGCCTACTGTGTTAATTAAAATTCAACACCTGTACACTGAGAAGCTTATTCCCTATGTGGTGCATAGAATTTGGCAGCACAATTTTGATTAGAGTATCGTAGCTTTCCAGTATGTATTATTTGCATGAAAACATTACTGTAAGCCTCTTCTTTATGAATTTAGATGCAACTTCTTTTGGTTGTTTTTGTTTTTTGTTTTTTTGAGGGGGGGAGTCACAAATCAGACTTTCAGCCATACACACAGTAAATCCATAGCCAAAGGCTTCCCTTGGGTTCTTCTCAGAATATATCTTGTCACCTTATGAAAATCCTCTGAGGTCTCAGGATGCTTTCCCCCAAAAAAACAGACTACAGATTGAGTCTGCATCATCCCATGACTTTACTTTTTGTTACTTGCAGCTCCTTAATCTTCATTCTCCTAATAACCAGAATTCTCTGGCCAGTGCACAGCTTACACTGGCTGAAATGCAATAATAAAACAATAAAACAATGCCTAAAGACTGCAGATTATAAAACCAAGATAAAATTGGCAGGAAGGATAATGTCTGCAACAAGAGTATAATCTGAAGAATGAGAGACAAAAATCCTTGCAGGAATTACAACATTATTATTGTTACTGGCATGGTTGTGTGAGGAATTTCCTAGTGCTCATGACACAGTTATATGAATCAGTTTCTTATGGGTATCAAGGCATAATCTTACAGAGGGCACAATGATATATCTGAACCAGCTGCAAAGCATATGGAGGCGAGGAACCACCGTACTGCTGCTTGTCAAGAAGACGTTTGATTAGAGCATCAAAAGAAGGATGATGCAAAAGCCTTTCAAGTCCAGCAATTTGTTCCCACTGAGGTCAGTGAGATGCCCTTGGAAAAGCAAAAAAAAAACAGGACATGAAAGCAGAGAACACTCCACTGAAGACCAACGTGAGTTCCTGAACATCATGGACTCTTCAAACCAGACAAGCAATACTGCATGCTGAGGAAAGCATTCACCAGGAAAGGGGGGGGGGGGGACACTATTGATTTGGCTTTGATTTGGCTGAAACTGGCTGTTCCTGGTGGTTTAGCTAAATTTTTGATCCCAACTGTGATAGAGGCTGGTCATGCTTCAGTTGCCCTGCTTGTTTTCCCTGGCCAAATAGAGACTCTTTGAGTTTTAAAAGAAGGCAGAAAGGGGGAAAGGAGGGCCCCCGAGAGTGCTGGCTACCTTTCATTAAGGGAGATGGATGATGAATTCCAAACTACTGGCTGAAGAGGGGACTGAAACCACACCCATCCCCCACAAGTGTTTTTCAGACTGCAGACTACAGCTATCTCCCGTTAAGAAGATGTGCCTGGCCCCCAACAGCAGCCATGAAACTTTGGGACTGTTATATAAACATATAATTTTGCAGCTGCTCACAAGAATTTGGTGCACAGCCTGCAGAAGCTGAATTATCATTAAAAGCTTGCTTTATTTTTTGTTTTTTGTTTTATTTTCTTAATGGTCCAATAAAGGTATCACCTGTTCCTGCATTTGTGTCCCACTGTTTTTGTTATTCAAAACACTCCAGAGATGGACTATAGCTATCCTTGATCAATATAACTATCCACTGAGAACCCTGATTTGTTGTTAATTTATCTATTTCCCCTTTAAAGCTTTGCAGCAAGCTAAGGGATGTGTGTGGGGGTGGGTGTGCGCGCGCACACACACGTGCGTGCATGTACACACACATGCAGAGCTTGGGTGAGTTATTCTTTAGGACTTGTGAGCATACTGAGTATTCTGGGAACAGTTTTTTAAATCTTAGAAACTTCTGATTCTCTCCCCTCACAAAAGTCCCAAGGCTTTGTGCAATCCCCTTCAATCAGGGAGGAGGGGCTTGATGGTTGGTAGCGATTTTCAGAAATTAAAGAGTTCCACAGTCCCATTTAATTTTCAAAAGACGTATGCTGCATAAGTCCCATTATTATGCATTTGTCTTGTTTTACATCTCTTGATGGAATGTTTACACAACCAGACTTGGAAAGAATTGAATGCCAAAATGGGTCATAAATCATTGAAGAAGTGAAAGGCAACCATACACCACTGTCCGTTAGAGCCAGGGATGAATGTTTTACTGTGTGATCTCTGTATTGTACCTCGTGTCTGAAGAAGTGGGCAAAAGACCACAAAAGCTTGTACTAAAATATAACAGTAAGTATTTAAGGTGCCAGGGTATTTTTTGTCTTTTTTGTTTTGTTTCTTTTTGTTTTGCCTGACACACTGAGATAAACTGACCTTTCAAATAATTCACCTCTGAGTTTTGCAGGATTTGGTGGTTATGATCCAATCTTTCTTTTTATTTAAAACATTTTATGCTTCTGTAACCCTTCTGAAAGATTGACGCATTTAAAGACACAATGGGTGAAATCCAATAAGTCTAAAATAGAGTATGCCCATTTAATTAATGAAACTTACAGAGTAATTGATTCAACATGTTTCTAACAATTCAGTGGGACTACTCTAGTTGCCACTTATGACTGGATTTCAGCTAATATGCAAAAACAGTAACACTGTTAGTATACATATATATATATGTACACACATATACACACACACACACACATATATATGTATATGTATATATGTATATATGTGTGTGTGTATATGTGTGTATATATATACATAAACATATATACATATACATACATACATATATATGTGTGTATATATATATACATGTATATGTATGTGTGTGTGTGTGTGTGTGTGTGTGTGTGTGTGTATATATATATATATATATATGTATATGTATATATATGTATGTATGTATATTAGAAATGGCAGAAAATGCTGAATTTGATGATTTCAATGAAAATAATGCTTTTGCAGCTTCTGAAATTCTTTGTAAGAAGAAACACAATTCAACCCAAGAATGCACTATTTGTGAGAACTACAGGATATTTCAAAGACAAGCTGTTTTCACTTTAAAGGTTTTGTATACAGGTCTTCCTTTTCTCTTGGTAGTCTACTGAAAACCATGATAATAAGGGCCTGGTCTACTCTCCTCTTTTCGTACAGTGGTAAATCAGGTCCCCAAAGCAAACTTAGCACAGCTTAGGGATGCTTTTGCCACAAGCAGGTGAGGTAACGATGTGCCCTATAAATATGATGTCCTGGGGGAAAACCCTTTTTGTCCCACCCTAGTTCTGACCCTGATTGGCTGGGAAAAATAGCTTGAGATTAAAACATCAAGAACTAAATATGGAGGAAGTGAAACTGACAGGTTCACCCATCCAGCCAAAGACTATTTAGCTCTGAATTCCAGTGTGTTAAATCATTTTTCTGGTGCTGGATTTGGGTTGATACTTTTGTTTTTGTTGTCTGCAGTTACAGAGAAAACAGATATAACATGAGTCTCTTCTCTGTGTTAGGTGTTAATTTATCTATTAAATCTGTCCCATGCAAATATTTGGGACGTTTGTTCAGTGTTTTTCCCCCACTCAGGATCTCACTTATTTCAGCATATATTTGACACAAAAGCCTTGAAACTAAAAATATTTGAATCTCACTGAATCGCCTGATAACACCTGGTTGTGCAAAATTAAGAAGAGAGCTGCTTATTTTTATTTGTTATTTTGCTCCCTATTCAGTAGTGTGTGCATAAATATCCATGGTCAAGTCACATGTGTTTCTTCCAAAGATACGGTGGGTGTCTTGCACATAAACCATAAGCCCCTTGCATAGACTGAATAAATCTTTTATGTCTATGTTTTCTCTGTTCCTCTCATGGTTATCATTCAATGCAGCAATGACAGCAAAGAACACCTGATTTATTATTCTCTGAAGCACTACACGTATATTGAACATACTCTATATGCTAATGCATCATGCCCGAACAAACCTATGTGTATGTGTGCGTTGAAATTAAGGGATCTAGTTTGCCACCTCTGGACATCTGTACACTCCCTGAGGCATCAAACTGCTTGAGCCTCAAGGTCCTGATAATATGAATAATGAGCAATATTAATGTCCCATAGATCTAGTTACTCATGAAAGGCAATTCTTTGCAAAGAGACAGAATTACAGACACAGAGATTTTCAAATGAATATAGGTATTGTAAAGAAATATACTTCTGGGCTTCTCAAATATGGCAACAAAACAAAAGGCCCTGTCCTGCATCTGTTATTTTATGACTAGAAGTTGTGAGAGAGTAGTGCGAAGAGAAGTGGGAACAGTGCTTCCTTATAAATTGGTGTGGGAAACTGGTTACTACACTAAATTTCAATCCTTCATGCTCTCATCCATTGTGACTCGGTCTTTGGCTGTGTGTTCCCAGTATATTAGTGGTTCTGGGTTTGATCAGTGTAACTGTGCTACCAATGCTCACACTTCAGAATCTGTACCTGGGATTTTTTCTCATTCAGTGACCACTGGAACACCCCTGGAAATAAGAAAGCTGAACGGCTAACACTGGCTGGTTGAGATAAGTATTTCCACATAATCCAAGTGGGAAGGTAGACCCATTTGGTTCCTCCCATAAGCTGCAGCTTGCTTTATTTTCAATAACTTTTGGAAGGAGAGATATATATAACAACCAGCTTCCAACTTTGCTTTGGGGTCTTTGGGTGCTGAGTGTGTACAAATGCCTAAAACTGAAGTATGGTCCAGGAGGAACTACTTACAATGGTGGAGTTCTTGCAGCAGTATTAGTAGGGGGGAAAACATCAGTGTTATTCCCTGCAACCATCAATCAGCACCACATTTAATAAAGCGGTGTTACTCATCATATATGTGGTTTGCATTCTTCTCAACTATTTCTTCTATCTCTGAGTGGCTTTGGCCTCAGACTCAGATAGATGGTTTAGTCAGAGAACTGGTTCATGGAGAGGACTAATTGTCCCTTTCTCAACCCAAGTTATCCATCCAAAATTGTAGGCTTTCTGAATATGCTGGAAACATAAACATCAAAAGACTGAATCATAGATTTCCTGAATCATTTGTGTGTAGTTTGCTCAGTCCGCTGGTGAGCTCTTCGGCAGCGCAGGCTACCATTATCCCATTCCCGGGATAACGCGAGACATCACAGTCTCGCAAGAGTGATTGGAGAAAGAGGAGGGGGAGCGTATTTAAAGGAAAGCTCCTCCTACCTTGGGCCTCTTCCTTTTCGGCATTGAGAGAAGGAGGACGGAGAGCTGCAGCCGGAGCTGTTTTTCTTGCTGCATCACTCACGGTCACCATTTTGGACGGGGGGGGTTTGCATTGGCGCCCCCCCCCCCACGGTTTGATTATTGTGCTTCGGCTTTGAGGGCCATTAGCACAACATTGTTTATGGGACAAATAGAAGATAAATAAGGAGAGGAAGGGAAGGAAAAGAGTGGCTGATGGGGTGCAGCGCAACCGTTAGGCCGGGCCGGCGTGCCCGCTGGGCTCCCGGGTGGAGGCACCCTGCCTTCACCATTGTTTAAATAATTAACAAACAAACAAACAAACAAAAACAAAACAATCATCGAGGAAGATAACAGAGGGATTATGTGAAGTGGGGTCATTTAAAAAAAAACAGTGGGCGCGTGGGCGTCAGACCCCCCCCCGACCTTCCTCCCACCCCACTGTACAATATTATTTCATTAGCTTGATTTAACAGTTAAAAAAAAAGGTTTATTTATTGTCGCTTGATCTAATTGTTATAGTTCTGGGATAGCGTTAAATCGGCAGTGGGGGGGTCTATTGAGTTTTATCATTTTGGGATAGTTAATTAATTGGTGATTAGTGTTGTTGGTTGATAGATAAAGTAAATTAAGTATATACTGTTCATTGATAGTTTATTACAAGGGTAACATTTAATTACACTGAATATTATAGAATTGGATTAATTACATTCGATAGCTCGATTCTTTTAAGTATCTTAGTTTTAAGTATTTAAAATTTGCTGGCCTTAAGTGTTAATAGGAATTTGAAATTGGCAGTTAACTTGGTGGTTGATTGTGGATGTACAATCCTAGCACCTCATGCTTTAGAGCTAGGACGCAGAGAAATGCCAATAAGGACTCCGGAAGTAACAGAAAGGCTTCCGGGGGCGGGGGTTCCCTTAACAAAGAGTCCCAGCCCAGTTAAAGTTGAAGTTTTGGGACGCTGGTTGGAGGATTGTCCGCGGCCAGCAGATGCACAATATTTGTTTGAAGGTTTTATGTACGGTTTTAGGATACCAGCATTGGGTGAGCGTAAGGCGTTTTTTGCCAAAAAATTTAAGTCAGTACGTGGCATGGAAAGTGTTGTCCAGCAAAAGATTAGAAAGGAAGTGGCTGAAGGTAGGGTTTTAGGGCCATACAAACATCCCCCATTAGAGGGAGAACCTTCGGGTATCACCCTTGGGCGTGGTACCCAAGAAAAATAAGGGCAAGTATAGGCTTATTCACCACCTGTCTTACCCTGAGGGGGAGTCGGTGAATGATGCCATACCACAGGAGCTTTGTACAGTGCGCTACACCTCTTTTGATGAGGCGGTGTGCATGGTGCACAGATGTGGAATCGGTGCGGAATACGGCATTTCGTATTCTTCCGGTTCATCCTTTACATTTTGACCTCTTGGGGTTTTATTTTCAGGGCTCTTACTACATTGATAGGGCCCTGCCAGTAGGTTGTTCTGTCTCCTGCACTGCATTTGAGTGGTTCAGTTCATTTTTTGAGTGGAAACTCAGATGTAGGGTAGCTTGCAGAAGCACGGCCCATTGTTTAGTTGATTACCTTTTTTGTGGTGCTGCCAATACTGGACAGTGCGCATTTATTTTAGAAACGTTTCAGGCATTGGCCTGGGAACTGGGAGTTCCCTTGGCTGAGGAAAAAACTGAACGGCCTGTGACTTCACTTACCTTTTTAGGGATTGAGCTGGATACTAGGCAGCAAGCTTCCAGCCTGCCAGAGGATAAATTAGAGGCTCTTAAGGAGCGAATCCAGCTCCTGTTAGGGAGTAAGAAAGTGTCCCTTAAGGAGCTACAAGAGATTGTAGGCCATTTAAATTTTGCATGTAGGGTAATCGCTCCAGGTCGTGCCTTTTTGTGCCGTTTGTGCGGGGCCATGAAGAGACTTCATTGCCCTTTTCACAGGACTAGGGTGACTAGGGGTATGAAGCAGGACCTGCAAGTGTGGAGCCAGTTTTTAGAGGAATTTAATGGGGTGTCATTCTGGAGGTCTGACCTGCTACTTAAGTCGGAATTCCAGGTTCAGGCTGACGCAGCTGGTTCATTAGGTTTCAGAATTTATTTTAAAGGGAGATGGTGTGCTGGGCTGTGGCCCGAAGAGTGGCACCAGCAAGGTATCACTAGGGATCTCACCTTTTTAGAATGTTTCCTGATAGTGGGTGCCTTGTGGCTGTGGGCGCATGAATGGGCTAATTCTCCAGTATGCTTCTGGTGTGACAACCAGGCAGTGGTTCATATAGTGAACAACCTCACATCACACTCAGAACGCGTTATGGCACTTGTGCATGCTTTCACGTTACGTGCCTTGAAATTTAATGTTCTGATCCAAGCAAAACATATCCCGGGTTTGGATAACAGCTTGGCTGATGCCCTATCACGCCAACAGATCACTCAGTTCAGGGAGTTAGCCCCAGGTGCCAGCGAACTTCTAGAGAAGCTACCAACAGAGGTCTAGCAAATTGGAGGGATGACGCTGAGAGGGCTATAGGCTTGGCCCTGGTACCGAGGACGCGGAAGGCGTACCTAGCAGTGAGTACAGAGTTCCTGGAGTTTAGGAGATCGGTGGATTTGGAGCTGATCTGGCCTGCTCCTGTGGAACACCTGCAACAGTTTATAGTGTTTTTAAATAGGAAGGGATTAGCACCGGGATCCATCCAGGGTAGGATGTCAGCGTTAGCTTTTCATGCTAGGATCCACAGCTACCAGGATTATACCTCCGACCTTCATATCAAGAAAATGATTGAAGGTTGGAGTAAGGAATGGGGCTGGGTTAGGGACTCTAGAACACCAATATCCCCGGCTCTGCTGGAAAAAATTTGCCAGCTATTGCCAATCATTTGTAGGGATGCATATGAGGCTGCACTATTTCAAGCAGCTACGTTGCTGACATTTTTTGGCGCATTAAGGATTAATGAGGTGGTAGCTTCAGGTAGAGGGGATGCGTCGAAATTGGCCTTACAATGGCACGACGTAGCACTGGCTGAAGATTCTGTGCAGGTCCACATCCGTCAATCCAAGGTGGATCAGCGAGGTAGGGGAGCAGATCTTACTTTAGGTACTTGCTTGATAGCAAACCTTTGCCCGGTAAAAGCAATAGGTACTTATTTAAGTGTCAGAGGACAGGGTCAAGATTATTTTTTCATACATAAGGATGGAACACCTTTAACAAAATATCAGTTTTGGAGAATCACTGATTTAGCATTAGGTAAAGTAGGTGTTCACGGTCTGAGGTTCGGAACTCATTCATTTAGAATTGGGGCGGCATCAACTGCAGTCGCCCTAGGTTATCATCCTGATGACATCAAACAGTTGGTGCGCTGGCCATCCAACGCCTATCGAAGGTATGTTCGGACACTCCCTCACATCTAGGCAGGTGCCTGGTTTTTGTCTTTGCAGGTCCGCTTTTACAGGGGAGCCGGTGGCAAGTCATGATAGTTGGCCACAGCTTCGTTTTCTGGGCAGCGAGGTATGCTGCCCAGTTGGCGTGGGGGAGCGATTTGGGTCTCGGAGAGAGAGCCCAAATTGTTTGGAGAGGAATCCGTGGACTGTTATGGAGCCAATTATGCAGGGCGGCTGCATTTGGCAGGCAACCCCCAGATGTGTTGGTTATACACCTGGGAGGTAACGACCTGGCCAAGCATGGTGGCAAGGCCTTGGTTTTGGATGTTCTGCGAGACATCAGATGGCTTAGGGCAACGTACCCTACGATGAGCATTATTTGGTCTACGATCATCCCTTGGCTTGTTTGGCAGGACGAACACCAGGTACAGCGTGTTAACACTGCGAGGAGGAGTGTTAACAGAGAAGTGTGTAGAGCGATATGCCTTGGATTGGTGATTGGTCACCGGGAGATCCGTGCTACCAGGCCTGAGCTCTTTCGGATGGATGGAGTACACCTCTCTGATAGAGGTTTGGAGATATTTTTGACAGACCTCGGGAGGGGCTGCTTTTGGAGCTCGAGAGGCTCGATGGGGGGCAAGGGCCTTAAGCGTTGCTTGCCCCTATGCCATGGCGGGTAGTGCAGATAAAACAGGTTTCGGTGAGTCCCCTCACAACCACAGGTAAGGTATAGCTCATCTGATCTCCCAGCGCTGTGGATCGTGCGATTACAGTGCTTGGGGGAGAAGATCAGCTGGGGCCACTCCCGGACCAACAGTCAACAAGAAGGAGGGGACTTGAGGTCCAGGGGTGGTCAAATTTGGGCCGGCCAGGTTCTCGCTGTCTTTACGACTGCGAGATCTTGGGGCGCGGGACTCGCCCATAGTTTGGTAGGGGTCCGGTGAGATCCCTCTGCATAACCTGATTCCGCACTACAGCAGGACCCCCCCTTTTTTCCCCATTTGAGGATAAATATGAATATTTCATAAAGTGTGGCCCATGTTTATTCCATAACAGTTGTCTCGTGTCTTATTCCAGGGTAAGTGGATAATGAGTTTTATAGGGAGCCCAGATGGCCCTTGTTCAATATTTGCTGCACTACTCAACATCACTGATGCAACAGGGGAAATGGGTTTCCATTTATAGTTGATGGCATTCAGTATTGGGAATTTTGAAATATAAAAGGGGGTATATATAGGACTGGTCAGTTGATTAATTGGCAGGCTCTGGTTTTTCTACCAGAAAAAGGGTAGCATAAAGCGTGCTGCAAATATACTTTTACAACCATGTTTCAATTGTGCTGTAGTTTTGTTCAATGTTGTATGTATACAGAAAAGTATATCACAGGTGGGCTGCAAAATATGATTTTGTTCTTGTTAGGTACACCATGTACAATATGCCTACCTAAGTAATAAGCCAATTATTACAGTGTGATTTATCAGGCTTTCAGGCACCTACTAACTTTCACTGAGATATGTAAATGCAGTTCTGTTTAAAATATTTCCTTAAGTGTTTAAAGATTTCAAGAGATGTCACATTGCCCCTTAGGGAATGGGAACTAAAACTATTCAGTCTTAAATGTACAGAACATCCTTAGGTATTAAATGTGTCCTTTTTTATTACAACAGAAAGTTCACATTTCTTGAATTAAATATTGTAGGTTTATCTCCTTTTATTCTGAATCTCACTTCCCTAAAGATAAGTTTGCTCATCTCTTTGTTATGTATTCATACACACACACACACACATATACACAACAAGCTACTGTAGCCTTAGGATGTATCAGTACATGAACTTTTTCGGCTGATGGTTCATTTCTTTTATATCAAATTGTAAGTACAGGAGAAATTGTCTGGAACATTTAGAAGGACAATTTCACATCAGAGGATCATGCAGCATTTGATCCTGCATGAAAAGATATAAAAGCTATTCCTTGATGGCCCTATTGTCATCTCCATCAAATATGTGAATGAATAAAAATCTCACATGTGTGGCTTGTTCAACTGAGAAGCATCAACACATTTTATCCACCCCACCTCATCCTGCTGATGTGCTTAAGTGTACCAAACTGGATATGCATCTTCAATTAGGCATAGTGAAACAGATTTTATATGGATTATTCTTGCCTGTCTGAAAGATCAAGGATCCTGAAGAATGGTGTAAGTCTTTGCAAGTATTGAGTCCCACAAGTATCAGCAGGCCACAATCCTGTTGCATAACTCTACCTGCTCAATGGAAATGATGTCATTGGTAGTGGCAGGTTGCCACTGATTAAACACTGCATTTTGCAAATGGCCAACAAGCAATGAGACAAAGTTCAGTGCATCCTGATATTGAAAAGGGAAGTCTTTAATCAATGGTAATCTGCCACTGATTATGACATCATTCTCATTGTGCAGGTTAAATCCCCTCAACAGGCTTTCAGCCCCAGATTATAAAACAGGCAATAGATTGTGTTGTTTAGTTAAGATAACAGAAAATATAGAAAATAATGGAAACCATTTTCTTTAACAAGGAGCTAAAAAGATGGCAGATTAGGCCATAAAACAGAAGGTTTGCAAGCAGGCCAACTGAGGACTGCAGTCAGGAAAAGAACATTATTGAAGAGAGATGTCAATATTTTTAAGGAAATGCTGAATTATGGGAAGTGGACAAGGAATTACAGGAGGCTGTGTGGACTTTAGGAGATACATAATATTCAAGTAAGGGGCAGTAGACAGCTAGTTCTCTGAAGGCCTCAGACATATTTATTGGCTATCACACTGTTGGGTGACATTTTTTTGCTCATTGGCATATTTGAATTAGAGCTGGCAACCAAAGGTTAACATTTTCCCACAATAAGGAATAAATGGTTGCTAGTTCACTGACATTAGCTTGCTAGAAAAATCCTACCATAAGTGGTATTATAATGGACTATTATTCATAAGATCACTTGCTTTAATATTTCCATCATTACCTTGCTTTTACCATCAGAGAGAGAGAGAGAGAGAGAGAGAGAGAGAGTAAAAACAAGGAAGTATATGTATATGAGTGAATACGTAAAAGGAATTTGCCAACCAAATACCACCATATAGATTACACTTCCCACCCAAAGTGCACCCTTGAATTCCTCAAGCTACAGAAGAGTTTATTTATTTATTTAAATTATTTTTACCCACCTTTCTCCTTCAAAAGGACTCAAGGCAGCATACAACAATTGTTGAGTCTTTGTAGAAGGTGCCAAGAAACAAGGCTTATGGTGAACGAACTCATTAATTCAATCAATCAATCAATCTTTATTCAAACCCAAAAAGAACATGCCTATTGTAGCAAAAGCATGACAACTTGGCCATGTCGATTCTGAGACCAAGGTTGCAGGCTATTTGTCAGTATTGTCATCTTCATTCTCAGCCTCAAAGCAGAAAGATAACAAAGTGTGGCCAGAAATCAAGTTGGAAAAAAAACAAAAACCCTCTATTTTCTCCCCCATGAACTGCAGTCAACAAACTCCCTGCCAAATGTAGTCTCCTTCTCTCAATCTCAGTCCCTCTCGCATACTCAAGGATTTGATAAATACTTGGAAATAGAGACCAGCAGTTTTCCGAGGAGGTCAAGCAGAGTATTTGCATAGGTGGCAAACTGAGACTCAAATTATAGTTAGGACATTATTAAAAGCAGAGCTCCCTAAGAGGTAAAAAGCAAAGAAGGAAAGTGTGCTGCTTATATACCATCCCATAGTGCTTAAAACACTTTCTGGCAGTTTACAAGTTAATTATGCAGGCTACACATTGCCCTCTCCCCAGAGAGGTACATGATACATGACGGTCCTAACAAAGTTTGTCTCACTCTGCAGATTTCAAATTACATTGGTTTTGTTTTGTGATTGGTCACTGGGAGGTAAATATGGGCTTCACTTGAAAATTCTCAGGCACTGAGGTGGGAAAGATCTGTGTTGCTGAAGGGAAAACATATAATAGAAGAAAATATGGACTTCCTTTAACTGGTGATTTGATCCTGAGTATCCCTTCCTCCAGTGCTACACAGTGTTCTAACACAGAATGTTCAGGTATTATTCAGGGATAACATGCATTCCCACATTCCCATTACCCTTTTAACTCTGGAGAGATAATCGTCTGTACTTAAACATTCCAGCCATTGGGATTAGCAGAATATTTTTTTTACTAATTTCATAATTTCTTATACCTAGAGTGAGCTAAGCTACTGTTTAAATGAGATGTGCTTTTGATTAAACAGATGCACAAATATGTAGGACAATGACTGGTTCATGTATACGTGTAAAAATGTATTTGTCCTCTTGCACACATTTTTAAAAGTGCACAAAAATAATATGGAAATAAGCAAACTTTAGGTTTTGGGGACATTTGTCTATTTGAAACTGTACACACACACACACACACACACACACACACACACACACAAATGTGGATATTTTCCTGAAAAGGAAAAATCTGAATGGCATAGGATGGATTTGGAAGTACTTAACGTGGAGGCTTAAGCAGACTTGACATCCCTAATGCTTCCTATTCTTATTTTTCCAGGAATTTTAGACTTCCTTCTCATCATTTTAATTTCCTCACAAACATTGATCCCTTTTCTCAGGATGTAGCTGACCTGCCCCCCCCCCCCCCATGGCCTTGCCTTTGTGCTGTGCACAGCAAATGCATTTAAATTTAGATTTTTAAATAAACTGATGAAAGGAAGCTACATACCTATATTTGCTACTATGGTCAAATTGAAGAATTGAAATTCAAATATGCACATCTAAATTTTAAAGAACTGGCATCTTTTATTCTTCTTGGAAGTCTATTCTAATTCTACATCTGTGAAAATCACTGGGAGCTTTTCCATTACCTTTAATTGGAATTAGATAAGGGCCTAATGAATAGCTACTCTTCAGCATTTATTTAGTGTGTCACTTTTGAAGCAGAGAAGTAAATACAGTAATTTGCATTTTAATACTTTCTTCTAAATATCACCTTACTGTAATAACTGTTTTACACATTTATGTTTAACTATACAGCTTCATAAATAAAGAAGGTTTATAAATGTAACCTCTGTTAGGGAAGTAACTAAAATATGAATAGTGGAGATGGAAATGTTGACAAACTATTCAAACTACTATCAGGGGAGCAGCAAAACTGAGGAGAGCAATGCTATACAAGAAGGCTTTCTGCCCACGCCTTTGGATTCAGACGAATGAACTGTAAGTAGAGTTTTCAAAACCAAAAACAGATACTGAACATGGACATTACAAACAAATAGGGGTGTGGAAATACCATCCTGTTTGATTTGTATTGAATAATTTGTCCTACATCACTGCATTAGTTCACTTTGGGGGTGGCCTGACTCTGTTTGTACTTGGGTTTGTGAAAGCATTTGTATGTTTTCAAAAGAGGGAGAAACGGAGGAAACTGAAAATAGGTAAATTAAAGTCCTGTGATCTGAGATTGGGGAGGAGGGTGTGCTGCTCAGTACCCTCAACTACTACATCAACATCAGTACACAGGTAAAGCTCTCATGTTGTTGTTGTTATCCTCCACTTCCCTTCCCTTCCCCCTGCTGAGAGCCAAGCACTTTGGGTCTTGCCATCTTCCCATCCTTCCAAGAATTCACCCTACACTGGCTGGGCATTGTTGCCCAGCTGATATTTATCCATGGATCTTCTCAAACCAAAGGTGCTGCTGCTGCTGCCAATGTTTCTGATCTGCTCACATCAGTTGGTGCTCAGGCAACACTTGTCCCAGGATCATAAGAAAAGAAACCTCCTGATAGCCCACATCTCCAATCTGCCAACCTGGAGGGAATGTGTGGCCCAACTCTTTCACATTTGTGACAGTCAGCTGGTGGCCCCAAGCCATAGTGCAGGAAGAACACACAGCTGCCACTGAGTGATGAAGAACCATAACTTGGAAACATGGTGTTTGGTGGTTTGATTGTTTGTTTGGGTTTTTATTATTATTATTCAGATCACAATTTCCTGGGCACAGGTTCAGAACCAAAACAAATCCCAAACCAGTCTTGTCCTCCCACTGTCCGAGCCATTGTACATTCACACATATACTAAATCATAAAAGTATAGTCTTAGTAAAGTCTGCAGCTGCCTAAAATAGGAAAGGAACAAAATTCTCAAATATGCCTAATCTAATGAATAGAGATTGATCACCTTCCCATTCCCAGGCCAAGACACAAAATGGGCATGGATCACGAGGACTAGGTAATATATCATAGTTGATCTGAGTCCTCCCAAAGGCTTCATGATTTGAGTTTCTATGAAAATTTTGACTTTCATTGGTGCTTCAGCTCTCAGTCTCATGCTTTGGTGCTTCTTGGCTTGGCTACACTTATACTTCAGTTTTCCAACTAAGACTCACTGGAACCAAGTCATTTTCTTCCTCCACTTTTGAACATATTAAACCATTTTTAATGTTGAAGCAACCTTTATGTGGTCCCCCAGATGTTATAGACCTTCAACTCTCATCAGTCCCAGCCCTAGCTAGCAGAGTCAATGGTCAGTGTGACCGGAGTTGTAGCCAAATAACATATGTAAGTCCACAGGTTCCCCACCACTGCCTTTAAAAGGGGATATAGATGGAATCCAATATAGAAAAACTTATGGTCTAACAAATGTGTTAGTATTTGAAGTCCCTTAAGACTCCTTGCTGTTTTTGCTGCAATACCCATTGCTCTGAAAATATTACTGCTGGCTCCATTGTGTTGGAGCAATGACCCTGTACATCACACTAGTACAATAGCAGCAGTTGGCAATTCTGTGTCATTGATCTCCCCCATCTTCCTTATTTAGAAACACTGAGACATATTCCTTTTGTTCCCCTCGAAGAGGTATAACATTGCTTATTTGAAAACCATGAGCCACTTTTACAACCAGCCTATAAATTACAGTACATGCCTTGCCATCTTAAACCACTGTAGATTAATTTTGTTTTAGAGAGACAGAAAATCCATGGCATAACAAGAAGTTTGTGATGGTGCCAGCCAAGACCAGTCTAATTTTCACCAGTGATCCTGAAATAATTGCTAAGTGTTGATGAAGGCATTTTAGTATTGAGTTTCAACTGAGTTTAACTGAAAATTAAACCTGTTGTGCTTATTTCTGTTGTACCCTCATCTGACACCAGTCCCATGTAGGTTTATGAAAAGGTCTGTTTCTGAGACTCCATCAAGATATGTTCTCTTGGCATCATGAGACAAATAATCAAGGAATCTTCAAATCCTCACCCCAAGATCCAGTGCAAGATTTAGACACCAAGCATGTTTTATTCATTGCAGCTATTGCTGTTTGCACAGTGTCTCTATCCATAACTAGTGTGTGATGCTGAGTTCCCCTTCACCTGCAAGCACAAGAGGATAATCACAAGAACTGAAACAACCCATCCAAGGATACCTTGTTTACACGTTTGTGCAACAAGGTGACAGATATTGTTTTCCCCAGCAAGGCATAATTTACAGAAATGTGTCAAAACCAGTCTTGAAAATGCATAAATCTTTCCAGGATCGGCAAAATAACAAATAAAACCTCCTGTCTTCTAACAAGGAATGTTTTCTCGTTATCATTCTGGTTATTATATCAGGCGAAACGAGGTCTAAATTTCCTTCCCTAGTCCTAGGATCTGTGTAAAAAATGCAAAAGAGTGCAGTCCCTGAATCCATAACAAGGAATCTTCTTCAGTTTTTTATGAAAGACTAACAACAAATGTTCATATTTTCCGATTTACATGAGGAACAAAAATGGGTAATTGCACTGGAGCCTGATGGCTCCAATGTCAGCAAAGCAGTGAATCCATTCTGGCTTTTATTCCATACGATACAGATGGTAGTTTTCCTAAAACTCTGATCCAATTTATTTATTTATTGAAAATATTTTTACCCCGCCTTTCTCCTTAAGAAACGACCCAAGGTGGCTCACATCATGTAAGAAGACAATATTTAAAAGCTAAAAATAGTAAGTATGGAAATATTGAAAAAGAATTAAACAAATATTATATTAAAAACAGTAAATAAGATCAATGCTAAAACACATTTAAAAGCAATAAGGCACAAGAGTCCATTTAAAAAACTCCTCTCAGACAGCCAGTCACTAAGGGGAAGACTGCCTGAAGAGAAAGGTCTTTGTCTGCTTGCAGAAGGACAGCAAAGATAGTGCCAGCCTGACCTCCGATGGGAGAGAGTTCCAGAGTCTGGGTGTAGTGACAAAAAAGGCCCTCTCCCATGTCCTCAACAAATATACCTGTGAGGGTGGTGGGACAGAGAGAAAGGCTTCCCTTGATGATCTTAACACCTGGCCAGGCTCATAAAGGGAGATGCAGCCTTTGAGATAGCTTGGACCCAAGCCATTTAGGACTTTTGTAAGTTAAAACCAGAACTCTGAATTGTGCCTGGAAGTGGATTGTCAGCCAGTGGAGCTGCTGTAACTCTGTGTGTGTGTGTGTGTGTGTGTGTGTGTGTGTGTGTGTGTGTGTGTGTGATGTGGTCCCTGTAACCAGTCCCAGTTAACAATCTGGCTAGAGCATTTTGGACCTACTGAAGTTTCTGAACACTTTCCAAAGGAAGCCCAATATAGAGCATGTTACAGTAATACAGCTGGGAAATAACTAAGATATGCGTCACCATGGCCAGATCAGACCTGTCCAGGAAATTCAGAATAGATTTGTCACTTCACTGACACTCACCTCCATTGGGTAGCAGTGATACATTCTCCCTTCAGACAGAAAAATCTACAGGAACTAGAGGAATGTGTGTTTTCACATTGCATTTAATTACTTCTTACATTGTTTTTCTTTGATACTTTTTGCTGGAGAATTTCAAATATTTTCCTGTTCCAAAGTCTGCCTAGCAAGCTTCTGCTCCTGGAGCCTCATGGAAATGTAAACTTTGTATAAACCCTCCTCATGTAGATGTGATTAATTCCATGCTGGGGGTGTCGGATGGAGCCTTCCTGCCTGATATATATAATATGCTTGAAAATGAAACTGGCTTCTTCACTCAAGAGCTGCAGTGGGATGAATTTACCAGATAAATAATGAATCCTGCTGACTTCACACAGTAATTGGACAGTTTGAACGAAGGTAGCAATTGCTATCTGCATGAACATAATTCACAGCAGAACAAGTGCTGGATTCATTAGTTGGTCTCAAAACTGTTTTGGGTTTGTTTTGGGGTTTTTTTTTAGCTTGTTCTCTTTGTATCAAACACTTTAATGAAAACTTTTGCCGGTAACCTAATTTGGATTCAGCCTTTCAAGAGCTGCTTTGAGTATCATAATAACCCAGAATGATATTTATTTCATAAGCACATCTCACCATTCCTATCGTTATTTATTACTTGATAGTCTGAATGGTGCTTACTAGGTGACATTTTCTTGAAACAGTAAAATGGCTGATGCCCAGTTTATCCTGGCATATCCTGATAAACAAAGCAATTCAAAATAAATAAGAAATGCACTTTATGTTCATACTAGTATAATTTTTGTACACACCATATATGAGGGTTAGTATTTTAGGAAGGTTATAGCTGTTTGTACATAAGAAATACAGCTATGAAAACAACTGTAAGGATTCCATATCAGTGGAAACCAACAATACAGAGAAAATCTGAGTCTAGGAAAGATGGTGCTAAGGAATGGAGATGTGACTTGGATCTCTGAAGACTATTCACACTAGTCAAAGACTGGCTTCAACACGTACTTTGTAATGTTAGCCATAAAATGAGTTACCATGGCAGCATTTGTTCGCAAACAAAGAGAGGTGAAGAGAAGAGTTTTACTTTAATTAAATTATCCAATAAACTAATAGTGAGGAAATAACTGATAGATTCACAGGATGAATAAGGATGAAAGGCCATTTCAGTATAAACATAACCTTGTTCTGCAGGTAATGATAAACCTGGGACTAGAATGACACTGACTATGGTTGCCTTGAAGAGTCATAATCAATCCAAACATACACAGTCTCATTTCTGGTATTTTGTCTGCCAACATTTTACTCACAGCTAGTAGTCAAAGGTCATAATAGGTACCTTCGTAACTAAAGGGCTAGATAGGCCAACAGTTAGGACTGAGGAAGCTGCCTTATGCTGAATCAGACCATTGGCCATCTGGCCCAGGGTTTCAGGTAAGAATTTCTTTCCTAGCCCTATCTGGAAACGCCTAGATGTTTTTGCAGTCATTAAATTCACCCTAACTGCGTGCTTTAGTAAGGTAGCTAGTAGAGTTGGGCTATTTGTATTCATATCCCTGGGGGCATGAATATGAATATTGGCACCACAGGTGCCACAGAAATCCAGTCCCTCTCCCACAAACCAGCCGGTCCATTCACTAGTCACCGCATGGCATGTGTGGCCATAATCTGCATCATTGTGTCAATTGAAGAAGCAGCTCAGCCAGTGCTTTCTTGCCTCCCCACGCAGCCAACTGCTCAACAGCTGAGTGGGGAGACTCCTCATCTCACCTCCTCACTGGAGTGGTTGGCTGCATGGGGGGGGCGGGGGAGTGTCGGCCGGGTTGCTTCCATGATTGATGCGATGATATGAGTGATGGCCAAGTATGCCACAGAGTGACCAGTGAGTGGACCAGCTGGTTCAGGGGGGAGGGGCTGGATCTTCATGGCACCTGTGGTGCCAATATTTGTATTCATATCCCCAGGGATACAAATAAACCAACTCTTGTAGCTAGAGGCCACTTTAACCTCTGTGATCTTTCCTCGGTGAAAAGAGGTATGGAAAAATTGTTCTTTTAGTTTTTCAGAGCAGAAAATAATTTGTTTTTATTTACATAATGAAATGAAATATTCTTCATAAAAAAATCTGATTTAGTAGACTACAGAGCTAACATCCATTTACAGCAGATGAAATGAAAGTACAAAAAATGTGGTTAAATGCAGTGGTTCTATCATTGCCCCTCCAGCCCAGAAATAAAGAGGCAACACACAGGTTGTTTGGGTTAAACTTGGGCCACAGCTTTATTAACTATTTAACTAATTCCCCAACTACAAGGGGGCCTGACCGTAGTGCGATCTCCTATTAGAGGCCGGAGTAACCTATACCTCCGGACGGTTCAATTAGAGCAGGGTGAGCTCCTATTTCTGAATCGTGCTGTTCAGGCGCTTAGTGCTAAGGGTAACCCACCTGGTAACCCACCTTCTCAGCCCACCAAGTCTCGTGATCCTAAGTGGGCTGCTGTTCGTGAGGTTCCCCTATATGGAACCACCTCTCCTCAGATGCCCAATTGGCTCTATCTGACAGAGAGATGACATAATAGTCTCATCACGTGCTAAGCGTGAACTCACCCCATCTCTGTCTCCGCACTACCCGCTGCTGCGACCGAATGTCTTTAACTATTCCACAAGTACACTTTATTACCTCACCCATCAGTTAAGAATGGGATGGGTGAAAATGCACTCTCATCCTACGGCCAAAAAAGGATGCAAGCCAAAAATTCCCATCCAGCTCCAATAGGCAACCAGCTAATCTCATTCTTAATTTAGGGCGGGTGGGAGGGATTGCCGGGCAAAAACAGCAAAGAGGCTGAGCTAGGACGATGGAGGCTTATTAAGCCTCCGTCCCTCCTCCCCTCGGAAGCTGTGTCATTCAACCGTGACACTACCTTTCCGTGTGGGAGGGCAAAGCCTCCCCGCCATTATGACTCAGCATAATGGTGGAGAGGTCATTTCTTAAATCTTGGTGCCAAATTTCTGGCATGAATTCCAAAATATTACATGTTTTCAATGAATTTCTCTATTCAGTCATAGTTTTATGAAGAAGCACATACATTTTCATTTGCCTTTGCTCCTGGATTATTTTGGAGCCAAGAAACAGAGTATGTGTAGCTATTTCAAAACATGTTTAGCTGTGTCCACATCCTTTTGACACTGGCCATTATTAGGAAATCAAAATACTTGTCCAATTTAAATAATTGTAAGAACTGGTTCTGCTTACAATGAAAGGCTGGAATTAGCTGTTTTGCTTAGGGAATATTGCATTTTGATTTGTGGTGGACCTACTGCCCTGATGGAGCTATGCAAGCAAAACTGCAACGCTACAGAAGCAGAAAGCAGGTGCAGTATAATAAAGTGCTTACAGAGCAAAGTGGTTAAGATGATTTAAACAATTGAGCCAAGCTAAACATCAGCCAACCCTTCCCTCCCCCTCCATACCAGCACATGCACTTGTACTCACAAGGGTCTCAGCCAGTTTTTTCCTGAATAGTGGGAAAACATTTGCTTGCATTAGTTAGATTTGTAATAAGTCTTTATCGGTTGGTCCAAATATGTGCTTCAGAGAAGGAATTCTTTACAATGTGGCATTCTCTGGTAGATTTCAAAGAGTTCACTACAATAATTTGAACAGGAGTCTTTCTTCCTGTAAGTGCCTACATTTTTTCACATAAACCAGCACTGAACAATGCAGTTTATATATGCAGTTGTTGCCAGCTGACATTGTATAGTTAAAAAAACAAAGTCCCAAAGCAGGCCTATTTACCTTTTCCCATGAACTTCTCTTCTATTCAAATTTTGGAAGTTATAATAAAACTGCAGAACGAACAAGAAAAAAATGTTTAAATATTATTGCATTCTCTACTTAGAAAACCCTGAAAAGGGTCACCATAAGTTGGAATAGACTTGACAGCACACAATTACATTATTCATAGGAATGTACTAGACAATTCTGTACTATTGCTACAGCCTAATGCCTTTTTCTTTCTTATTTTTTTTTTGTATGTTTCACCCTCTGTGTGCTCAGATAAACAGATGTCATGAACACATCCACAAGCAGAATTATCTTTGCCTTGCAGGTATAATATATCCAGGTGCTATTACCGCACTGTCTCTCCATTCCATTTCTGGCAAGCATACAAACTAGGGGGAAATGAAATTTGTTTAAACGTTAGCAGAGCCAAATTTGAAACAAGGCAACGACACCATATAGCTTTCCCAGCTAACCATCTGCCTGTAAATTTGTATTAGGACATTTCCCCAAACTGATCAGTATTCTACTTCTGCAGGAGTCTTCCTGTTACTACTATTGCTAATTAATTAATAGTAAAAGAGACATGGAATAGGAATTAATTAAATTTAAACTACACATTCTCTTCTTCCACGTCACAAGCAACTTTTAATTGAAGAGAGGATAGGTTATTGTTTAATCTTTAATTGCAATTACAAATGCTGATGAAAATTCATTTAATACATGTTTAATTTTCCAGGATATTGGAAGGTGTCTTCCATAGTGATTGCTGCAAAGATGTGAGCTGATTATATCCACTGGAAAAATAAGTGTTGATTTATATTTATCAGACGGCAGATATAAGAAAGACCAATTTACTATTACTGTAATCCTATGAACACAGTCAGGAATATAAGCACCACTGATCTCAGTGGAACATGTTGGAGCAAACTTGTCTTGGTTGCACTGTTAAGGGGGAAAGGAGGCCATGTTTAGTCTGGGCATGCTTATTCAACAATTAATTGTTAATGTTCCTTAAGGAGCTGTAATTTTTAAAAAAACAATAATTTTATTTTATTTTTTCTTATCTAAGGCTCCATACTGAGACATATTCTGCAAAGATAATAATTTTGGAATTCATAATAAAGAGCTGCATTTAACAATGATGAAAAACAAGATGACATTTTAGGCCAAAAAGAAAATTGGCAGAGATCATGTTAGGCACCATTGCATCCAGATTCCATCTAAAATGATACTTTGAAGAGGAATGAGAAGTTTCTGCCACAATATTCTATAGAATTTCCAAGGAAATAAAACTGTTTCAATTCACGTCTCAGGTATGTGGAGGTCAATACGTTCCTAAATTCCTAATTTTTAATCGAAACTGAAATGATGGGGAGAAAAAGAATTGAAGCTTCCTGCTCAACAATTTAACTGTAAAGGGTAGAATCTATTTGTCAAAAAGTGCTTCATTTTCTACAAGCCAGGTAAAAACTAGATGCCTAAAAACCTGGGACCCAAATGAACACTTTACAGTATAGCTCCACCCAGTTTGTACTTCGCACCGTGTACAGCACGAGTTCTCCCCTGCAAGTTGCCAAATATTGTGAATTATGTCCAGTGGTGGTCACAACTGCCAATGAAGAGTATATTCAGGCGATCAGGTTGGCCTCCTCCCTTTTATCCTTCCACAGACAGCTGAAGATCTGTCTTTTCAGGCAGGCTTTTAACAGTCATGATTGAGTCCCCAAATGCCATTTTGAAGTTAAGGTAGTTTACAATATTTACCTGTTTTTAATTATTCAATTGGATTTTAATTAGTGTATAGTTTAATGGTTTTTTTTAATTTTTAACTTACTGTATTTTCAATTCTATTCTTTTAATATTGTTGAGTTGCCTTGCGTCCCCTTATCGGGAGAAAGGCAGCCTATAAATAAAAACAAACATGTTCAGATGCATAGTTAGGGTTCAGTTTAAAATGTAATGGCATGATGAGAAGCACCCCAGCTGACTTTAATAGTGAGAACTATCCTCCTTCCATACACTTCAGTTAGCCAGAACAAGCAAAGTGCTCCACATTTCACCCTCTGAGAGTTTAAGCACCCCACACCATAATACCATATAAGTAAAACTGATTAAGAACCATAGTAAGACAAGTGAAGTCAAGGCAAAGCAATCATCAGTTACATCCACCATCAAGCAAAGAACTTACAAGAAGCACAAAGGAAAGAAAGTGTAGAAGCCTGGGCTGAGAGAGAGTTACAAAGCACACCACCAAAGACAGCTTAAAAACATTCTTCACCTGAACATTCACTTTTAAAGATTCTCAGCTCCACCACTATCATCATGTAGCAGATTCCAACTCTAAACAATTGTGCTAGGATCTGAATGGCCACTAGTTCATTAAAACGTGGTTATAAAGTCCTGAAGCTGTCTAGTTGTTTTTATATCTTTTTATGTGTCTGTTTGCTCCAGCAGTGGTGAACACAAACAGAAGGTGAGGGATATAGCAAATGTTCCTTTCCCCTACAACTCATGGGTTTTCCATGGAATGCCCCAGCCTTCTGGAGCAGAAAGAAGGCACAGGGAATGGCAGGAGGAAGTTGTAATCAGGCTGTGTGTTGTTTTAAAAAATATTTTCTGTTGGACTGAACAGATTTCGATGAGCAGAGGGAAATGACAGGACAAAACCCTCTCTATTTGCTCACCAGTGCCCTGGATATTGACTGATTAAGGCAATTCCACACTAGGTGTCTCAAACACCAGCCTGTTGCTGGTCCCAACTAGTAATATGATGGGATTGTCGTAACTATTGACTTACCATTACTGCAGTTGAGGCTAGCAATGAGATACTGGCCCTAGTGTGGAAGAAGTCCAAGATGCACTGAGCTTAGAAGTACACATTAAAAATGCATACACAGAAGGTGGGGCTTTATGCTGACCACCAGCCATTTTCCTGCCTGAAGTGGAACACCAAATGCGATCTCCTGCCCCACTCCCCATGCGAGGGCATCCACTTTTAAAAAACTCCTCTGCACTCCTCTGTACTCAGACATCGATTCCTGCCATCATTTATCTCCAAACGTCTGCCACTTTGAGTAACCTAATACATCTTGTTCAATTACAAGACTTTGGTTCTAATCTACAATTAGCTCTTCTTTTGGCAAATACTGTAATATTTCTTTTAGTGCCACAGGACTCTCTGTTTGTTTTCTGATAGCAAGCTATTTGTCTGAACTTGGGAGGAAATCAGGGCTGACTACAGTGGAATTGCTTTGGAGAAAACTTTGCATATGATTGCACAACTGGGAATTCAAATTGGGTGGAAATTATATTGTATTGAATTGCTTTGTTAAATAAAGTGACCAAAATCATAACCTCAAGAGAGTACCTTGTGAAGCTTACATCTGGAGTATGCAATAATATGTCATGATATGTTCCTCATAACTCAGAAGCAGAAGAATACACTTTAAGACAGGATTATCCCTGATCAAATTCAAGAGGGGAATAGCAAAAGCAAAACAGGGGGAAAATTAAGAATTCTCAAGTAGAAGATACGAAGCAGGAGAAACTTGATGTTGTTTTCAAAGGCTAGATTTAGTTCTGGAGAAAGTATTAATATAAAGAACTCCCAGAAGTCAGAATTCTCAGTGGTGACAAAACTAGTCAGCCAAGAAACGACAGAATGTCACCCTGGAATGGAATTTAATATCAGTGAAGAAACAAGAAGATGTGATAATAATACAGTGGAACCTCTACTTACGAACTTAATCCGTATTGGAATGCTGTTCTTAAGTTGAAACGTTCGTAAGTAGAGGCAAAATTTCCCATAGGAATGCATTGAAAACCATTTAATCCGTTCTGGCTGTTTTTCGTTCTTATCTAGAGGCGCCGTTCGCAAGTAGAGGCATTAGTTCCCATAGGAACTAATGCAAAGCTGGTTAATCCGTACTCTACCACTAGGGGGAGAATTTTTTTTTAACCTAAGATGACCTAAGGTTAAAAAAAGGGCAGGAAAGGTTTTTTTTCGGTTCGTAAGTTGGAGCTCCGTTCGCAAGTAGAGGCAAAATTTAGCGAACGGAGCTGTTCGTAAGTTGGATCGTTCGTAGCTAGGGACGTTCATAAGTAGAGGTTCCACTGTAGTTCCTTCTGTTACCCAAGTGTTAGGGGTTGCTCTCTGGCTTTTCTATAGAATAAAACATGAATGCATTATTTCTTGGAAAAAAGCATACCTTTGGAAAGTGCTTAGTTAAATCAGTGAATTCTTTGGTTTAATCGCAGGTACATTTTGAAAAATAGGGGTGAAAGAATTCACTAAGCATTGACAACATTGTGAAAAGTAGAGCTATGTAGTGATGTTTTGAAAATTTTAATTGAACACACATGCATACAGCAGGGATTCAAATTAAGCTTGCATGCCTACCTCCTACACAATTTTAGCTAGTCCTAATATAATATTGAATGTCAGCTGAACACAACCCGGTAACGTAGTCTGGGGCCTGGACTTCAAGAAGAGCCTCACTGGGATCAGACCAGTGAGTGGGTGGGGAGTGTTTGAGGATTTTTTATGTGTGTGAATGTGGGTCTGGTCTCTGGGTGTCTGTGTGAATTTCGTTGTATGTATATACTTACAATGACAATAAATTTATTTGATTTGATTTGACCAAAGGCTCATCTAGTCCAGCATTCTGTTCAAACAGAGGCCAGCTACTTGCTACAGGGAAGCCTGCTAGAATAGCTACCTCTCAAAAATTGCTATCAGGTGTAGAAATCGTTACTTTCCTTTGTTGCTATCTCAACAGCCCCAGATATTGTACTTTTCTCTTAGAACAAATTTGTTTCATTCCCTTGGTATTCTTGACTGCTCTTCTTTTCACCAGAGCAGATTCCTTATTCATCTTTTTTCATTTATGCTCCTCTGGTTCCTCTTGTGCTCCATGCCGTTACTGCTTCTACTGCTGAGATTGGAGGCAGGAAGCTTGAAGTGGGTACAGCCACTGTGCCATGGTTTGGCACGCAGTGCCAACTTTGCAGATCTAGAAGTGTGCCATCTGTACTACAATATATATCAAAACATTTGAAAGTGAAGGGAAAAATTTGAACTCAGGTAATGTTTGAATTAGCAATTGTAATGCTATTAAAAATTTTACAACAACAAAAGCATTACAGTACTGTGTGTTAACACAAGTTAGTGAATGTGATATGAGGTGTACTTAGATTTTAAAAGCGGACTCTGGAATGAAATGTGTTCAATGAAGCATACAAGGAACATCAAGATGAAAACTATTGTAGCTCCATAGCCCCTGGTGATAACACAACCAGTGTTAATTTCTCAATACAACTAGCATTCTTAAAATAAACAATGCAATGAGCATTGTACAAGAATCTGTTTGGCAAGGAGAAAAGTATCTTCATTGGCTCTGTTTGATTTATTTTTAATTATTTTATCTTGTTTTTTTCATTTTGTAAAAAAAACAAAAAACAAAAAAAAACCATGCCCCCATTAGAGTATTAGCTGTTTGCAGACATTAATTTGTGTACAAGCAAGTTTCCCCTTTGGCTTGAATATTCTCAAAAACATGTTTAAAAATAGCTTATGTTAAGGAGGGGGAAGATGGAATCAGTCTTAATATTCACATAGAGCAGGCTGCCTATTTTTCTAACTAGAGTCTTGGGAGAATAAGTTCACTGGCATCTCAGTATCCAGGGAAGAATATTGGAAGGATTAAAAAGGTGTAGATATCTACACCTTTGTGCAAAACATGTGCAAAACTTGTGAGACAAGTAAAGATGATTGGGGATGTACCGGGTGAGCAGCATGAAGACAGCATCAGTAGTAACCATGAGCGCTAAGACTGAGAGATATTGGGGTAGTAAAGAAATTATTTTCAAAGAGATGAAGAAAAGTTAAAGATGTCAGATAAGTTGATGGCAGAGAGGAACAGAAAGGCAGCTACATGATTCATCCCTATAAGGGCAATTAGAGTCAAAGTAGCGTGGGCAGATCAAGATGGAGACTTGAAGATTATGGCAAAAAGTAATTAAAGTCATTTATGGAGGATGAATCTAGGAATGCTGCTTAAAATGGAGATTAGATCAAATAAAGCCCCTTTGAAAGAAATGTAAAATGAATCATAGAAGCTGTAAGGAACACTTTGCTGGTTATTCTAAACACATGAAGTTCCTTCCAGCTCTGCTGTTCTAAGATTACACTGGTCTACAATTTTTATTTTAGAATTCAGCTTGCCCCATTCATTGTTTTGCCTAAAAAGCAAGTATGGTCCAAACCCAGTCATAAATTTATTCATAGATCCAGTCAGAGATTTATTTTAGTCATTTCTGGTTTAAACTGGGTTTCCTTCCTTTTATAACTCACTTATTCTCTGCCACTCCCAAGTCAAGGGTTGTAAATGCTGACCCAATAGTATATCTTGAAAAACTGGAGCCAAACAACAATTTTAAGCATCATTTTCACTTTCAGTGACCCAAAATTAGTAAAGTTAGACTATGTTTATTTCAGAAGCATTTTGGCTATAGACCAGTGTTATTAATATTATATTATTATCTCCTTGACCCTCAACAACTCACATGTACACATGCTTCCTTGATGTCCTATCTTGCTTTACTATCTTTTTGTCCATTATGCTAGCCCATAATGGCCAGCTGATCTCCTCTGGGAGGGATAAAGACCACATTAGAACTCTGCCTCCACAACCTACTTCGCCAGTAAATGTCATCAGAATGGAAAGGATGATCCAGATTTTTTTTCCCCTTTTCTTTTTAATGCTTATGTGCCAAAGCATTTTGGTGGCATGGCGGAAGCAAATGGCCACTTTCCCCCCTATTTTCTTTAAATAAGAACTAGAGCATATTGCTGTTCTTAAAAGAAATATTTTGGTCACTGCCAAACTGCTGACAGCTGGTGCCATCTGAAGGTCCTGTGGCAATTTAGAACATTGGTGGGTGGGCTCTTTGGGTGACTATGAAATGGTATGGGGCCATTTGCAATCTGTAACCCATGTAATATCCCACCCCTCACCGTCTGTCCTTCTGGCAAATAATAGGCATGCTCTCTTGGCCATGAATAAGAGTTTATCATGCACTGGAGATGTTTTATGGATTACAGTGAGCTAAATCTATTTTGCCAAATCCCACTTGGTTTCATTGAATAAATGAGACTTGTTATGTCAACACTTCATTCAGTAATCCTACCTTCAATAGGACTAACAACTAGATTTAGCCTAATATATAGTTATAAAGAATAATAATGTCAGAGGCAATGGTAGTAGTTGTGGTGAATTTCTCTCAAGTGACAATGCAGGTTTTTAAAACCCAGTTTTAATTATAAGGTTTTTACAATTATCATTAATGAAGTAGTGAATTATGTCAACAAAGGCAACAAGATGTAGTTAGCATTAACTGTGTGTTTGAATTGATTTAAGAATGTAAAGTGTTGTAGTGTGGCTCAGATTGAACAAGATTACCAAGGCAGGCAGGCAGGAAGGAAGACAGGCAGGAAGGAGAGTGAATATGAAATAATTATGTTATAGAACATGATTAGGGATGGGGACGAATATAAAAACGGATCAGTTTTTCTGATGAATATAGCCGATTCGTCATATATTCATCGATCCGTATTTGTAAAATTTTAAATCAGGACGAATATAGCTTGACGAATATTTCCTCAGTTTTATTTGTCGATCCGTTCATATTTGTCTATATTCGTTACCCCTTTTGGGGGCCTCTCTGAGCTTGCTGGCGCCAATTCAAAGCTCTGGCGAATCAGGACAGAGATCCTGGATTGGCATGTCCGGCAGCCAATAGTGCTGCTGAAAGGTGTATCTACTTTTACAGACGCTTCATATAAGCTTTTCCCATCTGGCCGTTCCCCACTTCTGTTCGTGCTCTCCAGAGTGAGAACAGTTGCTGCTCGCTGGCTTGCTGGTGCTCTTGCGGTTTCGCTTTTGCGGCAGCAAAACAAAGACTTATATTTTTCTTTTTCATCATCATTCATCAATCATCATCAACTTTACTGGGAATTTGGGGAGGGATTTCAGGTAGCTTAGGCTACTTCTTCGGAAGGGCTTAATTTCATTTCAAATTCAAATCAATCAAACCTTTTTTTTTCCTGGAGACTTGTGTGTGTGTGTGTATCGTCCAGTGGGGGGGGGGAACTGTCATCGTGTGACTGGAATCTCTTTTCCTTTATATTCAATTTTCAAAAGTTCATTTTAGAGAGGCTTGTGTCTCTCAGGGAATTTGGTGGGTGGCTGGATCCATCATTCCTTTTTCTTCCAAAACTTATTTGTGTGTGTGTGTGTGTGTGTGTGTGTGTGTGTGTGTGTGTGTGTGTGACTTAGCTGGGAGGGCTTTTCTTTTTGGACTTTTTTGGCTTCTCTGCCACAGTGGGTCGGGGGGGGGGAATTTTCCTAATTACAGTATACTGAGGGGGGGCTTTGTTTAGGCAGGCAGGTCACATTTTAGTAAAAGAATTATACCACCATCATTCTAAAAAAAAAATGATACACACTCTCTGACCCTCTATTAGTTTCCTTCCTCTATCTCCATTGCTTTATTTGTTTAGTTGGTTTGTTAGGCAGGCAGTAGAAAATGAAGGGATTTCTTCAGGGGCAATCCAAGGGGAAGAAGGCTGTGAAGCTACGCAGGCTAGGTAGCAGCACCGTCATCATGACCACCACGTGCACAACCACGTCTACTATAACCAGTGCCACTGTTCCTCCTCCAGTGGCCTTGCAGGCAGGCATGGAACCAAAGCTTCCAGAGGTGCCAAAAGAACTGCTGCTCCTCTTCCTAGAGGAATCTGAGGAGTTACTGGTTTCCGAAGATCCCCAGTCTGATTTTGAACCAGTAATGGCAGGGCAGGCTTCACAGCCCCCCACCCCACCCCTGTCCCCAGAGTCATCTGTTCCCTCCTCCCAGACCAGCAGCACCCCTGGGACACAGAGTTCTTCCCAGGCCAGCAGTCAGGGGCAGGCAGTGGGTCCTCGTTTGGGCAAACATGGCAGAGGGGCCATGTGGGATCATTTCACGGCACTCAGCAATGATCCACGGCTGGCACGCTGCAATACCTGCCTTGGGGTGGTCCGGAGGGGGTCAGAGCCCAGGCATCTGTCCTCCACCACCCTCCGCCAACATCTGGAGAGGCACCACCCAAGGCTCCTGTCCAGGGAAGGCACTTCGTCCGCGCCGTCTGGGAGAGGGAAAAGAGCAGCTCCAGGGGAGGCAGAAGGGAGGCAGGAGGAGGCACCTCCTTTCAAAAGGGCAGCCACAGGGGTTTCTGGGGCTGGGAGCAAGAGACAGGCCATGCTCCACGAAGTTGGGTCTGCCATCACCCTCAGCTGGCGGTCAAAGGGCAAGGCCCAGCAGGCGGCCACTTGTCTCATCGCCGAGACGATCGCCCTGCTCGGACTTCCACTGTCCATCGTGGAATCCCAAGCCTTCCGCTGGTTGCTGCATTTTTTTGCCCCCTGGTACGACCTCCCCTCATGGAGAACTCTCAGTTCTAGAGTGCTGCCCTCGCTCTATGACTCTGTGAGGGAGGTGGTCTGTGACCATTTTTCACGATTACAGGGGCACAAGGTGCACTTCACAGTGGACTTGTGGAGCGGAGGTCAGCATGGCTACCTCTCGCTCACAGCCCACTGGTGGCAGCCAGAGGACTTGAGTAGTGGCAAGGCATCAGCGACAGGGCCGCAGGGGGAGGCCCTTGCCCTGCCCCCAGGCTACAGGTCCGTTCTGCTGCAGGCGTGGCACATGGAAGCTCAGGCGATGGGGAGGAACATCGCCAATGAGTTCCTGTCCACGCTGCAGGAGTGGGCACCAGAGGGGGAGGTGACCCATGGCCACATGGTCACAGATGCTGGGCGGAACATGTTGGCAGCATTGAACGCGGCGGGCTTTGAGGGCATCGTATGCATGGTGCACAAATTACACCTTGTGGTGCGCGCCCTCGGCCTGGGCAGCCACGTCAAGCCCGAGTGGGATGCAGGCACCTGGGAGATGCAGGCACTCCTGGACCAATGCCGCCAACTGGTGGGCCACTTCTCCCGCAGCCTGAAAGCTGCCTGCCGGCTGTGTGAGAGGCAGGAGGAGTTGGGCCAGGAGACCCACGTTCTCCTGACAGACCTGCCCACCAGGTGGAACTCCACCTACACCATGGTGTCCCGCCTGGTGGAGCAGAAGGCCATTTTGGAGGACATCATGTCCTCCATGCCCATTCTGCTCGGGGGGGGGAGAGGTGGGCATCAGTGCCATGGATTGGCTGGCCCTCTCCCAGATGGTGGAGGTGCTCAAGTCCTTCCTGGAAACCATGGACATCTTGTGTGGTTATACAGCAAGCCTGGGGCAGGTCATCCCCCTGATTCATGTCCTCGATCGGTCCCTGGAGACTGCTGTGGCACCAGGATCCTCCCTCCTTCCACGGACCAGGGCTTTGGTGAAGAGGTTGCAGGCAGGCATGCAGAAGCGACTCCATCCTGTCTACAGTGACAGACCTTACTGCATGGCCTGCCTGTGTGATCCTCGAATCAAGGGGGGCTTGGCAGCACGCACCTCAGACCTTGAGGAGTGGAGAACAGAGCTCTCCACTGAGGTCCGCAGGGCGTTGGGGGCACAACGTTTGCGTGGGGCGACGGGAATGTCAGGCCATGAGGGGCAGGGTGGTTTGCCCAAACCACAGGGAAGGACTTCACCTGGTGAAGGCTCCATTCACCACCAACATTACTGGAGCTCTGTGGTGACCTTGGCACTTGCCTTAGAGGAAAGACAGCCGGCTGAGGAGGATTCAGCAGAGATAATGGTGCAGGAATATCTGGCTGAGCCCCCTCAGCCCCACCAGTCCGATCCCCTCCATTACTGGGCTAGGAAACTAGTCAGATGGCCAGAGTTGTCCAATGTGGCCATGGACCTCCTTTCCATCCCCCCCACCAGCGTCCAGAGCGAGCGTGTGTTTTCCCATCTCAGAGACATACTCCGACCACGCCGCCCGCTCGTGTTTGGATCCCGTTACTGTGGAGAGACTGTCGTTCATCAAGGTGAATCTTCCCTTGTTGGGCTTCCCCTCACTGAACCCAAAGAGGTAGGGTTCCAATGACAGTCTCTCCCTTAACACACCGCCTGCCTGCCTGCGCCCGCCTGCCTGCCCACCTGCCCACCCTCCAGTCCTCCTGAAAAAAAAAAGACCTGCCTACTTACCTGCCAGTCTGTAAACCTGCCCCTCAGTCAGAAGTCCAGCTGCCGATTCCAGTCGCCTCCTTGGGCCAAGTTCCAACCAAGTCGTACCTGCCTGCGTGCCTGCCTGCCAGCTAGATCAAGTCAGACAAGCAGGCCGAGAACTGTTGAACTCCTGCCTGCCTGCCTGCCTGCTGGGTTACGTAGTCCCGGAGGGCTGTTTGTTCCACCTTCTGCCTCCCTGCCTGCCTGCTGGGTGACGTAGTCCCGGTGGGCTGTTTGTTCCACCTTCTGCCTCCCTGCCTGCCTGCTGGGTGGCATAGTCCTGGTGGGCTGTTTGTTCCACCTTCTGCCTCCCTGACTGGGAGGAGAGAACTCCTGCCTGGCACGGGTTAAACCACATCAGCTCTGCAATCTGAAGCCAGGCGATATGGTGATGGGGTGACGCGCAAACAGCCTTTGGTTGGGGCAGACCCAGGCCAGCTCTCTTGGCATCCAAGCCTAAACTCTCTCTTGGCACACCCAGAGCCTGTCCCGGCACCCCCAGACGTGACAAGAGGGCCAGACAACCCTCTCTTGGCACACGCAAAGCCTGTCCCCATCCCCAAACCTAGCAAGAGGACCAGCCAGGCCTCTTGGCAGTTGGCACACCCAAAGCCGGTCCTGGCATCCCGAACGTGCCAAGAGGGCCAGCCTGTTTCAGCCCCCCAAAACCTCCGAGGGCTATCTTTATCATATCCGGGTGGTCTCAGCAGCCAAGTTGCAATCCCTCCCAGCTTTCTAGTTCTAAACGAGCATCTTTGTTTGTTTGAAGGTTGTCAGCAAGTCTAGTTAGATGTTGGTGGTGAGTGACAGGTGAGTTTCCTAGGCCTGTCTCAGACCCACCCAAAGCCTGTCCGGGCATCGCCCCATCGCCCCATCACATGGCTCCAGATTGCAGAGCATCTGTTTCCAACAGCCCCGTGGCCCCGCGGATTAACCGCTGTTAGTAGCACCTTGGACCCTTTTCTCCTGTTGGTGCTACTGATTCCCCAAGAGCCGGGCTCTGCCCCCCCAAGCCTGTCCGG
Organism: Intellagama lesueurii; assembly: GCA_037013535.1. Classification (NCBI taxonomy): domain Eukaryota; kingdom Metazoa; phylum Chordata; class Lepidosauria; order Squamata; family Agamidae; genus Intellagama; species Intellagama lesueurii. The sequence goes on along the minus strand of JBAJHW010000004.1, from coordinate 66,098,113 downwards.
GCATCCCCCATACCAAGATGGACAAGTTGCAAGCAATCCCCAGCTTTCCAGTTCTAAACGAGCACCGGGCGTCGTCCCATCGTAGGGCTTCAGATTGCAGAGCTGATCTGTTTCTGACAGTCCCGTGGCCCCGTGGATTAACCGCTGTTAGTAGCACCGACCCTGTTCATCGGATGGTGCTGCTGGTGCTGTTGGAAGTTGCAAGCAACCTCAGTTGCCTCCTGGGGGCAAAAACCTTTCCTTTGCAGGCAAATCTGATGTTGCTGAAGAAGACCAGAGTCTGCTCTGCTGCCTTTTGCCTCAGTGCCCCGATGGGGCAAGACATGCCACTTTGCTGCTGCCAACTACCTCAGTTCCCGATGCGGCCAAAAAAGCCTGCTTTCCTGCTGCCTTTTCCCTCAGTGCCCGATGGGGCCAAAAGAGCCTGTTTTCCTGCTGCCAACTTCCTCAGTGCCCGACAGAGCCAAAAAGCCTGCTGTGCTGCCAAATACCTCCTTGCCTCCAGTCCTCCTGAGGGCAAACTCTACTTCACTGGCAAATGTAATGTTGTGCTGAGCTGAAGACAAACTCGATGCCTCATGTGTGCCTCTGCCAAAGGGACCTCTCATTCTGCTGGGGCTAAATATAACTCCCTCAGTGCCATGGGCTTCTGTGCCATGTGGTAAACTCTCCTGGGGGGACCCAATTTGTGGGTGAATAACTCAGATGTCCGATATCCACTCTTCACCAAAGTTGGCAGGCATGTTGGGGAAAGACATAGGAAGCTCTGTTGTGATTCTGGATTCTCTAAGCACCTGGGGGGAGTTTTCCTGGGGGGTCCTGTTTGTGACTATATAACCCAGGGGTCCATGATTCGATGTTCACCAAACTGTCAGGAGTTGTAGAAAATCGTCAGAGGAAGCTTCCCTGCAAATCTGGTGTCTCTAGGTCATCGGGAGCCAGTGTTATAGCTGTTTAAAGTGCAGGTGAATCAACAGATCAATTCATCGATTCGTCGAAGAATATTCGTATATTCGTATTCGTTGATTCGCTAACCTTGACGAATAACGGATCAAAATGAATTGCCATTTTTTTTATTCATCCCCATCTCTAAACATGATTCTTACTCTATAAATTGGCTGCTAACTCTCATACTATTCATTGGGAAAACCCAACTGTACTGTAACAGAATAGAACAGAAGTAGCAGAAGAATCAAGCAATTAATTTGGCAAGTGATTAATGAAATGAATGATAATCAATTTAGTAAGCAGGTTGTCAAATATTTGAGCAAATTCAAATTAGAATACACAAGGAATGGGTGAAATGAAGCACATAAAGTGATTAAAATGTGGTGGATTGAATAAAAGCAATACTATCCCATTTTAACTACCAAAATGGGACATGTAGTTAAATCAGAATGAAATCTAATCAAATTCTTTTTTTCTTTTTAAAGAAAAGGCTGATTAATTAATCTTGGGAACAAGTATACTTTCAGGGCACAAAGCAAAAAAAGAAACAAACAAAAAATCAGGAGTATGCATATTGAAGCTCTTATCAGAACAAGGTGCAGAGACATGTTTCGGCATCAATAGCCCTGTTAAGAGGACAACTTATTGGTCTGTTTAAGCTTACCCCAAAATTACACTGGGAGAACGAACACCAGAGGTACAGAAAATGCAATATTTTCCTTCCAATAACAGTAGACAATCAGCATCATATCTCAGTGGATAAGGAGTGTGCACAGAGAAACCAGAGGCTCACAGGAAAATAGTGTATGGTCCAATGCTGTACTACGGACACTTGCAGTGATATCTCACACTTCATAGCTGGGATGGCAAATATTTTTGAGCCTGGTTTTTGTCCTGGGCTGAGCAAAGGAGATGTCTCCCTCTTCTGCTTATCATCTTGCTTCCATGTCAAGGTGGCCAGATTTGCCTTGGAATATTTTAGATTCACAAAAAGTATCACCAAAATTTATTTATGTATATTTTTCTATGCTTTTAATTGTATTTATTGTACTGTAATTTTATCCTCATGGCACTTTATGATTTTTTTATTTTCGCCCCCATGTATTGATGTTGTTATTTGCTATTTTGTTACTTTGTTGTTTTATGTTATTTGTTGTAAACTGCCCAGAGTGGCCTTGGCTGCCAGACGGGCGGTAAATAAATAAATAAATAAATATTAAATCCACTTATTGCATTTCTGAAAAGGTTGAACATAACTTCCTAAAGTTAAATGAAAAGGAAAGCAATCAAAGATACATTTCACTGAAAAACATACAGATGATAGTGTGAAAGTAAGTTTTATTTCATTTGAAAAAGACATACAGTTCTGTATTATTTACTATCTTAATGCTGTATCAACAGAATAGGATTGACTGCTGCTGATAGAGCAAACTGATAATCTAATCATAATAAATGTAAAAAGATATCCTTCCAGAGATTTCTATCAGTATTTTGACATATTAAAATATAAAAGTTAGATTCAAGATGGACTTGAGCTATTTCTTCTTTAAATAAATATTTATTTAAAAAGGGGAGGGGGGACAGAGACAGGGTTATATAGAAATAGATGTCCCAGAATTCAGGGGTGGACAGAAAGTAGATCTTGGCTTATCTGAGATATATTAGAAAGGTTTTATGACTTCCTGATCTGTTTGATCTCAATCAGGACAAAATATCATAGTGTTCTTTTCTAAGTGTGCAGAGAACAACTGTTCAACAATCTCTTCTAAAACCTTCCCTAGTATTGATGGTAAGATGATAGTTTTCTGGATCTTCTCTCCCCATCCCCTTTTCTTTTTGAAGATGAAGATGACATTTGCTCACCTCCAGACCTCACCTGTTCTTCAAAAATTCACAAAGATTACAGAGAGAGTCTTCAAGATTACATTTATTTATTAATTATATTATTTATTTAATTCATTTTTATACTGCCCATCTGGCCGAGGGCCATTCTGGGCAGTTTGCAACAAACACAAACAGCATAATGAAAATGCAATTAAACAGAACAGAAAATAAAAATAATAAAATACAAATAAACAATACAATCAAAAGTATTAAAATATATTTGCATAAAAAATATTTAAACATTTAAAATGTTGGACTTGATCAAATTAGGCTAACTAAGCTCATTTGACTCTGCAGGTGTAACAATTTGGAATTCCTGCCTAAATAGCCAGGTTTTTAATAACAATCAGAACAAGGTCATGTGGTCCCCCAAACATTACAAATGCAGAAACAGGTTATATATTTATTTGACCATTAAGACAATGTTAAAAGCATAAACAAAAAATAAAGCAAGCTTTTGATGATAATTCATGTTCCTCAGGCTGTGCACCAAGTATTCATGGGTAGCTCCAAAACTATATGTTTATATTACAGTCCCGAAAGTTTCATGGCTCCTGCTGGGGGCTAGGTTTGCTTCTTAGATGGAGATAGCTGTAGTCTTCAGTATGCAAGATGCTTGTGGCAGAAGGGTATGGTTTCAGTCCCCTCTTCAGCCAACAGTTTGGAATTTTTGACCCATCTCTCTAAAAATAAGATGGTAAGTACTCTGCCCCCCCTTCTTTCTCCCCTTTCCATCTTCATTTGAAATGAAGTGTTTCTCTTTGGCTAGGGGAAACAAGCAGGGTAACAAAATCATGACAAGTTTCCATCAGAGTTGGGGTTAAAAATTAGTTAAACCACCAGGAACTGCCAATTTCAACCAAATTAAAGTCAAATCAATAGTTCTACCTGTTGGATGCTTTCTTCAGCATGCAGTACTGCTTGTCTGGTTTCAAGAGCCCATAATGTTCAGGAGATCACATTGGTCTTCCATTGATGCCCCAAGTGGCCATTCTACAGCATCGTACAAAGTTCAGAAAAAATCAGGACAATGCCATATGGTCCCCAAAACAATACAAATGCAGGAACAAGTGATACCTTTATTGGAGTTCATTCCACAGCTGAGGAGCAACCACTGGGAAGGCCTGGTTTCTTGTCTTCTCCCTCTGAGCCTCTCTCAGGGTTAGCACTCTCAGCTGGCCTGCTTGGGATGTTCATATAGGATGGGCAGATCTAGTTGGAAGTAGGAGTTCTGCCAAGTATTGAGGTCCCAAACCATTTAGGGCTTTTTATGTTAGAACCAACACCATGAACCTGGCACAGAAATGTACAGGTAACCAGTGTAAGGTGGCCAGAACTGAGCTGATATATTGATATTTATTCACACCACTCAATGACCTGGCCACCATGGTTTGAACCTGTTGAAGTTTCTGTGCCAGCTCATGAGTAGCCTCACATAGAGAGTGTTGCAGTAGTCTAATCTTGAGACTACATCTTGCAGTTTCTCTAGTACCCTGGGATACACTTTGTCTGGCCCCAAAGTCTTGAATTTATTTAAATCAGCAAGATTTTCCTATACCACCTTTTGCTTATCTTGGGCAGTAACTCCATCCCTTCCTCTACTATTCTACCTGCACTATGTTGAACAGTTTTCTTTTTGGAAGAAAATGAAGGTAATGTATATGTTCAGGAGTTTTGCCTTCACTCTGATCCTTATGTATATTTTTCCATCTTCTACAATTTCCTTGTTCTTCCTCTTGCTTCCAGAATAGTTGAAAACTAGGGATGTGCATTTAGATTTGGAAATATTTAGAATTCACTCAATAATTATATATTTGGATAGTTTTGAACATAGCCAGATCCAAATTTGATAATTTCAAATGCCTTTAATAATAATTCCTAATATTCAGAGGCTCATTTACTCCTATAGATTAATAAGCAAAAGGCTAGGTTTCTGCTTGCTAGAGGAAGAAATGAAAGTGAAATCTATTTCTCAGGCATCCTGGAGTGATTTCTTGAAAAATGAAATATAAAGACACTCTGGCACCAAATGTTGTGGGAGCAGACAACTCAGTGTCTCTTGAATTGGGTTGTCATGGGTTTCCGAAGGGAGTGGGGCTGGGGTGAGTCTGTCTGCACCACTGAAATCAAGAAGCAGGCACAGCCATCAGACAGTATTTTATCACATTGCTTCTTTCCAATTGAAAGGTAGGCAAAGCTGCTTTTTAATCCCCTAAGCATTTGCTGTTAGGATATGCTCTAGTGCAAGCTTGCACTGCAGTAGTTTTCCCAGTGTCCTTTCCTGAACCTTCCACTTATATTTGCATTCTCAACATCTCATTGTATATTATATACGTATTATAGTTAAGAATAAGATTTAGGATTTGTAGATTCATAAATTAATACATTACAAATCAATAGGGAAATATTATACTAGGTTTGGGGGTATATCAGGCAAGGGAATAATTTTTTGTTTTATATAGACAGATATATTGAGTTAATAAAGTGTGTGTGTGTGTGGTGTGTGTGTGTGTGTGTGTTACAGGTTCTGTATTGCAACTGGTTACAAACTGAAACTCCTTGTTTTCTACCAATTCAGCTTTTTTTAAAAAATCTTAGAACTGTATGTTCTCTTTATAAAGGATAAACCTGATCTTTAATCCTTCCTAACTCATCTATCCTCCATTTCCCATCAATGGAATATAAGAAGTCAGAATAAACACTTAAGTGAAGGACAGTCTTCATTGTTGCTTTTTGTACTTATCGCAGTAAAGCTATATATATATATATATATTTTCCCTCCTACCATTATCCATTTTTGTGAAAAGATCACAAATAAGATAGGTCTGGAATTGTTATTGCTTCAGAGCAATGTACCTTCTAATTTTCAGCTCTGCTGGGCAGGGCTCTGCCTCTCGCGTGCATGACTTCACCCCTACATGCGTGAGCAACTCCGCTGCCCCCACATGGGGGGTTCCGTCATGACCAGAACAAAAGCGGCTGAAAACAATCACTGCATGGAGGAGGAGGAAAGCTGTATGGAGGGAGATGGAGTCGCGTGCATGCATGCAGCTGCACACCTTAGAGGGAACCTTGCTCCAGAGACCTGATTTAAGCTTGATTAGCTCCCAGAGACCAGTCGCAAAACAAAGCAAATCAATTTATACATTTTGGGAGGTGGAAGCTTCCCTCTTTCACTACTAGAGGAATTCCTTCCTCTAATGATAAAGTATCTATAATGTCTAGTTTGGACCAGAGTCCTATCCTTAGCAGCTGCACTCAGACAAACATAGCCCTCCTCTCCATGCTAGGAATATACTGCAGCAATTGAATTTAAGCAGCACAGATGGTTGAGAGTTTTGTTCTGATTTTTTTTAGTAAGAACTTTCTAAAATTTATGTTTTTGTAATAAACAAAGTGTTTTTAAAAATTAAACGGTCGAGAAAAGAAAATGGACAGATGGGTCATCCTTACACATCTGGCCTTTCAGTCCCCCACCCCAAAGAGCAAATTTCACACTGCAGGCATAGATGGTGATTTTTGAGCATGCAAGAGGGAAATGAGACAATTCCTAGAGACCACCTCTTGAGTGGACCAAGGCCTTCCATGTAACTACCCACTGAGCTATGCAGACAGGAGGAAGCAAACAAGAAAGCAATGTTCCTACCCAGTGAGGCTACAATATCTCTGTGTTACATTTCTATATGACATTTCAGGTATAATTTGTATCCCCCAGTTTTTCATCTGATTCCTGTATAAAAGCAATAATATGAATCAAAATTAGATCTAAGAAGCATAAGGGGAAAGTGTCAAAGGGCAAAAGATGCTTTGAGACAAAGTGTTAGCAATTTACTCACAAAAGAAAACCTCAAAACATTCCACTCAAGGAAATGGTACTAAGCCAACTCTTTAAGGACATTAGCAATAGGCATTTCCTAGAGGCTTATAGACAATTTCAGTGATACATTTAGAGTGGGGCAAGAGAAGGGACAATACAATAAGTATTGAAAATCATGGTTGTGAAGGTTTTGGTATTCTAATTATGAAGTCATGATGTAGAACATAAGCATCTCTGCTTTTGCTCTGGACATCATCCCAGCAATGTGATTGGTTTAACATAGAGATCTCATGCAGACCCTGAGTGCAGCAGAAATGATGAGATTTATTTCTATACCGCTGCATTAGTGTTGCCATTCCCTGGCCAGTTAAGGTAGATCAAGGTAGCCGAAAAATATTCCAGTCCTGAAGGAAGCAAAAACATACATTCTCCAGTGGAACTGAGAAAGAGAGGGAACTAATTGTATACCTTCTGAGGCTGGGTAGAAGACCTTTGTTGTATTTTCAGACTCCTGTCAGACTACTTTCCCAGCTCTGAGAGAAATGGCAGAACTGGATACCTTGACTGACAAAACAGTTAGAGGTGCAGTGAGTTTTACAGAGCTACTTCAGGAGTCATTCTCATAGAAATCAAGTTAGATGGGTAGACATGTACAACATTGTACTGTAAACCCAGATACGTACCTGGGTTTCAGTTAACTTGCATTCTGGTCCTCAGCACATGTGTGGCAGTCTCCCATGCTTGATTACCTTGCACCAGGGCAACTTCCTTTTCTAGCAGGTAGCTGGGCTGGACTTGGCCTATCCTAGGCCATGAAGCTTGCCAGCTCAGCCATTCTGCCTCTGTGTGTGTGTGTACATGTGAATGCTTGCTTACTCGTCCTGGTATGAATATACCATTTTGGACTTCGCTTTGTCTGTCATCTCTGGTTCTGCCCATCGTTGGCTGATGTGTTCTGCATTCTTCTCCCCCTCAATCACAAGGGTACCTCCAAAGTATCTCCAAGTGCAAAGAGTTCACTAGAGTGCTGTCTAGTGCCAGAGGATATTTTTGGATGGGCTTGCTCTCACTTTATACATGAGCCATCAAATCTTTCTTTCTTTATTCGTATCAGAGTGTTGCATGATTTAAAACTATGGACATCTACAAAGTATGGGTAAAAGTTTAAAAAAATCAAGATGTTAACATAATTAGACTATCTTTTTATCAGAAATGGGCTACTTCAATAGCATTATCTTGGCCATTTGCTAGATCTTTTGTACACGTGGCAGGGCATAAATTGCATGCGCATAAATGCTGCATTCATCGAATATATCCACAGTCACAGTAGCCCCATTTTACTTGATTATTCTTTGAACTTTCTACCTTGCTTTGAAGTCTATTAAAGGACTTCAGGATGGTCCAGCTAGAGTCTTCCCTGGGTGAGTGTGCACCCTAATCTGACCCAGCCCGTTTCCTAAGTATGTTATGTCTAGTAGCAACTTTCTGTTTAGTGTTTACACACTGTTTTACTTGTTTAGAAAGGCACTCCCAGAAGTATTGCACTGTAAACTTGCCGATGAGCAAAATCCATCAAATGCTCACACATAGATTTTCTTATTAGTAGGCCGATATGGAAGAAAATGCACATGGATGGCAACCCTTCTCTTTTTAACCTAGGAAAATGTTGAAGGGACATTGATTTTTCTAGAAACAAAGCAAACCCCAACCCTGCATACTTCTAGAAAGCATCTCAACGCTTTCCTATTTAGAAAGGCATTTAGAGATGTTATTTTTATGTGATCATGTTACTGAAACTTTAAAGGTTAACAAGTAACCTGTTAAGGATGAGTTAATCAGTTTTATATTAATTATTTTTAAAACACTAATTCATCTTTTAGATTAAGCCTTATATTCAGAAGTCTACTTTTTTATATTTAATTTTTATTCATTTTCAATAGGGATAGGATTAGGGATAGGGAACTGGGGTGCTGGGGGAGTAGACATGGGTAGGGGAAGGGTAAAATTCCAGGAGTGAGAGGGTACTTTTACATCAATTTATACAATTATACTAGAATAAAAAGATAACAAAAAAGAACAACTTAACAGGTTTTACCAGAATTTCTATAGTTACTAATCTCTCCATTCCCTGATTGGACCTTCACATTCTTCTTTTATCTATGCTTTCCAGTCCATATTTCGAGTCCAGCTATGAAATCATTCCCAATTTTTGTGTCCTTTTTGAGATGACCAGGTATCTGCTTTCTTCCAATATTTCCTATATTATATCCTAGCTACAGTAATTACATGTATTATGAAATGTCTCATTACTTTATCTACAATCTCAGGCATAATATTAAATAAAGTCTACTTTGAGCTCCAGGGATGTGGTGGCACTGCGGGTTAAACCGCAGAAGCCTCTGTGCTGCAGGGTCGGAAGACCAGCAGTCGTAAGATCGAATCCACGCAACGGAGTGAGCTCCCGTCGCTTGTCCCAGCTCCTGCCCACCTAGCAGTTCAAAAGCATGCAAATACGAGTAGATAAATAGGTACCACCTCGGTGGGAAGGTAACGGCATTCCGTGTCTAGTCGCTCTGGCCACGTGACCACGGAAACTGTCTTCGGACAAACGCTGGCTCTACGGCTTGGAAACGGGGATGAGCACCGCCCCCTAGAGTCGGACACGACTGGACAAATGTCAAGGGGAACCTTTACCTTACTTTGAGCTCCTGGTGACAGTGCAAGACAGAACCTTCAAGCAAGTAGTTTTACCATAACGTACAGAAAAAGTTACATTCTCCACAATCTTGCTAACTAGTTTGACCAGAGGAAGGAAGGGAGATTATTCTTTGAACAGAAATATGGCAGAACCTCTCATAGACCCTCTTAAAAATAAATATGGACAGAATCTAGAAGTTTATTTTTTATCATCTATGCAGAAATATATTTAATTAGAAGAAATATGTCCATTCTGGAACAGGAATTCTGTAGTGGCCATTGTCCAGGATGGCTGAAACACAAATGAGGTTATGTGATATTCATGGATGAATGTGAGCATGTAAAAGGTTCATTTTGATGACAAAATAAAGGGTTATTTAATCAAGATGGACACAAAAACTACTATTACCTACTGATACCACGAGGTTGGTTCAGTGGGAAAAAATAGTAAGATACAATTAGGAAGATCTGGATTCAGAGTGAACCACTCTGCAATCAGGACTATGCTTTCTCTCCAAATCAATGAATTTCTCACCTATTCCTTATTTTATCCTGAGGAAGAACTAGACTGCCAAGATACTTGATGGCAGTTGTCAAATATCTTGAGGGCTATTGTCTAGAAAGTGCAGCATGCTTGCCCTCTTTTCTTTCAGAGGACAAGAACAGGACTAGAACCAATGGGTGGAAATTGTCATTAAACATTTGGAGAAACTTCATGTGGAGAATGTTGTTCAGCAATAAAAAAGCCTCAAGGAGGTAACAGGACCTCATTTACTGGAGGTATTTAAGCAGAGGTCCATTTTCTTAGGAATGCTGCAGTTACACCCTTCACTGTAGGTATGGCATCAAGCAGGGGGTTAGACTAGATGACCAACAAGGTTCCTTCCAATTCTGCAGTTCTTGCATCCTGTGATTTAAAAGTCTGTTTTTCCCCCTTTCTAGACAACAATATTACAGCACAAAGGCTCACACTAATTGTAGAGGAAGAAAAGAGTTTTCACAGTTGACTTGTTAATTATTTCTAGCTATAAAATTCAGTGAGGTGGATAGTGACCCAAAGGGCTCTGTTCCTATCTGTTGTCTAAAATGTGCAGTTCTACTTAGGCATCTATTCGCTTCGGATCATCTGCTGATGCTGTAGCTATCGATTTTCTAGAGGTGCTGGCAGGACAAATAATTACATTTCATTGCATGAACAGGGGAAATTATTCACAGTATCTGTGCTGGGAAGCTTGCCCAAATAAAATAGATGCATCATGTTGCTTGACAGTTGTCTCCCGTTAGAACTGGGATTATTCATGATACCCATTTTATTTATATATTTATCTGATTTTTACTCCACCTTTCTTCCCTGGTAGAGACCCAAGATGGTGTACAAAAAATTAAAATCAACAGTTAATTTTTAAAAAGTTGATTAAAACTTAGAACTATAGTATACAAATATTTAGAAACCAATAAAATTGTAAAGACTCTTTAGAGGGGGGTTGTTATTTTGCAGAAAAAAATAAAAAATTCTTAGATATTTGTTTAGATCAACTGTTTTCTGTTCTACCCTGTTTCCCCTAAAATAAGACCTAACCTGAAAATAAGCCCTAGTATGATTTTTCAGGATGCTCGTAATATAAGCCCTACCCCAAAAATAAGCCCCAGTTAAGTGAAACCCTGCCCTCCACCACTGTGCAGCAACCAGAATAAGATGACATGACTGTATTTGAATAAACGTAGATTGTTGTACATGAAAAAAAATAAAACAGCCCCTGAAAATAAGCCCTAATGCGTTTTTTGGAGCAAAAATTAATATAAGACCCTGTCTTATTTTCGGGGGAAACAGGGTAGCTGAAAAAGTGTATCTTTTCCACACTGGACCCAGTGCCAGAAATGCCACCTTCTGAGGAAGAATCCAAGACTGTCCATAAACACCTTTGACTCCAGTTTTCCTATACTTACTCCACATACGCCAGGAGAGTCTACAAGGCTCTCGGCAGCATCAAACCTAGTGTTGTCCTCACACAGAACCCCTGAGGAACCTCTCTCATTTCTGGAGTCAGAGGAGGAGGCTGAAGGACTGCCAAACCTGAAAGGGAGTCAAAAAGTGAAGATGAAGCCCCTCTTAGGATTCCACCAGGATTCATCCTTCTTCACCATATACTACTCTAAGAGGTCCACCATCCATGTTTATTGTGGTTAACTGATATAGTATGATCTTCTACATGTGGCATTAGCTATTTTGTGAGTTCACTGCTGAGAACTGAATTCTAAATGTCAGTTCCTTATCATGTTTTAAGAAGAATTCAAACTATTTGTTGAAAGGGGAAAAATTGCACCAGAGAATGTCATTCCTGCCAATATAGCTCTCTGTGGGATCTAAATGTTTCTTCCACATGATGATAAAATTCTAAGCTTATCTAGGAGGAATAGATGTTTAAAAAATAACCACATTTCTCTTTGCAATTAAAAAGAGAAAGAACATATGGATTACAGAAAATCTAGAAAACTATGCAGTAGCATGGACGTCTGGAACATTTTGGAGCTCTTGTAACAGTGCTTCACGAATTCCCTGCACTGAGTAACATAATGGGAAACTACTCTGGAAAATCTGTTAATAGCAGGACAAGAAGCATTGGTACAACTTTGTTTCAACTAGGGAGAGCTAGAAAATGTTTCTTTCTTGAATTACATCTTCCAAAATTCCCCCATCAACATGGTCAATAGTTCTGAGAAATAATCATGGCAGCCATTGTAGCTGGCTTATAAAAGGATTGTTCAAATCCGTGGAGGACGTGAGTATTAATGGCCACTAATAAGGATGCATACATATATCCACTCCTGCAACAACACTTTGCTTCTGCATATAAGTTGCAGGGGGACGTGAGTAGGAGGGGGCTATTGAACTCATACCCTGTTTCTGAGCTTCTCGTAAATAATTGGTTGGCTGTTGCCTGAACAAAGTGCCATGCCTAATTGGCCTCTGGTCTTCACCAGTGCGGCTGTTCTTAAGTTCTCAAACAAATAGATGAAAAGTGTCACAGAGTTCACATACTGATCAACAATGTAATTGCTAGAATGACAACTATGACTGGGAAGATCCAGATCCCCTATCAGCCACGAAACTCACTGCATTAACTTTAGCTCAGATCACCTCACTTTCTCTTTGTGATTAGCCTAACTCCCAGGTTTCGTGGAAGGACAGAACGGAGGAGGAAGAATCCATTCTAGCATGGTTCCTTATCTCTTCTGAACAAAGAGTTAAGTGGTACAGTACATGAGTGAAATGCAATTTATTCCTTAGCAGATATGTTTAGCATTACACACATAAGGTCCCATTGTTGAAAGGTTGCAGACCTGTTGGAGAAATGTGTTCATCTGCTTGTTTTAATGGTCCTCTCTAATCTTGTACTGGCATTGAGGCTGGCTGGCACTTGGCTTTTGAAAACTCTTTGCAGCATTCTTTCAAGGTTCCTGCTTTCTCAATGTTTACGTCTCCTCCCTTAATTGAGGAGTGCAGTAGTTATGGTGCATTTTGTGCAATGGTGAACTTCAATGAGAGAAGACCTCCCCCACTAGGGAAAAATGGATGGAAGCAGAGTGGGGAGAGGGAGATCTTTTTGCTCTCTCTGCTTACTTCTCATCCCTCAAATCTTACAATGAGGAAGAGACTCCTTTATGTATGTCCCCTTGTCCTTAGAAACCCAGAGCATTGTGGCTTTGAGTCCAGAGTGCACTGTGAACTGAAGTGTGCTTATTCATATGTTGTTTGTCACTTTGCTTCACTGTGGAGTAGCTGCAAATTTTTAGTTCAGGTTTGATACTGCTCTCCCTGCGGTGTTCTTCACACCATGGTCTCTGTTCCATTTTAATTAGGTTTGGTAGCACTATTAGTCATACTGCGAAAAGCAAGGCTTCTCAGACTGTATCATCGTAAGGTTCTTAAATCAATACAACACTTCCGCGGAAGTGGCTTGTGCAAACAGGAGAACATGCAATAAAGATAAAGTATCCCAGGGAGAGGGACTGTTTTCCTGGGAGGCCACAGGCTTTGTTAGGGAAAATGAAGGGTTTAGGCCAAACAGATGGTGCTTGTCCTTGTCAGCAGAGGAGGGTCAAGCTGGGTTCACTGAAGGGAAGGGAAGATTCTGTCAGTCTTGTTTGCCAAGGCTAGGAGCCTTAGTGTGGAAAAGGGATGTGGTGTTTTTTTTTTGGGGGGGGGGGGTACATGTCCCAGAATCCCCCAGCCAACAGGGCCATCATCATAATCCAAAAAAAGTAATGTTTTCAAGCTGTGCCTAAAGGCACTGGAATTCTGCTTCTTGTCCCACTGTGGAAGATGATTCAACTGCATGAACTTATGATTAGAATCATTGCTGCATTATGAAGCTTAAGGCTGCAGCACTAACACTTTACACCTTCTCACACGGAAGCTCTGAAACATATAGCACAGCTCCAGAATATTCTAAAGAGTATGTCTACATGGTACACTTACCACCTAGAGCTGCCCTGAAAAAAAAATCACAATGGCATCTTCCATTTCTATCTGTTTCAACATGGAGGTTTCACCTAGTTCTCTTAAGAACACCCAACCTGTTCAAACAACATGTAAAAATGAGCTGCGCTGGCATGGAAGTTTGTTATACAGTCTTGAACACCTATTGGATGAGATGCTGAACAGCAACAATGAACAATATAGTACAGATATCACAGGAGTGTTCTTTGAAGCTGGTTCCATGCTGATAGGGACTTCAGGAGTTCAATAGGCTAATTTATTAATTAATTAGCTTTCTTTAATTCATCATGTCTTATTTTCTTTTTATATATATTCTTCTGGTACATGCTTAAATGGGACACACAAGCAGAATCCTACTGAGCATGCCCAGTTTTCATAGGCTCTTGTGGGGGGAGACTGCATTTCTGTGTGTGGTTTTCAGTTTGTTTGTTTGTTCCCAGGGGAATTGCCAAGAGATCAGGAGACTGCAACTCAAAAGGGCAGCAATGAAGGAATTAGAAAAGATCATCAAGTGCTAAGGATGTATCACTGGAGACCAAGGCCAAGATCATCCACACTCTTGTATTTCCAATCACTATGTACGGTTGTGAAAGCTGGACAGTGAAGAAAGCTGACAGGGCGGGAAATGATTCATTTGAAATCTGGTGCAGGAGGAGAGCTTTGCAGATACCCTGGACTATCAGAAAGACAAAAAAGTGGGCCCTACAGCAAATCAAGCCGGAACTATCTTTGGAAGCAAAAATGACGAAACTGAGGCTGTACTACTTTGGGCACATCATGAGAAGGCAAGATTCACTAGAAAAGACAATAATGCTGGGGAAAACTGAAGGCAGCAGGAAAGTGGAAGACCCAATATGAGATGGATTGACTCCCTAAAAGAACTACAACCTTAAGTTTACAAGAACTAGCAGGGCTGTTGAGGACAGGACATTTTGGAGATCGCTCATTCATAGGGTTGTCGGAGGTGATTTAATGGCACATAACAACAACAGCTTATTATGAACAAGGGAATGGCCTGTTTCGATTAGAACATCAGAATCATTGTGCACAATTGGAAATCCTGAATGAAATCCAGGCTCTGAAGACCAACAACTCCCCAAACCCCAAAGATAGCAGTGCAAATGGGCTCTAAAAGTCAGAAAGGGCAACAGGAAAAAACAAAACAAAAAAACAACAACCCAGGAAACATCTAGAGCAATTATAGTCTCCTTATTATGTTTCTGTTTCTCAGTGGATAGCAAAGTGCTTCCTACTGTGTGTCTCCTGTTGTCATCAATATGCTTTCTAATCAGATTCTTTGCTATTCAGTGATTTCCCTCTATGACAGAATAAGGAGGAGGACATAATACCCGTCATCCAATTTAGTGTTCAAAAATTAAATGTACGAAGAAGATTGTGTCTTAGGAGGGTTGGCTGAATTGCTGTATAAAATATATACAATTTTTTTATCATTGCTGAAGTAAAATTCAAGATGCTGTTATATTTGCTCAAACCAATATAGCATCCATAGACAATAAATCACTATTTATCTGCATTCCATTTTTTGACATGATTCATTTTCCCTTCAGTGATCATTGTGAGAAATGCTTCTGCTAAAGTTTTCTTCTGTCTTATTTGGTTACTTTTTGTGTCATACTTCTTATCCACTTTTATGGAAAAAGTTCTAGTTTGCTCCCCACCACCACCTTTGTTATTGTTTAATGTTTTTCCTATCATCAATGATTTTTCTTGTCATTTCAAAAGTAACTTTTGTGTTTTCAGATTGTAATGTTTCTGCATTTATTTTTAAAGGATTGCTTGTGCCAGCGTACAACTGTGTAGGCATCTTCTCCGAGGTCATTGTAAAGGAATTCTGAAGAAAGATGTTAGCCTCATCACTGTGTCACTGCATTGGTGCTCACAGAAACCTATTTTATTAGCTATGGCATAATGAGTCCTAATGGTGGAACCTGACTCCTTGATTTTTGCTTTAGCTACCACTGACATAGCAACTGCAGTAACTACCATTGACACTGATATCCTACTGTTAACTCTATTCAGCTGCCTTTGTTATTATTTATTTATTTGTTTGATTGATTCATTTCCATGCTGCCTTTCTCTGTTTAGCACAGTCATACAGAAAGAAAGAAAGAAAGAAAGAAAGAAAGAAAGAAAGAAAGAAAGAAAGAAAGAAAGAAAGAAAGAAAGAAAGACGGAGAGTGGGAGTGAGAGAGAATTAGAGAGTGACTTGTGTGGAAGACAGGGAATGATGTAAGATGCTGCCCACCAGGCATCCTGGAGCTTGGAAGTTACTGATTAAAAATCTTGACATTAATTTGTGCCTATTGCTTTCTTGGGTAATAAAGAGCTGACAAGGTGAAAACATGAATTTGTTTACTCGCTTGGGGCCCAGTTTACAGGTTGTAAGCTCTGGGATGCTAGGAGGTCTGCTGCCAGGTTGGGAGTCTTCTTCCCAGACACCCTTGCACATGGGGAACATGCTGAGAAGAAGCACAATGGGATGATTAGGGGAAAAAGAGTGGGTGGAGTTCTTTCAGTACCTGACTGAAACAGTTTTAATCCGGTCTACCAGAGATAAATATAAGGAGAATTCCAAGCTCCTCTCTAACAGTCTTCCAGAGTGTGTTTTACTGGGGGTGATGGGAGTAGCATTCCAGCTTATCTTCCCTGGGTCTGCAAATAATGTAACACCAATGTTGTTAAATTTTTGATGTCACTAGTAACATCCAGTTACTTTAAAAGATTGTTTTGGGGTGAGGTTGTATTTATGAATGTGCTTTTTGAAAATAAAAATCGAAGTTACATCCATATGTGCAGATCTTAGTAGTAATGCACTATAGTTAGTTATGTGCCATCAAGTTGGAACTGACTTATAGTGACCTTAATAGGGCTTTCGAAGTAAGTGAGATATTTAAGGAGTGGTTTTACCAGTTCCACTCCACCATTCAGTTTCCATAGCCAAGTGGATATTTGAACCCTGGCCTCCAGAGCCCTAGTCTAGCACTCTATCCACTACACCACACTTGGTACCCCAGTAACATACTACTAAGCCACAATGCTACTTCTGACATATTGTTAACAAGGAATTTAAACTCTTTTAAAAATAATGTGTTGTCTTGGCAAATACCATTCCCAGACTTTGCTCAGAACACTGGAAAAATGAGTATTCATGTATCCATGATTTCAAATACAGCAGACATGAAAAACCTTTTGCAGCCTATAGACCAAATTTCTGTCAAGAAGGGAAATAAGAGTCCACATTTCAGGAGCAGGTGGGGCTCAGGAAATGGAGTAAAGCTTAAGTAAAATGGGCAGAGCTAGATGCAGTTCTTATCATTTTGGAAATGTTCTCACCATGCTTGCAAATTACAGCTCAATCCCCTACACCTGTGCTCTTTAATAGGTTATGGTCATTCATTTTGTGTTATCAAGCCATAGCTTAGTTCCATGTAATAGCTTCCCAGCCCTTAAAATATTTTCTTGTCTCTGATCACTGGTTGGAGAACATAAGCAGAAGGAACTTGTGACCATGTGTGGAACCTTGTGCATGACGCTTTGTCATCTGAGTGTTCCCTAACCCTGGAACACACTGTAATTTTTTAAAAATAGGCCTTTATACAGCAAAGACAACTGAGCAGTGCTTGTTTAAACAGAATGCAGGGATCCTGTAAGCACATAGCAAAAAGAGAAAATATATTGTGCTTTGTAAGGCGGCTGACTTGGAAAATTTAAAGAGGTTGATCTGCAAGATCTTATGCCTGCTATGGTCAACAGTGAACAATGAGATAACAGAGTGGAGCCAACCATTGCTCTCCAGTGTTCTAACGCAGCCTATTCCCATTGTGTTGCCAATTCCAAATTATATTATTAGAACATGTGCAGCCAAGTAAAAGATGCTTCAACTGGACATTTATAAACAAAGGTAACAAGTGATAAGATATCAGTAGTAAAGTACTGAATCCCATCTTGCTGGTCCTCAACTGGTACTGGATTGGAAATCCAGTTTGTACAGTCATGTGAAAAAGAAAGTAAACCCTCTTTGAATTCTATGGTTTTACATATCAGGACATAATAAAAATTGGCACATCTGAAAATTAGGTAAATACAACCTCAGATGAACAACAACACAGGACATATTACATATTTTTAAAAAATCAAGCCAAAGTGGAGAAGCCATGTGTGAAAAACTAAGTACACTCTTACTGCTTCCATTGGAATTCAGAGGCTAACTAGTAGCCAAGTGCTGCTAACCAAATGCTCTTGAGTAATTGTCCATCAACAAGTGTGACCATCTCTGTAAAAGCCAAAGCTTTAGCAGTTTGTTTGTCTGGAGCATTCAGGTGTGTGTTAACACAATGCCAAGGAGGAAACACATCAGCAATGATTGTAGAGAAGCAATTATTGCTACCCATCAATGTGGGAAGAGTTCTAAGGTCATTTCCAAACAATTTAAAGGCCATCATTCTACAGTGAGGAAGATTATTCACAAGTGGAAAACATTCAAGACAGTTGCCAATCTTCTCAGGAGTGGACATCCCAGCAAATTCACCCCAAGGTCAGACTGTGCAATATTCAGAGAAATTGCAAAAAACCCAGGAGTTACATCTCAGACTCTACAAGCCTCAGTTAGTATGTTAAATGTTAAAGTTCATGTCAGTACAGTTAGAAAAAGACTGAACAAGTATGGTTTGTTTGGAAGGGTTTGGAAGTTGAGGACCAGCAAGATGGAATTCAGTACTTTACTACTGATATAACTTGTTACCTTTGTTTATAAATGTCCAGCTGAGGTATCTTTTACTTGGCTACAAATGTTCTAATAATATAACCTGGGGTTCTATTTTGTCCTGTTACATAAAACCATGGAATTAAAAGAGGGTGTGCTTTCTTTTTCACATGACTGTAAATATTATGTATTATGCTTTGGATTCAGCTGAATCCTGAACTGAACTGAACTGGGCTGATGAGAAAAGACTCAGCCGATTCCATTTTGAAGTGGGATTCTTCTGAGATGAACCAAATCCAAATCTAAGCCCTTCCACAGCTTGTGAACAAGTTAATTATGGAGTGGCCAAGAAATCCAAATTCTGTGTTTGTTGGAATTGTTACACTTCTGGTCAAGGAAAACTTCAAATCAGAAGATACAGGATGGCAAGAAGAAATGACTAATGCTGAACTGGTCTAGTATCTAATTGAAGTAGACAGTTTTACCAGGGTGTATGGGGGTATGGATGTGGAATGATTGTTTCCTTCCTTCCAACTGCAGAACCATTTTATTATTTCTAGTATGATTAGCAGAGTGTTTTATAGTTAAATATTCTAGTGCACAAAATGTTGCCATCTTTTCTTGAGGAGTCAAACAGGAGGAAAGAAACATAAAATGTATTGGATATGCTTCAATATTTAGCTTTAATGGAGAAATGTATAAACCTCAAGTCTCTCTTGACAGATTCACTGCATGCAAACCAAGTGCTGGATACATATGAATGTTCCTACAAATTGGCAAAACCCTCACTGGGGTGGAGTGGCAGACAGAAGAAAATCATTCCCCTTAACAAAAGAAAAAGGAGGGAAATAAAAGAAAGCAAGTTGGGACCCAGACTGACCTGAGGATCCCAGTTTGTGGCTGGAGCAGCAGCCCAGTCCAGCAGCTGCTGCACAATGGCCTGCTGTGGGGGCGGCTCCACAAGGCAGAACTGGGGGAGGTGCTGGGAGCCAGATTGTTAGTGAGGATTGCAGTAATGCAAGGACATTGGGCAGCATGATCAGTAGGTGGAGAGATTGCAGGCTGGCAGACCTGAGTGGAGGAGGCTTTATTCTGGTTTGCCTGCCCAGGATATAAATCCATAAACAAATGGATCCTTGCTGCCCAGAGCGAGCAAGGCTGCTCACCCCAAGGTGCTTTTGGAAGCCTTCTGGAGCGGATCATCGGGGAGCCAGGGTCAGGGCCAGGACCTGGTCTAGCTCAGGTGTCAGGAGCCCAGCCATGCTTCTGGGTGGCAGGGAGCCACAGAGCAGCATACCCCTATGTGACCTCCATCGGAGTGCCACACCTGGGTTATCTCCCAGTTGGTAAATGGGGGAAACAGTGGCTTACATTGGGTGGCATTCAGATCTCCTGAAGAACTGGGCCCCTTCCCAATCTAGGCCAGGGAAACTGCTGCAGTAATCAATAAAGTCATTGCCTTTTCCCTTCCAACCAATGTGTGTGTTTTATTCCTGTGGATAGGGCTGGCTCAGCTGTAGGCCAGCAGAGAAAGCAAGCAAGAGAAAACAACAACAAAAGATTTCTTTTGTGTAAAAGCATCTATCCTTCTAACATTTTGCAGGCTTTTGACTCAGACAAGTTCTGTAGTCCTAATCATTTCCATAAAAATTGTTCACAGAAAAGTAGTGGAATGAGCATGATATAATAGCTTGTACAATGCTCCCGCACCTATTCTTTTGAAACTTGGCAGGTCTGTTCACCCTTGGAAGGAGTAACTGACTCCACAAATTTCATCTAGTTTGCCGGGGGGGGGGGGGGAGGACAATACTTTACATTTTAAGATATTAAGAGCCTCGTGGCACAGTGGTCAAACTGCTGTACTGCAGCCAAAACTGTACTCACGACCCAGGGTTCAAATCCCAGGTAGCCGGCTCAAAGTTGACTCAGCCTTCGATCCTTCCGAGGTCGGTAAAATGAGTACCCAGCTCGCTGGGGGGGGGGGGGCAATGTGTAGCCTGCATAATTAACTTGTAAACCGCCAAGAGAGTGCTTGAAGCACTATGTGGCGGTATATAAGCAGCACGCTTTGCTTTAAGATATTTTTTTTTAAAAAAGAAATTGATATTTAAAAGTGCACATAGCACACATGTTAAAAAGAAGGAAACAAAGCACGTATTTGTCTGCAATTTGACAAGTCTAATTCCCTCATAAGGGGCTATTATGACTACACATTTTATTAAATATATTGTGGCAAACTGGACAAATCTACTAAAGTAGAGAGATTTGGATTTCAAAGCAGAGATTCTGATTCTGCATCACACCGAGGCAAAAGAACATGCTAAACTGGGATGGGAAACAAATCTTAATGTTGGTAACATCCATAATACTTATTCAAACATTTCTGCCCTACACTTCTAGCAACTGCAAGTGTTAAGAGGCATTTTTTAAACAAATCCATCCAGTTTGTAAAATGTTTAAATGGAGAGGGGGGGTATTCATTTGCTTTAGCAGCTGTGTTCAACTTATTCTACCTGTATTTGGTTTGCTAGCTCTTTCTTCCCACCACATGATTCTGTATTATTGAACTGCAGTACCACAAGCTGCATTTGCTTAATGCGTTCAATTATCCATTTAAACTGTAATTGCATTTTGACCACTATGTGCTCGCAATGAAAAGGGATCTGAAGTCAGAAGGATTCCTGTTGAGAGCTGCAGGGGTGGTCTGCTGTCAGTTCTTTGCTCCAGCAAAGGAATAAAGCTTACATTAAAAAAGAGACATTGTTAAAGGAAGTTATAACTATGAGGCAGTAGTGGCAATTTTCTAATTGAATTTCTAGGACACCACATGATTTGGGCATACAGTACATGTGATGTTAACGGATTTGTAGAAGGTGATTGTGGAAAAAGAACATTTTCCCTTTATCCAAGCCTTTGTGAACATAAACATTAAATAATCACAAAAATGTGATCACTATCTTCCATAACCAGCAGCATATTTTCTCTCCTTTGGGTTCTGATTCTGGAAATAAGCCTACTGGAAGAAAAGTGAGAAGGAAAGAAGGGCTGGGGGAAGATAAGATGAGTAGCACTGTGTGGTGGAGGGAACAAAGTCCAGTTTATCTAAGCACAACTTCTACAGTCTCTCTCAGTCTGTTTCCTCCCCCACTCTCTATTTGTTAGGGGCTTCACAGAAGCCTTCTACCCTGTTTCCCCAAAAATAAGACCTAACTGGAAAATAAGCCCTAGTATGATTTTTCAGGATGCTCGTAATATAAGCCCTACCCCCAAAATAAGCACCAGTTAAGAGAAACCCCGCCCTCCACCATTGTGCAGCAACCGGAAGAAGATGACATGACTGTATTTGAAAAAATGTAGATTGTTGTACATGAAAAAAATAAAACATCCCCTGAAAATAAGTCCTAATGCGATTTTTGGAGCAAAAATTAATATAAGACCCTGTCTTATTTTCAGGGAAACACAGTAGTCCCTCTTTCTATCAGCCATGGCTCTGTAGCCTATGTATTCAGCATGGGTAGCACTTCTCCATGCAGGGGCCATGGTGGAAGAAACAGGACCTCTTCCCACCCACCCCGCCTTGCATTGAAGAAAGGCTGTATGGGTTCACTAGTTCAGATATAGGAACCTCCAGTTACAATGAGCAAGGTACGCCCCACATACTGAGGATCTGATCCAAATTACGTGATGGGGAAAAGGTCTGCATGTGACCACAGGGCTTTATTATCACTATATCTAACTTGATTCTTTCAAGCTGAGGAGAGTGGAGGCTTGTTTAAGCATCCTAACACTTTTAAATGCATGTTAAATAGTGGGGGGCACTCTATCCCCAGTTCCCTCCTAAGTTACTCTTCTTTGTGGGGAAGCTGTCTGTGAAATTCTAAACATTGCCCTTCTAGCATTGAAAATTGCATACAGAGCTCCCAACCATGCACAGAGGAGGTTCTGTATTCTAGGATATTAGATGAGGAGAGTTACGTTGGATGTGCTGGGCCTAGAGCTTCCACACTTGGTCCATGTGTGTTTAAACTAGTTAGAAAACCTGGATAGGGCTTAAGGAGTGACAGAGTTGTAGCAAAAGGATTCTCAGAAGTAGTCACAGTTTGAAGTAACCTAATTGCCACTTCCTGGGTTATTTGGATCATAATGCAGACATTCTTCATTTTCATACTTTGAAACATGGAACCCATTTCTTGACTCCAAACAGTGCTAAAATGCACTTACAAAGTGTTCTTTTAAAATGTACACATAAATGAGGACAGAGATTCCTACTTTCATGAGGGAAAAATGCATTAAAAAGTGTATTTTCCAGAAAACCTTTCCCTAAACCATACAGAAATGGATGACTCTGTAATGAACATATGTGAATTTGAAATGGACTGATCCATGCATCTTGATCATAGTAATGCAGGCATTCTTGTTGTTTCTTTCATGATGTCTTGGAGAATGTCTGCAGACATTATATATTACCCAAAGAAGTATATCATCAAGGCAGGGACAACAATTTTTCCTGATATTTGCGGGTACCTGTTCTAACAGACAGATCTACCATTAGCCTGTAAACTACAGTAATGGGCTTTATCCAGTGCTGGACTTCCACTGGCAAAATAAAAAGGCTATTGACCTTCCGTGCCACAACCCCCCACTTTCAACAAGCTGGTAACCCTTGTGTGGCACCCTGGATGGCAGGGTAGAGGGGAAGAAAATATTGTTCTAATGGTATCAACCTCCACCATGCAATACTGGATTTGAGCCAAGGGAAGCAAATATGAACACATATCCTGTGAGGGTTCACTTCCAGGCTCCTGGGTCACACCAAATAAATCACCGGGCTTATGGGGTTTCGAAATAGGAGTAACATTTATTGACTTGTTTAACAAAAACCCAGTATCGGCAAACGTGTTCCAACCTTTCTCCATGTCAAACAACGGGTCTGACAGGGGTTTCCACTCATCAACTTTAAACGGATTCCCTTCCTGTACGTTCCAGGGTCCCGGCCAGTCCAAAGGAACACCCGTGTTTAATATCGGTCCGTTCTCCCCTTCCAATAAGGGGATTGTATCTTCGTCTCGGTGGTCCACCCAGGCGAGTTCGGGGGTGGGATCGATTGTCTGCCAGGGTCCTCCCGTTGGGGCATCTGTTGCATCTCCCAGATCCTCCATCCTAATCTTTCTCTCCTCTCTTTCTCCACTTTCTCCTTTTCCTCCCTTAATTTTCTCCTCCATTCTTTAGTCTCTCTTTCCCCCCAGTATGATGGTTTGGGGGTGTTCTCTCGTCTCCTTCTTGCATCTGCTTCCTCTTTGGGGACTCTTAGCTTCTCCACCTTTCCTGTCCATGGGTCTTCTATCCACATCCACTCCCAGCCCGCTGGAAGCCCTCCTTCACCCCCTTTTCTCTCCGCCAGCCCCGCCTCTACTACTACCCGCGCTTTTTGTCCTGTTCCCGCCAAATCCTTCCTGGTCTCTCTGACCGTTAACTCTTTCAAATTCTCCTCTATCCTCCCCAGGTCTGGTCCAGGTGGTCTTGTCTTCCTGGGTGGGGGAATTGGCGGGGTTTGACTCTCCTTATCAGCAGAAGGTGGGAGGGACGGCACTCCCGTGAGAGGCACTTTGCTCTCACCTCCGGTCTTACATATCCCTAGTTGAGTCTGAAATATATATTCTCAGTCTTTTGTATACTCCCAGTGCATATGGTGCTGTAATGATGATTTTAAAAAGGGACATTAAGTATGTCAGTCTGGGAGGCCTTTTCCCTTTGGCAAATTTCTTTTGTATTGCCCTTTGGCAAATTTCTTTTGTATGCTGCTTCTCCTTTTTAGGCTGCTTTGCAGACTTCTTGCTATTGTTAATGTTAGCTTCTCTTTCACAAAAGAGTTTCAGGCGACTGTACAAAAATGTATGGCTTATTATTATAGTCCTATTTCCAGCTGCTATTATTATTTGGGCTCCAGAAGATTTTTTTTTTCCTCCCAGCATTCACCTTTCTCAGACATTGAAATTCTTTCAAAAATCAGACCTGGCATAGATGTCCATAGCCTAAAGGTTCCCTTTTGATTTCTTACAGCATATAATTTCCATTGATGGGAAGCTTTAGATTTGTTTTCGGCTTTTAAGCCTCAGCAAAAGTTAATATGCTAGAAGCACCCTGCTTTCACTCTGATCCCAAAGTAACATGCAGGCATTTACTAGATCAGAGGAGTACAGAAGTGTCTCGCAACAATATTTTCCCTGTCAGTGGAAAAGCAGTTTGGAGAAAGCAATTTTGATTGGAAAAATGGCCTACAGAGGAAGGTTCAGTACCCCCTCCTGTTCTACCACTTGTTTGATCAGATTTGCAGCCCCCCTTGTTTGCTATTCATTTCAACAGTTACATATATCTTACATACAGCAGATTTACTGGTTACAAAACCTTATGAAAGATAGTGGTGCTTATTTCAAAGTAAAAAGAGATAGATGTTGTTGTTGTCGTCTTGTGTCTCAAGTTGCTTCCAACTTATAGCAACCCTAATACAGTTTCTGACACATGTAAGATGTTCATGGAGTGGTTTACCATTGCCATACTCCAGTGAGTTTCCATGGATGAGCACAAATTTGAACTCCTAAGTCCTAGTCTCCCTATCCACTACACCATACTGCCTCTCTGAGGATGAGTGTGTGTTTCATTGATTCATTCACTAATTTAAAGTTATTGCCTGCCCTTCTCTTTACAGTCTCAGGATTGGGCACATAATATCAGAAAGCCTTTATCTACATTATAATCCAATATAGTAGTTCAATAATGCATTAATATAGAACCACATTATAGAGCAGATTTCATGAGCTTAATCTACTGCCAAGGCCTACGTAGGATGAATCTGTGACTTTTGGTTTGCTGATAAAATTAATTGAATTCTTCAAACAACCCTCTGTTTATGAATGTGGGATATTTTGTTTCTATACCCATGATTCAAAAAGCCAAGGAATGGACCAATATTGCTGCATAATATCGTGCCTGCATTGCCAGCTGGAAAAAGGATGCCAAGCTTTACATAGCAAAGGGCAGCCTGAATGTTGACAACACCAATGACAACTGTCAAGATGGTCTACAGGATACTCTCTTGTGCTCACTACCATTCACAAAGTTACACCACACAAGGGAAAATCAGAGATGCTGACTCTTTTTTTCATCAGTTAACCACTTCTCACCCAAACGCAAAGCAACTGTCAAGGCTGTTTTTCAGCAAGTATGTCATTCTCATAGGATGCAAATAAAAAATTCCAGCATACTTTTCTTCACCAGCAGGGACAGTGAGGAATTTCCTGGCATTCTTAATTGAGTTTTCATATTGGCAAGAACAATTTTTCTACAAAAAGTGCCCAATTTGGGCGACATTTCATTATTTATGGAGTTTGTACATTGCACAAATTAAGAAAATTGCTCAAAACTAGGATGACTGCTGCATGATGTAAGAATCTGAAGTCCTAGATGGATTGTTTCCATCTTTCTTAACAATCAGCCAGTCCTTCTGTGCTTTTTTGGTGTGTTTGTGCTTTGTTTTT
The DNA here is from genome assembly GCA_037013535.1 of Intellagama lesueurii. Taxonomy (NCBI): domain Eukaryota; kingdom Metazoa; phylum Chordata; class Lepidosauria; order Squamata; family Agamidae; genus Intellagama; species Intellagama lesueurii. The sequence continues at coordinate 66,072,008 of JBAJHW010000004.1, read as the reverse complement.
CACAGAGAAAGGGCATGATAGACATTTAATGCAAATCAAAGGGATCTGGAGAGGGAGGAAAATCTCTTTATTTCACTCTCAACTGAAGGCCATGAATCTCATGGGGCTTTAATTTTCGTCATTGAGGTGTCTCATGTCAATAAAACCTAATAAATATAATGGATGTTCATTTGATAACTAAACTTCAGTGAGCTCTGCTTTCCCTTTACACATAAGTAGTATGGAAAAGATTTCATAAAAGCTTGTTTTGTGGCAAACTCTTTCTGTGTTAGCTTCTGTCTTGCCTTTAAGGTAAGCATTTCCTCTTACACAGGAGCTGTCCCAACAGTGAGAGAAGAGAATAATGGAATAGTTCCTTAGGGACTTCTGTACTCCTTCTTATCTTTCTGTCAAGACAGGCAAGAACTCTACATCTTCCTGAAAGCCAAAAAGGCTACATCCTATGAATGTGTGCCTATGGTTCTAACATTCTCATACTTTTTAATGTCCAGAAATTTGACATGTTCAAATACCATCCACTCCACCTTGGTCTGAATTATTTGTCTTATGAAGTGCAGCTGAATTGCTTTAAACTGATTCAATTTGTGTCTGCATTTTGAAGTATTTATACACATCTCTATGAAAGTGTACAGGAGAGGAATTAAAGGCTCTGAGCTGGGATGTGGAGGGTGTGGAATTATCAACCACTCCTCCATCTCCACCGTGCAGGCAAAGTTCCCACCAGCTTCCTTCATTTCTTTCTTCTTTGTCTCTTCCCTTCCATTCTGGAAGCCATGCAATTTTGGTATTGTAGGTTCCATTTCTAATGCTATTGTCATCTACCCCCTCATATCCTCCCACAGTGGCAGAAATATCACACACACATACACATGCATGCACATGCCTGCATGGTCACAGAGGCACTCAACAGATTGAGATCAGCTGCTGCCTAAAAAATTTCTCCAGTGCACCCTTACCCTAACCGCCTGAAAATTCAAGCAATGCAATTGCAATCTCTCTCTATTTAGTCTAATATGCTTCCCTTGCAAAATGGCCACCAGCCACAGCCATAGAGGAAAGACATACAGTGACTTCATGACTGGAGTTTCCAGGGGAGCTTGGGCTTTTCACTGGTGCTTTGGCTGTCATTCTCCTTCAGCTTTGGCCTTCTTAGTTCTATTATAGTGCTACTTTCATTTTCTGAGTAAGCATTTGTGTTTGTTTGTTTGTTTTTTTAAAAAATCAGCTTCTTTAACCCCTAAAGAATCAACAAAATGTTTGGCACTTTGGGGCTTCCTTGTCCTACTTTGACTCTATTTGCAAACTCACAATTTTGGATTCCAAATAATTTCCAAAACCAAGCAGCATGCCTAGCAGAAATCTACTTTATTTTATTTTATTTTGCTGAAGGGAAATTCATAGTGAGGAAGCTATGCTGCTAAAAACATGGGTGTGACTATTTTGCTGCTGGCTTCCTGTGTATGTTCTGCTCTTTTGGGGGTCTTCCCTCCTCCTTATAAGCAGTAGAGAGGAAAAGAGATTGCTAGGTCTATAGTTTCCATTATTTTCCCATGTAGATTAGAAAGCTTTGGTTTCCAAGAACCCATACAAAGAAGCCTTGCATATCTATATTAGTATTCACAGAGAAAACTGAAGATATAATATTACTTTCTGGGAGACTTGCTCCTCTCTTTTTCAAGATAATAAAATTTTTGTTTGAAGGGTATAGATCGAAAGTTGAGTCCCAAACAATTCTTTAAAAAGAATAAAGTATCTTGCATTAGTAAAACTTTCTGACAGAATTTTTAACCTGCTGTAAGTTCCCCTGAGGATTCTTTTAGAAAGATTTTGAAACTTGCAGGGAATTTAACATTATAATGCAACACATGACAGGCATTTTAAAAAAAAAATCAGTTGGCCCCACTTGTAAAGTATCTGTCTGAATTCCTCTGGCTAATTTATGATGCAAGCAACACACCCACACATCCACCCACACCCACACACCACTTTTTTTCAAACAGGAAAACTTTTCCAGCTTATCCTCCACTTATAGATCAAAACACAGATATCATTAAAACAGAGAAGCATAGTATGCCCATCTGCTTCATCCAGTGGTATTAGGTCATTCCAGGAAGTAGCCTTCAATAGAGAACAAAGGAAAGCATATTTTATTTCAGTGGGGAAAGACTGGTACCAATCATTCTGGAAATTTTGAATCCTGCCAGATTGTTCTTTAGATTATGAAGAATAATGATCTGGAGTAGAGATGGGGACAAATATAAAAACGGATCGGTTTTTTCGACAAATATAGCCAATTCGTCATATATTTGTCAATCTGTATTCGTCAAATTTTAAGTCCCGATGAATACGGATCAATGAATATTTGGTGGCAGTGGGTTTGGGTTTTTTTTGTAACCCCCCACAAATTGATGAATAAATTTGTTATTTGTTGTTTCATGGGGCAACTTCGTGCTTTGTGAGTCGTCCCCATCTCTAGTCTGGAGCAGTTCCAGTGAAAAGACTAAGATAGTGCATAAGCATGACCAACTTTTATTGACAAAAGCTTGGAGAGTTTCAGATGTTACTAGGCTGGAACTGAGTTTGACCAAACTCTTTTGCTGGGATGATATTGATATACATGGCAGAACCTTGAACCCACTATGGCAAATACTAATAATGTGGACTTGTCCTGTGAACTGGGTGTGTGGCAAGAGTCCTAACCCTTGTAGTGTCATGGCTGGTGGTTTGTAACCAGCATCCTAAGATTTCTTCTACTAATGGGAAGTTGGTATCCTAGTTCCAACTTACTTCTGCTATGGAACTGATCATACAGCTTTCCATGTTTGTATGAAAATCTATGACTGGAGAAGGAAAAAGAGGAAGAAAAAAATATGGTTATAAAAGAAGGCAAAGCTCCATGTTATCAACTGTCAGGAGACATGGGCAGAATTCCTTTCCAGATTTGCAAACCAATGCTATCTATACCAGAATCAAAATTCAGTCCATAGGGAGGAAAGCCAAATCAATGCTGTAGCAAAGATCTGAACCTTCTGCCAATACTATCACAAGGGGGCAGGGAGAACTGATCTCACCCAAACAGAAGCCCATCATTATTTCCTCTGACATGGGTTTGAACTTCACTGCAGCCAGGTAGGGAATTATCACATCTGTCATGTGCTGCAGACAGACAAGGAACTGGTACTCCCCATCCCATATCCTCAAATAGAAAGTCCTCAGTAACTATGGGCCCAGAGCTTCTGGGTGGATTGTAAAATTATTTTTCAGAGATCCCATTTGGTAAAAATTTAGGAGTAACAACTACCGTGTTTCCCCGAAAATAAGACAGGGTCTTATATTAATTTTGCTCCAAAAAAACACATTAGGGCTGATTTTCAGGGGATGTCTTATTTTACAGTCATGTCATCTTCTGGTTGCCGCACAATGCTGCACAATGGTGGAGGGCGGGGTTTCACTTAACTAGGGCTTATTTTGGGGGCAGGGCTTATATTACGAGCATCCTGGAAAATCATACTAGGGCTTCTTTTCAGGTTAGGTCTTATTTTCAGGGAAACAGGGTACAAGGTGGATAACACTTATTTAGATTCTCCAATTGGATGTATTAGATCTAGAGTTAAAATGAAACTTCATACCAACTCAGAATTTGGCAACATTTTGGAATTCACTGTATACTTAGGCAACCTCTTGAACTTCTGTTTCTTTTGTCCAATAATGAAATTGTTTTGATATTGTTGATTACTTTTGCCCTCTCTTTTATATTCTCTTCATACGTTTACCAACACCAAGCTTTCCTGGATGATAATGGACTCCTCTCTTCCATCTGCTACTCGCACTTCCAGCAGGTCACAAATCCTTCTTTCACCTTGAGAACCTTCATTTGATACATTTGAAGAAAACGTATGACACAGTCGCCTATACGAATGTGACCTCTTGCAATGCATTTGTTGATTTCTTTGAAAGCACCCTGGTTCCAATAATCTGGAGATGGCTGAGCAGAGCCATAAGCAGCAATTTACATACCAAGAAATGCAGTATCAAATGTGCCCCTGTCTTTGTAATTCATGTTACAAAAATAATAAAAGAAGTAATTATAGCAGTAAACACCTTCCCAGGATCTCCCCTCCTCCACAGGAGTTCAGCAACACTGTTGGTGCTATTCCCCAAACAAACACACTTTCCTCTGCTACTTCCAACAAACACTCCCAAAAATGTGACACAGGCAAACACAAACACACACACTGTGCACATGTTAATGCTTAACAGACCTCACAAATTGTTTTAAAGTCAAGTTGATTTTTCCTCTGCTTTAATCGATTTTATCCCCACCCACTCATGATTATTTTGGGATCAATGCTAAGTAGTTTTCCATATTGTGTCCTTTTTTTTCTGAAGGTTGTGCTGACACAGTAACTATTGCAGAGCACCAGCATTTTAGAAGGCATGACTCACTGAAGCCATCTGTAAATTGTTCTGTCTACCCAAACTCCAAATGTCTCCCTTTGTGAAATGGATTTTCCCTTGATCCATTTTGTGAAGACTTCTCAGAAGTCAGTAACATTTTCTGCCCTCAAACACAATTTGATTGTGAACATGTTGAAGTCAGCCTAAAACCCTACATACAGATACTCAGGCTCACAACTAGAAAGTTTATTGTTTTGGTCACTCTGCAACCAAAGCAAACAAACAAAAAAAACACCCCACAAACAAACCAGCTAGTAGGCTTCTTACAACATTGTCACTTGCACAGTTGAAAAACCTTAAATTTCATCTCCTTGCCATAGTTAGGTTTTTTCTTGTTTTTTTTTAAAAAGGGGGGGGGGCTGAGACTAAGAAAAAGTCCCGACAAATCTAGTTATTTCTACTACTCTTTTTTGTCCCAACAGAATGCAATTTGTGTTATCCAATTTCTCCATGAGCCATTTCCCAGCAAACTATGATGCATCAAAACAGAAGTGACATGCTTCCGTTGTTAGTTTCAGCCAGCAGAAACAGAAATTTATCCCACTGTAGGAGATTAGCATTCAGGAGGCTCAGGATTCACCCTACAATACAAGAAGTGCATATTTTGTTTTAAATTTTAATAATTTGTTCTTCTGTTAATTTTATTCTACCTTTGTTTTCTAAGTCTGGGTATTTGGGTGTAACAAATGAGATTCTGCACACCTAAAGACTCCTTGGACAGAGGACATTTTTATGTCATGAGACACACAGGAATTCTCACTGGGGTTGAAAAATACTTCATAGCTTTCACAATGCACATTTATTTTACCCTAGTGTATCTGGGTTATCAACAGTTTTTGATAAAGTCACTTTATTATTTCTGTGGTTGCTCTCCAATTGTAGAATGAACTTCTGTCCAAAATTCGCCTGGCCCCTTCCTTGGTAACATTCAATAAAACTTTGAAATGTTTTCTATACAGATATTCCATCTAACATCTTTTCAATCCATTCCAATTAATAGCCACTGATTATGCATATTTAACACCTGTTGCCACTGCCAATTTTTAATGTTTAGTGTTTATTAATTTTGCATTTTATTTGTTGATTAATTTAATTTACCGTAGTTGCTTTTTGATCCTTTGTTTTGTTATTTTTATGGTGTCATATCAGTTTGTTATGTTGGTGTTTTATGATTAGTAATTGTGTTTTGTTCTCTGCTGTACACCACCCAGTGTGGCCCTGGGCCAGATGGTGCGATATAACAGTGTAACAAACAAACAAATGTTGATAACTGGTTTTTCAAGAAATCATGGGATTGACAGAACAGCATATATTTGTTTAACATTATTGCTCCCTATTGAGACATTTTGTTGTTGAAGAACTCTTAGAATAATAGAATCATAGAATAGTGAAGTTGGAATGGGCCTATAAGGCCATCAAGTCCAATCTCCTGCTCAATGCAGGAATACAAATCAAAGGATATCTGCCAGGTGGTTGTCTAAGTTTCTCTTGAATGCCTGCAGTGTTGGAGTATTCACCACCTCTCGAAGTAATTGGTTCCATTGTCTTACTACTCTAACAATTAGGAAGTTTTTCCTGATATTCAATCAAAATCTGGCTTCCTGTAACTTGAGCCCATTGTTGCATGTTCTGCACTCTGGGATGATCGAGATCCCGTCCTCCCCTCTGTATGACAGCCTTTCAAGTATTCGAAAAGTGTTATCATATCATCTCTCTGTCTTCTTTTCTCAAGGCTAAACATGCCCAATTCTTTCAGTCTTTCCTCATAGGCCTTGGTTTCCAGCCCCCTGATCATCCTTGTTGCCCTCCTCTGAACTTGTTCCACTTTGTCAGCATCTTTTTTTAAGTATGGTGTCCAGAACTGGACACAATACTCAAGGTGAGGCCAATCCAATGGCTGAATAGAGAGGAACTAGCACCTCATGGGATTTGAAACTATACATCTGTTAATGTAGGCTAAAATAGCATTTGCCTTTTTTGCAGCCACATCACACTGTTGGCTCATATTCAGCTTATGATCTATGACAATTCCAAGATCCTTCTCGCTTATAGTATTGCTGAGTCAGGTATCCCTCATCTTGTAACTCTACATTTGGTTTCTTTTTCTGAGGTGCAGTACTTTGCACTTATCCCTGCTGAATTTGTTTCCATTGTTTTCAGCCCAGTGTTCCAGCCTATCAAGATAATTTAAAATTTCCACCCAATTTTGTGTCATCCACAACTTTGACAAACTTTCTCTGCACTCCTTCATCCAAGTCATTAATAAAAATGTTGAAGAACTCTGGACCCAGGGCTGAGCCTTCGGATACCCCACTTGTTTCCTCCTCCTCCCAGTTGGAGAAGGAGCCATTAATCATCACCCTCTGAGTATGATTGTCTAGCCAATTGTGTATCCACCTGACACTTGATCTATCTAGCTCACACCTAGTTAGCTTGCTAATCAGGATATCATGGGGCAGTTTGTCAAATGCTTTGCTGAAGTCAAGATATACTATGACTACAGTATTCCCTCTGTCTATCAGGGAGGTTACCTGATCAAAAAATCAGATTTGTCTGGCAGGATTTGTTCTGGACAAATCCGTGTTAGCTTCTAGTTATTACTGCACTGCTTTCTAGGTGCTTGCACAGTGACCGTTTTATACTTTTTCCAGAATTTTCCCTGGGATCAATGTTAGACTGACTGGCCTGTAGTTCCCAGGTTCCTCTTTTTTGCCCTTTGAAGATAGGGACAACATTAGCCCTCCTCAAATCATCTGGCACCTCACCCATTTCCCATGATTTCAAGAAAATAATGGACATCTGTTCTGCATGTTCTTCAGCCAATTCCTTCAGTACTCTTAGATGCAGTTCATCTGGCCCTGGAGATTTGAACTCGTTCAAGGTAGTAAGGTATTCCTTGACTATTAGTTTATCAATCTCCAGCTGCAATCCTGTCCCCTCCACTTGCACTTCACATTTATCTGGAGATTCATAGTCTGCCCTATGGGAAAAGACTAAGCTAAAATAGGAATTGAGCACCTCTGCATTTTCTTTGTCATCTGTTATCATTTTTCCACACTGGCCTTTTTTGCTGCCTCCCACCTTTTTTTCTTGTTGGAATTGTTTGTAGTTGTGCTTTTAGATTTTCTTTTTAAAAAAAAAAAAAAAAACTCCCTCCCTTCTTGGACTCCTTTTCTTGTTAGGATTTCCTGCCACGGGACCTTACTCATCCTTGTTCTGAGATTATTAAAACTGGCTTTTTAAAAAATATTTTTTAATTTTCTATAATTATAACATACACATAAACATATAACACATAAACTAAAATACAATTTAACTGTGTTCCCCACCACCATAAACGGGACCTCTTGCTGTAATCTTCTTCCTCCACCTGTATTCTTCTTCTGCTTCTTCTTCTACAGTGGACCCTCGACTTACGGAATTAATCCGTATTGGAACGGTGGCTGCAGGTCGAAAAGTCTGTAGGTCGAGGCTCCATTGACCTACAATGCATTGAAAACCGATTAATCCGTAACCGGCCGTTTTTGGTCCATTTTGTTTGATTTTCCGGTCTGTAGGTCGATTATCCGGCCGCAAGTCGAACCTACATTTTGCGGCCAGAGAAGTCTGTAACTCGAAAAGTCTGCAGGTCGAGCCGTCTGTAAGTCGAGGGTCCACTGTATTGTCCTCTTCTCCAGAACTGCATTGATTCTTGATTTGGAGCTTTCCCTTTTCCTCTTATTAACACATATTCCAAAAATCTGCCCCATATTCCATAAAAATTATTTTTTTTCAACTCTCCTTTCTTAACCTTTAAACTACAAGTTAATTTATCATTTATAGCTATATTCCATATTTCCTTATACCAATCTTCAATTTGAAATTCAGATTTTAATTTCCATTGCCTAGCTATTATCAATCTAGCCACTGTTAATAAATTGGTTATCAATTCTTTAGTCATCTTATCATATTCCACATTCTCAAATATTGATAACAAAGCAGTCTCAGGACTAAATTCTATATCTTCTTCACATATGTAGTTTAATTCTTTAAAAATTTGTTTCCAAAATCTTTGTACTTTTTCACATTCCCACCACATATGAAAGTATGTACCAATTTCTTTCTCACATTTCCAACAAACATTCGGATAACTAGCATTAATTTTATTTAATTTTATCGGTGTTAAATACCATCTTAAACCGAGTTTTAAAAAGTTTTCCTTTATTCTCACTGACATAAATCTTAAAACCCTCATTTTCCATATCTTCTTCCATTCTTCCCCATTTATTCTTTTTCCAATATCTTGTTCCCATACTATTTTCAATCCTTCTTTCTCACTTTCTTCTTCCTCTAGATCAAGAAGTAAATAAATTTTACTCACAGTACCTTTTACTGAATCAGTCATCCGAATGTCTTCATGTGACAATAAAAATTGTTCATACTGTGTGCATTCTCTACCTTTATTATATTTCTTTACCCATTCATTAGTCCATCTTTCTAATTGTATATAATTTAACCATGAAATATTCTTATTCTGAAGAGTTTGTTTCATTTGATCTATCGTTCTCATTTTGCACAACCAATCTTTCAGTCTAATCCCTTTTTTTTCTTTAAATAATTCCACATACACTTTCATATTAACAGGGAAATTCTCTATTTCCGTCACTGGTCCAAGTGGACAGTGGGATGGACATAAATTCTTTCTATATTTATACCATATGTTTAACATTGTCTTTAAAAATGGATTATTAATTTCATTTATTTTATATTTCTTAACCATACCAAATAAATATTTTTCAATATCTATCTGTAATTCTGATGTTTCCATTAGTATCAATTACTGTCGTCCCCTTCTCCTCTTGCCCTCACACTTTCCCAACATCAGGGTCTTTTCCAGGGAGTCTTCTCTTCTCATGAGATGGCCAAAGTATTGGAGCCTCAGTTTCAGGATCTGTCCTTCCAGTGAGCACTCAGGGTTGATTTCCTTCAAAATGGATAGGTTTGTTCTCCCTGCAGTCCAGGGGACTCTCAAGAGCCTCCTCCAGCACCACAATTCAAAAGCATCAATTCTTTGGCGATCAGCCTTCTTTATGGTCCAGCTCTCACTTCCATACATCGCTACTGGAAAAACCATAGATTTGACTACGCGGACCTTTGTCAGCAAGCTGATGTCTCTGCTTTTTAAGATGCTGTCTAGGTTTGTCATCACTTTCCTCCCAAGAAGCAGGCGTCTTTTAATTTTGTGGCTGCTGTCACCATCTGCAGTGATCATGGAGCCAAGAAAGTAAAATCTGTCACTGCCTCCATATATTCCCCTTCTATTTCCCAGGAGGTGATGGGACCAGTGGCCATGATCTTAGTTTTTTTTGATGTTGAGCTTCAGACCATTTTTGGCGCTCTCCTCTTTCACCCTCATTAAGAGGTTCTTTAATTCCTCCTCACTTTCTGCCATCAAAGTGGTATCATCTGCATATTGGAGGTTGTTGATATTTCTTCCGGAAATCTTAATTCCGGCTTGGGATTCATCCAGTCCTGCCTTTCACATGATGTATTCTGCATATAAGTTAAATAAGCAGTGAGACAATATACAGCCTTGTCGTACTCCTTTCCCAATTTTGAACCAATCAGTTGTTCCATATCCAGTTCTAACTGTTGCTTCCTGTCCCACATAGAGATTTCTCAGGAGATAGATAAGGTGGTCAGGCACTCCCATTTCTTTAAGAACTTGCCATAGTTTGCTGTGGTCCACACCGTCAAAGGCTTTTGTGTAGTCAATGAAGCAGAAGTAGATGTTTTTCTGGAACTCTCTGGCTTTCTCCATAATCCAGCGCATGTTAGCAATTTGGTCTCTAGTTCCTCTGCCCCTTTGAAATCCAGCTTGTACTTCTGGGAGTTCTCAGTCCACATACTACTGAAGCCTACCTTGGAGGATTTTGAGCACAACCTTGCTAGCGTGTGAAATGAGTGCAATTGTACGGTAGTTGGAGCATTCTTTGGCACTGCCCTTCTTTGGGATTGGGATGTAGACTGATCTTTTCCAATCCTCTGGCCACTGCTGAGTTTTCCAAACTTGCTGGCATATTGAGTGTAGCACCTTAACAGCATCATCTTTTAAGATTTTAAATAGTTCAACTGGAATGCCATCACCTCCACTGGCCTTGTTGTTAGCCATGCTTTCTAAGGCCCACTTGACTTAACTCTCCAGGATGTCTGGCTCACGGTCAGCAACCACACTATCTGGGTTGTCTGGGACATCCAGATCTTTCTGGTATAATTCCTCTGTGTATTCTTGCCACCTCTTCTTGATGTCTTCTACTTCTGTTAGGTCCCTACCATTTTTGTCCTTTATCATGTCCATCTTTGCACAAAATGTTCTTTTAATAGCTCCAATTTTCTTGAACAAATCTCTGGTTTTTCCCTTTCTATTATTTTCCTCTATTTCTTTGCACTGTTCATTTAAGAAGGCCCTCTTGTCTCTCCTTGCTGTTCTTTGGAAGTCTGCATTCAATTTTCTGTAACTTTCCCTATCTCCCTTGCATTTTGTTTCCCTTCTCTTTTCTGCTATTTGTAAGGCCTCGTTGGACAGTCACTTTACTTTCTTGCATTTCCTTTTCTTTGGGATGGTTTTTGTTGCTGCCTCCTGTACAATGTTACGAGCCTCCATCCATAGTTCTTCAGGCACTCTGTCCACCAAATCGAGTTCCTTAAATCTCTTCTTCACTTCCACTGTGTATTCATAAGGGATTTGGTTTAGATTATACCTGACTAGCCCAGTGGTTTTTCCTACTTTCTTCAGTTTAAGCTTGAGTTTTGCTATAAGAAGCTGATGATCAGAGCCACAATCAGCTCCAGGTCTTGTTTTTGCTGACTGTATAGAGCTTCTCCATCTTTGGCTGCAGAGAACATAATCAATCTGATTTCATTATTGCCCATCTGGTGATGTCCATGTGTAGAGTCGCCTCTTGTGTTGCTGGAAAAGAGTATTTGTTATGACCAGCTTGTTCTCTTGACAAAATTCTATTAGCCTTTGCCCTGCTTCGTTTTGAACTCCAAGGCCAAACTTACCTGTTGTTCCTTTTATCTCTTGACTCCCTACTTTAGCATTCCAGTCCCCTATAATGACAAGAACATCTTTCTTTGGTGTCAGTTCTAGAAGGTGTTGTAAGTCTTCATAGAATTGGTCAATTTCAGCCTCTTCAGCATCGGTGGTTGGTGCATAAACTTGGATTACTGTGATGTTGAAAGGTCTGCCTTGGATTCGTATTGAAATCATTCTCTCATTTTTGAGATTGTATCCCAGTACAGCTTTTCCCACTCTTTTGTTGACTATGAGGGCTACTCCATTTCTTCCAAGGGATTCTTGCCCACAATAGTAGATATGATAATCATCTGAATTGAATTCACCCATTCCCGTCCACTTTAGTTCACTGACGCCCAGGATGTCAATGTTTATTCTTACCATCTCCTGTTTGACCACATCCAGCTTACCAAGGTTCATAGATCTTACATTCCAGGTTCCTATGCAGTATTTTTCTTTGCAGCATCGGACTTTCCTTTCACTTCCAGGCACATCCACAGCTGAGCGTCCTTTTGGCTTTGGCCCAACCACTTCATTAGCTCTGGAGCTACTTGTACTTGTCCTCTGCTCTTCCTCAGTAGCATGTTGGACGCCTTTTGACCTGAGGGGCTCATCTTCAAGCGTCATATCTTTTAGCCTTTTGTTTCTGTCCATGGAGTTTTCTTGGCAAAGATACTGGCGTGGCTTGCCAGTTCCTGCTCCAGGTGGATCGCGTTTAGTCAGAACTCTCCACTATGACCTGTCTGTCTTGGGTGTCCCTGTATGGCATAGCCCATAGCTTCTCTGAATTACTCAAGCCCCTTCGCCACAACAAGGCAGCAATCCGTGAAGGGGCTGCCTAAGGCTGCTACTGGAACCTTTTAGTAAAAGCATGCTTCACTCCAAAGTTATGACTGCTTCATAGTAGTCAATGCATGGGGGCAAATATGTGTCTTCTTTTTCTGGGATCTCTTAATAACAGGGGACAAGGGAGACCACATTAGTATTTTATAGGCCACATCAAGATCTGGATATTGATAAAAGAAATGTTTTCATTCCCAGCACAGCTTCCTTCCTTTCAAATGCATTGCAGTGGAGCTACCAAGGACTCTTAAATCATGAGGTAGCAGACAGCCATTACTAGCAAACATTTGTATACCTTTTCAATAAATTACCTGGGATTCAAGGTTGAAGAAAACAACAGAAAGTGAATTACCCTCTACGCTTATTTAGTTAAAGCTTAATCTCAGCTGCTCCTGAACGTGCTCTGGCTCAGTCTTCTCAGGGGAATCCAAACAGTTCCTGAGAAAAAGGACAACTGTCCCAGACATTCAATGAATGGGATACTTTAGCAGCAAGGCAATGAAGTATAAGCTCTCAGTAGAGGAAAACAATTTTTGAAGGTTCCCTAGGTGAAGAACTTTGAAACAAGGCATTAATATTTATTCCCGCTTCCTATGCCAAAGCTGGTTGCCATGAGTCTCTTATGCCTTCACTGATACACTCACAATTCCACTTGCCTCTTTCTCTTCCCCGGCTGTTTCCTCCATCCCTGTTTTAGTCCAAACATAGAATGCAACAGATTAAAAGAGAATGAGAAGTGAATGAAGAACAAAAAGAAAAAGTTTCTATATGAATATTTCAGGGGATGGTGTATTGTAAGGCTTTTGTATAACCTATAAGGTGTTTAAGGTGTTAAGGTGGGAGGTTTTAGTCAGTAGGGAAGTAGTAGATATTCACCTTTCAGTAAAGGTGATTTCAGATCCACATTGACATAGTCAACTGTACATTTTGAAGGCAATACATTTGAGGCATCTTTGGTGGATATGAAACATCTTCCTCGTGGTGTGGTGGGAGAGGGTAGGTTTAGACCCATAGATCTAGTAAAAGCATGGTAGCCAGGCCACAAGAAATATTTTTTTCTGATTTCACCTCCCATAGAAAGGAGAGAATGGTCATTGATGTCATGAGGTTGTGCTTGCCTCCTTAAGTGCTGTCAAGTCACTTCTGACTCATGGTGACCCTAAAAAGTAGCAACCTCACAAAGGTTATACCATTAATAATTCTGATCAGATGTTTCAAACTAAAGGCTGTGCCATCAATCCATCTACTTTTTGGTCTTGTTCTTTGCCTATTGTTTTCAATTTTGCTTAGGGTTATTGGTTTTTCCTCTGCTAGTTTATATTTGCCTAAATGAAATCATGGAAAACTTGGTAGCAAATTACTGCTCATTAATAAATCCATTATTTGGATTTTCTAATTGGACTTGTGTATTTACTAAAATGGTACATATGTATAGCTTTATAGTTTAATACAGCTATTTTTATAAACCAAAATTGTAGAATATATTTACAAGTATTATACTTACCTACTTTTCACTTAATTATGCTAGCCACCCTCATAATACTCAGACCATTCAAAAAGACTTGGACATAGGCTTATGTGCTCCCCCCATACCAAAGACCACCATCTTACTACTGCTTATTTAGCATTAAAACTCATGCTATATTAATTTTTGATCTTTCAAAAATGGCCACAGTACACCTCGTGACACAGTGGTTAAACTGCTGTACTGTAGCCAAAACTGTGCTCACCACCCGGGGTTCTATCCCGGGTAGCTGGCTCAAGGTTGACTCTGCCTTCTATCCTTCCAAGGTTGGTAAAATGAGTACCCAGCTCGCTGGGGGGGGGGGGGGCAATGTGTAGCCTGCATAAATAACTTGTAAACCGCCCAGAGAGTGCTTTAAGTGCTACGGGGCAGTATATAAGCAGCACGTTTTGCTTTAAAAAATTTTTTTTAAAAAATCCCCAAATGAACAGTTTTGACACCTGGATTTTTGTCTTTCTTCTCTGAACATTTGTGAATACCAACATAGAGCAGAGCTGTAACTTTCGCTTGCTTAAGTATTGCCGTGCTATAATAGGAACTGACACTAAGATAGACTAAAAGGTTACTTCTGAAATAATTTAGGCTTGAAAAAGTGCTGACAGTGGAAAGGTTGAGAGTTTACAATGTGTAAAAATATGGGTGGGATAAATGTAACCTCCTGGGAGTCCAATTATGTCCACACTATCTTCGGAAGCACCCCAGCCTCTGGTTTCACATTTATTTATTTATTTATTTATTTATTTATTTATTTATTTATTTATTTATTTATTTATTTATTTATTTATTTATGCTCCCTTGTGCCCCTCAGGAGACATGAGAGTCAGTTTTGCCATATGCTGACTCCCTTCAGCACCCCTACAACCCTACACTCCCAGTCCCCCACTTACCTATCTATCTAACCTATTTTTAAATTAATTTTAAGATTAGTCATGTAATTGCTTTGCTTTGCTTTGCTTTGCTTTGCTTTGCTTTACTTTGGTTAAAAAAGATGGGAGGAAACTTTCAGGTTAAAACATCACAGGTAATTAATATGATTATCCTATAGTTGGCTGCCCCCTTTATTTGGGATTGGAACATAAATTGTACATTCCTTTCCGTGGGCCATTGTTTTGTTCGTCATATTTGTTGACATATTCTTGTTAGGATGTTGATTCAGTCTCTGTAGCTCCCTTGCAGAAGAAAGGCAAAAACTGGCAATGACCAATTTTGACTAGACTTTCTCTTTAAAAAGGCTGCTTGGCAACCACCAAAAACCCTGTATGCTACTCTGTCCAAATAGATTATTTGGTTGGTTTCTCTGTGTGTCCCAATTAACAGAATAGGTACTCCCGTGAGCCTGATTACCACTTGTCACAAGGAGATCTTGACCAAATTCTGGATGTCATGAGCCTTCAGATGATGTAGGACCAGAGTATGGAAATATGTTAATGTTATGTACAAAATATTATTTTTAAAAACTAGATGCATCTGTTTGCTTTTCCCTGTTTAAGTCAGGATTAATGATTTTAATATGAATGTGGTAAATCTAGCACATTGATTCCATGTTCTGTGGAGGTCCAACATTTTTTTATCCAGAACAGCTCCCTTTTTGCCTTCAAATTCAGTCATGGTGGATGGAGGAGGGGTTTGAGTTTGACTGTCCAGACCATAGGAATGAATGCCTGAAATCCAGTCATAGCACAGCAAAAACTCTGGCTTGTAATCACTGGATATATTATTAATCATGTGCTATCAAGTCAATTCTGACTTATGGCAACCCTCTTTAGAATTTTCCAGCTAGAGAATACTCTCAGAAGTGGTTTCCCATTCCCTTCTCCTGGGGGAGCTCTGGGATTGTCTAGCTTGCCAAAGGCCACACAGGCTGGGTCTACTCGCAGGAGGCACAGTGAGGAATGAAACCCCCAACTTCGTGTAACTTTAAGAGTGTGCTTAAGAACTTTTCCTAAAACAATGTGTAATCAATAAATCTGTTTCTGTTTAAAAGTTCAGTACTGAATGGACCTCAGTCTTTCATAGGAAATATAGGTTGATAAAGAGATCAACTGGTGGTCAACTTCTGAATACACAGCAAGATACCTAAACCACTGGAGCATAAATGGAAGGGAAAATGGAAATAAAAATAACTTCCTGAGATAAAAGTAACATACAGTTCTAAAGGGAAAGTAAGTTAGCTATTGTTGATTTGTTTGATGTTCATGAAAATTGTTTCTCTTCACTCAGAAGTGAAAGCTTTTCACATTCAGAATATAAAAATGAACCTACATCCTGTGAAAAGCCAAGCCAAGAAAGACGAGGTCAAGGCACAAGTCAGTGATGAGGAAGGAGGCTTGTTTGAAAATGTCTTTTTAAAAGCAAACATTTTAGACTTGAAATAAAACAACATTTTCTTCAGCAGAAGAAATGTGTTTCTGTGCCTTTCAAAACACAAGATAGGCTTTATGGGAAATTTTTCTTCATCCAGTTTTTAGACCTGAGGTTATTTTTTTCCTTTGAACTCTAATATAACCATGAAAAAGCTGTTTGTTTGCATGCGTTCTGAAAGAAGGGAGAATGAACAGGGAAGAAAATAACAGAGACAATTACCAACATTAATATCTACTAGTTTATTGTCCACAACCAGGGAATTCATATTGCTGTAAGATTTTCTTTTAAAAAACCCCACACACTATTGCTGATTCTTGATTTTAGTTTGGTGAAGGATTCGTATGGACTTGAGCAGTAGAGGAAATAAAGAGATTAAAAACTGACAGGCCCTGGTCACACAAGGAAAATGTTCTGTAGTTATCCACCAGTTATGTTGGCATATTTTCTCCTGGTCACATGATGCAGAGTCAAGACTGAGGCATTTTCCCGGCTAGCAGTGTAACTGCAGAACATTTCCCCATCATCAGGAGGATTGGGTTATTTTGTACCTTTGTTGTACCGGTGCATTCCTTACTAGGATTGCCTGTGTGCACGACCTGCCCTGCTTGTTTTCAGAATCGAACCCAGGAAGGTGGCTTGCCTTTACTGCAGCACGCACAATGAGCCGCTGTTCATTCTCAGAGATTTTAACGCTAGAGTTGGTGCTGATCACAGTTCTTGGCCTACTTGTCTAGGCTAGTTTGGCATTGGGAAGATGAACGAAAATGGTGAACACTTGCTGGAGTTTTGCTGTTATTATGGTCTTTGTGTCAGCAACATGTTCTTTAATACGAAGCTTCAACACAGAGTCTCTTGGAGACATCCAAGATCGAAGCATTAGCATCAGCTCGATCTGATCCTCACTAGACGCTCCAGCCTTCCTAGTACTATGATCACACACAGTTATCAGGGTGCTGATTGTGATACCGATCACTCCTTGGTGTGTAGCAGAGTAAAACTGCAAATAAAGAGATTGTAGCATACGAAAAAGGAAGGAAGACCACGTATTGACATCAGCAAGACTCGCGATCAGAGAAAAGTGGAGGAATTTGCTCAAGCACTTGAGGAAACTCTTTCAGGCCCGGCTGATGCAAATGCACCTCAACGATGGGAACATTTCAAGAATGCTGTTTATAACACCGCCCTGTCCACATTTGGCAAGAAGACCAAAAAGACGGCAGACTGGTTTGAAGCCCATTTGGAGGAGCTGATGGCAGCCATCAAGGAAAAGAGGAGAGCTCTAGCAGCATACAAAGTCTGTCCTAGTGAGTACAACCTGCAGGCTTTTCGAGTTACTTGTAGCAAAGTTCAGCGGACTGCCAGGAGATGTTCTGATGATTATTGGCTTCAGCTCGGCTCTCAGATACAGACAGTAGTGGACATAGTTAACATCAAGGGAATGAATGACAGTATCAAGCAGGCTTTAGGTCCAATACAGAAGAAATCTGCTCCTTTGAAGACTGCTACAGGCGTGATCATCCAGGACTGAGCACAGCAGATGGAACGCTGGGTGCAGCAGTATTCTGAGCTATATTCTAGAGGAAACGTAGTAACCAAAGAGGCATTAAATAACATCGAGTGCCTGCCTGTCTTGGAAGAGTTGGACAGCAAACCAACTTTAGCAGAAATAAAAGCGGCCTTGGATTCCCTCGCCTATGGCAAGGCACCTGGGAAGGATAACATCCCTGTTGAAGTGCTGAAGTTCTGTAAAGAGATCATCACCACTGAGCTGTATGAAATCTTTTGTCTTTGCTGGAGGGAAGATGGAGTACCACAGGACATGAAGGATGCAAACATCGTCACATTGTACAAGAACAAAGGAGACAGGGGCAACTGCAATAACTACCATGGAATCTCTCTTCTCAGTGTTGTAGGGAAACTGCTTGCCCATGTCGTGCTGAAGAGGCTCCAGGTGCTTGCAGACAGAGTCTACCCAGAATCACAGTGTGGATTTCGAGCTAATAGATCCACCATCAACATGGTATTTTCCCTCAGACAGTTGCAGGAGAAATGTCAGGAACAATGACAGCCACTCTTTGTGGCCTTCATAGAGCTTACAAAGGCCTTTGATTTGGTTAACAGGGACAGCCTTTTAAAAATACTTCCCAAGATTGGATGTCCACCTCGACTCATTAACATCATCAGGTTCTTTCATGAGGAAATGAAGGGTACTGTAGTTTTTGATGGCTCAACATCAGATCCCTGTGAAACCCGAAGCGGAGTGAAACAGGGCTGTGTCCTCGAGCTGGATAAACGCATTGGCAAAGCAGTTACCATGTTCTCTAGACTCACAAAGAGAATATGGCTTAACAAAAAGCTGATGGCATATACCAAGATCCAGGTCTATAGAGTACACTACTGTACTGCAGTGAGTCCTGGACCCTTTGTGCATGGCAGGAGAGGAGGTTAAACACGTTCCATATGCGTTGTCTCCAACGCATTTTTTGCATCACCTGATAGAACAACGTTCCAAATAGTGTAGTCCTGGAACTAGCTGAAATTTTTGGCATGTATACAGTACTGAAACAGTGACGTCTGCGTTGGCTCAGGCATGTCGTGAGAATGGCTGACGGTCAGATTCCAAAAGATCTCCTGTATGGAGAATTAGTGCAGGGAAAGCGTCCCAGAGGGAGACTACAGGTGCGATACAAGGATATCTGCAAGCGGGATCTGAAGGCCTTAGGAATGGACCTGAACAGATGGGAAACCTTGACATCTGAGCGCTCAGCCTGGAGGCAGGCAGTGCAGCATGGCCTCTCCCATTTTGAAGAAACACTTGTTCTGCAGAACGGGGCAAGAGACAGTTCCGAAACCAGCAAAATCAGGGAGCTGGACAGGGGACAGATTGTATTTGTGTTCAGTGTGGAAGACACTCTCGAATTGGCCTTCTCAGCCACACTAGACGCTGTTCCAAGACCTTTATTCAGAGCATGTTACCATAGTCTCTTGAGACTGAAGGATGCCTACAGTCACTGGGGTGGAGTAATCGCCACTACTGCTGCATCAATATCCCAAGTCCATTGTGTGCAATGCATTTCTTCAGGAGAAGCCAATGCAACAGAGGGACACTTTCCTAAACAGAAATCCCTTCCCGATCAATGTTCTCTCTAATTTTCACCCCCCCATGTGCAAGTCCACCCCCCTGGTATGGGGTTCCATTGTGACAGGAACAAAAGGGTCTGGAAACAATAGCTGTGGGTGCATGGGGGAGGAGGAAAGCTCTGTGAAGGGATGTGTGGAGTTAAGCGTGTCCGCGCAGTCATGCACCTTAGAGGGAGACTTGTTTCTGATATATTGATGTATCAATGAATATTATTTTTAATATATATAAATCAAGGGGCTAAATTGCCCCTTGAAGCAAGGTAAAAAATAAACTGGTACTGTGGTATAGCCGGCCATAATGATTCAAATAGGAGGGGATATAAACCACGTGACCAACATTCAGTACAACAGACGTAGGGAAAGTATCTGAAGAAGTAGAAAACATTTCCCTTGTGTGACCAAGGCCCCACATCACTGTGTGCCTAAACTGTGTGAATAAAGAGAAGACTTCTCTGGTTGGTAAGTTTACAGTGTAAGTGCATTACGTAGGACCTTTTCAGACATTCAAAGCATACAGGCTATACCAATGTAGGCAGGCTGGTGGCAGTATCCACAACCATAAGCATGACTGCACCAATTCCTAACAAAATCACAGTGGTTTTGCTACAAAAAGGAGCTGACACTAAAATTGCATGAGAAATCTGCTTGGACAGAAATTATGTGCAGAATTTCCCCAGTCTGTACTGCCTGAACTGGACATACTCTCCATGACAAAGCCCACATATTACTGGTTGGCTGCAGACACATTAAATAAAACACATATGCTTTAAAAATGTACTTTAAATATAGTACAAACATATTTGTTACAATGTGTAACCACATTGAACTGGAAAACTGTGAAGAACAGATCATACATTTTTTTAAAACTCACCCAGATCCATTTCTCCCACAAAACACACACACACCTGCAAATGGACACCAACAGGATCTGACGTTGGAAACTTTTATCTGCTGTAAAGTAGAACATAGGATGATTGCACCCATCATGTACATGTGAAGTTGCTGGATTTAATACTCACCACAGCAGGAATTAGTGATTGAGCTGGCAGGGCTTGGTGAGCCTAATTTTAAGGAAAGATACTGTAACAGGGTGTTGCATAGTTATCATTGCAACCATAAAAGCTCCTTCCTTCCCTACCTGCCAAGCTATGGTGTATGGTTCAGATTGACTTTGTGGGCTTCCATTTCATTACATTTATGAAATGTGTGCCGTGCTTTTCTATTCAGTGGCACTCAAGGGGCAGATAAAACCTCTAACAGATATAATAAATACATAAACTACAGGTTACAGCAAGACGAGTCTTTATTCATATCAGAGTGTTGCACAATTTAAAATTATGTATATACAGTGATGCCTTGACTTACGAACGCCCCGACGTACGGACATTTCGACTTACGAACAGCTCCGTTCGCAAAATTTTGCTTTGACTTGCGAACAGAGCTTTGACTTATGAACAAAAAAAACCGCGGGGAAAGCGGGAAATGGACTTTGGACTGCCTGGTACTGCCTGGTACTGTAATTTTAAAATGTAAAAATTGGTTTAAAAGGTGCTTGGTTTGGTTTAAAGCTGCTTGGTTTTAAAGGTGTTTTGTTTAAAAGGTGTTCGTTCCCTCCCTCCCTCCTTTCCTGCCCTTTTTTTTAACCTAAGTCATCTTAGGTTAAAAAAAATATTTCTCCCCCTAGTGGTAGAGGATGGATTAACCGGTTTTGCATTAGTTCCTATGGGAACTAATGCTTTGACTTACAAACGGCGCCTCGACATAAGAACAAAAAACAGCCAGAACGGATTAATCAGTTTTCAATGCATTCCTATGGGAAATGCTGATTTGACTTACAAACGTTTTGACTTACGAACATCTTCTGGGACGGATTAAGTTCGTAAGTCAAGGCACCACTGTATACGAAACATTCAACGTTCAAACAATATAACATGTTAAAATGATAAGACTATTTTTGGCCAGAAGCAGGTTACTTTAATAGTGTTACCATACCTCCTTTTATATGTGTCATTTACCATATCTTCTTTTGTACATGTGGTGGAGCATAAATTGCATTCATATAAGTGCTGCATTGATTGAATTTCTCCACAGTCACAGAAAATTTGTCCTGTATCCAAGTAGCCCCATTTTACTTGACTATTCTTTGGTCTTCCTACCTTGGTTCTGAGTCTATTGACTTCCAGATGGTCCAGCCAGAACCTTGACTTGGTGGAGGACATTCTTCAGCATTCATCTGTTTGGCAAGGTGTGTTATTTTTGCTCTCAATAGATTTAGCCTAGCCTCTAGTTTAATATTTAGAATTTGAGATGTACGGAGAAAACTTTTCCTTGACTTTAGTTGTCATCTAGGTGGCTATTTTCCATGAAGTGGATGGGTTTGGTGCTGTATTACCTCATTTCATTCATTATTTCCTAGCACCTCTTGACGTACTTCTGGAGGGGCAATGTCAGTCAAATAACAAGACTTTTCCAGTGGGAGTAGGTTTCAAGTAACCAGTAATAATCCTGCATGATTCATTAAGAGCTACCTCTACTTGATTGACATATGCTGTTTTTTATCATACAGCACTAGCATTTTCTTCTGTAGAATAGCACAAGGACAAAGCTGTTGCTCTTATTGTTTGTGGATGTGCACTCCAGTTTGGCCAGTTTCTTAAGCCAGTTTCTTAAGTATGTGATTTCTGGCACTAATTTTATATTGGTGTTTAGGCAAAATGTTTAATAGATCAGGACTTGATCCAGAGTTACATGCAAATTACTTTGGAGTAGGGTAGTGTTTAAAAATCTTAGCCTTTCCGGGTAACTTGGAGCTTCCTCTATTCTTTAAATGGAAGGCACAGGCCTGTGTTTTAAAGGGTTTGGTTTCAGCTGGTTGTTTTTATAATATAAGGAAATATCTACTGCAGAGGTTAGCTGGTGTTCAAAGGTTTCTCCATGGACTGTCAAGGCAAGATAGGCAAACATAGATGAAACTCCTGGAGTATGGGAAAATTGCTTGATCATTTGTGTAAATGTTGAAAAGTAATGGTACCAGGATGCTACCCTGTGGGAGACTGTTCCTTTGATTTCTCCTGCAACTGTGCCTCCCTTGAAATTTAACAAAGAATCTTCCATTCTGAAGTAGAAAATTTCTGTTAATCCATGATCTTTAGTAAGGATGTAGAGCTTTTTCAGCAGCAGCTGATGGTGGACAGTATCTTCTGCTGCTGTAAGGTCAACAAATGCTGCTCCAGCTATTTTATGCATTTCAAAACCATCTTCTACATGCTGGGTTAGATTTAAAATTTGAGCTGACAGCTCTTGCTGGGTCTAAAGCCTGCCTGTTCTGGAATTAGAAGAGGTTCCATTTAAGGGACTAAATGATTTAATATTATTTATTCAAACACTCTGTATAAGAAGCTTAGGTGAAAGTTTGGTCTGTGTCTTTTGGAATCTGATGGTTCTTTCCCTGGTTTCAGTATAATAATTACTTTCATCTTCCACCATATTTTTGGAATTTGTTTGCTCCTCCAGCAGTTATTAAAGAGTTGAAACAGACATTCCTTTGTGTTTTGTCCAAAATGTTTAATTTGCTCAATATAGATATCATTGAATCCTGCTGCCTTGCCATTCCTACATCTTCATATGACTTCCTCTAGTTCCACCAATATGAAGACAGTGGAAAGTTCATTGGATTCACTCTGAATATGTTTTATTGTCATTATGCTTTGTTTCGTCTTCCCTGCCAGGAGCAATTGGCATGCTATTTGGTTGGGGGTTATATTTATGCAAATATATGCATCGTTTGGATCCTTATTCAGTCTTTTCAGTAGTCTCTAAGCTATCTGACTGCTTCTTGCCATGTCAAGCTCTGTTATAGTGTCTATTCAGCTAGTTCTTCTTGTTTCTGCAAGAGCTGAGATCAAATTTCTCCCAGCTTTCATTGTATGTTCAGTAACAGGATTTTCTTCAAGCTGTGAAATATAACCTAAGTATTGTGTGTGTGTTTCCAGAGTGATACCTGGGATGTGTTAGCCTTGATTTTGAGGCTTTTAGGAAATTTGAGCTAATCTCCGGCAGAAGATCGGACATAGAAGAACCAACTGTGATACAAAACGTTTTACTGAGAAAACAAAGTATGCCAAAACAGACAGCTGAGGCTCTTCTCATAAAGACTGAGAAGGCCCCCAAAATACATTGGTCAGATATATATATGCTGCTTACAAATAGAAAGTCTTAAACCCCAAAATCGTGATTGGGCCTAATCTGCAACAAGTTTGGATCCTTGCCCTAATTGGTGTTCGGGCTGTGATCTGGTGACCTATTGGTTCTTGACAGGGAATAGAAAGAGGTGGAGGCCCTCCCTCTCATTGTCCTTCAAATTTCCAGACATCCTGGCACCCTAGATGTGGGAAACTTCTGCCTAAATGTTGTTAGCTACATTCTGTTCCAGTGACATGAACACACTCCTGGCAGAGAGCAGCAGCTGCCATCGGGCGGGGTAACCCCTCATTCTGCCCTTTCGCTTAGAGGTAGAGCATTAGATCAAAGAGTTTCCTCAGCCAATCCTGGTTACGATTAGGTAACTAGTATCCTATCTGAATTCTCACAACATACTATGTAACTCATGCTAAGTCAATAAAAAGAGTTCTCAGGGCGTTGCCTTGAGGCTCCGCTGGCTCAGACATCTGCTTGTTGACTCCTTTGTACCTTCTCTAAGGCTAATAGCCTTCCTTTGTTCTGTGATCACCCACATCATTAGCCTTCCTTTGTTCCGTGATCATCCACACCCAGATATGTATTCTTTATCTTTATGTTGGTGCTGTTCTTCCTGAGGATCTGTTGTGTTGTAAATGAGCCTCTTCACACCTCCCCTGTAACATCTGGTAACATTCCAATGTGTTTGGAGGTCACATAGGCCTTATCGTGTTTCTGGGAGTCGAGGTCCGCTAAAGTTCGCTAGTACCTTTGGCGTGATGAATCTTATTTCTATATGTCTGCTACATTACTATATGTTGCTATATGTTTCACTACTTTTTCTTATTCAATTCCTACTCGCTATCAGTTGGTCTGGCACCCTCTTGAAATGGGGACATGAGATCATTACAAAATGGAAGTTATAAATTGATTGTTGCTTTCTGGTTGATGGACAATCTGAAGCACAACTGCATCTAGCATTGTTGTAAACTTTTCCAAGTTGGCTTTTTTGAAATTTTACCATGTATGAAATAGTATAGATTGAGGTTGGATGGTTGAATAGATCTGACATAGAGTGGGTCTGTGCTGAGTGTTTGGGATTGGATCACCTATGCTCTTAATTCACTGTTGAGCTATAACAAAAAATTGATCTGGATTGTAGCCTCTCTGCTACTTGTCACTGTTAAATGAACAGGTTAGTTTAGGATCATGTATAAGGCATAATGAATGGGATTTTATAATGGTTTCACCATGTACATTCTTGTGTTCATGGCCCCAAATGTCACTATGGCTGTGGAAATCTCCAACTGGAAAGTGAGTGTTTTGGTTTTCCACATTAGATGGCTTTTTAAAGCAGAAAAGTATATTAGATGGTTTATACATTGATGTTACTATACATTCAGCCAGTTCAACTATCAAGATTTCTATGTTGCCCTCTTGAATATAGTCTGTTGAGAGGACTATAGCACCTGGTCTTATAAAAATGGCACTTCCATATTGGTTGTGGGGCCTCTCAATGACTAGACACACCCCAGGAACTTCTGATCGATGCTGCTCAGTTCCTCTGTGAGTTTCTTGGATACAAAGAGTGTCTCATTCCATTTGTGAGAAAGTGAAGCCAAGAGTTCCTTTTTAGATGAAGAGATGCCCTCTATATTAATAGCAATTATTGTTGTGATGGTCCTAAAAGGGATTGCTGGCTCATTTTACTCATCAGCAAGTTTACAGCGCAGTGCTTCTGGATAGGAAAGATTAGCCAGTTGCATGCTCTTGCCCAGGGGAAGACCAAGTGTACTCACAATGCTTTATACTCTTTGGGGAGGCTCCTTCTATCCCCCCAAATTAGACAAGTAAAAGACTGGTTAAAAATAACTCAGTAAAACCAATTAAAGTAATGCCAATATATTTACAAATTTGTTAATGGGTAAAAGGCCTGTCTAAAATTTAAATAATGCCCTTGTTGTCAGGTGGAAGGTCATAAGAGGCAGTGTCACAGGTGGCTTCAGTTCAAGAAAACAGGGTGTGCTTCACTGGAAAAAAATGATATAAAGAGCCTTCCCTTCTCATGCCAAAAGTTGTCTGTAACTAAGGCTATTCATGCCTCAATTAACAAAGAGTTCCAGAGCATGGGATTAGCCATCCAAAGGCTCACTCTCAAATCTCTATAGATCTTACTTAAAGAAAGGCAGAATATGGTCCTTGCATATTGGAAGTGGCAATGCTAAAATAATCTTTAAGCTTTTGCTTTAAGGTACATTCTGAAATGTAACCAACCTTCCACACTTGTGGATGGGAACATGGTCCTTTTTATGTGTGTTATATCCACATTAGCTGGCTGGATAGCTCAGTGGCTTAGGTAGAGCCAGAGGTTAGGCTTTCAATTTCCCACTGCATCTCTCATGAGATGAGCCAGCCCATGTAGCCATGGGCAAACTGTATCATCCAGAATGACTCTAGACGAACGGAATGTTAAACCAATTCTGGGTATTCTCTACCTAGAAAATGCTGAAAAGGGTCACCATAAGTCAGAATTAAATTGACGGCACATTATTATTATTATTATTATTATTATTATTATTATTATTATTATTATTATTATTATTATTATTATTATTATTATTATTATTATTATTATTATAAATCAAAAACACCAGAAACAGTCAATCAAAATTGTAAAAACATTAACTGGTATTATATAACAGATACAAGTTTTAAACAAAAACCCAAGTATCTGTTAAATATTGGTGCAGTATGTATGCTGTTCCTAATATTGGCATTATTTGTAGCTCTTACGGCATTATTTCTGAGATCTACAACTGCTTATAATACTGTGTGAAGTTTCTTGATACTGTTCCCAAAGCCCCAATGACTACAGGGATACAGGGACCAAAAAATGAGATGTTTCGATTATTATTATTATTATTATTATTATTATTAGTAGTAGTAGTAGTAGTAGTAGTAGTAGTAGTAGTAGTAGATCCATACTAATCTGTGTAACATTGAGAGCAATGTGGATGGGCAGGAGAAAATTCTGAGCACACAATTTTTAATTATTTTTAATTATTTTTAAATCAATCTTTTAATTTGTTCCAGTTGCATTTTATGTTATGAGATGACTGAACTTCCATCAGGTTGTAGTTTTGCTTTGAAGAGCTCAGTATGAGCCTTCTTCTCTTTTTTCCTCTTCTCCCTTTTCTCATATTTGTCAATTTACAATGAAAAGAGGATGAAGGATTTCAGAGGGAACACGTAAGTCATGGACTGTTCTTAAGCTACCTACTGTTTGGGATAAAGACTTCTAATCATGCCCTGAGACTGCATTGCCAAGAGAAATTTGTGAAGAGTAGGGCAACCCTATGCATGAATGACCCCCAAAATTCCTCTTGTCAGCAGCACTGCTCAGCTTTTGAAAACTCAAAGCTCAGTGAAGGAAGTCATAGCTTTTACAATATAAGCAGACTAAGGAGAAATAGACCTATTCAAATCTTACATTTAGAAGTGGTTTCATAATGGAATGATCTTGGCCACCCAGCAGATTACTTGTGCTGTGCTTTGCCCATTCAAAAGTTGCTCTGCACCTTTGGCAGGCAATTCAGAGGTTCATTAGGACCCTTTTCTGCAGGACTTCAGACTGATGAAGATCCACTTATTCTCAGTGGCTGTTTTCCTTATTGGGTGGCTCTTGTTTTATTTTTAGACATTATTTGATTGAATTGCATTATGTTGTGTATCAGAAGAAGAAGACGATGACGACCTTGTATGCTATCTTAGGATGGTCTGCCTATAATAAAAAGGTTATCAAATTGTTAATCAAATAGTTATCAAGTCGATTCTTGAACCTTCTTGGAAAGGCTGACTGAGAGCAACCTTTCCAAAGGTTTCTAGATATTAAGTCCTCAGATCTGGCTTACAAATCTCTTGGTCTGGTGGCACTCTAGGATCATTTAACTTGCTCAGTGTTGCACTGAGTGTGTGTGCTCATGGGGAAACAAATTTCTGTTCCAAACTACTCAGTTATCCAGCCTAGTTGTGGTCTAAAAATAATTGTAAATATATGAACGAACAAACACATACGACCTATTTTAGGGTTGTTGTGTGTTTTTTTCCAGTTTATTGAAATGAATATTTTCATATTTAGAAATCTAGTCATAGACAAGTCATGACTGAGTTAAATTCCATCATGGAACTTAGGCACAACTTACTTCCAATTAATTCAAGATCAAAACTCTAAAAAAGAGAGGGTTTTTTAAAATTATTATTTCAAAGGAATTACATAGATTCTGGACAGAAATTATTTTCTGAATGACCTCTTCCTTCTGTGCACTCATGTAAATTTTAAGAGAAAGAAAGAAAGAGACTTTTTGACTCCATTTGCCCTTTTTGCTCTTTTAAATTAAAAGAAGTCATTTTAATTATAATTAAACTTCAAAAGAGCCAGCATGTACAAAAAGAACTCTGAGCAATAGATTGCTATAGATCTACATAGGTATGGTAGATCAATGACAGCTCAGTGTGATTTTCCTATTATCTTAGTCTATTACAGCATTCTGAAATATGTTTAACACTTCATGAATCTTTTCCAATTATTCTTTTCATTTCATCAGGATTTCATTTTCACTTTTTCCCGGGGTTCTGTCTGAATGAAACAAGTGACTGAAGAAACTTTAATTAGATTCCTCTGAGCAGGGAAGGTTCTGTAACTCCAGCCTCTTTCATTCAACAAACGACCGAGTAGCTGCTGATACTTTTGTGTTCTGGGGTGAGAATGGTCTGGGGAAAAGGTGACAGTTCCTAATATGAAGAAATGGTGATAAAAATCTATCGCTTTCCTTCTCTACCTAGCATTATCCAAATGCTATTACTCTGTATGTCAAAAGATTCAGAGCTCAACACAATCTGCGGGCCATTTAAAAATATTGAGGATACAAGAGAGAAAAATCCATACCTTTGCAACCCAGTTTTATTCATATTTACTTAGAAGTAAATGTTCTGCAGAATTTAACCCCTAGGAATGTGTGTATAAAGGAACATAACCTTATTCATACTTTCCTGAAACTTAGTCATACTCAATTGCCAGAATCTTGTTGGGGTTTTACACCTACATAAGGGAAATTGTATAAATTAGTGACAAATTGCTTCTCATTATCAATGTGTTGGATACATTCCTGGGCATGCAAGATCAGGCATGCACCCAGGAACACAACCGCCACCTTGTTAATGAGAAGCAATTTGTCGCTAAGACTTACATAACTTCCCTTGTGGAAGTGGAAATTCCCAATAGGATTCTGGCCAATGAGCCTTCATTTCTTGTTCTTGTTTTCCAGCAGCTCTATTCTTTACCCTCCCATGTTTTTTTAAATGCCCCCGCCTCCTCTCCCGTGCAATCCACTACACATACTCATTCCTCTTTCAACAGTTTGAATGGACCACCCCTCCACTTCAGAGGTGTTACATCTTTCAAAATAACCATGTTCTTATTTGGCAGATTCAAAGGATGAAATATGTCCTCCCACATGCTGGCTTCGAGGTATGCAGCAACCAAAAGAAAAGGAATAAGAGTACGATGTTGAACCAAGTAGATTTAATAATTGCTTGTAAATAGCTGACACCTTACAGAGTCCGTCTCTCTTTCTTCACGAGCTACAAGTATAAAGAAAACAAAGGTCAACACAATTATAGATAAAACATATAAGCATAAAAATTAAATAGTAGTAACACAAATGGCTCAGAGGCTTCAAATGTGAAACATACTAGCAAACCATCAGAAAAGGCAAAGCAAAAACACTTTGTAGACTCTAGAGAATTCACAAAGAACCTTGTCATTAAATGAGTTTTATGCCTTACATGGACCAAGACCAAAAGTTTTAATTTAAAAAACCCCTGAAAACACTATATTAAAAAACTTACATATCTTGTATGCACCATATGTGCATCTGTGTTATATCTGTATCTATACATACACATACATTTGTGTGCTGTTGCTAGGTTCTGTCAAGTCATTTCTGATTTATGGAGAACCTAGCAGGGCTTTTAAAGGAAGTGAGATGTTCAAGGAGTCATTCATCATTATCAGCACCCTCTCAGATGAGTTTGCAAGGCCTTATGGGGATTTGAACCCATATCTTCTGAGTCTTAGCCCAATACTCTATCAAATGCATCACACTGGCTCTCATAAGGAAACCTCCATTCTATTCCAAACCTGAGTCTTTTGAGAAGTTGCAACACCAAACATAAAAGACTTTCTTGCTATCTCATCATGTTTTGTTTATAAAACAGCGACAATGACAACAACAAAACACTGTCCCATGGACAACAACACACATAAAGCTTTTTGTGTAGCTTGAAGGAACTCAGTAGTGAATGCCCTATTTTCTAACAGCCTCCTTATAGACAACACTTTTAGAGAAGAGGGTGCTAAAGCCACTTTATACCTATTCACAATTCTAATGGAAGTTAGAAACAAAATGGTCCTGCTCCATGAACTGCTTACAAATATACATAAGGACTGAAATGTGGCACTGGATGCAAACTGTGCAATACCACATCACTCAGCCATAAACAAAAACCAAACCATTGCTGAACAGAAGCTACGCTAGGTATAACCTTTGGAATGAAAAGATGTCAATAATGAGAGAAAGGTGACTTCAAACAAGAGAAAGTATATTTACAAAGGTCCTCTATCACACCCATGGAAGCTAAATGTTTTAACAGGGAGAAAACCATGGATTGAACAAAAGGAGGCACTTCTCCCCTGCAATGATGGGGCCAACCACTCCCAATTGCATCACAGATTACTGGCTTTTTCCCCTTTTTTTGAAGAAAATAAAATTCAGAGTTCTCTTGTACTTAGCATTCATTCATTCTTACCATTTCTAGGGCCCACAAGACAATTAATCACGTGTATGATGGTTAACTGCAAAGTATTTGACCAAGGAATAACTCATTATGGTTATACTTATTTGTTTTATTCCTGCTGTTCTCTCCACACAGAGACCCAAGAAAGCTTGGGAAATGATTCAAAATCCAATACAACTGAAAACACAGTAAGCTAAATATTAAAATTAGGTCAGTGCACTGGCTTCTGCTGAATTAAAGCTTGAATTGGGGCTATTTTTGTCAAGGTGGGTGTACCCGGAATCAAAGTGAACAACTCCGACCCATTTCCTATGCAGACTGAGATCATCCCACAGTGCAGTTATTTGCTTTAAAAAGACATGCAAAGAAAACCAGACAAGGGGAGACTGAAAGTTGGAAAACAATGTAAGGCAGATGTTGAAGTGGCATGAAATGAAAGAAAGGGGAAGGAGCTGGGCTTCACTGACTGACAGTCTGTCTGCCCAGTGAAGAGGAAGGATCTCTCCTGCACTCTCCAATGATTGTGTGAGGAAGATATCATATCATCTTGCTCTCCATATTTCTCTCCAGTTTGCTTAGGTGCTAACTAGTTTTAGTAGCTGCTGCATTGGCTTGTTTAGTATCACTTTTATTTGGGACTGAGTGCATATGTGGCTGCATGGGGTGCTTGCATTCTTGTTTGTGCTTTCCCAAATTAGGCCTTAGGCTTTCTTTCCTATTACTCCTCTTCCTCCTGTCTTTTGGGATTTCCTTCTTCTAATTGCCACTCGCCTTGTCTGGGTTAGGGTCTTGTACCTGGTGTTACTCAAGGCAAACTTGTTGCAGCTACATGAACAGACCCCTTTCTTCTCACCTACACCTGACCTGACCTCTAATACACATTTATAATTTTTTTGGTAACTTGGGGAATCAATGCTGCTGCATGAACACAGCCCACTCCCCACTCTGACTTGCCTTCCAAGACAAAGGAAACAACAAGCATATTCTGTTTGCCTACAAACTGAAAAGCTGTCTGGCTGCAGTTTGGAGCAATCTGAGTATTCACTACCTAGAAAATCCTGGTAAAGGTTCCCATATGTCAGAATCGACTTGATGACATGTAGTTATTATTGTTGTTCTAGTGAGTGCATTCCTTGATATCATTCCTTCTTTTCTAATCCAAATGCACAGCCCTATTTAAAGGTGGATAACATGTTTTTGTCTTTCTCCCCCCCCCCCACCCCCAAAAATGGGCTCAAGCGACAGGAAGCTAGATTTAGGCTGAATATCAGGAAAAACATCTTAACTGTAAGAGCAGTACAACAATGGAACTGATTATCTCAAGAGGTGGTGAGTGCTCCAATATTGGAGGCATTCAAGAGAAAACTGGACAACCATCTGTCTATTTGATTTGCGTTCCTGCATTGAGCAAGGGATTGGGCTTGATGGCCTTATAGGCCCCTTCCAGTTCCATTATTCTGTGATTCTATGTTACCAATGCATAACGGCTTTTATAGTGATTACTGATTAAGAAACTAAGCTGCTAACCTCTTCTCCTTAAAATAGTTCAAATAATAATGTACCTGCTTAGTATCAATTTGCCTGGTTAATTCTGATTAACAGTGAATAAAGTTACCTCACTAGTATATAGCTTCTCCATTTTGAAAGATGGGAAGTAAATGAAACCGTACTTTGCTTCTTGTATTGCTATCTTGCCAAGGGCAATAGTAATTAAATGAAATAAAATTAAATCAATACATTTACTTGCTTGACAGGTATCATGCCATGAGGCCTAAGCGGAAAAGAAAAAAGAAAGAGAAACTGCGACAATTAAAAACTTGTGAAAATAACTATGCTAATTGGAGTGCTCATTAGTCTTTATAATAGGCAACAGTGCACAGGAGAGAAAAAGCCACTTAGCATTTCCACAAGCACAGAATGAGAAGCACAAAAATGTTTAAAAATCACAAAATAAATGCTTAAATGACCCCCCCCCCCCGCTTTGCCTAGAGAATGCATGACTTTACAGTTGCACCTCCAGCAAACCAGAAATTTCCTGCTTGTTCTAGTAGAGACACGTGTCCCTACCCCCACCAATGCTATGATGAAAGGAGCATTAAATGATTCTGCTCTGCTCTCTGTATTGCTGCTTCACAGGTTTGCTACTTGATTTCTCATCTGTTTACTGATTTTTAAGTTATGATGGGTGTGCTTTCCTCTCTGAACAAGTTAATCCCTTTTTAGTGTACTCTTCCAACACACATATCGTTTAGTTGCTTATTTTAAAAAGATCTTGGGTTTTACATTTTTGTTTTCTCACTGTACTTAAAAGCTGTTCATATCCTTCAGATTCTTCATATCTCCAGCAATTCATATGTTGAACATGATATGAGGGTATCAGTGGCTGCAGAGAAGTGGGATATATAATTTCTCAATCATAAAAGTAATAAAGGCGAACAATGCATTTCTGCCAGTGGGAATTCTGCAAACCAGCTAAATTCTACAGGATACTTAATATTCAGGAATCCTAATCCTATTGTCCATTGATGTTTGTGTAAGGGAAATACATAAATCCCAGTTGCAAGTTGCCACTCAATAGTGAGGTGCTAGTTGTGTTATAAATATATATAAAACTCCCTTTCTCTCTTGAGTGGATTGCGTCACACTATGACAGAAGGGACGTGGTGGCGCTGCAGGTTAAACCTCAGAAGCCTCTGTGCTGCAAGGTCAGAAGACCAGCAGTTGTAAGATCGAATCCACGCGACGGAGTGAGCTCCCGTCGCTTGTCCCAGCTCCTGCCAACCTAGCAGTTCAAAAGCATGTAAAAATGCGAGTAGATAAATAGGTACCACCTCGGTGGGAAGGTAACGGCATTCGAAGTCTAGTCGCGCTGGCTACGTGACCACGGAAACTGTCTTCGGACAAACGCTGGCTCTATGGCTTGGAAATGGGGATGAGCACCACACCCTAGAGTCGGACACGACTGGACTAAATGTCAAGGGGAACCTTTACCTTTACCTATGACAGAAGTTGTCTTCTTCTGCCTGTCTTTTAGGAACCAGGGTTTAACTCTATAGATCTGGCAAGTCAGCAGCATCCCATTCACATTCAAGATTCCAGGGTAGAAAACTGAGACTGATGAGCTGGACCTTGTGATGTCATGGTGCATGCCAGGGTTAAGATGGGCCCAGATCTGGATCTGTGCTAGCTAATTGTGAAATAGACATAAGGGGAATCCAGGTGAACAAGCCCAGAATTCCGATGAAATGGTAACCAGATATTATAGCAGTTCGTAGCTGTGGATGATGATGATGGGGATGAGGATGCTTCTTAGCAGGTAGCAGTAAAATGTGCCTAGCAGCCATAACAAATGTCACCAGTCTGTACACTAGGGTGTACATCTGACGGGGCCTTCCTTGGAGCTTGGAGCATGTGGGGGGGGGGCATCTAAGCCATACAGTGCTGATTGGGCATGTAGACGTTTCACTCCCTGCCCAAGCCCTTTTTTTCCAGGTCCTGCTTTACTGCTGCCAGGTGTTGTGCAATAAGAAGCCCCACAAATTATAGCATTGGTACTCCATTCTCTGTGTGTACCCAGAAACTGAATCTCTTAGTCCCCTTCCTTCACCCATACCTCTTTGGTGTAAGCAAGTACAACACAGTACTGCACCTTCACACTAAGCCAGTAAGCTCTTGCATCTGCTGGAAATGGAAGGAAACAAGTGCCACTCCACACAACTCCCCCCCCCCAATTTTCTCCTCCTCCTCCAGTGCTGCTGTCATTCTGGAGACCTAGAGAAACAAAGCAA
Source organism: Intellagama lesueurii (assembly GCA_037013535.1). Taxonomy (NCBI): domain Eukaryota; kingdom Metazoa; phylum Chordata; class Lepidosauria; order Squamata; family Agamidae; genus Intellagama; species Intellagama lesueurii. Next base: position 66,037,801 of record JBAJHW010000004.1, on the reverse strand, counting down.
GCTGGTGCCCTGAGGTTTGGCAATTCTATCTACTCATGGCTTCTCATAGCCCATACTTTAATGTGCTGAGGAAAAGCTTGTAAGTCTTGGAACAGTTCGTATTTCTTTGCTAAATAAGAAAGTGTCCCCCCTTCTGCTCTGTGTAAGAAGAAATGGCCAGTCTCTGAAATAATGTGTATATGTGCAAGACTGATTTTTCAGACATAGTTGCAAAATCTAAAACGGCAATAACCACTGCCTAGTTAGAATGGAGTAGCATGGAATGGGTTGTAGACCTTTGGTCTAGATGGGCGGGATAGAAATTCAATAAATAAATAAATAAAAATAAATAAATTTGTGCCTTTGTGAGCAATCAGCCGTTCCTTTTCTGCTTGTTGTATGTGTGTTTAGCTTCACAAAGGGTGGGGGATAGTAGTGATCTTTGAAAAGGAGGGATTGTTGTCTCAGTCTCACACTGGAGATGAAGTCTCTTGCAGGGGCTGAAGAATCCCCAACAGGCTATCTCACTGTGTTGAGAAAGTCTGTCTGAAGCATAAATAAGACATTGGGCGTTTAGGGTTTTTTCTCTTTCTTTCTTTTTAACATTACTAGCCAAAGAGGGCTTGCTGGCATCACTTTGAGCCTTGTGGCTTTGTGTAGATAAAAGCAAAAGAGAATGTTTCAGGGATGCACTTTAAAGGTATCACTCCATTCACTTCACACCCAGCTTACTTTAGTCTCTTGTGTGCTGTAGAAGTGCCACTGAGATCCATCATACACCGAGACTGCTACTACTCATCTCTCAGCCAAACCATCACTTGAATTAGATTTTGTGATGCAAAGAAAAGCAGGCAAGTAAACACCTTGGCTAAACATGCAAATCTATAACTAGTAACGCTTCCCCTCAAGACAGGTGGTTGTCATCACAAATCTATGATTACTGCCTTTGCAGAGAGACATAAACTATTCAAAAGTGTGCAGATGTGAGTTTTCTTTATTTAGCCCTAGTGTAGAGGCAGCATGTGCTAATTTCACTTCCATCACCACAGCTCAGGAGGGAAGGTATAACTGGAAAGCAGACAGGAATGAGTGTTTTGCTTCTGAAGATGGCAATTCATTTTGAAGAACAGTGCACACTGGATAAGGTGTTGAAGGATGGCCATCCCATTGGCACACTAAATGTGTTTTAATGTTGATTCTAACTAGTATGACAGAAGCTCTGTAAGTCTCAAACTTCTCAATAAGGATCCTCTCTTTGTTCTCATTATTCTTGATCAAGTTACAAGAAACTGAGGGATTAAGTTGCCAAATTAATGCTCTTTTGACCACTGGAACATTCAAGAGCTCTCAAAACTGACAAAGAGATGTTGTCCTCCATAGCAGGATCACCATTTCTCTACCATGTATTGAGAAGGTATGCGGCTGCCCCACGAAATGACATTCTCCCCATCACTGTGCCCACTTAACAGTATAAAGCTTCACCTGCTGAATCTTCCTCTATCAAAGTGCTGATCAAATCAGTGGCATAGTGGGCACTGCGTCATTTACACACAAAGAAGAAAAATAGGTTTGCACATCTCTGTTTAAGCAGTTTTATGTTGCTTGTAGAGAAGCATATGTTCAGCACATCACAAAGCTTTCCATTAGTGCTCTCCCAATGTGAGTCATCTGGCTGTTCCCCAGAATCAACACATGGTATTATCTGGAATTAATATGTTTAATAAAACATTTCCATAAGCTGAATTCTTGAGGATTTGAGTTAGGAAGGCATCACAGAAATCTCTTTCTCCAGCTTTTTTTTTTTTTTTTTTGCATTCAGATAAAACCACATCTGGTGCAAAATGTGTTGATTCTGCTATAGAGAGAGCTTGAATACACATAAATTGTGAAGCTTATTATTACAAGCAAATCTGAGTTTCTTGGAGGGTCCCGGCATAGCTTTCCCTTTCATATATATAGGGTCAACTAATCACACAGGCCTATGTCTGGCATCTAATGCAGCACATACAGCATAGGTGCCATAGACACGTTTGCCACCTCGGTAAGCATTAGGCCTCAGAGCACTCAGTTGTTTTATGTTCATATATCTTTTGTTCAGAAGGGAATGTTTCAGTAAAGTAAAGTGACAGAGTAGTGAAGTTAACATATGAGCCTTGTTAGTTTCACAGATTTTTAGTTTAATAGATATTGTCTGGAACACATTTTTATTTTGAGCACATTTGTCTTAAGGCTGGCTCAGAGGTCTGAAGAAGTGATATTTAAGAAGCCAAGTCTTGCAGAAATATTTCTACGTCACTGTTGCTAAGAAGAAAATATATCACTTGTTTTCTGTTGGTTTTTTTTCTGGTGGGAGGTTCTATTTGGAAATATCTTTATTGAAAAGAAACAAACTTCTTCATTTTTGCAAAGGACTGGCATACACTAGCAAATGAAATATTCTTGCATTTATATCCCACCTTTCTTTCATTACTGAGTTCAAGATGACATGCATTATGTATTATTACAATGATTGTTACTATGGAAGAAAGAGACGCACACTCATACACAGAGGCTGACTCTCCTGGAATACACTGAATTACTAAGAAGATCCCTTTATGACCTTTGAACCAGCCCCAGTACTCCTTAGTTTTAGCTCTGTGACTGTTTCCCATATTATATTAGAAGATAATGATGTGGAACAGTGAAGTTATCTGAGTCCAGATAATGCAATGCTCCAGGCTCAATGTTTCTTTCTTTTAAGAACAAGTAGGCTGCATTCCTAAAAGAAAGCTCCTTTGAACAAAGTGACAATTACCTGACTGTCAAACTACAGGGAATGCATATTCCCTGCAATTAACACAGTTTCCTTCCAGTGATAGATTTTCTCAGAGACATGTGCCTCAGCAATCAGACTTACAAAATAAATTGGTGTTTATCTTCCAGGGACCACTCATTTTAAAAACTACACTGCTAAACCCAAGATGCAGAGGTGAGCAAAAGCATGTGGTATGACAGATGTCTTCCACCACTTGAAAGTGCCACTTTTTAATACACACACACAAACAAACAAAAGATTTCTGTCAAAGCATATGAAAATACAATGATGTATCCTGCACAGGAAGGGGAAACTTGGTTGGCATCAAAATACTAAAAAATAAAAATAAAAATGCAAAAATATATTCAAGGAACTTTACTCTTTTCAGTAAACGCACACAGGTCAGTGTTGTTAAAGACTCAGAATGGTGATGAATAGGTGCAAAAAATTCACTTCAACATATTGCCAGGGAAAGGATGCCGGTAAGCAGAGAGACAATAGCTTTCTGATACCGTCTTCCTTTTTTTGTGCTCATAAACTTCAAAAGCTTTGAAAGGCAAAGCCCAATTAGTGTGTGTGAGGTTTGCCAATGATCAGACCTGCTTAGCTTGAACAAAGTTGCTGCATCATATGCCATCAGAGTGCAGACTTAGTCTCAAAGGGTGCTTTGGAATATTGATTTGCTATCCAAGTTCAGCTCAGAGGTCCAGAACTTATTCAGTGGAATTAATAATCTCCTTCCTTAGGGAAAAGGTCTAGCAATCGGGAGCTGAAGGGTACCGTAATTTCTAAACCATTTTCGACTGACTGACTGGAGTGCAACTTGAACATCTAGCAACTTATTGATATGTAAATAGGCATTGTCAAATGTCAATAGAACATTGTAATTACACACAGACCACTCGGTGCCATGTAACACATGAAAAAATACCAGAAAACTTTTGATTCATGAAAGATTGATGTTCTTGCATAGACGGACACACATTAACCACAATGATATTTCTTTTGTTTCCAAAAAAGAACTAGTCTCTGTGTTAAGTTCCCCATATACTAAGCATAAGCTGTAAAAGCAGTAAATCTGATTGAACACAGGAATATTTCTCAGTATAGATGCATTAAGGTTACCCTGTAAATTGCATTAATAATGAAGACTAAATTGAACTTGTAGAACTAAAGTCCCAAGTGGTGCAGTTGCATTATTGTACAGCTGTGCAAGACGTTGTGCACACAACTATACTGGACACAACTAGAGATGGGCACAAAATGAACCACGAACCAAAAAATCCAATGAACCAGGTGGTTCGTGGTTCATTTCACGACCCAGCTTGGGAATCCCGTTTTGCTCAAGCAAAATGAAACTTTGAACTTTTTCCCCTTTGACGTTTCGTTTGATTTGGCAAAAGAGGATGCCCCCTTCCCACTGCTCCTGTCACCTCCACCCTCCTGCACCTGCCGCTGCCACGGGTGCCCTATTCAGAGGCAGCAGGCCTGGCTTTCCTGCCAGCAACCAGCCACTGCTTCTGAGAATGCAACAACCAACCAGCTGATTGATTGAGTGATTGACTAATTGATTGATCTTTACTACCGTCACTGACCAGCAGATATATTCAAATATTATTATTATATATATTAGTATAACACAAAAATACAATTAAAAATATACAACCTATTACAATATGATGAAATTTTATAGAATCTCCATAGTTTCACAGGACTGAGGAGATCAGTCCACCCAGCTGATAGAGGCAGGGGCCCCAGCTTCCTTGCCAGAAGCATGCCACAGCCTCTGAGCATGGGCCCGATGCAGAGTCAGCATGTAGCCCCCTCCCCAGGCATGAACTGCAAAAATGAACCACAAACTGGTTCATTTTTATGAGGGTTCATGGTTACCCAATCTCTGAATTACCCTACTCAAGTGTTTGTTTCCACAATACACTGATATGTGGTGAACAATTCTGCGTAACTGTTTCTTTTAAAATGTAATAAATAAAATATGAACATTAAGAAAAAAGTGAAAATGGAAGGGTGGAAAATAATGCCAACAGATGGTGTGACATGAGAAATCAGGCTCCAAGCTAGTTGTGAAAAGATCCAATTACAAAATTATAAAATTCCCATTGTTATATTACAAATGCCAAGTTAAACCAGAAAAAGCAATCTGTGTGGACACCTGGTTTCCAATCCTTCTTAATGGAAATTCAAACAGAATTTGACTTCCAAGGGAAGATAAGAGTGGAGTTTATTTACTGAATTATAATGTCACAGCAAGACAAAACTCTTTTTAAAATAGTTATGGGTTGTTGCTTTTTTTGTTTTGTTTTTTGTATTTTTAGTTTAATAAAATCAAATAACAACAGAAGAAAACATCTCAAAACCATAAAAATGGCAGAGCAACCAGCAAGGATGTTTTAATTTGGCACTGAAATGAAAACAGCATTAGAGTTCAAAGATATTATCTGCCTGTCTAAAGCCTCCATCAGAAGTCCTGGTCCAAATATTCCTGTCTAAGAAGGGGAGGCGGGAGATTTCAAGTGATGGCCTTGCCATTTTATAGGCTTCTCTGAGCTGAGTGAAGATTTTTTTTTAAAAAAAAAAAATTATCCAAGGCATTTTAAAAACCATTCTTACTGCTTTTAGAACATTCTGGTTTGTTACTTTGCTCCTTTTACTTGGGTTCTGTATGCTTCAGTCTTTTGATATCTACTTAGTTTCATCTAATGTTTCTCTTTTTATGTGCTCCTGCAGTTTACTCTTTATGGTTCCTATTTTATATTATTAAGGTTTTGTATGTCACCCAGACAGCTTCTGGTTAAACAGACTGAGATTAAAAGTAAAACAAACAAACAAATTAAGAGAGAAAAATGTTCCTTCAAGTATTGGAGGCACCCCCTCCCAAAAAAAAAGAGCTGTTCAGGCCTTGAAGGAAATAGCAATCTATTTTTTTAAAAAAGAATCAGTGCAATATGATCCCATCTGACTGTACCAGCTAGAATTCTGGCAGCCACATTATGCACTATTCAAAATACAATTTCTCAGAAATAAATGTAGACTATTTAATTTCCAGACTTTGGCTAGCTCTGCAGAAAGATATTCAATACTGCATGGTCTCCAGAAACCTTTTCTGCTCCTCATTCATTCCAGGCATTTAGGGAAAGGAAGGATCAATAGAACAGTGGGGGGATTCTCACATTTCTGATTAACCCACGATAGTCCAGACTTATAGTTTAATGCAGGGATGGGAAAAGTGAAAACACTGGACTGCAGCTCCCATCATTCCTCACCATTGGTTTTGCTGGTTCAGGCTGATGGATGGATGTTCAAGCTCAAAAGATTGGGAAGGCTGAAGTCTGCAGCTTAGAATTAGGCTTAAAGCTCTGGTCAAAAAGCAGACTTTACACCTGAGCTTGGAAGAGACCAATCTAACATTAATATTAATGCTGTAGCAGCTTCTACAATCATCAGGGCCAAATTCAGCAGAATAAAGTTCAATTTGCTAGCATTACTCTCCATTTACTGGCAGAGTGCAGTGCCATAGTCATGAACCTAAGAATACCTCATAACTGTTCTAGAAAGTGGTAGCTAGGCAAAGGGCAGGAGGAACCACACTGTTTTTCATATTAAGAAACCTAGTTAGGGATAGTGCATGAAGATAGGTCTCTAAACTTGGTTACATAACTTACTGAAGAATCTATAATTAGTTGCTGCACAGGTCTGGTCAGCTGTGAAATATAAATAACTATGCCAGTCTCCTCTTGCAAAGCTCTGCTGGCACAGTGGGAACAACACCACTGGCAATGGCTGTCTCTAATAAAAGAGTTTATTTTCTATTCTGATGAGACATAAGTGCATGCATTCTGAAATTTTAAAAAAGGAACTCTTTTATTGATGGCAAGAAAATACTGGGCAATAAAGAAAAGGGACCAAGATTGCCTATTGACTGCCAGAAACTTCACAGCAGACTGAAGGGGCACACAATTTGCAATCTCCACTTTATGGAAAGATATTGTATTTATTTCAAAACAGCAATATTAGAGTCGCTGTTTTGAAATCCACATGTATGCACCTATATTTAGAATATGCAGGTCTGTGTATTCTGTGTATTGCCCTGTCTTTTGGTAGTGCTAAGTAAGTGTCTGTTTTGTTCCTGGAAAAGACAAGGGAATTGTGCTCCTAGGAGGAAAAAGGAGACGACAGAAGTAACCTCACCAATGCTAGGAATGATACTTGGTTGGGTGGATACCTTTTCCCATAAGAATTTGTAATGAGGCATATTGAGGGTTTAGGAAAGCGTTTATTCATACTGGTCTGCAGAGACAGCCATATACTCGAAAGCAATATGTTGAGACAGTCTGTAGAACCAAAAATAATACATAGCTAAATAGGAAACACACAAAGGGCCATAAAATGAGTAATTTAAATTGGTATTCCTTTTAACTTTTTTCCCCAGGAAGTTCTTTTGAAATTCCTTTCTCAGGATGTTCCTTTGAAATTCCTTTCTAAGTGATAGTCCTTTGAAATTCCTTCAGGAAGAAGCCTGAATTTTGTTTTATTGCTTTATGGTACCTTTGCCAAAAGTAGGGAAAGTTTGTGCCATTACATATTTCAGACAATGGCTGTCTTCCCATGGTTTATTGAGGAGCACTAAATTCTGGGCTTTGCTATACATATGAAATGCATTGGCTATCTTTATATAATTGCTGAATTCTAATGTACATGGTTATATTTCAAAATATTTCAGAATCTACAGCTTTTGCCGGATACCTGCTTTGAGTCTATGACACCTCCTCCTCTGTTGACCCCACAGGCGGATGCCCATCTCTCATTATGAGCTGAATGTTTAACATTCCCAAAACTCTAGTGACCTGCTTGAACCTGAGAATTTGCACAGGGACCCCAATGAATAAGAGAGATCCTAAAAATTGACATTTTTTCTAACGTATGGTATTTTTTTCCCCTCAGAAGGTCTGATGTTACTATTTTACCGGATGCTAGGGATTTTTGCTAGCTATTTTTTCTCATTTGCTATGAAAGGGAACTAGGAGCAGACGCACCCTGTGACTGTCAATCTAAGTGTACCCAAATGGGCTGTAATCTGCAGGTTCACATCCTCTAATGCGTCTAAAGCTGCTAAATATGGATCTCCATACTGCTAGAATGGATATGATTAGGAGAAACGTGCCTTATTGAAATGGGTAGATGCATTTCTTGCCGATAACCTCTATTTCCACACAGTGTCTCCTTAATACAATAATTTGAGGAAAGATATGTAGAACATAATTGTTTTGCTCCCTGTATTACAAGTTTAATTGCTACATCTAAGTGTTCTGTACACCTTGCACTGGCCCTTAAGAATATTTCTCAGTGACAGAGGCTATTATTACTTTTCCCCCCAGTGAGGTTAAAATATTAAATGTGAACTTCTGCTGCCTACCAATTAAGAACCTCCCACTTCAAATTGTTAATGTGCAGCTCCTTGTAATATTAACCTTTGAGTATACGGTCATGATGGTTTATCTGTAAGCCAAGGAAAGCAATGAAAACTCTTTTGATTTATGCAAATGCATGTACATAGCACATGTATTTTATCTTGCTAATTATAAGAGTAAAAAGCCACTTTCCCCATATAGACTAACAAATTGTATGTGTCTTGCGACATGTCAATGTTTTGGGCTTTGCTTGAAGTGCAAATAAATAGCTAATAAATTGGCATTCAAAATTTAATTTGAAACAAATAAAAGCATACTTAATAACATTGAGAGGCATCCAAAGTAATGTAAATGAATATCATAGCATAGCAGACTATAGATTCCCATGCTCTCTTGGCATCAAGAGATTGTCAGGAAAGAGAGTTGTTGGGCCTGGGTATGAGCACTGCAGCTAATTTCAACTCTCCCAAGGCACTGCTGGATGCTGCCCATTATTTCTTATTTAAATATGTCAAAGCACATCACAAGCCATAATGGCGATTCTAAATTTTGACAGTCACTTTCTGTGACATTGATTCACCTCGTGAGATACTTCAAAAGCTTTTCCAGTTACATATCGCTGCTTGAAAAACTACACTTTGTCTCTCATGAATCTCTGAATCTTGAAACTGCCTGCTGGGATATTTAGTATTTATTTTTAGCTTGATGTCATGCATTCATGCTGTAGATCTATCGTATCTCCTATACTTTTTAACATATGTATGAATTATCTGGGTGATCTCTTTCAGGGTTCAGGGTGGGGCACCTTCAGTATGCAGATGACACCACGGTGTGTTTCTCCTTGTTGTCTGAATCAGGGGAGAGTGCAGATGCTTAAACAGGTCAAGATCAAAGGCTGGACAAGAGCCAATACACCAAAATTGAATCCCCAAATGATGGAAGCTTTTTGGGCAGGTGGCTTTTGTGTGTGAATACTGGGTATACAGAGTGTTTTAAATAGGAGTGTTTTACCTTGAACACCTTGATCAATACCTTGAATATATGTATCTTGGAGGTACATCTTGATCCAGCACCATCACAGGATACTTAGGTGGCCACAGTAGCTCAAGAGTACCCCTCACCAGTTCCAGCTGGGGCAGTAGCTGCCACTGCTACTAAGCAGGGATAATTGGGCCACAGTGAATCATGCCCTTGTATCCTCCTAAACAGACTACTGTAAGGTGTTGTACTTGGATTGCCCTTCAGGACACCCTTCAGAAACTTCAGATGAGGCAGCCAGAAATATAACTGGTATGAGACAGAGAGAATTATATTACACTGATTCTGAAAGAACAACATTACTTCACGGTATTCTCTTTGGAGCCCAATTCAAGGCTCCATAGTCACCTATGTCTTATATTGCACACTGGCTACTACACAAGCTCTATTGAGCTATCCTTGAACAGCATCTTCAGTTGGTACAATCTGAAAGCATTTGACCTCAATACTGAAAAACCTGCCTTGAATGCCACCCAATTCAAGGTGCTCATTTAACTTTCAAAGTGCTAAACAGCTTGGAACCTGGCTGTCTAAGGGACTGCATGTCTTTTTATGAAGCAGTCTAGATATGAAGATGTTCCGGAGAGGCCCCTGTGAAATATCTACAGCTGCAGAGTTCTACTTGACCGGCAAAGCAGGAAGAGCTTTGGGGTGCACGGATCAAAGACTAGGGGTTTCACTCCCCTCAGAGTTGCAAAACGTTTCTGCTTTCACTGCTTTCAGAAAAGGTGTGACGCTGCATCTTTTCAAGTGAGCCCATGATAGTGTTTCTTTTACTGAAAGTACTGTAACTGTCTATAAATTTATTGATTGTATTGGTTTTTACAGTCTTATTTCTTTCTATTTGATTTTATGGCTGAATCTGGTTTTTTTTTAATGTTGTTTCTGTTATATTTTATGATCTTAAGTCACCTTGGGCACTACTTAGTAGGGAGAAGATAGGGTATATATGTAAGTAATGCTGATAATAATGATAATATGCTGCACACATTGATCACCTTGGATACCCGAATATCCCCAGTGGAGAAGATCTCTGTTCATACTAACATTTGAGTAACCACTTTACAGACTTTTACACAAATGCCCACATTAAGACTAACGGGACAAGACTGCAGATGTGCAGATTCTGTGTGTGCAGTGTGGCTCATACTAAATCTTCGTAGTTCAAATACCAATATGAAAGTGGGGCTTATGAGTGGGAAAGCAGTGTGTGCTATTTTTTAAACAATGTGCAGCTTTTAAAATGTGGCTTTTGGCTTATTTCAACATATTACACATATTTTTGAAAGCTAATACCACAGATACCAGCTGTTTCTCAGATTAGCAACTGATATGAACACCCAGTCACTCCTTTTTTTCTTTTTCTTGACAGTCTCCATTTCAGGAGATTCTTATGCTAGACTGGCACTAGTACAAAAAATAAAGCAGTTCTTGGCTGCAAGCTGTCGTCGTCGTCTTCTTCTTGGCTATATTATAATCAACCTACAATGTTCTTTTTCATAGCCAATATTCAAGCATCAGAAGTTTGTTACAATCAAATAAAGTTACACAATTCATTTTTCTTTAAAGAAAAAAAAGGAAAACACCAAAAGTTGATATATTTTGTCTCTTTCATTATTATACCTATATACCAGGAAAACCTCTTTCTGAACATCCTACAGAGTTTGCATGTAACAAGTGTCCACAACCAGGATGCTTATATATATATTGGTCTGCTTGTGGGCTTCCCTGCTGGAAACATCTGTCTTGGAAGCTGTTGAATTTCAGCCAGTCATTCCTGCTACATGGTCAATAATTAGGAAATATTTTCTATAGGCTAACTATCCACCATAAAAATGCTACGTCACAGGAAATCCTGACAGTTTTAGTTCTTCCAGAACTGAATTCCTCCACGTTAGCTGGTGAGCGGCTACAAGATCAGGCCTTGCTTCTGATATGGAGCTACTTTTTGTTGTTTAGTCGTTAAGTCGTGTCCGACTCTTTGTGACCCCATGGACCAGAGCACGCCAGGCCCTCCTGTCTTCCACTGCCCCCTGAAGTTTGGTCAAATTCATGTTGGTAGTTTCGATGACACTGTCCAACCATCTCGTCCTCTGTCGTCCCCTTCTCCTCTTGCCTTCACACTTTCCCAACACCAGGGTCTTTTCCAGGGAGCCTTCTCTTCTCATGAGATGGCCAAAGTATTGGGGCCTCAGCAGTTGACTTTTTTTTTTAAAAAAAGGACCTTCCTGACCCCCCGTCTCCTCAGCAAGAAAATGGAAATAATAATTGTACCCTAGTTTACAAGGCACAAAATACTGGCTTATACCAAATTAAATTGTAGTCAATGGGCCCTTCTCAGCATCCTCCCTACCGTAGTCATCATAAAGATGATGGCTGCCTTTAACCATCATATAATTGTTAGGAAAAGGCACCCAGTTTGTTTCTGTTTACTTTTTTTTGTACCTAGTTCAGCTTCTATAATCATCTCCAGTCCTGTTAACATAAAGACTACCTAGCCTCCCTCTTTTTTCATCTAAGATGGAGATGGTTCAGATTTTAAAGCTGGATCTTCTGTATTCAAAGCCAGAGGATCAAAGTTTTCTGCTTTTATTGAGCCCACATTCTTAGGATTTATGCTAGACAAAACCAACAACCATTATATAATTTTCTAGTGAATGATATGAATATCTGCAGACTGTTTCCCTCTCATTCTATTAATATACCATGAAGTCAACATGACTCCAACATCACACCAGCTATTTGTTTGTTTGTTTTCTCCCCTTCTTCTTCTTCTTCTTCTTCTTCTTCTTTGTAACACCCTACCTGGTGAAAAGAGCTGGAGAGCTCAAAAGCTTGCATTCATTTCTGTGCCTCTTGGGTTGGCTTAATAAATGTATTACTGTAATTCAGATTTTGAAGCAAGTTTGAGTATTGTGAAGCACTTTATACAAATACAGCCAATTGTAAATGTGGTTAGAAGACTTTTATTTCAACCAAGTGAAATAAAACTTCATTTTTATGGAAGATACTTTCTCACTACTGATAGAACTAAAGCAGACAGGTGTTTAGTCATTGCTCCATCATATGAAATATCTACCATTTTCACAGCATAGTATAATACGCTGACAGCTCTCCAAGGTTCTTCATAAATCACCCAAGAAACGTGGACAGCAAACATTACTCTATTAGTTTCTAAAAGTACTGATTATCTATGTAAATAGCATGCTACCTTTTTAAATAAAAGAGTCTAGACCAGTAGTTCCCAACCTTGGATGCTCAGATGTTCTTGGACTAAAAATTCCAGAAGCCTTCACTAAACTAGCTATCATGGCTAGAACATCTGAGGGACCAAGGTTGGGAACCACTGGTCTAGATGTTAAGTGATTTATAATGATCTAATTAGAGTGGCCAGAATCCTGTTGCATAGCTACACCTGCATAACTCAACACTGTGCAAGTCGTTGCAAAATTCATGACAAGGAGAAGTCATGTCCAGCAAGCAGCTGTTCAACTAGCTGCACAATCAGGCACCCGACACAGACTGCCTCAGTGTACCTTTTGTCAAACTTCCATAGGCATACATTTACATGGTGCCAAGTACAGCAGGATTTCAGACATTGATTATTAAATGATAATGATGACTAATTTGCATCCAACTTATGGTGACCCTATGTGAGATATTTTAAGCACTCTTGCCGCTCATGAGTTTCCTCCGCAAAGCAAGGATCTGAATCCAAGTCTCCTGAGTCATCATCTGTTACTATATCCACAACACCACACTGTCTCTCATTAAATCATAATACATAAAAATTCAGAATGTTCCTATTCACAATTTAATGATTTCAGATGTATTTTCTCAGGCTGCTGTAATTATTTATGAACTAGCACACTTCTGAAAGGATTGATCATCCATGATATTTTGAGAGACAGAAGTGCACTTTACAAAACTGCATCCTTGTCTTGAGAGTTGAGAGGCATGGGGGAAAATGCACATTAAGAAGAACAACAAGATTTTAAGATGTGTGCAGCTCCATAGCCACTCTTGCTAGAGTGTCCTTCATAGGTTGTTCTCTGCAAGAAAGTTGAAGGCAATATGTTCTCAAAGGCCTTTATGGCCGGGATCCGATGGTTGTTGTGGGTTTTTCAGGCTGTGTTCTGGAGGTTTTTCTTCTTAACGTTTCGCCAGTCTCTGTGGCCGGCGTCTTCAGAGGACAGGAGCTAGAATTCTGTCTGTGTTCTGGTCAGTTGAAGGCAATTGTGATTTTGTTCCGAAGAATAACCATAGAAATTTGCATCACCATAATGTTTTCTAATGGGGTGACACAATGGTATAATCAGAATTCTAGTGCTTTTCAGATGGATGGTTGCACAAAGGATGGACTAGGAAGCATTTCAAGGAGAACATGCAAGTCCCATTCATTGTTACCAAACTTGCCTTATGGCTGTATTTCTCTCTCATGACGCAATTATGTGAAGATCAAAATTCAACCATTATTTCAAGCAGAAATGCAGGGCACCATCAGGTCACCTATTTTGTCTCTCACACAGTGATTTAGAGTGGAGTCTCTATGCATACTGATGACACCCTTACACAAAACTGACAGGTCTGTTAGTCTGTGCGAGATACATACATTGAACCAGAAAGAGGCCTTTCCCAATTGTTTGTTTTCTCATGCAATAAATGTGCACTTGTTACTTGCTGCTCTGGATACAGAATTACCTTCATTACAGATTAGGATAACACAATTGTTAGGAGCCAAGGCAGTATAAAGCTTGGATTGCCACGCAAAAAAAAAAAATCTGTTGAGTTTCCATTCAGGGTACTAGTCACTGAGCAACCTTGGATTAACTGCTCTCTCTAAAACTAGTGTGCCTCACACCTTTGGGATGAGGATGAGGGCTGGGAAGAACAATGTGCGTCACCCTTGATGTCTTTGAAGGAAGGATAGAATGTTCTAATGTTGTTGGCTGGAATTCTATTGGTGTTTGCATCAGGTTTAAGTTAATTGCTGTGGCTAATTGACAAGGTGTGTCTTAGTCACCTGCCTGGTCATGCACTTGACTGCATAGTAAAGATGCACCCTGACACCTCATCAATAAGACACAAACAACTATGGTGAGTTACACAACCCTTACATGATCACCACTAGAATTCTAGCCCACTGAATAAATAATACGTTTTCTGTCATTAAGAAAATCTAATTCTTCCTCCACTTACGATCTGCAATGTGATGTGTAACTTTGGGAGCACTTACTAGATAACTTTTATGGAATCCCACATGAACTTGTCCACCATTTCTGCCAATCTGCCAAGATTTTATACTAGTTTGAAGGTTGACCTTTAAGAGCAGAAATGGGAGAAGAACGTATTGAAACCTATTTTAAAGCTGTCTGATTTGGTGGCCATCAGCACAGCCTGAGGCAGAAGATTCTACAAGGTGACTATGCTACCATGAGAACTGCCACATCCTTTTCTCTGTCCTTAGTCTCCCACCATTCAGACTGTGTAGATGAACCTGAATAGTTGTAATAGAAAGGGAGGAAAATATTTTCCCTGTCTTTGTCCACACCACACAGAGGAGTTACTCCAGCCACTTAATCACTTTGGTAGTCTTTTTCACATCTTTCTCTCAGTTCTACAATAGCCTCCCTGAGACATCGTGACTAGACAAGTACAACATATTCCTAACACAGTTGAGGCATAGATTTGTATTAAGACATATTACCTTTTAAAAAAAATTCCTTTCCAAATCATCCTCAATATGGATTTTGCCTTTTTTTCACAGCACTGACTCATTCACCTAATGTTTTAATTCAAGATCCTTCTTCTGAGATATCTTCTGAAATATCTATATAATTTATTTATTAAATTTGTATATCACCCCCACTAGTGCAGATGCACTACTTTGGATGGTTTACGATCAACTAAAACAATACATTCAAATTAAAATGAAACACAAAGTAACAACCAACACATCGAGTGGTGGAAATATGAAATAAAAAACGGGGAATATAAACATATAGAGCAGCAAGGAACAGATCATGCAGGGTTACCAAAAAAAGGCTTCTCTCTAAAGCAGTGTTTTTATAGATCTTTTAAAGAATGGGAGGGAGGGGGCCAGGTGACGTTCTACCAGCAGTTGATTCCATAGGGTTGGAGCCACCACAAAAAAGGCCCTACTTCTATAGCAATCCCTCTAGAACTCTTCACTGTCCCTTCTAGTTTCAATGCCCCTACATGGGCTGCTGTCCACCTCAACACAGAGCACCCTGAATATCTCTCCATTTGTGAGAATAGCCCTTTCATTCACACTCTCTTCTTTCTGCATTTTAACCACACATAATAATAATCATCATGTGCCATCAAGTCAATTCTGACTTACGGCGACTCTTTTCAGGGTCTTCCAGGTAGAGAATACTCAGACGTGGTTTCCCAATCCCTTCATCTGGGGTCACTCCGGGACTGTGCAGCTTGCCCATGACCACACAGGCTGATTCCTCTCCTAGGAGACACAGTGGAGAACTGAACTCCCAACCTCTGGCTATGCAGTCAAATACCTGAGCTATCCAGCCATACTAGGATCAGAATGGCTCCTGTTACTCAGAGACAGAGAAAATAACTTTTCCTTAAACCAAAACTTCCAGAATACTTCAAGTACTCTAGGACCTGTGGTCTAAGAAAACAGCCTTCTCCTGCTCCTTATTTTGCTGCTGCTGCAGCTGCTCTTACCTGCTGCCATCAAGTCGCCTCCATCATTTGGCAACCCTATGTAGGCGTGATTTCCCAAATACCTATTCCCTCCTCAACAGCCCTGCTCAGCTCTTGGAAGACTCAGGGTTGTGGCTTCCTTGATGCTGCTGCTCCTATTGGCACCATACGTAGCTGCTCCTCTTCTTTTCTGCGGCTCCTATTATTTACTTAGGCATTTTTTTTTCTAAGCCGTGTGTGCTCAAAATTAGGATCTTAGTTATAAATATCTACCTCTATAAATGGTTATAAATTTATTTTAGCTCTCCCCCCTCCCTCCCCCCAATAATATCCTCATTATCTCCCTGTCCTGTGTTTTGTGATCCGCCTTCCATCAAAGGCTGGACTCAAACCCATCCATTCCAGGCTCTGCACATCTCCCTCCCTCCCCTTTTAATTCTTCTTCTAATTTTTTTTTATAATTATCCCTGTAGCCAAGCTAGCCACCATCCTATCCTTCTCGGGCGGCAGGATGGCAAGCGCACCCCCAAAGCTGCAAAGCCGCCGCTTTTGCTGCCTCCTCACCGAGAGCGCTCCCGCCTCGCCGCCGCACACATCCCCCCCCCGCCCCGCCAACAAGGCTCCGCACATGCGCAGTAGCGGGCGGGCTGCACAGCAGGCGCTTAGAAAAGTGGAGCTGGAAAAGAGCAGCGGCCGGCGCTCGCCAAGGCAGCCGGGCCCGCCTGAGCCTCGCCTGGCTGAGGGAAGCTGTCGCTCCCGCCGCCGCCGCCGCCCGGCTCGGGCTGCCTTCTCTGCCGGCCGTCAGCTGTCGAGCCGGCCACGGCGGGGGCTGCTGCCTGAGCGCCTCGCTGAGGCGAGGAGGGAAGGGAACGGGCGGGCGGCGGGAAGGAGACATGGCCAAGTCGCCGCCGGAGGAGGAGGCGCGCCGACTCCCGGCGGATCCCGAAGTCCCAGCCTCGGTCTCCGGAGCGCCGAGGGCAAGTTCTTTGCCGGAGTTGGCTTGGCCGCAAACTCGGGGAGCTTAACCCGCCGCGCGTCTGGACGAGGACGATCCATCCGTGGGAAGGCATCGCGGCAAGGCGCGTCCTCCTCGGCTCCCCTGCCTCGGGGCCACTTGTGCCCTCGGCCCGCCGCCGAAGGGAGGACGGGACTTGTGAGCCCGCTTCAGAAAGACCTCGGGCTGCCGGCGGCCATCCTGATGGCATTGGCGAGGCGTCGGCGAGGAGACGGGAGCCCAGGGACTGGAGGAGAAGCCTGTCAAGGCTTGAGGACAACTCCTTCATCATCATCATCACCACCATCATCTTAGAACTGCCGAGCTGGAAGGAGCCCTATGGATGATCGAGCCCCAGCTCCTGTCCAGGAGGCACCGCGAGGAAACTTCCGTCGGAAGGGCCCTTGAGATCCCCCTGATTCTTGCCCTTCCAAGGAGCCGGCAGGCAAATGAGCGAATGGAAAGTCCCCGCGAAAGAGAGGGGGAGAGGCTTCCTCTCAAGTAATGATCGGGTTTCTTTCTTCTTCTTTTTTTCATTTCGGTTTCTCCCCAGTCCGCTGATGGGCGATGGTTCCCCTCCTGCCAAGGAGGTCCCTTTCGGTAAGTTGGTGGGTGTGACTTTTTTTTCTTCTTCCAAAGACACGTTTCAGAAGCATGCAGGGATATATATATATATATATTTATTTCCTGTAGCCGTGCTTGCTGGCCGACCTGTTGGTAACGACTTTTAAATATTTTGCAGCTGTTGGCGCAGGAAACTTGGGCGAAGTTGCCGGGCCCGGAGACGGCGTTGCGAGAGACTAATTAGCTCATAGCGCCCTCTGGTGACTCGCGAGCCCGGCCTGTGGGAAGTCATCGATGCGGGGAACGGGGGGGGGGGGGGGAGACCCGATATCATAGAAAGCTCTCAGATTCAAGTAATGCATAGAGCTGTGCGTTAACACACAGCATTAACTCACAACGGGAGAGCCAAAATACATTGTAAAAGACGGCTTCCACGAGGACGGTAGCTTATGGAGCCCCAAAATGTAGCAGGATCTATTCGTATTCAGGGTTTTCTGGGTTTTGAACTTCGTTGGTTCAGCATATGGAGTGTAGAGATGGCAGACAAAATTATTGTACTCATTAAAAGTCGGCCTCCTTTTGGGCGACTCTTTTAACTAAAATAGTGTAGTGGTTTGTTTTATAATAACTCTAATTTCTTAGATCTTCCCATTGTTCTACAACTAGAAAGGAAGATTTTTTTTGAATGTATAAATTTTTAAAACCCTCAAAACAGTTGAGTATATTTGCAGGCTTTTTTTTTTTGTTTGTCTGTGATTCATTACATTCATACTTTCCTTGTATATTTAGATTGACGCATGTTTCCTTTTGGTATTTCTTTACAGACTAAATCAACATCCGAAGTGAACAGAATCCAGAAGCAGCTACTAATGCGGGGAAAAAATAATCTGTTTTGTGTTTTTAATTTGGTTGTGTGATGAGGAGATAGAGCTAATTGAAACTCTGAAACAGGGATTAGTTTCTCAGACTGATGGGGATATGAAGATAATGAAAGAAGACATTAAAGCTACTAGCCTCTTACATGATCGTCATACCAAACAAAGCTTCCCCAACTGAAGTTCAGCCAGTTTTTCAGATTACCGTAATTCTGCCAAAATTGACTAATGGAAATATTTTGTAGAAATGTCTCCCCACAAAATAAAGGACAGACCTTTTTCTCGGTGCAGCATGAGAAACCAGGACAGAAGGCAACATGACTTTGAGCTTTCTTCTCTTCTACACAAAACATTCATTTGCTCATTTTTATACATATACCTTGTTACCAGGTTTTCCGTCTCTGTAGCTGGAATAATTCCATGTTAAAGAATGATTCCATGATTAATGAAGTAACATGGTGGATATAATGTTCTTCACTGCACTTTGTGGCATGAACAGACATCCTTTTGATATCGAACTTACTCATAAACGGGATGTAGGTGGAAGCTGACGAGATATGACCCTCTCTTTAGATCTCTCTGCTCTCATTGTGGCTGCATGGTGTCCATGGAGGGCAATTCAAAAACATCTTGGTGCTGTAGCTACAAGATCATGCTGGCTGAGAAACATGTATTTATAGCATAAAGACTCCCCACTCCCTATTTACCTAAAAAGCTTTCAAGTGTATTTTCCTCTGAGTTCCTTGATCCAGGTTTGAAATCAGAACACTGTGTTTTTTCAGAGGTGTGTGCCCAAAGGAAGGAAACTGCCTGATGGATCATGGCTCAAATGTTTACAGGACATTCCATATTTTTAGCATTGGTGATGCTGGCAGTCTCTACTTTTGAAGAGTCTGTAAGCAATTACTCTGACTGGGTGACATTTACAGAGGATGTGGATCAGTATGAGAAACAAAGACTGGAAGATTTCACGGCTAATCAGAAGATGAAAAAAGCCATTCTCCACCCAAGCTTGTATTTTAGTGCCGAAGAGATCCCAGTGTTGAGGCAGAGGGCTCACACCAGCCACCTCCACCTCTTTAGAGCAATCCGAAGTGCTGTGTCGGTGATGCTGTCCAATCCGTCCTACTACCTACCTCCACACAAGCATTCGGATTTTGCTGCAAAGTGGAACGAGATCTACGGAAACAATTTGCCTCCCTTAGCTTTCTACTGTCTCTTGTGCCCAGAAGATAAAGCTGCTTTTGATTTTGCAGTCGAATACATGGACCGAATGGCTGGATACAAAGACTGGCTGGTTGAGAATGCCCCAGGTGATGAAGTTCCTCTTGGGCATTCCTTAACTGGCTTTGCCACAGCTTTTGATTTTTTATTTGCCTCCTTGGATAAGGTCAGAAGACAAAAGTACTATGCTAAGATCTGGGCAGTGAGCGAGGAAATGTATGGGTATTCCAAAGTCCGTTCTTGGGGCAAGCAACTTCTGCATAATCACCAAGCTACTAACATGCTAGCTTTGCTGATTGGGGCTCTGGTAGCAGGCGAGGGTGCTGAGTCCCAAGCAAATGCCTGGAAGCATACAGTGGTGGATATGATGGAAAAAACCATGTTTCTTCTGAACCACATTGTTGATGGCTCTTTAGATGAAGGGGTGGCTTATGGGAGTTACACAGCCAAATCAATAACGCAGTATATATTCCTGGCACAGCGCCACTTTGGGATTAACAATCTTGAAAATCACTGGCTCAAAATGCACTTTTGGTTTTATTATGCAACCCTGTTGCCAGGCTTTCAGAGGACGGTAGGCATAGCTGATTCCAATTATAATTGGTTTTATGGCCCTGAAAGCCAGCTAGTTTTTCTGGATAAGTTTGTCTTGAAGAATGGAATAGGCAATTGGCTTGCCCAGCAAATTAGAAAGCACCGGCCAAAAGATGGCCCTATGGTGCCATCCACTGCCCAGAGATGGAGCACCCTTCACACAGAGTTCATATGGTATGACCCAGGACTAGCACCCTGCCCACCTCCAGACTATGGCAGTGTGAAAATGCATGTGTTCCCTAACTGGGGGGTTGTCACATATGGAGCAGGGTTACCCAATACCCAGACAAACACTTTTGTTAGTTTTAAATCTGGTAAGCTAGGTGGCCGGGCTGTCTATGACATAGTCCACTTTCAGCCCTATTCCTGGATTGATGGGTGGCGTAGCTTCAATCCAGGGCATGAACATCCTGATCAAAACTCTTTTACCTTTGCTCCCAATGGGCAAGTGTTTGTTTCTGAGGCCCTTTACGGACCCAAGCTTAGCCACTTGAATAATGTCCTGGTGTTTGCACCATCTCCCACAAGTCAGTGCAATCAACCTTGGGAGGGTCAGCTTGGGGAATGCACACAGTGGCTTAAGTGGACTGGTGAGGAAGCTGGAGATGCAGCTGGTGAGATTATAACATCCTCTCAGCAGGAGGACATGATGTTTGTGAGTGGTGAAGCAGCATATGCATACTCGTCAGCAATGAAGCTGAAAAGTGTGTATCGTTCATTGCTTCTACTAAACTCTCAAACCTTGCTAGTGGTTGACCATGTGGAAAAGGAGAAGGACTCTCCCATCAACTCCATCAGTGCCTTTTTTCATAACCTCGACATTGATTTTAAATATGTTCCATATCGGTTTATGAACAAATATAACGGAGCCATGATGGATGTATGGGATGCTCACTATAAAATGTTTTGGTTTGACCATCATGGGAATAGCCCAGTTGCCAGGATACAGGAGGCAGAGCAAGCGGCGGAGTTCAAAAAGAGGTGGACACAATTTGTGAATGTCACTTTCACTGCAAAGAGTACTATTGCGAGAATTGCCTACCTGTTCTATGGGCCTTATGTCAATATTTGTAGTTGTAGGTTTATTGATGATGCCCCGTCAGGGTATCAGATTTCTCTAAATGTCAACAATACAGAAACTGTTTTCTCTGTGTCAACAGACTATTTAAATTTGAGGACAAGGTACAGCTATCTAGGTTTTGGTGGCTATGCCAAGGTAGCCACCAAAGGAAGAGTCACGAGATTTGGCCTGGGTACTGAACCAATAGAAAAGCCAGCACTGACCCACCAGGGTATTTTCCCCTTTGGATTTAAAGTGAATATAATAGCAGCCCTTATTTTGGGGATTGGCTTGGCCATATTGGCCTTCCAGTGGCGATTTTATCTTTCCTTTGGCAAGCTTTTGCGTTGGATCCTCATCCTGGTGATTGTATTGTGGTTTGTTGAACTCATAGATGTGTGGAGCTCTTGTACTCAACCAATCTGTGCAAAATGGAGTAGTGATATGACCAGCACAGATCGCAACCCAACAAAAGACCAAGGACACCCTGTGAGTCTGCCAGATGTTGTCATTACGTCTCTTCCCGGTTCAGGTGCAGAAATTCTGAAGCAACTGTTCTTCAACAGCAGTGACTTCATCTATATCAGAATTCCTACAGGCTACCTTGATATCCCTGAAATGGAGTTTGAAATTGACTCCTTTGTCGACGCCTGCGAATGGACAGCATCAGATGTTCTGAGTGGCCATTTCCGCCTCCTCCAGGGTTGGCTGCATTCTCTAATCAAAGACACTAAACTCCATTTACAAAATATCCTTTTACACGACACCAGCAGAAGTAAATTAGTTCAGCATTCTGTCACCAGCAAAGACAAAAAGAAGCGGCCCAGGAAGAGAGAATCCATAGCAGAACAAAGAAGCCGCTTGAGAGGGAGTGTAGACAAGGATGCGGAATACATTAGGGAGCTGAGAAGACACCTCACCTTTTATCCCAATGCACGCCCAGTGCTTAGTCTGAGCAGTGGGAGCTGGACATTAAAGCTGCCTTTCTTTCAAGAAATCATAGGCCCTTCCCTGAGAGCGCTCTATGTAGTACGGGACCCTCGGGCATGGATCTACTCCCTTTTGTACAAAAGCCAGCCTAGCCTGTACTCCTCAAGGAAAGTTCCACAGCGCTTAGCGAGGCTCTTTAAAGCAGAAGGTGGCAGGAAAGAGAAGTGCGCTTCAAGCTCAGGCTATGCTTTCGAATATGAATCACTGAAGGAGGAACTCACTCATTCAAATTCAAACGCCATCTCTGTGCTGTCCCATTTGTGGCTGGCAAACACAGCCGCCGCCCTGAGACTCAACGGGGATTTGCAGCCAGCAAATTATCGGCTGCTCAAGTTTGAAGACATGGTCAACTTTCCCCAGAAGGTGGCTGAAGATACCTTTGCCTTTCTCGGCATCCCCCTCTCTCCTGCTAGCTTAAACCAAATATTATTTGCCACATCCACTAATCTTTTCTATCTTCCTTATGAAGGAGAGATCTCCCCTATGAGCATACATGCTTGGCAACACAGTATGGCTCAGGAGGAAATTGAGCAGATCGAGGACATCTGTTTGATTCTAATGGACCGCTTAGGATATCCAAAGTTTACTGATTTAAATGCTGCAGGTCAGCAGTAGTTTGCACTAAGGATCCCCAGGCATTTCTAGATAAGAATCAAAGAATCTGATTTATTCTTGTAGAATGTCTGTACAGTCTGTTTCACTTGCAGAGAGATTATTTTAAATGAAATGAGATATTTGGTCTAGTAAGGATTTTTCTTCCCCTTCTCCCAACAAAAGCCTTTTAATTACTTTTTGCTGCTTTTGCAAATAAAGCTGTGTGAATCTTTACCTTCTTTTCCAGATGGGCACTGGGAGAACTCGGGGGATTGGTAATAGGATAAAGGATCTTTCATTTGTAGGCTATCATTGTGAACTGGAGCCAGGATTGGAATTGCCAAGTGTGGCTGCCGTCTGCTGGTTATTTGGTGGCTAATGTGAAATCAGTTAGGAGGAGGCAGGGCTGAGCCTAGTTTTCTGTGAACAACTGTCTGTATCACGAAACAGACTTCACATATGGCAGCAATTATCTCCCTTGGGCTGGTTATGCTGGCGTGTTTCAACCGCTTTCGAATACTCCAGTGGTGCTGAGAAGCTGTAAGTGTTACCTAACCAGCCTTTAGCATGGTGTCTAGATGTATGATTGATGAACATCTCTGGGGTGAAAAGAGACAGATCCCTACATGCACACATATTTGTGCATACATACATACACACATTGGCAAGATTTTGGCATTTTCTTGGCAGGCAAAGCAAAGAAACCAAGAAACTCATTTCTTATTGGGTCTTTTTCTCCATTAAGAGTGAGGAATTCAGGACAGTAAGGTTCACTTCAGAATATGATTATTATAAAAACTACGTGAATAAAGAATTAATGAATAGAAGTTACAAATGAAAAATCATAGATCTAAGATGGTTGTTTGTTTATAAACATCATAGTCTTTTTTGTCTGTGTTTTTTGGTTACAAAGACTGGTGTTGTGTTTGGAGGCTACCCAGAATGTACCTAAATAGAAGCTTCTGGCTCTAGTTAATAGATATCAAAAATCTCCTGAAAAAGAAGATGCAGTGTGGAAGGGAGGCATCATGCTGCTGCTACTGAATTACTTTGAGACCCACAGACAAATTGATTCCCCTTTCATTAGTTGAGTCGATGGCTACCAGTTTAGAAGAAGGCCCACGTAAGCATACAGAGGAGCTTGAGTCATCTCTGTTTTCTCTGTAAGATCCCTGTTAATTTTTCTCTACCACTTTGCTTATACATAGAACATAATATGTGACAATTCTAATGAAGTTCCTCAGGAGTAAGGATTTTGATGTTTGGTTTTTAGATTGCAGCATTCTGATTTTGAATTAATTGTAGCTGCCAAGTGGGAACAATGGGGTGATGACAGTTTATTCAATATTTTACCTTACTTCAATTTTAGAGGAGTAGTCAATGTGAAGTGCTGCGAAATGCCTCTTTCTTTGGCATATATTCATTCTTAAAAGGGTTTCTTGATGGATATATCAATAATATCAATAAAATGATAGATTCAACGAAGATGGAGAACATGGTCCTCAAATGCCACTGGACACTCAGCTCCGATCAGCTCTAGCCAGCATAACAATGGCACACGAAAAGTGTAGGTGTCTTGCGGTCGGGGGAGGGGAGGGCTCACTGCAGATTTTGGAGGTGAGGCACTCCTTCAGATCAGTTCTGGATGAAGGAAAGTGCGGGCCAACAGCATCAGGAAAGTGGCACATTTCCTATCCCTGGTTGACAGCCCACAGATTCCAGGTCTGCTCCCTTAATTTTAATAGAAGGATTAGTTTTTGCATTTTATCGTATAGTGTAATCCACACGTGATTTTCTGGTCACCAAAAGTTTGCTTTTGTATGGAAAGTTAAAGTATTCTCGTGGGGTAGAATTGTATTTCCATTAGAAATTAACATTTTACTACACAACATGTTGTCATAAAACACTTTTAACACCCTAGCCCTTAGGAGACATGGAATACCTACATGCATTGTTGGTGAGTGAGGCCACACTTCTTTGCTCACTCCTGAATTAACTCTCTCCCTCTCCCTCTCTCTCTTTCTCTCTCTCTCTCTCTCTCTCTCAGCACATCAAAAAGGGAAAGCTGCTTGAATGCTGTTAGCAGCCAAGATAGTGTAGAAGCTGACACACATTCAACAGTGATAGACCTCCTCTTGGCAGGCATTTTCCTCAAGAAAAGGACACTACATTTTTTGTGTGTGTATATGTGTGTACAAAAGAGAAATATAACTGACAAGTAGAAGACAAGACTGGCAAAAGGCCTAGGATATGGGTTTACTTTATTTTTCAAAAAATGTTTCTCTTTTTGATAAGGTGATGTTCACCACAGCTTGTCTCATTCCTGTGAGACACATTTTTCGCAGCTGCTATGTTTCCATACTCAGTATGAAAACATAACCCATTGTTTTCTCCTAATGATCCACCATCAGACAAAAGCATCCTAGTTCATAGCTTGCAAAACTGTAAAGGATGTTGGAGGATAACATGTTGTTTATTCCTTAAGTCAGCTCTGCTTCTAATTGCAAAGCTTTCTGTCTCATTGGTTTTGATCCTAAAATCTCTAGGGAACTGAACTTGTGGGGCTCACGTCTGAGCAAACAAGCTTACATAACCAGGCATGCTTTCAATTGTGATCATAATTACTTTAAAATAAAACCCTTAAAATGAATCAAGGTGCAGTGTCAGGCTAGAAAAAAACTTTATCAGTGCACTTCATTGGGGATGCATTCCCCCCCCCCCCCCATAAATAACATCTATGTACTAGTTCTTTTATTTGGAGTTCTCCTATACATTTTGAACCTGAGGGGGGTCAGGGACCTCTTTCTTTCTTTCTTTCTTTCTTTCTTTCTTTCTTTCTTTCTTTCTTTCTTTCTTTCTTTCTTTCTTTCTTTCTGTATATGAACATGCTTAGCATTTTATAAATAATAAAAATGAATAAATAATAGGGTGAAGACTTATTTGTAAGTAAATGTGATGGGGCCAGCGTTAGTGTAGTAAATTAAATTTGTAAAGAAAGTTGAGGATCTTTTGCATTTTTCTTGCTTCAAATCTTCATTTCTCTGTTGTGTCTCATTATCAAAGATATTTCACACACACTTTCTCTACAAAATCTATTGGTGTGAATTCATGAATAGAAAATTAGTTCCCTTTTCCCTTAACTGGAACTAAAATATTAATTTGATGCCAGTTCATCCACTTGCAGACTGCTCTCCTACCTTCCAAACAATGTCCTGTTGTCTCTTCTGTCCTTTTAAAAAAGTGAAATGTATTCTGATCTGTTTCGCTAAATGTTCTCTGCAGAAGTGTGTGTACTGTCCATGCCTGTTGTTGTGCAAATCAAGCTCACATGATGCCACTAGAGGCATCAATTTCTTTTCTTCTTCTAGCCTTTCCTTTTTATAATAGTGAAATTGCTATACAATACATTTCCTTTTTAAAAGAAGTAGAAACTGGCTGAAATCCTGTTGCTTTGTTACACAGGCAGAAGGCAAGCAGCCTAACATTCACTCACTAATAGCCAGAAATTAGTAAGTGGCTAGTGTGATTCTTGGGGTGGAGGGTACATGTATGCACTGGCTTGGCATGCACTCCAGAATCCTAGTGGGGACTCATTAATTGCCGGCTAGAAACTGGTGAATGCTATGCCTTTTGCCTTCCCTCTGTATAACAAAGTACAGTGGTGCCTCACAAGACGAAAGTAATTTGTTCCGCGAGTAGCGCCGTCTTACGAAATTTTCGTCTTGCGAAAAGCGGTTTCCCATAGGAATGCATTGAAATTTAATTAATGCGTTCCTATGGGGGGGAAAAGTCAGAAACCAAAAAAAAAGTCAGAAAAAAGTCACTTACCAGGTACAGTAGACCCAGCCCCGTTCCTCACAGTCCCTTGGTAGCCCCGGAACAGCCGGACTCTGTGTGAGCAGAGCGCCGAACAGCTGAGAGACGGCAACCAGCAGAGAGGCGGCAGCCATTTTGGAGAGGCGGCAGCCATTTTGAGAGGCAGCAGCCATGTGGTTGCCTCTCAAAATGGCTGCCGCCTCTCCAAAATGGCTGCCACCTCTCTGCTGGTTGCCGTCTCTCAGCTGTTCGGCGCTCTGCTCACACAGAGTCCGGCTGTTCCGGGGCTACCAAGGGACTGTGAGGAGCGGGGCTGGGTCTGCTGTACCTGGTAAGTGACTTTTTTCTGACTTTTTTTTGGTTTCTGACTTTTTCCCCCCATAGGAACGCATTAATTAAATTTCAATGCATTCCTATGGGAAACCCGCCTCGCAAGACGAAAAATATCACAAGACGGCCCGTCTTGCGAGGCACCAAAAAAACTCACAAGACCCGTTCGTCTTGCGAGTTTTTCATCCCGCGAGGCATTCGTCTTGCGAGGCACCACTGTAACACAATGTCAGCCAGTTTGTTGAATGTTGAATAATTGCCAGCTGAATAATTGCCATTTTCTTTGGATGACAACAATTAGCCAGTGTCACAGTAGAATGAATTTGTCTCAGCAGACTAATATTCTCTTGGTGACATTAGGCTGAATACTTCAATATTGTGTCTTCTGTCCACCAGTTTCAAACTCCACTAACATGCTGTTGCCTTCTGTGATCTCTCCTTCTGACCTAGATAAAAGTAGCTCTTTCTCAGCCATTCATTATCATGTCAGAATGTGCCTCTAGCCTGATAATGCTGTTGATGCCGTTTCACTAACCATAACTCGACTATCACACACCTCAGGTTAGGAGGGGGACTGGCAACCCTCTTTTTTGTATGCTCTCCAGGGTCTTCCTCTGGCTAGATGGAGCATCATATGGTAAGGAAAACGGCGAAGCGTATTACCAGGCAATGATATGTTAGTGAAACCTTGGATTGCAATTCTTGCTCCTGCCAATCTTTCTCTCTTTGTTTCTCCCATCGTATTTCTTTTTTCATTTGACAAAAATAAACTTTGCTCTACAGATTCCTCTGCTGACACACAGTGCCTTGTTTGAGCTTGATGGGGCTGTCTTTGGAGAATCAGGCTTTAATTCGAAACATTTGTGTTTTGGTTCTGATGGTTTACAATCGCAAATGTAGCTGAAAGAAATAAAATGTCTGGCCTCTTTTGGAAGTTTGAAACCTGCCAAAGCAGAGAGTTCAGAGAAGCTAAGGAGATTCTAAACTGTTACTGTTTGCTAGTGCTTTTCTTCAAACAGAAAGGGCTCTGATTGTCTCAAAATCTGATCTTCAAAACAGTCACCTTGTTTGATAGTTTTCAGAGAGAAATTAGATGGTCTAAAACTTGGACGCAATCTGACATTACTCCGATAGTGGAGAGTGAACTTGCATTTAGGGCAGGGCTGGGAAAACTGTCTCCCTCCAGATGTGGCTGAAGTCCACTCCTTCAGCCATAGGCACCTGGCAAATAAAGAGGTCATGATGGAAGTAGTACTTCATCAACATCTGGAGGACCAAAAAATTTCCACTGCTGATTTAGGCTTCTCCTCCTCCTCCTCAAATGTACTTATGCAGCAAAGTTGGAGTCTTGTAATCCACACATGGTCTGGTACTGATTTCCTGGTCATGCATCCAGCTGATCAAGGCAGTCATGGAACTGGCATGATTAGCTTCTGATAATGTCATGGAAGTGTCCCAGGGAAAAAAAGGTATTTGTTTTTCTAAGAGGTGCTTTGTACTTTTGGCCATGTGCTCATCTATTTGGAAAATTGTACATACATTAGCTGCTGCATTTGGGCTGGTGACTCCTTTGCCGTGCAGGTTTAGTCTAATCCCATTGTCCAACTCCTCAGCCACATGCATGATATTGTGGTTTATTGTGATCCTTTTGTTAGCATAGTTTTGTATAGTTTCCTGTCCACTAAAAGCAAAGAAAACTGTGCTGCTTACATACCACCCCAGAGCATTTAAAGCTCTCTCTAGGTGGTTCACAATTTAATTGTGCAAGCTAAAAATTGCTCCTCTCCCCCCTGTGAGCTGGGTACTCAATTTATCAGCTTCAGAAGGATGGAAAGTTGTGTCAACCTTTAGCCGGCTACCTGAGCCTGGGATCTAACTCAGGTTGTGAGCAGAGTCTTCACTGCAGTACTGCAGTATAACCACTGTGCCACAAGGCTCTTAACAGCTGCCACTAAAGTACTGCAGTCTGGGTCAGAAGAAAAGTTGAACTAAACAAGTGAGGTACATAAGGTACTCCTAGAATGCTCTGGTCATATAATAAAAAACAAGAACTACATGTTGTTACAGGTCATCATTGAAAGTAAAATACATGAGGAGAAAGTGTGGGAAGGAAAATAGCTTACTGGGTGAGGAAGGGGGAAGACTGGTTAAAGTGTGATAGAATATCCTTGTTAACAGCTGCCACATCCAATCAAAACAGTTGTGATGTTGGAGGAGGAGGAGGAGGAAGAAGAAAGAATTTACAAACTTCATTTGGAGCCTTCAAACTGTTAACTACTTTTAAAAGTAACTTTCTAAGCTCTATCCATTTGTGGTTTTTCAGCTGAGATATGGCTGGAATAAGAGATATGTCTAAGATTTCCTCTGTCTTCTTATTTTTTCCACTTACATAAGAAATATAATGTGATCCTTTGTCAAAGCAAAGCTGGAATCTATTGTGCTTCTCTCTTCACAGCAACAACTGAAGATGAATTTAGTTCAAAGGTGGAACTGACAACATGTGGAACAAATAGATTGCCTTGTGTATACCTGTTCTACAGGTTTATAGGGAAAAGAAGTTCTCCTATTGAAGTATTTGTTTCCTCCAAATAGGAACAAGAGCCCCATAGCAAAGGCAAGGAAACCTCAACTAGGCCAGTGGTTCTGAGTCAGTTGTTTTGTCTGTATGTTGCCACTTCAGTGCCTTTCCATATTGTCCAAAATCCTACATATCACCTCACATCATTGTAACTACTAAATACAGAAGGATCTGTGAAGTGCCATAGAGGGGTAGGGGCTCGGGTTTGTCTAATCAGATTTATATATTAAGGTAGACCTCCATAGAATCCAGTACAATGGTTTGCAGAAAACTCTCTTTGTTCAAACCATTTGTCAAAGGTCTGGGATAACTGAGGTAAAACACAGAAGAGGTACTTGCTGGCCAATGAGAAATTTGTTTAGCAAGATTAAACCCATAGATTAGGAGGTTGTGTTCCATACTACACAGAAAGGGGCTTTTTCATTAATGGGATTGTAACTCACTGATAAAAGCAGAAGGTGTGGCATCCAATCTTTTGCATCTCCGGGTATGCAGGGATGGGGAAAAGCCCTGCTTGGTACCTAGAGTGTCTCTATCATTCTGTGAAAATAAGGCAGAGTTAGATGGTCCACAATCTGAGTTGATGTAGGGAGCTCACTATCTTGCTTCATAAGAACTGACATTGATTTTTGCCTGATAAGCATAATAAGAAGCTACATAGCTTATTGACTTCTTGACATAATAATTTCACCAGTGTCAGTTAACATACCATCAATGCATATTTTTGGTGTGTTTCCAGAAGTGCCTGAAGATGATTTAGGGTAAAATATACCAGGGTGCTCAGCTTTTATTTTTTACTTCCTCAAGTGGTGAAAAATGCACCTGCATCTTTGGATCTATGTTACCTCACTTCTGTATTTTGCCTTTCCTTTGCTGTTTTCCCTGATTGGTCACTGATTGTTTAATTTACAAGCCTGATTGCTCAGATACATATTTTTGAGAAAGCTGTACTGTAGAAGAAAGAGAAAACAACAACAGCAGTCTATTGTCTAACCCATTGGGAAACTTCTGCTTAAAGGTTGTAGCTGCATTCTCTTCCAGTGACGTGCATACACTCCTGGCAGGAAGTGGCAGCTGCCAGCAGGCGGGGTGACCCCTTATTCTGCCCTTTCGCTTAGAGGTAGAGTATAAGATCAAAGGGTTATTTCAGCCAATCCTGGTTACGATTAGGTAACTAGTATCCCATCTGAATTCTAACAACATACTATGTAACTCATGCTAAGTCAATAAAAAGAGCTGTCAGGGCGTTGCCTGTAGGCTCCGCTGGCTCGGACATCCGTTGTCGACTCCTTTGTTCTTTCTCTAAGGCAATTAGCCTTCCTTTGTTCCGTGATCACCTACATTTGGCGCCTGAACAGGGACCTCAACAGGGACTTGAACAGGCACATCGCCTGAGGCAATCAAAGCAGCTCACCTCGCCCGGCAAGGGCTCCAGACACATCCTCACATCCTCTTTGGATCCCGGTGAGTATTATTAGTTAAAAATGGGAAACACTCTTACACTGCTTCAAAAACAACATAAGAAAGACTTGATTCATTTGCTTCATAGAGAAGGTCACCGTGATGTATCTCATTCAGTAGAGGGTTTACTGAAGGAAATAGGTACTTTTTGTCCTTGGTATCCGGAAGGAGGCAGCTTTAAGCTTTCAGATTGGGATAAAATTGGGAATAAACTTCACAAAGATCCTGTTGCTCCAGTTAAAGTCCTCCACACATGGCATCTTTGCCAGGATGCAATTTCAAAGATCGCAAACCCTTTGTTAGCCCAGTCTTTAGCTAACCTTCCAACAGCCCCTCAGATTTTGCCACCCTCTAAGCCACCAGATCTCCATGAAAATAGAAACAATCCTCCTTCCTACGCAGCTCCTGCCGCTCTTCCAACAGCCCCTTCTCCTCTTTCTCTTCCCCCCCTCCCCCTTCTGCCCCTCCTCATTCAGCAGTGCAGCAGATGTTAACTGATGTTATGGCCCAAGGAAACCCGGAGGATGTTGCTGCCGCCCTCCCCCTTATGTCTGTCTGTCTGTCCTGTGGTTCATAACAATCAGGGACAGCGTGTTCATGAAAGTCTTCCCCTTGCCATGTTTAAAGAGTTGAAAAAAGTATAGTTGAAAACGGTCTCCATAGCAGTTTTACTCTCGGGTTGGTTGATGGGTTACGAGGAAATGGAAATCTTATTCCAGCTGATTGGAAAGTCTTGGTTAAAGCAATGCTCAGTCCTGCGCAATATGTACTTTTCATGCAGGAATGGAGAGATGCTGCTGCCATTTTGGCCATGGATAATTTACAAAACAATATTGCTGTGTCTGCAGATATGTTAAATGGCGATGAACTCTTTGTCACCATGGCACAGCAGATTACCATCCCTAGCAGGGGATTGGCACAAGTGGCTGACATTGTTAGAGCAGCCTGGTTAAAAATCCCAGACAAAGGTACCCCTTTAGGGTCTTTTGCCAATTTGCGTCAGGGTCCTACAGAGGACTATATATCTTTCATTAACAAATTGCAAAGAGCGATTGAATGGCAGGTGGAAAATACTGAGGCTGCTGATATTTTGATGAAACAGCTGGCGTTTGAAAATGCTAACATGGATTGTAAAACGGCCCTTCAGGCTATTTACAATAAACCAGAGACTGACATTGCTGCCATGCTAAAATTATGTCAGAATATTGGGACAGAAACTCACAAGACACAGCTTTTGGCCACAGCCATGGCTACCTCCTTGAACCCCGCCCAAGATCGTAAATGTTTTTCCTGTGTCAAGGAAGGGCACTTCAGACGGGAATGTAGATCAACCCCCCAAAATAATAAATGCCCTTCTAAAAAATGCCCCCGGTGTCAGAAAGGTTATCACTGGGCCAATCAATGCTGGTCTGTTCCAACACAGGGAAACTCCAAGTCGGGTGGTCCTCCAGCCCCGGGTCAAGTGAGGGGAACTCAGTGAATACTACCCCAGTTCAAGAAATCCAACCTGCTACTGTTAAAAGTGCCGGTCATGATTTGATCACAGCCGAAGAGGTTGACTATCAATTCCCTCTTGCTGTCTACAAAGTCAAATCAGCACATCATGGACCAATACCCAGAGACACTGTGGGTCTAATTCTCCCCCGCTCTAGTATCTCTGCACGGGGTTTATTTGTTGTACCAGGCGTCATTGATGGGGATTATGAGGAACCTCTAATTATTCAAACCTGGTCTAATATACCACAGGTCCTTCCTGCAGGTGAATCTATCGCTCAATTGTTGTTTCCATTAACACAGATGGGTCCTTCTACCAACTCTCATAGTGGAGGTTTTGGTTCTACTCGAGTTGCTGCCTTAACTACCATCGAGCACTTGCAGCCCTGACTCCCTCTTAAAATGGGATCGCTTGTCCTTAATGGCCTGATTGATACAGGAGCTGACGTTAGCGTTATTGCAAAGAAAGACTGGCAAGAAAGCTATCCCACCCAGCCAGTGCACGACATTTGGGGAGTCGGAGGCTATGAGAAAGCCCAGAAGAGCCTTCAGCCCATTGTTCTGGAAGGTCTAGGTGACTCGCCTAGACAAATCACAATCACTCCTTACATTCTGCCTATTCGCTTTTCCATCTGGGGTTGGGATCTCTTGAAAAAGGTTGATGCAAAATTGCAGACAAATTTATAATACAGGCCTCTACGCAATCTGACACAGCCTTGCCATTAACGTGGCTCCCTGGACCACCTGTCTGGGTTGATCAATGGCCATTGTCTAAAGAAAAGCTCCACGCAGTGGAGTCCTTAGTTAAGGAGCAATTAGATCAAGGACATATAGAGTATTCCACCAGTCCGTGGGAATACCCCCATTTTCACCATCAAAAAGAAATCTGGGAAGTGGCGTTTGCTACACGACCTTTGGGAAGTTAGCAAGCGCATTCAACCTATGGGCCCTTTGCAATGCGGCTTACCTAATCCAAATTTGATACCCCAACACTATGAGTTAATGATAGTGGATCTCAAAGACTGTTTCGTCACTATTGCTTTAGCGCCACAAGACAGGGAAAAATTTGCCTTTACAGTCCCTGTGTACAACAATTCCCAACCTACTCAAAGATATCAGTGCAAAGTCTTGCCACAGGGAATGTTGAATTCCCCTGCTTTATGTCAACATTTTGTGGATCTAGCCCTACAGCAATTTCGTTTAGAGCACCCTGAATTGCTTGTATATCATTACATGGATGACATTTTGGTGGCGCAGCAATCCCTCCCCACTACTGTCTATGATTCTCTAGCTAACTGCTTAGAGAAAAAAGGCCTTCACATACCTCCAGAAAAGATACAAACCACACCTCCGTTTCTTTATCTAGGGCACAAACTGTTGCAAGCTACATCTTCTCTGTTCTTACCAGAACTAAAAACTCCATCTCAATTTACATTAGTGCAGTTGCAACAGTTCCTCGGGCACTTAAATTGGGCTCGTCCATTTTTATGCCTTCCTACTCATGAATTGCAGCCTTTGTTTAATGCACTCCGGGGACATCAGTCTCCTGCTAACTCCATACCCATCACCAAGGCTATGAAACATGCCATACATCAAATTAATGCAGCCTTGCGACTTACCATGGTCGACCGCATTCCTTCTTTTGGTCCCTTGCAGCTGGTCATCTTAAACACTCCCCAACTGCCTACTGGGTTGTTGTATAGCCCGAAGTCTGACAAGGCCATTGCTGTAGCAGAATGGCTTTATTTATCTAACACTCCTCCCCGAAATGTTTACTCCACTCTAAGTGCGATTACAGACCTTGTAATCAAAGGGCGCCATCGTGCCAAACAACTCACAGGTTGGGATCTTCTGTGTTGTTACTTACCTATTTCCAAAGCTGACCATGATAATTTAATGTCTATGTCACTGACTTGTCAAATTGCTTTTTCAGACTATTTTGGTGATATACGTTTTAATCCACCTAAAGACCCTCGCTTAACATTCATTCAGCAAGTACCCTTTCGCTTTTCCTCTCTTTTCTCTGCTACTCCTCTCCCTGATGCTCTAACTGTTTTTACCGATGGTGCGCCTACCAGAGGCGTGATTACCTTTCAGCAACCTCCCAAGCTTACTTCTATTCAAACCTCTTCTCAGCGTTCAGAATTGGCGGCTGTCATCCTTGCCTTTCATATATTTCAAGATATATTAACTCTCATTGTAGACACTCAATACGTATTTAACCTTCTCACTCATCTGTTACATGCCTATCTTTCTCCTGCTCTTGACTTCTCCTTACTTTCCCTGTTTTTGACTTTAAGAAACTTCCTTGCTGCCAGATCACAACCTTTTTTTGCAGCTCACATCCAATCTCATACTGGATTTCAAGATGCTATCTCGGAGGGAAATCATCGTGCAGATTCTGCTCTTCGTTCCTTGTGTCCCCTCTTTTCCAGTCCTATTGACAGCCATTGCTTTTTTCATCAGTGCTAAACAACTCCATAAGCAATTTTCTATTCCGCTTTCTCAAGCTCGAGACATCGTCTCCTCCTGCTCTTCCTGTTTCATGTCTCCTATTTCCTTTCCTTTTGATGCTGTTAACCCACGAGGAACAGATGCCAATCAGCTTTGGCAAATGGATGTCACTCATGTTCCTACCCTTGCTTCTCTTTCTTATGTTCATCTAACTATTGATACTTATTCAGTATACACCTGGGCTACCCCTCTTCGTGGCAAGACCTCTTGCCATGTCATACAACATTGTTTATGTACGTTTGCAGTTATGGGCCGGCCTCAAGCCTTAAAAACAGACAATGGCCCTGCCTATACCTCTCACGCCTTTACCACCTTTTGTAATGAATGGGACGTTCGACTTTCCCATGGTATTCCTTATAACTGCACAGGACAGGCTATTGTAGAACGAGCACACCGCTCTTTTAAATTTCTCCTTTCAAAACAAACAAAAAACAGTTATCAAGCCCCAAGATGTTCCAGATGTAGTATCAATAGCATTGTTCACATTAAATCATTTAACTGTATCTGCAGGTCAGTATAAGTTGTCGTCAGTAGAGAAACACTTTCGTAAAGAAATCCCCATGGAACGGCCGCTGGTGACTTATAAGCAACCTCCTGACCCTCAGTGGGAGGGTCCAGCCCCTTTACTAACATGGGGTCATGGCTATGCTGCTGTGCTTACTCCCACAGGTCCCTTGTGGATCCTGGCTCGGTGTGTGAGGCCATATCGTGGGAAGAATGAGTTGGCATCGCAACCTGCAGAACCCGATTCTGGAATTCAACCCAGCGATGGCTCTGGAGCGGGACCAGATGACTGTGCGTCGCTGGAGGCGCCCGGCCCAAGCTGAAGGCACTCAGCCCAAAGTTGCTTGTGGGATGATAAAGACACTGAGTGCTGATGCAAAAAGAACTCTAAACCAGCAGCAGATCCCGGAAACTCCTGAAACCTTTCTAGCAGCCATTATCTCTCAGCTTAATGCCAACTCCGTGACACTGTTGTGTTGTGTTCTCATTCATGAAATTATGCTCCTCATACTCCTTATAAGTTGCTGTTGTTTTATTCAATGTATACCAACCTTCTTTTCCATAATAACTACCTGTTTCAAAACTTTGCCCTCAGGCCTTCGCCAAAAAGATTTATATGTAGTTCGCAAATATATGAAAGAATATATGCCTTTGCTTAAAAAACAAGAAAAAGGGGGAATGTGGAAAACTTCTGCTTAAAGGTTGTAGCTGCATTCTGTTCCAGTGACGTGCATACACTCCTGGCAGGAAGTGGCAGCTGCCAGCAGGCGGGGTAGCCCCTTATTCTGCCCTTTCGCTTAGAGGTAGAGTATAAGATCAAAGGGTTATTTCAGCCAATCCTGGTTACGATTAGGTAACTAGTATCCTATCTGAATTCTAACAACATACTATGTAACTCATGCTAAGTCAATAAAAAGAGCTGTCAGGGCGTTGCCTGTAGGCTTCGCTGGCTCGGACATCCGTTGTTGACTCCTTTGTTCTTTCTCTAAGGCAATTAGCCTTCCTTTGTTCTGTGATCACCTACATAACCCCAGGGAAGAAAACATTTTCCTTAATTACTAGTTTCTCCCTCAGAAATGCTTGCTTGTTAAAACTAAGTATGTATCTTATTTATACTTTCTTACTGGGATTATGCTTAGAATTATCATGTAATTTTGACTAAAGCACAATTCAATATGGATATTGATGATCCTGCTCAGCTTGAAATGGCTTTGGAAATTTTTGAAGATAGTGGAAAGATGTTGGTACAACTAATTCTATTTCTGTGGGAGATACATTGAAGTTGGTGAGATTAAATGTGTCTGTTTTTTTTAAATTGTTGAATGTAAAATGTATCATCCTAATTTTTGTCTGGATCTATAATCTTTCTCTCCTCAGTCTTAAACGGAACCACTAAGATGGTTGGACTTTCTGCTGTGGCTTGTACTACTGATCATTTGATATCTGAGTGTGAATATCTGTGAATGCAACTGGTTTCAGCATTGCTGCCACTGTGTCAAATTTGTTTGCTTTTTCAAGCAGATGTTCCAGGTTTGTCCATTGCCATTGTTTCGGTTGGTAATGACATAGTAAGTTTTTAAAACAGTTGTGTAGACAAAAGTCATAGGACCCTAATCATACTTACGTGAGTTTTTTCAAATACAATGGTGCCTCGCTAGACGATTGCCTCGCAGGACGAGGAATTCGCTAGACGATGGCTTTTTGCGATCGCTAATGCGCTTCGCAAAATGATGTTTCTCTATGGGCGATTTTCGCTAGACAACGGGTTTTCCCCATTGGAATGCATTGACTAGCGGTCAATAGCTGTCAGTGCATTCCAACGGGGACCCGCGCTCGCTAGATGATGTTTCTCTATGGGCGATCTTCACAAGACGACGACTTTTCCGTTGGAACGCATTGAAGAGATTTCAATGCATTCCAATGGGGAAACGTGCTTCGCTAGATGATGTTTTCGCAAGACAGCGATTTTCGCGGAACGGATTAACATCGTCTAGCGAGGCACCACTGTACACATGTTTTTAAAAGGAAGAGAAAATCCTTAACATTTAAAAAAATCACTAAATCTAGGGTTTTTGGTATTGATTTGGACATGAAATGTCACCCATTGCACCATGGATTTAACAGGACTCAAAAATGGCAACACTGAGCATTGTTTTTCAGACAGTT
This sequence comes from Intellagama lesueurii, assembly GCA_037013535.1. Lineage (NCBI taxonomy): Eukaryota > Metazoa > Chordata > Lepidosauria > Squamata > Agamidae > Intellagama > Intellagama lesueurii. Next base: position 66,000,116 of record JBAJHW010000004.1, on the reverse strand, counting down.
TTAATACATGTATGTATATTAATTGGATTGGGAGAATGCAAGAATGTCTATTTTTCCAAAATATATATGGTCCCAATTTCCTAAATCAGATATCTGCCTCTTTCCACTTTGAATAGACCAGTGGTTCACAACCTTAGGCCCTTAGATGACCATTAACCCTAACAGTTGCCTTTCCCAGCTGTGAGTGATGGGGATTATATTCTAGCAACCTCTGAGGATTTGAGGCATGGTATTACTGACCTGAACAATGTAAAGTAATTAAGAAAAATAAGATACACTGGAAGCTCTCGAAACATTGGCATGGCAGTGAAGCAACAAACCGTGTAAGTGACTCTCCATCATACTGTTGCATTTTGAAAAAAATTAAAAACTTATTTCTGTAATATTTGCCTATCCATTTACAGTACATAGGCTACCCTTACAGTATATTTGTATCACATAGCTTTCAACAGTGAAAAAAAAATAACTCTGGGAAAAAAGGCTGAAAAAAGAAAATGGGTAAAGCAGTCTAAAGTGAGAATTTATCACATAACAATTGTATGCCTAGAAATACAGAGTCAGACGTCTCTCTCAAACAAATCAAAGTGTGAATTTTCTTCAAGTAAGGAAATCCCTAATGTATATTGGGTTTCAGGAAAACACAGAGTCTTGTTTGTGCAGTGGGTTTCACTAGGGGACACCAGTAAGACACTAGTGAGTCAAGAGAACATTGAATGCAGTTTTATGAGTGTAAGGAAAAACAGGGTGGGGGAGAGATGTGATTTTGAAGACCAGGAAGAGAACACAAACATTAGGACTGCTCCAGGGGGGAATGGACCTGTGTAACAGGAAAATTAAATGTTTTTAAAATTATCCACATGTGCCTTTGCTAAAAGCAGCTCAGCTACTGTGACCCACATCCAGAATAGTTTTGAAGATCACAGCGACCTTCCAAATGGAATAATGAGATCATGTGGAAATAATCTGACGTGGCCTCTTGTCTGCACCCAGTGGAAAACACAGAACCGCAGGGACAGTTTTATAGCTAATACACTGTGCCGCTGTGATTTTTCTTTTTTAAAACAAGAAAAAGAACCAGAAATCTAATGAGATCAATATCAGCAAAAGCAGGCTTATACAATGGAACTCTGTAGTGGAACATTTCTTAAGATCTGGTATTGGAAACAGGGTCTGCCTTCCGTGATCGCTAACCCATTGCACATTGGACACAACTGGAGGCAAGACAGTGGCCAAAGTACATAGGTTACTTCCATATTCAATACTGGAATAATTTTCTTCCCTGCCCCTCCAATTGAAGCCTTCTGTGGTGCAATAAAATTAAAATTAGGAAAAGGAAAAAGAGAGAGAGAGAGAGAACAAGAATAAAGTACTTCAGAGGCTTTCCCCACTCTTCAGAGCAGGCGTTTAGTGTGGGGGGGGGGGGCGGGCGGGCGGGGTCAAAAGAGGATCATTCTGGCAGAAGCCATGTAATCTAGTGGAAGCACAGCTCTGAATCATGGCTATCATCTTCAGTTACTGTTTTGTTATTTGTTTTTAATATTTCTAATATGTCATACCTTGCCCATATTTTGATTATCAAGCAGTCTAAAAGTACAACCAATCAACTAATCAACCAGGTACCCTACAAAAGACCTTTGAATAGAATGGGAGCTCTTCTGCCCATCTCTCTGAGCATAAATACTGAGAGAAGCAAACAAAAGAGATTCTGTTTTCATCGGTTTAAGCCAAACACCTGGATTACCGCATGTGTAACTGTCTCCTGGAGACACCATTTTAGCACATTTTGTTTCATTTGCACAGTGACATTGGGTCACCTCATCTGTAAGAATTCATTCAAACTTCTTTCATGGATGACACTGTAGATTTTATTTTTCTGATTGCTTGTGACTAGCTCATGCAGCCGCATATTTTATCTCTTGGAATTTAATAAAAAGTCTATAATAGGCAATTTTGCAAAAAAAAAGCCAGATTAATTTCTCAGACTGCATTCTGCAATAGCTCTGCTAGTAGATAAATAGCATATCATCATCATGTTTTTCATATCAGCATATGCTTAAGTACGTACTACTAAATTTGTTTTTAAATAACATTTACACTAGAGAACCCAAGGAAGACTAGTTAGAAGGAAAGAAAAAAAGAAATATAGACAATGCAACTACAACACTAGATCTTAATTTTCCATAACTCTGACTCATCCCTACAAATTCTACTATATAAAAATTGATGATACAGGTCCTGTGAACTTTGGTCAAAGTTCAAAAGTACGCTTAAGAAAGCACTAGCAGATTTTTAACACTGTGCTTAAGAACGACTTAACACATAGCATTATTTTAATATCACTGGGAGTCATGTGACATAAAACAGGCCTGTTTCCCAAATATGTATAACTTCATGTCTTTCATTACCATGACTAACTTGCCCCAGTGATTTCAAACCGGCTCCTAGCCCTTTTCCAGACACTAATGCTTCCTTAAAGTTATTTGTCATGCCATCATATGTTGGCTTCCTTTAGGGACTACTTTTATTATTATTATTATTATTTATTTTTAGACTTTTACCCTCTTCAGATGTATGTACTATATTCTGGAATTCTGTGATAGTCCATAAAAAGTCAGAGCCCAAGGAAGCCTGGGAAGAATATATGTGTCAATTTTAGCCCTTTAAAGCAGCTATTATCAAGCTTTTTTTAGCCACAGCCATAAACACAATATGAAAGAAATATAGGCTGCATAGTAAACCCTATAATAGAATAGAATAATAGAATAACACTTTATTGTCATTGCATGTGCAACGAAATCACCAGAGTGCTGTCCAGACAGTGCATCACTCATTCAGCTAAAACTCCATGTAAACTCCTTACAAAATTCCAACATAATATAATGGCAACAAAATACATTCACATGCAACTCTACAATAAAGTCAAATTAAATCTTAACTGAATTTAGCAAAGTCGCCGCCCTTGGATAAAAACTGTTTTTAAATCTATTTGTCCTTGTTTTAATATCATCTATATCATCTTCCTGATAGCAGTAGTTCAAGCAAAGAGTGTCCAGGGTGGGAGGTGTCCTTTATAATATTTTGTGCTTTTTAAAGACAGCGGGACCTGTATATCTACACACATATAAGATGGTGTGTAGACATGGGGACAAATAAAAAATGAGTTGCGATATTTGTGAAATATTGCTGATTTGTGGGATATTTGTCCCTTCGTGTTTGCCAGGTCAGAGACCCCGACAAATACAAAGGGATGAATATTTACCCATTTTTGTCTCTTTGTACAGGTTGGCTGCAGGGCTGCAGGAAGGGAAACAGGGTTTGCCTTCCTGTAGCCAGCCTGCTTGTCAGTGTCTCACTGATCAGCTGTTGGTGGGGACATTGACAAGCTGACTGGCTGTGGAACAGAACCTGGGTTCCATTCTGCAGTCAACCTGCTTGTCAATGTCCTGCCAATCAGCTGATGGTCAGGAGATTAATAAGCAGGCTGGCTGCAGGAATTGAACCCAGGGTTTACATTCAGGGAGCTCTCAAGAGTCTCCTCCAGCACCACAATTCAAAAGCATCAATTCTTCGGCAGTCAGCCTTCTTTATGGTCCAGCTCTCACTTCCATACATCGCTACAGGAAAAACCATAGCTTTGACTATGCGGACCTTTGTCGGCAAGGTGATGTCTCTGCTTTTTAAGATGCTGTCTAGGTTTGTCATCGCTTTCCTCCCAAGGAGCAGGAGTCTTTTAATTTTGTGGCCGCTGTCACCATCTGCAGTGATCAGGGAGCCCAAGAAAGTAAAATATGTCACTGCCTCCATATCTTCCCCTTCTATTTGCCAGGAGGTGATGGGACCAGTGGCCATGATCTTAGTTTTTTTGATGTTGAGCTTCAGACCATGTTTTGCGCTCTCCTCTTTCACCCTCATTAAGAGAGTCTTTAATTCCTCCTCACTTTCTGCCATCAGAGTGGTATCATCTGCATACCGGAGGTTGTTGATATTTCTTCCGGCAATCTTAATTCCGGCTTGGGATTCATCCAGTCCAGCCTTTCGCACGATGCATTCTGCATATAAGTTAAATAAGCAGGGAGACAATATACAGCCTTGTCGTGCTCCTTTCCCAATTTTGAACCAATCAGTTGTTCCATATCCAGTTCTAACTGTTGCTTCCTGTCCCACATATAGATTTCTCAGGAGATAGATAAGGTGGTCAGGCACTCCCATTTCTTTAAGAACTTGCCATAGTTTGTTGTGGTCCACACAGTCAACGGCTTTTGCGTAGTCAATGAAGCAGAAGTAGATGTTTTTCTGGAACTCTCTGGCTTTCTCCATAATCCAGCACATGTTAGCAATTTGGTCTCTAGTTCCTCTGCCCCTTCGAAATCCAGCTTGTACTTCTAGGTGTTCTCGGTCCACATACTGCTGAAGCCTACCTTGTAGGATTTTGAGCATAACCTTGCTAGCATGTAAAATGAGTGCAACTGGTAAAATTTGGTACTTTGTCCATTTGTCTACTTTCACTAATGATGAATCCCCATCATTTTTTCAATTCTTCCCCATCACTAGTGGTGTGTAAATAATTTTTCCAGTTTGTGCCCCCCTTCAAATGTGCCAGGACCCCCCAGGAGGCCATAGGGGCCCCATTGAGAACGGTTGCTTTAAAGGACACATATGTAGGTTGACTTTTTTTCCTACTCATTAATTTTTTCTTACATGACTGTCTGAACAATTTTATTCATATGTATCAAGCATACCAAAATATAACGTTCTTATCACGTCAGCATAGTTTCTAGCTGTAGGACATAGTGTGTATTATGCTAACCTCATCATGCTAAAAAAGAGCTGAGAAGACTCTATGATGTGACTCACTGTGATGGCTGCTTAATGGAATTACCAAAATGAGGAACATACTGTCAAAGAAAGATACTGCAGCTTTTCCTTCAGGAAAGAAGAAACTTTATTGTCAGCTATAAGGACTTACTTTCATGGGGTTTTGAATCCGTATTGTTTTCGTGTGACCCTCTCTGTAGTGATAGTTTTTATTATCCCTTTTGTAAGAGCCAAGCAAAAACAGGTCACTTGGGAAAATGATTTGGAATTCTGTACAAAATATAATACCATAATAACATTATAAAGGTAAGCAAGCAAGGAAGCAAAAAACAAACAACCCCAGATCACTATCCAGGCCACAGTGATGCTGTACAGTAAAATATTTTCCTGCCTTTTTTCTCAGGAAGCTCAGAATTACAATTGCCAGAGGATCTATTGTTTTATTAATAACTAGGCATTATGCTGTACAGCTTGATATTTTAAATTTAATTGCCAATGATCAGTTCTGCAGAGTAAGTGTACACATGTTTACTCAGAAGTGTCCCCTATTACTCCCATGTAAATGTGCACAAAGATTGCTGTTGTCATCTGTGCACTGCTTTTCCCAAGTAAATTATAGTCCAGGTTGTTTGTAAGATAAATAACCAGATGTATCAAGAGATCAATTATTCACAGCTCCATATTTTTAAATGCAGTAAAAAGTAATAATCATATATAATAGCATCAATACCTTAAAATCATATTTTCAGTCTGTCCTGAGCAGTACAATGTATGACAAATACATGGAGTTCGATTCCCCACTGGGCCTTCTTGACATTGGCTGGGCTTGATAATCCAGAGGGTCCCTTCCCGCTCTGCAGTTCTAAAATGATGATTATGATTATGATTATGATGATGTAATATTTCAGCTGTGAAGAAGGTTCTCAGATGTGAGAACTAGAATGGATCAGACCCTTTGTAGATGCTCAAGAATTACTGAAGCCTTCCTTTCTCTTCCTAATTATTTACCTTACACAATTATAGCATGTTGATACCGTGTTTCCCCAAATATAAGACAGGGTCTTATATTAATTTTTGCTCCAAAAAACGCATTAGGGCTTATTTTCAGGGGATGTTTTAATTTTTTCATGTAGAACAATCTATATTTTTTCAAATACAGTCATGTCATCTTCTTCTGGTTGCTGCACAATTGTGGAGGGCGGGGTTTCACTTAACTGGGGCTTATTTTGGGGGTAGGGCTTATATTACGAGCATCCTGAAAAATCATACTAGGGCTTATTTTCAGGTTAGGTCTTATTTTTGGAAAAACAGGGTAGTAACTGCCATGGCTCCACCCTAGCAATCCTGGTAGTTCTAGTTTGGTGAGGTACACAAGTCCAGGGTGGGAATTTTTTTTTTCTTGTATGTCATGTAGACTCCTTTTGAAAAAAAATTAAATTAAAACTGGCTAAACTCAGTTCAAATCTCATTTCTTCTGGTAATGGCATCAAGCTCTTAGTTGCTTATGGCAGCAATATAATCAGTGCCCAATATGAAACAAATCAAGAATATTTGTACATTACTACAGGGGTCCCCAACCTTTTTGGAACTGTGGACCGGTTGGGGGGTGGGGTCTGTGCACAGGGGGGGGCGGGGGGCCCCTGCGCTCGCGGGTGGGCATGGCACATTTGTGGATGGGCATGGCGTGCTCGTGCACATGTGTGGGTGAGCGGGGGGCGCTTGTGGATGCGCGTGGTGCGCACGTGTGCATGCGTGGATGAATGCGTGCCACACCCACCCATGAGCACACCTGCTCACCCACGCATACACACGAGTGCACCACACCTACCATGCATGCATGCGGGGGGGCAGGAGATCTGTCTCCGCAGCCCGGTCCTGCAAAGCCCACGGACCGGCACCGGTCTGCGGACCGGGGGTTGGGGACCCCTGTATTACTGGAATAGGCAGAGGGTGATTCAACAAGTCCCCCAGCTGAGTTCAGATCAGTTAGAGTATCCCTACAATTCACTAAAATTTGCTCTATCATTATAAGGGTTTAGAATGCTGACGTCTGGGGATGTGGGCGTATTTGGCACCAGTTGCTGTAGCCAAACAAAGAAGTGCTCTAGCAGTAAGATTGACAGCTGAAGCCCCAATTAAAGTCAAAACCACTCCTGGGAACTCCAATAGTTGAGGGTTCAGATCAACCTCATTTGGCTCTGTTTATTCATCATAAACATAGAACTGCAGATCTGGAAGGGACCCTCTGGATCATTGAGTCCAGCCCCTGTCAAGGCTGACACAATGGGGGAATCGAAGTCCTAGCCTCTGATCCACAGCCAGAGACCTGAGGTATTGTTGTTGTTTTGACTTATACATCACCATAGTTTTTTGAATTGTTCATATTGCAGGATATCTTTGTTTGTGTAACATACCTTTTTTATTTTTTGCAAGATACAGTTTTGCTCAAAGTACAAATATTATATATTAAAATAGCACTGAAGTCTTCCAGTCTGAGTAATGATTTGCAAAACAGATTTGCTTCTGTTTATATTTTTGTTTTGTTTCAATGGAAAGGTCATTGTATCTGGAAGATGTAAAGATTCCTTGCTTCTGAGTTAGCAAACTGATTCTTTCTATATTAGATATGCCAAGGTTTTCTTTCATAAATATCTCTAACAAAGGAGGTTGGTGGTTTAGAAGCTGTTAGTGATGAATGAGGTATAGAATGGATCCTTTTGCCACTCAAATGACTTGAATCAATACTGGATTTATGTCTGGGTAGATAGAGTTAAGGTCATAAATGAACATCAGTACTATTTCATTGCAACTCTGCTATTTTATTGAACGTCTTCAAGACTCCAGTATGTCTCAATTAGTTTCATATTAGATAAATCACAACTGCTCTTAGCAATATATCAGGAATGCCCATGCTTAGAAGTAAAATTCATGGATGCTAAGATCAAACGCAGAGATACTGAAAGGGTAAAATGGCCACCTAGACAGTTCTACAAGTTTTCACCATTTGGCCATCATCCTTTCCCAAGGATTACATGTCAGGAGTCAAGGGAGGCTTGTGTGATCTGGGGGAAAATTCTACCTGTTTCTTTCTCACTGCACAGCAGATTACATCACTCCATAGCACACAGCAATGCACCCATTATTTTTCTTTTAACTTTTTTATTTTTGGGTGATGAAGCAATTAATGGAAAAATACTGAAAATCAATTTCCCCCTCCACTTGTAAGTACTTCATTTTTAAAAAATATATATAGTATTTCAAATTTAAGATAAATGTATTAGAGAAGCAAGTTTCAAAGATACATGGAATAGTTAGTTTTAGCAAAAGGGTGTGTAGGTTTTTGAAAAATACTGGGACAATTACTTCTTGGTGGTTGACTGCATGTTAAGGCAAAGCCGTATTTCTTCAATATGCAATGTTATCCCTCCAGGCAGATAAATCTTTCATTGCTACCTGCCATTAGATATACAAAACCACACTATCTCCCAGGCTGGAACTACACTTGCAGATTACCAGAAGAAAGCAAAACTGTTCTAATCACACATCCTGTTTTAGCATGGTGAAAATGGAGCCACTAGCCATTCCCCATCCCACAGCAAGAACAATGCTAACTGACCTATACTAAAGAAGTCTCTCAGCACAGGCTACCTGGTAACATTCTTCTTTTTCAGGGGGGTCAGCTTTTTGATTTTTGCCTCATGCAGAGCAAGTCAAGACCAAGCCATCCTTCTCCACAGGGTTTGCTTGTCCAGTGGACAGCTGGATGGCAGTGGCCAGGAAGTGTATTGGCAACAGTTGCTCTCTCTCTCTCTCTCTCTCTCTCTGTGTGTGTGTGTTTCCTGAGCCTTCAAAGATGTCCCCACCACTTACACCACACTCCCACCTGCTACTGTCCTGTTTCCCATGAGAGATGCAAGCCCTGTGGAGAAGAAAGAGCTCATTTGCCCGAATGAAGCCCTACTGCATTTTAAAATGGTGCCCAATGCCCAGTAAGTTGCTTCTCATTCAAACCAATTTCTACCATGTGTGTAGTTCTGTCCTAGTTGAGTGGCCACGAAACAAAAGCATACTAATTGAAAGATCACAAAACAAAAGCATATTAAAATGCACATGTTTTTTCAAAGATATGAAGTACAAAATCTCTTAGGTTGGTTTCCGTGAATGGAAGACAATTGATTTTTATGGAAGAGGTCTTTTTTCCTTCTGCAGTGCCCTGAAAGGTGGAAGACCCATAGGAACAATGTGGGACAGTGTGTGAAGTTGCAAATGGAGGGGGAATCCACGAGGCAGCAGATAGAAATCCTCCCTCTTAACCCAAATGAAGCTCTGTGTCTACACAGCGAATGAAATGTGATTTTACCGACATTCATTTGCTGTGAAGTCACATTGGGAAACTTAGGTTTCTCTGAATCCCTCCACACTAACTGGACACACAGGGAGAAATAACATACCTTGTTCTCAGTAGATCAGCAGGTGGCACAGTTAAAAGGGAACTGCCTAACGAGATGAGGAAACCTGTAATCAAGGTTTTCTAATCTTACTAGCTTTGCCATGAACTATAAAAACAGAGACTTTGCCTTTACTTGTTTAAAAAAAAAAAGGAAGAGAAAAATTGAATAGGAAATCGGGTGGGAATTAAATTCAAGAAAAGTGCCCTGATCGTCTTTCCTCTTCTTGACATCTTTACTCCAAAAGCAAACTAATTAGATCCAATGGGACTCCTCAAGTATATAGGGATAGGACTTAAGTGGCTTCCTTTGACTCACGACACCCAGACTTCAAGGGGGGAAAAGAAAAATCTTGCCAGCTGGACTTTGCTTGTGCCATTCTTGAGTGCATGCTGGCGTCCTCCTCTCTGTCTACAGAGAGAGGAGAGGCTGTGTGTTTTTTAAGTGTGAGGGAGAAGGTGTGTTCATGCCCACAGCTCATCTTCTCTCACAAGGGAAGAGATGAAGGAGAAAGTATGTGTGCGCACAGCTCATTTTCCCTTTTATGCATCAGTTAAGGAGATCACATATCTGAACTAATATGAATGGATTCAGTTTTTCAAAAAACAGAAACCCTGAATGAGGAGGGAAAAACTATAGATGGTGAGGGGGGAAATCCAGGTAATTCACAATTCTCTTTGCATTATGTAGTCAATTAAAAAAAATGCAAATCAGATCACCTCAAACCCTTTGTATTTCTTCCGGGGGGGGGGGGTATGTGTAGTCTGTTGAAATGCAGATGTATGGCATTACAGTGGTGCCTCGCTAGACGATTGCCTCGCAGGACGAGGAAATCGCTAGACGATGCCTTTTTGCGAGCGCTACTGCGCTTCGCAAAACGATGTCTCTCTATGGCGATTTTCGCTAGACGATGAGGTTTCCCCATAGGAGTGCGCCGACTAGTGGTCAAAAGCTGTCAGTGCAGCTGTCAGCGCATTCCTATGGGGACCCTCACTCGCTAGACGATGTTTCCCTATGGGAAATTTCGCAAGATGACTGCGTTTTCCCTTGGAACGCATTGAAGCGATTTCAATGCATTCCAATGGGAAAACGTGCTTTGCTAGACGATGTTTTCGCTAGACAGCGATCCTCGTGGAACGGATTAACATCGTCTAGCGAGGCACCACTGTAATATTGAAAAGCATGCATCTGAACCTACTTTAGATTCAATTCTATGTTGTTACTGCTGCTGCTGCTTTAAAAAATGCCATTCCCAACCTCCTCCACCTGTAATTTCATAACCAGTACCCTTGCTCTAAATATGGAGTGGGGTTAAAAATCACCTAAATGTTTCCCCAACTCCTGCAGGCTCCCTTTCATGTGGTTGTGCACCACTCTCTGGGTTCTATGGGGCTATTTTCTTTGAGTATTGCAAACACAATGAAGTTTACAAATATTTGAATATGTATGTTTTCAAAATAACAAGCAGGAGCAGCAACAGTAATAGAAGCACAGCTCAAACAGTTTAAAAAAAAAGCAAATTGCTTGTAGCAAAGAGAGAGAGAGTGTGTGTCTCTTTAAAGCAAAATGCACCAGGAACAAAGTCCCCAATATCTTAATCACTCAAGGCAGAAGATCCATAGCATAAAGAAAACAGCTCCAGGTATATAATCTCTAAGGCACTAAACCAAGCTGATAAAGGTCTGCATCAGGGGAATAGCAGATTGTGTCCTTTCCCGTTTCTCCTGCCTCTTCCCAAACTAGAATTTAGAACTACAGCCCCATGCTCAGATTTTATCACCCATTAGGCTGAACCAAATATTACCCTTATTTTCCCACTGTTTGTGAGATTGGTTATGCAATTGATTATGTGAGGGGAGCTTGCCATAGTGGAAGGGGGATAGTTAAGTAGTTTCCCTTTTGCTCCATTTTAAGGAAACAGAGTACTGGCCCATTCACTGTGTAATGTTATTTAACAGTGTCATGGTGACTTGTGAGGATGGTTGAGTCTCCCAACTGGTAGACCTCTTTTTTGTAATGGTCCCCAATGAAAGGATTATTACGACATTGCCAGCAAAGGCTGAACTTCATCTCAACATTCTGGGCTATCTTTGTTCTAGAAAGGATTCCTTATTAGATTGAGCAACGTACAGCATCCAGGGTCCCAAATGCAGTCTTCCAATATCTATGACGGCTTCCTAGCATCCCCATTTTTTAAAAAGAGTATTTGCCTGAAAAACTCCTTTTGTATCCTCTAAGGCAGTGGTCCCCAACCTTGGGCCTCCAGATGTTCATGGACTTCAACTCCCAGAAATCCTGGCCAGCAGAGGTGGTGGTGAAGGCTTCTGGGAGTTGTAGTCCAAGAACATCTGGAGGCCCAAGGTTGGGGACCACTGCTCTAAGGGGTAGCGAAGGCAGTTTTGCCATATTTTAAGTTCCCTCTCATGTTAAAAAAAAGGGGGGGGGAAACACTATTTATGATTTAGAAGATATAACAAACGTGATTTTTGTGAGGAAAAGTATAGGGTCAAAGGTCATAGGAGGGTGTATGGCCTTACAGAGTCAATCCATGGATGTGTGTGGCCCTTAGACTACCTTATTACAAAAGTCCATTCTCGTGAGCCCCCCATGAGACAGAAGAAAATTAAAATGAAGATGCTTTGGGCTCTTGTTTAGTTGGGAAGTTGACGTGATTGGGTATAAAGCCCCCCCCAAAACACAGAATGTAGCATAAGCACATGGAATGTCTTAAGGATACCTTAGCAACTATACTGTCTTGCAGACAGATTTTTTTAAAAAAAATCATTACTTTTAAACAATGAAGACATGCTGAGCCTTGAGAAATACAATATTCCATAGTGGAATAAGGAGGTATAGAATCACATATATAATCTGAAACATGTTTCTCATTTCAAAGTTCTGTGTTCTTAAAATGTGGATAATTTCAGAAATAGGGGCTGGTCAAAGTGCTTCCCTGCCATTATTCCTGAAATTATCCACATTGCTGTTAAATAGTCACAGCAGTTTTTGACTGCTTTACATATTCTTGGACAGCCGGTCATTTGTAGAGACAGGACAGTTTTCTGGGAATCACTGAGGCTGGATTTCTAAAACTGTCCTAAATTTTCAGTTAGGTTGGAGACAAAAGCTGTCATGCTAAATTATAGCGGATGAGGAAGAAGCAGAGTTTGGAGAAGAAATGTCAGCATGGGCAGTGCCTTCAAGCTGATGACAGGTTGGCATGCTCTGTAGGAGCTGGAATATTGATGGAACAGAAGCAGAGTTTTGCTGCCTAACAAAGGTCTATGATGTTTCATGTACATTCTTTACAAGTATTTTGTTCTGACCTTCTTTGTTTGAATAGGGACATTCTGAACATTCATTTTCATAAGGAGAGACAGCCCTTTAAAAAAAAATCTTCTGAAGGAATTTTCTTGGTAATATTTTCCACAGTGATTTGATTTGTCTGTTTCTATGCAGTCCAGCACAGAAATGCAAAACATAAGGATGTCCTCTGAAGGACATCTTTTCTCTTAGGGCATGTCTTCATGAAGATCTCAAGCTTAGGCATTTTGCACCTAAAGCAAAAAATCAAAATAGCATTCTTCTCTGGGGGTTTTATTAGCTTATTTCTTGTACTATTTATATGATACTCTATATGCCCATATACATACAATTATGAATGGCGTGTCTGTTTATTTCTAGTTGCCTAGTCAATTTTAGAGAGAATTGTGTGTGTCTTGCTTTTCTTAACATTACGCACATACATTTTAATGTAAATAGAATGCACCCACATATGTAACCCCACCACCACATTTTATCTTTACTAAAATCATTATGTTTATTTATTTATTTATTTATTTATTTAACTTATATGCCACCCACACTACCCAAAGGTCTCTGGGCGGCTTACAACAATTTAACTACAGTAAAAAAAGATAAAATAATTAAAATACAATTAAAATATATACTCTAAAAAGCAGAGTTTTGCTGCCTAACAAAGGTCTATGATGTGGATGGTTCACTGCATATGGGAAGAAGGCAGGAAATTGCATTCTTTCTGGTCCTACTACCATTATGGGAAGCATCTACCTGATGGCCAAGATATATATCAAAGATAATGTGTCATTGGAAAAAGGAATTTGGTAGGGGCTCTCTTTGAAATCAGAGGCAGGGAACGAACAAATTGACAGTCACCCCAGCCCAGAAAAGGTCCCTCTCAGGCAGACCTACTAAAAGCCAGCATGTGACGTTGAAATGTAACCCCTATGGACTATTTGATTCATCCCAGTAGATGGGGAAATCTCAGGAAGGAGCAGTAATTCTAAATTCTGGTTTGGAAAAAGACAGGGAGAGCTGGAGAGGATTGGAGCAGCTATTTGCCAGAAGGTGATATGAGCCCTTACCACCTTCATTTGAAGAACCCCGATATGTTTGTGCAGTGGGGCACTGAAATGATGCATCTGTGTAATGATACTATGTTTTTGTATCTCAATGTGTAATTTATTTTAGGTCCTTAAAGATTACATACCTGGAGCTGTGGATCTTCTTTGTGCTGTGGATCTTCTGCCTTGGAAGTAAAGCTATTTGGGAGCTTATTTCTGGCCCATTTTAAGAGACATTTGTACTACTTCATTTTTTATTTCCTACAAGAAACTCCTGCTCTGGCATAGGATTGGTGAATGGATCTCAAGGGTGTGTACTGGGGAAAGGATTTAACAAATCCTAACCCAAGAGTTTGTCAGAATTAACACACTCCCCATCCCATCATTTGATGGGAATTGCCTAGACCAAATTATGGAACTGGGAGCCCTCAAAGCAGAAGGTTGTTGAGCAACCCTCCTAACTCCATGCCATTCCGTCATTGCTTGTGGCCTTTAAAAAAATCCCTCTCACTATGGGAGTCATGAGGATTCCCTGTGACCCAAAAGATGCATGGGGGAATCAGTTCCAACAGAGGCTGCCTCCATAAACAGCATAGAGAAGCAGACTGTGTCAGAACTCATTCCTTCATGCACCTTTGTGAGTCCCAGGGAAGCCTCATGACTCCCATGGTGCAGAGAGGCATTTTCCTAGTGGTTCAAACAAGTAGTGCAGGAATGTTATGGAGGTGAGGGAGCTGGTTCATCTCCTGCTAGTTTGCCAGTCCCATAATTTGGCCTGGGGAGTTCCCACTGAATTATGCAACTAAGAATTCATCAATTCCTAAAATCCCATTCCTAGTGTTTGCAGGTATGTTTGCACAGTCACACAGGTCTGCAGGAATCTGTGGCATTAATGGATGTCAGCATCTGACGGTAGGTTTTCTGTAATGTTCAGTTTGGTTCAATGGAAAGGCTTGGACAACTTTGTGGGCCTGGGAGAAAAAGGTATATTCCAAGCACCTGCTTTGGGCAGCATAAGGCCTGAAAACAGCAAGATGATGACAATGACGACAACTCGATAGCCTTACAGGCCCCTTCCAACTCAATTATTCTATGATTCTAAGAATAGAAAGAAAGAAAAGGAGGGGCAGAAAAGTCTAGACAGATGGTGTTGATTTTTTTATTTGTTTGATTTTATTTTGGGAAGGTCCCAAGTAAATAGAAACCAGGGGCTGCATTTGTTGCATTAGGGAAAATCATGCTTTGCTAAGATGAAAAAATGGCACACGAGTGCATAGCAACTTCTGGGGTGGCTGGAGAGCTGTAAACAGCGGGGGCTGCTTTTTCTCTTGTGTGGCTCATTTTGGGTGTCACCAAAGGGCCGCAAATTGGTGCTCATTTAATTGAGTATTATTTTTTGTTTCCTCTAAGGAAAAAGAGAAGCACGTCTGGAATTTCCTTCCTCAGGTGCCCAAACAACTTACCCAGTGTTCAGGATTAAATACACCTTGACTCGAAGTGTAGAGGAACTGGAGGCTCCATTTCATCCAGCAAAATGTCCTGTGACAGTTCTGCTCTTGAACACACTCCCTGAAGCCAATCCTTTTCAGGAGTAATGGAGACATGCATCCTGTTGGCAGCAGGCAGGTATAGTGGGAAAGGGCAGTGTACCTTTCTTCTTTCTGTCTCTTCATTTGATGGGATCAGACTAAAGCTGCACAGTTCTTAGTGAAATGGCATTATGTATGCCCTGGAGGGATTTTTTTCTTTTCAGAACTTGATATGGGCAACATTTTGGAGTATACCAGCCGAAAAGCTGCATCTAATATTTATACAATTCTTGAAAAAAAAATAGAGTGGAAATTGATTTAAATGAATGAATGAACAAATCTCATTTGTTAATATCATTAAGAGCTGGAAAAATTGGGAGGAATGATGATGGCCATGCTGCCGATGAAATTACTTTCATTCCTATTGAGGTGAAGGGTGGGCCAAAACAAATCCATCGATTCTGAGTGTAATTAATTGAAAAGTGTCAGATTTGTGGTAATAGTTAAACAAAAAACTCTGTCCTAATTTGTAAGAGGGTTTTTGCAGCAAAAGCTGCAAACAGCTTGCATCATCCCTGTTTTGTTTTCTCACAGGAACCAAATCCATTATGGTGGAAAACACAGAACAACCACCAATTTAAATTAACTTAAAGCTTCCTATTTTCCCTATCCTTCAGGTTCTGAGGCTCCCTAGGGATTTTGTCCCGGGGAAGCCTTTGGAAACCTCAGGATGGTGGTGGTGGTAGGAAAATGTTTGTATCAAAAAATCACTGCCAGATCTAGACTGACAGCAGCAATCTGGTGGCGATTTTTTGAAATTAAAGCCCGGCCCTCCCCGTTCCAAGATTCCCAAAGCCTTCCCCAGGTCAAAAGAGATATCTATGGAGCCTGGTAAACTGAATGGGGACAGTTTAAAAACCTTTAAATTAAATTAGACAGTAACTTTGCAGGCTGATGATGTCATTGCCATCTATGTTGATGTAGTTATGGCAACAGGATTGCAGCCATAGTCTTTTCATTGGTATCCTTTGAATCTGAAGACAACCTGACTTGCTTTTGGGAGCAATTTGAAAGAAATCTTCAAGAAAGGTGAGGAAGTCCTTATAATCATGTAGTGCAAACCGTTCCAGTTCTTATGGTAGGGTTGAAGAGGACGCGCTTGTACAGTGTGTGTGATTAGTTGCATACTGTAACTAGGAAACCTGTGTATCTATCCTGTACTAAATCTTCTCAGACATGAAAAATATTGCACATGGAGTTACCAATAGTAATCCTGCCAGAGAGAACTTAGATTGAAATATATCACAGAGTTATAACTTTGTAGTGCAGCACATGCAAGACGTCCAGGTCCATCTGTGTCAACTCCTGGCCTGAGAAGCTTCTGTTATTCTAGGTAGATCAGATGGACAACTTTTAGCTCTCCAGCTGTTTTGAGACTACAACTCCCATCCAACCTAGCCAGCATAGCCAATGGATTGCAACATTTAGACCAAAGGTCTAATATTACATATATTAGCTTATCATGGGCCATGTTTTAACTTTGTTAAGCTTATTTAATTTTGAGATTAAATGAATCTTTGACACACCATTGTTTAATACACACTCAACTGTTTGTCAATGATATAAAGAAACTGCATGACAAAGCTATGTTGACTGATTGATTGGCTTCAGAAACAACCATCATCCTCTTATATTCACCCAGCTTCAGTGAAGGTAAATGGATTCACATGCATGGCAGTGTCCAGTGAATCTTTATTCTGCATGCAAAGCTGCTTCTAATCTTGAATTAAGTGAAAAAAACTCATGCTTTCTTGGATCTCCATGCTCTTACGCAAGTGTTCTTGCAGTGCTTTGAATCAGGGTCATTAAGTACTAAACTTCCCATTAGAAAAGTAGTAGAGCTTTAATGATACCAGCCCAGCTGGGCCTGAATAATGAATAAATAAGTGGTATAAAATAATTATGACAGCTTTAAATGGAACATTTGCAAGTCTTAGCATAATGTTGGCTGCAAAGGAAGGCCTGTATATGCAAGTCTTAATTGAGTGTATTACATTAAAACATGGTTACTGTGGAAAAGGAATCACAGCAGTATTATAATAAAATTGTGGCACAGAGAAAATAAAACCTGCTAAGAACGTTTAAACAAAATTCAGAAGAGAAAGGAGAGTAAACCATTAGAAGAATCACTGAAAGTAACTGCAGTTGTAAATGTTCATGATTGTAATGACATTATTTCACATTTTGAAAAAAATGAGCAGAATATATGAAAATAAAATGGAATCTCCAAGCTTCTTCAAAAGCCAGTAATACTCAGGGCTGGCCCTATCATTCAGTGGAGTGATGGGGCAACTACACTGGCAAAGGATCGGAGAAATATCTAGCTGGAACAGTCAGGTTCATATTATTTTCTGTTGATTACATGTTATTTTCTGTTGATTACATGTGAATCAGCCTGGAGTTTTCTTCCCACAAACAAGGGCTAATTGGCATTTTCCTCCTCTTCCTCTGCTATCTGATTGGATGAAGCAAAATCACCTGGGGAAGCCCAACTTCCAAAATGTGAATTCACAATGGTTCAATGTGAATTTTTTCAGCTGTGTAGTTGCACCCTGAGACCTCCACCTCAAGCGGCAATTGTCAGGGATCACAAAGCAGTGGCAACATGTAGGATAAAGTGGTGTATGCCATGCATCTTGTCCTGCATCCTCTAAATTAACCTCCAACCCTCAGTTGCAATGGACAATGCTTTCCTGTCATCCATATTGAAGTAAGATTCAACTAGTAATCCAATCTGCTTTACTGAGTGAAAAAGAGGAAGGTTGCCTGAAGCAGCACAAGATGGGTTGGGCCAGACATGGCAATGACAGGTATGCATGTCAGGACAATGGGCTCATATAGACACCTGCACAGCACTTTTATGTCTGACATCAGAGCTTGATCTTTGCAATCTTCCATCCTTAAGTGTGTGCTGTAGAGAACACTAGCTGGAACCAAGCATGTTGTGTGTGGGATAATTGTACAACAGCTGTGTCTTTCTCTCTTTTTCTCTTTGACACACACAATGGGTGACTGTGTAAATAAACCTAATGTTCCAATATTTGTACTGTATTCCTGCTTTGAGAATGTGTGAGTAGCCAGAAGATGAGACTGAAATACAATATTGTTCTTTTGTAGCTTCAAAGACAATCAAACAAAGTAAGTTTTACAACCAGGATTCTGACCCGAATGATTTGGATTGTCTTATTTGGTTAAAAAAAAAATGTCAGCATAACATAATAGTTTCCAATGTGGCATTAGTATGGACTTGTTTCTGAAATAGATACACATTGATCCTCAGGACTCTGGGAGCAGTAGTCCAACAAAATAAAAATATTAATCTTGGAGTGGCAGAGCTGGAAGTGATTCTATGGATCATCGAGTCCAGCCCCTGTTGAGGAGTCACAGTATGGAATCAAATTCCCAACCTCTGACTCCTCAGCCAGACACCTAAAACAGTGAGCTATCCAAAGTAACAACTCGAAGGCGTTTTAACAAATTTTGATCTGGCAAGTTAATTTTCTCTACCTTTGTTTAAAATTATTCCAAAAAAAATTCTTGTTTGGGATTTGTTGGCTAGGCTTATGCTGTCAGCAGACATTCTGAAAAGGGCTTGGATTTTTATCCAGTTGATGGTTGGGACTTCAGTTCCCCACTGGGCATCCCAGAAGAGCCGGACTATGTGGCCTTGGCAAGCTGCACAGTCCCAGAAGAAGGGGATGGTAAATCACACATGAGACCTAAAAAAGAAGATAAATAAACCATTAAAAAATTTACAAATTCCAAGTTTTGTACAAATCAGCACTATTAAAATATTTGTTTGGCCACTTGGGACTCAAAAAAGGGAAGAGAAGAGAACCATTTTATTTGTTTTACTTTGTGCATACTTAGTGTTTAAAGGTATTTAATTGTTTACCAATCTATGTTACTTAATTGAGTGGGGATTATAAATGCTGGCATTTTCATTATTCACTGCATTGTTGCTGGGAACTGTTTGTCATTTATTGAAGTTATTTATGCTTGGCTGTCTCTATTCTGAACTAGGATATACTTGAATTTTAAACTTGCTATTCTCTTCATGTTTACTAGCCAGATCCAAAGCTGAACCACAAATCCTAGGTATAATTGCACAGTAAATTGCCTGGAGAGAAATATTTATTAAGGATGGAAGAGACACATTTTAAATAAAACGGAAAAGCTAGAGGAAAATACTTGATATACCAGACAATAAAGACTTGGGATGGAGTGAAATAAAGCCTTAGAACAAAGCATAAAACAGCTGTGCTAGTGCAACATAGTGAACTATGATCCAACATGATGATTTCCAGGGTGTTAGTCTAAGTTTTATCGGCAGGCTGGTCTACTAGCATGGATATTAAAGATTACAAATCCTTGGCCCATTGAAGTCAAATATAGGCAGAGATTTATGAGATTTCTTGGGTATTTTGCAAATTGTCTGTGAAACCATTCAGAAAAGTTTCTGAAATGGTTCATGTTTGTCACCCTGCTCTCCATTTTGACTTGACAGTGGGAAGCATATGTTTACATGGGGATAAATAATCTCACTGTATCTTCCTGACACTCAGATGTGTAAGTTCCCTTAGAGCAAACACATCCACCCAGTTACTACTTGGCATATGATTATCAACTTTATGGTGAGGGGGAGAGGGAAGGTTTAAGAGATTAATCTTAGGTTTACTGTGTCAGCTGTGATTACCAGGTTTTATGGCTTATGGTTCAGGTTTATCAACAAAATTCTGCATAGGAGAAAACAAAATTGACAAATTTGCCTACCCTAACTTTACTTAGAAGAGACCAGCACCTTTTATTTTAAATAAGCTGTTAAATGAGATCTTTCTTCTTAATATTTACAAGAAAAGCTGATAATTCCTCAGCAAGATGTGTGAATCCAGTGTTTGAATCACAAGGGAGCCACAGTACCTCTGGACCTCTTACATTTTTCAATAGTCCCCTTACCTAATATTTAGAAAACCTAGCACTCATATAAGCAAATACTGGGTCAGCTACAATGTTCTGTCTAAGCTGCACAGGCATGTGGGTGCATCGGACACATGCAGCTCAGGCCGTGTTTCCACCCATTTGTTTCCGGCCATAGCCAGAACCCCTCAACCCCTGCGCAGCACTCCAGAAAATTAGAGGGAACGTTGGTCAGGTATGTAGGAGCGATGAATTCCCTTGTGACCTTTTTTTGCCATTCAGTGCTATCTGAAGCAGGTAATCATTAGATTAAATACTATCTTTAAATACCATAAGAGAAATTCTTCTTGGCTATAGTAGTGTAAAATAGAAATAAAATACTAGCAAATATCAAAATACATCAGAATGGAAAGGCTCTTCAATGACAGTTCAGTTCTCAGTTTTAAGCAATATTCCTCTAATGTTTTAAATGCCAATACAGTGAATAGCTGCCAAAGCACCTGGTGAGAATTCAGAAAATGTCTGAATGAAACACAGCCAACTCGAAATGCTACAATATTTTGAAGCATCATCTCTTTTTTAAATAAAGTTACAAAAAGAACAACATTTCTGAAACTTCATTTCCAGCTGCAGTACTGAAACGCTGTACTTGCTGCATGGAGCCATTATGATCTAATTGAGGCTTGAGTCCAGCAAAGAACATATGGTGAGCATTGATTGTTTCCTGTTGATGCATTTTTTTTAATTTGCATCGTCTATCAATGCCTTTCACAGATCATTAACCTTACTCTTGTTTATATAAATTCTTCCTGAGATGGCAGTCATTTTCAGACATTTCATCAGTCAATCAAGTTCACATTAATAACCTGACTATTCATTGTGCAGTTTTATCATTCAGTGAAGCCATTAGGAGGGGGGAAATCTCTTAAAGCCATTTTTATGATGCTGGAGCATATTTTTGTGTTAGCTGGTTTTCAATTCTCACTCCCTTTTTTTTTTTTACCCTTTCCCCTCCTTTTGGCCAAAAAAAATGGCTTTTGATCATTTCTGCAACAATACATTTGATTGAAAAAGCTCTTATTGTTTTTCCAGTGTTCTGTCTCATCAAGCAACAAGAAAGAAGTCCAGTTGCCATGACTCAACTTCCAGATAACTTGTAAAGGCTTGTTTACATTTACATTTGACTCACAATAAGCTCCGTTCTAAATGGAATTAATTTAGAAATCATGCGGTAGTCCTATGGACTTTGGGTCAGCAAGTGCGTCCTGGAGATGTGTTTTGCAATTTAAATTAAAACATAGCCCTAATTCAGCCTGGACTATATGGCACAAGGTGTTAGGGATTATAAATTATAATTTATAATGTAAAGGCTGATCAAATGATGTCAACTAGACTTTATGGAAAGCCTTTCAGAGTTTCCAGGGTTCTTGCTTATTTGGACACCCTCCTCCCAGAGAAGAACCCTTTCCGCACAGATTCCTTCCTTCTCACATGAAGAAAATGATGGTGGAAGGAGCAGAGGTATTCTCCTGCTGGCATATGGAATAAAACAGAGTAAATGGTGCTCAGTAGTAGTTTGGTAGTCCATGAATGTGATGTGCAACAAAACCTGACAGTGTGGATTGCCTAGATTCTATTCAGCTTGGCCTGTTCCCTTCTGTGAGATCCCATTCTTCTTCCTTTTCCTCCACTACAACAGCATCCCCCTCAGTTAGCTTTCCATTACTACTAAGCATATACTCTACCCATTAAACAATTTCAGGGTCTGTCCTCAAGTTTCGACCTAGTTTCGTTTTGTACATCTCTAAACCACGGATACTCTTTTGGCTATCTAAGGATCCACATTCACAGAAGTGAGTTTGCTGTTACTGATATACTGTACACAGCCCATCAAGCAAGTCCTTCTCCAAGAGTTGTCTCAAGCAAGTACTTTGCAGGCATTTAGCATATCTAGACATGGAGGGGAGGTTGAGAATGCTTGCTACTGTCCCAACTACTAAACCCCCAGCCTCTTTATGTTGAGGAGGTGGTGATACCAGTCAAGCAGCATGTCACCTGCTCCCATCTCTGCAGAAGGAGACAAGCTCCCACTGACCTTTTTTCCCCCTTCAAACTAATGATTTTCCAAGTCACCAAGAAGGACGCCTCAGAACCAAGCACTGAAGAAACAGCCCGTGGTAGGTATATGGCTGCCTTTCTGTCCTCCAGCAGCTGGAGCTAACTACATACTCCAATGGCCTTGGCTGTCTGTGCCTGCCATTGGTCCTTACCAGTGCGGCTGCCACCACCAGTATCATCACTGTTGCTGCCACCACCACCACCACTCACCCCACTCACACAAAGAAAGCTGCTTTGTCAACTCCAATGTTCATTATTGAATGTGGGAGGAGTCCTGCCATTGATCTTCACTGCTTCCAGCATCACTGATTTTTCTCCTTAAATAAGCTCCCTTCCTTCTAGCTAAGGAACATGCCTCTATAGAAAGAGACGGCCTCCCCCTGGCTATATTTTTCAAGCAGATGATTTTCCAGGCCACATCCTGCTTTAGGCCCTTGGTTCCAAGAAGAAACAGCCAGAGGACTTCTTTTTTCTCCTCCATCAGAAGAAACAGGCAGAATGCTTAAGAAGACTTGGCTATTTCAGCCTGCAATCAGTACTCATTGCTGTTAGTACCACCACCTCCATTCCCACCCCCTCAAAAGTAAGCTGCTTCCCCAGTTTCCATTTCATCCTTCAGGGTGCTGTACAGTCATGGGTCAGAAAGTTGTGGAGCAACTCTTAAAGGGGAAGGATAGATCATTCTGAGTACAAACACAAGGAGACAGTTCTTTTTTCTGATCCAAATTGTGCTCTCAGCAATCCATAAATCATATTTATATGCCAGTGTGGCTAGGTCGTTAGTAAGGAAAATTGCACTTGAAATTTTGTGAGGCTCCAGAATCCTGTGATGATGCCTGGTCTCAGGAGAGTTCAGAAGGCTCTTCATGGGCCAGCTGAACCATGCGTCTTTCCCAGCCAGTGTATGTCCAGACCAGCACTAGCACACATAAAGGAAGTAGTAGCACAATTCTCACGGTCAAGCTCATGGGATTGTGAATACCTGATTTCTCCCCAAAATGATGGGTTCCATCTCTGAGCTGTCTTAAAGAGTCACAGGTCTGTCATCATAGTGCTCATGTGGATACCCAAAGCTGGACTAGTGAGGGAAACGTCATTGCTTCTATGACTCTCTTGAAATCCAAATGCTTTCTGTTTGCAAAATGGATTTCAATAATAAATCCATCTTGTTGCACTTTGTAACAAAGTCTTTTAGGAGCCATCTTCATTATTCACCAACATTATCCTAAGCTAAAGTTTTCTCCAAGCAGCGTTAACTTCTGATAATGGGAAATGAAGGCCAATAAACTGTGCACTTGATGAATGAATGGGACTTCAGGGGATAAAGGAGCTGAAATTTCCATCATTAACCATCACACTTTTATGAGTCAAGACAGACTTAAGATGTTGAAATGGGAAATGAATGCAAGAGCTTCAAGGGAATGCTATGACAACTATAAACAAAATGGTACTGGGAAATTATTTAATATACCAGTTAGGGGATGATCAAGTATATATGTCATAAATTAGACAAAGTGGTTTCATAATAAAATTTTCAGAGGAGCCATCACCATTATGCATTCTGCTTGTGAGCTTGTGATATAGAATTCCTTGTTCAAAATTGTGAATGCCTTTGGGAACCCTTTGGATCCTTGGTGGCTGCTGTCTCTTTGATGCCACAGTCACAACGATGTGTATGCAACCCAATGCTAATTAGGCAACTCAGACAGTATAGGCTTCAAAATTAACAATGCAGGAAAGAGAGGAAGACAAGACAGTGTGTCCTTTAGAAATTAATTAAAATGCACCACTTTGCCCTTTCATGCTGTAATGACATTTTTTTTGGGAAAATAATTTATGTATCCAAATCTCTGGTGGCCAGTTGGGGAAACAGTACAGTTGTTTGTTTTTCAATTTGTTATGCCGTTGAGCATTTAGACTGAAAAAAGGTCTATAACGGCTGGCAGCTGTAGTTAGCAAGTGTTTAATATGCGGTGGTGGTGCATTGTCTTATCTATGAATTCTGCATACTTCAGTGACCATTGAAGTTAAATAAGTCACCTATGATTTTATGTTCTCTTATTAAAAACATTTAGGATCAAAAGTATTGCACTTGTATGGGTATGCCCAAGAGCTTGTGTGACAACATGAACCCCGTTAGCTCTGCTGTCAAGCATTGATGCAAAAGGAGGGGCACCATGCAAATTTACCAAAGGAGTCACTGCCAGCTGGTGCTCTGTCGCAAGCACCTCAAATGCGTGCCTGAGATCCCAGTGATACACTATAAAACTTGTATGGAATCAGAAATTCTGCATGAACTGCACCACAGCAGTGGGTCATTTCCCGAAAGGAGTAGTACCTGAATTGAAGGTGCCAGCAGGCTTCACACCCAAATTCAAACCATGCGGGGTTAAGGTAGGCATACTGAATAATGTGATGAAGTTAATCTAAACATGCTCAGAGACCCTTTTATTATTTCATCAAAGACAAGGCTAGCAAAGACTACTTGTTATGACTTGTATATATCACCTCTTTTTACAGGTGCCATGTATGTTTTAGTACTGATTCCCAGGAAACTCAAGTGGGAATTCCACTAATTTCCTCCTAATGGACTTCCCATAGGCAATTGACCATCTACTGTGGAAACAGGGTGGTGGACTGGATGGGGGATACTAAATACTGAGGATTTAGTGTATCTTATTTTCAGCAATCGTTTTGTAACGTTGCCTTCCTTATATTTTACAGTCAAGCTGGCAAAATGTGGGCTGCTGTTAGGTGGATTGTTTTTACTTGGCTAATGGGCTGAACCAAACGAATGCTCATCAACAGAGAAGTGACAAGCAGGGCACCACAAAGTTTTGTCCAGGGCCCAGTCTAGTTCAACATGATTTGGATGAGGGTTTGAAGGTGATGCTTGTCAAATTTGCAGATGATACCAAACTAAGATGGGTAGCAGAAAACAGATTGGACAACTGGGCCAAAACAAACAGATTAGTTTCAGAAGAGGAAAACAAATGTAAAGCTCTACATTTAGGCAGGAAAACAAGAGGCACAGATGTAATATGAGTGACAACTATCCTGGCAGTAGTATATACTGAAAGGATCTAGGTGTTTTAGTCGACCACAAGCTAAACATGAGTCAACAGAGTGACATGCTGTCAAAAATAATTGGATGCAATACTAGGTTGCATCAACAGAAGTATAATGTTCTGATCAAGAAAAATAATAATTCCACTCTATTCTGGTTAGGTCAGACCTCAGTGGAATACTGTGTTGAGTGCTGTGCACCACCGTTTACAAAAAGATATAGACAAGATGGAATGTGCCCAGAGGTGCATGGCTAGGGTGGTAAAAGGTCTGGAATGGCTGAAGGAGCTGGAGAGGTTTACCCTGGAGAAGAGAAAACCGAGAAGCAATATGACAGACATCTTCCAATGTTTGAAGTGTTGTCAGGTGCAAGACAGAGCCGGTTTGCTTTGTGTAGCTCCAGTGGGTTCGATGTGAAATAATGGATACAAATTATATGAAAGGAGATTTTATCTATCATTGGGGAGAACCTTTTGACTGTACAAGGTGTTTGACCATGGAATGGACCACCTTGGAGGAAAGGGCAGCAAATTCTCCTGCAGTGGAGGTATTTGTCAGAGTTGCTTTAGTTGTAGTTTTCCTACTTCAGCAGCAGGCTGGACTCAATGATCGTGGGGTCCCTTCCAGCCCTGCAACTCTATGATTATGTGACTAGATAAGACTCTGCTCCTATCCAATCTTATTTTTATGTTCTTATCAGTGCTTGTAGAAGTTGCTTTTTCATATTGTAGTTCTCAGAATCTCCCAACCATCCTGGCTACCGACCAAGACGACTAATGAATTTAGGGATTGGTGGTTAATAATAATAATAAGTAAATTTCCCAAACTCTGGTTCTTCTTTCACATGTCCTGGAGCTAAATCTGGCACTCAGAAGAATTTCAAAATCTGATTCCTTTTTGGTCTTGACAGAAATGTTCTCCCTACCTAGCAATGTTTCTCATGCTCTCCCTTGCGCTATTGCACATAGATAGAATGTGCATAATGATAGGGCTGGTGCTAGCTGCAGTATCATTTCCCACTGTTCTCCTTCTCCTGTTAGCAGGATTCATTCAACATCACTTGGCCCAGCAGGGAACTATCCTGTTCTCTGTGTTAGTGGCCATGCTTGCAGTGGCAACAAATGTTGGGGGGTTGGTGAAAGCAGTGGTCATGTTGAAAGGTTTTTAAGGAATAATCCATTTTAAGAAGAGAGAAAAATAGAGTGCAGTGTACCAGCATAAATTAATGTGCCTTGTGTCTGTGAACTCCACCAAGGAAAATGGGGGAAAAATCTGTTAGCCTGGGCAGGAACTAGGATCCTGGAACTGGGTGGAATTTCACAAGCAACCCAGTTTCATAGTCATAAGTCAGAGGAGGCGACCCTATTGTGCTCTTTTTTTCTTTTTCTTTTCTAAAACTGTAGTCACTAAATCTCTAACACTTTCTGTCATAGTACAAGATGCTAGTTTCTAGAGTCAGAAAAAAGGTGACTCGAGATGGTCAGGCATGAAAGTTTTAAATGCATTTTTAGTTCTTCATCCCTTTTAGAGTTTCATGTACTGTTTGCTTTTCTGTTTTCTCAAATGGATCACATGACTACCTGAAACCTGTTTAATCACTGTGTGTTGCTTTTGCTTCTTTGAGATCTGTGCTTTCAAGGGGGATTTAAAGATCTTTATTTTCCTGAGGTTTTTTTCCCCATGTACAGCCAAAGGATTTCAGGGGAAAGGAGCTGCTTCAAGGAAGACAAGCTGTGAAAACAATCACTACCCAGACTGGGACAGGTTTATTGGAAGAAAGCTCTGTAAACATCTCAGTCTGTAAAAGCGCACAAAAGGTGATGTCAAGTAAATTTTTGTTTAAGGTCACCTTCCCTCTGTCATTACAACAATACCTGTTTGTTACAGAATGCAGTAGCCTTTGCTTTTCAACCGTACTTTATTTTTCTGGAATTAAAAGACCCTTGCGCAAGGTCAGAGCTTTTGAAATCTATCAAGATGGTTCTGAAGGTTGCATCTAGAATTACTCTTCCATGAAGGGAAAACGTCTTTCCATTTGAAGAAAAAGACAGCAATCCGGCTGAGGCTTTCATTAGAATGGGTAGGAGGGTAACATTTTCCAGGTCCTCCTGAAGCCCCAGTGCCACCTCTGATCTCCCAGCCATTGGAAGATTTTTGATGGGCATAACACACTTCAGGGGAAAGGAGAAATCAGTTAAAATTACCTCACCCTTGCCTCTAGAAGGAATATCCTAAAGCGGGGTCCCACTCATGGGAACTCTAGATCCAAGCCATTAATCTTGTAGTCAAACGTTGCAGTAGGCTTCCTTCCAAAATTTGTAGTTAAATAAATGTTTCAATTCTGTAGAAAGATGGTGTTTTCATCTCACTGAAACCTAGAACTGACTGTTCCAGCAATTATTCTATGATCTGA
Source organism: Intellagama lesueurii (assembly GCA_037013535.1). Taxonomy (NCBI): domain Eukaryota; kingdom Metazoa; phylum Chordata; class Lepidosauria; order Squamata; family Agamidae; genus Intellagama; species Intellagama lesueurii. The sequence goes on along the minus strand of JBAJHW010000004.1, from coordinate 65,972,386 downwards.
CATGTTTTTAGGCAGAAAAACCATGTGATCACTATTTTCTTTATCTGATTTTCATTTTGATCTTGTGCCTTCCTGTCCACCATATATGATCAAGATGGCCTTGGATAAACTTTCAGCCACCAGCCACCTTGGCTGACAAATATCATGGCATATACACGGAGGTGATCTATGTGCATACTAAAGTACATTCAGGATGTATACTTTGTGGAATGTCTGGGTAATTCTAGACACTTGGCTTTCAGGTTCTACACTGTGCAACTGCAAGAACACCAGCTGGCCAGCACATTAAATCTGTCACCTGCTATTTGGCAGCTGAGATGGAAGTGCTGGAGAGTAGAGCTATTTTCCAGAACTATTTCCTTTTATTGACCCATTCACACATTTGTGAATGTAAAAAACCTCAGCGATGAGAAGTGTTCATTAAGGATATGCCACAATTATGTAGATTTTATTTTATTTTATTTTAATGCCACCTCATTAGTGAAAGCACTATTCTAAGAAGTTTACAACATGATAAAATAAAACACAAGAGCAATAAACTATAAGTAAAACCAATCAGACAAGTAAAACAAGAGACTACAAGAGGCATAATATCTTGATAGAAGGCAGAACATGAGGCATAGAGTCAGGCAGGGTATCATTGAAAGGCTTCTCTAAATAACAACATTTTCAGAAGCTTTCTAAATGTTAGGAGAGAGGGGGGCAGGCACAGCTCCACTAAGAGCTGATTCCAGAGTGTTGGGGCCACAGTGAAAAAGGTCCAACTTCTCATGGATGATTTCTTTCAATGCTTCAGAGTGGCCACCTGGAGGAGCACTGCCTGGGAGGATCTGGTGGGGCAGGTAAATGACTTTGGGAAAAGGCACTTCGACAAGTACAATGGTCCAAACCATGGAAGGCTTTATAAGTAAGCATCAAAATCTTGAGCTTGACCCAGGACACAAGAAGTAGCCAGTGGAGGTGAACCAGAACTGGGAAGATGTGATCAAACTTGTTCACACCAGTCATCAGTCTGGCTGCTACATTCTGGGTCTGCTGTAGTCTCTGGGTCAGCCTCAAGGGAAGTCCAATGTAGAGAGCATTGTGGTAGTCAATATGAGACATTACCAATGTTCAACATGACCAATGCTGAAAATATACCAACAAAATGAGATTTCAATTAAATATTACAAAGGACATTTTAGAAACTATTCAACAGTGGATCAGAGTACCTCAGAACAGAGTGGACTCATCTACACTGGGGATTTGTAAATAGAGTTTGGCTGGTCTTCTCCCAGGGATGCTTTGCCTATGGATTTTCTGCATCAGTAGGGGACCAGAGCTGATGATTTTTGGGATCCTTTCCAGCTCTACAATCCTATGTTTCTACGAGTCATGAATTATATATTTCCAGATAACAGTGACAAAATCAGAGTTCAACATCACACTGGGTGTGATGAGTAGAAAATTGTCCCTCTGCATGGGCAACAAGGATGGCAACAGGGAAGAGAAGAGCTAATGTGTGTGCATGCTTTTCCTCACTTTGTGTATTTTAAAAACTATAATGTCGATAAGGCACACAGATTTCCAGTTAGTGTGATACAGCAGATTCTTAATATGTGCCATTCAGTGTCGTTCTGAAGCAACCCAGGATGTGATTGCAGAAGTCTGAACAAATTAAAGAGGCAGGAGAATGTAATTCAAGGACAGACTGTGAGCTAAAGGCAGCCGAAAAGAGTGCTTAAAAGCTAGACAGCTGATTACCCTTCTTTAATATGAAGCAGTAGCTCATAGAGTCATAACAGTTCTGGCCCAGTGAGATCAAATTGGAACATCACACTCTGACATGTGCAGTCTCTGTGGGACTTCATCAGTTTATTAGGCAAGAACTTCAGTCTTCTGCATTTCACAGGTCAACTTTTGCCATTTGTCCTCATATTATGCAGTTAGAAGGACTATTCTGAGACAGCTTACAGTGACACATACAGTGCTTCTATTGACACTATGTGAAATGAGCTCAACACTCTTAGGAGAATGCAAATGAAAGCTGAACAACGAACAAGACATAAAATATAGCAGGATGATATATGGGCTTAAGAAACCCATCAGCAAGGCAGCAACAAAGGTTGGTCCAGAGTCTTTGCCAATATGTGCTGAATGTACATCAAAGAACTGATTTTTCTGAAACATTTCTGCTTACTGGGGAAAATGTACATTTTTTTTTAATACATGGGAAGTGTGTCTCCAAAAAACTGACTATATACAATGTAGGTGATTATGTTAAGGGAGATATAGGTTTCAAAGCTAATGTGCATAATACTCAGCACATTATACTTTACCCTCCAATAGGACTTGGTAAATGTGTATATATCAGCTGCATTTTGTACATTCTCTGTGACGAATCAATATATTTTATTTTATTTTATATACCATATCCAGCAGATGTGAGGTAACATACAAATCTTAACTGAATTTTGTACATCCTACGGTCAATATATGAATGGTCTCCAATAAAGAGAAAATGCCCAGTAAAACTGTGCTTGCATCTGTGAATTGGTTCTTTGGGAAGTTACCTGGACGTGCCCTGAGTTTCCAGACCAGTTTACTGACTTTATTTAATTATTTATTTTAAAATCTTGCCATGCTTCCCTCTGAAGCAGTTTATCACCCTGTGCTCTTCCCCGAGCCAATTTTCCTTTTAACTAAGCAGATGGCTTAGTTTTTCCTGCCAATGCTTACTCTGTGCTATTCTTTGAACACTTGGCATTGTTCTCTGTAGTTCATTTTGGAATTCATCTATTCCTACAATTCTAGTGTGTGGTGGCTGCTCGACTACTGTTAAATAATGGAAGACTTGAGGAGAGGCAGAAAAGCTTTAGATGTGCATTAACAGTTCTTGGGGGAGTTAACTCTTTAGACTATTGAGCACATGCCGGCTGAGAGTAAAATATTTATTGCAGTTAGAATTGTTGAAATATAAACACTATCTCTGCCAAGTTATTTTTTCTTTCCCACACACTCTATTGAGGGAAACAGATGAATCCCTTCAGGAAAGCAATGTGATTGTCTGATATTTTTGCCATGTGATTGTATGATATAACTTCAATCGCTAATTATCGAACAGTAAAAAAGGGAAACAGGTACTTGCGAACTTTCCACCCCGCCCCCTCCAAAAGCCTCTTACCTGATGGAACCTTTTGTCTTTGACTGTGCTTTTTATTTCTACTTTTCCATATCAATTTTAGTCCTGTAGAGTAATGTGTTTTGTTTTGTTTTTGCCAAATCTTCACAGAACTAGACCTACAAGGTCACTATTTTATAAAACTGTCTCTTGAACAGTTCTAATAATGTCCCAGAGGTCACACATTGCATTTTTTTAATCACCTAGATGAGTACTAAGTTACAGCAGCCTGAAAAGAACAACTGTGTAGAATGTGAAATTCAGGACATCTGTACACTAGTCCATAGACATAAGCATGTGCCTCAGTGCACCAGGCACTGAAGATCTTCTTATGCCACTGCAATGTAAACCTTGGCATATATTGTGCTGCTGTATTCAATGCTGTCCATCCAATTGACATATAATAGCATTCCAGAAGGGAAGCTGCTTCTGTGCTCCCCTCGCGTCTTCTTTGAGGGCATGTGGAGGAAGTGCAAGGGTACAGACAGCAAGGTGACGTTCAACTGTACAAGTAGAAGTCCAGTTGGAGGGATCCAGGTGAGTACAGCACCTTCTAAACACTGATCTTGGCACATCAGTTAAAGACTATTTTGATCAGCCTTCATATCATCAGCATCATACATATTTAAATTGGCCACTTCAGAATGGTGTCCATGTGTAAGAAATACAAATACAGAAAGGTACAAGGCAGGGGTGCCCACTCTCTCCATTACTATTCATTCTTACTCTAGAAATATTAATTGAGCAAATTAGAGATAAAAAGGAAATAAAAGGACTGAAAGTAAGAGGTCATACTTTTAAGCTCCAAGCTTTTGCAGATGATCTAGTTATTATATTGGAAGATCCAATGGACTCAATTGAAGACCTGATGGAGATGCTGATGAATTTTGGTGATATGGCAGGAATGAAAATGAACCAAAAGAAAACAAAAATACTTGTTAAAAATATGAGAGATCAAGAACGACAAATTAATAGAAAGGACTAACTTTCAAGAAGAGAAGAGAGTCAGATACTTAGGGATCCAAATCACAAAGAAAACTAGTACATTATTCAAAGACAATTAGATGAAGTTGATTAAAGAGATACAGATTAGCTTGGAGAGATGGGACAAATTACAGCTATCGTTGATGGGACAAAATAGCAACCATCAAAATGAATGTTCTACCTAAAATTTTATTTTTATTTCAGACAATTCCCATAATATTAAAACAGTCATCTTTTCAAGAACTTAACAAGATAATCATGAAATTTGTGTGGCAAGGTAAAAAACTAAGAATTAAAATCAAAGCAATGCAAGATGCCAAACAAAGATAAGGTTTTGGTCTCCCAGATTGGGTATTGTATTATAGAGCCTGTGTATTAGTCTGGATAAAGGAATGGATAACTTTAGATGATGACAGACTACTCAAGCTGGAAGGACATGATTTACAGTTAGGTTGGCATGCTTTTCTATGGTATAAAAAAGATAAAGAGCAGAAGTTTCAACTCGCATATGATAAGAAGAGCCCTACTAGGGACTTGGAAAAAGATCATCCAGCAGATTTACCAAAAAACACCAGTCTGGGTATCACCCATAGAGGCCTTTACACAACCTAACCTCATGACAGAAGCGAAACTTTTAAGATATTAAGATCTATTAAAAATGATTGTGAGTTAAGGTCCAAAGAAGAGTTAGAAACACAAAACATATATCTAGACTGGTGGGTCCAGAGCACAAGTGGAATCTAGGTAAAGGAAAGACAAAATAGAGGGCTTTTACACAGAACAAACGATATTCGATAAACTTCTGCTGGGCTCAAATGATAAAGTAATTAAGAAAATGTATGATTATTTGCTTGAAATTAAAATGCAAGATGAGATGGTAAAAGAATGTATGATTAGGTGGGCACAAAATATAGGACATAATATTGATATTGATCAATGGTTGCAAATATGGAAAAATAACATAAAGCTCACAAAATCGGTAAATTTCAAGGAGAACATATATAAGATGTTTTATAGGTGGCATGTGACTCCGAAAAAAAGATTTATACAGAGGTGTCAAATGTTTGTTGGAAGTGTGAAGCACAAGAGGGAAGCTTTTACCATATGTGGTGGACTTGTAGAGTAGTGAAACAGTATTGGATAGGCTAACAACAAGGCCAGTGGAGGTGATGGCATTCCAGTTGAACTATTTAAAATCTTAAAAGATGATGCTGTTAAGGTGCTACACTCAATATGCCAGCAAGTTTGGAAAACTCAGCAGTGGCCAGAGGATTGGAAAAGATCAGTCTACATCCCAATCCCAAAGAAGGGCAGTGCCAAAGAATGCTCCAACTACCGTACAATTGCACTCATTTCACACGCTAGCAAGGTTATGCTCAAAATCCTGCAAGGTAGGCTTCAGCAGCATGTGGACCGAGAACTCCCAGAAGTACAAGCTGGATTTCGAAGGGGCAGAGGAACTAGAGACCAAATTGCTAGCATGCGCTGGATTATGGAGAAAGCCAGAGAGTTCCAGAAAAACATCTACTTCTGCTTCATTGACTACGCAAAAGCCTTTGACTGTGTGGACCACAGCAAACTATGGCAAGTCCTTAAAGAAATGGGAGTGCCTGACCACCTTATCTATCTCCTGAGAAATCTATATGTGGGACAGGAAGCAACAGTTAGAACTGGATATGGAACAACTGATTGGTTCAAAATTGGGAAAGGAGTACGACAAGGCTGTATATTGTCCCCCTGCTTATTTAACTTATATGCAGAATACATCATGCGAAAGGCTGGACTGGATGAATCCCAAGCCAGAATTAAGATCGCCGGAAGAAATATCAACAACCTCAGATATGCAGATGATACCACTCTGATGGCAGAAAGTGAGGAGGAATTAAAGAACCTCTTAATGAGGGTGAAAGAGGAGAGCGCAAAAAATGGTCTGAAGCTCAACATCAAAAAAACTAAGATCATGGCCACTGGTCCCATCACCTCCTGGCAAATAGAAGGGGAAGATATGGAGGCAGTGACAGATTTTACTTTCTTGGGCTCCATGATCTCTGCAGATGGTGACAGCAGCCACGAAATTAAAAGACGCCTGCTTCTTGGGAGGAAAGCCATGACAAACCTAGACAGCATCTTAAAAAGCAGAGACATCACCTTGCCGACAAAAGTCCCCATAGTCAAAGCTATGGTTTTTCCAGTAGTGATGTATGGAAGTGAGAGCTGGACCATAAAGAAGGCTGACCACCGAAGAATTGATGCTTTTGAATTGTGGTGCTGGAGGAAACTCTTGGGAGTCCCCCTGGACTGCAAGGAGAACAAACCTATCCGTTCTGAAGGAAATCAACCCTGAGTGCTCACTGGAAGGACAGATCCTGAAGCTGAGGCTCCAATACTTTGGCCATCTCATGAGAAGAGAAGACTCCCTGGAAAAGACCCTGATGTTGGGAAAGTGTGAGGGCAAGAGGAGAAGGGGACGACAGAGGACAAGATGGATGAACAGTGTCATCAAAGCGACCAACATGAATTTGACCCAACTCTGTGAGGCAGTGGAAGACAGGAGGGCCTGGCGTGCTCTGGTCCATGGGGTCACAAAGAGTCGGACACGACTTAATGACTAAACAACAACTGTTCTTTTAATGCCTGTGGAGCCTGCTGTGAGCAAGGCTATGCTTGACCTCACTTGACTTAAGTGCTGCCTCTACTCTCTCTCTCTTTCCCTTCCCCAAGGTGGAGAAACTTCATCTTCCCCTCGCACAAAGTGAAGAATCTTACCTCAAAGCACAAAAAGGCAGAGTTAATAGATACAGACAGTACCAAATCCCAGTGGAATATCTTTTCCCATGGTTCAGCTCCACCTGAAACGCATGTAGTTCTTGTCTCCATGGCTCTCTTCCATCTTGGATCCAGTGAAAGTTCTTCGTATCTCAGGGCCAGCAGAAAGGGGAAGCAGCAGAAATAGCAGCAAGTGAAAAACCTTGTCTCCTCAGGGTGAACATGGTGGATGTGCACTCCTAATCAGGCCCTAACACATACACACATATGCATATAGCTGTGAGGAGACAGAACTGATGACTTGGTGTTTTCCAATAATATTATGTGAGTGAATCAAAGGAATAAAACTCCTTGGGATTGCAGTAATTCAGTGAACAAGAAATGGAAATCTGACATTTGTTGACTTTTAAAGATAACTGGTAGCTGGCTAGAGGGGAAAAACAATATATAAAATGTTTTCCTTTCAGACTTATTTTCTTAATCCCTGTAAAATGTCAGAGGGAAGGTGACAGAGAGCAACTCTCCTGTGCCTCTGTGTAACAAGGAAAATCCTTGCCATGTGACCCAGAAACACAGGCAGAACATAATTTTTGTTGACAGCACAGCAGCACTGTTGGTCTCACACTGCCAGAGCAGCACACACTGCATGAATTTGGGTGACATTTATTGCCCAGCTTTCTTCTGGTTGCTTTTGCTTGATTTCATACCTATTGTGTTGACCTGTTAATTCCTCACTGAGCATCAGTGACACCAGACGGACATGAAGATTTCATGTTATCTCCTTCAAACATCCGTGGTGGGATGTGTGTGTGTGTGTGGGGGGGGGGGGAGACAGCAGATTTGTTCACTTCTCCCCCAACCTGTGGCTGCCATGCTCCTTCATGAATATTGTAGCTTATGGGACCCAATATTCTCAAGTAGCAGAAGTAAAAGAAAAAGCATGCATAAACAATCTGCAAACACTTTCTTCATTCTTGTGTTTTGACTGCTTTGAAACAAGCCTATCCATCATCCCAGTTTTGACAGCCCTGTTGACTTAGAAGTATGAAACCACTTTTACGACAGTTGAGTGATCTGTAAGTGAGGGAGTCAGAAGGCGGGGGGAGAAAAGAAAGAAAAAAGAGGAAAGGAAAAAAAAACCCAACCAATAACACAGATTTTTATATCCTTTTGGGACGTCTTCGCTTTGTGGGGGAGGCTAATTTAGCTGAGATATCTATGCTGTTTTCATCCTTTCTTTTTCCAGAAGCTTTTTTATTTTAGCAAAAGACTCATTTCTTATGGCTAAGAGATATAAACCTGTTTTTCTATGAGTAGTTTTCAGCTATAGCCTATTTCTCTTGAGAGTTTAGTGCATGGTGACTCTGTACAAACTAGCTTTTCATAAGCAGAATCAGAAGAATTATTATCTTCTGTGAAAGCTGATGCTTTTAAGATGAGTGAGATCTTTAAGGAGTAGCTTTTCCCCACCCTGAGCTTCCACGGTCAAGCAGGGATTCAGACCCAGATCTCCTGGGTCCTAGTCATCCTAGTGACCCTAGTCACCCTGTCCACTACACCACACTGAGTGATCCCTCTGCAGAATACTGTGGAAATTACTGCAGATGAAAACTGTGAATTATTGGTTCACTTGTTAAATACCACTTACATAAGCATTAAGTATTACTGAGTGAAGGAATCAGGCAAATGCTAGAACTTAGCTTTAACTGATAAGTGTTTTCCTCTTCAAACTGGGAAAAGGAAAAAAGGGAAAATATATCATTTATATCTTCTTTTTTTAAAGAAGTGGTTCGGTCTGTATATAACTTGAGTGCTATTGTATCTTCCCATACCTGGATCTCGTGTTGTTCTCATAACATTTTAAAAACAGGAGCAGACAAGGTGACCTGTTTTTGTAGAGAGGGCCACTATGGTAGTTACTCTCCAGAAGACCTTCTCAACTCATATGCTTCTGGCATTATACCCACATGGTCTGGGAGACAGCCATGGATGAACTGAAGAAAACTGTGCTAGCCACTGCTGTGTTGTACAGACAAGATCCCAGCCATTGGACGGTCGGTTTACCGACCTGGAACAATGCCGCTGGCGTTTGCCCACCAGCCTGGGGGACGCAAAATTGTCTGGGTACGCTAATGGCGGTGGGCGGGAGAGCGAGAGTATTTAAAGGAGCGCTCTCCGTTTGTTCGCCCTCTTTTTTCCTTTTGGGCACCCACCCGCCCTCCCTAATACTAGTGTGATTTTATGGTCGCCGTTTTGGGGCCAGATAGGAATTTTTGACCTTCATCCTGATTGGCTTTTGGATGGGGGGAATTTTCGCCTATCCCACACTGGAGCAGGGCTGTTGATATTGTGGTGGTAATTTCTGGTCACACAGGCAGGTAGTGTGGAAAACAGGTATTTTTGGTGTGTCCCAATTGTAAGATCAGGTAAGCCAACAGCGCATCCGACCTCCCGGCTTTGGGAATCGTGCGATTACAGGGCCGGTGCGGGAAAGATGCGCTGGGCCACTTCCCGACCAACAGTCATCAAATAAAGATGGCTTGAGGTCTGAGGGTGTTTAATAGCGGCCTGCCGGGTTTCTGCAGTCTGTTAGACCGCTGGAACCTGAGGTCAGGGACTCGCCCATTGATCAAGCAAGGGGTATTTGGAGACCCCTACCTTTTCACCTGTTTTCGCACTACAGCAGGCCCCCCTTTCTTTGGCCAAGGAGGGCAAATACAATTTGATGATTAATTAATAAAGTGTGGCCCGTATTTGAACCAATACTGTTGTCTTGCGTCTTCATTCCAGGATTGGGTGGGCAATAATAATTTAGTATCATTGGATCAGTCAAACAGTCCTTATTAGAGATGGAGACGAATAAAAACGGATCCGCGTTTTCGACGAAAATAGCCGATTCGTTAAATATTCGTTGATCCGTATTTGTCAAATGTTAAGTCCCGACGAATACGGATCGACTAATATTTTCCCGTTGTTATTCGTCTTCGTAATTTTATTTTATTCTTTTTAAAAAAACATTCTGCCTACCAGCCGCTGATCAACTGATCGGCGGGCCGATAGGCAGCCACCCACCCCCACAACCACCCACCCCCACAGCCTACCTCCCTTCCTCTCCCTACCTTAGCTCCACCCCACCCCCACCGACACCCCCTTACTGTAATTGCCACTGCCACCGCCAAGGTCCCCATTTGGCCTCCACAGCCACAGTGTGTAAAAAGGGAGACTGGCTGCCCTTTGCAAAGATGGGGGCTGCGGCTTCATTTAAGGTAGGGAAGCTGCAGCTGCCATCTTTGCAAAGGGCAGCCTGGATTCCCTTAAGGAATCCCACGCCGGTGGGGGGTGGCAGCAGGGGGGGTAGCAGTGGCAGCAGGGGGATGGCAGTGGCAGCAGGGGTGGGGACGGGGGTGTTTTTTTTTAATAATCGCCCCACGAATCAACAAATAACTTCATTATTCATTGCTTCATGGGGGCAACTTTGTGCTTTGTGAGTCATCAAATTTTGACAACTCACGAAGCGGGACAACTCACCAAAATGGTGAGTCGTCCCCATCTCTAGTCCTTATGCATGTTATGCCTCACAAAGGGAGAAGATGCTACCTTTGCATAGACACATTTTGCACAAATTACAGAAATCTCTATGGAAACAAGTAGTTTCTATTTTGTTATTTCTGTGGAAGCAAGTAATCTCAAGGGAGGGTGTGATTCCTCAACAGCCTGTCTTGACGTGTTGAGACAGCTTGTCTCAGTGAGAATAATTTTGTGAGAATTCTTCATAGATCTATTTTGAATGAGATAAGAGTCATTTCCAATGATATCCAGACAGCTTTTTAAATCAGAAGTATTAAAAAAACCCTCGATAATATGACTTAACAAAGCTTCTAGTTAGAGTCATGGGGTATTTGTTAAAATACATCTGCTTTTTTGAGACATGAGTGAATTTGTACAACCCTAAATATATTCTCAGATTAATTATTGTTAAACTAATGATTTGAAATGGGAAAATACCTAACATGTATACAGTGTTTTCTCCATGTGTTCAAAATGATCGGGAAACAGGCAGAGTAGGAGTAAAAGGATCACAGGAGCAGACAAATAATCTATATTCTTTCCTGTAAGTGTTCAAAACACAATGGCATACACTAAAACACTAGAATCTGAACTGTACATACTATTGTGGACACCCAACTTTCCCAGATGATGAGGAACAATAGGGAAAACACAATCTGGTTTTGGTTTCCTTCACATGATTAAGTTCATATGGCATTTTTGAAATCGTACATTTAAAAATTTAAAAGTAGTGTATGGAAAACAGCAGTTTTGGTACATCATGTCATATGCTAGAGATAGGCCATGCACTCTCAAGCAATATTGGCTATTCAAAACTGCTGTTTGTCAATATCCTACGGTAGCAACTCAAAATAAAACTAGTTAGCATTTAGAAATTGTGAAAGACATCAATTTGACTAACCACAAACTTTTCTCACCTCTGCATTTTGCACATTAGTTTGCCTTGCCTGCCTTGCCCATAATAAAGAGACCAGACAGAGTGTTATGGGTAACTAGGGCCACAACTTTATTAACTATTTATAACCTGGATCTCCCCTTTTACAAGGGGGTCTAATGTAGTGCAAACCAGTCTGTAACTGAAGTCAACTTGACCTTCTGGTCCAGACTTCAGCCAATTGAATTCCTGTAACGAAAGCGCACTGTCCTACCAATTATCATGCTCCCGTGTCTCAAATAGCTGTAGAACCCCAAGTCTGCCCCATCCTGGTCTGCAAACCTAAATTGGTCAGCGTCCCCTGGGGTCCCCAGCTTCCCCTCCCCTCATCTAAACCTCTGCTGATACCATTCTGATGGAAGGGGTATTTTGCACCCCGTGTGCCTTCTTTGGAACTCAACTAACCCTGTTCTTTTGCACTACCCGCCACGGCAAAGGGACTATGAAATATATTCCATGCCCCCCACCAAGCCGAATATTTTGGCCCTAAGGCCCCCTTGCAAATCCTCTAAGAAAATATCCAACCCCTTGTCCGATAAATGCACCCCATCAGCCCTGTATAACTCAGGCTGTGTAACCTTTAAATGGGGATGCTTAACTATTGACCCTAGGCCCAGTCTTATGGCCCTGCAAACTTCTCTGTTGACTCCCTTTCTTGCCTGATCAAACCTCCTAGGGTCACAAGCATCTCTCCACACCCTTCTTGGAATTATATCTTGTCATGATCATGAGTTATGTAGTTTAAAGCATGTAATATGAATGGGTTATGTAGTCATGAGAAATGTAAAATGGAGTAAGAATGGTTCTTTGTAAAGATGAGTTGAAGGACTTTGGGATGTGTTTTTCTGAAGAAGCTGTGAGAATGTTTTTCCTGTGCTGAGTTACAGTCTGGGGCGAGATAAGGAGACGGCCATGAAGACCCAACATTCCGGCCTAATTGGAGAAGAAAAACAACACCTGGACTGTCTCATGGGAAAGTGGGGTGGAGAAAGGTGTTACAGCCCCTAAATTCTAATTGGTTAACAACTGAATGGACAATGAAGAAGGGAGGAGATTGGGAAAGCAGAAAATGGGGATTGTGCTATGTGAAAAGTTATTTTTAGGTTCCTTTTTACCTTTTTCCTTATGTTAGGATGAGGGATTAAGTTTGATGATGAATTTGAACTGCTATTACCAATCACTATTGTTTTGAATTGTTTTTAACTGTTTTAGATTACAATGTTTAATGGAACCCGCCCGGAGTAGACTCTGTCTAAAAGGGTGGGATAGAAATCTAATAAATAAATAAATAAATAAATTACTAAGAATGTAGTGAGCAGGAGAAAGGAGGAGGAGGGCTTACCCTCCATAGCCTACCCTAAAGAAAGCTTTTTAGATGTTTTTATTTAGTTGGGAAATGGTTATTTTATTTAACTGCAATAATCTTTGAATATGTACTGGAATGCTATGCTTAAGCAACAAACTGAATTTCTATGAAACTTTATTTTTTCAATAAAAAATTTAATCTTAAAACTTGTTGAGGAACTGGTCTCTTGAACAGCAAATGGTAAGCCTAAATCCAGAAGGTGGAAAGGCCACAAATTGCTACTAGACAGAGTCCTACCTCACCGAGCTGTTGTGCTTTCTAAGGAATCACAAAGTCCTGGTGTCTGTACTTGTAAAGTACAAAGTAACATGCTAAGTGAGCACAAAGTGTTCTTTTTAGGTCAGACTTGCTGGAAGGGATTTATGCTACACTCTGCTGGAGCTTGAAGGACTCAGCCCAGCACAAATAGAGGTAGATAAAGGCCTGAAGGCTCTCTGCCCACTGCCCACTGGATCCTTTAGAGGACCGTGTGCATGACATATCTGACCACATAATGCATCTTTTCGGGCAACACACCCCGAAGGCTCCAAGGTCCTCAATGACCTGCAGTATCAATGACTTGCCTGACCTTCGGGCCAAGTTGTTGCCGTCCAAATGGATCACCAATATATCAGGGGTAACATACAGTGTACCCTGGGACACCAGTTCAAGAAACTGATCCCAGAGCATGCCTCTCCGTCCCCTCCATTCCAATGCCACTGTGGCCCCAAGGCCCAAGTTCAGACTCCAGCTGGTCTGCCTGGCGCATTTGGCCACCCAAAATATGAAACTATGTCCACAAAATGGGACTCGAATCCGGGACAACGGTCTCTCTGGCTCTGCAATGATAAAAAACACATGAAAAACATGGCAGCACCTAACACTGCGGCAACGGTCGCACATATGTAAGGAATCTATGAGATTACCACCTCCTTACTTTCTTAATATCCTCTGGTCCATAACCAAGAGTGGCTGCTGTGGATGCAGCACCAATTCGAAACAAATGTGATCCAAAATGCCACCCTTGTATCCCTGCCTTGCACAAGGCTTGGGATGTAATTTTCCAAAATTTGTATTTGGTAAGGGGTGAGACTCATCTCTGTATCGCAGAAAACTTTCTTTACCGTCTCCCCTAATCCTCACATATTCCTGCATGGCCTTTACTGGGCAAATTTCTTCTATTGAACAGCGACCTAAAACAATCACCTGACCTTTTCCCCATTGATCCGTTTTTGATTTTCTAAGGTGAATGATCAACTGGTCCTCTAACAAGACCGCATCCTTCCTCTGCAAAGAGGATAGGGATGTGTCTCCTCTGACGGCTGCCGCCAAGTCACTTATATGCAGGGCCCCAAAAAATGCTATAAGAGACACGGATTTGAAAAGGCAGGCTTCAAATTGATCCCTACAACCATTTCCCACGTGCATCCTAACTTCACTAGAATGACTGGTGATATGGGTGTGCGAATATGGCTCTATTAGCCTCAGCCCTCCAAGATTCCATACCTCGGGTGGTAGGACATCTGGATGAGCCCATGCCCCCAGTGCCAAAACCCTGAACCGGTCCATCTGTTGGTGGGACAGGACATCAGCTATTGAATTGTCAACACCTGGCACATGACACGCCTGAAAAACTATGTTGAACTGCAAACAGCGCAGTGTAAATTCTCTAACCAGTACTATGACAATTTGCAACCTAGATGTTAGTGAGTTAACCACATGCACCACAGCCTGATTGTCACACCAAAATGTGACTGCTGAGTTAGCCCAATCATCTGCCCACAGCCATAATGCCCCAACTATTGGAAAAAGCTCCAGAAATGTGAGGTCCCTTGTAACTCCGGAAGTTTGCCATTCATCTGGCCACTTTCCTGTGCACCATTTCCCCCTGTAATACATGCCATAACCCATTGATCCAGCTGCATCAGTTTGCACCTGTAATTCTGAGCCCAGCCTTCCGTACTCCCTCCAGAATGAAATTCCATTGAATTCCTCAAGGAAATATATCCATACTCTAAGGTCCTCCTTCATCCCTATTGTAAGCCTTCTCCTGTGATGCTGCTTTGTGAGGCCTTTCATGGCATCGCAAAAACACTGCAAAAAGGGCCTGCCTGGCGCCACCACTTTGCAAGCAAAGTTCAGGTGCCCCACCAACTCCTGCAATTGTTTTAAGGTAACTTTTTTCTGTGTTAGCATGTTGCACAGTCTAATTCTTAGGTCTTCCAATTTCGTTTCTGGGAGGCAACTGGATTTCTTGATGGTATCCAGTTCGATCCCCAGGAAAGTTAATACGCAACAATGTCACTCAGTCTTTTCTTCTGCTAACGAGACCCCGAGTTCCCATGTTAGTCCCTGGAAGGCAGTTACGAGGCGCTTACATTGGGACGTACCATTTACTCCACAAAAAAGATAATCATCAAAATAATGCACTACCCATACACAAGGCACACGGTGCTTCCGCATCCATTCCAAAAAAGTACTAAACTGCTCAAAAGCTGAACAAGACACTGAACACTCCATAGATAATGACCTGTCCATATAAAAACCATCCTCAAACACAAAACCCAATAGGTCAAAATCCTCAGGATGAATGGGGAGAAGCCAGAAGGCTGATTTGATGTCACACTTCCCCAGCTCCGCCCCCATCCCACAACTTTGCACCATGCGCACTGCAGCATCAAAAGATGTATATCGCACAGTGCACAGTTCCTGAGGGATCCTATCATTAACTGAATCCCCTGCTGGGAGTGACAGATGGTGAATCAAATGGAATTCACCTGGCGTCTTCTTTGGTACGACCCCCAAAGGAGATACCCTAAGGTGTGCAACTGGTGGGGCCTGGAAGGGACCTAACACCCTTCCCTCTCCCACCTCTTTCGGTATCTTTTCCTTAACTATTTTCTCCCGTCCTTTAACAGATTTTAAATTGTCTGACCACATGGCTACTGTATCTCCTTTGGCTGGGATATGAAAACCCTCATGAAAACCATCTAACAAAAAATTTGCTGCAGTTTTATCAGGGTAATTTTTAACCACCTTTCCAATATTAACACCCTAATTGGACTGGATCCCTTTCTGAACATTGGTGGAGCCAGGAGGCAGCTTGCACCCTCGCCCTGGCTCCCTCCCTCCTGCTCCACCTGGCCTACCTCTGGAACACGTTACTGATGCATGTGGCCCCATTTAAATGAAGCATTGATGCCTGAATCTACACGGCTTTCTACTACATGACCCCAAGCATTGAATTCCCAGCAGACCAGGCGGGGTTGAACCACCTGGCCCACTACTACACGGGACACGTTTGCTTGTGCTCTCTGAACTAAATGACCACTATCCAACCTATCTCCCAAAATTGGGTGGGATGGCATCATTAAACACAGCCAAAGCGCATCATGCAGCACATCCCAGTGCAACCAGGGTGTACCACCGCGTGCATATGGAACCCCTCATCATAAAGAAGCCACGTATGCCCCAGGAAATCTACATAAGTTCTGTATATCAGGTCCATGCATTGAATTAAGGAGAGGGCTCTCTCTGGGTGGGCCCGTATCACTGTTCCCGCATAAATAAAAAACCCTGGTAACCAATTTGCCCAACATCTGTCTGGCTTGCACCACCTCACTTTCTCTCTATCCCTCTCCTCCTCCTTGTCTTTCTTTTTCTCTTCCACTTTCCTGTTCAGCAGCTCAAATACATCAATGTATTTGCCTTTTCACATTTTTTCCACCGTGGCTGGCAAAAGGTGGTCCCCCAGTGGTAGAGACTGGTCACCATCTGGCAGGGCACACCTAGCTACTGAGTTATACCCAGTGTCCACAACTGTTGTCTGTGCAGGCACCTGTCCTACTCCCCTGCTCACATTGGCCTGATCTACCACCCCATGGCCTGGAGCTAAGTTCGCTAAGGCCCCTGCTACTGCTGGTGCCCCCACCTGTGTCGCCTGCTGAGGCGAGGCCGTAAGGACCGGCACTGCCTGGCTCCTGGTGCCCCACGGCCAAGCACTCGCAATTTGTGTAGTGCCCAGTGTGGTGATCCCCTCACCTGGCATTGACCCACCTGGCTTTGCTGCTGGTAGGCTGGCCTGGCAAGCCTCCCTTTGCTCTGTCAGGCTAATGCTGGTTCCTTCAGCCACATTTTGCTGCTCCATCGGTGACTCCTCTGTAGTAGGTATCTCTGCTGCTTCCATGCTTGCCTGGGTCTGCGTGCTAGCTGATGCCAGCAGAGTCCGTCCTGAATGCTGAGTAGCCACTGGAGATTTTCTTCACTGCATAATTGGAGTAGTTGCCACAATAGATGCCCCAAAAGGGCTGGTCATTTCTCCTTCTAAAACAGCAATATGAGACAACATAATGTTACCCATCCTCTTGAATTCTGCTAACTTCTGTGCTTTGGACTCCCTGTGCTACCTCCTAACTGCTGTAAAACCTTCATCCCCTCTCACTTGCGCCATTTCCCTTTCCAGGATGCTAAGCTTTTCCCACATGGACCTATAATCTGGCCAATCCTCTTCATCAGATGAAGAAAGCACTGAAGGGGAGCGTGGGGTAGCCTTGCACTTAACCGGTTGCTTCCCCTTTTTTCCTCCTTGCCCTTTTTTATGGGCCATATTGCTTATCCTATTCAGGCACTGGGCTGTCTCCCAATCTCAAGTAAAAAATGCTCTCCGTGGGTCTTAATACCCAAATAGGGAAAGGGAACCTGTACTCAGCACCCTAACTGGGTAGCAGGCTATGGCCAAGGTCTAATGGTGTTGTTATTAATATATCCCAAATACCAATTAGCTTTAACAATTTATTTTTATTATTTATTTACTTATATTCATTTATTCTTATTCTTATTATTTAATTAACCAAATTCCTTGGCCTCTCCTTTCCTTTTTTAAATTTATTTTATTAATTTTATATTATTTATGTGTCTCACCCTTTTGCTTTTCTTCAAACTAAAGCCCTACTGAAGGGGTAGACCTCCCTCTTCCCCAACCACTTGGGGGGAGGGTTGCACTTTTTTCCTCTTCTTTTCTTAAATTTATTTGCTAATTTATTTATTTATTTTTTAATTAATTTATTTCTTTTTTAAAAATCAACAAGACGGAGCCTGCAAAGGCTCTCTACCACCCCAATGCCTTTTCCCCCCAACCTGGGAAAATCTTTTTTTTTTCTTTTTTTTTAAGCTGGGGCTTGGGCTCACTTTCCCAAAGCTTGCCCCCCCCCCGCTTAACTTGATTTTAAGAACAGAGCCTGCAAAGGCTCTCCGTCACCCCAGGGCCTTTCCCCTAACCAGAGGGGCTGTGCCAATGCACAGCCCCAAGATCCAAGAGCTTTGAGTGCTGCACAATCCTTGGCTGCAAAAACGAAAGCACTTGGATCTGCAGCACTGTCTTACCTCCTCGACACCGACCTGGTCAGGAAGGGCGATGCAGGGCTGGGCAGCCTTCTTAAAGGCTTCCGCGTGCCCAGCCTGCTCGCCCGATATGATGCAGGTACCCTGCGTCTTCTCTTTCCGAGTGGGCGGGCAAAGGAGCCACGCCCCCGGCAGCTCTGTGCCTTGTGGAGTGGCCCTTCTGTTGTACTGGTAGTCAGAGGTGAACATGGGCTTAATTTGCTAGTGTGCATGTTGTTAATGACAAATATGCTAATATAAAGGCATATTTTCTTTCTGTGTTATTTGAAATATGAAAAGCCTCTTTTTGGATGCCGCTATAGCTCAGGGCTTTCTCCTCTTTGCCAGATTTCTATTGCTAAATGAGAAATACACCAACATCCATGGAATGGAGGGGGGGAAAGGATTTAAATTGGTGGCATGGGACTTAATAAATAAACAAATCACAGCTCTGGGGTGCTCCGAGGCCCATATTCTTTAGTTTTTAAAATTTATTTTCCATCTTAGCTTAGACTTCCTGTGGTGAATTTTTTAAAATGGGGGCTGGAAAGCATGTCCCTGGAAATGATATGCGTAGCCATGTTCATAGCAATTGCATATGAAGAAAAAGTTGGTTGATCCCATTTCCCACACAAGGTCACTTGAAACGATACCATGTGATGACATGTCACTCTCAGAGACATAATGGACCTATTTGGAAACGGTGTGGTGGGACTTATGCTTCCTAACTCTTCAGCCTGAGTTTTACCTTGATTCCCACCATTCTGCTTCAGGAATGACCCAACCATAGAACTGAGGATGCAATGAATATGTGCAAATTTTTCTCATCCTCAATGAGAAATATCTCAACAGCTCACAATGTTATGCTAAAAAAATTCTCAGCTGCTGTGAGATGTTTCACCCACCCACAGGAGCTAATAAAAGATCAGTATTTTCCAAACTAGAAGCAGCATTAGCAAATAAGTTGTATTTTGTGCAAAAATCTTATATTTGGTGGGAAATCCTAGTATTTTGTTGCTAGTATTTATACAGTAAAGAAAGCAATATACACAAGTCTGTAATTTCAAGCAAGTATAAGTAAATATTTTTTTTAATTATTCTTTTTCCTATAAATGTCTCAGAGTAAGTTACTGAGACTTTAAGTGCCACTTAATGAGAAAGGGTTAGACTCTGGGAAACATGAAGCCACTCTCCTTTGTGGTTGTACTTCTACTTTGTAACAAATAGATAATTTTACCAAAAATGCAAAACTCTTCAACATATTTTACCCCAAATACAAGGTTTTTGTGCAAAAAATAGCAAGCTCTTTTTCAGAAAACACTATGTATCTCTGGGAAATATTTTCAGAACAACACAAAAACAGCCAGAATTGAAAATAAGGACAAAAACCTTATTAATTTCCTACAGAAAAAGAAACCTTTGAAGTACTTCATCCTCACCTGAAAGGAAAATATTTACATCCTTACAAGCCCTCTTCCTTTATGGTTATGACCTTGATCCCTTACTCTCTATGTGGGACACAATGCCCTTGGAGCCAAGCTGAAGGAGAAGATACGGATAGCATATCTTACTGTTTTGTTTTGCTTCTTCCCATGTTTACTTACAAAAATGCATGTTTTTGTCATTTTATTTTAAACAACAAATGAAGAAATAGGTGAATTTTGGCAGGTAGTTATATATAAACAAATCAAAATTCTCCGCCATCCCTAGGTACAAGTAGTATCTATCTATCTATCTATCTATCTATCTATCTATCTATCTATCTATCTATCTATCTATCTATCTATCTATCTATCTATCTATCTATCTATCTATCTATCTATCTATCTATCTATCTGTTGATACACTGCTCCATTACTGAAAAGCGTAATCCTGGGTGGTGTACAGCAAAATAAAATGAAATAAACCATAAACAAAAATGACATAAAATCATAAAATGAAATGAATCAAATAGAATTAATTAAATAACTTATGCAAAAGCAAGAACTCTTCCAGAGGCCTTTAGCTGAAATTATGAATGTGTTAGGCTCACAGTTTAGTAGAAAACATAAGAGCGGGCAGCACAAAAATCTTAGTGGAGGCAAAATGCACTTCTACTTGAGATTTAGCTGTATCTACATTTCAGATGTGTAGCAGCCAACCTGACAGCTGATCTCCGATTCTAGTCGTATTGTTAGTATCATGAACAGCACAGAAAAGACACAGCAGGATTTTTCAGACAGCAGGTTGAGCCTGGAGTGCTGACAATTGGAAAAACACTGTTTTGACTTGTAAAGCAAGTATATTTTGCACAGAATCACTGGGGGAGAATAAATATTGGAATGCAATCATAAGAGAAGGCAACGAATCATTATTTCCATTCTGTGATTAGGCTACTAGCCAGGAACACAGCAGCTGCCAGTTTAATTGTCCACATACTCACAGCATCTTATATGTCCTTCAACAAAACTTATTCAGAGAACCACTGATTTGGTTTTTAGGCCATCTAACTTCAATGGGAGTATGTCAAAAAGATACTGTAGATCCCTAGAACAACTGTAGCTCTATTCAGTCATGCTTTAAAGCATGTGGAGCCTTCGTGTGTAAAGAGGAGTGCATTGGTTTCATCCCCTCCCCCATCATCTCTTCAGTCACGGAAATGCAATTGTGCAAAGAGTAGAGAGGCTGCTGTACTAATACAGCCTCTTCACGTGAGCCATAATCCAATAAATATAAGATCATCTTATGCTGTCAAGTCAATTCTGACTTATGGCAACCCTTTCCAGGGTTTTCTAAGTAGTGAGTACTCAGAAGTGGTTTACCATTCCCTTCTTCTAGAGGTCTCCTGGGACTGTGCAGTTTGCCCAAGGCCACACAGGCCAACTCGACTCACAGGAGGCACAGTGGGAAATCAAACTCCCAACCTTTGGTTCTGCAGCCAGATTCCTAATTCACTAAGCTATCCAGCCAGCTTATAAAATAAATTAAGTTAGATCAAATCAGATCATTTTTCTGGCTCATGTGGTGAAGCTTATCAGGCACAACAATTCCCTGTCTCTAGAGAGTTATGTTTCCATGATTAAAGAGATAATAGAGGGGAGCTCCCCTCAATATCTGAGGTTCTATATGCTTTAAACATAACTGAACAGGACTGCTGTCTCAGATGACAACCTATATGCATCCCAAAACCTTAAATACTAATACTAGTACCCTTAAATACTACTTAGCTATTATTTTTTCTGCCATCAGCTAGAACTGGAATTAAATGGAGGGGCTGTATAATATGTTATGGTTTGCTTTTCCCGAAGAAAAGTGACCTCTGTTGTATCCATGGAGGCTGTACCTATGAACTAGAATATGGAAAAATCTGGATTCTGTTTCTATGCAGAACCTCCACAGTTACAAAAGGGTATTTGCTTCACATGAGAAAAGCAAAATGGAGGGAGTGAGGCTAACATATTTCTCTCCTCACATGGAGAGTTCATGTGCCTTATTAAAAAGCATGAGTGTGACTTATACTTGGTGTCTTACAGCAGTGCTTTGGAAAACAAAGCTTATTGACAACTTCTTAGAAGTTTACTGATTTCAAATTAAGGCCATTTTATTTCTTCCTGTTTATCCTGGCCAGTAAATTAGTGATGAACAGCCTGTTAATTAAAACTTGAATAGCCTTCGTAAATTGATCTGGTGCCTCTATCTGTCTAGCTTTAATAACTGATTTCCTTTCATTTTTTTCATGTTCATCTTTACAGTTAAGTAGATAACACAGTGACTTAAAAATCCGATATTTCATTACCTCTTTCCATTTATCTTCTCTTTGGGTCTTGTGTTTTTCCAGCTTACTCTTGTTATTTTAGATAATTGTTTCTAATGTCATGTATTATTTTTGTATTGAAAAGTTTTCTGCTGAATGATTATCCTAGAAAATCAATGTATTATGAATAGAGTACTCCACATTTCTCAAGGACTTTAAACTATTCACCTCAATAATGATTCTACATCATAATTAAAAATAATAAATAAATGGTTCTAGAAAATGTTATAGTTGTATAGAGAAATAACTCAATGGGAGGAGGGAAGATACCACTTACACCTGCTTTATTGAGCAGAAGAAGTAAAATACACATTCTTTTTGGATACATCTGAATAAGCTGCTCCATAGCAAAATAATTTATTCTGAGAGGACCCTTCAAAATTATTTTATTCTGTGAAAAAAAATACTATTAAAAATGAAAGCAAACATTGTAATGTATCTGTGATTCATTGATTTCCAAAATGATTAGAATGCATGAATCTATACGTTGTTCTCTGGGCTCTGTTATGCTATTACTATTCACTTCACAGAACAAGTTTGACTTTATTATTTGTAATTGCCCATTATTAACTGGCAATCCATTTGCTACATCTAATGACATTCAGAGATCAATTTTACTGATTTATATGCCAGTAAATTCACTGCTAGCCAAAATCTGAGCACCAATATTTAGACAATATACAGGGTTATGTAATCTCTGTATTGTAATTTTCTAAGTGTTTTAGTCTTCAACAGAGGAGTCCAATCTTTTTTTCTTCTATCTTTCCTTCTTCGTATCAGAGGGTGTATAATCCAAAACCATGGACATACATGAAATACAGGGAAAAACAAAACAAAGCCAAAATGCCAAGACAATTTGACCATTCTTGACCAAAAGTAGGCCACTTAAACAGTGCTGTTTTACTCATCTGCAAGTTTACACTGCAATACTTCTGGAAGCAAAGGGTTAGCTGGCTGCACGCCGTTGCCCTGGGAAAGCCCAAGTGTACTTGCAATGCTTTCCCACTCTTTCTATGCCCCTCGCCTCCACAGCAGTCCAATAGTACTGTGCCAAAATTGTCTTCTAACTTACCAAAAGTTTTCTTCTGTTATGAAAGTGGCTTCCACTACCTCAGTCTCAGGTGCTTTAGAATTTTGTTTTGTAGTGTTTTTGAGTAATGTTGTACACATTGGATTAAGGACAGACGTGCATTTTTTTCCACGTTGGTTATGGTTTCTTACCCATTTTTTTACCTCTACACTGAACAATTTATTGCTTCCCTGTCATCTGTCTGTCTGTCTGTCTGTCTGTCTGTCTGTCTGTCTGTCTATCTATCTATCTATCTATCTATCTATCTATCTATCTATCTATCTATCTATCTATCTATCTATCTATCTGGCTGGCTCCTTCCTTCCTTCCTTCCTTCCTTCCTTCCTTCCTTCCTTCCTTCCTTCCTTCCTTCCTTCGAAAAATCTGTATGGGAAAATTGCATACAGACAATTCATGACATCTTTCCTGGTCCTTAATTGAATTGCAGGAAATCCAGAAGGCTGCAGGAAGCTGGGGAGATTTTTGTATAGTGAAAAGATGGACTCAATCCTGTGTTGTTGTTACATGCCATCAAGTTGCTTCCAACTCATGGCAACCCTATGAAATAGTGACCTCCAAAAGGACTTCCATTAATAGCCCCTCTCAGATCTTCCAATAGAAAGGTCTTGGCTTCCTTTATTGGGTTAACCCATCTCTTGGTTTGTCTTTCTCATTTCCTGTTCTTTTTAACCTTTCCTAGCATTATTGTTTTATCCAATGAATCTTGTCTCTTTGTGATATGCCCAAATTACAATGGCCTCAGTGAGCCATTTTTGCAAGTTCAGGCTTCCACTTATTTGTCTTCCTGGCAGTCCATGGTAGACATAAAGCTCTCCTCCAATACCACATTTCAAATTAATATTTTTCCCTGTTGTCTTCTTTCAGTGTCCAGCTTTCACATCTGTACATTTCATACCTTGAAAACTCTATGAGGAGACAAACCTCTCTATTCTTCTGGTAACTCAAGTCAGCATAAAACCCCTTCTTCTTTGGGGAAAAAAATCAGAAGGAATTTATTTTCCTTAACATTGAATGAGGACATAGTTAACAACAGCAAACAAACAAAAACCACAAATCATTTTTGGTTAGGCATTAATATTTACAAAAACGTATGCAATTGTTTCAGTGGGACTGGATGTTCCATGAAATCAGTATGGCAAACACAATGAACTTTACAAAGACTGGAGGTTTTAAATCAGGTAACGAAGGCAACAGTAACAGATACTGTGTAAATATATACACCTGAGGTTCATACAGTGATGAAGTAGAGTAGGTGTTGCTTACTGAAAAGTCCTACAAAGTTTCTTCAAACCACAAAGCAGAATGTTTCTGTCTCTCAGAACCTTATTTTGAAAAATATCTGAGGCACAAAGGTATGTCACTCCAAAGGGGGGAAAATATGTAAAGCTATAAAATAAAATACAAAGGTAGGCACAAATACACAATACTACTACAAGGAATTTGCCCTTCCCTGTACACACATGTTGATATGCCATCACCTTAATCAAGGTGATAAGGGTCAAGTTCTTGCTTCAAGCAAATTGTACAGTGCTATATAAATTATTGGTTCTGTGGTAGGACATAGAGTCATGGACTTTGAAACAGGTTATTAGACAAATGGTAAGAATCTATTTCAGGATGGTAGGAATTTCTTGGATTAAGGGGTTGACCATTGAAGAGGTACTATGAGTATTGAATAAAGACCAATAAATCATAAAACACATAAAAGGCATCAAGCTGTAGTACAGCTAGTCAAGTGAAGAGACAAAAGATATAGATCATTATAGATGATCTCTCAAGATAAAATAGGTGGGAAAAACAGTGCAGGAAGGAGGACTTACTGGCTGAACAATCTAGGTGACTGGTTTGGATGTAACACTACATCACTCCTTAGACTTGTCACAACCATAGTTAGAATAGCTGGGATATATCTGTAAAGATTCTCAGTCATCCAAGTGAGGTAATCTGGAAGCTGAGTCATGGCAACTGGACTTCTTTTCTTGTTAGGTTGAAACATTTCACTACTTATCCAAGTAGTGAAGAAGCTACTTGGATGAGTAGTGAAGTGTTTCAGCCTAACAAGAAAGAAGTCCAGTTGCAATGACTCAACTTCCAAATAGGTGGAATGTTTCATTGACAACCTTCAACCTCCAGTGAGAGAAAAAAATAGAAGAAGAACTGCTGGATAGCTCAGTAGTTTGGGTCTCTGGCTGCAGAGGTTGGGAGTTAAATTCCTCACTCTCTCTCCTTGACAAGGGCCAGACTCAATGATTCATAGGGTCCCTTCCAGCTCTGCAGTTCTGTGATTATAATAATGATAATTATAAAGAAAAGAATAATATTTTAGTGCCCTGTGCGTGATTACGGAACAACGGAAGGCTAATTGACTTAGAAAGAGAACAAAGGAGTTGACAGCGAAAGTCCGAGCCAGCGGAGCCAACTGGCAACGCCCTGAGGGCTCTTTTTATTGACTTAGCATGATTACACAATATGTTATGAGAGAAACAGATAGGATACTAGTTACCTAATCATAACTAGGATTGGCTAAAATAACCCTTTGATCTTATGCTCTACCTCTAAACGAAAGGGCAGAAGAAGGGGCCTCCCTGCCTGCTGGCAGCTGCCGCATCCTGCCAGGAGTGTTTGCATGTCACTGGAACAGAATGCAGCTACAACCTTTAAGCAGAAGTTTCCCACAGTGCCCTATATTTAATTTTTATTATTATTATTATACAGCATAGTTAGTAAAAGATGGTAAATCTTTGGTAAAAGAAAATACATCCAAAAAACGGCATTTAAAAAAAATATTCTGATGTGGTAAAATATCTACATAAATAAAAAGGGCACTTCATTTACAGTTCGTTTTCTTTATAGGAATACTCTTTTATGAGGAATACTTATATCTGTAACTTTTGCTGATCATTTCCTGTACAGACTTTAAAAGATTAGTTTTACGTTACTCGGTGAACCTGTGTGGAATTTTATCTAGTCACTACAGTGAATTCCATCTTTTTCTTAGAGAACAGCTGCAGATTCAGATACGAAAAGGTGTCACTGGTACTTCAAGTCTGGTTGATTATCTGTGTTGCAGAGCTCTTAGCATAATTGAGTTACTCTATTACTGCAGTGCTTGAGAACCTGTCAACATATCCATAAACCCTTCTTCCCAGGGTCTTATACAGCAAATGAAAAAGCAGTTTCCAATAGCAAATACAATACAAATGGTGAAGTGATAAAGAAACAATTTTGAGGAATGGAGTACTGTTGTGATGGATCCATTCCTAAATCATAACCAATAGCTCAGAAGATCCTGAATGAGGTTCTTCTCTTCAGGTTTATGGCCATATAAAGGATACTTCAGGACAACACTGGAGAAGATGTGGCCACCCAGAGTCCAGATATTATGAACAGCAACTCCCATCATCACTTACCATTGCCCAGGCTGGCTGGGGCTGATGGACATGACAGTTCATGTTTCCCACCTTCACTTTAAAAGCACCAGAAAATACAGTAATTTTTAAAAACCATTCACAGTTTGAAAATGCATAAATTTCTTTGCACTTTAAGTTGTTCAAAATTTTACATGTTTTTTTTTCCTGGATGTTGGGGGAAAATCCCTGCTGAGAGCCCAATTTGTCAGTTTTTCTGGTTCATGATTTGGCTCATCCCCATCTCTAATCGCAAGAACATTAGGCAAATTTGAGTCAATGGAACATACAGCGCAGTTGACTCCTCAGATCTCAATTAATTCAATGGGGTTAATCTAGTGTGATTTACTACATAGCAGGTTTTCAGCCATTGTTTTAATGCAACTAACACTTTAACACAAATAATGCAACATCCACAAAGCAACACAATTTTGCAAATAGCACAACACTCCCTTATCACACAGACTCTAAAGCATTGGTTCCCAAGTTTGGGTCCCCAGATGTTCTTGGACTAATACTCCCAGAAGCCTTCACCACCAGCTGTGCTAGCCAGGATTTCTGGGAGTTGTAACCAAAGAACATCTGGGAACTGAAGGTTGGGAACCACTGCTCTAAAAGATTATAAAACTCAGAAGGGTGCTTCTGTCTCCTTTTGCAATCAACCCTTGTTCTGTGCTTGCTGTATGTTTGTGTTTTTTGCTTCTCAAAGGGAAAGACACTAATTCAGAGTTCCTTTTCCTTTCAGGCTGAAATTCATCTTATATATTCATTTATCCAGAAGTGTACCCATATTGAAACCAATCAGACTGCATTGTTAATTGGCTTTTTAGAAGTAACGTCTGTCATGGAGTTGCAGCAGTGTGGGATATGTAGTCTGAGAAATGTAAGATGGAGTCAGACAGGTTCTGTGTGAAGATGATTTGAGAGACATTGGAATGTGTTTTTCTAAGTGCTATGAGAGTGTTTTTCTGAAAACTGGTACAGCGTGGTTCGTGATAAAGCTGACGGTCGGACAAAGAGGCCCGTGAAAGACTCAACATTCCTTCCTAATTGGAGAAGAGATAAAACACCTGCATCTTCATGAGAATTATGGGTAGAACGGACAGTTACGCCTCTTTTTTTCTTTTTTTTAATAATCTTTTTATTATTGAAACAAACTACAACAAAATACAAAATAAGAAGAAGAAGAAGAAATCACCCAAAATAAACCCACCCCTCCCCCCTTCAGAGGACAAAGATTCCAACCTCCTTTGGATCCCAGATTCCCCAGGTTTCCGGTGAGCCTTGAAAAAAGTAATAGACATAACACATTTTGCCCTAAACTTTTGTCTTTTCCTGAGCCCAAACATATATTAAGTTCCAACTTTGTTTTACAATGTCTTGGTTGTTCTCGTAGTGCTTCTGAAAGTGCATCTAATTCTGCGATATCCAATAGTTTCTTTAGGAACTCCTCCATCGTAGGTATTTCTTCACTTTTCCATTTTTGGGTCCAGAGTAACCTAGCAGCTACAAGTATATACATTAGACAGTATTTGATTTTCTTATCAGTGATTTCCGACATAATATTTAATAGTGCTATTTCAGGTTTAAAATTTAATTTCTGTTGAATGATTTCTTTTATTATTTCCCACACCTGTGTCCAATATCTCTTGAGTTGATTGGTTTATGGTCAAGAAAAAGGAGGTCCGAGTAATGTAGAAAATGGACGATGGGTTATGTGGGAGAGGTTCGATTCCATGATGATGGAGAGAGGGGGAACTTGATGGTTTGAGTATTGGCTTGAAGGAGAAAGAATGTAAGTAAAGAGAAAGAAGGAGGTGGGGCTAGCCCATCTTAGCCCAGCTTAGTAGTGTTTATTATTTTAATGGGGATTAGTTATTTTATTTAACTGTAATGATCTTTGAATATGTTCTTTATGCTAAAGCTTGAGCAATATAAACTGATTCTATGAAACTCTATTTTTCTAATAAAAATTAATTATAAAAATTCTTACAAAGGACTGGTCTCTTGAACAGTAGGGCCTGGCTAAATCCAGGAGGTGGAGAGGGCCACAAACTAGCTATCATTAAGAGTCCTACCTAACTGAGCTGTTGTGAATTCTAAGGAATCACAAAGCCCATGTGTCTGTACTTGCAAAGTACTGGGTAAAAGTAAAGTGTTCTTTTAAGGTCAGAGTTGTTCAAGGGGCTTACGCTATGCACTGCTGAGGTCTTGGGACTTGCCTCAGCGCAAAAGTGGTAGGTAAGTGACCTGACGAACTTTCTGACCGAATGCTAAGCCCTCCTTAGGGAGGCTTGGGTATCACAACGTCATGTGAAATCCAAGAGGCCTTCTGCACATATTCAGGGACCATTGGGGCTCAAGTCCAAATTGAGCCCCAGAAGCCTTTCTTCAAATGAAAGGTAAATAAAGAGAAATATATATTGGAGAAGCATTCTTGAATAGCTGTAAATATACAGAATCGCCATTCTGAATAACAAGTAGTGCAATAAAGTGAACTTTTTCTATATTACTGGAGTAGTCCCATTGAGCCAATGGATCAACTCTTATCAGGACTACTATGAGGATTTTGGTGTTGAAAAGATGTCTTTTTTCCTGTTTATTTGCTCTTCATTTTCCCCACTAGTCTGCTGTACCACCTGATACCGGGTAAAAATCAAACTGCATTTTAGAACTGACATGGTGAAGAAAAGACACAGGCCTCAGGAAGACCTAACCCTGAAACATTCACACCTAGCCCAAAAGTATTTATGACCAATATAGAATAACAATGTAACTCTTCTCCTTCGCTCAACCACCTTTTGATGTAACAGATGGCCCGCCATTGGAATGCCTGTAAGAGGAAGCTAGCAATGATTGTTGTAACATTCACAAGTGATTCACAGTATGAGAGATGAAGATTTAAGGCCATCAGGGCCCAGGAAGAAAACACATAAACATACCAATAGATAAGGGAAAATAGATACTCTTGTCCCCAGACTTTGAGGCACATCTTGGGCATAGGTCAAGGAAAGATGGGGTCACAATATGCATATTTACGTATAACCAATAGATTAGCTTAGTTGGCATAATTTACCCAATGAGGGACTGGATCCAAAGTTGGGGTACAAATGACCAATAGAATTGTAGCATTTTATTACTCTTTGTCTGTATCATTATAAAATGTATGTACTCTATATATTCAGGGTCTTCTCTGCCTTAAGGGAAGTCCCAGCTGACCTTTATGCTCTTTGCTATTCAAAATAAAATTGGACCTTTGGTTCAGCTGTTGCTCTCTTGCCTGATTCCTTGCCGGAAAACCGAAACCCAAAATCGGCCGGTAACAGACCCACCCTGCCATTTCCTTCTTGACACTCCTTAAATGATCAGAAAGGACAGTGCTATGATTTTACTTATACAGATTCACACAATGTTTTCTAGACAATACCAGATGCATTTGGAAGCCTTGTGTAAATGCCTTTGGAACTGGCCCATTTTCAGAAAGCTCTCCTGCTTCCCTTCTAAATTGAAAGCTGACTCCTTTTTTCTAATGAAAAGCAAGTCTCTGTTCTTCCACATATCAAAATGATTAGTTGACCTAGATTGCAACACAAGGAAACCACTTCGCCATCTGAATTCTTGGTATCAGCCCAATCATTCCTTCATAAATATTTCACTGGGGTTTGTGTGAGGCTGCTAAAGTTTCTGTGGGATCATGTAATTGCAGCTGTCAAGTGTAAAACACTGCCTTCACTCTGTATTTTTCAGGCAAGATGAACTCAAATGCCCCAAGCTGTGATTACCAAAACTGTGAATTAAGAGAAAATGGCTCCAATATTTTACTTAACAGGAACTGGATTGATCAAAGGAGAAGTAGAGGATTCTGAAGCTACATTTCTATTTTGTGGGCTACATTTATAACTTTGCTGCTGCTTGGCTCCAGCATACTTATTTCCATAGTTTCCAGCACACCCAGGGCCAGATATTAGGTATCAACTTAATACATAGAATGCTGCAAAATATTTTGGTTTTACTTTAATTAATTAAAGGTGTAGGGCACAATCCTTATCAGGAAAGCAGCCCATGGGTAGAAGAGGCTTACCTTTTCCGCCATCAAAATAAGTGAAACAAAAATCACCCCTGCTAAACTTGGAGTATTAATAAAAAGTTCCTGATGGTGACATTCTAGATGTTTGGAGGTGGTGGTGGGGTGAACAGACTGGAGAAAAAAGAGAGATGCTTTCCAATCCTTCATAGTGCATTGCTGTTCAGCATCTCCTCTCCCTGCCATGACTCTAATTATTTCACGTAAGAATGGAGACATACCTCTACACAGTGCATTGACTGCACCATGTAGTTTGCAATCCAGACACATTATTTGCATATCACAATGTATTTGTCACATTTATACCCTGCCTGTCTTGCAGCAAGCTCAAAGCAGTGTATGTGATTCTCTTCCTCTTCATGCCCTATGAGGTAGGATAGGCTGAAAGAACTTAATAGTGCTAACAGTAGAATGAGAATGATGTCATTTTAACGGAGGGATGTTAAACATGTGAGCCTGCTATCCCTTTCACCATAGATATCCCATTTATACGAATAACACATGGACAGGATTTATGTATTGTTACTATCTGCCTCTGGCCTTACAAACTGCATATTCAGAAAAATAATTAGACCTTGATTTTATTAGCAAAGGTAGATAGAAATTAGAACAGAACAGCACAAATCTTCCTGTGCAATGAAAATTCTTACACATTCTGGACTGTTATGATAACAATATCATAAAAAAGAAGGCTTTTGAAAGCCTCTATATTTTCAAGATGGAAAATCAGAGGACCAGATCAGAGGATTCAGCTCATCTGTAAATTGAATTGTGAACAAGAAATTCCTTTCACTGTGGCAACACTATGCTGCAGTTGTATTTGAGTCAGAAGGTTTCAGCTAGAACTCCATTTGTGTTGGTCCTGCACCTTACCAAGCCTTGATTTATTTTGTCTTTATCACATAGCATAGTCTTTTCCATTATTGGAGGAGAGGTAGCTGCTTGCTGGATGAGAGGTCTCTAGTCAAAAATGAGGATACCTTTTTTGACACAAGAGACAGTGTGATTAAACTACTCATTTAAATTAACTGCAATGTATATAATTTTATTGCATGCTAATTGAAAACACCCTATGGAAACAACTTCTGCAGTGGAAAGGCTTAATTACTTGGCAGTGAAGAGGAGCAGAGTATTAGCTGGGTATTGCTTATGAGCTGAACATTTTTATTTAAGCAAAGAGAAGACCATTGTAATAAGCATAGGTATTTAAGGAATTAATAACTTCTACATATTTTCATTAAAACACATATTTAGGGCATGATGAATTACTGTTGTGCAGTTTCCCTCAGCCACAGCTATTATAGTTATTGAATAAGGAAGAAAGTATAGCCAAAGTATAGCCAAATGACACCGGTAAAACTACTGCCCTCCCAACACCACTACTTTTGTGGAGTCTGTCAGATAAAGGGTGAAGTATCTCTGCCTCTTGTAGCATTTCTTTGCTGGTCATAGTGACAAAGGAATATTTCCTTCTCTTGCTTCTGGGTTCAAAGAATGGGTGCAGGGATCCTTCCCTTTTCTGCCATTTAGTAAACATGCCTGTGTGGAATGCCATGCAGACTTGCATACAACTCCTAATCACCTATGACTTACTGGCTAGGGTTGAAATGCAAGTCAGAATGAAACGTTATCCTTGCCCTGTTAATGAACAAATATACATGCAAACAAATAAAACAAACATCCTGCTAGGATTTGCAGGTGATGGGGGACACTCTGCCTTGGCATCCAAGAAATGGGGCAGGGGCATAGTTTTCTTGATGGACTATTTCTGGGCCATCAGAACTTTTGTCCCCAAGCA
This sequence comes from Intellagama lesueurii, assembly GCA_037013535.1. NCBI lineage: Eukaryota > Metazoa > Chordata > Lepidosauria > Squamata > Agamidae > Intellagama > Intellagama lesueurii. The sequence goes on along the minus strand of JBAJHW010000004.1, from coordinate 65,940,079 downwards.
GCAGCAACAAATTTTAATCAAGAAAATGGTCTTGTACAGTTTGCCCATGTGCCAATCACCATGCTCTACATATGCCATTCAGAAAACATATGTTGGGTTGCTTACTAGAACAATCCCATACATGAGGGACATAGAGTGAGCCTCCCCAAAGAGTAGGAAAGCATTGTGAGTACACTCAAGCATGCCCTAGGCAACAGTGTGAAGCTGGCAAATCTTTCACTTCCAGAAATGTTGTACTGAAACAGCACAGAATTCAACTATTTCATGGACTTCATACTTCAGTTCAAATCTCAAGCTCTGACTGCTTCAGGTAAAAAATGTCTGATTGTCCTGACATTTTAATTGGTTTTTGATTTTGCCTATTTTGATTTTGAGTTGTACACTGCTCTGATACGAATAAAGAAAGAACCTGACAAATGGACAGGTAAACTTATCTTCATGTCAAGCAAGTTTTACATTAAGATTTTTGCTCTCATTTCAATCACCTTTGCTAGTAAGATCTACATGCAGCTATCCTTCTCCTTGTTTTTTTTTTTTAACTCTGTCCTCTGGACAACTCCACAAGTTCATCAGCATTGGATCCTGTTGTCATTGATCTCTTTCACTAGATCTTTCTAACTGATCCTGGCATAATCCAGTGTTGTCATTACAGATGGAAAAGAAGTGGGTTGGATTTTACATTTCTTACAAAAACATCAATTTTCCTAAAACTGGCACCAGAATAAAGCATTTACGGAACTGATTTGAAGAACATACACCCAAAATGCGTGTATTTCAGAAACGGACCCAAGCACATTTTAATCAATGGATTTTAATCAGTGGGAAAATGCATAGGATATACATCAGAACATGAATGGTGGCAGAGATATGAGAAATGCAATGCAAATGAGATGCACAGATTTTCACATTTTTTGGGCCCAGGAATGTCATTATTCATCTTTTGTTTCCATCTTCCATTGAAGCTTCAGGGGTTCTGGCTTTTGCATGGATGGGACTGGAACTCCAGCTAGACTGAAGAGATCCTTCGGTTTGCCTTGTGCAAACCTGTTGGAAGTGTTCTCCCTACAAAAAAGGGGGCAAAGCTTGAAGCCAAGTTCTTTCCCCATTAAATTAATATGCTAATTTAGAGTGATGTACTTTGGTTCAAATTTAAAATGTGACCGAAGGGCTTCCAGGGCACACAAAGCAGTAATAGCAGTATTTAATGAATCACAGCATTCTTTATATCTTGTCTCCCACTAGTGCCAGACTACTGTTATGTTAAAGTAGTATTAAAGAGGAAGGGATGCTCAGAAATGTTTTCAAATTATCATCCACTTGCTACAATGTCCACAGTTACTAAGTCCTAGAACAATACAGATCATTTGGATTCCTTTCCTTGCCCTCACATCCCATTGGGATAAGTGGGAATAATCTTTTAAATCCAGAGCAAATTGTAGACAAGTTTGAACCACAGTCCTTCATTTCTTCCAAAATCCTCCAGTTTATGAATGTGGGACATTGTGCTTCTGTACCCATGATTCAAAAAGCCAGAAAATGGCCCAATATTGCTGCACAATATTGTGCCCATGTTGCCAGCAGGAAAAACGCCAGCTTTAGATATCAAAGGGCAGCCTGGATGTTGACAACTCCAATGGTAACAGCAGTCAGTGTGATGTAGAGGATGCTCTCTTGTGCTCATTACCATTCTGAAAGTGACACCATGGAAGAAAAAATCCTAGCAACTGACTCCTTTTGTTCATCAGTTAACCACATCTCACCCAAACACAAAACAATTGTAAGGGCTGCTTTTTGACAAGTGTGGAAGACATCATATAAATAATAAAATTTATATGAAGCTGCAGCGATTCTCCACTAAAAAGACACAGCTGCATTGGAGATTATACCTGTGGGATTTCTATTTGTGGAGCACTTGACACAGTCACAGAGCCCCTGTTGGAGAAGGAGTAGGCAAAGGTATGAATCTTATGAGGATGGGCGAGATGTGCGATTTGCAGGGCCGCTCCAGGACATTAAGCAAATACCACTCCCATCCATTTGAGTCAAGGCTTTTCGACCCAAGGCCACCCAAGTTATTCCAACATATGTGGTAGAAGATTCTGTAAACACTCTTCCTTCTCCCTAACAGTAAAAATAAATGATAAATAAAGGAAAAATAAATGAAAAAAAGAGGACTTTTTTAAAATACAAGGTTGGAAGCTACCTGCTTGAGGCAGTTGTCTGAGTTTGCCTAATACTAAGATCTGCTGATCTGCGACAGGCACTTGCTTACAATAAGGAGTCATAGTCCCTCCCATTCAACATATCTGTTCCTTCTCAACTATTTACAGAAAGCACATATCATTTGTAATGCTGCTGCTACTGTCTAATATGCTGATGACAGTGATGATGAAGTTTCAGTTCAGCACTGAATCAAAATCTGTTCATAAAAGGAATGGTAGTATTACTGTCTGACTAAACTTCTTGACAGAAACACATCAAAAGCCAAATGATTAAATGACCACTATGTTAAGAAAAGTTACAGAAAAGTTACAGAAAATTGAATGCAGACTTCCAAAGAATAGCAAGGAGAGACAAGTGGGCCTTCTTAAATGAACAGTGCAAAGAAATAGAGGAAAATAATAGAAAGGGAAAAACCAGAGATCTGTTCAAGAAAATTGGAGATATTAAAGGAACATTTTGTGCAAAGATGGACATGATAAAGGACAAAAATGGTAGGGACCTCACAGAAGCAGAAGACATCAAGAAGAGGTGGCAAGAATACACAGAGGAATTATACCAGAAAGATCTGGATGTCCCGGACAACCCAGATAGTGCGGTTGCTGACCTTGAGCCAGACATCATGGAGAATGAAGTCAAGTGGACCTTAGAAAGCATGGCTAACAACAAGGCCAGTGGAGGTGATGGCATTCCAGTTGAACTATTTAAAATCTTAAAAGATGATGCTGTTAAGGTGCTACGCTCAATATGCCAGCAAGTTTGGAAAACTCAGCAGTGGCCAGAGGACTGGAAAAGATCAGTCTACATCCCAATCCCAAAGAAGGGCAGTGCCAAAGAATGCTCCAACTACCGTACAATTGCACTCATTTCACATGCTAGCAAGGTTATGCTCAGAATCCTCCAAGGTAGGCTTCAGCAGTATGTGGACCGAGAACTCCCAGAAGTACAAGCTGGATTTCGACGGGGCAGAGGAACTAGAGACCAAATTGCTAACATGCGCTGGATTATGGAGAAAGCCAGAGAGTTCCAGAAAAACATCTACTTCTGCTTCATTGACTACGCAAAAGCCTTTGACTGTGTGGACCACAACAAACTATGGCAAGTCCTTAAAGAAATGGGAGTGCCTGACCACCTTATCTATCTCCTGAGAAATCTATATGTGGGACAGGAAGCAACAGTTAGAACTGGATATGGAACAACTGATTGGTTCAAAATTGGGAAAGGAGTACGACAAGGCTGTACAGTGGAGTCTCGACTTTCGCATGGCTCCACTTGGACCATAAAGAAGGCTGACCGCCAAAGAATTGATGCTTTTGAATTGTGGTGCTGGAGGAGGCTCTTGAGAGTCCCCTGGACTGCAAGGAGAACAAACCTATCCATTCTAAAGGAAATCAACCCTGAGTGCTCACTGGAAGGACAGATCCTGAAGCTGAGGCTCCAATCCTTTGGCCATCTCATGAGAAGAGAAGACTCCCTGGAAAAGACCCTGATGTTGGGAAAGTGTGAGGGCAAGAGGAGAAGGGGATGACAGAGGACGAGTTGGTTGGACAGTATCACCGAAGCTACCAACATGAATTTGACCCAACTCTGTGAGGCAGTGGAAGACAGGAGGGCCTGGTGTGCTCTGGTCCATGGGGTCACAAAGAGTCGGACACGACTTAACGACTAAACAACAACAAATGTTAAGAAAGTTAAATCAGTGCAGAAGTCAATAAGGAAACATGGTGGCCACTTTCTCCATCAGTTTTCCGTCTCTCTGAAGCAAACCAATATGTTATAGTAAAGAGCTTATGCAGATCAGGCCAAAAATTAATGTGGTAAAGCAGCCTTATAAAGGAAGAAGGAGCTATGGCAACTGGTGTTGAGATCATGGTGGTAAAAATAAAAATGAATCTAATCTGTGCCCACTAGCCAAGACATTTCAATTGCGTGGAACAGGACTGCTAGAGATTTGCATCAGCAGAATGTCAGAAGGATCATAATTGGTGCTAGAAATAGACTGTGCTTCTAGAGACAATGCATCACATGAGAAAAGGTGTTGGCATATTGCTGAATAAGACAAATGTCATTCCTTTTCAACTACCATGATTCAATGATACACTTGGTTACCCACAAGAGTGAATCTTTAGATTTCCTCTTCGCCAATATTCAAAGAGATTAAGATTTTTTTTTTTAGTTGACTAATTCCTACTGTGTGTTGCAGTTGAAGGCAGGCATATCCATACAGGGTCTTGTTTTTGTTCTTGGTTTCTGTGACCATACAGTGGTCATCAATCTTTGATATAATGCCCTCAAATTACACTCAAATGCTGGTATTCTATGTGATGTCAAACTTAGCAATACTTAATCAAGCACCCAAAATGAAGCATGGCGATGCTTTCCCATAAAATTTTATCTTCTAGAAACTTCTGAACTACCAGACTTTTTAAGCTATTTCAGAAATTTATTTAACAGCCCCGCCAGCTGATCAGGGTGAAATAGGAGTGAATATAATAGACTTCAACTTGGCATAGGCAGTACTCAGCACTCAGTGGTCCAAATAGTGGCTTCATCCAGCAACAGTAACTCTCAAGGGTGCCAGTAAAAATAATTGATGTGTATGTGTGTGTGTGTGTGGGAAAGTCCTATGGACTTTTGTCTTGGATATATAGTAAATGTCAAGAGGGAGGAAGCCAGGTGTAGCCCCTCTGGAAGCTGATTCCATAGAGTTGGGACCACTGAATAGAAGGCCCTGCCTCTAAGTTGAAAACTGTTAGGCCTCCCTTGGAGTGGCCACCCAGAGGAGCCTGGTCTGGGAAGATCTGGTGGGTTGGGCAGGTGACATTGGAGTTAGATGGTGGTGTTACAAGTAACATGGTCACAAACTATGGAGCACTTTGTATGTCAGAGTCAAAACCTTGTACCTGATCCAGGACACAACAGGTAACCAGTGGAGGTGAGCCAAAACTGGAGTGATGTATTCAAATAGTCACTAGTCTGTCTGGACCCGCTGTAATCTCCAGGTCAGGTTCAAGGGGAGCCCCACATAGAGAGCATTGCAAAAGTTGATCTGAGACATAACCAGTGCTTACACCAGTGTTAAATCTGGTTAAAGGCTGATTTGTACATGGCTACAATCTGGGAGTCTCAAGAAAGAGATGGGACCAGAAGAGCACCTAGATTACATATTTGATCCCTAAATGGGAGGGCAAAACCATTCAGTCGAGGGGCTAACCCACCCAATCTCTGAGTACCTGCAGAACAAAATCTCTTCTGCACACCCATAATGACTAGTTTAGTTCTAATTTCATCATACAGTGTATCTAAAGGTCATCCTAGAGAATGCATTCTCTAATCAAGGGTGTATTAAAATAATTTCATCAGTATCCTGTTTCTATTTTTATTTTTATTTTGAAACAAATGCATATTTTATTTAAATTTTATTTAAATTGCTTAATTTAAATTTTAATTAAATTGTTTAATTTGAATTGTTTAATTGAATTTTATCTAAATTGCTAATTTGACAAATTGTTTAATTTAATAATTTGATTAATTAGATAATTGATAATCATCTGATTTATATAATCATTTGAGTTTATATTATTGTTTAATGTTGAATCTATTTTGATAATCTAAATATTGTTTATTGTATTAATTTAGTGGATTTTGTTTTTTCTTCTTTTTCTTCTTCCTTTTGACATGGAGTGGAAGGCTTGCCCCCCCAGCGGGGGCTCTAACATCCGAGTGATTACGGGTAGAGGGAGATATGGCATTGGCACAGTGCTTACTCGTTTTAGAAGAACAGTGAACAAATGTTTGAAGGCTGTTCACTGTTCTGGCACTCTGACCAACTGCCAGCCTCGAGGTAGCCAGATCAGCTGGCCCTCCACTCTAAAACTGGTGCTGTTGAACGCCAGGTCTGTGTCCAATAAATCCCAGCTTATACAAAACCTTATTCTGGAGGAGGATGCAGACCTGGCGTGCATAACTGAGACCTGGATGGGCAGGGAAGGGGGTGTTCCTCTGACCCTTGCCTGCCTGACTGGTTATGCAGTCCAGCACCAGGGTAGACTGGAGGGGCGGTGGGGGGGGAGTAGCCATTGTTTATAGAAATACCTTGGAGGTTATTAGGCGCTCTGCGGTGGTAAAGCTGGGTCTGGAGGCCATCCACGTGTCGATTGGGGCCAGGGATGGTATTGGGATCTTGCTGGGTTACCGCGCTCCCCGCGACCCAGCCACCTCCCTACTGGAGCTGGCGGACTTTGTCTCCGCAGCACTGTTGGAGTCCCTGAGGCTTCTGGTCCTGGGTGACTTCAATATCCATGCGGAGGCAGAGATTTCCGGTCCAGCTCTTGAGTTCTTGGAAACCATGGCTTCCTTGGACATGTCCCAACATGTTAATGGCCCCACCCACGTGGGTGGTCATATGCTAGACCTGGTGTTTTCTACAGGGTGGAGCGAGTGTGGTCTGATGGTGGCTGATCTTGTTTCAGTTCCCTTGTCATGGTCAGATCACCACCTAATAAAATGTAACCTCGCAGTGGCTCTCTCCCCCCCCCCCCGCAGGGAGCAGGGTCCTATTTTAATGGTCCGCCCTCGAAGGCTACTGGATCCATTGCGATTCCAGGATGCCATGAGAGGGATTCCAGCTGATCTGTCTGGCGCTCCACTCGAGGCTCTGGTTGACGGTTGGCTTGCTGCCGCCACTAGGGCTGTAGACACGATCGCTCCTAAATGCCCTCTCCGGAGCAGAGCTCGGCCAGGGCCCTGGTTTAATCAGGAACTGCGAGCTATGAAGTGATATAGGAGACGGCTAGAGAGCAAATGGAGAAGGAAACCGACAGATTATAATAAGGAAGCTGTTAGGATCGCGACTAACCGCTACCTGGCTAAGGTGCGGGCTGCTAGACAATCACACATTGCTAACTGGATAAGCGAAGCTTCAAATCAGCAGGCGGAACTTTTCCGTATAGTTCGCGATCTATCCGGAATTGGTCTAGGTGATAGGCCTCCTACTAATATCTCACCTGACCAATTTGCAGCATTTTTTAAATCTAAAGTGGAGACCATCCGCCGGGATCTTTCTCCTTTTTTAAATACAGTGGATCGAGCAGAGATGTCCAGCTCTCCGTCCTGCCCGGTGAGATTTGAATGCTTTCAGCCTGTGACCCCAGACATGGTGGACAAAGCGCTCGATCGCTGTCGGGCCACCACCTCCTCCCTTGACCCTTGCCCGGCCTGGCTAATCAAAGCAGCCAGGCCTATAACAATGGAATGGGCCACAGAAATAATTAATGGGTCTCTCCAGGAGGGCAAGGTTCCCCTTGCTCTCAAGGAGACACTCATTAGGCCCATTAGGAAGAAACCAAATTTGGCAGCGGACGATATTGGCAATTATAGGCCCGTCACCAATGTTTCTTTCCTCAGCAAAGTGGTGGAGAGGGTGGTGGCTGATCAGCTTCAGGCTCTTCTGGATGAAACCAATGCCCTGGATCCATTCCAGTCGGGCTTCAGGCCACGTCATGGCACGGAAACGGCACTGGTCGCACTGTTGGATGACCTGTTGAGGGAGGCTGACCGGGGCAAAATGTCCTTGTTGGTCCTCCTCGATATCTCAGCCGCCTTCGATACCGTCGACCACGGTATCCTCCTGGGGAGGCTCTCTGAGCTGGGAATCGGTGGCCTGGCGCTTGCCTGGCTCCGATCCCTCTTGGAGGACCATCCCCAGAGAGTACAGCTTGGGGAGAGTGTTTCGGCCCCGTGGAGTCTCAATTCTGGTGTTCCGCAGGGGTCGATCCTCTCCCCAATGCTGTTTAACATCTCTATGAGGCCGCTGGGAGGGGTCATCAGGGGGTGTGGGGCTTCATGCCATCAGTATGCTGATGACACCCAGCTCTACATCTCCTTTTCACCTACCTCAGTGGATGCCGTTTCATCCCTTCAGCGCTGTCTGGAGGCCGTGCTGCAATGGATGCAGCTGAATGGGTTGAGGTTGAACCCGGACAAGATGGAGGTCTTGAGGGTGGGTGGCCCCTCCGTTGGTGGTTTGGGAAACTCCCTCTCTTTTGGGGGGGTGACTCTCACCGCAAAGAGTGAGGTGCGCAGCTTGGGGATACATCTGGACCCGGCGCTTACCATGGAAACCCAGGTGGCGTCCGTGGCCCGCTCCGCCTATTTCCACCTATGGCGGATTGCCCAGCTGCGACCCTATCTTGATGGTGGGGCCCTCACCACTCTTGTCCATGCGCTTGTAATCTCGAGATTAGATCACTGTAATGCACTCTACGTGGGGCTACCTTTGAGATTGTTGCGGAAGCTTCAAATGGTGCAGAATGCGGCGGCCAGACTCCTTAGTGGGGTGAGAAAATACCAACATATCTCTCCCACTCTGGCTGCCTTGCATTGGCTGCCCATTCGCTTCCGCATTGATTTCAAAGTGTTGATGATGACGTATAAAGCCCTAAACGGTTTAGGACCTCGATACCTGGCAGATCGCCTTCTCCCACCTAGTTCTACCCGAATCACCCGTCATAGCCAGGAGGGACGGCTGAGGGGCCTAACGCCGAGAGAGGCCCGGAAAGAAAGAACAAGAAACTGGGTCTTCTCTGCAGTGGCCCCTCGGCTTTGGAATAACCTTCCATCAGAGATCCGCCTGGCTCCCTCGCTGGGTGTTTTTAAGAGCCAATTAAAAACTTGGCTCTTCAGGCAGGCCTTCCCTCCTGTCAATATTTTATTTTATTTTATTATAATTTTTGTTTTTTCTCCATCTTGAGTATTATTAATATTAATATTATTGTTTTGAACTGTTTTATTTTAATTTTAATTGCTCTAGTGTTTTTATATTTAATGTTTATGGAACCCGCCCTGAGTAGACTTTGTCTAAAAGGGCGGGATAAAAATCGAATAAATAAATAAATAAATAAAATTAGTGTAGGGGGGAAATTACCGTATTTAGATGAATACATAGAATACATGCTGGTATTCTCACACAGCTTCAGTCGAGGTACAATCTTTTTTTTTTGGAAATGACCATGCAACATAGATGATTATGTTTTATATGTTAAACATTAATTTATTTCTTAGTCTGCTTTAGTAAAAGCAATAGAGCCTTCTTGTACCTTGTACTTTATTTGACATAAACTTTCATGGAATTTTCTTTATTGTCTTTATATCAAATAAAAACCTGTTAGCCTGCTACTTATTTTTATTGGCATGTTGTTGTTTTTATCACAATGTGACATGTTTTTGTCCCTCTAAATATCAAAAGAATACTGTAAATAGCATCTGAAAATAGCTGGGTGACAACATATATCTTCTTTATCATCATCGTCATCATTTTTAAAATCAAGATATTATACAGCATCTTGAGTACTAGGACAATACTTGGAGAGTATTTTCCTTTGTACTGTAAATGTGACCTTGCACAAAGTGTCAAAGTGAGCTAAAGACTACATCGGGAGTCAACAAATCATGATATATAGTGTCTCCAGCAGAGCACTTGGTATGCTGTGTCAGGGCCCACCTGGGGACAAAAATTCGAAGACTATTTTAAAAAAACAACAACACCTGATCGATTTGTCTGTCTGGTCAAGACCTATTTAGAAACCGTGTGTTTGCAAATCAGTGAAACAATAGGTTTTAATGGCTTCAGAAGAGCTCTTAAGAGTTTTCAATCGAGGAAAGCCTTGTTCTAACGCCAAACACTTGAGAAGGTTTTGTAGGAGACCTAGTAGAAACACCTTTTCAAATTGATCGAGTCTGACTAAACACACTTTCACAGCAGGGCTGTGTTGGTTACTGTCAGAATCAGCTCTAAGTGAAAAATGAATATATCATAAGGTGGCCACTGCTCCTATGCCAAAAAGGAGGACATTCTTCACAAGAAAGAAGAATATTTTTTCATTAAATTTGCATATGCTAATTTAAACTAGTATATACAAATATCATCACCATTAGACATTGAAGACATTATTATGATTTAAATGGAAATATGGTACTGCTTACTATATTACCCAAGACTGTAACTAGGTAACTGCCCTGGGACACAGCACTGAGATTAAGATGGAATATTAAATAAAATAAATCAATTAAGCATAGTGTTTAAGAAAATAAACAGAGATCACTGTAATTTTGTTGAAATATCTAGCTAGGCAACAATCAGTTATTTCTGCAGAATGGTCTGAGCAGTGCTTTTAGTATGTCTACTTGGGACTGATCTCACATCTGAAGTTGATGTGTCATGATATGCCATATCTTTGCTGCCATCCACCAGTAGTTATGTCAGTGTGTGTGGTTTGCATCTTTTCTTACACAATGATCCCTCCAAAAACCATTCTTCTTAAAACATGAGAGCAGGCTGATTAGATACATCTACCAATCAAGGCTCTACTTTCCCTACACCTCCAGGAAAACTCACTAGGAAGTAGGGTGTCCATAATACATCATGAAAAAAGAGGACATGCATCACCTAAAAGTAATACAGCTTTTCAAATGGAGACTCATCCTCTCTCAAAGATGACTTATAGCCACTCTAATATACCAGCTTGTTTTCATTGTTAACTTGCTCACTTGAGACATATATCTTTAACCCGCCTGCCCCAGGATGTGAAATTTTGGTCTCCCAGAATGGAATTTTATTGCAGAATCCAGAAAGACCTAGACCTAGAGTGTATGCACCCTCTAGTACAGTAACCAGAACAGTTGTAAATAATATTCCCAAGATTTGGGCACATGCCATTTTCGGGGTTGAGCTTAAAGGGTTTGTTTGTTTGTTTGTTTTTAGCACCTTAGACAACAATAATAATCAGCAGATTATCCCCAGAATTGTTCAGAGAGTATAGCCAATAGCCATGTTGGCTGGAGGACTTTGGAATTGTAGTCCAAAAAAGCAACTTTCTTATGTTCTAGGTGTCAACAATTCAATGCTGAATTATTAGGTAGCGCTCTCTCTCTCTCTCTCTCTCTCTCTCTCTCTCATGTCAAGTCAAATCCAACTTGTAACAACCCTAATGGGGTATCAAGATATGTGAGGTTTTCAAGGAGTAGTTTAACTGGTGCAATCTACCAGCGAGTTACCAGTTACCATAGCCAACCAGGGATTAGAACACAGATCTCCTGATTCATTGTATCACTCTATCCACTACACCATACTGCCTCTCTTACACAACAATTTATCAATAATCATAATATGTACAAAGTGAGTTGTAACAAACTTTTATTCTTTTGTTAAAGATAGAAGCTCTATTTTTTGTATTATTGCTCTTCCAGTCCTGAGTTGATCTATATTTCCTTTTTCTTGAAATTCAACTGCCTAAGAAAACAAAATGAACTTTCTTTCTTTTTTCCCAAGCATTACTTACACTGAAGCCTGTGCTCACAACTCTCAAGGACAGTTAAAAGGATGTGGCATTTAAGATGCAACATGAGCTAAGCCGGAGGGATACAACACCCTTTGTAAAGTTTATTTTCATCTTTAAGCCAGGAGGTTTTTCTGCTTCATCTATTTCAAGATCATGATATAGCATCAAGATTCTTCACCAGTTTTATTTTTAGTTGCACACTAATACTGCAGAGAACAAATGAAAGGAACATTAAAACACTGTGGGTTATTTTTTAAAAAAATAATATTCAATCAAGGTAAATGGTACATATGTAAGTCTTCTGAAAAATGGAGAATATTGGGCTACAGTTTAGTGAATAAACGTAAGTGAGCTTCCAGGGCATAAGCAGTTGCAGATCTCAGAAATAAGCTACAAAAAAACTGCACCAATGTTTATCAAATACTTAGGTTTTTGGTTAAAACTTGTATCTGTTATATAATACCAGTGAATGTTTTTATGATTTTGATTGACTGTCCCTGATGCTTTTGGATAATAATAATAATGTGCACTGCTTGTCAACTGTAACTCCAAAACATACCGTGTCTGTGTGCAATTCCAAGTGGATAGTTTTGGACTACAATTCAGAATCTTGGAATCTCAAACTGCACCTCCCAAAACCCATGGTCACTAGCACTGCTTGCATGCTTGAATTGGGTTGTTGTTGTTGTCCAAGAAGCAGTGTTTTGAAGCTCTGTCATAAAACTCATAAAACTACTGTGCCTGAACTGTGCTTCTTCTATAGAGGGACTTACTTCTTTACCAATGAGTGGGCCTGGAGTTAGCGCTTGTTAAGGCTACAATCAAAAGTGGGAAGGTCCACTCCTACTCTCTCACTCCTCTGACCACCTTTCTTGTTTGCCTTCCTACTCTGTGCCCAGCCAGGCTGCTAGGAGAAGAATGGATCACCTTGCCAAAGATCTGAATTTAATTCTAACAGAGGATGTTTGAAATCTGGTGAAGGCCACATAAAATTAAGCCACTCAGTCTTCAGGTCACATGCTGCCCACCCCCTGTTCCTTGTTCCAAAGACTCATGGGACAGTGAAATTAATTAGGTGCAGTATTTCCCTCAAGAGCTACAGGGACAGGGAAAGCAACACCAGTTGAAATTTTTGTCTGCTGTGCATTTCTTCAAGCAGGAAAGCTCTGTCAAGACAAGAACTGACAGCACAAAAGCAAATACTGTATATATGTTGCGTTTATCTGGCATAAGTCATAGCCGGGAGGTCAACACACCCATGTGGGGATCAACTCCAAATGGATTTTTCCACAGGTCACCATGTGTCCATGTACTTCTTCCTTGATTGATGAGTGTAATAAAAGGGTACCATATTACATTAAAAGTATCCATGTTTGTTTGACCTCTAGCGAGTCTCACTTGGAAAGTTAGTTTTTTCTAGAAGTGCTGTATCCCATACCATGTTATATCAATTTTCTATTAAAAGAGTAGCCCTTCTTTGTACCATTTGTCAATTATAATTTGGCAGCTAATGACAAAAAGGCAATTGGGTCTTTATATGGAGTATCCCAGTTAGGTTCCAGAAAAGTATATAATAATGCCAGTTCCAAGTTTGTATTAACAGATTGATAGCAATCTCACCTATTTAATTCATTTACAACTGGACATACCTATCAAATGTGCTAGGATTATAGAATAATTAGCTGATTAGGTGAATCAGAATTGTGATTTGTGTAACTTTCCTCCATTTTTGGGGAATGGGGGTGGGATTAGGTGGAACGAAGGATTTTTTGTTTTTGTTTTTTTGAAGTAGTTATCCTTGGCTGAAGAACATCCCGATCAGAAGAAATGTATACCACAACATTTTCTTGTAGTGTCAGCTTCTTAGTGCTATAATCCAATAGCACAGGAATGGAAAAGAAAAGAAAAGTTACCATTAGCCAATGTTAAGCACTTTTAAGATCTGATTTTTTTTTCTCAACATGTAAGCATATGCTCAAGTCACATAGAGATCAACTGGATCTACATGCTGAACTCTGGCTGAATCATGCCTACAGTAATAATGGAAAAGGCTAGAAAGTGTTTTGCATTTTTATAGTGTGTCACATTTGCAGACAGGACAAGTTAATGAATTTTCATCAGTTGTAATCCACTATAGATTGTGATATTATGCATTTCATCATTTTAAAGAGACAGCATGTCAGTTCTGAATATATAAAGTGAATTAAGTCCTCTCTTAAATGTCATTGTAATGTCACATTACAGAGTGCAAATCAATTCTTTGCCACTATTGTTTTCATAAGGAACTACATGCTAGACACCACAGCATAATGAATAATATGTTCATGTCATAATTTTACAAAGTGTTCTGAAATCTTCACATGAACCTAGCAATATCATTGCAAAACAAATATATTTTGTGCTTAAATGTAAAATTGGCCATATACAGCAATGAATGATGCTACAGAATAAGTCATTAGGTTATAATGAACACCAACTGCTGAACTCCAGTCATGGTATCCATCTATCCATTTCTATAACCCATATGGCAATCAACAATAATCAAAGCCACAACAAAATTATACAATCTTTGCTATATCTCTAAGAGTCACAGAACAAGTTGACATACCTCCTGTCTCCTCTTAACATTGTACACTGAGCAAGGTATTGTAGTCTAAAGCTTTTGGAAGACACCAGGCTGGAAAAGGCTGGCTTGTTAGGATCTTCTTTTTTATTAAGAATAATCATTATAATTTCAGACTTTGTTTTTATCAGCACATGGCCTGTTTCTTTAGGAATGAAAGTTTCATTCAACCCAAAGGTCAGCATCACAGGGGGTTAGTAGAAGTGCACTGTGAGCCACAACACTAAGTGTAATTCGAATCACCAATAGAAGAATGAGTGACCTTTCTTGAACAATGGGGCAAGAAGAGAAATGTCAATAGAAGGCAGACTGTTTTCCCTCCCTTTTTTTGCATATCCCATTCCACCAAGTTATTTCCTGTTTACATCCTCAGAGAGGGTCTGACTCCAAGCAGCCAGCTTACTGGTGAGAGGAGCTGCCAGTGCTGAAGTGAAATAAAAGCTTGCTTGTCTCATCTCTAGTCTTGCTGCTTCAGTGAAACAATCAAATATGCATGAGCCTCCCTGCTCTTTTCAAAATGGCAAGATGCTGAGCACCAGCAGATCAGACAAACTATTTTATCTTCTGCATTGTACTAGTCACTTTCAAACCCAGGGAGTGATGGCAAAGCAGTGCAGAGATCATCTGTCCTAGGCTCAAAGGACACGGAATGAGAAATGCAGACACTGTTGCGTATGAGTCATATTTTATCACATCATCCACAGATGACATTTCACATTCTATTCATCTATCTGTGTAGTCCTATGCAGGAATTCATCAGCTAAAGGTTAGGCCTGAACGTTACTGTGTGGCCAGCAGCATACAAGATCATAACACTCAGAGTGTGAATGTCTGGATTGGGTTTTGTAAGCACATCCAGTTCAACTGTGATCACTTCCATCTCCCCCATGTCAGGTTCCTTAACACAATAACTCTGCAAGCTCACTCAGCTGAACAGGGTGACAGAACCCTATACATTTTGTCATCTTGGAGGCCAAAGGTCCAGAAGATGGATCACCAGAAAGAGAAAAGAATGACTTTGCTATTAAACCAGGTATAGCATAATGTTTGTGATGGGGCTTGCATATACACACCCTTATCCCTACCCTTATGTTAGTTGCCGACATGAGTAGGTAAATCCCAGTGTAAGCCTCTTTGCTTGTAAATTACAGCTAAATAGGTAGATAGACAGGTAGATAGATAAATAGTGGTCAGATACCTAAATGTGCATGGTGGATGACCTATGCCGAGAACTGGACAGGGGGAGTGTGTCCCTGTTGGTTCTGCTGGATCCTCTCAGCAGCTCTCAATACCATTGACCATCATATCCTTCTGGGTAGTCTCTCTGGAATGGGACTGGGTGGCACTGTTTTACAGTGGCTCCAGTCCTTTCAGGAGGGGAGGACCCAGAGGGTGTTGCTGGGGGACTCCTGTTCAACACCCTGGCCATTGGTCTGTGGTGTTCCTCAGCATTTTGTTATGTCCTCTATTCGATTTACCATATACATGAAAGCATTGGGAGAAGTTTCCAGAGTTTTGGGGTTTGGTTTCATCAATATATGGATAACACACAATTCTATCTCTCCTTTCTGTCGAAATCCAAGGAAGCTATTTCGGCTCTAGATCAGTGCCTGGTGTCAGTAATGGACTGGATGAAGGCAAATAAACTGAAACTTAACCCAAGACAGAGATACTCCTGGTCAGTCAAAAGGCAGATCTAGGAATAAGGATTCAGTCTGTGCTGGATGGGGTTACAATCCCTCTGAAAACACAGGTGTGCAGCTTGAGGGTGCTCCTGGATTCATCTCTTTGCCTGGATGCCCAGGTTTTGGTGGTGGTCAGGAATGCCTTTGCACAGTTAAAACTAGTGTGCCAGCTGTGCCCATTTCTTGAGAGGTCTTATTTGGCCATGGTGACACATGCCCTAGTTACATCTTGATTAGCTTTCTGTAATGTACTCTATGTGGGGCTGCTTCCGGAAAGTGTTCGGAAATTTCAGAGGTTCTAAAGTGCTGCAACCAGATTGTTAACTGAGGCTGGTTACAGGGAACATGTAACATCCCTGTTACAACAGCTCCACTGGCTGCCAATCCATTTCTGGGCACAATTCAAAATGCTGGTTTTAACATATAAGGTCCTAAATAGCTTGGGTCCAAGCTATCCAAAAGATTGCATCTCCCTCTAAAGCCTGCCTGGGCTAATGCATTTCTCTTGGTCCCACCACCCTCACAGGTATGCTTGGTGGGGACATGGGAGAGGGCCTTCTCTGTTGTTGCTCCCAGACTCTGGAACTCCCAGCCAAGGGAAGCCAGGCTGGCTTCATCTTTGCTCTCCTTTCACAAGCAGATAAAGACCTTCCTTTTCAGACATGCTTTTCCTTAGTGACTGGCATTCTGAGAGGGGTTTTGTGCTCTGTTGCTTTTAAATTTGTTTTTAGTATTAATTTTATTTATGATTTTTAATATGATACTTGTTTTTTTTAACTTTTTAAAATATTTTTTAATTTTTTAAAAAATATTTTTAATTCTTTTTTTAATATATGTACTTACTGTTTAGCTTTTGTATATTGCCATTTTAATGATGTGAGCTGCCTTGGGTCCTTTTGAGGAGAAAGGCAGGTTATAAATAAATAAATAAATAAATAAATAAATAAATAAATAAATAAATAAATAAATAAATATTTTTTTTTGACTGAGTGCAATGAAAGGGTGCCATATTACAAATGACTATCTAACCTTTGGTTGAGAAGCTCTAATGCAGGAAAGTCCACAGCACACTGAGGCAGTCTGTTCTACTGTTGAACAGTTCCTACTGTCAAGAATGTTTCCTAGTGTCCAGGCAAAACCTGCTTTCTTGTGACCTGAACCCATTACTTGGTGTCTAATCCTCTCAAGCTGCAGAAAAACGATAGAAAACAAATTTGCTCCATCTTCAAATATCTGAACATGACAGTAATATTGCCTCCTAGTCCTCTCTTCTCCATGCTCAAGCTCCCTCCAAGCTCCCTCAACTTTCATTCTTGGCTTTCTGACCTTTTAGACTCCTGGATACCCTTTGACAGTTTGACAGTGTCTTACCACTGTGGTGTCTAGTGCTAGAGACTGTATTCTGAGTGAGGTCTGACGAAAGCTGAATAGTGTGGTACTATTACTTCCCTTGATCTGGACACTACACTTCTGTCAAAGAAGCTATTGCATTTATGTTTTGCAGTTGTTGCATGTTTGTTTGATTTGCCACCACATCACACCATTGATTCATATTTAGTTTGTAGTCTGCTAAGACACCTAGATTCTTTTCACATGTACTATTGCCATGTAAACTGTCACCCATCTTATATTTGTACACCTGCTTGTTCCTACTGAAATGTAGAATTGTACCTTTTCTCTTGCTGAAACTCATTTTATTTGCCTTCAATCCTGTTTCTGTCTTCTGAAGTACAAACTAGTCCTTCCAGTTCAGTGTAATTTGAAAGCTTGATGAGAATTCCCTCCAAACTCTGATCCAGGTCATCTATAAAGATTTTGAATATCACTGAATACAGGACAGAATCCTGTGGCACCTCATTTTCACTTTTCTTCAGGAATCATTGGTGAGCACTCTTTGGGCAGTGCCCTCAGCAAATTACACATCCAGTAGCATCATCTAGCCCACATTTTACCAGCTTGTCCACAAAGTTTTCATGAAGGAGTTTTCATGCCTTTTCCCACAGTGATTCTAGTAATAAAGATGTAATTGACAAGTCTCAGATAAAGAAGAAATTTTAAGGGGCTGGAGCCTAGATATAGTTATTTTAAGTAGGCAAATTTTTTAGATTAGGCATCCTTCAGTCTTGAGAGACTATGGTAACGTGCTCTGTATGGAGGACTTGGAACAGCATCTAGTGTGGCTGAGAAGGCCAATTCGAGAGTGACAATCCCTTCCACACTGAAGACAAATACAATCTGTCCCCTGTCCAGCTCCCTGATTTTGCTGCTTTCGGGACTGCCTCTTTGCCTCAGCCTGGTGGACAAGTGTCTCTTCAAAATGGGAGAGGCCATGATGCACCACCTGCCTCCAGGCTGAGCGCTCAGATGTCAAGGTTTCCCATCTGTTGAGGTCCATTCCTAAGGCCTTCAGATCCCGCTTGCAGATATCCTTGTATTGCAGCTGTGGTCTCCCTTCTGGGGCGATTTCCCTGCACTAATTCTCCATACAGGAGATCTTTTGGAATCCAACCATCAGCCATTCTCACGACATGCCCAAGCCAACGTAGACGTCGCTGTTTCAGTAATGTATACATGCTAAAAATTCCAGCTCGTTCTAATACTACTCTATTTGGAACTTTCTCCTGCCAGGTGACACCAAAAATGCATCGGAGACAACGCATATGGAACGTGTTCAGCTTCCTCTCCTGCTGTGCACAAAGGGTCCAGGACTCACTGCAGTACAGGAGTGTACTCAGGACACAGGCTCTATAGACCTGGATCTTGGTATATGCCGTCAACTTCTTATTAAGCCATACTCTCTTTGTGAGTCTAGAGAACATGGTAGCTGCTTTGCCAATGCGTTTGTCCAGCTCGACATCTAGGGAGAGGGTGTCAGAGATCGTTGAGCCAAGGTACACAAAGTCATGAACAACTTCCAATTCTTGCGTGGAGATGGTAATAGAGGGAGGTGAGTCCACGCCCTGGCCCATGACTTGTGTTTTCTTCAGGCTGATTGTTAATCCAAAGTCTTGGCAGGCCTTGCTAAAGCGATTCATGAGTTGTTGGAGGTCTTCAGCAGAGTGGGCAACAACAGCTGCATCATCAGCAAAGAGGAAGTCCCGCATGCATTTCAGCTGGACTTTGGTCTTCACTCTCAATCTAGAGAGATTAAAGAGCTTTCCATCTGATCTAGTCCAGAGATAGACACCTTCTGTTGCAGTTCTAAAGGCGTGCTTCAGCATGACAGCAAAAAAGTTCCCAAACAGGATCAGCGCAAGGACACAGCCCTGTTTCACTCCACTTTGGATGTCAAAGGGATCTGATGTTGAGCCATCAAAAACTACAGTGCCCTTCATTTCCTCATGAAAGGACCTGATGATGTTAAGGAGTCGAGGTGGACATCCAATCTTGGAAAGTATTTTAAAAAGGCCATGCCTGCTAACCAAATCAAAGGGCTTTGTGAGATCTATGAAGGCCACAAAGAGTGGCTGTTGTTGTTCCCTACATTTCTCCTGCAGCTACATTTCTCCTGGAGGCCAATAAATTGTTGGTATACTATGGTTCCATGTATATACTCATGGTAGTACCATTGGTTTAGAGTAGAGGTGTTTTGAGCTGCTCTGTTTTTAAATAAAGAGCATACAGATCCTCCCTGTGCCCTTTTGGAGACCCTCTGACTCAAGCTGTCACCTAGTCTTTGATATTGTCTGTGCATTTCTGGACCTCAATTTTTTATTTTTATTTTTGAATATTGTCTGTGCATTTCTAGACCTCTATTTTTTTTAAAAGAGAAAACAATACCACTGCACCAAGTAAAGAAGGAAAATGGGAACAGATAGCTGAATGGGGTGGAGAGACTAAGAGACTGAGATGGCTGATAGAGGAATCCTTGTGGCACTCAGGCCAGCAGGCAATGGGGGGAACATGCACAACCACGCCAAAAAGTGTGCAAGAAAAAAATGGTAGGGAGGGAAGACAGATGCTAACACCTCAATTCTGACCTATTGTGACCCTTTTCAGTGGTTTAGGTATCTGGTTGTGAAGCCAGAGGTTGGAAGTTCAGTTACCCACTGTGCTCCTATGAGTAGAGTCAGGCTATGTGGTTTGGGCAAGCTACACGGTCCCAGGGGACCTCCAAATGAAGGGAATGGTAAACCCTTCTGAGTATTCCTTATGTATAAAACCCTGAAAAGGGTTGCCATAGGTCATAATTGACTTCATGGCACATGATTATTATTTCTATGCTGTATAGATTATAGTAAAACTTTTATTGTGTGGATGATCAGAAACTATGGGTTGTTCTGAAAGAAATGGTTGTGCCTCAGCACTTGATTGTCCTAATGCACAATCTGTATTGTGGACAAGAAACTATTGTGAGGACAGAATAATAGAGAGACAGAATGGTTTCTTATAGGCAAAGCTATTAGACAAGGATGCATTTTATCCACATCTATTCAATCTGAATATATCGTATGGAAAGCAAAACTAGATTTAGACGAAGGAGGAGTGATTGTATGGAAAGCCAGATTTTGTATACATTAATTCAAATATCAATCCAAATGGAGACTAAAATGAAAAAAATCAGAGAAAGATTGAGACTCAGAAGGGCAGCAATGAAGGAATTAGAAAAGATCATCAAGTGTAAAGATGTGTCAGTGGAGACCAAGACCAGGTAGTCTACACTACTGAATTCCCAATTACAGTGTACAGGTAGTGAAAAAAGCTGACAGAAAGAAGTTGATTCATTTGAACAAGGTGCTGGAGAAAAGCTTTGCCAATACTGTGGACTATCAGAAAGATGAACCAGTGTTTCCTAGATCAAATCAAGCCTGAACTTTTTCTGGAGGCAAAAATGATGAATCAGAGACTTTGGGCACTTGATGAGAAGGCAAGACTCACTGAAAAAAAGCAGCAATACTGGGAAAAGATGAAGGCAACAGGAAAAGACCAAATATGAGATGGAATGACTCCCTAAAAGGAGTCACAGCCCTCAGTTTAGAAGAGCAGAGTGGGGCTGCTGAGGAAAGGACATTTTGGAGATCACTCATTCATAGGGTTGGCATAGGTCAGAGGTAACTTCATGGCTTGTAACAACAACAATAAAATGGAGCAAGAGATCCCTGATTTTGTCTGGTTCTGCTCACCCTATAATCTTCCTAAACCACTTCCACTATGAGTTGGACTGATCGGCAAGAAGTGCTTGCTGCTGCTGAGCCTCATGATATCAAGTTTCTCTCCCCGCACACCTCCTAAGACAGTTTTTATTTCATTGGCTACAGTCCTGCTCCTTTCAGATCATGCCCCAGTCAGTTGTAATCAACCAGTAAATGAAACTATCCATCTCATTTCTAGACCACATACCTGAAAAAACTTATTTTGGACAGAAGGAGAACAGGATGAAAAGATCTGCTTTAGGTATTCACTGCTCTGGGTATTATTAATGCAATTATTTTGGATCACTCTTCTTAATGGTCCAATTTTATTGTAGTTAATTGAACACAAGCATATCTCTGCTTCTGGTGAAAAATTATTGAATGGAGAACCTATATGTTATTATTTATTTGGAAGTAATGTTTATAAGACCATAGATAACTGCTGTTGGGAGCGGGGGAATGATAGGGACATACTTTCATCAATTTTGATGTCATTTTTGTTTTCAAGAACAGCTGTTCCAGGATACATCAGTCAATTCCACATTAAATGTGTTTTCTGCTATCTGAGCTCGGCCAACACAGGAGGGAATTATTCATGCCAATCTAACAAGATACTTGCCAATGAAAATATGCACTTCATAGGCTTAGTATGTGTGCCAGTAACTTATAGGCAAATGAAAGCAGTAGGGAATGTGAGGTGAAGGTGACCCTTTTGTTCTACGAGCTCCATGGGGGAAAATGTGTTTCTTCAAAACAAAATGGACCCATTCCCTTGAGTTCTTGCTGTTTTCGCGTCTTTTTTGAGTAAACATAGGATGGAAAACTTTCAGCTACACTTTGTGAAAGGACTATGAAGTATATACATTTCAGTCCATCCACCATCATGAGAGCTCCCTGATTTTGCACTGAATTTCCAAAGAATGGTACATTTTTATTGGTTATTGACAATATTCACATCAACCAGGGTCACCTGACTTGAAAACCAAGGTAGACTTCAGTCAGTATACAAACTCTCTTGCATTACTTCTAGTGGGAGGGGGGCTATAAGGAGAATGGCCTTTTATCCCTATTCTCTTATTTCCACTTCCCCACACATTCTTTATTGTTATCTCTCAGGGGTGAGGCTGAGAGGACAACTAGAGAGCCAGTTTACAGAGTGGGTGTGGCCTGGCAGGAGGAAGCATAGTTTTCAAAAGGGGGAGAGCAATGTCCATACAAGAGACAAGGTCTAGATTTGCCCTGGGACCTAGAGATTCTCCATACCAGCTTTAGACTTAAAAATCTTGTGCCCCATTGAAACCTAACATTTTCCCAACCTCCTACTTTTGCAGTTCTTTCCCACTGACAGTCTCTCTCATGAGAGACGGATGAGCATTTCATTTGGTTCATTTTTTTATGAGAATTTTCCAGAATTTATAAATTTCCTCAGAAATTCAGTGGAAAGGGCCTGCATTTTATTTTATTTCAACTAAAATGTGTGAGAAAATGGATATAGTAAACTTGTCCATCCAGACACAGAGCATCTTGAGTGCTTAACTCTATACAGTACAGCTCTGAATTTGAGTGTTTAACCATGTTTTATGTACTGAATTAGTTTCCTTCCATCACACTCCTGATCTCTGTACCTGGGAGGCAAATACATGATGAATCTCTTCTTACTGAGAAAGTTGAATTTCTCCCTTGCACATGAGAATTTTGTTCAGTTGACCATTGTAAGATATTCATACCTTTCTACATAACTCTGATAGAAATAATTTTCGATTGATTGATTGATTTGCCAAATCTCGGCAAAAGCAAAGCTGACAGTTTCAGCATCCAGTTCCAACTTTATACCTTTCTGTCTAGCTCATATGAGAGGCTAACCCTGCCCCCCTAGACAAATGGGAACTAATTTGCTTCCCATGAAGGCACAAAAAGTGCTCCAGCAGCTTGACCATTAGTTAGCATTCCATAGTTGATGAGTATGCTGTTTATTTCCTCCACACTCCATAAGGTTTTATTGCTTTCCTTTTTCTATTCCTGTTACTCCAGCAAAGGCTTTTGAAGGGTTTCCCTTGAACCTGCTGCCACCTTCCTATTGACTCTGGACACGTGATGTTTCACCTCTGTAAGAGTGGCATCAAAGAGCCACCCAGTGAAAAATAATATAAATAATAATACATAATAATATATGGAAAAATAATATAAAGCTCACAAAATTGGTAAATTTTAAGGAGAACATATATAAGATGTTTCATACGTGGTATATGACTCCGAAAAAACTGTCAAAGATTTATACAGAAGTGTCAAATGCGTGCTGGAAGTGTAAAGCACAAGAGGGAAGCTTTTATCATATGTGGTGGACTTGTAGAGAAGCGAAACAGTACTGGATAGCAGTACATACTTTGCTACAAAAAATATTGCTTTGTAATATTCCACTAGCCCCAGAATTGTTTTTACTGAGTATTATACCAGATAATATAGATAAGACAAAGAGTAATCTAGTTATATATATAGTCACTGCAGCCAGAATTCTTTATGCTAAGAACTGGAAGAAATCGGAGATACCGAAGCAAGAGGAGCTCCTGGAGAAGATTCGGGAAGCGGCAGAGATGGATATACTATCGGAAGTGTTGAAAGACTGTCTAATACAAGAGGCAACTGAATGATGGGATTTATTATATATATGGCTTGAGTCAGTAGACAGAGCTTGATTAACATAGAATTAAATTAAGAGGTAACTACAAGTAGAAATCTGGAAGGACAATCAAAGTGTAGAAAGGTGAAAAGTGGACTTGATATTGTAATGCTAACAACAGGATTTGATGACAGTATCTTTTATGTTCTCCTTCTCCCCCCCCCCCTTTTTTTGTCCATTCCCCTTACCTTCTGTACCCCTTACCCTATCCCTAGTTTAATATATATCCCTAGTTTAATATATATATATTAAAGAGCCACCCAATGAGTGCATGCACTATGGGGCGGTATATACGTTCAATTCATTAGTTCACTTTTAGTATATGTAACAATGGTCTGCAGGATATGTATTGTATGTTGTGTATAGTCATATTTAGTGGCTGAAATCTTGTTGCTTAATGTAGGAAGTCACACTAGAGTAGGCCCACTGAATCAGTGTCTCTGACTCAGTTTGATGAGTCAGTTCCTGTGTATGTTCCATCAATTCAGTTGGGCCTGCTCTAGTTGTGATGTACTATGCTAAAGTAAGTTATAATTAGAGTAGACCCATTTGAATCAATGGAACTTACACAGGAGTTGACTCACCAATATCCCCACAAATACAATGGTTCTACTCTAGTATGACTTCTTATATTAAGCAACAGGATTTCAGCCACTAAACAGTAATGTGTCTCATCCTGAACACCTACAGCATCTTGATGTGAAGAGTTCAGAAAATTGTCCTTTTGAAATTTTGTGTATTTCCTGTAACACTAGTTTTCTTTAAGTAACTTTGTGATGATCATACCCCTATATTCCTACTGTACTTACTTAAGCTATGAAGTGTTTGGCTCTTTGCCTCTCTGTAAAACAGGGGTCTCAAACTCAATTTACCTGGGGGCCGCTGGAGGCAGAGTCTGAGTGAGGCTGGGCCGCATCAGATTTTCCGCCAAACAGAGCAAGAACCCGAGGAAGCCGCGCGGGAGTTTCCTTAGCCCAGCTGGGGCTCCGAGGAGGAGGAGGAGGAGGGGCGTGCGAGCCCTCGTCGCCCGGCCACGACCCCCTCCGGCTCCTTCTTCACCACCACCACCACCACCACCAGCAGAACAAAGAAGCGGAGAAGGGAGGGAGCGTCGGCGACCGCTTAGCCGGGGGGAGGAGGGCACGACATAAAATTTAAAAAAAAACCCTCACAGAATTCACCTTGTCAAAGGAGAAAAGCCCCCACCGGTACCCGCGAAATTAAACAGAACGGGGCGGGGGGGCCCCCACAGGTGCGTGCACGCGCATGCACACAAACACACACACACACACACAAACACACACACACACGCGGAGGTCCGGCAACCTTCCTCTGAGGCCCCCCCCTAAAAAAAAAGGCGCACTCAGCAGCAGCAGCTACCCCCACCACGACAGAGGAGCAAACTTTGCGAGGCGAGCCCAGGCAGCCTCCAGAGCCGAGGCGGCTGAAGCAGAACGAAGAGGAGGAGGAGGAGGAAGCACCGCCGGGTGCTGAGGCGGCTGCTGGCCGGACTGGTGCTGGGGGTGCCGAGAGAGAAAGAGAGCCGCTTCCCTGGAAGAGGCGGCGGCGGCAGCTGCTGTTGGCGGCTTGGAGGTGCTCTTTGAGGACGGGCCGGGAGCGACTTGACAGCAGAGGACGCGTGGGTGCTTCGGGGGGGGGAGGCAAGGCGGGGGCCACAAACTATCATCCGGCGGGCCGCAAATGGCCCCTGGGCCGCATGTTTGAGACCCCTGCTGTAAAAGATCACTAATAAGTCAGCCACATTTTAACATTTAGTTATGTCTTTTCATTTGACTTGCAAAGGGAATGGTTGATTAGATTGAGTAAACAGCTTATTTCACAAAATGCTTGTTTGTAATGAAAAATATTGACAAAATATCACACAAACATTAATCCTCATGGAACAGCATACACTAGCACATAAAAACATCCTTACTGTGTTCTGTTTCAACAGTGTGCAGAATCATTTCTGGTAAGAGGGGGGGAAAGGAAGAAGAGAAAGAACAGAAAACCATGTTATGTTGCACCAGTTCCAAGATGATTTAAAAAATCAACAATGATTCTGAAGGAAGTTGGAGAAGAACCTTAGTCTAGTGAATTAACAAGAGAACAGTGGGATCACATGGGGGAAAACAAATGTATATGAAACCCTTTGGGTTGGGTGGGCTGCAAATAAAGTATAAATATCTCCCAGATCCATAATTGTGATTGACTGGAAATTTGAAATCTGGTTCTCTGTTGTGGGGCCTAGGAAATCTCACTACCATTGCTAAGGTGTCAGTTTGTAAACAGCTGGAACAGTTAACCCAGTGGTTCCCAACCCTGGGTCCTCAGATATTCCTGGACTAAAGCTCAGAGAAGCCTTCACCACTAACTGTGTTGGTCAGGATTTCTAGAGATCGTAGTCCAATAACATGTGGGAACCCCAGGTTGGGAACCATTGAGCTAACCCAAATTCTGTTGTGCTTCAGCAGGCTGAAACTGAGTTTTCTGCCCACTAGGGATTTTGTGAAACAAGAAGCTAATGGGATTCATGTGTCCTTGTAAAGCAGTTGATCTTCCCTGGCACTTCAATCTAGTTACTCCTTTCAGATTGAAACTGAGTTGGAGAGAGGGCACCCTGAGGCACTTTTATGTTGATCAGTGACTCCTGAGCTTTTTAGCTTTGACTATGGAGCCTCTGGGTTTGATTGTGGTCACCCTTTGGTACCAACCTAGCTCATATGGTTGTTGTGGATTTTTTCGGCTGTTTGGCCGTGTTCTGGAGGTGTTCCATGTTCCAGAACACAGTCAAACAGCCGGAAAAACCCACAACAACCATCAGATCCGGGCCATGAAAGCCTTCAAGAACACTAGCTCATATGCTTGGACATCCAAGGCACTGTGAAGGGGTGATGAAGGAAAATCTCTCCATACCTAAATGGATGCTGAATGGGCAACATGTAATCAGTTGTCCCATCCTCTCCCAGGCCCAGGGTTGACTTGCCATTAACAACATTAGTCTAGTTGCCTGTTTTTTTTATACAATATGTTTTGGTATCCACACTGACCCCCTCTTTCTGATCTAAGTTTATGTTAATAAATATGGCCCTAGTATAATCCAGCTGCTGATCTCTCTTGATCTCTCTCTGTCTTTCAAATGTCATCCTCTGCTTACAAGTGTGTTCTACCACTGAGATGCAGTTTCTCTCTCAAAGGAAAGTGAGTAATCACATACTTCATCTAACTCAAAGCAGAACAAGACTAAGTGGACATTAAGCCATACAACATTATACATTTATCAGAGAAATTGGCTTCCTGTCACTTTTTGTTTTCATTTTGTTTTTGTAGTGAAAATGTTAAGTGTACAATTAAATGTTTATATCCCATTGAAGTCATAATGATTCCATTACAGTAGGCTTTAAGCAAATTGGGCCCACTGTCCTCTGTGTTCTTATCTAACTTATGACTTATTCTTTACTGGTATGGACAGATATCCAGCTAGCCTGTAAAATGTGCATTGTAACAGCACAATCTAATGCATAATGTGCATAGCCTTCAAATAATGTAGTTGGCTTTGGACATTTTCCAACATTAATATGGATGATTTAAAACCTGGTGGAATGTTATCTAAGCAGGGCCAAGTAATGTGAGTATTAGCTGTATAATTTCGTTGGTTTTGGACATTTTCCATCATTACTCAAATAACACAGATTCAGATGAAATTGTAGAAGAAAATCAGATCATCTGGACTTCAGCCAACACTACTGCATAATCTTGGGAATTGCTTGGACAACATTTGCATTTCTCTAGTTGGAGTGCATTACGTCCATCACAGATGATGGGATGGATTGTATGCAAATGCCATATCTATATCAGTGTGCAAAGCAGCTGCAGAGTACACAACCATGTTATTACACCTCTGAATGACAGTTGATGGAATAACAGGAGTTGGAATACTTGGCAGCTAGAGCATCCTGAGATGAAGCAAAGGAAGGATGTAGATGAGCTGCAAAGAGCAGATACCCAGGGAGCTTCCGACAGCACTGAACACAGAGTAACAACTACGGTGAAAGACCACTTTCCAGGTACTATATTTTAGCACTTGCAAAATAGTAATAGCCTACCCTTTTCTTCTTCTTGTAGTGCCTCCTAATGGCACCTTAAAAATGAAATTCCTTCTCTCCTCATCTAACAAGCATAACTGGGTTTGTCAATGCCCAGTACATGCTGGGCAATAGTAATGGGTTGTCAGATGCCATTTTATTGGTGCCTGACAAACATGTATTGCCAGATCAGTGCAATGTAAGTGCGCATATGAATCCACTGTTTGTTTTCATCCATCAGGATTGATCTCAAGAGGCTTGATATGTATTTATTTATTTATTTGATTTATACCCCACACCATCTAGCAAGCAGGCCACTCTGGGTGGCTATGACCATTGGGAAACTTCACGGAATAGTTACTGGAGATATTTTATAGCAAACTAATAGTCAAAATTACCTGCCATATGGCTTCCTCATTAACTTTTCCTCAAAGGCACTGTTGATGGAGTTTGGGGCACATTCCTTTGTCAAGTGGGGGTTACACATGTATTGTTTTATCCTGGAAAATGAGAGAAGCAATGAGGTTTTCAGAACGTTTGCACTTCTGAAATTTAAAACTATCATGATTTTTTTGTAGCCTTGTAAGTCAAGTCATTGCTGCTGCTCCCCCCTCCCCAATTTGCCTTCTAAACCTTGAACTGCAGTCATCTGGGAACATGCTGTTCTTCCACTGATTTGAATTATGTCTTGTCTTTGACCTTTTGACAACTGAGGTAATGTACCAGAGTTTGGGGAAAAAATTAGGCTGTGAAGCTCATCCCTCCAATTGACTATCTACCTGTCTATTTAGCATTATGTCTTTATTTTTGCCTCCTAATTGCTTGTAGTACCACATATTAATTACCCTCTGTGTAAAGAGATTTAGCTTGAACTCCCTTGCTTCCCAGTCTTTTCTTAGCTTTAGTTCATGCCCCCTTTTTTCGCACACAATTACCCTGTCTAATTTTAAGGCATCCACCTTCTCATTGCCCTTCAGAACTGTGAACATTCATCATTATCCACCTTAATCATTGCCAGAATGGATATTATATGGTGTTTTCTTACAAGTGTGGTTTGATCCTTCATTATTCTTTATTATTGTTGTCCTTCTCCTCCTAGAGTTTTACTTGGTACATTAATTTTGCTCAGCATTCCAATAAAGATTTCACTAGTCAAGTGAGCAGTTCCGCAGTGCTCCCTTCTGTTTTGTGTTCTTTCCCGTCCCTTTACAAATCCAGAGTTTGTTTACCTTCCTAATTGCTGTCAGCTTTGACAGCAAGCTGATGGTTTTAAAGTCTCTGCCAATTATCTGTTAAGCTGTTCAAAGTACGCAAAAGACAACATGTTTGTAGGTTAAAATGCTATTTAAATATGGTGTGGAATAGACTGACAAAATGTGGCATCCAGTGATATAGATAGAGATTAGGGTTAAGTTTATTGACAGCATTTTAAAATGTAAAAGTATTTTTCTAAGAAAGCCACAGAAAATTGCTATAATAATGTCAGTCTTTTCTTGTCAAAAGAACATCAGAAGAACCTGCTGGATCAGGCCAAAGACAGAGCTTAGTTTTAAGAAGAAAGAGTATAATGACATATTGAAGCTGTTCATAACTAAGAGTGATCAGAAGGTGCTCTGGGTCCCAGGACGTGATGCTAAAGCAACTTAGTTATTGATAGATTTAACATGTTATTATGTTATTTCTTAGAAGGGGTTTTTCATGTTCTGAAAAGGCCTATCCAGTGCAGTATCTTATTTTTCATGGCCAACCATATGCCCTTTGAAAGCCTGCAAGCTGGACATGGGGGTAACAATCATCTCCTGCTGCTGTTTTCTACAAGCTAGCATTCAGATCCATGCTGCTTTCAATGTTTTACTTAATTATATTTTATTAATTACATTTCTATAAGTACATGTGGAACATATGTAGGCATTATAACAAATAGTCATTGATGAATTTTTCTTTGTGAATATGTTTAATCCATTTATAAAGCCTTCATTGGCTCTATGTAGGCATTTTCCTGGACATTTGTAGTGCTTCTTCTTCTTTTTTAATTAGGGGAAAACATGGAGACGGAAGAACATGCAGCTGACAGCATTAAGCAGCAGCCCTTGACTCACCGGGTAGCTGTGTTTGTTGTCCAGTGATGAGCAGTGGGTAAGGGCTGTGAGGGAGTCACCATTTTTCAGCCACTGTCCGTCTTCTGCCCAAGATGCAATGCAATGCATGGTACATTGTGAGATGCCAACACAGCCAATCAAGGGGCTGAGGATGGAGATCTCCTCCCACAGGCTGTCCAGATTGTTTGATTCAAATTCAGGCCACCTTGAGGAGAATAAGAGGACACTGCCTGGTTGTGGCTATTCTGTATTTTTCAGACCTTCTCTCATTCACCCTGTCTTTTTCCTGTTTGGTGTTATAGGAGCAAATAAATGGGTTGTGTGTGGTCTCTCACAGTTTTATTGGAGGTGGCTGGAAGCCTTAAGATGGATCAAGTTGGATGGGGGAATAGGTCAGGCAGGTGCTTGACCCTCCCCAGCAAATTCCTTTAAAGGAGTGAGGGTGGAGAGACATTGTGGGACTCAGTTTGGGAGACTGTGAACTCTCTGCTCTAGGGATTCTGGAAGGGGTCACACAGTGGTTGACACTTACGTGGTATAATCCATTTCCAGTTACCTTGGTTATATATCAGTTGGCTGATGGGTCAGCTGATGTTGATCCATCCTCCATGCTAGTGCCAGTACTATTGGCAGCTGTTACAAACAAAGTTGTGGCCTGTTTCACTTCCAATGTCCAGGTACTGTACTGAGAAAAGCCTGATTTTTCCAAAAGTTCTCCAGTCAATGTTTTCCCAATTTTTCAGTTTCTTCACATTCACTTAATGAGTTTCCATGGTCAGAAACCCTGCCTTATCAGGATTCTCAATCATGGAAGCTCTGTAGGGGCATTCTGCTGACCAGCCTTCTGAGTGCTGAGGATATTTGGGGTGCTTATTACCACAACTTTAACTCTACACATGAACAGGCCAATGCCTGCATTGGGCTTATGTTGATGATCATTACTACATTTTGGGGCACTAATTTCTATTGTTTAATTGTAATCTGCGTTTTAAAAAAAACTAATTTATTTTGTTTGCCTTTCTAAACATTATTTCCTAGTCAGTCCCAAAGAGAAACAGATGTATATCACTTTGAATGAATGTATATCACTTTGCTGCCACAATTTCCATCTGCTTCAATCAAGATGAAAAGAAGTCCATTTAATCAACAAATGGGAAAATGTCTATTGTGGGATCTGTCCCCTTCCCTGAATTGGGGCCATGTAATAAATAGGGATGTGTATGGCAAAAAATGCTTCATGTTGAGTTCTTCTGGGGGATGCCTCTTTCATTTTTGCATTTTTCATGCACTAGTAATTTTGTTTCACATGAAAAGGAAAGCCTCTTTTGAGTTATTTCATTTGAGTTTTCCCTTCATTTTTCCTGGCACTCCAAAAATCCATAAGAACCCTTCAGAACTCTTTAAAAAGCAGAGGCAAGGCAACAGAGAATTAATACACTCCAAAAGCAGGCAACAGTATATGAGAAAGAAAAATCATTTAACAACAAAAAAACTCTCACCAAAGTATGTATCTGTAACAGAATAAATCTTCATTGATTTTTCCCTCTACACAAGTAGAGGGGGGGGGAATAACAAAATCAGAGAGAGAGAGAGAGAGAGAGAGAGAGAGAGAGAGAGAGAGAGAGAGAGTCCCCTCTCCTAAAATCCAAGAAAAGCAAACAATCAAATGAAGGTAAAAATGCAATCAAAGCCCCCTGCAAACAAAAACTATTAGAATATGGGGAGATTTCTCTCCCTGTTTGCTAGGCACAAAATGGTCACAGAACCTTTTCTGTTTGTTAAAATGCAAGGTGCATGGAGACCTGCCAACTAGATTACACAGCTAGCCATATCTGGGTGTTAACATTCAATTGAGACTTCCAGCTTCATAAATAATAGGACTATAGTATCCTCACAAGAGACTTGTGACCAGAGCAAGGTAGGACCCACATCTGACATTTTAGGGTACTGCTGAGTTATCTCCTGCTCAGTTCAGAAGCTAGCATTGCTCACATTTTGCTTTTCATTTTGCCTTTCTCTCTCCCCCTCCCCTCTGCCTTTCTGAGTCATATTCATTCCTCAGAGGTCTGTCATGGCATAAGGTTCTTAAGACAAAGCTATCTGTCTGCCAAGGCACAGATTGTAAAGATTTAACTAAAAAGTACTGACTTTTGCCAGCAATCATTGCATTTGCATTTTTAGGCTATTCATGAAACTGATGTCCTGCTCCACTGAGTAATCATTCTGTCACAGCCATGCTTTCCAAGGCTGTTCAACACGCCATATCCTTCACTATAAATGTATGGAATTGGGAAGTGAGATCATAAGTGCCAACTCTGTCTGTGAACCTCTATAATGTCATCTCATACTGCAAAGAGAACCCAAGTGAGTATGTTGTGTACTTTTCTGAACCCTCAATCACACATATAGAGCCTACAGCCATGTACTTGTATAGAATGTGTTCACAGTTTCAGACAGTGTCGGTAAAGTCATGGAGATAGGAGCAGTGTGTGGTCTTCTTCTTTCCCTCCACACATTACCCATTAGAAGTAAGAGACTTTTATCACTAGAAGAATTGTCCTTCATTTCCTGCATTAAATCATCCCTCCCACTTTTCAGCCAAAAGGGCTTCCAGAGCAGCCTACGTATAATCAATGACCGTCCTTGTCTACAGCTTTCAATTTTAAACAAAAACACAGAAGGAAAAAAGGAGTGGAGAAGAAAAAGGTGTATGTGTGTGTGGGAAAAAATACTTTTGTAACAGTGTTGGTGGAACGGCTCTGTCTTCCATTTCTTCTCCCTGAGGTATTGCTTGCTGAAATAGTTGGTAGTGATGTCAACTGAGGAAGGAGTCTTCTGGAAGATGTTCCTTTAGCAGCCTTGTGTGCTGAAGCATTCAAGAGTAATTTCACTGAGGCAATGAGGACAAAAACATGGGCATAGAGTTTGTCAAAGGCTCATTGGATATGCCCCAATGCATTTAATTTGGGCCCTAAAACAAGCAAAGAAGCAAAATCAACCCAATAACAACTGGGTCTCATTCTCCAGGAAGTTGACCAAGTCAGATGGGTAATCAAATCAAAAGAGACAAAACACTGTCTTCTCATTTCTAATAGCTCATTTCCAGGGCATAACAGATGCCACCCCAGGTCTCCAAGCAGGACGAGGAATAATTCCTGGAGGGCGAATGATTTTGAGTTTCATGTCTGGGCTTTAAAGCCTGGCCACTCAAGTCCATCCACTCACAAATGCCACCAAGGCCCACATGCTCAGCAAAATGTTCATATATGTTGCTCTCAGATGGTGTCAGCATACCAAAAAACCAGGAGTGAGGAGAGAAGAGTGCCAAGAGGCCCAATGTGTATGTTCCCTTGGGCCTGTCATGCCATTTGGGGCAAGACAGGGAGTGGAATGTCAGCATCACAATTATGTTTATTGTGAACCAGTATCTTTTCCTGATGTACAGGAAAGGCCTAGATCCATTCAAGGGCATGGAGTGGTTGGGGCAGGCAAATGCCCTGCTTTGCTCTGATCTCACATTACCTTAGCTCGGACTTACAGTATTATTAGAGGAATCCTCTGGTGAATTGACCTCTGCTTCTTTATTGTTGTCTTCATCAGCTGGCAGGATGGATGGCAGTTTGCCCAGACCTTGCCTAGATCAATAATCTGGACAGTTAAGAAGGCTACAGACCTGTTCCTCATCAGCCAAATAGCAACCTTCTGGTTTAGACTGTAATTTGCCTGGTATGCACACTCCAAGAATGCCCTATATCAAGGTTGCCTATAGTTCTGAATTCATCTCACTATAGCACATATCTATTCAAGCCAGGAAGGCAGGATATTATCACCTCAGAATATACATTATTTTCTCCTTTCATTTTATTTGCTGAGGAAAAGGTCAGTGATTCATATTTTGCGGTAAAATTTTCCATTCTCATTTGTACAGAATGACCGAAACGTTGAAATGTTGCTGACAATTGAAGCAGTTTAATGTCAGAACAATAACATGTTTCCCACTTCGATTTACAAGAAGACACACTGAGATTTTAAAGTGGGGGGGAAAAGAGCTTTGAGCACAAAAGAGCCCTCCTTAAAGTTGTCTTTCTGCACTTGGAAGAACATCACAGTAGCAAAGTGTCTGCTAAGCTTTATAGAGCAATATAATGGAAAGGCAGTTCAAATTTAATTGCATGTTTTATGGAAAGAAAAGTGCAAACTTTCTACCTAAACTCTTGAAAACGGAGCACCCAATCTGGTTCTATAATTAGAATAGAATCTCTGGAATGAGAGCAGATGGATTCATTAATTGCTTCAATTATGGGGACATATTGATGTAATAAAAGCTATATTGCCATGAATCATCTTAGTACCTAGTATCCACACCCTATGGATGTGTTTTGTCTCTTCCAAAATACTATTCCAAGGTTTGGCAAATTTTCTCTCTGTAGATTTTTATTTTATGGACAATACTGCACAAATCAAAATGAGGCTGGGCTTGGACTGCTGTCTTCTATGACATTGCTTTTTTCCAGAGTTCATATTGTATTTTCCCAGAAATCTATGGTTAGAACCTGGCACCTGTGATCTAGCATTTTACTACTGGAGTGCTTAGATCAGGATGTCCATTTCAAAAAGTCCTCTCCCCTTCCCAAATGGGGGAGTCTTTGGTGCCAACATCTACTTAAGGAACAAGGGACTAATGCAGCAGTAGTAGTTACTGGTACTTTGCTGTAAGAGTTACTGTCTACTCTTATCTGTGGGAGTATTACCATATCAGAGCACATGTCTCACACTGCAAGGTTAACAAAGAATTCACTTCATACCACTATCCTCTGGACCAACTAGGTTCTGGGGCAGTGAAAGAAGGAAGAAGGAAGGTCTGTATCTATGAGAAATAAGTTAAATTTTGCAGACAAAAGGAGAGATGGAGGAACACTGAGTAAGCAACGTGGGACATCAGATGAGCATTCTATTATTATTAGAATTATTATTATTAGCAAAATATTATTGGACTTCAGTTTCCAACCTTGGACAATATCTTTGCATCCCACTGCTTGAGGAAGTCATTAAATATTCTCAGAGACTCTTCCCACCCTGCTTATAACTTCTTTGAACTTTTGCCTTCCGGCAGAAGATACAGAGCAATTAAAACTCGGACAACACGTTTTTTGAACAGTTTTTATCCTAGAGCTATAATTGCACTTAACAAGGAACTTAAGAATCACCAGCAGTGAGTTGTTGGACTATATTACTATTACTTCATATGTTGTGTTGTATGTTGTGTGGATACTATGAGCTTTAGGTGGAGTTCTGGGATTTAGGGATTGTTATGAGGGTGTGTGTGTGTGTTTGGTCTGGTCTCTGAGTGTTCTTTGTGAATTTTGGTGTATGTGTATATGGTGTATATACGTTCAGTGACAATAAATAAATTGAAATTCTGTGCCTTCAGGGTGCACCCCTCTGACTTTCAGCTGTTGGGCTTTTGTTGTGAAATTTTTTTTTAAAGGTGACTGAACACACTATCCCCTCCTTCCACTGGCCTGCATTTCCCAAATAAATCCCTTTTGTTTCTTTCTGAATACAACTCCCCTCATTATTTATTTTTAAGACTAGCTAGGAAAAATATTTAGCCACCTGCCAAGTATGTAACTCACCAGTGTAGCAGTTGTAGGAAAGGGTGCCTCCACTGGTATATTGAACATCAAGCCATCCGAGGAGCATGCACTGAAGAATCCAAGCAGGGGACACATTCATTAGGGGCAAATGGCTACTGAAAGTTATGCCATCTCCCTTCCACTGATGTAACTACACAACAGGGTTTTGGTCATTTTTGTTTCTGATTTCTTCACAATTATATTACAGTAGTTTTTATTGTTTGTTTTTACTGTAGTTGTTTTTATTGTTTTTACTGATTGTAAAGTAGTAGTTTTTATAGTTTGTTAAGAATTGGGTAGTAGTTATTACTATAGTTTTTATTATTTATTAACAATAGTAGTTTTTATTGTTTGTCAAGCATTAAGGGACCCTGTTATGATCTGCTCATATTCAACTTGTTGAAGTCTGCTAATAGCATCTTGACACAATTACAGTTAGGAGAATGAACATGACAATCAAGTATCTAAGAAAATAGTGGAGTTGATTATCTGTGGATGCATCCCAACCACAACAATAATCCATACATTCTCAAATATACTTTTAAAATTAGTGTTTTCTAGTTAATTATTTTTTTAAAAATCAACTAGTTCCATGTTTTAATAACTAAGACTAGATTTTCCAGTCTTAGTTATTAAAATATGCTTTTAGTCCTTTCTGGAACCTCCAGAGACTCATTACAGTTTAAAACTTTTATAATTGAATTCACAATTATGCTTAAATTAGTGCAGGGAGTTTGTTAAGCCCTTCTTATTTTTAAAGATTTTTTTAAAAAAATATTGCATGGATTTTAATTGGGATTTTTAAAGGGAAAAGTTGTTCTTCATGGTTGCTAAGGTCCAAGCACTCACAAGATTAAAATTAAGATCTCCCTTGATAACAGAGGGATTACCCACTGGCTTGCCAGAGACAGGGATATGCCATCCACAAAGGCTCAAAGTTTGGATTGAAATAATCAGGGTAAATTCAGACACAGTTTCTAAGCTCCATGTCTCATTGGTAGGCACCTATATTATGTTGATTTGTGATCCTGCTAAAGAGCAAGTGAATAGCAACTGCATAAACTGGATTTTTAATACCCTGAGAAAGGCAAGAGTTGGAATGAGACTTCCTAGTTTCAGATAGCTTGCAGTGGCTAGGAACAGGGCTTTTTGGTTTTTAGGACTTCCACTTCCAGAATTCATCCAGAACCCCCAAGGCAGAATTCTGGGAGCCCCAAAACAAGGAGGCTTCAGAGCATCCCTTCCTACATCCATGCTCTTCCCAGGCAACTTCTCCTTTGAAAAGCAAGGAAAATACCTCAGTACACTGGGAATCCTAAGGCTATCTCGGACCTGCAAAACTTCAATGGAAGAGTAATTCCATCGGAGGCACTTTCTATACACTATAATGGGCATTGGTACTAGCCCTCCCATGAATCTTTGTGACTCCTGAGTAGTCTTGGTTTATTAAAAATTGAGATTATTGCCTTGGACCTCCTCTTCCCCTGCCACATCCTCTATTGCATCTTCTTCCTGCAACTGCCTCCCTTTTCTCGGATTATCTATGACCTCATGTGGGTAACCTCTGTCCCTATATTGATCTCTCAATATTAGAGATTCTACTAGATCATATATAATAGTTTTGCTAAGGCCAATAATACCGGACACAGTGATCTTCTAAACAGAAAAACAAAAGAACCAACAAATCATGTCAACTGTGTTCTGACATATGATCATGTCACTAACAAACTACAGAAATCCATAAAGAGGCATTGGCACATCTTAGAAAGTATAGAAGGGTTTCAGGAGGGAGTACAGGTATAATTCAAAAGAACAAGAAACCTAGGGGCTATGTTAGTAAGGAGTGAATTTAAAGACAGAGTACCATCACAAATCCCAAGGATTCTTCCTGGTTCTTCCCCTCCCACAGGACACCATCCCTGTGGACATTGTGCCTATTGTAGAAATACATGACATATGACAGAATTTAAAGATCCACAGAATGGCAAGGTATACATCCTGAAGAAATTTACCAACTGCAATACTAAGGGAGTGATCTATGCCATAAGGTGTCCTTGCAACAAATTATATATAGGGGAGACCTCCAGACCTCTTAAGACAAGGACAGGAGAACATCTGATTAATTTAAGAAAAAGAAGATTGGGTAGTCCTCTTGTCAGCCACTTCACAGAATGTAACCACACAATAAGAGATTTAATATTCTGGGTCGTGGATATGGTTCCTGTTAAGTATGAGAGGTCCTTGCTGAGGAGGGAAATAGATTGGATATTGAGGTTGAACACTAGGGTCTTTTGAGCTAAATGAAGAAACAGAATAAGTAGATACCATCCCTTCTGTATTTGCACTTTGGATTAATGTTGGAGCTGGTATGGACCAAACAAGAAGCAAAAGTTCTAAAAGCTTGGAATGTATCTTATATGCTGTCATTAAGCGGTACTAGGAGTTTATGGATCTTGTTGTGTGCATATTTATTAATAGTTTATATTGTTAACTGTATAGATAAGAAAAAAGAGCTGTAACTATCCCAAGCCAGCTGTTTCTAAATCAATACATATATTTATTTTATGCTTAGCTCCTGAAGAAGACCACTGCCAAAATGCATCAAGCCTGAGCTTATATTCATACTGACATCCACTCCTATGAATTTCTATGAATTTCAGTTCCATTTTTCAGTTCAATTGTTACAGTTTCATGACTTGGTTTCATAAGGAAACTCACAAGCGTCATGGTAGCAAAGCTACAGACATGATTCCAAGAGGCTGAGACTTGAGATGGCACCCTCCCCAGTGATGAGAAACCAAAGGTAAGGGAGGAAGAAACATGCCAGACTAACATTCCTGCTTTGGGGAAGTCACCATCATCTGCCACCCCACAGACACTGGGGGAGAGACAGTGTGGCTGTGCTGCTGTCGGCTGCCAGCCTTCCTTGGGGAGCCTGGCTTGGACTCCCACTGCCTTGCAGGACTGGGCCCTTGCTTCTTCTGGCTGCTGCATCCCCTCCTCAACATCAGCCACCTGGCTCAGGGGGAGAAGGGGCTTAGTTTTATTGTGATTGGGTTGCCAGTTGCCATCAGGTTAAGTAAGTAGAGACCCACAGTGGATCTGAAGGAACAGGAAGGGGGGAGGGCGTTGGAGGTGACAGCCATTGAGGTGGTGCTGGGTAGGGGAAGGAATGGTGGTGGGGGTAGAACATGCCCACATAGGAGAAGAGAGGTTAGATATCTTACATCTATCTCCTCTTCTAGTCCTACCCCCAACCAGATGGTATCAGGTGACCATATCAGCAAACCCTCGAGCCACACGGTGCTGTTGATGAATGCAAGGTCAGTACAAAATAAGACTGCCCTCATCCATGATGTAATTCTGGAAAGGCGTGCTGACCTGGCGTGCATTACTGAGACCTGAGTGGGAGAGGAAGGTGGTGTTCCCCTCTCCCAGCTGTGTCCGCCTGGGTACTCAGCCCAGCACCAATGTCGCTCAGAGGGTCGGGGAGGGGGAGTTGCTATAGTCTATAGGAGTTCTATCTCCTTGACCAGGCTTCCTATCCCTTTGAGAGGAGGTCTTAAGGGCCTGTATTGTGTGTTGGGCTTACGAGACAGATTGGGGATTCTGTTAGTGTACCGCCCACCCTGCTGCATACCAACAGTCTCCCTGCCTGAGCTGAAGGAGGTAGTATCGAACCTGGTGTTGAGGACTCCCAGGCTGTTGGAGCTGGGGGACCTCAACATCCATGCCGAGGCTGCTGACTGGGGCGGTTCAGGACTTCATGGCCGCCATGACAACCATGGGGCTGTCTCAATGTGTCATCGGCCCAACACATGAGAAGGGCCATACTTTGGACCTGGTTTTCTCAGTGGGACTGGAAGATGGTGATTTGGATGTGGAGGGGCTGGTTGTGACTCCATTGTCATGGTCAGACCACTTCCTGGTCAAGTTTAGTCTATTAGCTTCTTTTCCCCTCTGCAAGGGTGGGGGATCTATTAAGATGATCCGCCCTCAGAGACTAATGGATCCGGATGGTTTCCTGAATGCTCTGGGGGATTATCCGTCTGATATGGTCGGCGCTCCTGTCAAAGCTCAGGTCACCCTATGGAATAAGGAGATGACCTGGGCGGTTGACACGATTGTGCCTAAGCACCCTTTCCCTATACGCAGAGCCCACACAGCTCCTTGGTATACATCTGAACTGCGGGCGATGAAGCGAGAGGGGAGACGGCTGGAGTGCAGGTGGAGGAAATCCCGCTGGGAGTCCAATCGAACACGACTTAGAGCCCATTGTCGGGCCTATTTCGTGGCAATATGGCTGACGAAATGGCAACATTCCTCAGAATGTCATCCAGCAGAGCTGTTTCGGGTGGTCCAGAATCTTCTTCAACCGGGAAATCCGGTGGAGGTCCCAGACTGCTCATCAGCTTGCTGTGATGAGTTTGCCATTCATTTTGAGGGAAAAATCGCTCAGATTCGCAGTGGGTTGGACTCCACCATTACTGAAGAATCAGAGGATGTGTCCAGTGTGCCGTGCTTAGGTCAAGTATTAATGGATGAGTTTCAATTGTTGAGACCTGAGGATGTGGACAGGGTGCTTGGATCTGTCCATTCTACCACCACTCCGCTCGACCCTTGCCCATCTTGGCTAATTGGGAAATCTCCAAGGGGAGTTTGCACCTGGGTCCAGGAGGCCGTGAGAGAGGGAGTGGTCCCTACCACCTTGAAAGAGGCGGTAATTCAGCCACTCCTTAAAAAGCCTAACTTGGACCCAGGGCTGGTGGTTAACTACTGACCAGTGGCGAACCTCCTTTATTTGGGCAAGGTGTTGGAGCGGGTTGTGGCCGGGCAACTCCAGGCGCTGCTGGATGAAACGGATTTTCTGGATCCATTTCAATTGGGTTTCAGGCCGGGCTTTGGTACAGAGACTGCCTTGGTCACCCTGTATGATGACCTTTGCCGGGAGAGAGACATGGGGAGTGTGACCCTGTTGATACTCCTGGACCTCTCAGCGGCTTTCAACACCATCGACCATGCTGTCCTTCTGGATAGGCTGGATAGGTTGGGAGTTGGGGGCACCGCTTTACGGTGGTTCCGCTCCTGACTGACTGACCGTGTCCAGAAGGTGATGCTAGGGGACAGTTGTTCTGCTCCATGGCATTTATGTCATGGGGTTCCTCAGGGCTCGATACTGTCCCCCATGCTGTTTAACATCTACATGGAACCGCTGGGAGAGGTCATCAGGAGGTTTGGGCTGAGGAGTCAGCAATATTCTGATGACACTCAACTCTACCTCTTGTTTTCCACCAATCCGGGGGAGGCGGTTTCTGTAATGAACTCGTGTCTGGACCTGATAATGGACTGGATGAGGGTTAATAAATTGAAACTCAATCCAGACAAGACAAAAGTGCTGTTAGTGGGTGCTTCGCCAGACAGGCTAGAGGGCCATTTCCCTGCCCTGAATGGGGTTGCAGTTCCCCTAAGGGACAGGGTCCGCAGCCTGGGGGTGCTCCTGGACCCCTGTCTAACTCTGGAAGCCCAGGTGGACTCAGTGGTCAGGAGCGCCTTCCTTCAGCTGCAGAAATTATACCAGCTACGGCCCTACCTGGACGAGCAGAGTCTCAAGACAGTTACGCACGCACTAGTAACATCCCGTATAGATTACTGCAATGCACTGTACGTGGGGCTCCCTTTGAAGATGGTCCGGCGACTGCAACTGGTTCAGAATCGAGCTGCACAGTTGGTGAGTGGTGGGGCCGCTAGGAAACACATCAGGCCAATTCTGTTCAAATTACATTGACTACCAGTCACTGCCTGGACCCAATTCAAAGTGCTTCTTTTGACGTATAAAGCCCTAAACGGCTTGGGCCCTGGATACCTGAAGGACTGCCTCCTTCCATATGAACCTACCTGGCAATTAAGATTGTATTTGCATTGTATTTTTAATTGTATTTTAATTGTTTTTATTGAATTCAAATTGTTGTAAGCCGCCCAGAGACCTTTGGGTAGTGTGGGCGGCATATAAGTTAAATAAATAAATAAATAAATGAATAAAAATTGTGTGTGGAGCAGCAGCCACCAAACCCAGGCCCTTTCTGCTACTTGATGAGAAAAGAACTGGATATCTTGGGACTCCCACAGTGCACCAGAGCAGTTCCCTTTCTTTTCCAAGTAGCAGTGGCTGAGGAAGAGCCTGGACAAAGGGAGGGCTGCTGTGAAGCATCCTAATTTGGCATTCCCACTTCCAGAATTCTGCCGGGGGGCTCTGGGCAAATTCTAGACATGGAAGTCCTAAAAACCATCCCTAGCAGTGGCATTGAGAATTTGCATCTGACAAGTGGAGCAA
Source organism: Intellagama lesueurii (assembly GCA_037013535.1). Taxonomy (NCBI): domain Eukaryota; kingdom Metazoa; phylum Chordata; class Lepidosauria; order Squamata; family Agamidae; genus Intellagama; species Intellagama lesueurii. Next base: position 65,898,253 of record JBAJHW010000004.1, on the reverse strand, counting down.
AATTCCTTCAGCCTGAGGACTGAATTCAGTTTCAGAAAATTTCTCAGGGCCGAGTGCTTTAGAGAGTTGTATTTCAACCTTTTAACGTGGGGAAAACAATGGGGTCATATATAAGGGACATGGTCCTCTGGGGATGGCTGGATTTGGCCCAAGCATCAGAGGTTCCACATCCCTGATGTATGGTGTTTCTCAATAAATGATGTATTTGCAAACAAAATGGAGGCTTTAGTTTCTCAACTACGTTCTTTTTTTGATGTTGTTTACATTGTTCAAGAGTCTTCTGTGTTTTCCAACTTTACCAGAATATTGGACCTATTATGATATACTGAGCAGCTAACTATACAGGTTGATTTCCCCCTGCTATTAACTAGACAGTCTGAGATTTCCTTTAAACAACTCTCAGACCTCTCAATGTCAAGTCACCCCTGGTCCCACTTAAATAAATTATAGACCATTTTTCTGTAAATATATTTTATCATCCCTGTTGTGGTCTAGAAACATTTTGACCTCTGTGTTCTTAACAAAATATTGTACACATTATAAGTGCAACATTAACCCTGTAGATGCCTAAAGGGATCTAAGTATCTAGACCTCTCCTGACTGTGACAAAGCAAACCTTTCTGAAATGCTGGGAGAAGAATTTTAGGTTAATAGACCCATCTGAAATACAGAAGGAACTCTCTCAGGATACGAATATATTATGCATAGATTGGCAAGAACTGAATTAAAAAGATTTCTGTTGGTGTTTTTTTTAAAAGTTTTTTTCCCATTATTTATTTTTGGATAGGTTCATATATCAGTTCAGCAAAGCATTATGGCATAAGTGCAAAATTCACAAGGAGTAGTCACGAAAGCAAAATGCCTCATCAAAATTTCATTTCTAAGAAGGATCTCCAGGTACAACCATCAGACAGAGATGCTTAATCATACTTGAGTTCAGCTGAACCTGTCTTAACTATGGGGCCACAACATGGAAAGAAAAGTTACAATATAGTCACTTATCTGCTAACTTGTTGAGCAGGATGGTAGCATGTTTGCATGGGGGGGCAGAGAAAAGAGAGATGAGTGGCATGGGGAGGGTAAAGGCTCCCTTTCAGAGTTCCTTGGTCTTTCAGGTTATAATCCATACCTTACCCAAGAACAAGCACCATTGCATTCAATTGTATTTTATTCTTTGGAGAATTATATAAAAGTGTACTATTAATACATTTTTCTTTTTTAAAAAATTAATTAATTAATGTCAAAGGGGAGGAAGCGTTCTGCACAGATGCAGAGTCAAATGGCCCTTAAGTCTGTTTTTGGAAACATAAGCCAGTGTCTTTTTTTCAAAGGAAAGGCACTCCCCTGGGGCATTAGTTAATTCTGACATTGCCATTAATATATACTACCATAATTATTAATGCCAGTAATTACTAATAATGAACTGAAGCCAGGGCATGCAGTGTCAAAAGCCTCAGGACTATGACATCATCTTCTCCATGGCTTCACTTGGAGTTTAACTGCAAACCTCCTAGCAGCTGGTGTGTTGTGTGTGGAGAATTGGAGTTTCCCCAGAAGCAATATAGTGCTGCAAACTATTTGTGTTATAATGCAAAGCATTTAGAACCTTGGTAAGAGTGAGGAAGAGAGTCTGGAGAGCAAGCGTGTGCAGAAAGGAAGAACAAGGGAGATAAAAATTAAGGGTGGTGCCGCAAGGACAGTTACTAATTGGTTGAATGAACACCCATGACAGAAAAAGAGAAAGCCCAGTATGGAATAGTAGAATTGAGTAGAGGAGGGGAAAAAAGCACTGAAATGGAGGTGGAACAAATGCATTGCTAACCCAGGCAATGCTGTTGCATTCACTAAGTATTTGTAAAATCTCCCTGAATTGTATTGAATAGTACTGAAGTAAATACTGCACTGTAAATGTGTTGAATATCTGCAGATTTGACTAATGAATGTTCTTACACATCAATGAGATTTAGTTACCCTTTGCTTCAGAAATCCACCAGCTATCATGAGATGAAAAAGTCTTCTTGAGCCCGAAATCAGCATCCAAGTTGGCTGGATCTCAAAGAGAATAAGGATTTGTTTGTTTGTCTGTCTGTCTGTCTGTCTGTCTGTCTGTCTGTCTGTTTGTTTGTTTGTATGAATGAATGAATGAATGAATTTATCACCCCACTTAGTGACAACCCACTATGTGAACAAAAACACAAAATCATGGTTAAGCAATCCAATAAACCGTAATATAAAATTTCTGACACAGTGAGAAAACAGGGGGGAAAAACCAAAAGAATAATCAGGTGACATCTGAATATAGGTCTGCAGTTATTCCTTCAGAGCTTAAAGACTTTATAAAGTTTTTTCTGTAAATACCAAGGGAGGGGGTCCTGATACACCTCCAGTGGAAGAACATTCCACAATGATGGGGCCACCACCGAGAAGGCCAAATCCCTAGTTGCCATTCTTTTGATCTCTCTTGGACTGGTCACTCTAAGAAGCAAGGCCTGGAACGAATGGGGAAACCGGGTAGTTATTCTTTAGAAGAGATGTTCCAACAGGTTCTGTGCATTTAATAGCTGCATTTGATTTGAGTTCCCAGCATTTCAGGTTACTTGACATACTCTTCCTCCATGTCTTCCTCTATATGACTATTAAGAGCCCCCTCCTTTTTTGATATCTGCTCATTCTATCCATAACTGACTCAAGGAAAATCAGTGGTTTATAGGCCATGTGGCAGGAAAAATAGTGCACTGCACATGAAACTACTGAAATTTTATTTACAACCTCACATACTGTCTGCAGTTTGTGTGATTGGGAGGGACTTTTCTGGACTGGGGTGATTATCTATCCAGCACCAATCATTCCTTCCAGCATTTGAAATTCAAAGAGAGCCCCACCTAGTTGCTGTGTGTTCTGTTCCTCTTTTTCATTGGTTGGTGGCAGTTTTGTTGTTGCTGTTGATATGTTTGGTTGATTGCTAGTATGTGTGCCATAAAGAAAGCAATATACAGAAATCTGTAATTTCAAGCAATTGCAAATAAAGAAACTTTGCTATTCTTTCTCCTACAAGTTTCAGCCCGCAGGAAGGACGTTACAACGTCCTTGAAATGCGGGGCTGGCTTTGCCCTCCTCGGTCCCGAAGGACGCAAGGCAGCTCCGGTCACGTGGAAAAAGGAGGGGGCGAGAGGTTATTTAAGGAAGTGCTCGCCCCCGATGCATCCTCTTTCTTGTTCAGGCAGTGTGGAGTCGATTGGAGGTTCCCGAACAAGAGCAGAGTTGCGAGCGCGAGCAGCGAGGAAAACGTTCCTGGTTTGAAGGAGGGTAGCCTTGGCTCCCTCCTGGCTTTTACTTTTTGGATTGGGGATATTGCATGGGAAGTGTTTGGAATTTAAGGGCTCTGGTGGTCCTTGTTTGAGCGGGCTGAGACGGGCGCGGGCGGTGGGGCGGGCTCGCCCTGCCGCAGCGGGGAGCGAATTTACTTTTAATTTACGTTTAATTTTAAAGAGAAGGGCCTTACTTGTAAAGGTATTGGGACAGGTGGAGGCCCCAATTCTTTTCTTTTCCTTGCCTCTTCTGTCCTGCTAGCGAAATTGGCTGGGTTTGCAGCGGGCGCCATTTTGTTTAGTGTCTCTTCCCGCATTTTTTGCTCCCGACCGCCATTTTGTTTTCTCCTTTTCTACAAATAATTAAAGGGGAAGGGATACAGAGACTAAAAATAATTAAAGATAAAGGTTATATAAGTTTATCATCCTGATTATTTGGTAGCTATTAACGCTTAATTTAAATTGTTAGTATTTGGGTGTGGCGGACGCCATTTTTGGTGTGGCGGACGCCATTTTGGGTGGCGGATGCCATTTTGAGTGTGGCGGACGCCATTTTGTGTGTGGCAGACGCCATTTTGTGTGCTCATTTTCCCACTCTTTTCTCCCTCTCTGCCATTTTCTTTTACTGGTTAACATCTATAAATTGAATAATCATAGATCAATTTAAGAATATAGATTTATTTATTTATTTATTTTATTATTGGATTTTTATCCCGCCCTTCTAGACAGGAGTCTACTCAGGGCGGCTCACAATATATTGTGCACAAACAACTTAAAAACAACATAGTTGCTGTGGATTAATTTTTCACAAGCTCTGAACAGGCTTTCTGATAAATTTAACAACCAAGGATATACACCTTGGGGCTCAATTAGACATTATGCTGCCCAAAAAAGGGGGCGGAGTCAGTAAAGCTAAAAAGAGAGCTGTGCCTCAGGTCTCGCCTCAGCAGTCCTCTTCAGAAGAAGAATCTTGGGTGATCCTTAAGGACCTGCAAGATAAAATGTTGGCTTTAGAGGCGCAGAAGCTGGCTAGACGGGCCTCCCCACAACGCGAGGTTACCCCTCGTTGATCCGTCAGGGACACGAAGGGTCGCCGTAAGGCTGAGTTTAGGGCCTTAACGCAGCAACTCATGGAGCGTTTTACTGCTTTAGAATCTCAACAGGGTCATGGAGGTGAGGAACAGGCTGTGGAAGAAGGGTCCCCCACTACGGCAAGGGTGCCAGATGGTCGTAAATGCAGGATGACAGAAGCAACTGAGATCCAGGAGACAGCGGAGGGATCTTCGGCTGGGTACGATCTCTATGAGGAGCCATGTACAAGCTCGCATCGGGCTTCGAAGGCACTTGGAACATCGACTCCTTCTTGCGGTGAGTGCACAGCCATACACAACACCCAGTCCAATTCTGCCGCCTGGCCTTGGACTGGTGGCACCCAACACTCTCATGTTACACCTAACCACTGTGGAACACCACCCATGGGATGGCCCAGTTTTTTCTGGCCTCCTGTAAACCCGCATTGTTGGGGGTGGGGCACGCATTGTGCGACCCCTCCTACGGCTGGGACATCTAGTGAAGGTAAGAACACAGGAACATGTCAGCACCCTTCAGTGCCTAACACGGGGTATAACACAGTCCCGCTAGCTGCACTGCCCTATGCGGACTACAGTACGCCTTTGGGCGATCATTTGACCCCTGCAGTGAAGGAGAAAATATGGAGGGGAGAATTTTTGGATTTTTATGATCTTCTGAACCGCGAGGTGGAAATTAAGGAAATTGACAAAGATGACGAGAAATTAAAAGAAAAATACAGAAGGAAGAAGCCTGACAGAAACTGGCCTAATTGGATCACAGGCTTCACTATATATGCTGGGGTCCTGGTTAAAACACAGCCTTGGAAGGCTTCGGCTCTATTTCAATACTTTGATATAATATGTAGGGCAAATTCAGATTTTGTAGGCCAGGCTTGGCTTCGTTACGATGAAGCTTTTAGAATGAAGAGCGCCATCAGGCCTGAATTACGCTGGGATGAGCCGCACCCAGGGCTTTGGCTGCAACATATGACACCGGCCAAATGTAGTTTAGGTGACAGATTTGATAGCGGTCATCTGAACAAGAAATTTACCGGGAACGTTACTACCTGCCCAGGGGTGGGGCAGGTGGTTCAACCCCGCCTGCCCTGCTACGAATATAACACCAGAGGTTTTTGTGCAAGGTCCCCATGCAGGTATAGACACGACTGCATTACCTGTGGGGGGAAGCACCCAAACGCCTCATGCTTCAAAGCGGGTGCACAGCGTCAAAACAAAACTAGCGGTCCCGGCAAGAAGCCAGAAGGGGGCGGTGGTGCCCCTGGAAAGGGGGCCCACACCAATTAAAATCAAGGTTCTGGAAGAGGGTCTAGCAGATTACCCAAGAATAGGGAATGCAGAATACTTGAGACTAGGTTTTAGATATGGGTTCCGAATCCCAGCTTTAGGCGTAAGAACGGCCTTTGTGACCAAAAACCTTAAATCAATAAAAGGGATGGAAGCTATAGTATTAGAAAAGATCAATAAGGAGGTTCGAGAAGGTAGGGTCTTGGGACCCTTTAAAGAACCACCCATAGCTAACTTGAGGGTTTCCCCCTTAGGGATTGTCCCCAAAAAAGCCCCAGGTGAATTTCGTTTAATACATCACCTATCGTTTCCAGAAGGGACATCAGTTAACAATGCAATACCCCCGGAACTTTGTTCTGTGAGATACACCTCCTTTGACGAGGCGGTTCGGATGATTAGGGCCTGCGGAGTGGGTGCTGAACTGGCAAAGGCAGATGTTAAGTCGGCCTTCAGAATTTTCCCCGTTCACCCATTGGATTTCAATTTGTTGGGTTTTCAATTTCAAGGGCAATATTACATCGATAGGGCCCTCCCTATGGGGTGCTCAATTTCGTGCGCAGCTTTTGAAAAGTTTAGCACATTCATCGAATGGCAAGTTAGGCGATGATTTCCTCTTTTGTGGAAAACCGAACTCAGGAAGATGCAGAATGATTCTGGATAACTTCCGTGAGATGGCCCTTGATATGGGTTTGCCCCTGGCGGAAGAAAAAACGGAAGGGCCAGCGACGTCCCTGACTTTCCTAGGGATTGAACTGGATACGCTTCAGCAGACTTCAAGGCTGCCTCGAGACAAATTGCTGAACATTAGGACTATACTTAGCAACTTAATAGGAAAGAAAAAGGTGACTCTTAAAGAGTTGCAGGAAATGGTAGGACACCTGAATTTCACGTGCAAAGTAGTAGCACCAGGGCGCGCCTTTTTGAGGCGACTTTGTGGCGCCATGTCAGGTTTAAAAAGGCCAATGCACAGAACGAGAGTTACCAGGGGTATGCGGGAAGACCTCACAGTGTGGAAACAATTCCTAGAACAGTTCAATGGGGTATCCTTCTGGAGATCGGAACTTAGCCTGAAAGCGGATGTTCAGGTAAACTCTGACGCCGCTGGGACCTTAGGATTCGGGATTTATTACCGTGGCAGATGGTGTGCAGGTACTTGGCCTAAAGAGTGGCACCAAGAGGGCATAACGAGAGACTTGACATTTTTAGAATTTTTTCCAATTGTAGGAGCCCTATGGCTTTGGGCGGAAGAATGGGCACATACTGTAGTTCGTTTTTGGTGATAACCAAGCAGTGGTACACATCATTAACAATCTGACATCACACTCGGAAAGAGTCATGGATTTGGTCAGGGCTTTCACCCTACGGGCGTTGCAGTTTAACGTAATGGTGCACGCCCGACATGTGCCAGGTGTTGACAACAGGATAGCTGATGCTCTCTCACGCCAACAGATCAAGCGTTTCAGGGAGATGGCACCGGAGGCCAGGGATCTGCCAGAAGTGCTTCCAGCGGAGGTCTGGCAGATTGGCATGAGGAGGCGTCGAGAGCAATAGGTCTTGCACTGGCCCCGAGGACAATAAAGGGTTATTGGTACCGAGTTTTATGAATTTAGGAAGTCAATGAGGCTAGAGCAAGCATGGCCGGCTCCAGTGGAGCACCTCCAACAATTCATAATATTTTTGCATAGAAGGGGATTAGCGACAGGCACTATTCAAGGAAAACTGTCGGCTTTGGCCTTCTACGCAAAATCAAATGGGCACAGGGATTTTTCTTGTGACTTTCGTATTAGGAAGATGTTAGAAGGTTGGTCCAGGGAAAGGGGGAGAGTACAAGATGACAGGACACCCATATCTCCGGCTCTCCTTGGACACCTATGCGAACAATGGAGCGCATTGTGTAGGGACCATTATGAAGCAGCATTATTTCATGCATCTGTGCTAGTGGCCTTTTTCGGGGCCCTGCGTATTAGCAAGCTAGTGGCAATGGGTAAGGCAGATATCTCACAGAGGGCTTTGCAATTGGGGGACGTTATAGTTCAGGAGGGGCGGTTAAATATTAAGATAAGGCGGTCTAAAGCAGACCCGCTGGGAAAGGCAAGCAATTAGTCTTAGGGCAATGTAGTGTAAAAGGCATCTGTCCCGTAAAGGCGGTTCAGGAATTCATAGAGTTTAGGGGTCCAAAACCTGGGTACTTCTTCCAGCATACGGATGGGTCGCCACTTACAAAATACCAATTTTGGAAACTTACTGGCATAGCATTAGAGAAGATAGGTTTGAAGAATATGAGATTCGGAACACATTCCTTTAGAATAGGAGCAGCTTCAACAGCAGCAGCTATGGGTTATAATACAGACCAAATTAAACAGTTAGGGCGTTGGTCGTCGGCCTGTTATCACAAACACATCAGACCTCTCCCTAACGTATAGGCAGGGGCTGTTTATATCGTTTCAGGTGTCGAAAGACAGGAAGGCCGAAGGCACGTCATGATCATCGGCCACAGTTATGTTTACTGGGCGGCGCGATATGCCGCATTTTCCCCGTGGGGGAATGATTTGGGGCTTGGTGCCCATGCGTTTATTACATGGAAAGGCATGCGTGGCATGCATTGGATCCAGCTCGGCAGGATGACATCTTTCGACCATCTGCCACCAGATATTTTAGTAATTCATTTAGGAGGCAACGATTTGCCTGGATTGTCTGGTAAGGCGGTCATAATTGACATCTTGAGAGAACTTGGGAAGCTGAAGGAAAGGTATCCTGCTATGCGGATCGTTTGGTCCAATATCATCCCGCGTTTAGCCTGGCGAGGTGCCCAGAGCATTGAGAAGATTAATAGGGCACGGCGAAGGGTCAATAGGGAAGTGTGTAGAGGTGTCTGCAGCGGTGGCCTCGGATCTGTGGTCAATCACCACAGGATTCAAACTTCCAACACTGAATATTTTCGTAGCGATGGCATCCACCTGTCTGATGCAGGCTTGGACATTTTTCTTGAAGATATAAAAGGGGGCCTGCTTGCTGAGCTAGGACGGCTTGATGGCGGGCATGGGACTTAGTCAGGACTAGTCCCTATGCTGTGGCGGGTAGTGCGGGAAAAAACTGGTTGTCTCGGTGTGTCCCTTTGATAATTATGGTAAGCCAACAGCGCATCCGACCTCCCGGCTCTGCGGATCGTGCGATTACAGGGCCGGCGGCGGGAAGATGCGCTGGGCCACTTTCGGACCGACAGTCATCAAATAAAGATGGCTCGAGGTCTGGGGTGTTTATTAGAGGCCGGCTGGGTTCCTGCTGTCGTCAAGACAGCTGGAACCTGGGGGCCTGGGACTCGCCCATTGACTGAGAAGGGTATCGTGGATGCCCTACATTTATTTCTCCGCACTACCGCAGGCCCCCTCATTTGATGAGGACAATGATTTTTATAATCAGAAATGATTTAATAAAGTGTGGCCCGTATTAATCCATATCACTGTCTTGCGTCTTCATTTCGGGGCCTGGGAGGGCAAGTTTCAGCCCGCAGGAAGGACGTTACAACGTCCTTGAAATGCGGGGCTGGCTTTGCCCTCCTCGGTCCCGAAGGACGCAAGGCAGCTCCGGTCACGTGGAAAAAGGAGGGGGCGAGAGGTTATTTAAGGAAGTGCTCGCCCCCGATGCATCCTCTTTCTTGTTCAGGCACCCACCCGCCCTCCCTCTTTCTAGTGTGTTTGTGGTCGCCTTTATGGGGCCGGATAGGAATTTTTGACCTCTAACCTGATTGGCTACTGGATGGAGGGATTTTTCGCCTATCCCACACTGGAAAAGGGTTTGTTGGCATTTGCTTGGTGGTTCTTCTCGGTCACACTGGCGGGTAGTGCGGGAAAAAACTGGTTGTCTCGGTGTGTCCCTTTGATAATTATGGTAAGCCAACAGCGCATCCGACCTCCCGGCTCTGCGGATCGTGCGATTACAGGGCCGGCGGCGGGAAGATGCGCTGGGCCACTTTCGGACCGACAGTCATCAAATAAAGATGGCTCGAGGTCTGGGGTGTTTATTAGAGGCCGGCTGGGTTCCTGCTGTCGTCAAGACAGCTGGAACCTGGGGGCCTGGGACTCGCCCATTGACTGAGAAGGGTATCGTGGATGCCCTACATTTATTTCTCCGCACTACCGCAGGCCCCCTCATTTGATGAGGACAATGATTTTTATAATCAGAAATGATTTAATAAAGTGTGGCCCGTATTAATCCATATCACTGTCTTGCGTCTTCATTTCGGGGCCTGGGAGGGCAAATATCTCAGAGTGAATTATTGAGACTTCAGGGGTGTACTCCGGGGAACTTTGTAGCTATTCTCCTCTGAGGATCCAAGTAGTTCTAATGTGTAGCAAAACAGAATTTTACCAAAAATTCAAAGCATTGCAACAGAAACCCATTTCCCAGAACGCTTCTCTTTGCAGGGCCATTTAAAAACAAAACAAAACAGTAGCTGTGTGATACATGTAAAATAAAAAATACAGAAATCTGGTCTGAGTAATAACTTCACTGGATTACTTAAAGGATAAAAACTAGGTGAGCTTTCAAATCCTCTAGTACCCTTCTTCCATGCTATCTTCATAATTATATTTCTTTGTTATATTTTTATCTGCATACTTGAAGGCACTAACAAAATAGAAATCATGGAACTGTGATGGTTTAATATCTTTTTGCCTAAATGTAACATTAATAATTATAAATGGCTTTAATGAAATTATAACATTGTAAATAAAAGTGACTCCTCTTTGTAAAACCCAACTGAAATTTATTTGGGATGTCCAGTTCTGTCAAAGGTTCTTTTCATACCAAAATGATCTGATTTGGCTCTCGGCCTCTGAATAATATGATTATCACAGGAATTCGTCCTGTTTTAAATCTGTTTCAGAATGCAGCTTTCATGTCTTATTTCCCCTTTTCTTGTGTCACTGCTTAATAGGTTTTGCAGAAGAGCCTTAATTACGAGAAAGAAGCAGTGATTCTCATCTGCAGTTTTCTCCTTTCTTATCACTTTGTACACAAAAGGATTTTGGCACTGTCAATCATTAGCTTTGTGATACCAAAAAGGCATTTCTCTCTTCCATTATCTCAGCAACAGAAAAGACAGTCTCTTTTTCTTCTTTTCTTGTTGAGGTAAAAAGGAAAAGAGAAGGGTGGGGAGGACATAATGCACTCTCCCCCCCCCCACTTTGCCCACTAGGAGACAAAATGGTGTAGAACAGACAGGTAGTTGCTATGTAAGGTCATCCTATGCTGATCTCTCCTCACAGGGTGTCTAGCTCAAGAGACTCATTATGAACTGTTTTTTTTTTCTGGTTTGTCACCAGAGGTTTGCTGTGAAGATTTAGGGGGCTTTACTACTTACGTGCCTTCAAATACAGATTCATGGCTTGTGCACACAACAAACACATAAGAGTGACATAAAATCATGAATTTCTAATTATATCTGCTGACATTTCTCTTTTTAATATAATATATGAAATCCCTAGGAATCTCACTTCTTCTGAGAGATATAACATATCATGCCTGTTTCATCCTACCCAGACGAACACATTTTTGCTGTTGTCTTTTATTAGTCCTAAATATAAATCTGCTTGTACGTGTGTTTTTTCTTTAAAAATTGAGGCAGCCCTGAACAACAGAAGATATTAGTTCAGCAAGCTAAATATACTGAGAATGAGACACTGAACACAAAGAGATGGTGCTTGATAGCTCAGTAGTTTAGGCATCTGGCTGCAAAGACAGAGGTTGGAAGTTCAATTCCCCACAATGCCTCCTTGACAGGGGCTGTGCTTGACAATCCATAGTGTCCCTTCCAGCTCTGCAGTTCTGAAAATCCACATCTCCTGTCTCTGTCATTGAAAGGTAGTATCCTTGGCCATAAGTGAGAGAACTCACACGCATGCATATCTGTGTACATGTATAGATATTTTTAATATTTTAAGACTCATGTACCAAACGAACAAGCTTGAAAGAAAATACAATAGACATACAAGTACAATGGTAACAACATTAATTTATTTATTTATTTACTTACTTACTTACTTACTTACTTACTTCCCAATTAGTGAATCTGCACTACTCTGGGTGGTGTACAAACAAGCAAAACCCCACAACCCTCACGTGCTTCATTACCATAAAAACATAATAACATAACCAAGATGGTGATAAAACCAACTTGTGAGGTAATCTACAGAAATCTGAGGTTCAAACATTAAAATTAATGTTATTTGAGGATAAAGAGGTCCTTAAAGGCTGCCTCTGTCTTGAGTAAACTCTGTCTTGAGTAATTTCCTGAATATTGGGAGGGATGGTATCTGATGCACCTCAACTGGTAATTTATTCCACAAAGTGGGGGCCGTTGCTGAGAAAGCCTGACTCCTCATTATTACCTTTCTGGCTTCCCTTGGTGTAACCACTTTTAGCACTGTGGATTGAGAGGAGTGTTATGACATTTCCCCTCCCTAAGAGGACAGCTAATATCAAAGCTACAGAATCTTGCAGGATATACAGTTTTAGAAGTCAGAGTTAAACATTTACAGGATGGCACATTTTCATAGGATTTTGTTCTATTTCCAGGATTCAGTTGCTTTTGGTAAAAATCAAGCATTTGGAACTGAAATGTCAATATATTTATTTAATTATTTAAAATATTTTTATGATGCCTTTCTCCTGAAAAAGGACTCAAAGTGGTTACTAAAAACAGATTTAGAAGCAACAAAACATAAATAATTGCATGACTTAATTAATATTCATAAGTTTATTTGCAAGCACAGATACATATTTATATTTAGGGATTTGGTCCTTAGTGTTCATAACTGTATACTAAATTGCATGATAGCCTGCTGATATGGTGAGTTTGTTAAACATTGTGAGCCATAAATTACTTACATTCCCACACTTGTTTATGAAGTTTTTGAAGCTGTCTAATTAGACATCACTGAGATAATTAGCTTATTTCTCCAGCAAGAAGTTGCCTTTCATGGATGGGGGTGCTGGAAGAATGAAAGAGATTAATGCAGGTGCTTTTATTCAAGCCAAGATGTTTGTTATGATTTCATTGCCAAGGGAAGTCTGCATATTTTATATCTTGCTGGGAAACATAGCTTGAGCATGGTTGAAAAACTTTGAAGATGACATTTACTCAAATTAATATGCCGTTTAATTAAAAAAGCAAAGTAAAGAAAGATTGTTTATGATTAAAATTTTGTTAGAAGAAGCCAATAGCTTTTCCTTCCTTCCTTCCTTCCTTCCTTCCTTCCTTCCTTCCTTCCTTCCTTCCTTCCTTCCTTCCTTCCTTCCTTCCTTCCTTCCTTCCTCTGTTATTCAGTTTGTGATGATAGACCACTGATGGAAAGCCTTCTCTTTTGTATATAAGAATGTATTTGTTTCAGATAATCACAGTCTCATTATATGTTATTCAAAATTTCAAAATTCCTCTGGAGCATTTAAAAGTTTAAATAGCAAAGTGTCTTGGGACACTTTAAACATTTCACTGGCTTTGAAGAAAAGTCTCCAAAAGGAGTGGAGCAGGGATATTTGTGCATTTCCAGATCAATCACAGGGCACTTCAAAAAGCCCACAGTTGTTGGCTCTGGCATTTGGAGGGTTAAAAATGTAATGGGGGAATACACCATTTGCAAGTCAGAGAAAAATGAAACTCAGGATAGCAAAAGAAGGAAATGCCAAAACAAAAGATTGATAGTTGGAGCCCCAACGAGAGCTGAAATCTCCACAGGAAACTTAAGTCACCAAGCCCTCAAGAGCTTTCTCTGACTTCACTGGACTCTATATATTTCACTTTACATATTCCCATTCACGGAACTTTATATATTCCCATGCAGCCTCTTCACATCAAGCCATGGCAAAGGGAAGATATCATAAGATTTATAACAATAGCTGCATTCTAGAATTTTCTTCCTTTTAAAGGCTATATCAAGTCTCCATAGACTTTAGAAATGTGTGTGTGTCCTGCTTACCTTTATTTGAAGAACCAATATTTCTTGCTATGGGTGTGTATGCTCCAGAGTGCATTCCCCTGAAGCCCATCTGATTTAGGATAGATAACCTTCAAGCATTAGGTGGCTATTTTTACCTCCCCTGAAACTTGGAGGGTTACACACAAAAGAGGAACCAGGAACTACAGACCGGTCAGTCTGACATCAATCCCAAGAAAAATTCTGGAGCAGGTGATAAAGCGGTCACTCTGCAAGCACCTTGAAAGCAATGCAGTGACAACTAGAAACCAACATGGATTTGTCAAGTACACACTAATCTTATCTCATGTTTTCATTATTATTTTGTAACCTCCCTGGTAGACAGTAGGAACGTTCTAGATGTCATATATCTTGACTTCAGCAATGCCTTCGACAAAGTTCCCCATGGTATTTTGATTGGCAAGCAAACTAGGTGTAGGCTGGATAGAACAACTGCTAGGTGGATATACAGTTGGTTATAGAATTGTACACAGAGAATGCTTATCAGGGACCTTCTCAAACTGGAAGTAGGTAACAAATGGGGTACCACAAGGCTCAGTCCTGGGCCCAGTAATTTCAACATTTTTATTAATGACTTGGATGATGGAGTGCAGGGAATATACATCAAATCTGCAGATAAGACAAAATTGTGTGGAATAGCTAATACCTTGGAAGACAGGAACAACATTCAAAAAGATACTGATAGGCTTGAGCATTGGGTTGAAAACAACAGAATAAAATTCAACAGGGAAAAGTGCAAAGTTCTACACCTAGGGAAAGAAACCAAATGCAGTTACAAGATGGGGGATATTTGGCTCACTAACACTATGAATGAGACAGATCCTGGAATTGTTGTAGATCACAAGCAGAATATGAGCTAACAGTGCATTGTGGCTGCAAAAAAAGACAAATGCTATTTTAGGCTGTATTAACAGAAGTATAAATCCTGTAAGGTACTGCCCCCCCCTCTATTTGGCACTGCTTCGGCCTCATCTAGAGTACTGTGTTCACTTCTGGACACCATACTTTAAGAAGGATGCCAGCAAACTGGAGCAAGTGCAATAGAGGGCAACAGGGATGATCAGGGGAGTGGAAACCAAGCCCTATGAGGAAAGACTGAAAGAACTGGGCATGCTTAGCCTTGAGAAAAGAAGACTGAGGGGAGATGTGATAGCACTCATACAGAGGAGGATCTGTCCTTGATCATCCCAGAGTGCAGGACACATAATAATGGGCTCAAGCTACAGGAAGCCAGATTTAGTCCGAATATCAGGAAAAACTTCTTAACTAGAGATGAGGACAAATTTAAAAAATGGTGATTCATTTTTATCTGTTATTCGTCAAGGTTAATGGATCAACGAATACGAATATACGAATATTCTTCGACGAATTGACGGATCGATCTGTTGATTCATCTGCACTTTAAATGGCTATAACACTGGCCCCCGATGACCTAGAGACACCAAATTTGCAGGGACGCTTCCTCCGATGATTTTCTACAAACTCTGAATGATTGGTGAACATTGGATCATGGACGCCCGAGTTATATAGTCACAAAGAGGACCCCCCAGGAAAGCTCCCCCCCGGTACTTAGAGAATCCAGAATCACAACGGAGCTTCCTATGTCTTTCCCCAACATGCCTGCCAACTTTGGTGAAGATTGGATATCGGAACTCCAAGTTATTTACCCAAAAATTGGGTCCCCCCAGGAGAGTTTACCACACGGCACAGAAGCCCATGATGCATTCAGTTTGTCTTCAGCTCAGCACAACATTACATTTGCCAGCGAAGTAGAGTTTGCCCTCAGGAGGACTGGAGGCAAGGAGGTATTTAGCAGCACAGCAGGCTTTTTGGCTCCATCAGGCACTGAGGAAGTTGGCAGCAGGAAAACAGGCTCTTTTGGCCCCATCAGGCACTGAGGGAAAAGACAGCAGGAAAGCAGGCTTTTTTGGCCACATTGGCACTGAGGTAGTTGGCAGCAGCAAAGTGGCATGTCTTGCCCCATTGGGCACTGAGGCACATGGCAGGAGCAAAGTGGTGTGTCTTGCCCCATTGGGCACTGAGGTAGTTGGCAGCAGCAAAGTGGTGTGTGCTGCCCCATCGGGCACTGAGGTAGTTGGCAGCAGCAAAGTGGTGTGTGCTGCCCCATCAGGCACTGAGGCACATGGCAGCAGCAAAGTAGCGTGTCTTTCCCCATTGGGCACAGAGGCACATAGCAACAGCAAAGTACCGTGTCTTGCTCCATCGGGCACTGAGGTAGTTGGCAGCTGGAAAGCAGGCTTTTGGGGCCCATCGGGGCACTGAGGCAAAAGGCAGCAGAACAGACTCTGGTCTTCTTCAGCAACATCAAATTTGCCTGCAAAGCAAAGGTTTCCCCCCCCAGGAGGCAACTGAGGTTGCAACTTCCAACAGCACCAGCAGCACCATCAGATGAACAGGGTCGGTGCTACTAACAGTGGTTAATCCACGGGGCCGCGGGGCTGTTGGAAAGAGATCAGCTCTGCAATCTGAAGCCGGGCGATGGGGCGACACACAGACAGGCTTTGGGTGGGGCAGAGACTGGCCTAGGAGACTCGCCTGTCCACCAACGTCTAACTAGACTTGCTGACAACCTTCAAAGAAACAAAGATGCTCGTTTAGAACTAGAAAGCTGGGGATTGCAACTTGGCTGCTGAGACCTCCCGGATATGATAAAGATAGCCCTTGGAGGTTTTGGGGGGCTGAGACAGGCTGGCCCTCTTGGCACGTTCAGGATGCCAGGATCGGCTTTGGGTGTGCCAAGAGGGTTGGCTGGCCCTCTTGCCTCGTTCGGGATGCTGGGACCGGCCTTGGGTGTGCCAACTGCCAAGAGGCCTGGCTGGCCCTCTTGGCACGTTCGGGTGTGCCGGGCTTGATGAGATGTCTGAGGGATGTCTGAGGCAGGCATGCTGGTCTGGTTTAACCTGTGCCAAGAGGGCCAGCTGGGCTCTGCCCCACCCAAAGCCTTTCTGCATGTCACCCCATCACCACATCACCTGGCTTCAGATTGCTGAGCTGATCTGGTTTAACCCGTGCCAGGAGGACCGGCTGGGCTCTGCCCCACCCAAAGCCTGTCTGCGCGTCACCCTATCATCGGCCCGCTGGGCTAACGTGACCCAGCAGGCAGGCAGGCAGACGTTAATAAACTTGGCGTGCTGGGGCTTAACCCAGCGTGCAGGAAGAAGACGATAGGACTAAGCTTGGCCTGCTGGGCCGACTTGACTCAGTGGGCAGACAGGAGATAGAACAAACTCAGCCCGCTGGGCCGATGTGACCCAGCAGGCAGGCAGGCAGGCAGGCAGACATTAATAAACTTGGCACACTGGGGCTTAACCCAACGGGCAGGAAGAAGACGATAGAACTAAGCTTGGCCCGCTGGGCTGACTTGACTCAGTGGGCAGACAGGAGCTGGAACAAACTCGGCCCGCTGGGCCAATGTGACCCAGCAGGCAGGCAGGCAGGCAGGCAGGCAGACGTTAATAAACTTGGTGCGCTGGGGCTTAACCCAGCGGGCAGGAAGAAGATGATAGGACTAAGCTTGGCCTGCTGGGCCAACTTGACTCAGCGGGCAGACAGGAGCTGGAACAAACTCGGCCCGCTGGGCCAACGTGATGCAGCAGGCAGGCAGGCAGGCAGGCAGGCAGGCAGGCAGGCAGGCAGGCAGGCAGGCAGGCAGGCAGGCAGGCAGGCAGGCAGGCAGGCAGGCAGGCAGGCAGGCAGGCAGGCGTTAATAAACTTGGTGTGCTGGGGCTTAACCCAGCGGGCAGGAAGAAGACAATAGAACTAAGCTTGGGCCGCTGGGCTGACTTGACTCAGTGGGCAGACAGGAGCTGGAACAAACTCGGCCCGCTGGGCCAATGTGACCCAGCAGGCAGGCAGGCAGGCAGGCAGGCAGACAGACATTAATAAACTTGGTGCGCTGGGGCTTAACCCAGCGGGCAGGAAGAAGATGATAGGACTAAGCTTGGCCTGCTGGGCCAACTTGACTCAGCGGGCAGACAGGAGCTGGAACAAACTCGGCCCGCTGGGCCAACGTGATGCAGCAGGCAGGCAGGCAGGCAGGCAGACGTTAATAAACTTGGTGTGCTGGGGCTTAACCCAGCGGGCAGGAAGAAGACAATAGGACTAAGCTTGGCCCGCTGGGCTGACTTGATTCAGCGGGCAGGCAGGAGATGGAAGAAACTCGGCCCACTGGGCGGACATGACCCAGCAGGCAGGCAGGCAGGAGTTCAACAGTTCTTGGCCTGCTGGTCTGACTTGATCCAGCAGGCAGGCAGGCAGGCAGGCAGGCAGGCAGGACTTGGTTGGAACTTGGCCCGAGGAGGCGACTGGAATCTTCAGCTGGACTTCTGACTGAGGGGCAGGTTTACAGGCCGGCAGGCAAGTAGGCAGATCTTTTTTTTTTCAGGAGGACTGGAGGGTGGGCAGGTGGGCAGGCGGGCAGGCGGGCGGGCAGGCAGAGAGGCGGGCGCAGGCAGGCAGGTGGTGTGTTAAGAGAGAGGCTGTCATTGGAACCCTACCTTTTTGGGTTCAGTGAGGGGAAGCCCAACAAGGGAAGGTTCACCTTGATGAACGACAGTCTTTCCACAGTAACGGGATCCAAACGTGAGTGGCATGGTCGGAGTATTCTCCGATATGGGAAAACACGCGCTCACTCTGGATGCTGGTGGGGGGGATGGAAAGGAGGTCCATGACCACATTGGACAACTCCAGCCATATGACTAGTTTCCTAGCCCAATAATGGAGGGGATATTCCCGCACCATTATCTCTGCCGAATCCTCCTCAGCCGGCTGTCTTTCCTCTGAGGCAAGTCACCACAGAGCTCCAGTAATGTTGGTGGTGAATGGAGCCTTCACCAGGTGAAGTCCTTCCCTGTGGTTCGGGCAAACCACCCTGCCCCTCGTGGCCTGACGTTCCCGTCGCCCCACGCAAGCGTTGTGCCCCCAACGTCCTGCGGACCTCAGTGGAGAGCTCTGTTCTCCACTCCCAGAGGTCTGAGGTGCGTGCTGCCAAGCCCCCCTTGATTCGAGGATCACACAGGCAGGCCATGCGGTAAGCTCTGTCGCTGTAGACAGGATGGAGTCGCTTCTGCACGCCTGCCTGCAACCTCTTCACCAAAGCCCTGATCAGGAGGGAGGATCCTGGTGCCATAGCAGTCTCCAGGGACCGATCGAGGGCATGAATCAGGGGGATGACCTGCCCCAGGCTTGCTGTATAACCACACAATATGTTCGTGGTTTCCAGGAAGGGCTTGAGCACCTCCACCATATTGGAAAGGGCCAGCCAATCCGTGGCACTGATGCCCACCTCTCTCCCCCCGGGCAGAAGGGGCATGGAGGACATGATGTCCTCCAAAACGGCCTTCTGCTCCACCAGGCGGGACACCATGGTGTAGGTGGAGTTCCACCTGGTGGGCAGGTCTGTCAGGAGAACGTGGGTCTCCTGGCCCAACTCCTCCTGCCTCTCACGCAGCCGGCAGGCAGCTTTCAGGCTGCGGGAGAAGTGGCCCACCAGTTGGCGGCATTGGTCCAGGAGTGCCCGCATCTCCCTGGTGCCTGCGTCCCACTCGAGCTTGACGTGGCTGCCCAGGCCAAGGGCATCGCACACCACAAGGTGTAATTTGTGCGCCATGCATACGATGCCCTCAAAGCCTGCTGCATTCAATGCTGCCAACATGTTCTGCCCAGCATCTGTGACCATGTGGCCATGGGTCACCTCCCCCTCCGGTGCCCACTCCTGCAGTGCAGACAGGAACTCATAGGCGATGTTCCTCCCTGTCGCCTGAGCTTCCATGTGCTGCGCCTGCAGCAGAACGGACCTGTAACCTGGCTGCAGGGCAAGGGCCTCCCCCTGCGGCCCTGTCGCCGATGCCCTGCCATTCCTCAAGTCCTCTGGCTGCCACCAGTGGGCTGTGAGCGAGAGGTAGCCATGCTGACCTCCGCTCCACAGGTCCACTGTGAAGTACACCTTGCACCCCTGTAGCTGTGAAAAATGGTCACGGACCACCTCCCTCACAGAGTCATAGAGTGAGGGCAGCACTCTAGAACTGAGAGTTCTCCATGAGGGGAGGTCGTACCAGGGGGCAAAAAAAAAATGCAGCAACCGGCGGAAGGCTTGGGATTCCACAATGGACAGTGGAAGTCCGAGCAGGGTGATCATCTCGGCGACGAGACGAGTGGCTGCCTGCTGGGCCTTGCCCTTTGACCACCGGCTGAGGGTCATGGCGGACATAACGGGTGCCACTTCATGGAGTGTGGTCTGTCTCATGCTCCCGGCCCCAGAAATCCCTGTGGCTGCCCTTTTGAAAGAAGGCGCCTCCTCCTGACTCCTTTCTGCCTCCCCTGGAGCTGCTCTTTTCCCTCTCCCAGATCACGCGGACGAAGTGCCTTCCCTGGACAGGAGCCTTGGGTGGTGCCTCTCCAGATGTTGGTGGAGGGTAGTGGAGGACAGATGCCTGGGGTCTGGCCCCCTCCGGACCACCCCAAGGCAGGCATTGCAGCATGCCAGCCATGGGTTATCGAGCATCGTGAAATGATCCCACATGGCCCCTCTGCCATGTTTGCCCAAACGAGGACCCACTGCCTGCCCCTGACTGCTGGCCTGGGAAGAACTGTCTGTCCCAGGGGTGCTGCTGGTCTGGGAGGAGGGAACAGATGACTCTGGGGACAGGGGTGGGGGGGGGGCTGTGAAGCCTGCCCTGCCGTTACTAGTTCCAAATCAGACTGGGGATCTTCGGAAACCAGTAACTCCTCAGATTCCTCTAGGAAAAGGAGCGGCAGTTCTTTAGGCACCTCTGGAAGCTGTGCTTCCGTGTCTGCCTCGAAGGCCACTGGAGGAGGAACAATGGTGGTCGTGGTGGTGGTAGTAGACGTACATGTGGTGTTGATGGACATACTGCCACTGCCTAGCCTACGTAGCTTCACAGCCTTCTTCCCCTTGGATTGGCCGTGAAGAAATTCCTTCATTTTCTACTGCCTGCCTACCAAACCAACTAAACAAATCATCATCATCATCATCATCATCATCATCATCATCATCATCATCATCATCATCATCTCATCATCATCATCTAATTAATAAAACAATGGAGAGAGGGAGTGACTGTGCCAATTGAATGATCGGATGGTGGACTAATTCTTTTACTAAAATGTGACCTCCCTTCCTAAAGAAAGCCCCCCCTCAGTATAATGTAATTAGTAAAAATTCCCCCCGATCCACTGTGGCTGAATGAAAAGCCAAAAAAATCCAAAAAGAAAAGCCCTGCCAGCTAAGTCTCAATCAGAGATATGCACACACACACAAGTCACACCAATTTCATTTTAAGGAAAAGGAGAAAAAAGGATTGATCCAGCTACACCCCCCCACCCACTGTGCCTGAGATGCAAGCCTCCCAAGTCCCAAACTAAACTTTTGAAAACTGATTGAATAATGTAGTCCTGCCAGCTGAACACACACACACACACACACAAGTCACACCAACAAATTCCCCCCCACCTACTGTGCCTCAGATGCAAGCCTCCACTTGCCTGAAGATGACACGACACAAGCCTCCAGGAAAAAAAAGTTTGAAAAAAGCCCTTCCAAGTAGCCTAAGCTACCTAAAAATCCCTTCCTAAATTCCCAGTACAGTTGTTGATGATGATGATGAATGATAATTTTGAAAAAGAAAAATATAAAACGCGACGCGTTTGTTTGCTTTGCTGACACAAAAGTGAAACCAAACCACCAGAGCAACAGCAAGCCAGCAGCAACTGTTCTCACTCCGGAGAGCATGAACAGAAATGCGCAACGCCTAGGGGGGGAAAGCTTATGTACAGCCTCTCGGCACCTTTCAGCAGCGCTATTGGCTGCCGGACATGCCAATCCATAATCTCTGTCCTGATTTGCCAAAGCTTCTAATTGGCACCAGCAAGCTCAGAGAGACCCCCAAAAAGGTAACGAATATATATGAATATTAACGGATCAATGGATCGACGAATAAAACCGAGGAAATATTCATCCAGCCATATTCGTCTAGATTTATATTTTTATGGATACGGATTTATGAATATTTGACAAATCGGCTATATTCGTCAAAAAAACCAATCCATTTTTATATTCGTCCCCATCTCTATTCTTAACTGCTAGAGGAGTATGACAATGGAACCAATTACCTTGGGAGGTGATGAGTGCTCCAATGGTAGAGACATTCAAGATACAATTGGATAACAATTTTTCAGATCTCCCTTGATTTGAATTCCTACCATGAGCAGGGGAGGGGGTAGGACTTGATGGCCTTATAGGCCCCTTCCAACTCAATTATTCTATGCTGCGACGCCTGCTTCTTGGGAGGAAAGCGATGACAAACCTAGACAGCATCTTAAAAAGCAGAGACATCACCTTGCCGACAAAGGTCCACATAGTCAAAGCTATGGTTTTTCCAGTAGTGATGTATGGAAGTGAGAGCTGACCATAAAGAAGGCTGACCGCCAAAGAATTGGTGCTTTTGAATTGTGGTGCTGGAGGAGGCTCTTGAGAGTCCCCTGGACTGCAAGGAGAACAAACCTATCCATTCTAAAGGAAATCAACCCTGAGTGCTCACTGGAAGGACAGATCCTGAAGCTGAGGCTCCAATACTTTGGCCATCTGATGAGAAGAGAAGACTCCCTGGAAAAGACCCTGATGTTGGGAAAGTGTGAAGGCAAGAGGAGAAGGGGACGACAGAGGATGAGATGGTTGGACAGTGTCATCGAAGCTACGAACATGAATCTGACCCAACTCTGGGAGGCAGTGGAAGACAGGAGGGCCTGGCGTGCTCTGGTCCATGGGGTCATGAAGAGTCGGACACGACTAAATGACTAAACAACAACAACAACATGCTCCCTCCAGCACCAAACTTTGCAGTCACATAAAATGCAGTTCCCACAATGATTGATTTGGCTGAAGTCAGGGATAGCTTGTGCCATTAGATTAGGAAGGAGGGAAGAAGGAAAATCATCAGAATGATGTGAGTCTAATATATGCCACACTGTTGTAAAGAGTGCAGGGCACAGGCTGCATGAGCTGAGCCCAGCCTCAGGGAGGTCTTTTTCCACATGCTGGCTCCCCTTCAACTCACCCAAACTGTGCAGGATTAGCCAACCCTTCAGTGAGGCTAAATAGGAATTTTTTGTACACTGCTGCCTTCACTCAATGTGATTTTATGGCCATTCTGTACAGGTAATCTTGATATTTTGCTTAATTGCTAGCTGTTTTATTACATTAAATCAGTCTCATTTGTGCAGTGACGTGCATATAGTGAAAGAAGGGAACACCTGGTGACCCTTAAGGGCAACCTTTGATGGTAATTGTTCATTCTGAAGACATACAGTCAAGGGATGTGGGAGCCACATGCAGGATATGAATTATTGTTTGTGATTAACCCCAGTTATTTGTTTGAGGTTGTGAGATTTTGAAAGAACTTGGCCTTGGAAAATCACCCCATCAACCCATTGGGGTGTGGCTTCTGGAATGGGATGAGAAGAACTTTTGGAAGTTCCACCCATATTATTTCAGCTTTAGCCCTCTTGGGAAGGCATTTGTGCATTCCAGTATCCCCCTGCTAATTGTTTAATGTGAAAATTAATGAATGTGACTCTATTTCAGTGTGGGCAAACTTTGACCCCCTAGAGATTGTTGGACTGCAACTCCCAGCTTTCCTACCATTGGCTAGGCTGGCTAGGGATGATGGGAAACATAGTCCAGCAACTTCAGGGAGACTACACTTTACCTTCTCCTATCCTAGTTTAACAATCTGTTATCCTTGACTTCTCATTTCCATTGTCAATCTGTAGTTCCAAATATTGTACTCCATGAGAGACAGGAAAAGGGATTATATTCCTAACAATGGAAAAATGCCATTTTAAAGGCTGCTCAGCATGAACATTTTGCTCATGCACATACGAGCTTCTCCATGCGTTCCATTTGCAGTGCACAGCAGTTACACTACCTTCCATCAGGAATGCAAAGAGCACAACACATTCTTTATTCTCATTGGTTGAGGCGATCACAAGACATCTCAATAAGGAACTTTCTTTTTATATATATAGTGTTTTTATTTGATACATACAAACATACAGAACCAAAAACTAAAACCAAACAGAAATAACACTAAATAACAACAAAACATCAAAACTAAACATCCATAATACACATATAGATCAGAAAATTCGCCATCGTCTAGACATCCAAATATCATCAAAGGATTCTAGTGAGCACTGATTCACCATAAACTATTTCTTCCCCTAAGTTCCTGTCTTTTTCTGGGCCCAATTATATATCAGCTTCCAGCTTTCCTTTACAAAGTGTCTCGGTCAATCCCATAGTGCCTTTGAAAATATGTCTAGTTCTGCAATATCCAGTAGCTTCTTTAATAGCTCATCCATCGTTGGTGTTTCTCCATTCTTCCATTTTTGGGCCCAGAGTAACCTAGCTGCAGTAAATATATACAGTAGACTATATTTTATTTTCTTATCAATAATTTCTGACATTATATTCAATAATAACATTTCAGGTTTAAAACTTAGTTTTTGCAGAACGATTTCTTGTGACATTTCCCAAACCTGTAACCTATTTTTTTATTTTATTTTTTGCTTTTTCACATGACCACCATACATGATAATAAGTCTCTGGATTTTTTTTTACATTTCCAACAAACATTACTGATCCCTTCTGACATTTTTGCCAATTTTACCGGAGTAAAATGCCATCTGTGAAACATTTTAAAGATGTTTTCTCTAAGATTAACTGGTTTAATCATTTTATAGTTATCTTTCCACATGTTTGTCCAGTCATCAATATCAATATTATAGCCAAAGTTTTATGCCCATTTTACCATCGTCTTGTCCTCTTCACTGGTTCTTAACCTTGGGTTACTCAGGTGTTTTTGGACTGCAACTCCCAGAAGCCTTCACCACCAGCTGTGCTGGCTGGGGTTTCTGGGAGTTTTTATTTATTTATTTTATTTTATTTATTTCATTTATACCCCGCCTATCTGGTCAATTGTGACCACTCTAGGCGGCTTACAACACGCACTAAAAACAATAAACAAAAACATACACATAACATAACATAATTTTCCCAAAGATGGCAAGAAACAGAGTGTATTATAGTGAAAAAAGAAAAAATAATAATAATAGGAGTTAACTGGAAAGGGGGAAGGCCTGCCTAAACATCCATGTTTTCAGTTGTTTCTTGAAAATACCCAGCGAGGGAGCTGCATGAATCTCAGGAGGTAAGCAGTTCCAGAGGCGAGGAGCCACCGCCGAGAAGGCCCGGCTTCTTGTTTTTTCCTTCCGGGCCTCCCTCGGCGTCAGGCTCCTCAACCTCACCTCCTGACTTGCGCGAGTGACATGGGTAGAACTGGGTGGGAGTAAGCGTTCCGACAAGTATCGAGGCCCTAAACCGTTTAGGGCTTTAAACGTAAGCATCAAAACTTTGAAGTCAACGCGGAACCGAATGGGCAGCCAATGCAACGCGGCCAGGGTAGGGGAGATGTGATGGTGTCTTGCAGTTCAAAAACACCTGAGTAACAAAGGTTAAGAACCACTGCTCTAGATCATACTCTAATAGGTATGTGTACATTTTTAAAATTATTTTCTCTTTCTTATAAATCAATAAGGAACTTTCAATCCCCATGAGATTCCTTGCTACCTGAGGAGAACATGAGAAGAAATGACTTTTTTCCTTCTCACCAAGTTCTCCATAACGTCTCTGAACATGTACTTTGAGGAGCAAAACACACAGCAAGCACAGGACAAAGGCTGATTTCTAAAAGAGACACAAACAACACATATTCCTTAAATATCCATGCAGCAAGGCAGCAACTATCATTGTTTGGCGTAAAAAAGAAAAAATATTTTTGTGACAATCAAAATTTATTTATTTATTTGGTTTTATACAGACCAATTAGTGCAATTGCTGGGTGGTTAATAATCAATAAAGTCAAACAAAGTAAAGATAACAGATTAACAGATTTATTTTGGTTATGAGCTTTTGTGGGTTACTATCCATATCCTCAGACTCATGGAATTCAATATGTAGACACTAGTGTTGTGTACTTGCATGCATTGTGGGGTTAGAGACTTGAGAATGAGAAGGTTGCCTCTGAGAATGTTGAGAATATAAACCACCCTGGCCATAGCACTTCACTGTCCATCAATTAAGCATATGGTTGTTATTGAAGTGTGCAGATGTTGATTCAGTAGGTGGCACCAGAGCTGGCTGCAGATTTCTTCACTGCTTGAGCCAAAGGATGAACTGGGACTCCCTGTTCCACGTGCCAAAAACAACAGGAGTGTCACCTGAATTTTACTCCAGAAAGAGTGATGAGGCACTGTCCACCACTGAGGGCACAAGGCTGGCTCACAGGATGTAGGGCAGGACATACAAGTGAGGAGGAGGGCTGCACAACTCAAGAGAATTGGCTAGGGAATGGCACCATCTGCTCTCTATAGGGGATGCCCCACTTATCCTAGTGGTAGGGCTGGAAAGTTGTCAAAATAAACCTTCCCCACTTTCACTGAAAGCAAATGGTGATGAAAAGACAGAGGGCAATATTTCGCCCCATTGTACTATTCTCTATAGCCATTTTGGGGGATTCCAGATGGAGGGCTTTTTCTAAATCCAATCTAAAGTAATGCTTAGAAAAGTAACTTTAGGGGCCTACAAGTCCTTGAATCTCCCAGACTCACAAAAGGTCATGCTGGACAAGAGGTGCTGGAGTCATAATAAAAGAAAAACCAAAACACTCTCCCAACTTGGGACCTATTCCACCTTTTCCTCAATGTTTGGCATGCGGGGGGAGGATAAAAGCTGTGTAAAAAAATGGTGGAGAAATGTGTGAAAATAAAAGTGGGGAATAGAATTCTCTCACCCCCTCATGATCTATATTACAGGAACAGGGATTGCAGGATGAAAGCTTAGTCTGCAAGTACCCCTGTCTGCCTCTTAGCCCTCCTCTGTTTCTCAAACATTTCTGTTTCTTCACCCTGCAAAGTGGGGAAACCCTCCATGTTGAGACTTCTTGAGAAATTCCTCTTCCACTAGCTCCCTCTTGCTTTAGTACCAATATCTGCTTACCATGTTCTTAACCGTCCTGTTTTCCAGGATCTTGTTTATCTGATCTTTGCAAGTTAGATTCTCTGCCTTCTCAAGTTTGGGGGGTGGGGGGAAGAAATGCCTCTTTTTAAAATGGTGTTTGCATTCTCATTTTTCTTTAAACATGGATGAGCGCTTATTTCTAAATGATGCATATATTTGCCTGGAAGTATCCATATTCATATATTCTTGAGGCTCTTCAACTGCGTGCTAATCACCATATTAACTTTACATACTAAAGAGGAAAAACAAGTCTGGGGAGATTTAGCAAATAATAACATTCAATTAGGGGGAAAAGGTTACTCTTGTTTATAAGAGCAGTTATGCAAATCTGCCATAAATATGCTACAAATATCAAGCACTACGTGAGAGTTATGTTGGCTGCCACATTTTGTGTATTGAAGTCTGAATTGCATCTACACACCATTAATTCTCTACCTCATAAGGAATAACCATAGCATTATTAATATTCTTAATCAATTGTACATCCCATATTATTCATGTGTATGTATGCATACATATATACACTTATGGAAGTTAAACTCTTAAACCAGTTGGATTTTAACAAATCATTTTGCACATTTATTCATTCACTTTCCTGAAACCCTTTGGATGTTTGCCAAATTCAAACAGACAGGGAGGTTCTGTAAATCTAAGTTTCTAACTCAGAATAACAACATTCTTCTAGAAAAATGTTTTTAAATGAGTACACAAAGTTCAAAACTGGCTTACTGAGTTCAGCCAAAGGTTTATTCCAGACTCTCCCAGATAGGGAATTTATATGATCTTGTCCCACCCCACCCCCGCCCACTCCTCTTGTTGTATGATATTGAGAAAGCTTGAGATTTATCCAGATTTACTGGGATTTATGTCCAGACTGGATTTCCAAATAAAGTGGGGAAGAAGGACTGGTACAATCCCGAAAAAGTTAAAGATCAGGCATTTATTGTTTTGTCTTCCTCCCTCCCTCCCTTCCTTTTTTTGGCAGATTGGGGAAGTAACACAATACTAGCTTCCTCCCTCCAACTTTGGATGCAGGAACTAGGATCCTTTTAAAATGAAAAGAAAAATGGTGGGTGGGAAGGGAGAAACAAGCTTTGGACTTGGGGGGGCACAAAATGAATTGACAGACAAAAATGTTGGCAAATTGTAGGTGTTTTTTTTAAAAAATATATTCGTACATTCCATTATAAGAAAAACTTTCCCTGGAGGTTACAAGGTGGGTGGGAGTTCCTGCAAAGATCTAAAAGGGGTCCAAATGGCTCATGTGGAAAAGCTCCTAGTCCAGCTTTTGATTCAATCAGCTGTCAGTCAGACACTATAGGATAAGTCACAAGCAGCATATAGGGGAGACTACAGTCACTCCGTATTTGTAGCCAGCATATCATTCTCCCATGTCCTGCAGGTGAATTATCTTGGGGCAGCCTTGTTGCCACCATCCTTGCTCCGGTGGGAAGAGGTTGCTCGTCCTGTTAGGACATCATTTGGAGAAACAGAATGATTTCCCATCGGCAAAGGCATCAGATAAGAGTTTATTTTATCTCCTTGTCTGTTCAGTCAATATGTAGAGTATTTCATATCCAAACTTGGATTGGATTCATAGGAAGGAAATTGGTAGAAGAAACATCAATTAATTTAAATGTTACAATATTACTGGCAGAAAGCATGGTGATCTGCAAAGACTCCTGATTAAGAAGAAAGTGCAAAAATCAGGATTACAGCTGATCATTGGGAAGATGAAAGCAATGACTAAAACAAAGTGTGTTGCTTTTATTCCACCCCATAGCACTTAAAGCACTCTGTGGGCCATTTAGTTTTTGAAATTATAAAGGTTACACATTGCCCCTCTCCCAGTGAGCTGGGTGCTTAATTTACTGACCTCAGAAGATGGAAGGCTGAGTGAACCTTGAGTCAGCTACCTGG
This sequence comes from Intellagama lesueurii, assembly GCA_037013535.1. Classification (NCBI taxonomy): domain Eukaryota; kingdom Metazoa; phylum Chordata; class Lepidosauria; order Squamata; family Agamidae; genus Intellagama; species Intellagama lesueurii. The sequence continues at coordinate 65,869,539 of JBAJHW010000004.1, read as the reverse complement.
GATTGAACCCAGGTTGTGAGCAGTTTTGGCTGTAGTACTGCAGTTTAACCACTGCTCCATGAGGCTAAAGAAGAATTATATAACTTCAACAATGACAATTAAGAAACTGAAATTGTTAAGGATTTTCTATATCATGGTTCAGTCATCAGTCCAAAGAGAAAACCAGAAAATCACAAGTTGAATGAAGCATGGAAAAAAGAAAGGATCAGCATGTGAAAGATCCAGAAAGATCCTACAGAATAAAGACCTGGATACCAAGATCATCCATACTATTGCATTTCCAACTGTAGACATGTGAAAAGGGGAACAATGAAGAAAGCTGACAAGGGAAAACGCCATTTCCTTTGACATGTGATGTTGGAGAAGAGCTTTATGGATACCATGGACCTGCAAAAGGAAAATTGAACAGGTGCTAGATCAAAGCAACTGTGAAATCCAGAAGCAAAATGAGTAAACTGAAGCTATTATACTTTAAGCAGATCATGAGAAGATAAGACTCATTGAAAAAGGTGATTATGTTTGGGGATGTTGAAGACAGCAGCAAATGAGGCAGGCTAAATATGAGAAGGACTGACTCAATAAAGGAAGCCATAGCTTTGAGTTTGCAAGATTGTAGCAGGGTTCTTAATGGTGAGACATTTTGCAAGTCTATAATTGATAGAACTGTAAGTCTGAAGCAACTTGGTGACACATAATGAAGGTGCAACAGCTCATGTTGATTTTGGGAGAACCCCCTTCCCCTTCTCTTTCCCCACTTGGTTTTGACAATCTGTTCAGAAATGGCACACATGGCTGAAGTGCCTGTAAGCCAGAAGGAAACAAGTTTTCAGAAGGATAGCTGCAATGGCTATTAAACTATTAGCTGCTAGAAAACAAAGGCTATAATGCACTGGTATAGGAAAGTATTTTGAGGTAGTCTCTCATTCTTTCCACAGAGAGAAAGTTAGGTTTGTTTGTTTTTCAAAACAAGGGGACTTTCAAATAAGTTTGCCAGTTCTTAGAGTGCTAGCTGAAGTCTCGGGATTGTTGTGTTTTTCTAGGTATCCAGGTGGGGAGATAAATCTCAAGGTGAGTGGCACTCATGGAAGAGAAAGTTAGATTTCTTAGATGGCGTTGTGTCCTTAAGGCTTGGATATCCATTCACAGCTGTTTCTAGATGCCACCAACAAACAGTGGCTCAGCATAAAGATGTTGCACATGCCTTATGCTTGCCTGCCTCGCCTCTATGATGTCATAAAGAGCCATCTCTGTGATGTCACAAGGCCCTCTCTTTTGACAGCAAGGACCCACTTCCTGGTCCCAGATTTTGGCCCTGAAAACGTAGGGTATAAGCTGCTGCTGACATGAGAACCCTGGTTATAGATCAATTCAGTAAGGACTTAATTCCAAGCCTGTGAGAATCTTGTAGAATTGCTAGCCCTGTGCTAAATAAGAGCTATAAACCCTGTTTCAAGGCAGCATTTATTGTCTATGACTTGCTCATCCCTTCAAGCTCATCTTTTTAAAAAGATTTTGTGCTAGGTTAAGCAATACAAATTGTCAGGTAGTTAATGTCCTTTTCAGCTGAGAGCTTCTGTTAACATTTACCAAATACAGACTCTGTGAAATGCATTGCCTCCACTGCAATGCTCTTATAGCATTCTTATCTTCTAGTCACTCAATTCATTTTAATTTATTCATTTTTAAGTCATTAATATTTTAACAGCCCATCCTTGCGGGTATCCAGACATTGTACTGGGACATAATAATAATATAAAATCTTAGAAATAAGGATGAGACAGTAAAGCTGTGGTCTATTGAGTGGCTGTGCTGCTAAAGAACACACAAAGGACAGAAAGCTCACAGATGGAGGGCCAATTCAGATTCAAAGTGCATGTTACATTCAAAGTCTATTTTCCTAATGTAATTTTTTTCCCCTATAAAAGCAGTGCAAAGTTCCCCTATTAGGATCAGGACGATATTACAGGGAGAAGGGATGTCCAACCCTTTCTTCTGCCTCATCGCGCAATCCAGGCAGCTATTTATCCATAGAAAAGAAAACTGGCTGACTTACAATTTCAAGTCTGCAAGTTGTCGCTTTTGCATATTGTAGCAGGTCTCTGTGTTGGAAGGAATGTGGATCTGGGCATAGCATTTGGGAAGGGGTGTGTGAGCATCTTTACCATGTTTGGAACACCAAGACTTCCAAACAGAAGACCAGCAAAATTACATAGTATAATCCTTTGTGGTGGAAATGGTGGAAAATTCCTGGCTTAAACTTCATGCTATGAAACTGCAAGGAGGTATACCCTCTTGCAGTTTCACAGTGAAAATACTTAATATTCAGGAACAGAGATGGGCATAAACCAGAAAACAGGTGGGTCATGGTGGTTTGTAGTTCATGGCTACCCATGAACCATCACGAATCCCCCCAAAATGAACAAGTTTACAGTTCATGTTTTGGGTTCATGCTGGGGGGGGGGGGACCACCTGCACACCTGTCCCCTTCCCACTGCCTATGTTGCATCCCTACCTGGTCCTGCCACCAGCACCACCACCTTCAGAGGCAACTACCAGCTCCAGGAAGAGAAGCTAGCCCGCTGCCTCAGCACGTGTGCCCACCACCCAGCTGATAGGCAGGTGCATGCACAGAGGCAGTGGGCTAGCTTTGCTTCCTGGAAGGAAAGCTGTCCCTGACAATCGCAGTGGTGGCAGAGGACGTGGCGGTGGCAGGGCCAGGTACAGAGAAGACAGGGCAGTAGGAAAGGGGTGGGTGAGCATCCATTTTGCTGAAGCAAAACAAAGCACCAAGGGCAAAAAAGTTTGGTGCTTCGTAATATGTACATGTAATATATACATGTAATATATATATTACATGTGAATAAACTGTGGATATCAGCCAGGCTTGTGACCAGATTCTGACAAATCCTGAATTACTTGCTGAATTGGCTTGATGTGAACTCTGGTCTGTGGGGTCAGAATCAAAGTGGAATGGCCAGGTCCTGTTCCAAAATAAAGTGAAGTGATTTTACAAAGTTCGTGTCTGGAGCACAAATTAAATTGAATGGGGCACAAGTGGCTTTATAAGTTGTTGTTTTTTCTAAAGAAGCAAACTAACTTTAAAGATATGTATTAGGCAAACCCTCAAATTTATAAATAAGATATAGAAACCCCCAACTACTCCCAGCACTACCCCATATAATAAAATAAACATACAAGTAAAGAGCCTAGAAATTGATGTTAATGGCATCTGGGGATACATTCTTAAAGGCTGCTTTGTGAAGCTCTGACTTTACTTGTTCTCTAAAGATCAGGAGGGACAGAGTTGGTCACACTCAGTTGGAAGGCTGTTTGACATTTTAGTAGATTTGTTCCTTGCAATTGTACCTCCATATTCAACATAACTCCACATAAAAACAAACAAAACTACACAGCCCTCATATCAACTATTTGCACTTATCAGTAGACTCAATGTTGCAATTCTTCTTCTCCAGAATAATTCAATTAATTAGTACAATGGCAGGTGCAAGGAGTGCTGGGTCTGTGCCAGAAAAGACTTCTGTAAATATTAAAACAAGCCTCTAAGTTTATCAGCATCATCTGGTTAAGGAAATGTCTCAGGAGATTTAAAGTTGTGGCTCCCAGACTGAGATAACGTAAATATTTGAAAGTCTTTTCTGCATGACATTTAATTCCATGAAGGCTCGGATATAAATAAACAAATAATGAAAATTGAAAAACATGGAGGCAAAATATTTGTGGCAGATATCAGCAGTAGAATTTCCGGAGTCTCTTCAAAAGCCGAGACAGTGGAACAAAATCCTTTCAACTCCAGACAGATTACAGTGATATATGTGTATATTGTATGCTGCTGCCCGATAAGCACTGGACCTTTTGTGCTTTGTTTGAAGGGAGAAAGAAGGAGATTGTTATCTGATCTTTTTATAAGCAGACTGGCTCTTTGGGTCTCTGCTGAATAACCCAATGGACCTTAAGTTTCAGCAAAGAATTGTCTCACTGTGCCCATTAGGGGATCCTGGCATTATTTTTTAATCACACTGCAGGTACTGTCATTTTCAAGAGCCAAATCTTTTGTCTCGCTCTGCATGAAAGCTAATACGCATCTGTTGAATGCATGTGGAAGGATTCCAATTGGCCATTAATATCAAAGCTGTATAAATTCAGATACCAAGGACACATTAATTTGAAGTTGGGACTATGAAAATCAATGTTAATGAGCCTTGTGGTGATTATAAATCTTCCTAGAAGTAAATAAACTAAGCTCAGTTAAACATGAACTTACGTATCTCCTCCTGCCTGCTTTTTTGATTTACTCTGGTCTATTTAGGGAGAGCTAATGCTATGCTTTCTGCCCATATTTTCTTTAAACAAATCCCCAAAGCTTTTGTCTGCAATGTGCTCTCTCTTCTTTCCCCCTCATTGCCTGTTCTGCCCTCCCTAACACCACATTCTGCTTCTGCAGCAACTGCTTCTGCTGCCCACGGGTGGTCTCTGTAGTATTCCAAAGGCACCTTGCTTTATGCATGCCTTGCACAATGGTCTGTGGGTGCATATTCTGCATATGCTTCAGTCCACATGGAAGCTTGATTCAGGTTCCTGCTGATCCTGCAAGGCCCTGCAAGCAGGGGCAGATCCAGATCTGCAACAGCGTTGGCTTTGTATACAGAACCCGGCATCCACATCTATTCATCTCCTGCTGGCTTTTCATGGGATATCTTATCATAACCTGGCAGCACCTCACCAGAGAAAGCCATGACCATAGCTCTGTCCAGCTATTTTGGAATCAGGAGTCACAAACATGATTATAGGGTAGAAGGCAACCCTGTTCCCTCCCTTATTCACTTGCTTAGTGAAGTGTCTAAAGAGGAGAGACTTCTGCTCCTGTGTAGGCTTCATATGTGAGCAAGACCCCTGAAAAAAATAGGCACTTGCTCTTACCCATATGCAGTTGTATGTGTATTGCTAAACATGTAGGGTCTACTGAGTTGTCAGTAGGGAGGAACATCCACATAGATTCACTCAGTGGCTGAAATCCTGTTGCTTAGTGGAATCAGTCACAACTAGAGTAGGTCTATTGAATAAATGGGGATTTGGAGAGTCAACTCTTTTGCAAGTTCCATGATTTAATGGGTCTATTCTAGTTGTGACTTACTCCACTAAGCAACAGGATTTCAGCCACTATATGGACTTAAATACAATAAAAATCTGCTGTAGTCTGTGAGCTACAATCAGGGCATGATATACAGGGGTCCATTCCTTCTCCTTGCAATCACGGAAAGGGCTCCTAAAACCAAGATAAATCTTTTGAAAAGTTTGGCAATTCAAGTGAAGCAACTTCTGGACTGGCATGTTTACATTTGGTAGTATATGAGACAAAATGCTTGTGCATTTTGATGTATTTAAAAGAACAGCATCACTCAATTCAGCAGGAATATTGATTACACCAGAATGATTTTTCAGTTTCCCTGAAAGGAAATAGATTCAAATTGATAATATGGATCTCAGTTTTGGATCTTGCCCTGTATGAATGAGAATCTGGGGAATGAATAATTAATCATTCCTGGTTGTATTGTTGCTTAAAATTACAATAGTCCATAAAATATAATTTTTTAGACTTAAGGAGGGGTCATGCTGGGGTAACTCTGAACAGCTAGTCTTCTGGATGCCTTGTTCTGAGTCTACTCCCTTAGGTACAGATCTGCTGAGCTGCCTGAAGGCAGCAGGCCAAGAGCTTCTCCACAGTTGGTCTTGTTGCTGTGGATGACTAGCAACAGCTACCTTGACCTTCTCTCTTTGCCCCCCTACTCCGGAATAAAGACGTGAGACCAGAAATATGGGTTAAACACGGGCCACACTTTATTGAATTAACAATATTGCCAATCCTTTGGCAAAGGGGGGTCCTGCTGTAGTGCGGAATCAGGTTTAAGCACAGAGGTCCCCCCGGACCCCCTAACAAACCAATGGGCAAGTCCCTGGCCCCAAGTTCTCGCCGCCGTAAAGACAGCACTAACCCATCCGGCCTAAATTTGACCACCCCCAGACCTCAAGCCACCCTCTCCTTGTTGACTGCTGGTCCAGGTGTGGCCGCAGCGCATCTTTCCCCCCAAGCACTGTAATCACACGATCCACAATGCTGGGAGTTCAGATAAGCTATACCTTACCTGAGATAGCTATGGGACTCACCAAAAAACTTGTTTTATCCGCACTACCCACCACAGCATAGGGACTAGGCATGCTAAGTCCCATGCCCGCCATCAAGCTTATCAAGCTCCAAAAGCAGACCCCCCTTGATGTCTTCAAGGAAGACATCCAAACCAGCATCGGTCAGATGTACTCCATCTGGCTGAAAAAAATCAGGCCTATCCAAGCGGATCCTCTGGTGACCAATCACCGATCTAAGGCCGCTGCAGACAGCTCTGCAGACCTCACTATTAACACTCCTCCACGCAGTGTTAACAGGCAAAAAATTCTGTGCATCCCTCCAAATCAATTGAGGGATGATGGTCGACCAAATGATGCTCAATGCAGGGTACGTGGCCCTCAACCACTTGATATCTCGTAGCACATCAAGAATTAAGGCCTTTCCACCATGCCTAGCCAGATCGTTACTGCCCAGGTGTATGACCAACACATCTGGGGGGTGTTGACCGAAAGCAGTCACTCGACACATCTGGCTCCACAGCATTCCGCATAAGCCCTTCCATTCAATATGGGCTCTAGTTCCAAGGCCCAGACTACTCCCCCATGGGGATGTAGCAGCATGGCGTGGTGCCCCAAAAACGTAACTATGGCCAACAATCATGATGTGCCTTCTTTCCACCGGCGCCATGGGACCTGCAATGAGAGAAACAAGACCAGGGCCCTACCTAGATGTTAGGGAATGTCCTGATGTACCTACGATAATTAGAAGAAGACCACCGACCTATCCGCTTAATGTCATCTGTGTGGTATCCCAATGCCGCTGCAGTAGATGCAGCACCGATTCTAAAAGAGTGTGTGCCAAATTTCAATCCCTGCATGCCTACCTTATTGAGTGCCAGGTCTGTCAGCCTCCAAAACTGGTACTTCGTCAATGGGGAATGATGTTATGGCTTTCACTGGGCAAAGATCTTCCACGTGGCAACGCCCTAAAGTAAGGTAAACTCCCTTACCACTCTGATCCGCCTTGGATCATCAGATATGAATATGTATTGACCCTGCAACTAAATTAACATCCTGCCACTGCAATGCTAATTTTGATGTGTCTCCCTTCCCAGTGGCCACCACCTCGCTGGTCCTAAGAGCTCCAAAAAATGTCAGCAAAGACACCGCCTTAAATAGGACAGTTTCATAATCATCCCTACAAAGCACTTCCCATTGCCCACAAATATTTTCCAATAACTCTGGCGATACAGGTGCCCTCGTATCTCTAACCCTCCCTCTTTCCTTAGACCAACCTTCAATCATCTTTTTAATGCAGTAGTCTGAAGAATGATCCTGATAACCATGGACTCTAGCATAAAAGGCTAGCGCAGACAATCTGCCCTGTATAGATCCCGACGCCAACCCCTTCCTGTTCAAAAACACAATGAATTGCTGAAGATGCTCAACTGGGGCTGGCCACATTGGCTCCAATTCAACTAGCTTTCTAAACTCCTCAAATTCTATACTCATGGCCAGGTACCCTTTCCGTGTCCTCGGTGCCAAGGCCAAGCCTATTGCCCTTTCAGCATCTTCTCGCCAATTTGCCAGACCTCTGGGGGAAGAATTTCTGGGAACTCGTTGGCTCCTGGATCTAGCTCCCTGAACCGCTCGATCTGTTGGTGTGATAATGTGTCAGCTAAGCTGTTATCTATTCCCCGCATGTGTCGGGCCTAAACCCAAATATTAAATTTCAAAGCCTGCAGTGTAAATGCCCTAACTAAAGTTATAACCTGTTCTGAATGCGACGTAAGGTTGTTTATGATGTAAACCACCGCCTGATTGTCGCACCAAAACCGCACAACAGAGTTTGCCCATTCTTCCGCCCAGAGCCACAATGCCCCAACTATTGGGAAAAATTCCAGGAATGTCAAATCCCTGGTAATCCCGGCCTGGTGCCATTCTTTTGGCCAAGAACCAGCGCACCTAAAATAGATTCCAAACCCTAATGAACCAGCAGCGTCCGACTGGACCTGAAAGTTGACCTTAAGCCCCAGGTCCCCTCTCCAGAAGGATACTCCATTAAACTCAGATAGGAACTGACTCCAAACTTGCAAATCTTTCCTCATGCCACACATAACTCTAGTCCTATGCAAGGGACGACTAATTTACTCTCAGGCAGTCTAGATGTCTGCTTCACCATGTCCAGCTCAATACCTAGGAAAGTCAGAGACGTGGCTGGTCCCTTGTCTTTTCCTCCACCAAAGGTAGCCCGAGCTCACTCGCCATTGATTGAAAATTGTTCAAAATCAAACTGCACCTACCTGAATTCTTCTCACCACAAAAAAGGTAATCATCCAAATAATGGGCCGTAGACTTACAGCCCACCCTGCGCCTGAGCTTCCACTCAAGGAACGAGCTAAAATGCTCAAATGCTGCGCATGAAACAGAGCAGCCCATGGGCAGTGCTCTATCTATGTAAAAGGATCCCTGGATATGAAAACCTAACAGGTCAAAATCCAGTGGATGAACTGGCAAAATCCGGAAAGCCGATTTTATATCACATTTTGCCAGCTCCGCCCCTACACCACACTTTTGTACCATGCAAACCGCCTCATCAAAGGAGGTGTAGCGCAAGGTACAAAGCTCCTGAGGGATGGCATCGTTAACCGACGTCCCCTCTGGGTAGGACAAGTGGTGAATTAATCAAAACTGACCTTGAGACTTTTTTGGAACTATTCCCAAAGGTGAAACCCTCAAGGTCTCCAAAGGGGGCATCGCAAAAGGTCCTAATACTCTCCCTTCCTTCACTTCTTTAGCAATCTTCATCTGAACAATACCCTCCATGCCACAGATGGATTTCAGGTTTTGCGGAAAGAAGGCTTTACGCTCACCAATCGCCGGTATCCTAAAACTGTACCTAAAACCTTCCAATAAATAGCTGGCATCCTCTCTAATGGGATAATCATGCAACCAAACTTCCAAAACTGTAACTCTAATTGGGCTGGGGCCCTTTTCCAGGGTTACCTCCACCGCTATTGGGTTTTTTACCTCCTCCTGGACCCTTGCTCTGGTGTTGAGCCCCAGCTCTGAAACAGGAAGCACTGGGATGCTGTCCCCCGCACACCAAACACTTGTGTCTAAAATGGCATGGCTTCCTGGAACAGGCACCCTTGTAGTTGTAATCCCAGCAGAGCAGGTGGGGTTGAACCACCTGCCCCGCTCCAGCACGGGGATTTTGATTCAAAACAGTCTTCCTAATGAGATGCCCACTATCGCACCTATCTCCAAAATGGGGCCTGGCTGGCGTCATAGATTGCAGCCAAAGTCCAGGAAGGGGCTCATCCCAGTGCAGGTTAGGTTGAATCGCAGTGCTCATATGGAATGATTCATCATAGGCAAGCCATGCTTGACCCGCGAAGTCTATGTAAACCCTATAGATTATATCTAGATCTTTAAAGAGAGATTGAGCCCGCCAAGGTTGAGCCTTTACTACAACCCTGGCATGAATTATAAAAGCAGGTAGCCAATTCGGCCATGTCCTATCAGGCTTCTTCCTCCTATGCCTCTCCTTATCTTTCTCATCCTCCTTATCCAAATCCTTCTTCTCTACATTTCTATTCAGTAGCTCAAAGAAGTCTATGTATTCACCCTTCAAATTTTTTCCTTAGTTGCCAGGGTGAGGTGGTCGCCCAGAGGCATTGAGTAATCCCCTGCTGGTAAAACTTGCAAAGGCACCGTATTAAACCCGGTGTCCAGAACCGCTGGGTATGACCAAATTCCAGCGCCCCCTGACAAATCTAGTGAGGACGGGAATGCAACCCGTGGGTAGGCTGCAGCCCAGCCGCCGAAGTGTGCGTTCGAGCAAGGCCAAGGGGAACAAGAGGCCTGAAAACTCTGCCCTTCATATGGAGTGTAATAGAGGGAACTAAATTGCCCCATGCCTGGCCAAGGACAGACAGGTGTAGGTGAAGCAGTGTCCGGTGCAATGGTTGACTCACCGGCCGGAGGAAGCATCCCCGTTGGTTCATCCCTGCCATACTGGCATTCCAGGCTGGACCTGTCTCGCGCTTTCAGAACTCCATGTACCACCGCCGCTGAACCCGCTGCAGCTGGAATCGGTGTCACTTCACCTTCCTCAGCCCACTGGCGTATTGGTGCAACCACTGACCCATCAGAGTCTCGCTTGGATGTCCCTGCCGACTGCTGCTCAGCTTCTAAGATGGCAAACTGAGACATTAGATTGTCTGCCATAGCTTTGAGCTTAGCCTGGCAATGACTCTTGGCCTCCCTAGCCGAGTGACGTGGCTGTGCCTGGCTGGACTGCAGGGCCCGACTCGCTGCTCTTTCGGCTTCAAAGGCAGATATTTTCTCCTGTAATTGCTGCCAAATGGGCGAAGATTCCTCATCTGATGAGGATTGAGGTGGTGATACCTGAGGGACTGGCCGCTTTTTGGCTGGCTGCTTTCCCTTCCTAGTACCCTGCCTCTTCCTTGAAGCCATTGCCACTTTTAAAGCTCAGTGCCAGTTAAGAACTACACAAGCCTCAGTGCCACAGTCATCCTGCAATTGCCATGTTTACCTGCACTTTAACCCGGAATGTTGCTACAATAAGCAACTACCTATGCAGTGATCCGTGCACAACCACCTAATTAATAATTCACTGTCAGTATTTGAGAACTCTAGCCAACCAATGCAACTAAAAGACTGAAATATCAATTTATAGCACCCTTAACTATTAATTCCTAAAATTATTTATTACCCAACTATGCTAAGAAGGATGCAATAAAATAAGTATCACTGTATTTATTGTAACAAATAATTAATTGATTCAGAGTCCCATTAAATTTTTTATTATTGATCAAAATCAAGTAATTAGCTCATTCAAAGTACAATTTAATTACTGCCTATTAAATTTAATGTACTGATAAAGGTTTATTGACAATCAACAATCCAACCACTTAGCTAGCCAATATTATTTAATTGTCCTCTACTCAATAGTAGCTAATCCAAGTCAGTACACTAACCTACTAATGGTTCACAATCTTGAGCAAAAAATACTAATTTATTTAACCAGCGCTAAGTAATTATTTACTATTTACTATTGTTATTTATTATTATTATTTCTATTTTTATTATTTTATATAATATATGTATATATTTAATATTATTATTATTATTCTAAGCTACCCAATGACTAAATGCAGCCAAGAGGAAACCTACAACTCCCACTGAAAAAGATGGTCGCCCTCCAAAATGCGCTTGGCCCAACTGCCATGCACATGGCCCAATTTAACTTTGCACGCCCCCCACCTCCTCTAGTTTCAATGAACCAAGGCAACGGGGGTGGGGTGGGTTTAGGGAGGGGGGCGATGCACTGAATTTAGGGAGGGGGCAATGCACTGAATTATCTAGTGGCCTATAAGCCCCACCACGCCCCCGTGGTAAGGCGCCTAGCTGCAAACTGTTTCTTCCTTTTATTTTTATTTTAGGATTATATTATTATTATTTTAAATTTAAACAATACTAAATAACTGTATAACGCTGGGTAAATCAACCCCTAAAGAGTCACACCAGTCGCGCATGGCCCGCACGAGCTGCGTGCATTCGCCCACCCCCTTATCTCACTATTAATTACTAACCAATTTAATTATAACAAAACAATACTAATCAAAATCAACAATCAAGCAAACGAAGGAGAATGTTAAATAAACTGAAAACCAAACTGAGGGAGGTAGCTGATCCCAAACTCCGAGCAGTGCCGGCCTCACACCAACTACGCAGCTTGAAGAAAAAGCACTAGCCGAACTCCTGCTTCAACTGATGCCAGGGAAGGAAGAGGAAGAGGAGAGGTGGAACGGCCCTTAAATAACCTGCCATTCCCCCCTCTCCTAGGAAATGCTGTTGCGAGACTTGAGAGGTCTCGCGATTTCCGGGGACAGAGGCAAAGACGAGCCGCACCGCCGAAGTGTGGCCCGGCCGCGGCTCCAACATTCTCTCCAGTTTGACTCTCTCTTTGTCCTCTCTCCACTCCTCCCTCTCTGATGAAGATCTGGACTGCTGTGCTCAGTAGGCTTGATGTGGGTAGTGTTGACAGTTCTAGTACATTCTATGAGTGATGACAGTCTTCTGTTTTTGTTTTCAGGTTTTGTTTTAGACTGATTGTCTTGACATTTTAATTGGTTTTTGATTTTTGTCTCTGTTTCCATAATTTGTGTCCATAATTTTCCATAATGTGTGTCCATAATTTTGAATTGTGCAATGCTCTGATATGAATAATGAAATATAGGTCAACAACAAGAATGAAAGCTTTAGATCATGGCCCATTCTGTGGGTAACTCGTGATCTTTCCCATAGTGGCTGCCAGAGTGCCTCTTGTAATGGTCTGTTAGACCACAGGTATGCCTGATCATACATTTGTAATAGATAGATTATTGGTCTGTTCCTGCCACTGCTTAAGGAAGGCTTGTTCTGTGCAGCCAGAAGATAATTGGCTGTCTTTGGTTAAAGGTGAACCACAAGCTGGGTTGGAACTCAGCAGTCAAGGCTCTTTGCTGAAAGAGGTCTTTGCAGCAGGAGGGCCAGAAGGGCAGTGCAGGGGGAGCATTACTGATTCAACTGTTCAGTGTTTAGTAGTATGTTAAATTTACTTTGCAGAAACTTAGCAGAAAAGGGTACACTCCTCATGTGAGTTTGTCTTGCACTTCCAGTGAATAGTTTGTAAATTCTCCTCTATATCATGTTGTATATTTGCAATGTCACCTACAGAAAAATATTGATCCAGTCATGTTACAGTTCAGACCATTACGTACAAAATTTTAACAATATCCACAGTTGCTCTTATGAGCCATCAAGTTGCATCTGACTTGTAGTGACCTTAGAAAGGGTTTCACCATGTACGACATGTTCAAGGAGTGATTTTAACAGTGCCCCCTGTCTCCCAGTGCATTTCCATGGCTGAACAGGGATTTGAACCAAGCTATTCTGAATTCTAATCCATTACTCTATTTACTACACCACACTTGCTCTCTGACTACCTACCTTGCCTCCGTAAATACTGCATCACAATAGAAATAATTGAGTGTTACATTTGAGAGGACCACCAGTGGCTTAGAAATAAGCTAAGCCATCAGTCCTAACTAGGAAATGGTCTGGCTCATTTCAAAGTCAGTCTGAATTAAGATCCGACCCGTTTTTCCCATGCAACAAAGTTGTTCCATTCTATGCAGGTATCAGTGAATATTGCTGCTAATTCTTGGCAGTGACTTCTGTAATTGCATTGACACATTTGTCAGTGACGACGTTTCCAGCGATAGCCCTGGCACATTTTTCAGCAGCACATTTGTCATGCAAAGACATTCTCTGCCAGAATCTCTCCTCAGGGAGCACTGCACAGAGACAAAATTGACGGCGTGAACTGGTCTTACTTCTCTGCATTACCTATGTTCTCTTCAGTTGTAAGAAATCTGTGACTGCCTACTTTGCAGTCCTTAGATTTTTGGATCAGATAAAGGTAGCTGGAATAAAACTGGGATGGAGAAGTTTAAAAAAATGACATTTAGCATCAGTTCAAGTAAAAATGTTACATGTTCTGGCTGACTGAATCAGATCTTTCTTTGTAACTGAGTTCCTGGTTAGTAACTGGGCATGTAGGTTAGCTGCTGAGCATCTAGTTACTAGGCTGTGGCTGCTCACAGGTTATGGAATGGGCAGATGGGGCCCCTCTGTACTGTCATTCCAGTGGCAAGCTTTTAAGGCAAGCTTTTAACAATTGAACCAGAGTTTTACTGCGGGAAGTCGTACCTTTTTTGTTGTTCATGTTATTAAAAATGTTTTTAAATTATTTGTGTTTTAGGACATTGTTATGCATTTCATTGTTTCTTAATGTCACAACTCCCCATTATTTCATTGTACTTATTTTAACTACTTGTGAGCTGCCGTGGCTCCCTAAACTGTGAGAAAGATGGCATGGAAATAAACAACCTAGATGAAATAAACAAGTGGACATCTAGCTTAAGGATGGATACTTAAGGAAGCTTCACAGTGCCCTTATTTTCTTTCAGACTTCATAAGGCCGTATCACTCTGTCTTTACCCACATGTTTACATGCTGCTTTGAATTCTAAGATGCAGCTTTTGAATATTTTGCGTCAAATTTGTGCACATATATTATGGCACTTGGTATAGTCCAGCAACAATTCAAAAAGCAGGAACTGAGATGGGCAGGCAGGCAAGAATAGTAGGAGAAAAACGAAGGATATAATTCAAATATGTTAAAAAATCATGCAAAAGGGCAATTGGAAGAGAGATGCAAGTTAGACACCTAAGAGGAAATATGAATGCATTAGATGAAATGACCAGGCTACAAAATCAAAGATAAAAATAAACCACCTATCAACATGATGCAAGTGCAGTACAAGCTTCATATGAATAGTATACGTCTAATTAGTAGGAAGGTGAAGGAATCTTACAAAATTATTTGTTTTCAATGACACAACTTGGCACAGCACATCAGGACAAATTATAAGAGTTTGTTAATACAAATGAGATTCCTTGTCTTGAGCATAAGAATGAGATGAGCACTTTTTTTTGAGGTTTCTGCAGTTTGTACAAAATGTTCTTGCACAACACAACTGTCTTTTTCATTGGTGCCGCAAAGCAAAAACACTGTTTCTTGCATACACAGAATCTGAACAAACGTGGTGGCAGATGGATCAAAAAGATGCAGGCAATCCATTCATGCTTTTCAGAGGTCCATACAGGAGGGCAGTAGTTAACAGAACCGAGCTATACAACATGTGTAATTTGTTCAATTCACACAGTTTGTGCAGTATACTTAATCAGTGCAATTTACTTCCATACTAATAAAGGATATATGTTCTTCCCATGTACACAAGAACTGGACACACAAGGAATTATATCACTGCTTATTATGTGAATGTGTTTCATTCAGTGAAATTGTAAATAAGGATGTGGCAGAAATTCATCTGTTTCACATTTCAATGCCAACTTACATAGTTTGCTGAAGTAGTACACGGAATAAAACACAGCTGTACTTCAGAATGCACTTTTCTGAATGTTGTGAATGATGTAATTTCCAAAAAGCATAAAAGACATAGAAAAATGTGTGTTAGTAAAATGCAAACAAAAATCTGCTGAATTGTTTACACACTTTTTAAAAAAAAAATGCAAAGTGATGTAGAAATAGAACAAAAATGATGGAAAAATTATAAATGGATGTAACAATTAATATTATAGAAATGGGACAGAATTTACCCTTACAATTGTGAAACAGGGAACAGATCAGAAAAGCTGAGGTGCACTTCTTTCCTTGCACTTCTTGTCTCACATGATTTCATTGGGCTCAATCCAATTGTTTGCCTGAAATCAATAGGATTTCCATAGGTACAGACTAACTAAACTCCCATTGATACACTTCGGTCGGCTGTAGTTGGGAATAATGACTGGATGAGGATTGATGATTGGATTTAGGTCACTGTGTGTATACTAGTTCATGCATTTTAGGCATGACAGTTGTCTTTCTCATCCATATTTCTTTCGCACATAATTGTGTTGTCTTTGTAATGAGTATAAATTCATCCCAAGCAAATCCCTTGCCTCGCTTGAACCTTTATTAAAAACATCAAGTGGTGTTTGATACAGGGAAATTATTTTCATCCCTCTCATTAATTCAATGTCTTTCCACCAATATGATGAGACATACGAAGCAACAGAGGTGTGACAAATGCCCCAGAGATTATTTGGTGTTAATCAAATTAACAGTTGTCATCCTTCATTTATCTCTTGAAGTTATTAATGAGCTCAGCTCTTGATTGTCTGGTTTCTGTGATGGACTGCTACACAGAAATATTTCGTTATAAAATGTTTTTTTTAATAGCATGGAATAGTTTAAAGGAAGTCACAAATCCAAATGAAACATTGTACTTTTTCTTCTGTTGCTTACTCATGCTGATTGTTCATGACCATCTCCTTTAGACTTCTGAGGGCCCAATACGTACATCTTGGCCAAAATCTGGCATGACACAGTCAACATGTATTTCAGCAACATATTGCACAAGTTAAGAAACTATCATAGGCATTTGCTGTTGCATGCTGAATCTACACTAACATCTTAAGATGCAGTAGATTACACTAATTGTGTTATACCATCAGACATACCTAATTTGAGCCATTAGGTGAAAATGCATATCTTTTCATAAACAAAGCAAAGTGTGCTGCTTATATATACCACCCCATAGTGCTTAAAGAACTCTCTGGGTAGTTTACAATATAATTATGAGGGCTACACATTGCCCCCCCCTGCAGCCACCTGGGTACTCAATTTACCTGAACCCATTAGGATAAAACTCAGGTTATGAGCAGAGTCTGGACTGCAGTACTGCCATTTAACCACCACTCCACAAGGATCCTGATAAGAATGTTTTGTAATGGCTGCTTTGCTTTTCTGTAACAACAGCCACACAGGATTTCGTTTTAGATCAGAACTATGCAGGAAGAGGGAGGTTTTTTAAATCCTTTCCTCCCCACATTTTTTTCCCATTGAAAATCATCTCCTCTGATTTTCTTGTATATTGCAGATAGTACTTTGGAAGCAAAAAGCAACAAGTGGGAGGTACTCTAGCAGGACAAATGGGCCAGAAGAAAAGGGCTGTCCCCTCACCATGCTGCATGGTCTCAAATGGTACCAGAGCTTGCACAGCTCTAATGTTTGAAAAAGGAAAGCTTCTATTATTGTGTTCAGTAGAAAACAAAACAAAACAAAACAGGGGCTAAATATAATTTGTACTGTGACACTAACACTATTCTGTTTTTAGCAGGTTGCAGCTTTATTTATTTCATTTTTTAAACATAACCAATCATTAAACATAGGAAAGGGATCTAATACTGGAATATAAACTATCAACAACCCATTAAACTGTCTTTTGGGTTGTAACAGATGTCCAGACGAGTAAAAACTCTTTCAAAATGTGTGCCAGATGACTGCTGTCTTCGTTGCAAATAAATCTCATTCAATATGTGTATTTAATGCTCTGGTGTTTCATTTTCCCAGCCCTGCTTTGGCTTATAGCAATGTGACACATAATAATTCAGCATAATTAAACACATCTGGGTAGAAGAATTACCATTCTTATTTTGTTTGTCAGTGTCTTGCCAAAGCATTGTCACTTAAATTGAAACAAACTAAAAAATTAGATAAAGAGAACAGTTATTGTTTTAGAACAAAAACCAATGTTAATCCTACTTAGATGAGGGCAAGGGGACAGATAATGAATATAGGAAGATTGCCTATATCTAAGAAAAATATCAAAAGGACTTTAAAAATAGAAAAGGACATTTCTGTTATTTTTAACATTTTAGTAGCATCCGATTTGCAGCAGGGCCATGACTACAGCAGAGGTGCTGAGGCTTTGTCTCATGATGCCAAAATTTAAAGGACACTAAAATCTAGAGATGAATTTACTTGTGAGAATTAGAAAAACAGATTGCAATATATCTTATCCATATTCACTTTCCTTTCCCTTTTCCCCTTTCCTTCCTTCTGTAGGATAAATTTTCTCCTTCTTTCTTGTGGCGAACCACATTAGAATCTTAGGACTGCAGATCTGGAAGGGACGTTACAGATCACTGAGTCCAGCCCCTGTCAAGGAGGCACTTTCGGGAATCGAACTCCCAACCTCTGGCTCTGCAGCCAGATGCCTAAACCACTGAGCTGTCTACCACCTTCTCCTCCTTTTTGTTGGTTAGAAGACTTGCATCCATGTAGCAGAGTGGAGTGGATGGGAGATAGCGCTGCCTGCCCCACCTGCCAAAATCACCAGTTAAGGCTCTGATTTGCAACAACAAAAAAAGTGTCTTCATCTGTACAGTCTCTGCTGGGAAACTTGGTCTGAAAAGAAGGATATCTCTATCTGTGTATGTGTGCGTGTATGTGCTCTGTGCTGTCAAGTTGGAACCAACCTATAGCGACTCTAATAGGGCTTTCAAGGTAATTGAGGTATTTAAGGAGTGGTTTTACCAGTTCCACTCCCCCAGTGAGTTTTCATGGCCAAGTGGGGATTCGAACCCTGTTCTCCAGAGTCCTAGTTCATCGCTCTATCCATGACACCACACTGGGTCCCGTGGCTGTGTATAGGTGACATCAAATGAGAGTAAATCCAAGTATATAACTAGCTTCCATTCTACCTACCCACAACTCCAATTTTAGCTTTCTTTTTCCATTTGCATGAGTGTGTTTGCTACTAGAGATGGGCTCAGACTGTGATTCGGTGGTTCATGCCACTTCAGCCCTCTGGCCACACAGCAGTTCCACGGGCACCCCAGCTTCCCAGCCTTGCCTCCTCTGGTGGGTGCCCACTCAGAGTCAGTGGTGTTGCTTCCCAGCCCTGTTTCCTCTGGTGGGCACTCACTCAGAGACAGTGGCACAGCTTTGTGCTGCCTCTGAGTGGGTGCCCACTGGAGGAGGCAGGGCTGGGAAGCCAGGGCACCTACAAAACAGCTCTGTGGCCACTTCAGTGGTTTGTGCCCATCTCTATTTGCTACCAATACAATGCAAGTCATATTGCTGTGTGCAAAACCAGGGTATAAATATAGGACATAAGAAACGTGAAGACGCAAAAGCTGAGTCTTTCTGGGACAGAGGGGAATGAGCTAAAAGAAAGGGAAGAAAGAATATTTTTGTCAGGTTGTGCCTCAGTTGATAACTATTAGAAGAAATATGTCCTTCCATTTGCTTTAGTTGTGTGAGGTCATAGCTATGATTGCTCTGAAAGTTCAGACACAAATAAGAGAAATGTTCTTTGCCATTTTGATGAAATCATGAATTGCCTCCATTAAGTTACAAAGAAAGGTCTTTAAATTGTCACCACCAGCCCTCTTACCACTGTTTGATAAGTCACTTGTGGGCACTGGAATTTTATTTTAATAACAGCAAATGTTGTGTATCAGCCATAACACTCCTTCAAGACACTGTCACACACAGGCTGTCTATAGCTGCAGTCTGATTTGCAAAGGCAGTGGAAAAGGCTGCTGTCAGCCTGGAATGGATGAGGAACAGAATCTGTCAGGAACCTTGAGAACTTAATATATCACTAACGACAGTTAATTTAGCAGCCGAGACCCACAGAGGCAAGGGAATTAATAGCAAATCTGCACAGCAACAATGTACTTCCTGGTTTGCTTTCGGAGGCAAAGCCCAAATTGATCCAAGCTTTGTCTCCACTGCGGTACCTTAAAGAAAAATTGGTTCACCCTTGGGCAGGAGCATACAAATGGTGACACTGCAGGCATCATCAAACAAAAGTTGAAACACATCCAAAGGTAGTGTTGTTAAGCATGCTCACTAGCCAAAATTCTGTTGCACAACAGTTGGATGTGCAGTATTTGCACTAGCACTGAGGTGGAAGTGCAATCTGCAAAACACTTCCACCAGCATATTGTGCAATTGGTCTTGCTACCCATTTTGTTAATAAAAGTATGTGATTTATGAGACACCAAGGGCATGTTTTAAGTAAGGTCCAAGAAGAAGCTCATTGCTCCATTCCAGCTGGATGACTTCAAGTGTCCAGTGGTAAACTGAAAGGGGTCAAAAGTCTAATATGCTGATAACCTATCTGTGTGCTACCTACTGACAAAGAAAGTGTGCAGAAAAAGACAGTGGTTCCCTTAGTTCTCTCCTGAAACTACCTGTCCCCTGCATCACTAGAGCACTGACCATCTGGAAATGTTGTTGTAAAGGACCTGCGGTCCTTCAGATATTGATAATGTGTGACTCCCATCATTTCTCACTATTGGCCATATGCTGGGAAGGCATCTGAAAGGCCATAAGTTTGCATTCTCTGTTCTTAGTTCTGTGATTCAGGATCATCATTACCTTTCCCAACAGCATCATCTTCGCCTCACAGTATAAATTCTCCTTCATTGTCTATCTGACAAGAAATCCAGACTTCTGTTTATTTATATATTATCCTTTAGAAGGAAGCCTTCATTTCCCCTGCTTTTCAACCCTTACTTACAAAAGGAATTTAGTTTATTCTTCCACTGTGATTCTCCTTTTTCTTTGTTTTTCATTTCCTTTCTGTTTTTCATATACATTCCTTTCCTACTCCCTGCATCTCCCCTCTCCCTCCCTCCTTCCCTTCCTTCCTCCCTTCCGTCCTCTCTCTGCCTCCATCTTCATTGCAGGATGTCCTTCTCCATTCCTTTGAATAGCCTCTTGAAAAGGTAGAGAGTAGCATCTTTTCACAGCATGTGATCACTAATTCAATGGGAGGAGGTGCTGATCTCAGAAGAAGTCAATTCAGTGGAGTAGGTGTGTATTGGAGTGAGAGAAAGAGAAGAAAAGGGATGAGAGGCAGAGAGTAAATTCAAAACTGAAACATTTTAGAAAGGTGAAAAATGGCAAAATAAAATGTGAGCGCTAGAAATGAACAGATGTAAGACTTGGGATCATTTCATTGCATTATAAAATAACAGACAGCTCTTCAGCCTTCTTTCTGGGTTATTACACAATCTTTAAATTCCCCAAACTCTTTTTTTTTAAAAAAATTATTATGAAAAGCAGCCCATTTCTTCCTTGTTCAGCACTGAATAAGATGTCTACTTACATAATGGAACTATCCCTATATTATCACTGTATGCTAGTGCAGTGATGTTATTCTGCAGCAAGACAAATCAACATTCTACCTGCCAACTCTAAAAATGGGGGCAGCCCAAAAATAAATATATACAAATATATATATAAAACTTTGGAAATGTATTTTAGCACAGTTCTGTGCCAAATTTGGAGAAATCTGGACAAAAAGTTTTTGTTGTAGTTTTAAAATTTCCAACTAAAATTACTTTTTAAAATCAACTCATCTGAAATGTGGAGTTGCAGGGGAGTCTTACTGGTACCACAGACAGCCAAAAAGGCAGTAAAGTGGTTGCTCAATCAAGCTAAGCTTGAACTCTCACCAAAGCACAAATGAGTCAACTGAGGTCATCCTGCCATGCACATATAGTGAAAATACAAAACTGACCAGAAAAGGCAATATTGCTGGGAAAAGTGAGTGGGTAGGGGCGCATAAGAAGAGAGGAAGACATAACATGACACAGATTGTGTCCGTAGAGGAAGCCACAACTGTTAGTTTGCAAGGTCAGAGCAGAAATTACTGGAAAATACAATATTGTTAGGAAGGGGGGGGGGAGCAGAAAGAAGAGAGAACAACCTAACGTGATATGCTGTTGGTTTGCAAGATCTGAGCAAAGCTGTTAATGACAGGACATTTGGGAGGTCATTAACTCATAGTCGCCAACACCAGAAGTGACTTGGTGGCACATAAAATCTTTGGAGACTTTTTCTTAATTACCAGACAATTATATAGTGACAAAATGGGTGGAATGGTTGAAATTATAACAGCACAAAAGCTCTGCTAACATTAAGTAAAACCATGCCCAGAGTGAGCTTCTGAAGATTTATGTATTCATTTTCTTATATATTTGAATATATTTTTACAACCAGACACAGAATCACTTTGCCAGCACAAATGCCTGTTTGGCCATGAAGAAGTTAAAAAGTTTTCCTCCTGAAAGTCAGCTAATTGGGCCCTGACTGACAGGGTTCAGATTGCCCCAGATCTGAAACTTATTTCCCCTTTGAAGTCTTGTGTCAGTAGCCTGGTCTCAGAAATCTTGAGCGAATTTTACTGAAAGCACTCAAGGTTAGGAGAAACATAATCACTCTGTGCTTTATAATGCAGAAATACTTTGAATATGCCTTACAAAATTGTATGCTAAGTCCCTGGAGATAAAAGGCAAAATATCCCCCTTTCTGGAGGACTGTCCCTCCATTATTTTCTTTTAAGCAAGCCAGTTCTTCTGACTCTTGAAAGAAAACCTGTCTTTGGATTGTTTCTGTGACCTTTCATTATCCTCCACATATCTCTCTTCCCGGCCCACAAAGCTTCAATAATGTATCTACTTTGGAACACTCTTGCTGGTATGCCTGTTCCATGCATGCTCGGTTTAAAACCTTTTTTGAGGATCAATATTTCAGTCCCTGTGTGTGTGTGTGTGTGTGTGTGTGTGTGTGTGTGTGTGTGTGTGTGTGTTTGGGCTGTCCCCATTTTTAGAATTGCCTTGTAGAATGTTAATTTGCTCTGTTCTTATTTTTGATTATTGTATTAGTAAAAGTCACGTGGAGGAAAATAGTGCTGGTTTTCTTTTTAAAGCTTATACACATGGTCTTTGAGTAGTCAGGGAGCAGACAGACTGGTGAGTACTGGTAATGCCATCCACTGTTTCCTAGATGTTAACACTGGCAGTAGCACAGAAAAATATCTCTGCTATTTTTCCCTTGCTGTTCATTTATGTTGCAGTGGCAACATGCAACATGCAATTCACAAAACAAAGTTGAACTCCATCTTTTTCTAAAATTGCTTTCATGTTTTCCTTATTTTGTACAATTCACCTGTTTCTCATGGTTTCTAAACTTCTATTTGATATCTCAAAGAACTGAGAAGTCAAATTCTCAAAATAAATTGTATCTTAGCTTTCCACAAAGTGACATTTCTAATGTAGATTTGCTATATTTTGAATTATTATTTTATTTTATTGTTGTTACTGTTATTATTATTACCTTTATCTTACTGGACTTTGATACAGTAGCTTCAATCCAAATTTTCATTTTATATAGTTTGATCTATCTGTGTAAAGGACTGTTGTTAATCTCCCTTGACACATGTTGGAAATGACAGCAGGAATGTGCTTCTGGGCCTGCCTCCAGCATCCTCTCACTTAACCTGCTGTGCCTCAAGTTTCCATATTTATATGTAGATGTCTGAAGTAAGAGGGATTATGTAAATAGATATCTATGTGTGTTGAAAGTCTAATCATCCAGAGATCCAGATTCATAGGCTGAAATCCAGAAGTAAATCATAACTATAGTAAGCCTGTTGATTCAGTAGGGATTTGGTGAGTCAACTACTCCATAAGCTCCATTGATTCAATGGTCCTACTGTAGTTCAGATTTCAGCCATAGAAGCCTATGGACATAGAAGTCTCTGCAGTTAGATTACCTTACTTCAGATGGCCATGCATAATGGGAAAAGGTTAGGGAAGCCATGTGATGTCAGGGTGGGACCAGTGGTTATTTTCCTTTTGTTCTGCAAGACACCAAGATGCCTTTTCTTAGTCTCAACAGAGTTTTCACATTGATTTGTCTGTGCAAATTACATAGCTAACTGTTCATTGCAGCTGCCTTACTTTATTTTAAAAATCAGAAGTATCAAATGGGCTCTTTGTGTATTTTTTATCTATCAGCCAGTCCTTCTGTTCTTTCTCTATATGTGTGTTTTTGTGTAGGGAATCCCTTCTATCTGGAGGCAGGAAAATTTGTGGTAGTTAACTCTTGGCAGCCTGTCTCGGCATGTCCAGACAGCCTGTCCCATTAAGAAGAAGTATTTTGGATACTTTTTTTTTCTCACAACCTTAATTTCAAACATGAAGACAGAGTTTTGGCATAGCCACAAATGGTACCTTTTGCATTTGTTGGTCATTTCTCCCATTATTTATTTATTTTTCCAAGTTTGCATATGTGTATGTTCATGCACATGCACTTGTGGGATTGAACTATGACTAACACTTCATATATCTAATGAAAAGAGTTGTTTTCATCTGTCATATTGCCTGGCCATCCAGGCTTCACTCAGATTTTGACCCATCTACATGAATTCTCCTTGTGATGGTTTTCACAATCTGTCGGGCCACTTCTTCACCACTTCCTACCCCCTTGGTCTCCGGTGCTGACCCTAAAATCTCAAGATGTGATATGCTGCTGATCTGTCAACCCTCCTTCATAGAAGGCCATGTAAATGTGAAACTTTGGATCATATGAGTTCTCATCTGCAAAGCATTTCTATATTTCATAATATTTATCACACACATACATAGACATGCATTTGTTAAATATTATGATATATAAAAATGCTATGCAGACGAAAGCTGCATATATATCTGCATGGAAGGGCAGCAATGAAGGAATTAGAAAATATCATCAAGTGTAAGGATGTAACACTGGAGACCAAAACCATGTTCATCTACAATATCATATTTCCAGTCACCATGTAGGAGTGTGAAAGCTGGACAGGAAAAAAAAAAGATTCATTTCAAATGTGGTGCTGGACGAAACCTTTACAGATACTCTGGAATGCGAGAAAGAAAAGCAATGGATCCTAGATCAAATCAAAACTGAACTACCTCTGGAGGGAAAAATGTTGAAACTGAGGTTGTCCTACTTCAGGCACATCATAAGAAGGCAGGATTCTCTGGAAAAGAAAGTAATGCTGGGAAAGGTGAAAGGCAGCAGGAAAAGAGGAATACTAATTACAATATGGACTGATTTCCAAAAGGACATCACAGACTTTACGAGAACTGAGCAAGACAGTTGAGGACAGGACATTTTGGAGAATGCTCATTCATAGAGTCACCATGAATCGGAGGTGACTTGATGGCACATAACAACAACATATGCATGGAGGAACAAAAACATTATTTGTCATAGAGAAATGGTTTACAACATTCTCACTTAAAGAGGAAAATGTTTAGTCGAATGGAATGTATTTCAACCCTGGATAAAGATTCTGTTTATTGAATCCATCTGCTATGTTTAAGCCACTAAAACCTCTGAAACAGCTTGGGAGCTTAGCAATCAAATTTGTTCTGGCAATAGAAATGGAAAATCTTTTCTAAACAAAAATGGGCTTCTCCCCACCCCCCAGAAGATCTATTTCTGGTCCATTCATGATTTACTGCAATTTAGCCTTTGAATGTGTCTTATCCTGAAGCTTTGCAAATACATTTGCAAAGCCTATGGGAGAAAAAGCATCAAGATGTTTTCTCTTTCATTTCATCTGAAAATATGGTCTAAAGGTCTTTCCTTAGAAATTTCCAGCCTATAATGTGAGTTCTGCACTGTTGCTCCTGTTTAGATATACAATGGAAATATGTTTCACAAACAGCTGTCCATGATTGTACAAAAATATTGCACAGGAAGGAGTCATAGGGACCTGAGAGGAAAAAGCAGAAAGAACCATTGCTTCTTCTCACCTTTTCTTTTCAGCTAATGAATTAAAACCTTTCTTGCATACTATTAAAATAGTTCCTTTCAAAGCTATCATCACGGACTTCATTAGCATGGACTTCAAAATACTTTCACCTTCATCTAAATGCTCATAATTTTTAATAAGGTCTATCTGTTTTGTACTTAGCTTCCATCATCTTAGCAGATGAACTCATGAGAAATATGATTGCCATCTAACATTTGGGATGTCATCTAAATGCATTTCTAAACATTGGTTCAGCTACTAGAATAGACTGTATGGAAATCTTAGTGACTCTGCAGCTGAACATTAAATAACTGTGTTCAACTGCCAAGCAATGATTTCATAGATTTGTCAGGAGCCAAACAGATGTAATTTTTAAAAAAAAGATTTATGAAGTATAATCTATTGACTTGAAACACTGCAGTCAAGACACAGCTTTTTAAAATTAAATCCTTCTTAATATTAGCAGATGAACACCCCACTATTTACTGGAATTTAATACATAATAAACTCTCTACACTCATTTTTGCAGATCTCCAAGCCAACATAGAACATCCCAAAATAAATGCTGCTGAATAAAAGCAACTTAATTTTTTTAAAAAAGGAAGGCAGGGAGATTGCCCATCGGTTTTTAGCAGCCTTGAATTCCAGAAAGCCTTCTGAAAGCACAATTCTTATGGCTATAACTAAGATGGAGCAAGCAGGTTTTATTCCTGGGTACCAGTCTGGCCTATGGACAAAAGTAGACCAGGCCTCTGTGGTAAACTTTGATTTTTGGTAGGTCAAGTGGCTGGTAGACGAAACAAGGAGGAATTGCATAGGACAGGTGACTGGAAGAATCTAGGGAAGTCAGGCAGGACAGGGAAGACATTGTGTGTAAGTCATCAGGTGAAGCTAATTCTTAGTAACAAGAAGTTTCTAATGTTGATGATCTATTCATTGGCTTGAAAGCCTTGTGTCCTACTGTAGTGGTTGCATGTGCAGCAGAAGTTAGCATGAAGGGAAACAAATGTATGAATCATTCATGGACCTTATGTCAGGTCCTGTCATGGACCTGAAAAGGTTACATGCTTGCTGTTAGCGTAACTTAAGAATAGTTGGTAAAGCACAACTGTAAACAGCTACTAGGCCATTTTGTATTTTTCCACACCACTGCTTATCAAATTTCAATATGGAAATGAGGCAGTCCAGGCTAATGTCATGCATACTCACATAATTTATCATTTTCAGTGGTTTTCTGAACCTTGCAATGCCAAGAATGCCCACCAGGGGCAGTATTCTGTTGCTGCCACACCATCTGCAATCAAATCATCCAGAACTGAAAACACGATGCAGAGGGACTATGCAATTGTTTCACATGTGCTTGTGGAATAAGAAGGTGGGAAAGTCTCACCCTAAAATTTCAGAGTGAGTTTCGCCCCCCGCTCAAACCATAAACCATACCTGACTTCTCATGAGAAGATTCATGCTTCCGAGATACAAATGCACTATACATGCCTGCTTTCAGTAAACTATGAGATAAGGATATTGTAAAGTAGGGATGTGAGAAATTATTTCTAAATTGCTTGTTCTTCATGAGACAAGCTATCCTGACATGATGAGACAGCCTATTGACAAGTTGCTGGCTCTCACCGGCATTCTCACCTCTAACAAATGAATGAGACAATGAGTCCTTTTTTGTAATTGACGTTTCTGCAATTTGTACATACTACCTGTGCAAAACAAGTTTTGTTTTTTTTTAAAACAGAATCCAAACACAGATGGATGGCTGACTGATCGACAAAATTCAAGCAGGCCATTTGATGTTTCTAATTTTAAAATTTCTATGAAACAAGGTGACAACTGTTGTAGTTTTGAGCAATTTGCATTATTTACACAATATGCGCAAAAAATCATTTGTCATAAGTGTGAGAACTGTTCGCAGTACCAGTAAAAATGTCTCACTGTCTTGCATACAAGGAGAAAATATTTTTTTGTGGTTTGTCTTTCTTAGTCTCAAGAATGAGACAAGGGTACTTGAAGCTGAGTTGCTTCAGTGTTTGAGTACCTTTTCTCAAATTACAGTAGCTGCAATTTGAGGCGGGCAACTCGGAAGCTTGCCCTTACTAGAACTGGGACTTGTACAAAATATTTGCAGTTGCTGACTGTGAGGCCTGCCAGCTCCATGAAAATAAGCCAAGAAAAGCCATATAGAAACTCTAGTCTCAGCTTCGTCCTCCTCCTTTCCTCAACATTCAGATTCTTTCTTTTTAACACCTTTTTGAAAACTCTGATGAACAGCAGTGGGGATTGGAGGCATTGAGGAAGGATCTGGATGCTCGAGCATTCAAGCCAAACACTTGGGGAAAAAATCCCATTTAAGCTACCTAGTTGTTTTGCATTCTACCAAGGAAATGCTTATTCAAATCTAACAGGAAGCATCATCAAACAAGATCATTATTTTTTGCTAGTTGTACTGCATTTGCTTTTTCACACTGATGGGTTTTTCTTTTTTCTTTGGTGCCCCAGAAAACACACAGGATGGTGCACAATAATAAAACCTCAAAGCAGCACCAATAAACAAACGCAGAAATAAAAACAGCAGCATTTAGTTCACGAACAAAAACAAACAAATATGCGATTCACTGAAATTGCTGTTTGTAGGCACACACCTAGGCACATTTATGGGCTAACATTGCTCCAGCACACAAGCAGCTTCAGTTCATGAACAGAGGATTACATTTTAAAAGTTTCAGCTGCCAACAGCTTGCATGAAGAATATGTTTCAGCATCTGCTTATAATGTCAGAGGTCAGCCCAGGAAGATTTAAAGTAAGACTAAATAGGTAGTGCCTTGAGCAAATTCAGATATCATTTTATTTTAAATAGAGAGATTAAGGGAAAGGACTCCATATTATAGGGTCTAACTTGGAGTTAGATGTGACTGCTGTCATTTGTCACTGGAGACCCATAGCTTTACTGGCGTGTCATTCATAGGCGCAGTGCAAGACATTCACTTCTGCAGGTCTTTGAGCTGAACACACAAATGTCTGCCTTGTTTTCAGATTTCTTGTCCTCCATTAAGACTTCGGTCCTCCATGCTTTCAGGCATAATGCCTGAGTAGGTCTAGTTTAGTACTGCCATAACTGTGCATAACAAAGCTATACTGCACAGGCGTAGCTGTTGTTTTAGAAGAGGTTGCTGTGTTACTCTGTGCTAGCATGCAGGCCATGTAGTCCTCCTCTTATGTCTCAGGATGTGGTCTTGTCCACAAAAGCTCACACTAAAATATAGCAGTTAGCCTTTAAGGTGCCTTTTTGCGTTCTTTTTTTTTTAAATTTTGTTGTTGCTTGATATACTATACAGGCATGTCACTCAAATAGGGCTGAATAGGGCAAATTTTTCTAGAGGTTAAGCCATAGGCAGTGGAAAATATGAGATGTGAAATGTAATGAGATTTCCGTTGGACAAGGGGTTCCAAAAAATAACTGCTTGTGTAGAAAAATCTTTTCTCCACATTCCAGTATATGGGCAATTCGACTCTATATAAAGCTGTAAAGCTTGAAAATGAAACAAAATGTAACAGGATGTGGGGAGAAAACCTCTAAAACCACAGTACCGGCATGAAATTTTCCTGCTTGTTTTCCATTTTCCATTGAAGTCATACTTTTATTTTCCTACCTCTCTTTTCTTTTTAATGAAAGTGGCTCTGGAATAAAAGATTTAGATTCTTTTACAAATGCAATGCAAATTTGCTCTGGAGAGACAAGAGGAAGAGAAAAGGGGAATCTTTATGTGAACTTGGAGTATACAGTAGGTGCTGCTTGATGTGTTTCCTGCCTGCACTCCACTGAGAACTGAAAGGAAGGTAGGATTTTTTTTAATGAAGCAAAGAAGAAGTCTGAAAATGTGCTTTGCTGCTTTGTCTCACAATGCTTTGAAAAGTGAAAACATTTTTAATTATTTGTGTTACTGTGTTACCAGTTTGAGAGGGAGTAGATGAAGTATGCACTTACAAACAGTAAGAGTGATAGATTGGAAGCATTAAGTAATGTTGCAGTTCAGACTACATGCCATGATGTGCAGAGCAAGACTAGTCTCATGCATGTCTACTCAGCAATAAGGCCCAATTAATTAATAGGATTTAATCCCAGCCAATTATGAGTAGTTGGCGTTATGTGCCATCCAGTCCCCTGTGACTTACTGTATGACAACCCTATGAATGAATGACAAAGCGCCCCCCCCATGTCGTATCATTAACAACTTTGCTCAGCTCTTACAAACTCAGACTTATGGCTTCCTTTATGGAGTCAATCCATCTCATATTTGGCCTTCTCCTTTTTCCTGCTGTCTTCAACTTTGCCTAACATTACTGTCTTTTCCAGAGAGTCTTGTGCTCCCATGATATGCCCAAAGTAGGGCAACCTCAGATTCAACATTTTTGCCTCTAGAGAAGTTCAGGCTTGATTTGATCTAGGATCCCCTTGTTCATCTTCCTGGTAGTTCACTGTATCTGCAAAGGTCTCTTCCTGCACCTTATTCCAATAAATCAACATCTGCTGATGATTGCAGCAAGGTACACAATATCTTTAGCAATTTAATTTGTCAGGTCCATCAGCACGTGTTGCCGAGGCAGGACACCCTTGCCTCCCCCCCCCCCCCCCAGAATAACGCGAGATGCGAGAATCACATCTAGTTACCGGGGGGGGGGGGAGTTGGGAGTGTCCATAAAAGGATGCTCCTTCACATGCTTGGCCTCTTTCTGAGGCTTTCATGACACCCACTATCCCTTTAAACCAGTGTGAGTATGATTGGTTGCCCTGTTGGGGGCCAGATAGGAATTTTTGACCCGCTACCAGAATTGGCAAGGTGGTCGCAGGGATTTTTCTCCTATCCCACACTGGCATGGGGTAATTTTTTCCACCAGGTTGTTGGTTGTTGTGCTTATTGTATAGGTCACATAGTGAGTAGTGCGGAAGGAACTAGAATTGGTGAGTGCCCATGAAATACAATGGAGGTGATAGCACGTCCGACCTCAAGGCGCTACAGATCGTGAGGTTACAGTGCTGGGGGGAGGACATACAGGGGCCCTCCCCAGGCTGAGGGCCGCCAAAGAGAGGGGGCTTACAGGCCTGGGGGGCTTGATATTCTGCTGCCTGGGGTCATGCTGTCTTAAAGACTGTGCAACAAAGGGGCATGGGACTCGCCCATATACGGTTGGGGAGGTGGTCCCGTGAGACATTCAGCTCCAAACCTGTTCCTGCACTACAGCAGGCCCCTGAGTTTCTGTGGCCAAGAAGTTACCTGACATGTTTTCAATAAAGTGTGGTCCTAGTTTACCCGATCACCTACGTCTCGCCTCTTTATTCCAGGGTGGGAGGGCAATGTTCATAGTCAACATTAAAGTTGTGTGGTTTGTTTGTATTTATGATTTTTGTCTCACTGTTCCACTGCAGTCCTGCCTTTTTTACTTTCTTTCTTCCTTTTCATCAAAAGTCATTTCAAGTCAATGTTTATTACTGCCAGTAAGATGGTGCCATTTGCACATCTTATATTACTGTTGTTTCTTCCACCAGTTTTCACTCTGCCTTCATCTGAGTCTAATTCAGGTTTCCATAGGATATATTCTGCATTCAAATTGAACAAACAGGGAGATAAAATACATCCTTGTCTGACAACTTTGCCAATGGGAAACCATTCATTCTCCTAATATTAGCTTCTTTTCCTCCATATAGTTAGCTTTAGACAATCACATCCATTTCTTTCAGAACAATTGGTAGCTTCTCATGATCATCACACTTGAAGGCTTTGCTGTAGTCTATAAAACATAAAATGTTCTTTTCCTGTATTTTTTGGTATGTCCCAGCATATATTTGTGATGTGATCTCAAGTGCTTCTGCCTTTTTGGAATCTAGCTTGAATATCAGGCACTTCCCATGCCATATCAGGGAAAAGTACTTGTTGCAACACCTTACACATCACTTTGCTTGCATGGGAATTAATGCAATAGTCCTATGGTTACTGAAATTTTTTTTTACATCTCCTTTCTTGGGGACTGGAATGCATATAGAACATTTCCTGTCTGTGGGCCTTTGTTTTGCTTTCCATATTTGTTGGCATATTCTTGTTAGAATTTTGATAGATTCAGCCTCTATAGCTTGGAATACTTCTATTGGTATTCCAATAGAAGTATGGTGATCTATTTTGTCCAAATGCTTCTAGAGGAGCTTGTGTATAGGATTGCATCATAAACACTGGAACTGATCAAAGGAAAATTATGCCATTTTAGTACACTGAATGCACTTTCTTTTAAAAAAAGGGGGGGAGAGAACCAATTTGGAATGACAGTATAGTCTGCAAACATTGATAAAGTAAAATGAGAACGACTGCAATTGCAATCGTTTGTAATCTGAGATTTAAGCCACTTTTGCACACAAGATTGCAACCTCTGTTGACCTCACAGAATGGAAGAATAGGGACAGTATTTTGTATTATATTAGTTTGTCTTTAAAATGCTGAAGATATTAGATTATGTAATTTCCTGATCTCACATCAATGCTAGTAGAATACAGTCCAAACGAGACAGCAAATTAGTTGGACCTTTTAAAATCAGAGTGCTCCCAAAATTCAGAATTTGTTGGTTCGCAGGACAAATCTAGTGAGTTCCTAATTCTTGAATGTATAGCTTCGGATTTCATCCAATTAATTTTGATATTTTTATAATTCATACCAAACTGACTGCAAATTCATTAGTATTTTCTTTAGCTGGCTAATTGGCATAACTAAGCAGGAGAATTGTGCCATTTTTTGTGTATGCTAAGGTCTTTGTTGCCACAAACTGTTGTAGTTTCTGAAGAAAATAAAAAAGACCCATTTCTAATTTGTAAATTTACATTTGCAAGATTATTGTTTACTCTCTTTTTTTTTGAGATGTAATGAATGTTTCCAAATTATGTCTTCCTTGTCCAAAAGGGGAAGAGGGGATCCTCAACACATCTGGTACTCTGTTGGAAAAGTGTCAGCTACTGTGAGATTTTTCATATCTGTATAAGAGTAAAAAGATAAAGGCTTTACTTCAACAGGGAAAAAAATATGACTTTTATGCAAAAAATGTACATTTTGTGTTTTTAAAAAAATCATTTTTTCCACATTTTGGCTCAAAAAACTCTTTTGTGAATTTTATGCAGAAAAATCATGAAAAGTAAAACCTTTCATAATCTCACCCAGTGGGAAGAAAACTTGAAATTTGTCCTTCTCACATCCACTGCAAGAACAAAATAAGTGAAGATTTATATCTCTGTTCTTCCCAAAGAAAGCACTTATTTTCCTGCTCCTACTTGTTCTGCTTCTGTAGCTGTTGTTTCACTTTATGGATCCATGTCAGCATGTTACTAAAAACAGAGGACGTGCTTACACCCGATCAAAGAAAAAATATATTAGCACAAATAATGCTGTGACACACTGGCCAAAATCCCCTTGCATAAAGTTACGGTCACAGAAACTGATGATGTCATCAGCCATGAGCTTTTACTAAAAGTTTCCTATTCCACCTTCCCTTCAGGTTCCTAGGCTCCCTTGGATTTCCTTTTGACCTGGGGAAAACTTTGGGGCCCTTGAGATGGGTGGGAATGGGGTGGAGAAGCCTTTAATGATCAAAAAATGTTGCCAACAGTCCGAATCCCAATGGTGGGACTGTTGGCACTGCACTGCTTTTTGGGCTTTAAATCCTCCCCCCTCATCCCAGGGCTCTCAAAGGCTTCACCAGCTCAAGAGGGATCCTGAGGGAGCCTCAGAACCAGGGTGCTGGTGAAACAGGAAACTTTTAATGAGCAATAAAAACCAGTGCCTGATGACATCATCAACTTTTGTGGTCATAGATTTAAGCAAGAGGATTTTAGACATTAGATCACCATACTGCACCCCACATATCCAACGAACTTTAAAAAATTCCAGGTATTTTTAAACTTCATAATAAACTGAGTTTAGTCTGAAATTGTAATATTGAATTCACTGCTCAGCAAACAAGCTGTAACAAGATCAGTTTACCCATCACTCCATTTAAGATCAAAGCCTCTCATCTTCAATTTTCCCACAAATGTTATGAAGTGTGATAGATGTTACAGTGGAAAATGGACATTGATTATACAGGTGCTGACACTTGATACTGCTGCTTCTACCCCAACATTTGCTTTGTGAGGCTTTTAAGGAAGAGACAGAGATTCCTTGTGCTGTTTGTCCATCTTGCACCATATTAGCAGTGAGTAGTAGTGATCGTTAAGTGTCTCAGGAAAGTGTTTTTAATGTCCTACCTAAAGATTCTAGGAAATAAATGTGAGATTTTCAGAATGGAAAGCAGATTCTCCACTATTGAGTCAATATCTCAACTCAACACTTCTTCTTCTTCTTCTCCCCCCCCCCCCCCCCCAATAATTAGCTGGACTGTGAAAATTCAGGAAAAGGCTTCAATACAAATGCAGGAACAGGTGATACCTTTAATCAATCATTGTGATCACCTCTACCTAGTGAATCACTTTTAAACTGGCTTTACTTTCAAAAGGCTTGTCTCAAGCCCAAAATATAGGAGCCAAAGTGGTTTTAAGAATGAAACATAAAAATATATTTTTTGGAAAAAAAAATAACAATTGGTTAAACTAAACAGGGTTCAAATTAAAGTTACACTGAATTGCATGCTAGTTCTTAAACATCCCAGATACAAAGTAATTATCTCAAGTTATAGCCCACTCTTAAACATGACCTCCCATCTGTAGATACAATTTAACTCTCCACTTTTTTCACTTTCCCTTCTCACTGTCTCTATATCTTCCAGGCCCTTCTTGATTGGCTTTCCTCCTGTATTCTTTAAGCCAATCAGCTTATTTCTTTTGTTACTGGGAAAACTTGGTGAGGAGTGCCACAAACATTAAGAATATAAAAAAAAAAACAAAAAAACAAAAAACAAAAAACAAACAGCAAGCTTTCAATGATAAATCATCTTCTTCAAGGCTGTGTGCATCAGGTTCTTGTGGATAGTTCCAAACTTATATGCTGTTATTAAAGTCTCAAATTCACATGGCTGATGATAGGAATTTGGGACATTAATAACAGCATATAAGTTTGGAACTATCCACAATAACTTGATGCACAGCCTTGAAGAAGATGATTTATCATTGAAAGCTCACTGTGTTGTTGTTGTTTTTGGTTTTTTTGCTTTAGATTCTTAATGGTTGATAAAAGGTATCACCTGTTCCTGCATTTGTATAGTCAGACTGTGTCATTCTCACCACAGACATCTGATATCAGTTACAGTATTTTAAGGAGTGTAATAGCTCTAGCAGGAAGTAAAAATGGACTTAAAAGTAAGTAAGTACAAAAAAGTCAGTAATTTAGCAGGCGGATTGCACAAGAGATTTACTACAGCTATCACTACACAAGTGGTAGGAACTAACAGGACGGAGTATGAATAGACAAGAATGTGTTCTTTAAAAATTATACAACTGCCTGTATTTCTCACTTGAAATGTTATAAATGTTATTTACAATTGTTGATTGTTCAGGAAACCATATATCCTCCTGTGGCATTTCTTCTATTCTGTGGCATTCACTTTACAAATACACAAACTGTACCAAGTATTAAAAAGTGCAGATTCATTTCATGCATGTAAGCACTACTTTATAAGCACTATTATTAGATAAGAAAGTTCTTGGACTTTCTATCTTTTTCCCCTTCCACATTTGTAACAGATTTCATTTTATTAGCAGCATCTGATTCAGGTTTCAGACTTTGAATTATTAACTGCAAGAAACAAAACACATTTCAAAATGTTTGGGAATCTATTTAAATAAGTAGTTTTCATTCTCATGAGTTGAAGCTTATGAAACACACTGTTCCTCCTTTAATCTATGACTTGAATGAGAAGGACCCAAGGCATGGTGTTGTTAGCAATAGAGAAGTAAATCAATTGCTTGTCTCTTCCTTTCATGAGGGACCACAAAATTATTGGTTTCCCTTGCACGGCAGCCACTTATTTTATGGTGCTGTCTACAAGAGAGGAGATGAAGAACAATTTTTGGTGCAAATTGAGCAAATATGTTCAAATAATACTTCCATGGAAATAAGTACTTAGTCCCAAATAATGTAAGTTATGTAGAATGATGATAGATGCTGCTTTGTTACCAGGATTAGTAAGGTTTAGTGAAATGTGTTTTTTTTAAAAACAATTAACCTTCATTCTTTATTTGCTCTGTGTCTGTGTCTGTGGGTATATGTTCATGCACATGTGTGCACATGCTTTCCTTCTCATAGGAAAGGACATCAATTTTGTGCAGAAAGAGTTTGTATGAATTACAGATACCTTAATGAGAAAAAGTGTTCCTTTTGTTGCTCTTGGCTAGATGGGATGAATATTTTGGGGCTTGCAAATTCCTTCATGATGTGGCTCAAAAGGTCAAGAAAACCCAAATCAATGAGAAGCGAAAACTTCTGACCCACCAAGAGGGCTCCATTTGGTTCCTGCAGCAGGGATCAAAAAGAAAGCTGCCATCTTTGCTTAGGTAGCATGCCAGCAGTCCCAGAAACTTGCACAGCTAGAATGGACTTCAACGTGTTGTCCATTCAACCAGCCAATCAGTGATGTCAATACTCAATTTCTTAGGCAGACCTAAGAGAAGACCTTCCCATGCTGATCTGCCTGCCTCAGAAACATTAAACAGTTAAGTTTTAAGCCACCTTGAGCACTATCAAAACTTAATGAATAAATATAATTAGTTTTTGGTGCTTTCTCCACATTCCTCCATGTGACTAAAGATGTTTGTACTAGGCAGCTTTGCAAATGATTTTATTTGGATTTATTTTTGTAAGTTATGTTATAGGAATGGAGACGATGCTCACTAAATTCCTACATCCCTTGTCAATCTTGCCTGTCTTGGCAAGAAACCTCAACAATGAATTTTAAAACAAGATTCTTGGTCTCCAGCTGACAAACTTTTCATCCCTCAATATGCCAGAAAATGTCTCTAGTCTCTTTTTCAGTTGAGAAGCAAAGTGGACACAATCAGTAAACACAAAATACACAGATCTGTTGCTTCATTTTCATAAATGATGCAAAAATCATGGAGCTTGCATGACTACATCTCCCATCTTGGGGATTTCCTTGGGGATTTTGGAAGAGAGACTTTAGGGACACACCCAGCTACAGGGTGGTTGTTCCTGCCTCAATCTTGAGCAGTGAGGAAAACATGCAGTAGCTGATGTGGGTCCGTATTGCCTGCCTTTCCAGGATTGTCCCACAAGAGTGGTTCATTTGTTGAAAAGATCTAATGTCTGATGCCACATCTAGGATAGAGAACCAATTACCAACAGCAAGTGATCAGCATTCTGTACTCTGTAAAACTGTGATGTGCTTATTTCTTTCTATTCACATCCTCTTCCTCCATGTTCACTGCAAGGGCTGCAACAATGAATTTAACCAGCATTCTTTACATCCCTGCTCTAGCAGCAGCAAAAGGCATTCATTTATAGCAGTTTTCCAATCTGCTCAAAGCAATTTGCATATATTACTGTCTCATACATTATTGCTTTTCATTATGTTATTGTCTTTCTAACAACTATATGATCTATTACAGATGGTGAGCCAAGACATTGTCTTCACCGTCATCATCATAGTAATTTCAAAATGAGCTGAAGGGAGATGTTTCCTAAAGTAGGAATTCAGGATCAGAACTGAATCTTGTGATTGATGTTGATACACCTCCCTTATTTAGTGAAAAGGTGAGATGTACCTATTTAGAAAAACAAAGTACATTTCCAGTGGCATCTGATTTTATCTCATTCAGATGAGATGAATATTTGATAAATTTATATATTTTTGTTGTTATGTGCCATAAAGCCACTTCAAACTTATGGCAACCCTATGAATGAGAGATCTCCAAACTGTCCTGTCCTCAGCTGCCCTGCTCAGCTCTTGTAAACTAAGCCCTGTGCCTTCTTTTGGGGAATCAATCCATCTTATATTTGGTCTTCCTCTTTTCCTGTTGCCTTCCACCTTTCCCAGCATTATTGTCTTTTCCAGAGAATCTTGCCTCCTCACAATGTGCCCAATATAGGACAACCTTAGTTTCAACTAGAGATGGGGATGACTCACCGTTTTGGCAAGTCGTCCTGCTTCATGAGTCGTCAAAAGTTGCCAACTCACGAAGCACGAAGTTGCCCCCATGAAGCCACAAAGTTATTTGTCAATTCGTGGGGAGGTTATTTAAAAAAACCCACCTCCCCGCTGCCCCCCTCCACCCCCACCACCCCCACCACACCCCCACTGACACCCCCTCCCTATTTAAAACAAAAAACACCATTCTGCCTACCGGCCACCAATCAGCTGCCTTAGCCCCCACCCCACCCCCACCGACACCCCCTTACCTTAATCGCCACTGCTGAGGTCTTAATCTGGCTTCCCAGCCACGGCATGTAAAAAGGGACACTGACTGCCCTTTGCAAAGATGGTGGCTGTGGCTTCATTTAAGGTAAGGGGGGTATCGGTGGGGGTGGGGGAGGGGGGTGGGAGGTAGGGAGAGGAAGGGGGTGGGGTAGGCTGTGGAGGCAGGATGTTTTTTTTAAAATAGGAAGGGGGTGCCAGTGGGGGAGGGCTAAGGTAGGGAGAGGAAGGGGGTTGGGGGGTAGGCTGTGGGGGGGGTGGCTGCCTATCGGCCGCCGGTCACCTGATTGGCGGCGGGTAGGCAGAATGGTTTTGTTTTGTTTTTTGTAATATGAAGGACGAATAAAAATGGGTAAATATTCATCCCTTCGTATTCGTGGGGGTCTCTGGAACCCACGAATATGAAGGGATGAATATTTAATGAATCAGCTATTTTCGTCGAAAAAGTTGATCCGTTTTTATATTTGTCCCCATCTCTAGTTTCAATATTTTTGCCTCCAGAGACAGTTCAGGCTTGATTTGATCTAGGGCCCACTTGTTTGTCTTTTTGGCAGTCCAGGATATCCACAAAGGTCTCCTCTAGCACCACAAGTGTTTCTTACTTCAGATGCTGATAATTTCCCTCTCCAGCCCCCTTGAGAGAAATGTGCTTTTCTAACATGATTTCAACCATGATGACTAAGTCAGTGTCATGTACTATTGAGATACGTGCTCATCACCTACTGTCACTTTTGTATGGCATTAATGCATCTCACCCAATGTCAGGCATTGTTATGTTCTATGCCAAATGTAACAATAGGATGAATTTTCTCTTGGAAATTAATTAATTGGCTTGCCTCCTCTTGCTTTCTAACTTTTCCATTTCCTTTGAAGATACAGTATTAATCTCTGTCACATTTAAAGCTTGTTTACAGACATTTAGTGATTATCTCTGGAAACTCATTGTCTCTTTTTCTTTGAATATGTTTTTCCAGCAAATATTTATTTGTGTGTTAATTTATTTAAAACATTAGCACAGACTCTCACGTCAGGTTACAGAGTTGATAATAACCTTAGAATTGCAGAGCTGGAAGGGACCCTATCGAGTCCAGCCTCTGTCAAGGAGACACATCCAGATGCCTAAACCACTGAGCTATTGTATGAAACAATATTAAAACACAAGTATTAAAACATAAGCTATTTAAAACAATTTAAAACCAAACAAGTTAAAACATAAAACTAAAATGTTAAAGCCATTGCACTAAAACTTGTGTGAGCCACAATCCTCAACCCCTAAAGGTTGAAATAAATAATTATGTCTTAACTTGGCACCAAAATGATGGCAATGCCAACACCAATCGAGCTTCCAAAGAGAAAGCATTCCACCCTTAGGGTGCTCCAGCTGAAAAAGCCCCTTCCATGTCTCCACATAATGAACTCAGTAGTGGGACACAGAGGAGGTCCTTCCCAACAGATCTTAGATTTCAGGCAAACATTCGTTCCCTGCATCTGAATGCTGATAATGACCAACCATATAGAATTAGTTGTTGTTGTTTTTTAATTGGACTTCTAAGTATGTGCATCTCCCATATTTCAGAAGTTAAGAGATTTAAGTGCAGTCCTATACACAGTTACTTGAACTTAAGTCCCTTTGATTTTGACAAAGATATTCTCAAGTAGTTTGGCACAGGATCATAACTTTCCTACCAACAGGGCATGCACCAAAAATTCTGCATAAGGATGACACTTTGATCTTAGTACAGTACAGATAAAGCACCACTTCAGAAACAAAGATGTTGAAGGTTACTGTAAAAATGTCATTATTTCAGTTGGTTCAAATTAGGGGTGTAATTCTTTCATATACTCTCTAAGTAAAAAAAAATGAGTAGGATTTGTGGTTTCCACATGCCTGAGTCTTGAATAGGGATGTGGGAAGCTACCTAATAATGACACAGACATTTACTCTGTCTAGATGATTATTGGTGGCTGGATAGCTCAGTAGTTTGCAGAGCCAGAGGTTGGGAGTTTGATTTTCCACTATGCCCTTGAGAGTAGAGCCAGGCTTGGACAAGCTACACAGTGGCAGGGAATGTTTAATCACTTCTGAGTATTCTCTATCTGGAAAACTCTGAAAAGGTCTCCATACGTCAGAATTAACTTGATGGCATATGATTATTATTATTGGATGATTATTATCTACAGTGACTAACAGGTTTTTGACAGGGTTAGTTTCCTTCCTTCCTTCCTTCCTTCCTTCCTTCCTTCCTTCCTTCCTTCCTTCCTTCCTTCCTTCCTTCCTTCCTTCCTTCCTTCCTTCCTTCCTTCCTTCCTTCCTTCTGGAGATGCTAAAAATTGTACCTGGAATTTTTCTTTCCATTGAGCTAGATTGCTTAGTCAGCTTCTGTCTCCTAAAATTTAGTAATTTGACAGAAGCTGAGAAGATAGATCTGAACTTTGGGGAAAAAATATATTAATTTGCCGTCGCAAAGAATAGAGTTCAAAACATATAGGGCACTTGTATAAATAAATACCATCACTAATGTATCTGTGCCTATTAAAGTAAGTAATGACCAAAATCCTGTTGCTTAGTGCAGTAAATTGCACTGGAGACAGCTCATTGAATTAGTGAGGATTTGATGAGTTGATTCAATGGGCCTACTCTAGTTGTGACTTACTATACTATGCAACAGGATTTCAGCCACTATACGGGCTTAGAGTAACACTCTGTCATAGTCCACACATAGTAAATCACTGTTAGAGTAGGCCTGTTTGAACCAATGGAACTTAAGGAAGAGTTGGCTCACTAAATCCTAATTGATCCAATGGGCCTGCTCAGGTGTGATTTATTATGCTCAGCAACAGGTTTTTGGCCAATATGGATTGGTATTGTGTTTCTGACATTGTGATTAAAGATGACTGGAAGGATCTAATGACATTCTGATTAAAGATTGGATGAAAAGTTGTTTGGCACTTCCCAACCCACCTCCTCCCACTCAGAGGCAGTGCCCAGATGAGGTGGAGCAGGGAACCACCAAACTTGTGTTTGTCCGAAAGACGAACCAGCATAAACCACCGAATTAGTAGTTCATGTCCATTTTGAATTGTGACCCTAATAGGCCTTTCGAGATATGTGAGATGTTCAAGGAATGGTTTACTACTGGCAGCCATCACTATGTTTCTGTAGCTGAAAGAGGTTTGAACACAGGCCTCACACTCTATCTACTACCATGCTGGCTCTCATATCGTATCATATTATTGCTATTATTCACAAATTAGGTTGTAGTTCAAATATGCAAATATTTGGGTTAGATGGAAATAATATTTTACCTTTTTAGCCACATAGTCTAGACATGATCATTCAGAAATGTCCAACTGACTCCTACATGCATAAGACCTCAGTCTTGGTCTAAGACTAAATTCTGCTGATTCACCATGCCCAACCCCACTTCAGTTATATTCTGTAAGGTCTGAAAAGCTGTATCATCTTCTAGTGAATCCTTTTCTCTTCAAAAATATGAAATCTCAGAGCTCCCAACTTTAGTGAGACACAACATGTACAATTTAAGTATGTCTTCCCATAGTCCTGCTAGTTGGTCTATGGAAAAATTGAACAAAAATGGATAGCCCAAGTCTTCCCTAAAAGCCAAAATGGTGAGTCATATCTATTTGTGAGTCTGTCCTGTTCACATACAAAAGGTGTGGGAAGGTCTGCTTATTTCACGGAGTAGAACTTATCAATGAAATTATCCTTTCTCCTCTATCTTTCTTCACAGTGGTCCATTAGTTGAAGCAATTTTCTCTTAGCTCTGCTGTGATAGTGGAAATGAGATATATGAAATAGAAAATGGATTCTCTCTTTTTTTAAAAAGAGTGGGGCATTAAAAAAAAAACTGGTAGAGGAGGAGAGTGTAGAAACATTTCTTTCCTGAAGTATACCTTCAATAATTGGTCACTTTTTAGACCAAAAAGTCCTGAGCTCTGTAGAAGAAGATCTGGATTTAGCTTCCTCTCTCATGTAGACACTCTAGCTTTCCACTGCGCAAATGAGCAGGCAGACCCATGACAGATCCAAAGGCAACTGTCTTCTGTTTATGGACATTTTTTCCCCTTTAAAAATCTCCACGTGTTTGTGGTACGTTTTAATAGAATGCTCATTCAGCCCTGTTTCTACACAAAATCCTTGCCTCACTCTGGAAAAGAATCTGTACATAGTCTTATGATCTGAAAGTACCAATTTTTATGGGTATGTTTTTTAGTTGTACATATTTTTGGAAGCATGCATCCATTGATTAAAGGGTTTGTCTGTACTTATTTTTGTCTGTTGCTGCCCTCCACCTGAGCTTCATGACCATAGTGTCCAGCAGCCCGTGGGGTCCCTTTGCCTCCACCTCCCCTCCCTTCACATTCTTCTTCTGCAACTCATAGAATAAGGATGACTTGCAACCACTGTGTGCCTCCTTGGGACTCACCTGAACCTCTTCCCTTTTGCACTACCCACCATTGTGACAGAATTCCGTGTGGTTACCGAAGTTTATTGGGCTTCAATTGCCCTCATAGGTAAGAATGGGATGGGCAAAACCCCGCCTGCACCCTTCATTCAATCTAGGGTGCAGTTCAAAAAGCTTTCCTTTTATTTTATTTATTTATTTAAAATATTTTTACCCCACCTTTCTTCTTACAGAGGACCGTAGGTGGCTTACATGATTAAAAAGCTGTATGTAAAGCTAAAACAGTAAGGATACATATATTTAAAAGGATCAAGTAAATACCACACTTTAAAAAAAAGGTCAACAAAAGCAACCGAAAACACATTAAAAGCAGTAAGGTACGTCAATCCATTAAAAAAACTCAGGCAGCCAGTCACTAAGGGAAAGCTTGCCTGAAGAGAAAGGCAGCCAGTCACTAAGGGAAAGCTTGCCTGAAGAGAAAGGCAGCCAGTCACTAAGGGAAAGC
Organism: Intellagama lesueurii; assembly: GCA_037013535.1. Taxonomy (NCBI): domain Eukaryota; kingdom Metazoa; phylum Chordata; class Lepidosauria; order Squamata; family Agamidae; genus Intellagama; species Intellagama lesueurii. The sequence goes on along the minus strand of JBAJHW010000004.1, from coordinate 65,826,982 downwards.
TTGCCTGAAGAGAAAGGTCTTTGCCTGCTTGAAGAAGAACAGCAAAGATTTGGCCTGCTTTTTGCATTGTGGGAAAAACTTACAGCAGGGTTGTTGGTTGTTTTTGCATAAAAACTTGTATGTTGCAGAGAAAACTAGGGCTAGTATCCTGATGGCTAAATATGGAGAGCAAGGGGGAGACATGTAGGTGTCTCTCCAACTCCACACTGGGTGTAAGATCAGTCACACAACTGATGACATAACAGGGAGCGTGCCACAGTGGGGGACACATACAAAATTTCCCTTGCTCTCTGTATTTAGGCAACAGAATACTAGCCAAAGTTTTTTGTGCAAAAGTTTGACCAAAAAATCTCTTCTCATTTCATTTATGTACAGGCATTAAATGTCTCACAGTGGTTGGCACTTTTTCAGTGGGGTAGCTCAATGTGTTGAAACACCTTTCTTTATTACAGATGAAAAAATCTGTGATTATTCATTATATCTTTAATTGTTAACCAGTAGCCATGCACTTATTGAAGACAACTGCTGGATGTGACCCCTACTTATATAAATACAGTCACTGAGGATTTCCTGCTCATGAGATATTATAAATGCTGTATACTGTAACTACAGAGGCAAAGTCAATTGTATGAGGGTTTCTTTTTCAATCAGCCAAGTGCTGGAGAGTGCAGATGAGGTGGAAAAGGCAATTGATCACACAGTTCTGTATTCACAGTTCACTCATGACCACCTGCCACAATAGAAGAGGGGAAAAGACTCCCATGTAGATGAATAAGCATATATTAAATTGTTGTCGTTATGTGTTGTCAGTTCACCTCTGATTTATGGCAACCCTATGAAAGAGATCTCCAAAATGTCCAGTCCTCAAGAGTCCTGGTCACCCTTTGTAAAATCAAGCCCAGCTGGTTTCCTTTCAGGAGTAAATCCATCTTATATTTGGTCTTCATCTTTTCCTGTTGCCTCCAACATTTCCCAGTATTATTGTCTTTTTCAGAGATTCTTGCCTTTTCATTATGTGCCAAAAGTAGGACAACCTTAGTTTTATCATATTTGCTTCCAAAGATAGTTGTGACGATCACCCTGCTCTGGCTCATGTAATAGGTTATTTGCATGTACCAATGAGAGCTGTTGGGAGGTGGAGCCAGAGAGACCAGAAGGGAGGGGTGAGTCAGAGAGAAGGAGGTTTTTAGTGAGTTCAGTCAGTTAGACTGAAATACAAGTTAGTCTGTGGTAGTTAGAGAGTGTGGCAGAGTTAGGAGTTAAAGGAGGCAGTTAAGCTTGTGGAACTTATAGAGAGCTAAGATAGTTAAGAGTGAAACAAGTTATTATTAATGAATACATTAAAGTCTGTGAAGAACCTGTTTAAGCAAACTGTAATCAATAAACCTGTGTTGTTCAACTTTATACTCAGCTTGGACCTCAATCTTTCTAATTAAAGGGTGTTGACAGAGGTCAACTGGTGGCAGCAGAAAGGAGAGAACGTGTCGTGGGCCTCAGGCTAGTGAAACAACCTGGGGACACGTGAGGGGCATGTCACAATAGTTCAGGCTTGATTTGCTCTAGGACTCACTCATTTATCTTTCTGGAATCCAGGGTATCTGCAAAGCTCACCTCCAGCACCATGTTTCAAACAAATCAATTTTCCCTGTCAGTTTTCTTTACTGTCCAGCTTTAACAACTGTACATGGTGATTAGGAATACAGAGTGTGGTCTTGGTCACTAGTGATACATCCTTACACTTGATGATCTTTTCTAATTCCTTCATTCTTGTTGACAGTATAGGTTACACATCAAGACAATCAAGTGCTGAGGCACACTCATTTCCTTCATAACAACTCATGTTCCACATAGTCAAAGGCCTTGCTGTAGTCAATAAAGCATAGATTGGTCTTTTTCTGAAATCCTTTAGTTCCTCTTTTCTTGTTGATTGTGCCATAGAATACTTCACTTTCTCACAATTTTGCAGTTATTTGTCCTCACTTGCAAAGGGTTTACATGCCAATCAGCCCCTTATTGCTATGTTTATTCCATTTGGTAATATAGCAGCTCCATTGCTGGATCTTACTGTACTCTGCTCCCGATCAAATTCTCAATAACTTTAGCAACTGACTACAATCTAACAGTCTGATCATGTGCTGCCACTTCAAGCAGAAGCAAATGTCACTAAAGTGTCATCCTGTGTTAGGCAGCTGGGCAGAAGCATGCAGTGCTACCTCCACTTGTCGGTTAAAGGCTCTAAATTCCCCTTTCTCTCAGACATTTGCTGGTGCAGTGTCTTCCCTCTGGGACAAAAAGCATACTTAGACTGCTCGTAATGCAAAATGACATTGGGAACTACACATCTGGCTATCATAGCTTTTAGGGTTTGATTGGAACAACTCCTCTGCAACCCTTACCTTCCACCCTAGCTCGATATCTTTAAGCAAACATCTCCAAATGCCAACTCTAATCAGAACAACCTCTTCATCCAAGATTTCTCTTTGCAAGACAGTGGCAAGATACGCTGGCTTCTTATGTTCATGCTGTATTTTTGGGTTGTCAACTGGGGAAAAAAAATCCCAGCTGCTTCTTAGTCTTAAAACAATATTTTAGCTTTAAAACAACATCTTCTAACTGCAGACATTAGATGATGCTTTTCATAGCACAGGCATAGTAACTTGATAATGCCTCCACATCAGATTTCCTTAGGATCCTACTGGAATAGAATTGTAGAGTGCCAACTCCCTGTCGCTGCAGGAAATCCACAAATAAAGCATTCCTAAGAAATTGCTATTCAATCTCCATTTAGAAATCTCCAAGGCAGAGTCCATCACTTTCCCAAATAGACCACTTCACTCTTTAACAGCTTCTACCATGAGGAAGTACTTCCTAATATTTAGCCAGGATCTCCTTTCCCCTAATTTGAATGTGTTATCATATTCTACTTTCTTCAAGAGGTGCACTTGGCTGAGAATTTTGCAAGTTGAGGGTAATGCACTTGGTCTCAAGCAAATCATTAGAGGAACTTGATGGAGTTCTGGTGTATCTGTTTTGAGATACTGCTTACATTCACACATAACGTTAAAACATTAATAATCTAAGATATGCAGAACCAGTGCATGTGTGCATACTTTCCCCTTGCTACTTGCTTCTGCTTTATTCTTTCTTTCACACGAGTGGGGGAATGAACCAGGATGCTCTCCTATTAACATGAGAAGAAGAAAACATAGTTAATTGTTCCCAAACAAGTCACTGCTCTAAGTAAATTCTAAACCATAGTTGGAAATTTGCTTATGAATCCTGGCTTGTTTGGGAATAATTATTTGTTGTACCAGTTTACACATAGTGGGAAATCATGGTTAATTGCTTCTGTATGGTTAGCTGTTCTGTTCCTGCGGCAGAATAGCAAACTGAGAGTGAAGAGATAGTTTGAATTGTGTAGCATTATTGAATGTGAATATCACTGTTAAAGTGTCATTCTGCATTTCAGGGGCTGTTGGACGCCAGAGCATAAAATTAGACCAGAACAAATGTATACCTCAAAAATAATTAGATTAGCAATCATCTGATGTTCACATTAATAATAGCCCAAGATCTTAAATTTACATTTCATAAACACTTTGTAATTGGGGTGCATTGGGGTGCAGTTGACATGGATAATTACAGGATACTCTATTTTGAACTTTTGGTTGCAGCCAGCCCTGTCATATAAATAACAGCAGTATATAAAATTTGTCTTCTAAATGTGTCTTAATTGTAGGTTTCCTCCTGTATTCTTAAAATTCATATATTAGGCTTCCATATGCATGAACTGCCCTTTTATGCACCCAAATGATACGATGGATTATCAATACAAATGATAGCATAGATAAGTAATGCAACAAAAAGGCAAATTACAGCTTCTGACACTAATTGCAGCATCCCCATATGTGGAAACCATATGCCTTTTTATGTGTCATTTATAGACTGCATTCTAATGAGGTTTGACATAATCTCCAAACAGTATTTACTGACAAAATATTAACCAACAGCAAAAAAAACCTATACTTTGTTTCAAGAAAGTGTTTGTTTTGAATCCACTGCCTCTTGGGTTTTGCTTGGAGGTATTTGTTGAGCAGTAAAATGACCTCCATATATCTTCTGAGTTTGTGGAATAAATGAGAATTCTTTGATTGATTAGCCAATTAACACCATGTTCTCTAGCTTCTATGCCTGCATATTAATAAGCATAGTATCCAAAAGATAGGAACAAGTCAGAAAACACAAATAAACCAAATAGAGTAAGCAGGCAGGGTAAGGCAGGGCTGTCTCTCTGTGTGTGTGTGTCTGTGCAGATGTATCTACATAGGTGTGTTTATGTCAAATATTTTATCTGTGCATAAGTTTGTAGCCTGTCAGTCTTTCTAAAGAAAAAAAAGGCAAGCCTGTGTACAATGATAAATGCTTAGTATAAAACCACATTGCTCCTAGTTAATAGGTATCTCTTCATATCCATATCCATGCTTCAGGTCTTTCTGAGAGAGAAAGAAACAAAGGACGAGGGACCACCATATGTGTTGTACACTAACAAACTTGCTATCCCAAGGAGTTCTCTTGACCCGCAAAAGAAGGCAGAGACACAAGCAAATTGGACAGGTGGAATATTCAAAATTGTGTATACACTTGAAGTTTAAAGTTTTACTATACAGCATGAATTGTAATGTGTGACTCAGTTATTTGCACAGATTAGCTCCTGACTAGGGAGTCACTACTAATCAGAATAATTCTGTGCTGTTAAGTTAATTCTGACTTATGTCTACCCTGTTCAAGGTTTTCTAGGTAGAGAGTACTCAGAAGTGGTTTACCATTCCCTTCTTCTGTGGGCACCCCTACCCAAGGCTACACAGGGGATGCACAGTGGGGAATTCATTGGGAAATTTATCAATCTTGCATCTTTTTAACACTGAGTGTCATTGGGAAGGGGCTTCACAGTCAAATATGCCAGCTTTTTGCCACTAACTAATTAACAGAATTCTTTTTCACTCTTCTGGCATTTAAGGCAAGCCCTGCACTTCTGCCCCTCCTCTTCCTGTCTGCTTGCTTCCATTGTCATTTGTTTCTTAGTTGCTGCTGAGCTCCTGACCATGCTGCATACGGTCAGGAAGCATCTCTCCTAACCACATGGTAGAGAGATCATCAACTTTCCTTTTTTTTCTTTTAATTCTTCTGTTTGTAACTGAACATATTAAATGTAAGTAAAGATGTATTTTTCCTCTCTCTCTCTATATATATATATATACCTCTGCTACCTCTAGCCTATATTATCCAATAGAATTGAAGTCCCAACCTTTGGCTCTGTGGCCAGATATCTAACTCACTGCCAGCTGCAGCCACAAGTCATGACAGAAAAATTTGACTGTCACCTGTGAAAAGAAGTAAGAAATTTTCACTGGATAAAAGAAAATAATTCAGGGGGGAGGTTTTAAACTGTCAGTAGTCAGTTATTACTACATTATATTAATAATAAGATTCAGAATGGGAATGAAAAGATGAAAGATGTGTAATAAAGAAACATCTGAGAGTGAAGATTGTGGAAATTGGAGAGAGCGAAGCATGAATCACAGTGGTAGATGAGTTAGCAATGCTGTGGGAGACTAGAGAGAGAAAGGTCATGGCAATTAGAGAGATGAAAAGCCATGAGTCAGGAAAGACAATGGTTCTGTGAATGCTGAGGAAGAACAAACATTGTGATGCAGAGATCTGGTCTTGGAAAAATGAAGAAGTTGGATAGGGGGCTTTGGGAATTCATCTTTTATATAAAGTTGAGAATTTCCAATTATGCATGAGACACAGAGCCTATAGGGCTAGATGTCACCAGAGCTCCAGTTGTTCAATGAACACACTACGTGGCACAGAATCACCTCTGCCCCAAACCTACATTCATTCTTCAGAATATCTGCAGGACACTTCTGAACATGTACTTCTGTACCTATGTACTTTCCCAGAGCTTCTGACTGCACGGAGACAGCCTTATGCATACACAGCTGAATGGATACACATAAGCCAGACGTGAAGAATCATTTACATTTGCTCCGCACACTTTCACTGAACATCCTTTTGAAGAAGCTAAAGTTGTACACATCAAGCAAAGGAAAGAATGCTATCTGTGACTTCTATAGAGCTCCTTCCTTAGATCACCAGTGACCAGCTTCAACCTGTTTTTAATCTTCTGTAGACTATAGTTCTGCTTGGTAACTGCTGAGGTGCAGAATTAGAATTTTTAGCTTCAGGAATGTTTGCAAAGGGTTTTTTTGCCCCCTAAAACAAAACACAGTATGTAATCTTCTTAGAATTTACTGCTGCTAATTATTCATCTGTTTCATTCAAATTACTGTCCCTATTCCTGTGTCTTTTCAGACACAGATACAGAAATTAGTATGAGGCTCTTTCTCTCTTCTTTATCTCCATGCCAGGTAAAGGCTCAGCTTCTTAATGCCTACAGAAAAAGCCTCAGTTAAAGCCACAGAAGAAGGTCACCACAAAACTGGCAAACAGAAATTGTCATAAGGAAAGTCAAAAATCCCAGGAGAGCAAGTGCAGTCAGGATGTGAATATTTGTTGAAACAACTGTAGAATTAAAGGTAGAAAGGCACAAGCCGCCTCTTAGGTAGCCTACCTCTGCCATCTAGTGCCTGGTAGTTGCTACATATTCTATTCCAAGCTATAGTAACTTGGTTTTTCAAAAAAAAAAAGATGTTCTCTGAACTCATCCTTCATCCTTAAAAGAACAAGAATTGAAGATCATTAACAGCTTGTTAATGTTCATTAATGTGAACATGGCTTTTATTCATATAGATGGAGTTTTGTTAAGTAATTGGAGTGGGGAGGGAAAAGCTGTATGGATTGCATTTTAAAGAGGAGCACATTATACTGGCATGCTTTGAAATGGTGAATGATGTTGGGATCAGGACCATTTCATCCCTGGTGTTTATGACATAGTCAACTCTAAGTGACTCAGGGCTGCTGCCATGGTTTTGAAAGAGGATTTTCACAGTAGGGGGAATTTCCACAGGTCTTTTCTCAGCTAAATACACAAGATCACTCTTTTTGTTGCACTCAGCGACCCAATGGCTTCCTGACAAAGAGAAAAGAACAGTCTGGTCATATAATATGTGGATGTTCCTGTGACATGGTGCCCGGTTGTAACTGAGTTATAGCAGCTCTAATAGTACATTCAAGGCAAGTGAGACATTTATACAGCTTGGACCCAGGTTTTTAAAGGATTATATCACCACAAATGAGTCTTCTCAGCTTTAAAATCTTCTAGGGAGGCTTACAGTATATCACAGAAGTGAGTACACCCCCTCACATTTCATAAATATTTTAGTATATCTTTTCATGTGACAACACTGAAGAAATGACACTTGGCTACAATGTAAAGCAGGGAGTATACAGCTTGTATAACAGTGTAAATGTGCTGTCCCCTCAAAATAATGCAACACACAGCCATTAATGTCTAAACCACTGGCAACAAAAGTGAGTACACCCCTAAGTGACAATGTCCAAATTGGGCACAAAGGGTCAATATTTTGTGTGGCCACCATTATTTTCCACCGCTGCCTTAACCCTCTTGGGCACAGAGTTCACCAGAGCTTCACAGGTTGCCACTGGAGTCCTCCTCCATGACGACATCACAGAGCTGGTGGATGTTAGAGACCTTGCGCACCTCCACCTTCCGTTTCAGGATGCCCCACAGATGCTTAATAGGGTTTAGGTCTGGAGACATGATTGGCCAGTCCATCACCTTTACCCTCAGCTTCTTTAGCAAGGCACTGGTCATATTGAAGGTGTGTTTGGGGTCGTTATCATGTTGGAATACTGCCCTGCGGTCCAGTCTCCAAAGGGAGGGGATCATGCTCTGCTTCAGGATGTCACAGTACATGTTGGCATTCATGGTTCCCTCAATGAACTGTAGCTCCCCAGTACCGGCAGCACTCATGAAGCCCCAGACCATGACACACCCACCACCATGCTGGACTGTAGGCACGACACACTTGTCTTTGTACTCCTCACCTGTTTGCCGCCACACACGCTTGATAACATCTGAACCAAATAAGTTTATCTTGGTCTCACCGGACCACAGGACATGGTTCCAGAAATCCATGTCCTTCATCTGCTTGTCTGCAGCAAACCATATGCGGGCTTTCTTGTGCATCATCTTTAGAAGAGGCTTCCTTCTAGGACGACAGCCCTGGAGACCAATTTGATGCAGTGTGTGGCGTATGGTCTGAGCACTGACAGGCTGACACCCCACCCCTTCAACCTCTGCAGCAATGCTGGCAGCACTCATACATCTGTTTCCCAAAGCCAACCTCCAGATATGACGCTGAGCACAGGCACTCAACTTCTTTGGTCGACCATGGCAAGGCCTGTTCTGAGTGGAACCTGTCCTGTTAAACCGCTGTATGGTTTTGGCTACCGTGCTGTAGCTCAGTCTCAGGTTTTTGGCAATCTTCTTATAGCTTAGACCATCTTTATGTAGAGCAACAATTGGTTTTTTCAGATCCTCAGATAATTCATTATCATGAGGTGCCAAGTGAAACTTCCAGTGACCAGTCTGAGAGAGTGAGAGCGATAACACCTGCTCCCCCTTCACACCTGAGATTTGTGACACTAACGGGTCTCATGACACCAGGGAGGGAAAATGGCTACTTGGGCCCAATTTGGACATTGTCACTTAGGGGTGTACTCACTTTTGTTGCCAGCGATTTAGACATTAATGGCTGTGTTGCGTTATTTTGAGGGGACAGCATATTTACACTGTTATACAAGCTGTATAGTCACTGTTTTACATTGCAGCCAAGTGTCATTTCTTCAGTGTTGTCACATGAAAAGATATACTAAAATATTTATGAAATGTGAGGGGGTGTACTCACTTCTGTGATATACTGTATCTCTGAGAAACCATTTTGGCTCCTTTCTGCCATCATCAGGCAAAGGCCCTTTTCTTCAGGCAGGCCTCTAAGCAGTAAGTTATCTCAGGAATGCTAGCTCTTAACTTACAGGTTTTATTGCCCACCCTACCCCAGAATAAAGACGCGAGACCAGAAATATGGGTTAAACATGGGCCACACTTTATTGAAACCATCATTGTTGCCATCCTTTGGGAAAGGGGTGTCCTGCCGTAGTGTGGAATCAGGTTTAAGCACAGAGGTCTCAAAGGACCCCTTAAGCAACAAATGGGTGAGTCCCTGGCCCCAAGTTATTGCGGTCATAAAGACAGTGAGAACCCAGCCGGCCCCAATTTGACCACCCCCGGACCTCAAGCCACCTTTTCCTTGTTGACTGTTAGTTCGGGTGTGGCCCCAGCGCATCTTTCCCCCCAAGCATTGTAATCGCACGATCCGCAGCGCTGGGAGTTCAGATGGGCTATACCTTACCTGCAATTGCAATGGGACTCACCAAAAACCTGTTTTATCCGCACTACCTGCCAGTGTGACCAAATTCCACCTCTAAACATGCCAACGCACCTGTTCCAGTGTGGGATAGGCGAAAAATCCCCGAATCCACGGCCAGTCAGGATACAGGTCAAAAATTTCTATCCGGCCCCAAAGGCGACCAGGTAAACTCACACTAGAATATAGGGCGGGCGGGTGGGTGCCAGCCAGGGAAGATAAATAGCCCATCGTTCCCCCCTCTCCTCCCAGGATATTCTCGTGAGACTTAGAGTCTCGTGATACTCCGGGGAGGGAGGCAAAGACAAGCCGCGCTGCCGAAGCGTGGCCCGACAGCGACTTGACCAAATGCTTTTAAAGTTTTTTGAGACTTGATTGTTTTAATTTAATGTATATTTACTTGTTCTTAATTGTGATATTTATGTAGTGTTTTAAAATTTCTTATTCTTCCTGTTGTGAGCTGCCTTGCATCCCCTGTGGGGAGAAAAGTAGCATATAAATTATATATATATATATTAAATTGAAGGAGTGTCTTTACCAATTCCATACACCCAATAAGCTTCCATCGCTGAGCAGGGATTCTAAGCCAGGCCTCCTGAGTCCTAGTCCACTCACTCTGTCTACTACAGCACAATGGGTATCATAATGTGGATAGGCTCCAACAATATGAGGATAGATTGGAACTAGAGATGGGCACAAATCTGCATAGTGGTGGTCCGTGGTGGTTCGTGGTGCATGATGTCCATGAACCATGCTGAAGTTTTTTTAAAAAACAATTCATCATTTGTTCGGTTCAGGCCAATCTATAAACAAGGGGGGGGGGCTTTCTTTAATATTCATATACTTATTGTTTTTAGTTTTTAAATACTGTGTTTTTGCTGATGTAAGCCGCCTTGTGTCCTTTTAAGGAGAAAGGTGGGGCAAAAATATTTTAAATAAATAAATAAATTCTGTGTAGCCCAGCCCCCCTTCATGGGTTTCCCACCCCCCACACCTCTTAATGGGCCCCAGAAACTATGTTACTTGCTCTGGGCTTCCTTCTCCCCTCTGTTGCTGCCACGCTGCCCAGCTGAGTAGGACAGTAGACTCTCTGGGACATACTTCTGGCCCCAGTGCTTCTTGGGAGGCTTAGGGTATTGTGGGAAGTGTAGTTTTTTGAGGGTTCCCTATATATAGCCCAACTGGCAGCAGAACTACACTTCCCATAATAACGTAAGCCTCTCAGGAAACACTGAGGCAGAAACAAGTCCCCAGACAGTCTACTGTCCTACTCAGCTGGGCAGTGGCAGCAGTGACAGAGGGGAGGAGGTGGTGGTGCCCCAGAGCAAGTAAGGTAGGTTCTGGGGCCCATGAAAGGGGGGGGGGGTTCTGAGGTGGGGCAAAATGAAACAAGATGCTAATGATGAAAAAGCTTGGCATTTCATTTTGCTTCAGAAAAGCATGAGCTTTTTTTGGATTGTGGTTCATTTCGTGTCCATCTCTAGTTGTAACAAAACAACATTTTTGTGGGGAGGATGGGGTACTTGGCTGAACAGTCTGGAGAGTAAGGCATGCCCTCTTGAATAACTCCAACAGAAGGTTTTGAAACTGGCTTCTCTTTCTTCATAACAAATTGCCTTCTAGTGGTTGGAAACAGAATAATCAGAAGAGGCACAAACTCATTCTGATTAATTGGTATCACTCTGTGCAGTTTACTTCTTACTCACACAAGATATTGCACATTAGTCTGGCTCTTCCATAAGATAAGCTAAATCATCTCAGGTAGCAGATGCTGGAAGTTAGAGAAATTATAGAAAACAGCTGTATATTGTGCCCTGCCCTTCACTCTCTAATCTGTTGTGGTATGGGCAGATGTGGTACCTTCACCCTGTCACCAATGCTGAAGCCAGTTTCAGCCGCCACTTCAGTCACCTTTTGAGCATGGAATGGAGAGAGAGCAACAGCTTGGTCCTTGCCTCAGGCAAAATTAGACTTTGGGTTGTTCCTGGTTGCAGGGCTGATCAAACTAACCATGCCTCCCAGGGTGGTCCAAGTTTTCTTGCTGCTGGTGATAGGAAAAGAAGTGCTACCCTAATGACGGGGTTACCCACACACACACACATACCGAAAGCCCAGGAGCTCTGTGTACTGCTGCACCAGCCTCCCACCAAGATTGTTCACTTTCTTCCACCATTGAGACAAAGTCAAGAGAAAAAGGAGACTTTTCATCTTCTTCCTCCATCCCTATTCCATTTGTATCTCTTCCAGTGGATACACAATCATTCCACATCTTGTCTATTCTATACATGAGTGGTGATCATATAGGTAAAACATCTCCCATCTGTTCCTGAGGAGGAGATGGAATCAAGCCTAATGGGTACCTTTCAGAGCCAGCCATTTAAAAATAGCCAGATATACTGTAGGTAGGCATTTGCTGCTCTTGGCACCCTGGCCACCATAGGCACTTGCCTTATGCTGTCTAATGTTACCACCAGCCTGATGCCCCCCATTGGCCACCGGTTAGATGAGCCTGTTATGACCCTAGGAGTACCAGTGTATGCATGTAGACCTCGAGATTCCCATTTGAGTGATGCCATGAAAATAGAGCCACCTCACACAGTCCAGAACTTGATGTACTTGGCCATATTTATATTTGATGTGGTAGATTTTAGAATATATAGAGGGCACATAAATTGAGCTATTGCTTTAAAAATGCATGTCAGGTATGAAGAATTGCTAGAGGTACCTTAGAAGTACATTTAGATGCCATAATTTATGCTTTTCACCATTCAGAGTTTTAATGGTGTCTTAATCTAATAACAATGAAGTACATTGCTGGCAGTAACATCTAATCTCATTTGTTACAGTATAGCTGAGTTCTTTCCTGCCACATTTTAGTGCTTAATTGTTTGCATGGGCACATCCAGGAAACACCTAGAGTTCTTTCACCAGCACACAATATAGTCTTAACATCCACATCTCTATTAATTCCACTTCAGGAATAACTGAACAGTAAAACTTGAGATGAAAGGATAAAAAAAAGAAAAGAAAGAAAGAAAAAGAAAATCTTTAATGGCTTCTTTGGAAGAGAATTTTGCTTTACTCTAAGTAACTCATCCTATTAGGAAGGTCATATTTTATTCCTCTTTCAATTTTAGGTCATTTGATCATAAATCCATATTTTAAATACTATGAACCTTTAGCCTGAATGAAAAATAAAATGGATTATCTAATATCTAAAGCTTAGATATGAAGCAAAAAAAAAAAAAAAGCATGAGCATTCTTAACTTTTTAAAAAAGAAAAATGAAAGAAATTTGAGGGAAAATGTCTATTTCCTGCATGCAGCACAGATAACTGGTATTAATTTTCAAATCCATTGAAGAAAGGCTCAGCATAGCTCTAAGCTATAGTTAAATTGTGTTTAATTCAGATGACATGCTAGCAAGAATACAGAACTGTTGGAGATTTAAAGTTTCATTACTAACTCAGATGAGCTGTAATGTAATATTATGTTTGGCATTTTTGAAAATCCTTGAATAAAATGTACACCCATCCTAGCTTACGTACCAGGCTTTGCATGGTTTGGGTTAGCCCTCATAGTGTGATAAATAAAACAGTTTGTTTACTATGGAACTGTCAAGGTTGGGCACATTGTTCAAATTCTTGTTGCCCAGTGCAGTAAAAATACACTAGACTAGGCTCATTAAATCAATGGGGATTTAGTGAGTCAATCTTCACAAATTCCATTGATTCAAATGGGCCTTTTCTAATTGTAACTCACTTCACTAAAGTACAGTGGACCCTCGACCTACGGAATTAATCCTTATTGGAACGGTTTCCGTAGGTCGAAAAGTCCGTAGGTCGAAAATGCATTTCCCATAGGAATGCATTGAAAACCATTTAATCCGTAACTAGCCCAAGAAACCCCCACACACACAAAAAATGAAAATAAATTACAGTACAGTAAAAAAATTAAACCTTACCTTTCTGAAGCCTTCCAGGGGGTCCCTCACCGCCGCCATCACTGCTGCCCGAGGCCTCTCGGAGGTCCCTCGCTGCCGCCATCGCCGCTGCCCGAGGCCTCCGAGGGCTTCGGCACCGCTGCCCGAGGCCTCTCGGAGGTCCCCCGCCCCCACCGACGCAGGCTTTCCCAGGGTGGACCGGGCCTACCAGGGGAGGGTGCGGTGCAGCTAGGCTCCCAGCAGCGGCGGCGGGGGGCGGCGGGGGAAGTCCAGGAGTCCGAGCAAGGCCGGGATCACCTGGCGCGGCGCGGCTCCCAGCAGCAGCGGCAGCGGCGGGGGACCTCCGGATGCCTTCCCCACTGCCATGGGAGGCCTCTCGGAGGTCCGCCCCGCCGCCGATAGTGCCTCCGAAGCATGATCGGCGGGGGGGGACCTCCGAGATGCCTCCCATGGCGGCGAAGCCCTGGAAGGCATCCGGAGGCAGATTGGCGGCCTACGGACTGGAAGGGGGAGGCGGGGAAAGCACCAAATTTGAATTTGGCGCTTTCCCCGCCTCCCCCTTCCGGTCTGTAGGTCGATTCTCCGGCCGCAAGTCGATTGGAAACTTTGTGGCCGGAGAAATACGAAAGTCGAAAAGTACGTAAGTGGAGCCGTACGAAAGTCGAGACTCCACTGTAAGTCACAGAGTAGGCCTGTTGATCTTCCTGGGGAGTTGACACACCAAATACCCATTGATTTAATGGGTCTACTGTAATACAATTTACTATGCTAAGTAACAGGATTTTGGCCTTTGTCTCTGTCTTATGTGACTGAAGGACATGGATTGGGGACCTGTAGGCCTGTCTCTTGCTTTCCTATGAGGTGTTCTTCACAAAGATGTAGTCATTCATTTGGAGTGGCTGAATCTTGCCATCAATGCAATGTATGTCATATTGTCTTTTAATAAGAGCCTATATTGTAAGCCGCCCAGAGACCTTTGGGTAGAGTGGGCGGCATATAAGTTAAATAAATAAATAAATAAATATATACTGGCTAGACCACAATTAGGGTAGTCTGCTACATAGTGCGTAGATGTACTTTAGACTACATATACATTTATATCAGTTGGTCTGCCACCTGGTGTCTAAAGTGTTATGAAAATATTTAAACTGATTAAACTAACAATCAAAATAGATAAACAAACAACCTGAAGCTACAGTTAATTAGCTGGCAGGGATGGTTTACATTTGTTGTGATCAAGCTGATATTGCTTTTGTCCTCTTTCTCCCTGTGTGATAGCTTGATCTTATGCAAAGGCATGCTTGCAAGGGTATCAATTGGCATGAGAGCAGGTATACAAGTGGCAATCAGTGGCAATTGATTTACACAGTTTACACAGTTACAGTTATGCCAGCATAAATACCGAAAAGGATTCTAGCCAATAAGAAACTGAATAGCTATACTTTGATTACACCCTAAATCGGTACCCTGATGTTGTTCCCTCATGCTGCTAGTCCTTTGCCTTAATAGCTAACCGGCTATTTTGCCCTTCTGCTGTTTTCAGCAGTTGATGACAATTCAGCACTGCACTGAACATTGCACATCCACAACATTGCACTGGTAAGCATGAATATGCTATGCTCAGTGTGAAGAGAGAAAATAACCCACACGATGTACAGTAAAAATATTCCACACGACATAAGCAAACACATCATAAAGTTACACTCATGGGTGGAAAAACAGTCATACTCAAGAAGAGAAGGAGCAAGAGCACAAGCTCTTGTTGTGGTCTTCCAAGTGCTACACACACACACACACACACACGTGTATGCTTGTATCTATACGATATGTACGTGTGTGTGTGTTTATACACACACACACACTGTATATATACAGTGTCTTACACACACACACACACACAAATAAATATACGTATATAAGTAAGAAAGTTTGAAACTGAAAGCAGTAGTAGAGAACCTGAAGAAATGCTGAACATGTTTTAAATACTAAGCCCTAGGTAATGGTTGGCTGAATTTTAAAGAACTTATTCATACCGAGAAGATTCCCCTCCTGAATTACCAAGGTCAGATAATTAAGTGAGAAAATCCTCTCCTAATTCTTGCCCTCCAAAGCATTGTAATCCATTCAAGACATTAAACATTACTGGATTAATGGCTGTTAATGTCAGGCTGCTCCAGCACAATGTCTGTGTTGGTCGATGATATAAATGTGAAAACACTGAGAGGTCAAACGAGGGCAATTGGAAAGTATCTTTCTTCAGAGTACATTAAAGAATACAGTGTAATGCATTACAAAAAGACTTAACTCTTCCCTCAGAGACCTATTGGAACTGCCATAGTGGATCTTTCTTCATAACCATTTATGTGTTTTGGCTGAGAAATGGGGAGATCATGTCATAAATGGGTGCAACTATCTGGGCTTTAGCAGCAAAATGTACTGTTTATATAATGTCCCATAGCTCTTTTTTTTTTTTTTTAAAAATCATTTTATTAATTATTCAATATATCTACATTTAATTTGTGCTTGTTAAACATTGTGTTACATGGGTTGATTATAATTATTTGTTTTTGCATCTTGGTGTCTTCTTAATTGTCCCTTCAGAGTCTATACATTTTTTTAACAATTTAAACCAATCATATGTGTATTTTAGTGTACCATATTGGCTAGTATCATAATATTGCTCTCATAGCATACAATGTTCTCAAAATCCTCTAATAACATACCTAATAAAAGCAATTCTGGTTTCAAATCTATATAATTTTGAGGCAATTTAACCGACCAACTTTGTATTTTATACCAATAATTTTCTTTATATAATTGTTTAGCGAACAGTTATAAATATTTGGAAGGGACAGGTCGGCGTTCAGCAGTTTAACAACATAAATCTGCTACCTCACTTTCTCCGTGCCTGGGAAGCTTCCTAGTGACCTTGGATTTATCTGGATTTATCTGCGGAGTTTGGTTGCCGATTGCCTGGCTTAGTGTGGGGACTGGCCGGAGCATTTTTCTTTTCTCGGCCTTCAGCCCCGGGCTTGAGTTGTTTATTTGCCACCGTTCTGCAGTCTTGGCCTTGACCCTGGACACGGCCGGCTTGGAAGCTTCCTCATCTGTGTTGCCAAGATGCTAACTAGAACCAGGAGGAACAGAGCTTGTCTCAATAATACTTCTACATCAGCTACCATCCTCAGCCATCCTATTCCAGGGAAGACTGGGGAGAAAAGAGCAAAGAAAGCCAAGGAAAACAAGGTTCAAGCCACTATTGAAACTTTTCTTTCCCCCCCCCCCTCTAGCCAGCCTTCTTTGAGGGATTTTTCAAAGGTGAGTGATTTGTATAACTCACCCCCTCGAATAGTCAATTCCTCTCGGCTGAATGAGGAAACCTCCAGCTTGTACCCTCTTGAGAAGCACCCTAGCTCAAACGCTACTTGCTCTTTAAATTCTTCTAGAGAGGATGAACCTATATTGCAACCTACCCCCCAAGGTTCGGATGACGTCCCTCACACCCTTTTAGAGGACACTCAGATTGATTCTCCCTATGTCACACAGGATTTAGCTGATTTATCATGTGTTTCCCCGGCCACCAAAGCACTGATACAAGATCTTATAATAGACCAAACAAACAAGTACCCTAGAGAAACGAACCCCAGTACAATGAGTGTACTTTTACAACTCTTACAACAGGTCTCTTCCATTGCCCTGGATGTACAACAATTACTCAGCCACATAACATCTGTGCTGCTTTCCGATAAGGAAAAGTCACTGTCGCGATTTGACCCTTTTTGACGTCCCACACCACTGGAACCTATGTGGCGTGGGACCCACTCGTGCCTTGGTCTGTCCACCTAGACTCAGACCTCAGAGCACACCAGGGCAAAACTAAACTCTTTCCTTTCTTCCACTGCTGCCACCAGGAGATCCCTAGATCCCCATAACTCCTTTAGAAAGAATCAGGTCCACTCTTTAATGAAATAGAAAGATCTTAAGTTTATTTGCTTATTTGTTTCAGTATTATAATATTCAGTTCTATTCCTTCTCCCTTCCAGTCACTGGTCAATCACTTCTCAGATCTCCTACTATATTTTCATCAGTCTAATCACAATCACTTAAATCTCTGAACTCTCTAATCAAACTCCTTCCAAAACTCTGATCTGATCTCCTCCCCCCTCAGGCTCTGCCTCTTATACTCTGCCTCTTGGCTCCGCCTCTCAGCAACATAAACATGCATGACTCACTCTAAGCAAACCTGAGCCATGACCACATTTAAAGGAGAACGCTACAGTCACAGTTTAAGGAGTGCCCCAAAGTCACGAAATGCCCACTGAGTAAATCTCCCACTCCTCTGCACCCCCAAACATCCTTGTCTTCGGCAGCCCTCTCATCGTCCGGTAGAGACTCAACGCCTACCGGCTCCTCCAGGATTATTCAAAGGAAATTTGTCCCCCCCCCCCCCAAGAAAGCTACAGCCAGTGGGAAGGGTATTTCAACGCCATGACGTAGTCATAAATATTCCTGCCCTTGACGCATGTTTTTGGAACAGCAAAAGAAGGATCACGGCTTCCTTATCCGCAATTTTAGACTGTACTATACCACCCTTTGACCTTAAATACTTCTACTTTCTACCGTCCCTTAAAGTATATGAAAGAGTGTTTTTATCTTTCCAAACACCGGATTGGCCAAGGAGGATCTTTAGGGCAGCGGGACACCTGTGGAATTATGGCCTTACTTTTTCCCGGGTCTTCAAGGACAATCTAATTGAAAATTTATTTAAAGGCAAGAGTTCTCCCTTACCAAAGACGCCGGTTCAGGCAACTAGGCCCGATATGCCGTTTAACAGCGCCAGGACACTGATTGACAATCAACCCAATCAACTAGAGGACTGCTCGGCAGCTCGGAGCCCCCTCAATGAACCGATGGAGCACGCCAGTAGCAAAAATCAAGACGGAAGTCCAATGCTTATAGTGGAACACGACCTGGTCTCTCAGCCACAGTCTCATCCCCAATTCAATTGTGTTCATAACACTCTGCACCCACTTCCTTCTGCAACATGCACTACCGAAAAGCGATCTCCGTTGGAAGAGTTTTCCTTTGTGGCTGACCAGACACAAATTAATTCCCCTATGTTTGCCAACACTGCAATCTCCAAGCCAAAATCTGTGGCAACAGCCCCAACCAATTATGCAGCTACTTCCGCAAATACGCCCGCTCTTCCAGATGACACCCCTTTGGAAGCCCTGGCCCCGGCCCTACCTGACAAACCCCCAGTGAATGTACACCCGGACTGTTCAGTTATCTCGGATTGACTTACCATTCCCATCCCTGACGTTGCATCCCCCCAATCCGGTTTGAGGTTGCTTTCTTGGAATGTAGGTGGATGGCGTAACAAGGCTAAAGATCCTGACTTTCATGTCTATCTCAGGAACTTTGAGGTCATCCTACTACAAGAAACCTGGATGGTCACCCCACTAAAACTCGAGGGCTATAACTCTATATCCCTACCAGCCCATAAATCCAAGGGCAAGGGCCGCCCTGCTGGAGGCCTAACTATTCTGAGTAAGATCCACCTAACACCAGTCCTAATGTTCATGGCAGACAGCCATTGTATGGTGCAAGTGGTCAAATTTAGTATGCTTTCAGGATCCTTGGTCATTGCCAATGTATACATACCACCCAATCCCAATAAGCCCTGCAGGGAGAAACAATGGGACTACTTGTCACAAGTTTTGATGGATACCATCGCAGAATTTCAGGCGGATTGGTTCCTACTTGCTGGGGATTTTAATGCTCGCGTGGGATCGGGCGTTGACATCTTTGGACAACTGGCTGACGACCTTCTTTTGCCCGACCTCAGTTACCTGCACAGGAGCTCTAAAGATTTAACAACTAACGAAAATGGCATAGCCTTAGCTAATTTATGTCTGACCTTTGGACTTACATGGCTTAATGGTTTGCTTGAAGGAGACAAAGAAGGGGAATTCACCTTTGTAGCGCCACAAGGGGCAAGTGTAATTGATTACATTATTGTCCCAGTAGCTGAGCTACAGATGATAGACAGTTTCTGGATCGACCCCCCACTTCTTAGTGATCATCTTCCTCTCAGCTGTTCATTATTAATCGGAATTAATAATCCCCCCCCTATTTCACCTCCATCATTATATAAATCTCCCTCTGGCCCCCTGTCCATCAAATGGAACCATAAGACCATGCATCTATTTTCCGACCTGATATCGAAGAGTAGCCCGACTTTTTATACCACGCTAACTGATTCGTCGGCCGTTGGGGATATTTTGGATAGCTACAATTTACTAATTGACGTTTTGCTGAACGAACTAGGACATTATAACTCTCCTAAGGTGAAAAACCCGCCGCGAGACAGCCGCACAGCTTTCGACAACCATTGTCAGAATCTCAAGCATAACCTTCATCAAATTTATAAGAACTACAAGGACAATGGAAGCTCCAGACTCCCTCCAGCGTACTTCAACATTAAAGCCCAGCTTGTCCAGGCCATCAAACTTAACAAACAGCAGGTCATTTCTGAGCGATGGGGCACCTTAATCATGGCAACCAAAACCAATAACCATAAACTCTTCTGGAAAATCATCAACGCCACCCCAACCCGGGCGAGCTATACATCTTCTCCTCTAATTTCCGCATCCTCTTGGGAAGCTCACTTTGGGAAACTGTTCAATGATCATGCTGACCATCAAACCACCACTGAACACCCAGGGACAGCGGCCGTGCCCATATGGCCACCGGTTTCTCAAGAGGAAATACTGACCCTCATTGCTCGTCTCAAGTCAGGTAAAGCCGCCGGCCCAAACTTTATTCCATCCGACATGATAAAATATGCTCCACAGTGGTGGGCGCCTTTCCTAGCCGAATTGTTCTCCAAAGTGAACTCCCAGGGGCAAGTACCTAAATATTAGACACAATCTCATATAGTGCCAATCTACAAAAAAGGTGATAAACTGAACCCAAACAACTTCAGACCAATCAGCCTTCTTTCTATCCCGGGCAAACTCTATGCATCATACCTCTTAACCAAGCTGACCTCATGGATTGATGATAACAACATTCTAGGTCCAGAACAAGCTGGATTTAGATCCGGGAGATCTACTCTGGAACAATGCCTGATATTATCTCATCTTGCCGAGAAACAGCTGGCCAGCCCCCACTCAAGACTATTTACTGCATTTTTGGACCTTAGAGCAGCTTTTGATCTCATAAACAGAAACCTTCTCTGGGCAAAACTCAATAAGCTGGGAATCGACAACAGACTTCTTTTCCTGATCCAACGTCTATATGCGACCACATCCTGCCAAGTCAGGTATGATGATCAAGGCAATCTTACTGAAAATATTACCACCACCAGGGGAGTTAAACAGGGTTGCGTGCTTGCTCCCACCCTGTTTAACCTTTTCTTGAATGATCTATCACCTCATCTTGCTGACATTGATTCCCATTGCCCTAAACTTTACAACACCCCAGTTTACCTGCTACTCTATGCAGATGACATGGTCCTGATTTCTAGAACAAAAATTGGTTTACGACGTCTGATACTTGCTACTATAGAATACTTGGAGTCCAACTTACTACAACTAAATTTCGACAAATCAAAAATCTTGGTATTCGAGAAAAGGTGGACACCTCGTTCATGGCTATTTAATGGCAAGCCTATCCAACAAGTCAAATTTTTTAACTATCTAGGCTTGACCTTTTCCTATAGACTCACCTGGACACAGCAACGTTGGAAAATCATCAGATCAGCCAAACTTCTGGCTCAATCCATTCTTCGTTTCACCTTAGTACAAGGCAATTCCTATATACCCGCGGCGTTAAAAGTTTTTAGCGCCAAGGTCACCCCACATCTTCTTTACGCCATTCAACTTTGGATGCCAGCCTTTAATTATGAGGTGGAACGCATTCTATCGATGTTCCTATACAAACTTTTTGGCGTAGCCCACTGTGTAGTTTATGCCACTCTGCGTTTAGAGGCAGGCCAGCTGAGCCTACAGCACGTGGCTTGGGTCAGATTCTGCAAATTTTGGCTTGTTACTCTTTTTAAGGCCGATCACTCCCCTTTTATTGAAGCCCTGCTAAGTGATTCATTCATTTGCACAGGCCTCGGTCTTTTTTATAAAAAAACCCAGTCCATAGGCCTCTCCCCCGAATGCTTGGGCAACGCCAACCCTGATAATGCCTGTAAACTATTGATATTACGGCTGATGGACATCGAAAGACAAAACCACATTGCAGCCACCATCAGAACACACTCTCCTCTTTTTTTCGAACTACCGTTTACAATTGGACAGATGCCCAGGTACTTAGCTCTCCTGGAAAATCCCCAGCTGCGACGTGCCTTTACTTTAGCAAGATGCAACGTCATGCCAACACAAGAGCTGGCTGCTTCATTTTCTCACAATGTAAGCTCAAACTGGTGCCGAGACTGTACTAGGAATACCCCCGAAACCCTGGAGCACCTAATATGTAGTTGCCCCAGTTACAAGGACCTGAGGGCAAATTATATTACTCCATTAGTCATGGGACCCCCAGGAGTTAGCCCGAATAACATTTTGTTCTATCTGTTGTCGTCTACGAACATGGAGACTATCACTAAGGTGGTGCTCTTTCTTAACGCCGTCCTAACGAGGAAAAGAGCAAAATCTGATGAGCCAACATACCACAAGGTATAAACTCACGACTGAGCAACCAGGGAGTTAATTGATCAAACAGACAAGCACGTATAACTGCGGAATACTCAGGAACATTATATAATGGAACGCAGAGCTTATTTATATTTTGCCTAATTCTAATTTTGACATATATGTTAAATTGATATTTTGTATATGCCTAATAAAGGTTCAGACAAATAATTGTTTAGCCATTTCTATCTCCACATTTTCTGTCATGTCTATATCAATATAATATCTAATATATGTTAATTAAGTACTATTTGTTTTACCTTTCTTATATCTAGCTTCAATTCTCCTTAAGAACCACCATGTTATGCCTTTACCCTGATTAATGATCCCTTATTTCAGTTTAATTCCCTTTCTAATATATAAGATATGTCCCCTTACAATTCCAGAAGTTAGGTGTCAACGTTGAGGGCCACCTTAATATTTTTCCCTTTGCATCTTTTCTAAGTAACTCCTTCTCTTGTTTGTCTTCTCCCAATTCTTATTTCTATCTCTCTAAAAATTCTGTCGTCCCTTGTATCATCTGAGATCATTTTATGCACTTGATCTATCTCCAATAGATCTTCCAGTCTATTTTTAATTAATTCTGCTGATTCTCTGCCCTTATTTTCCCTTAGCACACCTAAGATTCTCCTTGGCTCCAGGGTTAGAATTAAATCTCCTAAATTTTCTCCTCTGATTTCCTCCAGCCCTTACTTTGGTTGGCATACATCATCCACCACCCTTGCATTTCCTTGTTCGTTATTCCCTGTCTCCTGATGAATATAGTCCTTCCTTAGTTGCTCCTTGAATAATTTTGCCTCTTTGTTGTGGGATCTCATTATTTCTAAAATTGCTTGAAGGGTAGATTTTGTTTCATCCCAAAATTTTCCTTGTTGTAGCATTATGTCCCCAGATGTGAAGTACTTGCATTCCAAGTGAAAGATGTCCAGTAGCTTAAAGCAATCAGTCTAGTTCCATCAATAATTGCTTCAATAAGTCCACTTTAATAGATTGATCATCTTTAGGGTTAATTTTGAATCCAGTCTCAGACGTAAGTTGACAGCTCAGTTCACTCGATGTTTGTATTCATGGCCTGATATTTTTTGTAATCCAGCCCCAAGAATGGTCCATTCCAGTATTGATTCTATCCCGGCCTGTGTTCTAGTCAGGTTCAGAACCCAGGGTACATCCAAATGTTTTTATTGATCCACATAGGTCCACATTAGCCAGATATATATTCCAAGATGAATTGTCTTGTTAGACTTTCCAGGGTTAATTTGTCTATGTTTTAGTCAGTTCTCAGGAAAAAAAAGGAAAGTCAAAACAGATTCCTAGCTTGAGTATTCAAGGTCATAGTTCTGGGCCTTTTGCCAGTGCTGTAGATAGCTGTATATAGCCATAACATAAACAGTTTAACTCCCAGCATTGTTTGGCTAATAATAATTTTAAAAGGAAAATTTCTTATGTTTCTAACGCCAAAGTAATACCAAACTTCCTTCCTTGAAGTATAATTAAGTGTTTAATTAGTGTCCAATTTATTTTCTTTGCGTCTCTTTGCGTCTCCTTCCCCCTCTCCAGATCCACCGCTGCTCTATTAGTTGTGGTGCTAAGAGACACTTATTTCTTTTAAAGGGATTATTTCATCCAGGGATAGTCATAGAGCAATACAGTTATAAATTTGTATCTCACTCAGTGGTAACGATGATGTTAATTAGCTGATTTATCGCTTCTCTGTTGCCAGCTGCCAACGACTTGCAAGCAAGCTGTTCAGCTGCTTGTTTCCGCCCGCTGGTTGATTGGAGAGTTTCCTGGATCAAATCGGGGGTAAGCGCCGTCCCCCCTGTGATCAACAGGCATCTTCCCCAATTTATCACCTCTTTGGGGTGGTTTTAACCCCCTGGGGGGGGGGTCCCAAACAGGTCAGAATTCAGCCCAGGAGACGGAGCTCCGTCTTCCTGCTGCTGTCTCGTCGCAGCGTCAAGCCGGAAGTCCAATGTCCCACAGCTCTTAAAGCACTCTCTGGGCAGTTTACAACCTAATTATGCAGGCTACACATTGCCCCCTGTGAGCTAGGTATTCAGTTTACCAACCTCAGAAGAATGGAAGGCTGAGTCAACCTTGACCTAGCTACCTGAGACCCATATTGAACTCAAGTCATGAGCAGAGTCTTCACTGAAGTACTGGAGTTTAACACTGCAGCATGAGGCTCCCCATAGCAGTTGATATTTAATTTATTCTGAGATTGTCATGAAATATGGTGTTTGTGTTGGGAGGGTGGGTGTGAGGGTGAAAGGAAAAGCTTTGTGGAGTTAGTTGTTTCTGTATGTCTACTTCACTTGTTCAATTGTAATTGTTCAACTGTAATTTCTGGACACAGATTGGTTTATGTAAAGCAATTCAATTAATATATGAATGTTTATGATGTTGGATATCCAAAGCAATTTATATTAATTATTTTAGCAATTCCCACAATAAACCTGAGGTAGTACCTAAGGGCCTGCCAGGCTTAATAGGTAAAGGCCCACCAAGTTTGCATTTTTGGATGGGTGGAAGGACAGGGAGATAGAGAAGTACTCTGCAAGGCCAGAACAAAGGAACTGAGGATTTGTTCCAAGGGACCAAAATTTAGAAGGCACTGAAGTCTAGCAGTGAATCTATTAGTGAATGTGAGGAAAATAAACACCATCACCTCCTAGTCCTATTTGCTTCCCTTTTTTGAAAAAGCCAGGATCAATAGCAGAGGACATTAAACCTTTCCAGAACTTGGGGAAAAATGTGCAATTTAGAATACAACTGTCAGAATATGTTAGACCTTTCTGAGAATTATAGATTTAAAAAGTAACTTTTCCAAGGAGAACCTCCAAATACAACACTCTTAGATACGTGAGGATTTTATTTCCATTCAATTTTTTTTAATGAATTGATTGAAATTTGCAAATTTAATCAGAAACAGGACAGGAAGAATTTTAAGTGTAGCATATCACATGTGACAGAAACCAAAACTGACAAATTCGTCCATTCAGCTTCTGGTCCTTGAAGGCTTAGGGGTTGATGTTGTTGTTGTTTAAATCTAGATTTGAGTCCCTTTGTATTCAACCATATTAGTGCTCAATTAGGTCTGTCTCACCTCTTTTAACAGACTCCTGCTCTTTGGTACTGGTGAGACAAACACAATGCGATTCTCGCCATGATGGGAACTGCCTGCTAAATTTGGCTGCTGCAAATGGAGCAGTTTTTTTCCAGGTTTGTTCTTTTCTCCAAAGAGCATACAAAAAATTCAGGACAGAAAGAACTTCATATCTTTAATATGTGAAGGCAGTAACTTTGAAGAAAATGATAATGAAAATTTACCCCCTCCCTAACACTTTTTTAAATTGATTACTTAAAAATTAAAAAAGAAACATATAACAGCTGAAATGGAAATACAACAGGCCTTAACACACATTTTTAATATTGCCCCCGCCAAAAAAAAAAAGAAAGGAAAAAGAAGAAGGAGAGCTGAGCGGAAGAAAGAAAAACAAAACACAAGAGTGACTATACACAGGCTTCTGAAAACAGGCTTCCAAATCTAAAAAATATACCCATGTATAGTTGCCATCTGTAAGCATAACATTGTAAGGTCTTCTATCCACTGGATTACTGGTCCTCAGCATTTATCTTTCCATTGTTACAAAACTAATCTTTTTTGGAGTGTAAGGGTATGGAGATCCATTTATGTTGGCCAGTGGTTAATCTCCAAGAAGCAGGTACATAATTTAAAAGTGTGTGAGCATCAATAAATTCCTAAGATTGGTCCAAAACAAAATTAACACAGGTAATAACCCCTCTCTAAAATGAGCTTATAACTGGACATGACCATAGAGAGGGGTGTCAAGGGAATCACATTGCCAACATTTAGATGATTTACTCTCACCCTTCCTATTCTAAACATGTTCTTTTGTTGGATGAGTAGTAACATGATGCCTATAGATACCTCAGGTGTACCAGTGAGTGCTGTCTTCCATTGGTTAGGCAAAATAACGTGATCTGTTTCCCTGTTCCATTCACCTCTGAGACCTTGTGTATCACATTTATTAACTGACAGTAAATAGCTCCCCTTCCTAACTCAGTATTGTCCCAGCTACATTCACACTGTTAATCAGAAAGTAGATATTTACAAATTTATTTAAATCCACCATCCCAGCACCTTCCACTGCCAATTGATTCACATATATAAATCACATTAGCACAAATGGCCTTTAAGTGATGAGATATTAAGCCACACCAGTGCCAGCAGTTAGCTGATCTTTCTCAAGGGAACAATAATGATCATAATTAATTAAAGACGATAATTTAATTTTTCATAACATTAATACAGAGCCATACATACGACAAAGAGAGATTGATCATCAGACTCACACAAAGGCTGTGCCCACAATTATATGTTTTGTTTTCAAGGCCTTCTTGAGCATTATCTCATTAGAGCTATTTGTATGAGTATTGTAATCAATGAGTGTACATCAGAAATGCCATCCAATAAAGCTTTATTCACATTACTCGAGAAACCTTGATTGGATAGCTTCCTGTTGGTGTTCCACTGCATTTCCTGATTATTACTTGGATTGCGTTCTGTCTGAAGATTACCTTTTCACCTCTTGATTTTGGTTTTAAAATATAACAAACCATTTATTGCAAATTTAAATCACTAAACCCTGGTGCAACTTCTTGCTCTACATTTAAACCGCAGTCATATGAACTCGGAAGGTAAAAGTGGAATTAAATGTTAATTAATATTTTTTATTTATGTACAATCTGATTTACCAGAAGCAGTGATTTCAATCAGTGAGTTCCTAAAAGAATAGTTCCCATGTATCACTGGGAAAATGTGGAACAAAGTTGTTTGCTGCCTTGCTCATTACTTCCTTGGCAACTTGGTCACCATTATCCTTTGTCCAATCAAGACAGTAATTTCTTGTGCTTTGTGTTATGAATGCATTGTGTTGATTCTGTGCACAGGACAAAAAAATACATGGAAATACTTTCTGGTTGCATCTAGTGGCCAATTCTGATATTGCACTTCGGAAGTATTTTTCTAGCCATGTGATTTTAAGTTTTTTCGGGGCTGCAAATTCCACGATTCTCCATTTGGGCATTCCACCTGATGGACTCACACCTATAGACACATAAATGTGGAAAAATGCATAAGTAGAAAGGCTTTGTGGTCTAGCATAGGCTTATCTCCACAGAAAGGAAGCTGCCCTACTGTAGCTGGAAACTTCCTTTCTGAGTAGGAAGCTAGGACACAGTTAGGCCTTTGCTAGGCCCCAAAGCCTTTCCAGCTAAGCCTTTTTTTTCCAGGTGACCCATATTTAGGTGTATCACTTCAGGTGGAACTCCCAAAATGTTTAGATTTATTGTCCAAAAAATCTAAAACGTGCATACCTAATATTAATAAAAAGACAAAATCAAATAACACTTTATTTACCACTTAGAATTTATAAGAAAATGGTATACAGACTGAAAAATTGCTATCAGGATGCCTCAAAAATGTCTTAACATTACCTTTAAAAATAACTTTTGAAAGTAATGTGGTATTACTCGTTGCACCTAAATGCCATAGGTGTCATACATTACATCTAAAACTATATTTAGAACTATTTATATTACTTGTCACTCTAAAAATAACTAGTTACTAGTAAAACTGTAATCAGTTACTTCTAAGCTTTCACAGCCAGTTTTGATGACTGAAAGAAGCTTCAAGACAAAACACTTGATCATATTGTATTACTTTTCTCCCTGTCTTTCCACAAATGGAGAAAATTATATCCTTTCCCCGTGATAGTGTACATCCTCATTCAGAAAAAATATGCAGCTTCTCCTATGCATATAGTCCAGAAGCAAATGTACAGAATACAGAAAGAATGATTCCATTAACCTGGACTTAGTCATAATTAAAGTAATACCGTGTTTCCCCGAAAATAAGACAGGGTCTTATATTAATTTTTGCTCCAAAAAAACGCATTAGGGCTTATTTTCAGGGTATGTTTTATTTTACAGTCATGTCATCTTCTTCTGGTTGCTGCACAATGCTGCACAATGGTGGAGGGCGGGGTTTCACTTAACTGGGGCTTATTTTTGGGGTAGGGCTTATATTATGAACATCCTGAAAAATCACACTAGGGGTTATTTTCTGGTTAGGTCTTATTTTCGGGAAAACAGGGTAATAATAATTACGAGCCATCAAGTTGATTTTGATTCTTAATTACCCTTTCCAGTGTTTTCTAGTCAAATAATACTCAGAAGTAGTTTAGCATTTCCTTCTTTTGGGGGCACTCTGGGACTCTAGCTTGCGCAAGACCACACCCAGCCACTGGCTCTACTCTGACTCACTTAAGTATCCAGCCAGCTATATTTAGACTGGGGCCACTGAAATCAATGAAATTTAATTTAATGACTAACTTAAGCCTCATTAATTTCAATGGGTTTGCTGTTAAGTATGATTAGATTCAAACCATTCTTATTTATTAGTAATTTTCCATTTATTCTTTTTGAACCCCATGTTGCAGCAATACTTCAGGAAGCTTACAATACAGAAAATCTGACACAAGGAAATATCTTCTAGTTACCTCACAGATTACCTCATAACATTGCAGTGGCTGAGCCTAATTAAGAAGGTGCATTTGCCTGGACAAGTCCTGGATGCATGAGAAGGGGGAGAAAAAGCAGGATTTTGACCTGTATGTTTGTGTTGTCTATGAAATGGTTGGCCTTATCTAAATAATTAACATTATGCAAAATGTTAATTGTATGTAATTCTGTCTGATAGTGTTCTCTCTCTCTCTCTTGTTAAGGGTAAGATTATCTTACTCAAATCTTGTCAAATTGGACCAGTTTCTTTTGTTTCCATTGTCTACACCAGGCTTCTTCAAGGCTGTCTGACTACACTGATTTAGTACCACTTTTTCTCCCTCTGAATGTCATACTCAAGATTCACAGCCCCTTATAGGTTTGCAATGTTTGTGAACGAATATGTCTCTTGATTAGCCTTTCAAAATATAATATCCAGTGATGATCTGAAATCAACATTCCCTTCACTTGATTTCCCCACCATTTAGGGAGAAAACATTCAAGCAAGAATTATCATCATGCAAAGCTAGTTTTCTCAGTCAATCAAGAGTATGTTTCCAGGTAATAAAAAAAATAAAAATAAAATCCCCTGTCCCTTGAATATAACACATGAATACAGATATAAGCATGAATACAGAGGTAACAAATGTTACTGACAAAAAGCAGCATCCCTATTATTAAAGTTGAAATTTCTCATACACAAATACTGACAGTCTCTTTAACTTTAGAAATGTGTTATGCTGACTCTTTGTCATGAACATCCAATTTGTATCTCTTAGTTTTCAGATCAAAAGCAAAGTGGCATGCTGTACACTCTGCAGAAAAAAATACCAATTTAATCTCTTCCTTTTTTCTGGCAAATTGGAAGACGTTTTCTATTTTTCACACTGCCAGGTTAAACCATCAAATGCAGAAGAATGCTAGGAAGGGAGGGAGGGAGGGGGGAGAGAGAGAGAGAAAGAAAGAAAGAAAGAAAGAAAGAAAGAAAGAAAGAAAGAAAGAAAGAAAGAAAGAAAGAAAGAAAAGGAAGTTTCCTGCTGAAAGAATACCTCCTGAGTCACTAGCTTTGAGGCTTTGCAAAATGATAATCATAAAAAATTTGAATTGTATATATATATATATTTCTAAGTAGACCTTCACCTATTTTTCCTGGTAGCTCATAAATTATCCCATTATTACAGATGGGAGACTGAGGCTTTGTGTTAGCAAAACCAATCTTGTCCATGCCTATTGAGAACAAGGCATATAGAATTAAATGGGACTCACTCCCATATAAGTGAATATAGGATTGTATCCTCAGGTAGATGCAAGTTTCACTCTCAGCTAGATATATGTAGGAGGGTGTGCTTGTAACTGGAGGGGTGATGTGTGTGTAGGACTTTTGTCACACATATATATATAGTATTGATAGTGGTTTAGGTATCTGGCTGCAGAGCCAGAGTTTGGGAGTTTGATTCCCCTCCTATGAATAAAGACAGCCTGTGTGGCCTTGGACATGCTGCACAGTCCTAGGGTGCCCCCAGAAGACTTCATACTTCTGAGTATGGAAAACCCTGACAAGGATCACTATAAGTCAGAATTTACTTGATAGCACATGATTATTATTATTTGCATGAAAGATAGGAGCAATTGCTCTGATGGCAGAGATGTATCTCCTGTACCGGTCCGCAGTTCGGTAAAGGTTGGGGACCACTGGTCTACAGGATACCCTCTTCTGCTCACTACCATCCACACTTTTCAAAAAACAATCCTGGCAATTGCTTTTTGTTTGAGTGAAACATGGTTAACTGATTTTAAAAAAGGAGTAATCTCCCTTGCTTGGTGTCACTTTGTGCAAAAGAAGTGAGAACAAGAGGGTATCCACTAGTGCATCTTGACTGCTGCCATTGGTGTTGTCAACATTCAGGCTATCCTTTGTTATGTAAAGCTTGACATCCTTTTACCTGCCGGCAATGCAGGCACAATATTGTGCAGCAATATTGTGCCATTTCCTGGTGTTTTGAATTGTGCCAAATATGGTGCTGGTCCAAAGTCCAGTTCCAAAGTTTTTTGTGTGTGTTTGGACTGCCCTCATTTTTAGAATTGCTTTGCAGAATGTTGAATTGCTCTGCTGCACAATAACATAGATGCGCTGCCATGCAGCCATAATGAAGAGTTTAGGAATAAGATGCATTCTAGTGAGGCTGGACCATTTTAATGTCTGACTGTGACTCTTTGGTGGTTCAGAGAGGGATCTACTATTGCTACTATAACCACTAGTGCTATTTTCGAACCTTCATTGTGATCACTTTTTTAAAAAAAAATCTCATCTTTCCAAAACTTCAGTTGTAGGTTATTTATTTATTTATTTATTTCATTTTTATACCACCCTTCTGGCCGAGGCTACTCTGGACGGTTTACAACATGTGTGTGTGTGTGTGTGTGTGTGTGTGTGTACACACGCACACGCACACACACACAACATATCAAATACAATTTAGCATAACAAAGAATAGAAATAATAAAACATGAATAGGCAGTAAAAGTCAAAGCATACAAATACATCAAAATAAAAGATTCACAACATTCAAAACATTTAAAACATTAAAACGTAAGATGGCATACTTGGTCAGATAGGCTAGTTAGACTCAGCTGAGTTTACAGGTATGACGTTTTCTAATGCCTGCCTAAATAGCCAGGTTTTAATGACTTTTTAAATATCTCCAGCAAAGGGGCCAAACAAATTGCAGGGGGGAGTTCATTCCACAGCCGAGGAGCAACCGCTGAGAAGGCCTGGTTTCTTGCCTTCTTCCTCTGAGTCTCTATCGAAGTTAGCATCCTGAGCCGGCCTGCTCGGGGTGTTCTTGTAGGACAGGCACATCTTGTTGGAAGTAGGCGTTCTGCCAGGTAGTGAGATAGAATTATGTGGGAAAGAATTTAAACCACAGCCCCCCCCCCCAATAGTGGTGGAGGAAATGCCTGAGCATACTCAGAAGACTCCCTTCTTTCACTAAGACATGAATGCTGGGAGTTAAACATGAGGATTTTTTGTGCCCTTAGCCTTCCCTCCACCTCGTTTGTGGACGCTGGAGATGGGAAAGCCTGACTGGCAATACAGTACAAAGTTTGGAAGGAAGTTCAGCTCTGTGCATACTTTCAATTGTGCATTTTTATAAAAGCAAGAAATTTGTACCTGGCTCCTTTGTCATGACAATGAATTCAACTGTGCCACAATGCAATGACACAATTAAAGGAGGGGAAAGCATTTGTCCTTCATGTTACAGTATGGTAACATGCCAGAAGGGGGTTGGGAAGATGAGCAGTCAATGAGGTAAGCTGTCATTCTGCTAATGACTCACAAGTGGTAGCTAATCAGGCTCATTCAGTGATCTTTAAATTGAAAGCTGAGGAAAGCTTCTTCTTTTTATTGGACCATGAAGTGGGAAAGGCCTATGACTGAGAGCTGGAGTCCTCCCCACAATGATGGCAGCTAAGGAACAAAGGAAGCTCATGGCTGTGAGTAATCCAGAAACTGTGTAAATTAAACATATGAGGGCCTTGCCTTTGGTTTTATTGCTATGATGCAGTGTCTGTGTGTGTGTTGCTTAATTAAGTTGTGCCCAGACAGAAGACTTTTGATATGATTCTGCCTTTTTATCCAAATTCTGCTCCTCGTACTTATCTTTAAGCAGTCCAGGCAATGACCTCTGTCTGACAGTTGGAGAGCAGTAGACCGGCACAAGCTAGAAACGTATTACTTATCGTATGCCTGCTAGTGCAAAGCCAACTGCATGAATCTCAGCTATGAAATGCCACTGGATAAGAAGTTGTGTATTTCTTCTTGCACACCACTCACATGATCTGGAATGAAATGAGAAGTACAAGCTTCAGGGTCTTACCTGGTAGGCTTCTTACCTGGTGGTAATATGATTCTGGCCACAGTAGATAGCACAGGAACAAAGCTTAATCAATTCATATCAGAGCCTGGAATGGAAATAGTTAGTTAGGAATGATAAATTATTTGTAGTTGATTCTTTTCCCAGCTAACAAAGGAAGAACCATAAGACTGTTGTTTAATAAATGATCATAATCCCTTTTGCAATGTAATTGTAAGTTTTAGTTACTTTCCTAGCCATGAAGCAGTAGTCTCAATTAAACTTTGGAGGAGGAATAGCACATGGCTCAGATTCTGGGTTGTGCTGTGCCTTATGGTGCTACCCCAGACTCTGTTGTGGATGTTGAAGTGACAGGTGAATGGAGGGACAGTTTGTTCCATACCATAGGTCAGCAGCTTGTAGCATTGAGATATTTTTTTTCCAGTAGTTAAAAATAAACATTTTTCTGCCATTTATGGAATGCTAATTTTAAAACAGTGTAACTAAAATGATAACAAGCTACTATTTTAGATCTTGTAATTATAATTGTGAATGAGTACTGCTAAAAAATAATATTCCAACCTTTGGCCCAGCTAATGAAGAACGGAGACGGAGTCAAGATGTAAATAAGCTGTGAACATTCTGGTGCCATGAATGGGCAAAGTGTAGCCCTCAGGACACATACAGCCCCTCAGGTGCATTTTTGAAGCCTGCCAAAGGCTACCCACCCACCCACACCCACACTGATTTCAAAGCAGCATTATTTTTGGCTTATTTTGACGAAAAGGGGGAACAGTCTTTAGGTATGTGGCTTTCTAGAACTGGGCCCACCAAAATTCAAGTTCCCAGCCTTCATCCTAGGTTGCATCAAGCCCAGAAATGGCTGTTTGAGCTCATGTTTTCATTTCTTTTGGAAAATGCTTTCTGAGGCCTTGACCCAAGAAAAGGAAAATTATTATTACAGGGAGTTTTTAAGTCTAGCATCTACCAAATTTCTACAGTTATTGGGGTTTGCTTAGAATAGGCAAAGACCTTTCTTCTGGGAATGACATCCTTGAACACAGAGAGGAGGAGACCTGGCATAAGCACTAATCTCCAGGAGTTGCGGATAAGCTAGTCTCTCGTCTCATGTAAGAAAAGCAGGAGCCCAAAAGAAGCCACAACCCTTTACCCCAGTGGTTAGCAAGCATCTATTTGAATTAAGACTGTGAGAAAAGCATCTGTTTTGTCTAAGAGAAGCCATCTGCCTTTGGGGGGCTGTTTGGCACTCAGCAGGGGCCTTGATCTGTCGATCTCCTCAACTCACAGCTGGCTCACAGTGAGTAAAAGCCCTCCAAGGAACAGGGTGGAATAACTTGCCCTTTATTGGTTAATGCTTAAAGTGCTTACCAGGGCTAAGAAGTTTTCTATAGCTGCTATTGACTGTAACTGTGCAAGACCTATATTCTCCTCCCTTTGAGTAGAAGTTTATAGTTGCTGAAGTAGAAGGGTATACTAAATTAGCTAAATTTGTGGAGTACAACCATGGTTCTCACTAGGACCAAAAAAACCCATGACAGGATAAAAAAAAGCTCCCAAAAATCCAAACCAGAAATCAATAGCAGACTTCTGTGTAGCTTCAGATCTCATTAGCCAACGTGAATATGCTTTTTCTCAGAATCAAAGGCCACTGAGGGAATTTACATCAAGTACCCCACTCACTATGGACAATGTAGCCACAAGAAATAGAGAGACCTATCAGAAGGTTGCAGCCAAAACCCTGCAGTCTGGAGAGGTGATCGGCAATTGGTCTATGGACCCAGAACTCCTAGAGAAGGCTCTCTCTGCTTCTATGGACTCACTCTATAAACACCTACCAACCCCTGGACCCAAAGAGAACCATATGGAGGTCCCCAAGGTGTTCAACAGCTTGAGAGTGAACAAACTAGGACTATTTACACCCAGCTACGTGACCAGTGTTTCCTTTCAGCCCATTCTAATCAAAGCATCTTCAATAGGCTGCATTTTTAATGCAAGAAATCACTCATATTAATGCAACACTACAATGCATTGCTGACATGATAAAGCTGAGGATTTTAAAAGCAGCACCCCCTTCAAATCCTCAGGATACTGAACACAGAGGTCCTCAGGCAGAAAAGGAGATGGGCACAAAAGATCCAACACAAAAAGGTAACTCCCCAGCCTTAAACGGTCAGAGATACAGTCACCGGAAAAACAACTCAGGACCGAATGTCCATCTCTGGGATGACCCTAAAGGCCTGGGCAGACTCATATTACCTAAGTAATGCCACAGAGGGACCCAATTTAGCATCTTCAAATCCAGAGTTACTAACTATAGATGAATGGCAAGGAAACACCCCAGAAGAGCCCTATCCCCAGCATCCACTTGCAGTGACAGCATGCAGGCAAAATATACGGATAGAAAACCCCCAAGGGACAGTAACCTCAGACAGTGAAGAGCCCACTCTGGCTGAAACCCCACCACCCAAGCCCATGAACCATCTACAACTGGCCACTAAGGAAATTAAATGGCACCTGGGCCTCCAACACAGAAGCATTGCAGACGATAATAGAAATACTGGGTGAGGATTGGGATGCTTAAAACGAATACAAAATGCTACTGTATATATGCCAGTAAGCCCGGGCTATTAAGAGGCAGGGTGCACATGATCTTTGCCGATAGTAAGCAGGCCTATCACTTTTGGAGCCTGTTATACAAGTTTGAAAAAATAGCAGTATCCTTCAAATGGGGAATACATAAAACCTACTCAAATTTCAACTTCAAACCAATCACAAAATTGGACACCTACAAACTAACAATCAAAACCAGATAAATTCAGGCTCCAGAACAAAGAGATGGCCCCTCAGCCGCTTTCATAAGGAAGATAACAGCTGAAAATCTCAGCTATGACCCTCACAGATCCAGAGCCGAAGCTTCCACCATTTACAACAGTTCACCTTGAAAAACTAATCTAGATGGCAGAGGAAAGGAAGCATACACTAATTTTGCAACCTTTCCAAACAGTATCGCAATTAACAAGCCCCGTGATTTTACAAGCAAAATCAAAATCCAGAGTAATCAGGTGAAAATGCTCCCAAGGCCAAGGCTTCTTTCAAAATGTATTATCCCCCCCAGAAATGATGGAATACACCACCCACACAAAGAGAAGATACATCCAGCCTGCATAATTGGAACTATCTCTGATTCCATCCTCAAGTGGCTCATGGGCAATAGATATGCCCCTTTAGTAGCTCTTTCCCAGAACTGACTATCGGTAGGCAAGAGACAAAGACAAGTGAAGAAGCCTTCACCCTGGAACATTGCATGGGAAAAAAACAAACTAAAAGTCCAACTTCACAAAGCTCTCATAGTCCCAAATGTATTAAAGATTACATATCTGGGCAGAGCTGAAAGATTTTCCTATATTAGATAGACACAAATAAACCTGGAGGAAGGTGATAGAAGCAGCAAAAGACAAAATCCATCCCTTTTCTGGAAACTAATTTCAGTCAGACTATTGGAGCCCAAACACCCATTATCCTCCTGTATTCCACCAGATAAATGGGTATCCCACTTTACAAGAAAGTATTAGGATGTCATTGTACCCCTCTCTCCACTAACGCTTGGAAGCACTCCCAAATGGCTCCTGTTGACCCCAGGTGAAATTATAGAGTAGACCTTTGGTCTAGATGGGCGGGATAGAAATCCAATAAATAAATAAATGAATAAATAAATAAATATAGCTCATATACAGTATATCACAGAAGTGAGTACCCCCCTCACATTTCATAAATATTTTAGTATATCTTTTCAAGTGACAACACTGAAGGAATGACACTTGGCTACAATGTAAAGCAGGGAGTATACAGCTTGTATAACAGTGTAAATGTGCTGTCCCCTCAAAATAATGCAACACACAGCCATTAATGTCTAAACCACTGGCAACAAAAGTGAGTACACCCCTAAGTGACAATGTCCAAGTTGGGCACAAAGGGTCAATATTTTGTGTGGCCACCATTCTTTTCCAGCACTGCCTTAACCCTTTTGGGTACAGAATTCACCAGAGCTTCACAGGTTGCCACTGGAGTCCTCTTCCACTCCTCCATGATGACATCACAGAGCTGGTGGATGTTAGAGACCTTGCGCACCTCCACCTTCCATTTCAGGATGCCCCACAGATGCTTAATAGGGTTTAGGTCTGGAGACATGATTGGCCAGTCCATCACCTTTACCCTCAGCTTCTTTAGCAAGGCACTGGTCGTTTTGGAGGTGTGTTTGGGGTCATTATCATGTTGGAATACTGCCCTGCAGTCCAGTCTCCAAAGGGAGGGGATCATGCTCTGCTTCAGGATGTCACAGTACATGTTGGCATTCATGGTTCCCTCAATGAACTGTAGCTCCCCAGTACCGGCAGCACTCATGCAGCCCCAGACCATGACACTCCCACCACCATGCTTGACTGTAGGCACGACACACTTGTCTTTGTACTCCTCACCTGGTTGCCGCCACACACACTTGATACCATATGAACCAAATAAGTTTATCTTGGTCTCATCGGACCACAGGACATGGTTCCAGAAATCCATGTCCTTAGTCTGCTTGTCTGC
This sequence comes from Intellagama lesueurii, assembly GCA_037013535.1. Classification (NCBI taxonomy): domain Eukaryota; kingdom Metazoa; phylum Chordata; class Lepidosauria; order Squamata; family Agamidae; genus Intellagama; species Intellagama lesueurii. Next base: position 65,789,878 of record JBAJHW010000004.1, on the reverse strand, counting down.
AGCAAACCGTATGTGGGCTTTCTTGTGCATCATCTTTAGAAGAGGCTTCCTTCTGGGACGACAGCCCTGGAGACCAATTTGATGCAGTGTGTGGAGTATGGTTTGAGCACTGACAGGCTGACCCCACCCACCCCTTCAACTTCTGCAGCAATGCTAGCAGCACTCATACGTCCGTTTCCCAAAGCCAACCTCCGGATATGACGCTGAGCACGGGCACTCAACATCTTTGGTCAATCATGGTGAAGCCTGTTCTGAGTGGAACCTGTCCTGTTAAACAGCTGTATGGTCTTGGCCACCGTGCTGCAGCTCAGTCTCAGGTTTTTGGCAATCTTCTTATAGCCTAGACCATCTTTATGTAGAGCAACAATTGTTTTTTTCAGATCCTCAAATAGTTCATTACCATGAGGTGCCATGTGGAACTTCCAGTGACCAGTCTGAGAGAGTGAGAGCGATAACACCTGCTCCCCCTTCACACCTGAGATTTGTGACACTAACGGGTCTCATGCAACCAGGGAGGGAAAACAGCTACTTGGGCCCAATTTGGACATTGTCACTTAGGGGTGTACTCACTTTTGTTGCCAGCTGTTTAGACATTAATGGCTGTGTGTTGTGTTATTTTGAGGGGACAGAACATTTACACTGTTTTACAAGCTGTATACTCACGGCTTTTCATTGTAGCCAAGTGTCTTTTCTTCAGTGTTGACACATGAAAAAATATACTAAAATATTTATGAAATGTGAGGGGGTGTACTCACTTCTGATATACTGTAGATCAGCTGAAAAATGGCAAAGCCCCAGGCCTTGACAGCATCCCACCAGAACTCCTAAAAGAAAATAAGACATGGTGGGGCTCCTTTCTAGCACCTCTTTTCACATATATAGATGATACAGGCCATATCCCCAAATCATGGAAAATGGCCATAGTGGTCCTATTCTATAAGAAGGGGGAAAGGGAAGACCCAGCCAACTACAGGACAATAAGTTTGCTGAACATTATAAGTAAATTATACGCAAGATAGATAAACTCCTAGATAAACTCCTGGATTGACTCAAAGTAGAAAATATCATTGGGGCAGAACAAGCAGGCATTCGGCCAGGGAGATCCACAATAGATCAATGCCTAATTATACAACATCTTATCGAGAAATATGCCTTTGTAGATTTTAAATCAGCATTTGACTCTATCTCTAGAATGCACCTCTGGGACAAATTAACAAAACTCATCTATAGACAGAAGACTTTTATATTTAATTAGGGCCCTACATGAAGAAACATACCTGAGAGTCAGGTGCAGCAGACAAGGACATCTCACAGAATCTGTGCGAACGCACAGAGGTGTTAGGCAAGGTTGCCTACTGGCACCAGCATTATTCATCTTTTATATAAATTATTCATCAAGCTGGCTTAACACCCCTGATCTTCATTCCCCTAAACTTGGAGACAGAACAGTGCCAGTTTTACTCTATGCTGATGATACAGTAATATTATCCAGAACCCCCATAGGGTTGAGGAGGGCTCTTAAGAAGCTCGCCTCATACTGCGAAAACAAATCCCTGACTATTAACTATCAGAAGACCAAGATAGTTGCCTTCGGACGTAGACCCAAGACTCAGCTGTGGCAAATAAATAGACACAGTATCGAGCAAGTGAGCAACTTTAAATATCTAGGGGTAGTTCTACAGGCTTCGGGATCTAGGCTTCAACACAGTAAATATGTGTCAGACAAGGGTGAAAGATCGGCAAATAGTATAGTAAAATTCCATCTTTCCCAAGGAGGATCCTTTATTCCAGCAGCCCTCAAACTCTACAAAGCAAAGGCTTTAGCTCAGCTGTTGTACAGCTCATTCATGGGGCCACCCAGCTCTCACTTTGCATCACAAGAAATAGTTCAATCTAAATTTCTAAGAACTATACTTCAGGTCCCAAGATGCATGTCAAATGCAAGGACAAGGCTAGAAACAGGATGCCTAAAAGTAGAAGCATGGATTAGGATCCAATCTATATATATGTGGCTAAAGGGACAGTTAAACCCAAAAGGCCTATTTTCTTTGCTATTTAATGATAATTATCAATCTAAGTGGGTCAAATCTGTTCAGGGTTACTTGGGAAAAATTGGCCTCTTGCCCCAGGCACTTATATCCTCTGGAATAGAACAGGCAAAACAAATAGTCAAGCAAAGAATAGAGGACATTGAATATCAAACAGACCTCTCTAGCATTCAAAACATGGCAGTAAGGAGTTACATCAAAAACTGTATGGAACTGGCCAAATACTTAACATTTCTGGAAATTAAAGGAACTAGAAGAGCCTTTACCTGGGCAAGGTATCTGGCCCTCCCCTCTGCTGTACTAGAAGGAAAGTATAAAAATACTCCTTTTGCTGAAAGGTTATGTTCCTGCCCCCTGAGGGAGATCAAGACCATAGAGCATATGTTTTTCACCTGCCCATTGTATGATGTGGTGCGCAAAGAGATTATTACCCCCCCCAATGGAAAGAATTCCAGGACGTTCAGAGGGAAACAGGCTTGAGTTCCTTCTCTTGGATGTTGGCATGCAGATCACCTATCAAGTTACCAAATTCTGCATGGCAATACTTCGATCGCAGAAGCCAAACTCCAACTAGATAGTAGCTCCCAGCTGTATGTATGCTAACATGTTCTAATGGAATATTGAAAGTTAGAAATTATAAGGTTTTATACATATGTGACTGGTCTTAGGACTGTAAATAAAACTTCTTATTATTAGTGATTGGCTGCTTGAGAGGGGGTTCTTAAAATCGGACTGTTGAGTATCTGTTATTTCTAATATGCTTTTAGAACTATTTTAATATTATATTTGTCTGATTCTTTTTAAATTCTCTAATAATTTATTGTTCTCAGTTTTTAATACTATTTATTTTGTTAAGCCAATGTCAGAGTATAAATGAGAAAGTCAAAGTATAAATCTATATTTTAAATAAATAAGTACAAATTTCAGAATCTTTGCTAAGGAGCCCATCTTGAGCAGCTTAGAATCTAAATTTTAGCAATAGGTCATAACAATAAAAGCAAAGTATAGGAGTATACCTGTGAAGATTCTCAGTCATCCAGGTGTGGTTATCTGGAAGTTGAGTCATGGAAACTGGACTTCTTTCTTGTTAGGTTGAAACGTTTCGCTACTCATCCAAGTAGCTTCTTCAGTCTGAGTAGAGTTGGTAGGAGACCTCTGATATATCCTCCTTTTCCATTGCCCCTCCTGTGCTGGGCCATTCTCCTGTTTAGCAGCTGTTTGGTTTCTCCAATGTAGAGCTCCAAACACCCCTCGTTGCTTTGGACTGCATATACTATATTGCTCCTGTTGTGTTTTGGTATCCAGTCTTTTGGGTGGACGAGTCTCTTCCTTAGTAGAGGATATATCAGGGATCTCCATTCAACTCTCCTCAGTCTGAAGAAGCTACTTGGACGAGTAGCGAAATGTTTCAACCTAACAAGAAAGAAGTCCAGTTGCCATGACTCAACTTCCAGACAGAGTATAGGAGGTGACAGAAGCTAAAAGCAAATAACCGTGAGCAACATAATCTGCTAATAAGATGCAACTCACAGTATTTACAGGTGGATTCAGGAAAAAGAAGAAGAAGAAATATTGTTCATACCCAATGGCCTTCAGCAGTATTAATAGTCTAATCTTTAAAAGCTTATAGTCTCCACCTAAAAGAAATAATGTTATCTTTGCCATCCATTTTCTTCTCTCTTCTTTCTCTGTAATTAATTTTGTATTGATTTTGTTCCCTGTGGCTGATCACATCATCTCCTGAGTCACTAGCTTTGAGGCTTTGAATACTTGCTTTATTCTTCTACTCAGCTATCATGGCCAGCAATAAACAGCTCTGTGAATTCTCCTCTAGGCTATGTGCCTTCAGACACACTGCTCTTTGCCATTCTACTTGCATCAGAAGCTTATACCTGCAGGGTTAGAAATGTGTGCTCCTCTAACATCCTAAATGTTAGATCTCTCTCTCTCTCTCTCTCTCAATCCACAACAGCAACAATAAGAATTACTTAGAATTGGAATGGCAAATCTATCAATCAGTTTTTGCATGTGGTCTTTTGACATTTACCACAATGATTTATTTCATTTAAGAAAAACAATTCCATTGATTTCTACTGTCAGACAAACTGGAAAGGTAAGGTCATATCACATATTAAGACAAAAGCATTTTTCCTTCTCTTGAAACATTATCGCTATAGGCATGCAGATTTTTCACTGTTATGTGTTTGACTAATCAGATATGTAAACTAAACTATGCTACCTCCCAAGTGACCAAAAATGAAACAAAAGCAAGGTAATTTCCCAAATATAGATGGAGGCAGAATTGTGTTAGAAGAGACAGATAACAATTTCCTCTTAAGGCTAGACTGCCACCAGACAGGGAATCAGGGCCTCAGCTAGTGAGGCTCTCTTTGTCTTTATAGTATGGATTTTTTCCAATGGGGTAAAGCAGCGGTCCCCAACCTTTTTGGGACTGCGGACCGGTTGGGGGTTGCAGGCTCCATGCGCGGGGGGGTGGGGCACCCCTGCGCTCACGGGTGGGTGTGTTACGCTCACGGGTGGGCGTGTTGCACTTGCAGAGGGGCGTGTTGTGCTTGGAGGGGCATGTGTGAGCGCGACACATCCCTCCACAAGCACGACACACCCCTCCACAAATGCGACATGCCCACCGTGCATGCGTGCGGGGGGGCCAGAGATCCGTCTCTGTGGCCCAGTTCCAATAAGCCCACGGACTGGCATTGGGCCACGGACCGGGGGTTGGGGTCCCCTGGGGTAAAGGACACTTGGCCCTCCATGTGTTTTGGACTATAATATCATAGTAGTGGCTTTGGTGGTTGGAACTTCTGGATGTTGCCATCCAAAACATCTGGATAGCCAAATGTCCCACATCTTTGTGCTAGCAGTAACTGCTTTTCCTCATGGCAGTTGAAGAATCTGATCTCTGCCAGTTTGCCCTACATACTTTAACCTACTGTCCCATTCTATTTCAGAAGGTTCCTCAGTTCTCAGAAGCAGTTTTTCTGAAAAGTTGATAAATAGATCTTTCAGTTTGGATACACAACCTGAGATATCAGCCGCACAGAGGTTACTGTTAGATAGAACCCTGTGTTTCTGTCATATGTCGACTGCATCAACTTCTGAAACAATAACAGCTTTGTATGGCTGTTTTGAAATAAATCCTTACTGGAATCCTTATATTAATCCCTACTGTATCCATAAGAGGGTATAAAAAATTAAACAACTTAAAGAGCAGATTCTGTTTAAGGTACTGCACATCATCTATAGTAGTGAGATTTAAACTGGGAACATTTCTGATAATAAACCTCTCCACTCTAGAATTCCTTAATTCAGCATGACCAGCCAGAAATCTTCAAAATGTAAACCAGAACTCATTTTGCCTTGTATTTGCACTTTGTTATTGTTATTACTATCTGGTTCTCCCTCTCCTTGATGTTTGCTTATGGAATGGTAAGATGGTGCTCTCTTTCTGCTTAGATAGGTGGAAAACAAATTTTCTGACAATTTTGGTCAAAACAGACTGTTGAGGATTCACTAGTTCTTGCAAGAGACTTTCTGCTTTGAACTGCTTAAGCATACACCCAAAGCAAGCATAAGAGATCAAAGGACAACTTCATTCATCAAAAAGGACACAAACACCACTCACACTCTACTGCTGTGCTTGCTACAAAGCCAACACTTACTACATTTTTCAGCAATGTGTATTTTGAAGAAATGTGGAAAACACAGGTTTGGAACTGTGTAAAATCCCTCCAGGACTGAAGGATCTCAGCCCACTATATCACCCTCAACGTGCTGATCTTGTCTGATTTTAGAAGTTAAGCACAGTCAGATCTCGTCAATATGTGAAAGGGAGACTATTTGACTTCAGTGGAGACTACTATGTAATACCAGGGATTTAACTGTAGAGCTATGAAAGAATCTTTCCTGAAACTCTAGGAGCTACTGCCAGTCAGATTTTGCAATGCCAGACAAGATGGAATGATGGTCTGACATAGAGCGGCAGCTTCCTAAATCTCACAACCTCACAGCAAGGATTTTAAAAACTATTTTTGTATTTTTCTGAGCAATCAATTTAGCATTTACAATCCTTTTCTCCAGGAGTTTTGGCAGGAAGTCCTCCCCTCTTTTCTCCATTTTTCTGTGGAGATTTCAAAGCCCCCTACCACTTTTTTTTCCTAGAGCCTAGAATGCTGCAACAATTACCAACCCTGATATAAGGAATCCTGTACTGACTGCAAACTTATGTGCTGGTTAATGAAGTCTGTCACCTAGTGCCTGAGGATGGTACAGTAGCTTTAAATGCAAAAGTACATGTACATGAACTGAACTTCATTATTGTGTTTTAAAAACTAAATAGCACTCAGATGGACAGATCTGGGGTCTCCTTAGTGTGCATGCATAATTTCAGATATCTAGACTTCAGCATCATGGACCTGTGGCTTGGACAGGCAGGCAGGCAGATAAAAAGACAGATATTCTGTTTTATTATTACAGCATGTCTACAGACTAGGCAAGCCAAAGTGCTTAAATATAAGATTTTCACGGCATCAAAGTTAGTAATAATAATGTATTTAATTACTTTATCTTAATCAGTGTGTGGATTGTGCTATATGTATGTGACAAGATCTAAGCATGAATATATTAACTGTTCATCTGAATGAATTATTCTATGTAAGTCTACATTTAATATGTATTTTATTCCAGCCTTATCTTCTTTAAGTCTTAATATCAAGTTGTGGGGCAAAAATAGAACATTGTTTTTTTAATAATATCGGTCTTGAATTCAAAGGTCTGATCTGAGCTGGTGAAAAATGGAGGATAAATATTAATGTAACCATTCTTGAAAATCAATAATGACAACTAATTTTTGTCTCTGAAAGGCAACATTATGTCTTTATCAAAGCCAATGCTTTTAAATCAGCATACAATTTTCCATTCTAATTTGAACTATAGTCTTAAATTATCATTATCATGAGCAGGATTGTGTGTGATCATGCAGGCTTTGTTTCTCTGGCAGTACTTTCTCTCTCTCTTATTTTCACGTAATTGCGAGCCTAAGGAACAAAGGCTCAGCATGGAATTCAGGTAAAACATATAATACATCTTGTATGATTAAGAAGCAGGAAATAAACTGAGCTGAATTTAATTATGTATCATTGAGCACAATTTAAAGCTGTTTGCACTTTTAAATATTTGAATACGCTAAGACTGATAATCGTTCTATTCACAGTAGCTGGGCAGTGGGGAGGAAAGTTATCCCTCTTTCTTTCTATCTGGGACGGGTAGTGGCAATTTTCAGACATTTAAAATTTCTACCCAAGCACACACACACCCTGCCTTGATTTCCTCATAGGCTTACCACAACCAAAAGGATCCCAAGGAAGCCTAGGAGCTTTTTAATTAATGAACTGCAGCTATGATTGATGACATAATCAGACTTACGTGGCATAGCTTTACATTACTGGGTTTCAGGCAATATTTTATTTATCACATTTCTATTGCACCATTCCTCCAAGGAACTCAAAGTGGTCAATATGGAGACTCCCTTCTTCCTTGATAGCATTTAATTTTTACCACCACCCTTCAAGGTTGGTTAGGCTGAAAGATACCAACAGGCTCAAGGTAACTCAGTGAGCTTACTTCCTGTCCCCCCCCCCCCTTTGAATATAGTTGTTCCTATGTGTATTTGACATTGTTAATTGTTTGCTGATTTACTTCATTCATAATAGCACTCTGTAGGTTTTTAAATTTTTTAAGAGGTAGATATATGGCATTTTATTATGTGCTGGTTCTCACCTATGCATGTTTAAAAATGCATATGTATACATGAGTGACATGTGTCAGGTTCCATAGCTTAGATGTATGGTCCTGAATAACAGGGATCAGGTAGGAAATAAACCATAGTCATGAAACAGGGCTGTCCTGTTGGAGAATCCAAATTGACAGTCAAATATGAATCAGAGTTTAAAATAATCAAATATAGTTCCCCCCCCCCCCCCAAAAAAAAGTAAAATTGGAGAGACACAGAGACGGCATTAAATTGGAACTGGCAATCTTTTCTTAACTCTGCTGAAGAATCCAAAGAGGACAAGAAGGACTTGGATGGATGGGAGCAGTAAATATTTTAGAAGCCATGCTGAACTATCATACATGGTCTCACAGCGCACAAGATCTCCTACCACACCAGAAATAAACAATGGGCAGAGATTGATTTGTATTCCTGCATCGAGCAGGGGGTTGGACTTTATGGACTTATAGGCCCCTTCCAACTTCATTATTCTATGATCTCATGAACTTGGCTGTCAAAGAGAATACAGCATTAAAGAGGAAGAGGCAAGTGCAGAACATATCTCAGGTATCTGGGAATTCTTAGGACTGTTTGATAGTTCACTTATGGTGTAATTAGGTGGCTGCAAAGGTGCCCACCTGATCACACCCGATCTCCCTCAAATTGACCCATCCATCTACTCTAGCCAAGCCTCCCAAAATAGAAGCCCTACAGCTGGGCTGCCACCCCCTCTCTCCAGTCCAGCTTGGGCAAGGATCAGGGTCGGGCTGGCGCACATTTCCTGGTGTGTGTCATGTGATCACCAAGAAATAGATCTCAGTGGACCACTCCAAAAGTAGAACAAATTGGGATCTGTTTCCCTGTATGATCAAATTCTCAGTCTAAGGGAGAATGTAAACCTTGATATTTAGAATTCACCTTCCCTGTTATCTCTTCTACTCTTCCATTATCCTCTCATCCCTGCCCACCTTTTGTCTTTTCCATATGTGATTTGTTTTGCTTTGTTTTGTTTTTGTATCAGTGGCAGAAGGAAGGAAAGATGGGGAAGGATGGAAATGCAATTACGTAGTGCAAGGCAAAGGGCATGAAAAGGAACTTTCCCCTTCAGGCCTTCTGTGGCCCAGGAACTCATTGCATGACTGGGGGGACCAGCATCATAGGACTGTTTTGCCACTGAACATTGCAGACTTCAACACAAACCCTGTGTATGATGGAGTAGGTATGTAAATCCTGATTAGCACAGTTCACAGGAAAAACAGGAGGGGGAATCTGTTAATAGCAAGATGGCAAGGTTTTTCTGGGTTTGTTTTTCCTCAGAGAAAATAAGTGCATTTATAAGTTGTTCTTTCTGCATTTAATGGACTATGCAATAGTGAAAAATGCAGGGACTGTCACCTTGTTTGCTCTGTGAACTATATAATACTAGATTATAGTACCTTGTAAAGTTACACCCTAGTCAAACACTATAGTCTCATCATCTTTAGAGCAGCATCTACATAGCTCCATCCACTCCCTTTCCCCGTTGCTTGTATGAGCAACTTCAGGTCAGAAGAGAAGGATTCTGGTCATGTATATGCTTTATGAATGGGCAAGAATCCAGGTTTTTCATTTGAACATAGAGCTTTCACATAAGGAGGAACCAGGCTTCTTATTGATCACACAAATGAAGAAATAATGGAGAAGAAGAGGGGTAGGTCTCATCGACCATGGTATCTTTCTGGGGAGGCTCTCTGAGTTGGGGATCAGTGGCCTGACTTTGGCCTGGCTCTGGTCTTTCCTAGAGGACCATGCTCAGAAAATACAGCTTGGGGAGATGATGTCCACCCCTTGGACTCTCAATTCTGGAGTCCCACAGGGTCAATCATCTTCCTAGTGCTGTTTAATATCTATATGGGGGAGGTCATCGGGAGTTTTGAAGCTTCATTTCACCAATATGCAGATGACACCCAGCTCTATCTCTCCTTCCATTCCTCTGCAGATGATGCCGTTCCATCCCTTGAGCACTGTCTGGATGCCATGCTGGGGTGGATGAGGGATAATAGACTGAGGCTGAACCTGGACAAGACGGACGTCGTGCAGGTGGGTGCCCCTAGTGTTTGCGGAGTGGAAGCCTCCCTCTCCTTCAGGGGGACCACTCTGTCTGCTAAGGATGAGGTTCACAGCTCATACTTCTGGATCCATTGCTATCAATGGAGTCCCAGTTAGCATCTGGTTCGCTCTGCCTATTTCCATCTAAGGTGGATTGCCCAGCTGCATCTCTACCTTGACACCAGGTCCCTCACCACACTGGTCCATGCATTGGTAGTCTTGAGATTAGACTACTGCAATGGTCTTTACGTGGGGCTGCCTATGAGGCTGCTACAGAAACTTCAGCAGGTCCAGAATATGGCAGCCAGATTATTGAGTGGTGTAAAGAAATACCAACATATTTCCTCTATTTTGGCCACTTTGCACTGGTTACCTGTTCATTTCCGTGCCAGCTTCAAGGTGATGGTGCTAACTTACAAAGCCCTAAACAGTTTGGGACCTCAATACCTGGCAGAATGCATCCTCCTGATGGGATCTACCCATCCCATATGATCCTCAGGCTGGGCTGCTGAGAGTATTGACCCCAAGAGGTGCCTGGAAAGAGAAGACTAGAAACTGGACCTTCTTGGCAGTTGCTCCCCAAGTCTGGAACAACCTCCTGCCCAAAATCTGTTTGGCCCCTTCACTGGAAATTTTCAAATTATTGCTAAAATCATGTTTGTTTCTTTTTAGATAGGCCTTTCTGGACCTTATAACATCTTAATACAGTGGTTGTATTACAGGGACGTGGTGGCGCTGTGGGTTAAACCGCAGAAGCCTCTGTGCTGCAGGGTCAGAAGACCAGCAGTCGTAAGATCGAATCCACGCGACGGAGTGAGCTCCCGTCGCTTGTCCCAGCTCCTGCCAACCTAGCAGTTCGAAAGCATGCAAATGCAAGTAGATAAATAGGTACCACCTTGGTGGGAAGGTAACGGCATTCCGTGTCTAGTCGCGCTGGCCACGTGACCATGGAAACTGTCTTCAGACAAAACACTGGCTCTATGGCTTGGAAACGGGGATGAGCACCATGCCCTAGAGTCGGACACGACTGGACTAAATGTCAAGGGGAACCTTTACCTTTACCCTTAACATTTGTACTATCTGTCCTGCTGTCTTACTCCCATATCACTTTAATTATTTTCAGTTCAGTTTGTTGGTGTATATGTGTTTTGCTTTGATTTTATAATTATGATGTTTATTATTTTAAATTCTGGCCTGATGATATATTTATTTAATGTATAAACTGCCCAGAGTGGCCTTGGCAGCCAGATGGGTGGTATAAAAGTCTAGCAAATAAATAAATAAAATAAAATTGCCCTTTCTGTTAAATATATTTTAGGCCTGGGCCCACAGGGCGTGTAAGCAGTGAGGAAGAGGAAGTATTCAAGCACACCATTCATTGTAGACTTTACTGAATATGTGAGAAGCCCATCTGTATAGGCACATGGACACGTGAGAGAGTCTAGAGAACACATAGCAATTTCTGCACTGAAGAAGTAGCTGGTATGCAATTAATCCATAGTTTTATTAAGCACCTGCGCACCACACAGCCAACACTGTTCTTGTGTATGCAACATTGCCATGCTGGAGATGCCATGCTGGAGGCACAGATTTTTCTAATTGCAACCATTTCGGGAAGAGGAAAAGATAGGTAAGATTTACTGGCATGTTAGGATGCTATCAAGTTAGTCATGACCCAAGCACCTGCATTGATTGCTAGTTACAACTATTTCTGTGAGCATAAAGGGCAACATTGGTTTCCTGAATTGTGAGTACTGTTCTTTGGTTTCTGCTTATTCTTTGGGTCAAAGACTTAATTGAGAGAGTAAATGGAATGTGGAAAATTTTTAAAAATTGTCATTATGGGCATGGTGCATTACATGGCATGGGAAGTATTCTCGATGCACTGATTATTTGTTGCTTTCTCTCAGGATTTCCTTCAAGCAGGTTCACTGAGACAGGATATAATACATACTGTTGTAAATAGCTAGTAATCCAAATAGAAAAGTGGGAAGAAATTATTTCAAGAATTAAATTATCAGATATAATGTTTTGAAAGTAAAATTCTTGGCTCACCTGGGGTACTACTTTGGCAGCATTATTATGAATATATTTAAAAGAGAGTATTGACTTTCATAGAAAGAGATCCGAAAAAGTGGAGGAACGAACAGTGTCAAACTGCACCACATTTCCTTGTACACGCATCTTATGTAAGCAACTAAACACACTTAGAAAAAACAAAGGCAAAAACTGATCAAAATATGATTACTTCCTTACTCATAAAAATGCAGAACTCAAAAATGGTTATATTGCAAATAGTTTATACCTTATTTTCATAATTTAGCATGGACTCTCTTATTCATTTTGATTTATCCTTCCTCATTTTATCTTTTAAATGCTTTGATATGAAACCTGGAAATAGAGATTCATAGATACATACATATCCTATGTGTCTGTGTCTGTTTCTCTCTGTGTGTTTTTACATGAATGAGTGTGCATGTGTGTGCACATGTGTGTGTGTGTATGTTCATGTGTGTAAGAACAATTTGGGAGATTTTGCATGGCTTGGGAAAGGCGAAGAATGGAGGAATATTTAAAAGTGAAATGTTACATATGAAGCCTGTTAGGTATGGCAATTCACCTTTTCTGCAGGGAAAAAAGAGGGAACTAAAGGATGCCTGGACCCGAAGACACTGCAACAGAGGCCCAAAGGTATGCTTTGCTGATCGCTGCTATAGACCATACCTTAATTTCAATGCACTGTTCCTTGTGAGCTTTCTGTGGTCTGCTAACTATTTCCAATTCTTGCAAATAGGTATTGGTAGGTTTTTGACAGATGTCATTAAAGGATGTCTGCATGCCCAGGATTACTTACGGAATAGCTTAAGTGTTAACAGGTCCTGAGCTGGTTTTCTGGTACATTTATCTTTGGACATATGCATTCTATTAAAAAAGCTGAATATGCATAACTGTAGTTCATCTCAGGATGAATGATTTCTAATGCAGTACTAGATTGCCATCTGGTGGACAATACGAAGCTTGCATTAAAAGAGGTTCAAGAGAATTGATTCCAAAGATTATCTGCTTCTGTATACTAGTGCTCATTGTAAGCTCTGCATGAGAAGTACACAAGGATGTGTGAAGGTATCCCAGGAAATTTCAGACGGTACACCAGAGAAAACGGATGCTATGAGGGCTTGCTTTCCATTAGAACTCTTCCTGATCTTTTTTCATGCATTATTTCAATCATGCGTAGGCAACCTTACAGTTGACAATTGGGATCTGGCTCACTGCCTTTCATTGGGTATCCTAGATCACTCTAACTTTTCAATGGACTTGAAAAATGATGGCCAGAGAAAGAAGCATTAAATGTCACTGGCTGAAATCCTGTTCACTACTTAGCATAGTGTCAAGTTACGCTTGCTAAAGTTTACAGGAACTTACACAATGTTATGTAATGTGCATCTCTTGTGATAGCTAGCTGGCATAGTCAAGGATGAGGGATGATGGGAACTGAATCCATCAATATCAGAAGAAAAAAACTCTCACTTTCCACATACCTGCTGAAGGGAGTGTCAAATATAATTCTGAAGACCAAATCCTTCCTTCTTCCCTTCTCTATAGGTTCTGCTGTGTATGTTTTTTGTACCAGCAAGTCTCTCCACACTTACAGTGACCCTAAGCGATCATCAAGTGCAAGGATGTATCACTGGATACCAGAGCTAGCATGATCCACACTATTATATTCCTGATTGCTATGTATGGGTGTGAAAGCTAGACAGGGAAGAAAGCTGACAGGGAAATAAAATTTATTCATTTGAAATGTGGTGCTGAGGAAGAGTTGTGTGGATACCCTTGGCTGCCAGAAAGATGAACAAGTGGGTCCTAGATCAAATCAAGCCTGAACTATTTCTGGTCGAAAAAAATGATGAAACTGAGGCTGTCCTACTTTTGGCACATCATGAGATGGCAAGATTCTCTGAAAAAGACAATAATGCTGGGAAATGTTGAAGGGAGGAAGACCAAATATGAGATGGATTGACTCCCGAAAAGAAGCCTGGAGGAGCTTAGTAGGACTGTTAAGGACAGGACATTTTGGAGGTCACTCATTCATAGGGTTCCCATGAGTCAGAGGTGACTTGCTCACATGAAACAAGAAGAGGGTGTTCAAGTTATGTGGGAAATCCAAGAAGGGATTTACTATTGCCACCACCACCCTCCAGTGTGTTTCAGTGGCCGAACGGGATTTAAACCCAGATTGCCTGAGTTCTATTTTATCACACACGCCACACTGATTGTCGTAGGTGCCATTACTTTCTTCTAAATATTAAATAATTAACCTTTGTTGTTGTTTAGCCGTTAAGTCGTGTCCGACTCTTCGTGACCCCATGGACCAGAGCACGCCAGGCCCTCCTGTCTTCCACTGCCTCCCAGAGTTGGGTCAAATTCATGTTGGTAGCTTCGGTGACACTGTCCAACCATCTCGTCCTCTGTCGTCCCTTTCTCCTCTTGCCTTCACACTCTCCCAACATCAGGGTCTTTTTCAGGGAGTCTTCTCTTCTCATGAGATGGCCAAAGTATTGGAGCCTCAGCTTCAGGATCTGTCCTTCCAGTGAGCACTCAGGGTTGATTTCCTGCAAAATGGATCTGTTTGTTTTCTTTGCAGTCCAGGGGACTCTCAAGAGTCTCCTCCAGCACCACAATTCAAAAGCATCAATTCTTCGGCGGTCAGCCTTATTTATGGTCCAGCTCTCACTTCCATACATCACTACTGGGAAAACCATAGCTTTGACTATGCAAACCTTTGTCGGCAAGGTGATGTCTCTGCTTTTTAAGATGCTGTCTAGGTTTGTCATCGCTTTCCTCCCAAGAAGCAGGTGTCTTTGAATTTCGTGGCTGCTGTCACCATCTGCAGTGATCATGGAGCCCAGGAAGGTAAAATCTGTCACTGCCTCCATATCTTCCCCTTCTATTTGCCAGGAGGTGATGGGACCAGTGGCCATGATCTTAGTTTTTTTGATGTTATGCTTCAGATCAATTTTTGCACTCTCCTCTTTCACCTTCATTAAGAGGTTCTTTAATTCCTCCTCACTTTCTGCCATCAGAGTGGTATCATCTGCATATCGGAGGTTGTTAATATTTCTTACGGCAATCTTAATTCTGGCTTGGGATTCATCCAGTCCAGCCTTTTGCATGATGTATTCTGCATATAAGTTAAATAAGCAGGGAGACAATATACAGCCTTGTCGTACTCCTTTCCCAATTTTGAACCAATCAGTTGTTCCATATCCAGTTCTAACTGTTGCTTCCTGTCCCACATATAGATTTCTCAGGAGATAGATAAGGTGGTCAGGCACTCCCATTTCTTTAAGAACTTGCCATAGTTTGCTGTGGTCCACACAGTCAAAGGCTTTTGCGTAGTCAATGAAGCAGAAGTAGATGTTTTTCTGGAACTCTCTGGCTTTCTCCATAATTCAGTGCATGTTAGCAATTTGGTCTCTAGTTCCTCTGCCGATTCGAAATCCAGCTTGTACTTCTGGGAGTTCTCGGTCCACATACTGCTGAAGCCTACCTTGGAGGATTTTGAACATAACCTTGCTAGCGTGTGAAATGAGTGAATTAACCTTAGTTACATAAAAATACAGGGACTCATTTGTGGAACTGTGAAGATATGTACCATATTTACAGAGAATTGCTGAGATCCCTTAACTTTATTACATTCTGATGGGTTTGTCAGTAACCCACGCTCCTCTCAGAAAGCACCCAAGCCTTTTAAGAAAAATCTGAATGTAAGTTAAGAGCTGTCTTCTGCTGTAAGAATGCCATGCCAGTCTCTCAGAACCTACAGCTTTTTTAGGAGTTACAGAAGCACTTTCTCGTGATTTCTTTTCCTTTCCTTCTCCTGCATGCTGCAAAGACTTTGAAGCTTTATTTTCCATTTTGTAGAAAACCCTACCCCTATTTATTTATTTATTTATTTATTTATTTATTTATTTATTTATTTATTTATTTATTGCTTAGTATGAGACACTGCTTTAAGCAGTTTATTTATTTATTTAATTTTTATCCCGCCCATCTAGACCGAAGTCCACTCTGGGCGGCTAACAACAAATTCATAAAACAATTTCATAAAAACAATACCCTGTTTCCCCTAAAATAAGACCTAACCTGAAAATAAGCCCTAGTATGATTTTTCAGGATGCTCGTAATATAAGCCCTACCCCTAAAAATAAGCCCCAGTTAAGAGAAACCCCGCCCTCCACCACTGTGCAGCAACCAGAAGATGATGATATGACTGTATTTGAATAAATGTAGATGGTTGCACATGAAAAAAATAAAATATCCCCTGAAAATAAGCCCTAATGTGTTCCTAATGGGAACAAACGTTATAGAAAAAGAGAACCTTGACATCACCTTGGGACGGTAAATTAAATAGGTGCAGGATTTCCAGAGCTAAAACGGGTGCTGAATCCTGTGGAGAACAGTCTAAATGCACAACTTTATTCAATTCTAATTGGATGCTGACTCCACCTATAAACTATTCTCCTTCCACAAAGCCAAACCCACTTTAATTAGCTGTCTTGGCAATTTGCTGGAAGAGTGGTTATACTGTGATTGTGTTGCTCTTATCTTCTATCCCTAAGTCAATCTGATCACCTTTTCTGCTGTGGCCTTATACTCACCAACATAAGGTTTTCTAAATGAATAAATGAATGAATAAAAAATTGAAATAAGTCTTTATTTTCAATTTATCTCTTGATAAATTGAAAATTTATCTTTTGCACTGAATACTATTTGGAATTAAAATGAGTTTAGGACAAAACACAATTTTTTATATATATAAATAATCTATCCTGAAGAATTATCGGAGATACCACTCAAAATGAAGGAAACTCACAAGACATCTTACCTAGCCCAGCTTGTATATATGGCAGATAAATATCCTGCTCAACACTGAATGTTTCGTAACAGGGGGAAAAAGTACATACTAAGACAATTCATATATTGTCTTTTAAATCTAAGCCATATCTGTTGAGCATTTTTAGATGGACTTTTTAATGTGGGTTTGTGAATGCATGTGTGAACATGTCTGTTTACTGAATACAGCAATAATGGGGACTCCTATTGTAGGCTTGGTGATTCTCACAGGGGTTCCCATCCAGTGGTAGCTGGAGCCCATTTTGGTCTGTGGGGCAGAAGAAATGGCAACCAGTGGTGAGTGGGCCAAAGATAAAAGTGAACATACATACATACATACATACATACATACATACATACATACATACATACATACATACATACATACATACATACATACATACATACTTCTGCTCACAGGCACACTCACACAGGGAGAGAATCATTCTGTCTCTCACGTGTAAAAGTACACAGAAACAGGCAGATAGCCAAACGTTCATGCATAGATATACACTGAAGCCCTCTGCCTCTGATAATGAGATGGATAGGCAGACACGGGTTGAGTGAGGGTAGTCTGAGCAGGTGTGGGCAAGAACCCCACTAATGGATGAGCTGCTACTGTTTGCTTCCCTATGTAAAGCTGCTTCTGCTATTTACTCTGCTCCTTAATTCTAAAACGAATCTGCATCCCAGGCAGCTGTTGCATGGATTTGCTTCCCAGGAAGCTACTGAGCTGTGCTATGCAGCCTTACAAGCTGTTGCATAGAACTAAGCTATGCTTGCCAGCCCAAGTACCTTCAGTTCTTGCGACTTACGTTCTCAGCCTCACACACTGTTGGAATGTGAACATGAGTCTAGTCCCATGGGTTGAGAGATTCCAGACCATAACAAGGGCATTTTCCCAGTTTTGACTTTTACTGTCACTGCTGTGGTAAGACCTGGGGAGCCAGAAAGAGCAATAAGATCCCAAAAGTTATCAGTCTCTTTCTCTCTATGGGTTTACATCTGTGCTGGAGAGGCAAGTTATTCTCACAGTTGACTTGATCTAACCAGATGATTAGATTTAGCCTTCCAAAGCAAAAAAAATCCCAGTTATTCCACTATGGCTACTGAGAGGCCTTTGAAGAGAACTTTCAGTAGTATACACACAGCAGTACTTTTAGATTAAATGTACCTAACAGCAAAAATGAGATACAGAAATCTTCAAGTGAGAACCTTTTCACTGAGAAAGTTCATGCTGACTGTGCTACAAAGTTTGCGAAGGAGGTGGTAGTGCTGACACAGTATCAGTCTATTTATTACCTTTACGGCTTTAGCACATGTTAACTCATATGTCGCTTCTATCCTGTTTCTGCATTACTCCGCTATTTACTTATTTTAAAAACCTGTATAAAATATAAATTTAAATAAATATTTTAATGTATTTGAAAATATAACCAATGGTTTTGTACATTTATTTTCTCTCCATATATGCAGGTTTTAATGCCTATTGATATGCTGTTGTTTTTTAAAAATAGAACTCTGTTCAAATATTGGGAAAATGTGAAAGCCAGTGAGTAACAATTTTTCAGTTTGCAACTTTGGTAGGTCACTGGGGGCCAATTAGTCTGGGAGGTGAAGGTCTAGTGGGTCTTTAGCCACCATTAATCTAACATAGTGTGAACTAGTAGTAAGGTAAAGGTAAAGATTCCCCTTGACATTTAGTCCAGTCGTGTCCGACTCTAGGGCGCAGTGCTCATCCCCGTTTCCAAGCCATAGAGCCAGCGTTTTGTCCGTAGACAGTTTCTGTGGTCACATGGCCAGCACGACTAGACACGGAATGCTGTTACCTTCCCACCGAGGTGGTACCTATTTATCTACTTGCATTTGCATGCTTTCGAACTGCTAGGTTGGCAGGAGAACTAGTAGTAGCACTGGATGAATTGCTTGTATTTTTTCAATCAATCAACTTACCCATTTGTGCTTGCTCTATGCGTGTGCTTGTCTTTAAAAAAGAAAAGGGAAATAGTTTGCACAGAAACAGGGATTATGCACAAATCATATTAGCCTGTTGCAACAAAACAAATAAGTAGCTTAGTGACACCTTTAATATTATTTTAAGTAGTCCCAGTTTGGCCTGCTACTTTAGTTATCGCTTTTGTATGCCATGGGATATGGTGATGCATACGTTTGATCAAATATAGCCAAATGTTATATTTTCATCATTGAAGTCAAGCCAGTGTGATTAGTGTGTTGGGCTAGAACTTGGCGGAGAATCAAGTGCCTAGCCAGACATGGATTTCATGGGATAAACTTGTGACCACCAACCTCTCTCTGATTCACCTACCTTGCAGGGTTCTAACAAGGATAAACTGAGGGATGGGGGAGGAAAATCCCTTTACACTAGTTTGAGCTCATTGGATGAAAGGTGGAATATCAATGTGAAGCTGAAGTAATTCAGCAGTCTGAAGAAAGAAAAACAGAACTCTGGGACTAGTCTGATGGTTCCTTCTTTAGCCTAAGGAGCCAACTGAAGGATAGTTGAGAACTTGGTTGTCCAAATCAAGCTGTTTTCAATCACTTGGACAAGCTTTGTTTAACTGCACAAGTATGAAATGCAACAGTGTACTCTGTCCCAGAGAAAATATATAGCCAAAATCTCTCCAAGAAAGAGGGGGAAAAACTATCATATTATTACTGGATACTTTGCAAGCTTATGCAGTTAAAATGAAGCTGTTAAACTAATCCTCTCAGCCACAGAGCTCTCAGCTAGCAAATGCAGCTGATAAGGATTTGGGCCCTTATCAACCTCAAGCAGGATTATCTCTTCTAAATTTAACATAAAAGTCGCTTCCCTTAGTTAGCACTTTTTAAATGGAGTGGTTTCAAAATTTGACCTGAGCTCAATAATCTACTTTTCAACTAATCTGAATTCTAACAAGATGGTAAAGGTCCACAGGATCTTGGGCATAACAAGGATCTTTTTTGCTTTCTTTTTCTCCCTGCCAACCTATACATGTAAAAATGTATCTTTCTACCCTCATAATTTGCAAGAATGGAATGAATATGTTTAGACTGTGTGCCAATAATTCTTACTGGAAGAAATTAGCACACCCACAGTCAGTATTGTTTGTCACTTTTGGGCCCTCATTGATGGAATCGTGTTATTTAAAAGTTGTTGCTTAACCTTGCCTCTCTGTGCAGCTTTTGCTTACATGGGCTGCTTGCAAGACATTTATGCAACTGTCATCAGCACTTTCTGACTGGACAATGCCTGTGATCTCAATGTAGTATCCCTTAGTTCTTCCATTATGTAACATGAAGTCAGTCATTCGGTTGGCACTGCTTCCTGCCTCCACTGTAGAGCAGGAGTAATACAGCCCACATGCTGCCAACCAAGACATTTGTTCTTGTTTTCGTTCTTGTTCTCGTTTTTTTTAACCTACTCTGATTCCTTTCCTGTTCTACTGCTCCTGCCACAAACTATTTCTTCCATAGCTGCCAATTACCTCTATGCTTCCCAAGGCTGGGAACCAGCATCCAGTAATGCTTAGTACTGCTGCTACTGACTTCCAGGAGGACACTTTGGGAGCTACTCTCTTCCCGCAGCATATTCCAGAAAACAGTTTGGCAGCTGTTAATTAGAGAGCTGTATGGTCCCCACAGTGCTGCTGCTCCTGGAAGAGTGCTCTACTGCTTGACAGAATCATTGAGGTGCAGTAGGATTGAAGTGTGTAAGGCTTATATACTGCCCAGTAGTGCTTAAAGCACTCTCTGGGCAGTTTGCAATTTAATTATGAAGGCTACACATTGCACCTCAAGCAAGCCAGGTACTCAATTTACTGACTTCAGAAGAATGGAAGGCTGAGTCAACCTTGAGCCAGCTACCTGAGCTCATCAGGATTTCACTTAGGTCATGAGCAGAGTCTTCACTGCAGTATTGTAGTTTAACCTTCGCACCATAAGATGAAGCTATCCTTTACTGCAGAAATCCTGCATTGCATGTCCACCTCAGTAGATGTGGTGGTTGTTATACACAAATTTCTGTCTGTACATGAGCATGTATAACCACTCTCTCTCTCTCTCTCTCTCTCTCTCTCTCTCTCTCTCCAGCACTGAATGGATCTGTTGGAAAAAAAAGTAATGCATCTCAGGTTTAGGAGTTGCTGGGAATGGAAAAACTGATTTTACCAACCTTCTCAGAAGTGCTGCTGTTACTACCAGCTAGACTATGAAACATACTGTGGGGAGGGGGAGTGGAAAGTGCTATGCGTATGCCTTCTGCCTGTGGTTGTATCATGGAAATAAAACAGTCTGAAGAGAGGACAGTTGGGTAACCTGGGACGAGTTAGAACTCCCCCCCTCTTCAAAATTACGTTCGTGTTTAGATGGAGGGTTCTTTGTATGTCTACATACCATTCTTTTGTTGACTCCAGTTACAATTTCTGCCCTACCTTTATTTCTATAATATATAATCTTAGAACTGCAGAGCTGGAAAGGACTCTATGCCTCATCGAATCCAGACCCTATCAGGAAGGAACAATGCAGAATCAAACTCCCACTCTCTGGCTCCATAGCCAGATACATAAAGCACTGAGCTATCCAGCAGTTGATTGCTATTTTTAATGATTTAATAATTCAGGGTGCAGCTAGACAGTCAAATGGTCCTGGGTTAGATTGTCCTGAGCAGGACTGACTTGAGGAACCATATGTCATTTCAGGCAATCCAAATACAAGGTTTGGGTGGTTTCAGGGCAGGAAAACACACCACACCTCAAGATACCCTATTTGTCCCTTCCTCCCTTTAAAGGGAAAAACAAAAAGATGACAAAACATGACCAAAAAAATACCGTTCCTTGCCTCTTCCTGTTTGCTCCTCTGCAGAGAAGTGGGAAGAAGCAGCGTAAGAGTTTAAATCATCTGTTTTGGTTTAATCTCAGTGATCACACTTTCTAGAACCAAACCAAAACAGAGCGAACACTAGAAAATCAGTAGCCCCTGACAGGGCCCTAAAAGGTGCAGGTAGGCATGGAACAGGTATGGGCTAATTTGAAAATGTCCACAGATTAAGTGGTCACCAGGAAAAGGAGTGAACCAGCATGTCCCCAGACTGGACCAAGCAGCAGGACAAATCTGAATTTGATCACACCCTCAGTTTTGGTACCAATGATGCTTATAGATTTCTTTTCCTTTAGGACCGCATGGAAGTGCAAGGAAGGTATTTCTGAGCTTTCAAACACTTCACTTTTAGATTGTACTGTTTTCCACAAGTGTGAAATTTTACTTGCTTCAGAACACTGTTCATCATCTTTAAAATCTTAAAAGCATTAATTAGGGCTCTGTGAAGTTTCATCTTCTCCAGTGAGAATAAGTCCAGCTTTCTTAAATCTTTCTGCATGGCTTCAATCTTTGAAGCTTTGCTTCCCTCTGATTGTGTTATGCTGCATTAATCATAGCATAAAAGGTATGAATAAACATTAAAATGCTTGGATCTTAGAGTTTCAACTTCACCTCATTAATTTTGATGTCCTATAAACTATACATATGTGCTACTCAGAATTTCTTATACTTTGAGTAGGGATAGAATGCCTACTGGTGCAAAAACTATAATTGAGGGTTAAAGAGAGAGCGTTGGTAGGAGGAGCAAACACTAGCCAGGCAATATTTGGCCAAAATAGTTATATTTTGTCAATAGAAGAAACGTTCTACTGTAAAACCAGCAAAAGCTGTTTTTTCAGAAGGCAAAGAGTGAACAATCTAAGTTTTAGGAACATGGGAAGCTGTCCTATACCAGTTCAGACCATAGGTCCTTCTAACTCAGTGTTATCTATATTGACTGGCCAAAATGCCACATGAAATTGTGAGGAAACATTAACTTTATTAAATTCTCATGTGTAAGACATGTAGAGTAAAGAGGGAAATGAGGATGAGTGTGCTACTGCTCTCTTGGCTAGCTGTTCTAATTGCCCTGTACAAACAGAGGGCAAGAGTATGCAGAGAAAATCTTCCTCTGCCCATGGGAGCTCCTTGGAGCCCTGTAAAATGAGGATTCTTGAGGAGAGCAGCCATGAGTAAAGAACAGCCCTTTTCACAGATAAACAGCCTCCAAGAGTAGAGGTCAACTAGAGAGGAAAGAAAAAGTGGAATGGTGGGGCTCTTTCCTGCTTCCCTTCCTTGCTTGTAGAGCTTGCCAGTTAGAAGTACTGAACAATGCTATAGATGATGATGACTCTAAGTAAAGACCCTAGAGTCTGGAACCCCTCATCATATAACATGAGCTCATTCTAAGCACAGGAATTAAAGAAAATGGAACCATACTTTTAATAGAGAAGTCCCATAGTTCTTCTGTTTCCTGGATAAAAAAAATACTGTTTGAACTGGGCTACAGATGAAATATTAATTGATTAGGAAATTAACCTACTGCCCAAGCATCTAGGTACTGAAAATAATGCAGAATGAGCTGCTCATAGAAAGGATGAAGAATTGCAATGTTTTTGCTGCTGTCAAGAATGACAACAAATTTCTGGGGGCATTTGACAGTGTCTTTGTGTTATTGAGAACTATGATTTTGTGCAAAAGTGACACTTTTTGAATAGAATTCTCTGCTTCTTGTGCAACATTGCCTGCTTTGTGTATAAATTTGTGCAGTTTACATGATTTGTGTGAACTGTTCTAAATTAAAATGATCACTGCTTTCTTTAGGAGTTCAAAGCACTGGCTGAGTTGTTGCTATTTTTCTTGACATTCAGCAGGTCTTTCTGTCTTTGTTCTCTCTGTGTGTGTCTGTGTGTCTGTGTGGCTGTCTCTCTCTCTCTCTCTCTGTGTGTGTGTGTGTGTGTGTGTGTGTGCTTTGCTTCTCAAATATGAAGGAGATAGAAACATTTTATACAAATTACAGAAACCTTGAAGGCATAAATGAACTCTCTGTCTCACTGCTGGAAGCAGGCAATCTCTCAGAGCTTCAGAATTCTTCATTGATGCATCTCGTCCTCTCAAGAGAGTCAAAAGCAACAAGAGTGAGGAATTTAGTACGTAAACATTTTTTTCCCAGTCCCAACTCTTCATACCATTTCAGTTCACCCCATTGTCTGATGCCATTTCGAGTTACGACCAGCTCTGGCCACAAAATTTTGCTTCAACTTGCGGCTGGAGCTTCCAGTTACGAACAGAAAAGGGCAAGGGAAAAAGGCGGGGAATTCAAATTGCTAACCGTTGGTAGGCTAAGAGGCTGCTTCTTTGTAGCTCTTTCGCCCCAACGATTAGAGTGAGTGCGATCGGAGGAGGCTTTGGACTGCCTGGTAAGGTAAGGTGCTGCTTTCTCCTTTTTAAAAACTGTTCTGGGTGGGTTTTGCAGCGTGGTTTTGGGCTGGGTGGTGGGATTATGTTTCTATGCTGTGATGGGTCTTGCGGGGTTTGTTTGTTTTTTGGTGGTTTTTTCCCATTTCCAATGGGTCTTACGGGGTTTCTTTGCTTTTTGGGGTTTTTTTTTCCCATTTCCGATGGGTCTTGCGGGGTTTCTTTGCTTTTTGCTTTGCTTTTTTTGCATTTCCGAAGGGACTTGCACGGTTTGTTTGCTTTTTGCTTTGCTTTTTTTTTGCATTTCTGAAGGGTCTTGCATGGTTTGTTTGCTTTCTGGTTTGGTTTTTTTTGCATTTCCGATGGGTCTTGCACGGTTTGTTTGCTTTCTGCTTTGCTTTTTTGCATTTCCGATGGGTCTTGAATGGTTTGTTTGTTTTCTGCTTTGCTTTTTTTCATTTCCGAAGGGTCTTGCACGGTTTGTTTGCTTTTCTTTTTTTTCCCCTCCCTTCGGCCGGAACGGATTAATCGCGTTTCCGATGGGTCTTGCAGTGTTTTTGTGTGGTTTTTTTTTTTTCCCCCTTTCTTCGGCCGGAATGGATTAATTGCATTTCAATGCATTCCTATGGGAAATGGTGCTTCGACTTACGACCAGTTCGAGTTACGACCGGAGTTCCGGAACCAATTAAGTTCGTAAGTTGAGGCACCACTGTATATTATATAAAATTCTCTTCCATTGAAAGCAATGAGGAAAAAAATTATCTACCTCAAGGTGACTTTAAAATTTTGTCTCTGTGTGGGGCATGCTTGGGGACTGAGATAGCTGTGGAATCAGGATGCACTCGGCCTTCTCTTGCCATCCACTGGCACAACCCTGGCATGTATCTTTCCCTCTCTCAAGGCTGGGTTCCAACAGGAATTGGGGAAGGAACCACCACAGAAAGGTCAAGGGGCATGCATGCCCCATCAAGTGGTTCAAGGCTCAGTCTGGAGTCTCAGATCAGATACTGATTTGGTTTGGATTTAAACCAAACCAGTCTAGACCTGAATCTCAACTCAGAAATCTAGATCTTAACATTTACAACTTTTTCAGAATGATCACACCAGGTTGCTTTAGGACACGGTAATGCCATCTGGAATATGATAGGTGTGGTGTGACTGGATCTAGATTAAGTCCAGATCAGTCTGAGTTGTGTCAATCTGCTCCAGGATTTTTGGAATTCAGTCAAATGGTGTGCATAAGCCTCTCCAAAAAACAAACAAACAAAAAAACAAAAAACACCTCACCTCTGCAATGAATGGAAAAGCCAAGCTGGATATAAAGATTTTTCTGAAGTCAGAGTTCCATCAAAGGCCTTGGAGGAAGATTTACATTCCTGTCTATGCCCTACATAAATAAAATAGTAAAACCTACCATTCCTTCTTACTCCCATAAGCAAGATCTAATAATAACATTAGCGTTCTAAAATGTCTGCCATGAGTCTCTCATACATTTGAATTATGATTTTGGAGGCTGGGATTCATAGAATGTGTCAAATTATTAGCCTGTTGTGTGATGCAGAGGGGTAGGAGTGTGACTTTAGAGGAAAGATTGGTTTCTGAAGTGAGGTGCCGCTTGTGATTCCATATGCCTGCAGCAAACGGCTGTCATAATAGCAAGAAACCTCAGATTAGGCTGCGCCTGGAAAATGTGTAAAAACCACTAAACTTGGCAGATTTATTTATTTATTTATTTTAAATAGGCATGAGAGTTAATGTTGATTTATATTTCAAGCTGTCTCTGAGGAGAAAATGGATTTTCTACTATTCAAAGCTGCAAGCTTTAATTTAAAGGATTTTAGACACATATTTATACTTTTACAGTTATGGGCTATGGAGGAGGGAAGCTCTGACAGTAACTCAGTTTT
Organism: Intellagama lesueurii; assembly: GCA_037013535.1. NCBI lineage: Eukaryota > Metazoa > Chordata > Lepidosauria > Squamata > Agamidae > Intellagama > Intellagama lesueurii. The sequence goes on along the minus strand of JBAJHW010000004.1, from coordinate 65,763,875 downwards.
ACATACATATATCTTCTCACATTTATTCGTAGACGGTAGACGAGTAACTGAAAATACAGAAGCTTGATAGGCTATACTTGTCCTGAAAATTAACTTCCACATTTCTTAATTTCCTCTGCTTACTCATGAGAGAGAGAGAGAGAGAGAGAGAGAGAGAGGAGAAATAACCTGAACAACAAGAATCATGTGTAATCTGAAAAACTCCATCTGACTATAGCAGCAGCCCAGTTTCAAGAGCCATGAGCATCATATCTGGTCCAATTTTTGGACTATTTGTGTTAATCTCAGATTGTATACCAATTTTGGAGAATATGAAAGCTTGTCTTATTTACATTTTGTGTGTGTGATTCAATAAATGTGTTTAAGAACAGTTAACGTACTATTAACCTTCTTCAATTTACTCTTAACCTCTCTTATGCTTATTTAGGAATTCTGGAGATGTAGCCCAAATAAGTAATTTTACAAGCTCTGATTTACAGAATCCTCCTGTTGCCAAATTCTTTCTCCTTTTACTTCTATCACTTGTCTTTCTTCTCCTCCTTTTTCATTTGAGAAGAAAGGAGTTTTGCTGCTGGAATTCTGAAGTCCACTTTTTCAGAGAGTGGCAAATAATTGACCATAACCTGCTTACCTACCTTTGCTCTGAGACAGAAAATCTTCCTGACCCTAAGACCTTGGCTAAGATGATCCATTTAACCTCTCCTTTCCAATGGTAGTAGAAGAAACGACAAGCAATGTGATCCAGCAAACAGATACGTGTCTACTTTTTCTGTGTTTATTGGTGAAAATAAATAAATAGGGAAATCTAAATGCATTTTTAAATACCTCCATTTGGAATAAAGTAGCTGTGCATTTCAAAGGTAGTCTTAGATCCAGCACTAAATGTGCTCACACTAAGTGCGCTCACCAATCAAAACCTTCTGTATTATATGTGGCATTTGTTAAAATGTTCTAAATTGGCTCACACTGGAAGTATAATAGTAAAAAGACAGTAGAGGAAAAAGTCAAGATAATATAGCTTAGTTTAGCATAATTGTAAATATTAAAAGAACATTCTCTCTTGCTCCCATTAACCCCCAGTCCTACAAAGGTTCAGGTTTTAATTTCTTTGAACTTGAACCATCTCTCTGTGTTTCTTGAAACTCTTCCTCTCAAGCTCATTATAGATGAAAGAAATCTTGCTTCTCCTTTTTCTTCCCCCAGTTTTTCAAAATCGCAATGCTGTTTTCAACATTCTGCATTAATATTAACTTTTTGATCATCACTGAAATTACATCTTGACATTTTATTCTAATTCCTTCTCCATACGATTAGTGGGGACTTTCATCAGAGGAAAGCTGTGATCGGCATGGTAAATGAATTAGAAAGGGTGGGAAGGAGCCTTGTGAGACTTTGTATTCTAAAAGTCAAGTGAGATAATAGGCTTCTGCTCTAGGTGTGAACATAAAAAAGACTTAAAACCATAAATATTAGTTTCTGACTTTAAAATTAAACTGCATTTATGGCAGTCTCCATAATTCCTGCACCCCTGATTTAGAGTTACAGACTTTCAAGTAGGGCAAAATTGCTTTGGCACTTCTAAAAGTGCTTGTTATCTAGCATCCTTGAGGTTCTTTATGGAAATACCAAGGGCAGGGTTTTCAAAAACACAGCATTGATAACAATGAAACTCATGGCAACAACAAAACTTCAGTTTATTAATCAAAGTTTATTAATCCACCTTATAACATGCCAGCGCCCTGTTCCAGTGTGGGATAGGCAAAAAAATCCCTGCATCCAAAGGCCAATCAGGATACAGGTCAAAAATTCCTATCCAGCCCCAGAGGCAACCAGATAAACTCACACTAGAATATAGGGCGGGCGGGTGCCAGGAAAGGAAGAGGGCAGGGAGAGGGGGGAACGTCCTTAAATAACCTAATGTTCCCCCCCTCTCACCAACGACGATTACCGCAAGACTAGGAGTCTCATGTCATCCAGGGAGGGAGGCAAAGGCGAGCCGTGCTGCTGAAGCTTCCTGCTCAGCAGCGGCTTGATCATTGCCCTCCCAACCCCGGAATAAAGACGCGAGACAAAGATTATGGATTAAAACATGGGCCGCACTTTATTAATCATAATCAATGTTGCCATCTTTTGGCAAGGGGGGGCCTGCCATAGTTCGGAATCAGGTTAAATCGTAGAGGTCTCAAAGGACCCCCTAAGCAACAAATGGGCGAGTCCCTGGCCCCAAGTTTTCACGGTCTTAAACGACAGCAAAAACCCGGCTGGCCGCAATTTGACCACCCACGGACCTCAAGCCAGCTTGACTGTTGGTCCGGTTGTGGCCCAGCGCATCTTTCCCCCCAAGCGCTGTAATCGCACGATCCACAGCGCTGGGGGTTCAGATGGGCTATAGCTTACCTGAATTTAGACTGGGACTCACCAGAAAACCTGTTATATCCGCACTACCCGCCACAGCATAGGGACTAGCCATGCTAAGTCCCATGCCTGCCATCAAGCCTATCAAGCTCAGAAAGCAGGCCCCCCTTGATGTCTTCGATGCTTTCGATGAAGACATCCAAACCCAAATCGGACAGATGTACGCCATCGTTCCGAAAAAACTCAGGCCTATCCATGCAGATCCTTTGGTGCCCAACCACCGATCCAAGGCTGGTGCAGACCACCCTGCAGACCTCCCGGTTAACACTCCTGCGTGCTGTGTTAACGGAGAAAAAATTCCTGGCATCTCTCCATGCCAACCGAGGGAAGATTGTCGACCATACAATATGCACGGCCGGGTACGTGGCCTTCAACCATCTCAAGTCGCGCAAAATGTCCAAGATTAAGGCTTTTCCATGATGCCTGGCCAGGTCATTGCCACCCAGATGTATGACCAATAAATCTGGTGGAAATTGGCAAAAATCGACAGCAAATCTAGACATTAGATCATCAGCTATCGCTTTAAGTTTTGCCCTACGGTGGCTCTTAGCCTCCCTAGCCAAATAGTGTGGCTGCGCCTCGCTGGCCTGAGGTGCCTGTCGTACTAACCTTTCAGCCTCCAAAGCGGATATTTTTTCTTGTAGCTGCTGCCATACAGGCCATGATTCCTCATCAGATGAGGACTGAGGCAGAGACACTTGTGGAACTGGCCTTTTCTTGGCCGGTTGCTTTCCTTTATTACCCTGACCTTTGCGCCCGGCCATTCTGAACCAAGCACTCAAGTTCTCACAAAAGGCACCACAATTCCCACCAGTTTAGGTGTTAAGCTCAGAAAATAAACCACGTTATGTGGACCAGGGCAATCATAGGGAGAAACTAGCTGCTGAATTAATTATTTTTATTCAGACTAGCCTTATTGAATCCAATGCACCCAATGAATTTTTAAATAAGGGCTGTTGGCCACTTTCAATTTATGAAAGTATAATTAATTTAATGCTAAGCAAAAGCCCTTAATCAATTGCCAGGCTCAATTAATTAAATGATTCCACTAAGCTACCTGTACCCAAATAAACTAATTATTTAGTCCTATAATTAAATACTCTATTAAAATCCAAAAGGTTTCCTTTCCCCAACCCTTTTTTAAAATTTAATAAATTTATTTATTTAAATTTATTTAATTATATATATTTGTTTATTTATTTATTAATTAATTCAAATTTTTATTTTATTTTATCTTATTTTAAATCTAGATAAACTAATGAAAAATGAAAAACAATTTAAATTCGACGCCTCGTGGCCCCTAGCTATTTCCTCCCAACCACCAAACCGGTTGCGCTATTCCAACGAGGCTCCCAAGGACGCTGTAACCCCTACCCTTAAAGTATATAGGATGGGGGGGGAGATCGATTCGCTAATGGCTGATGAGCCTGAAGGCCGTGCTGCATGTGTCCCAGGCTGCTACGGGTCCGCAAGGCCGCACTGCAACACGGCTGTCTCCTACCTACCCGGACCTTGCAAACTGAAATTAGCGGGCCGTCGGTCAAGTGCGGCTTTTCTGCCGATGCTACTCCCCCCCCCCAGATTCCCAAGCGTTGTCCTCGCAGGCCTCCAAACAATGATGCAGTTGCAAAAGCAAAAGCGCAGCGTAGCGGAGCTCTCTCCTTCACTGGTGCCAGGAAAGGAAGAGGGCGGGGAGAGGGGGGAACGTCCTTAAATAACCTAACGTTCCCCCTTCTTGCCAATGATGATTACCACGAGAGTAGGAGTCTCACGTCATCTGGGGAGGGAGGCAAAGGCGAGCCGTGCTGCTGAAGCTTCCTGCTCAGCAGCGGCTCGACCATTCTTCCCTGGATTTATATTTTGCCAACCTCCCAAAGAATGAACTCAATTCGGGGAGGCTGAAAATAATACAATCAAATGAACAAATGTAATTGAAACATAAAATGCAATTCAAAATGCATCAATAAAGGAAACAAGAGCACTGACCAGTTAAACATCCTTCCATAGTAACCAGTTTAATTTGCAAAGACCTGGTGAATAAAGAAGTTTTAGTTTACCAATGGAATTACAACTTTTTCCTTTAAAGGGGCAGGATCCTTCCAGGAAGTATTGAGTGAATCTGATTCCTGGGGGCTCCGAGTCCTTTTTGGAAGACTCCTTCTCCGATGGAGGCCTGAAACAAGAGAAGAGTGCTAGCCCTACTTCCTACATTTGCAGTCTCCTTAGATAGAAACTCTGAAGTGGAGAATCTCCCCTACAGGAGATTCGTTTGGATTCCAAACTGTGTGTTGAACCTCCATGCATAGTAAAGTCTCTCCTCTTGTTATTTGTATATTTCATTTTTTAGTTGGGCAGTCAGAGGTAGGGCGAAAGATCCACAAGCAAAGGCAAGTTGGTGTAAGCTTTGGGGAAAGGGTGACATGGTTGCAGCTCAGTTTAAGACAAAGGGACCTAACCCTTTCAGCTCTGAAGCCTTACTTAGCATTAGTGGGGATGAAAGAGGTGTGCATGCATGCACCAACAGATATACAGAAATCATTACATGCTATCTTCCACATTAGGAACATTAACAGCCGTTTCCTGTTGCTTTCCTTTCTTCAAATGTTCCTTTTACCCCCATCTTCCAATATTATTTCATTAACATTAATTTAATTTTATTAGAAGCCATTAAGGAAAATTGAATTGCTATAATCTTGTATACTATCTTATTTTATTTCAATATATTTAATATATTTTGTTTAAACACTGTGCTCTACCAAGTACTTACCTTACTTTAATTTCTGTCTACTTTCAACATATGAACTTTGTTTTGCATTCAATTTAAAAACAACAGTATTTTCCTCTTTGAAGCAGTAGATGGGCAACAGAGGGCAACCGAACCTTTTCACAGCAACTACCAGATTGTCTCATCAAAGATGCCTCTGCCCTCGAAAGCTGACCATCTAAGACTGCCTTCCTAGAGTGGCATATAAACCAGCAATTGCTTGTGAACTTGCTTGGCTTCTGTGCTCACTGAAGGGTACATTGGGTGTGAGTGAGAGGAAAATAAAGTAATAGTGGGGGAAAAGTAAAAGTAGCAGTAGGGAATTAAATTGCCAGGAAAGCCCCATCGATGATTACAAAATTGTGGTGGCAAAAGTGGAGGTGAATTTGACAAAGGAGGTAATGGAAGGTTCACCAAAATACTGTAGGTTGGAGGGGGCTGTATACAGCTTATAGTCTGGGACTTCTGCACATGCTATTTAGTCCTCTGAGCAATTGTGTAGGTTGATAAACTAAGGTCAATGTGCAAACACTTTCACTTGCCATTCCTAAGTAATGAGGATTAGCAAGGGATATAAATCCAAAGTAAGAAATCTGAAAAAAAAAAAAACATATTTACTAAACCAATCAAGTCCTCCCCCCACCCCACGGACACTCTATTTTGATTTCTGTATGGCCAGCTCTATCTGGTGTTCATACAGCTTATGCCCCAGATAATTCTGGTCCTCTGTGTGCTGTAATCAGCCTGAGAAAAATGCATCTTCAGCACATTTATCTCCATCAGTATATGAAATGGTGTTACTGCTACCGAGTAGCCTATCTATTTCACAGCCGTATGTACTTTCCTTCACATATATTTGAAGGCAACCCTCCCATAAACAGATGGTTTAGCGGCTAACAAGGCTCTTTCATGTTTCCTACCTGCTGAGGGTAGTTTAATGCTTCAGTATTTGCAGATAGCAGCATATTTCATTTCCAAGCCAGTTTAGAATCACTGAAAGGAAGTAGAATTTCCCTATCATTCTGCTCTGCTACACTACCTGTGAGCCTCATAAATGAATCATGAGATTTTGGAAAAAGGGATTAAAAACAGGATCATGTGTGCCACTAGATGTCTCTATATAACAAACTTTCAGAAAGAGAAGGATGCTGGTATTCATAACAGACTTGATGTCAAGGAAACAGAACATCCGTAACACAGCATAATGATAATTGTCATATAAGCAGACGAAGTGGAAGCTTCCCATTTTTTGTAATAAGAAAACTCCAGCACCTCCAGAAGATGCTAACATTACTCATCTTGGTTTCTCTCTTCCTTGCAGTTAAGGGTGAAGAATTGCAGAGGATGAAATATTTGCTGACACTCTTGACTGGACAATTGTACATAAGCTGCTCATTTTGTGCAAGTTACACAACTTGTCTGATGTGTGCAAATTGCACAAGGCTACTATGACTATTGCCTTGCTTTGTAGATGTTTTAAAATCAGAAGTGGCAGGTAGGTTGTTCACATTTTTTTAACAATTAGCCGGTCTTTCTGTGCTTGCTCTGTCTTTGTGTGTTTGTGTGTGCATGGTTGCTTCGTAAAGGAAATGGACAACAGGTGTATGAAGAATGCCACAGAAATACTGTGCACAAACTGCAGAAATCTTGAAGAAGACATGAACCATTCCTTTTTTCATGATTCCTCCAGATTTGAGAAATCTCATGGGGCTTCTCACTGAGTTAGGTCATAGTTCTGATTTAGCCAAAATCAACAAGAAAGAGGAATTTCATAGAATCATAGAATAATTATGTTGGAAGGGGCCTATAAGGTCCTCAAGTCCAAGCCCTTGCTCAATGCAGGAATCAAAGTCAAAGCAGATTTGACAGATGGTTGTTAAATTTTCTCTTGAATGCCCCCAACATTTGACCCCTCACCACCTCCCAAGGTAATTGGTTCTATTGCCATACTGCTCTAACAGTTAAGAGGTTTTTCCTGATATTCAACCGAAATCTGGCTTCCTGTAACTTGAGCCCATTATTACTTGCCCTGCACTCTGGGATGATCGAGAACAGATCCTGCTGCTGCTCCTCTGTATGACTGCCTTTCAAGAGTCTACTATTTAACTACTATTCTTCACATCCCATTATCAAAAACCCAACAACTTTTGCAAATGAGCTTGATCAGCCCTAGTATAAATAGTAAATAATTAGGACTGAAGGAGATTGCAGTCCAGCAACCTCTGAAAAGCTGCACATAGCCTAATTCCATCCTGGAATGAAAATTATGCATGTACGTATCATGTCGTATGCCACAATTTTTCATCACAGGGCCCTGATGAATATAAGAACTGGGATGAAAATTAAGATACAAGGCAATTAAAAGCAAAACAGAAACAGAAACTTTGCCAGCATCATTCTCAGTTCATAGTGTCTCACTAGTCAAAGCTTTTGTTGTTGTTTTTTAAAAAAAGACCTTTTATGTCAATATTTCACAAAGACAACATTTCTAAATTATGTTAACTTGGAGCCAAGAAAACATCACCTATGATAAATGAGCATTGTTTGAAGAGCAGAAATGTGTCAAATGACAGGAAAGTAATTTAGGCGGTGGTGTGCTGCGGGAATGCTTTCGTGTTCTCAGACAGGATCTAAAACGTTGATATGCAACAATTATTCTGTTGTCTCCCTGAGGTCCTGGTCGGGGCAAGAGAATCACACCATAAATTCCAACATATTCATTGCTCGGATAATATTACTACACTCCCCCTCCCCCCACCATTTCTGAAGAGGAATTTTAGTCTTCACTCTTGTTACAATGCAGAGGGGGGTACCTAATTTTAAAGATATGTTTTTTGTATAGATTGCAATTCTAGGGATTTTCACATGGTGGTGATCTCATGTAATAATTCTGAACATAAGAATTATGTAACCATACTAGTACAACAGTGTCACTGCCTCAGTTTTGAAGGTGGAAAATGGAAGATATTTTTATTTATTCAAAAGTCAAAAGTGATACCTGAAGCAATGAGGGTAATCTGATTTTGGGACTACACAGCCATGTTCCCCACCACCAATTCACAGATATTTGATGAAAACACTGTTTCTATATGCATATATACACTCACATTGAATAGTGGGCTACTTTCCAACAATAGTGTTTTGTCAGTTTAACCCAAAGCTCAGGCCTTTGTAGCGGCCTATGACAGCCAATGGATCTCTGCCATCCAAAATATTCACCATGTTTCCTTCAGTGTGGACTCCCCACCTGCTCCACTTCCCTCAGGATCTCTGAGATATGAGGTGTGATATATGCTGTCATGACTCTGTTATCCTACATGTTCATAAAAATGAGTGCAACAGAAGTGTTCCTTCAAAGGCAGGGCTGGCCAAGGTGGAGGGCCTGAGGTGGAGCAGATAAACGAGTCCTTCAGCCACCTAAGTTAAGATACACAATAGCTAAATCCAGTCAAATTATTTTGGCCCATTAGGCAGAAAAACTCACATTTTTCTACCTGGGCTGTATAAGTACAACAAGAATAAATTAAATAACTAACAACTTTCTGCCCTTTCACAACATTCAGAATCTGCTGCCTTAGGCAGCTGGTTCATTCTCACTAATGGTAGGAGCATCTCTCAGAAACTGTGACTGCACTGTTTGTGCCACCTGCCACTAACTTACCACAAGACTGAAGCACAGGGAGTACTAGGAGGACATGACAGATAGTGCTGGAGAATATTTATTGAAACTTATTTCCCTGTGTCTAGCACTAGTTGGTCAGATCTTGTGAGATGCAGGCCAGCAACAGAATCAGGCTACAATCTGAATAGGGAGCTGTTCACCCCTGTCCCCTACCCTGAGACTTCAGCCAGACTGGCAATCCTGGTGAACAGACCGCTGTCAAATATGTTCTTGGCTTACAAAACATGTCAGCAACATTGGTTCCAATGATTCTTGAGGATGATTTGCCAGTCTGAGAGCATTGGCTGATGTCGCAGGCTTCTCTACATCATCCAGGCATGGAGCTAATCTCAGGACAATTAGTTGTTGTATCTAAGGTAGTTGTTGTATCTCCATCCATTCCCAGTTAACAGCTGGGATCTCTGGCTCACTGTGAAGGTGCTTGCTTCTATTATGTTGTGATTGCACAATGCAGATGCCAGAAACAAAGGAAATGGATTGAGGGGTGGAGGGAAAGAACTAGTGGACATAGCCAAATCACTCCATCATACTATTTGGATCAAGGGGTGGGATGAAGGCTTAATTTCATGACTTGTGAGCCTTTTTGTTGCAGAAACCCTGCCAGCAGGGGCATGAAGTCTGCAGGAAAATTCCCTGCAGGCTGGCAGTGATATTTCACAAATTCACAAGTAGTCTGAGATTTGCTGCAGAAGCAAAATGGGCACATCCAATTTTTAAAAACTGAATACACAATGCAAAGGCAAATGTGAATCAGTCCAGTCCCTTTTGCTTCCAAATTGGAGGGCTTCTACTTTTTTTAAAAAGCCAGAGTGATGCAAACAGTGTTTTTGCCATTCTTCAAAATGGTAGCAGCATGACTGTTGATGGTATTATATATATATTAAAATGACATAGAAACAACTCCAACAAACTACAGCAGGGTGCTATTTTTCTGCAGGGTGTGTGTGTATGTGTATGTTTATATGTTATGGAGAACTTTGGAAAACTGTCCCTTTTCCTAGCACTGTACAACACAAACAGCTCACTGGCTGTACAATAAAAGGAGAGCCCAGGATCAGTAGAGAGGGAGCTCGAAGGAAAGGGGGCTGTAGCCTATGACATAGAATAAACCACATAGGACTAAGGGACAGGTGTGGATACTGGCACTGAAAAAATCTGTGGTCTCTCACATATTAAACAACAATTTCATAAACTACTAGAATGTAAGAAATTGGGAAAATTCTTATTTTCAGCTGACCAGGACAAGAAAAAGAGAGGGATAGCCATATATATGAAACCTAGTAGAGAAGGCAAATTTGTCTATGCGGATAAAGAAGGAAGAATATTAATGGTGGAAACCACAATAAACCAGAAAAAAACACTATTAGTGGCAATCTACGCACCCAATAATAACCTGGAGAACTTTTATAAGAAACTATATACCCAAATAGCAGAAAAGGAACCCCAATATGTTTGTCTACTGGGTGATTTCAACACAATAGCAGATGAAAGATTAGATTATAAGAAAGGAAACAAGACCACGACTAGAAGAAGGAAGCTACCAAAAATATTTTTTCAGATGGTGGAAGAATTGGGGTTAAAAGATATATGGCGAGAATTGAACGGGGAAAACCAACAATTTACTTTTTACTCGAACAGACACAAATCCTGGTCCAGAACAGACATGATATGGACCTCAGCAGAACTGAAGCTAGAGATACAGGAAGTAGAAATAGATACTAATTTATGGGCAGACCATAACCCAAACAAAATTAAATGGAGAGGTATACAGAGGAAAAATAAGAGATGGACTTTAAACGTAGCAATTTTGAAAGAAAAAGAATTCATTGAGAGAGCCAGAAAAGAAATGGAACTTTTTTTTAAAGAAAACACAAAAGGAGAGACAACACTTCAGAATATATGGGACACCGCGAGAGCATTTTTTTAGAGGAATAGCGATAACATACCAAGCAAAGAAAAACAAGATGAAAAAGCAACAGTACCAGGAATTGAAGGAAGAATACGGAAAACTAGAAGCAGAACTTCAAAAATACCCACAGAAAAAACAAATTCAAAATAATATGGCACTGATCAAACATAAATTAAACTTAATAGAAACAGAAGAAACAGCTCAACAAATTAAGAGAATGAAACAAAAATTTTTTGAAAATGCAAATAAGCCAGGAAGATGGCTAGCCTATAAACTTAAAAAACAAAAAATAGACAAATTGATAAATGAAAAGATGAAACAGGGAAGATTCAACATCAAGAAAAAGAAATCCAAAGGATAATCAGAGTATACTATCAAAATCTTTATAAAGCACAAGAAGTCTCTTTAGAAAAGATCCAAGAATATTTAGAAAAGGCAAAGTTACCTAAAATTCCTAAAGCTCATAAGGAAATACTAAACGCAAAAATTAGAATGGAGGAAATAACAGAAGCAATTAAAAAACATATAACACGATGTAGTATGGGATAGGGTATAAGATTTACTGTAGTCAGAAGTATATAATGGATAAGCCTGTATGGAAAATACCTCCCCGCCTATATGTTGTGTCTGTCTTATATGTTTCTTTGTTTGTCTTATAGGTTTTTGTTTGTATGTATGTAGGTATGTCTCAAAAAATAATAAAAAACTTGTTAAAAAAAAAGAAAAATCACCAGGGCCGGATGGATTACCAGCAGAATACTATAAAATATTTCAAGAGATCCTAAGTAACCCCATGAAAGATATCTGTAATGAGGTTTTACAAGAAGCAAAAGCACCAAAATCCTGGATGGAAGTATATATTACTTTGATTCCTAAAGAAGAGAAAGAATTAGAAGCGATAGAAAACTACAGGCCAATTTCACTATTGAATGTGGACTATAAAATTATGGAGACAATAATGGCAAATAGGCTGAAAAAAATATCTAGGGGAATTTATTCATCCAGATCAAAATGGATTTTTACCTAAGAGACAACTGAGACATAACTTGAGAGTTATAATGGATATCTTGCAGTACTATGAAAGTCACCCAGATAAACAGATGGCCTTACTATTTCTGGACGCACAGAAGGCTTTTGACAACGTAAATTGGAAATTTATGCAGAAGTAACTCGAAATAATGGACTTTGGTCAATACTTCATGAATATGATAAATGCAATTTATGAGCAACAAACAGCAAAGATAATAGTCAATGGAGAATCTACAGGAATATTTGAGATCCAAAAAGGAACTAGGCAGGGATGTCCCCTATCTCCACTGTTGTTTATTTTGACATTGGAAATACTGAATAGAGAGATAAGACAAGACGAAGAAATAAAAGGGACCCAAGTTAAAAATGAAAAGTACAAATTGCAAGCCTTTGCGGATGATCTGGTCTTTATATTAGAAAACCCATTAGAGTCAACTCTGAAATTACTGGAACAGATTGAAAAATTTGGAGAAATAGCGGGATTGAAGATAAATAGAGGGAAAACTAAACTAATTGTAAAAAACATGACGGATAAACAGAAAAATCTCCTAGCAGAGAAGACCAAGCTTCAAATAGTAAAGAGAGTTAAATACTTGGGAATTTATCTGACAGCCAGATGCTCAACAATAAAAGAAGAGAATTACGGGAAGCTATTGAATGAAATAAAGCAGGATCTGGAAAGATGGGAGAACAGACAGCTATCATTTCTAGGAAGGATTGCAACTATAAAAATGAACATACTAACAAAAGTACTCTTCCTCTTTCAAACAATTCCAATAAAGCTTAACCGGACGTTTTTTGAGGAATTGAATAAATTAACCTTAAGATTCGTCTGGTCAAAAAAAAAAAAAGCAAGGATAAAAACCAAATTACTGCAGGAGGCAAAAGAAAGAGGAGGCTTTGGCCTACCAGATTGGACACTGTACTACCAAGCTTCAGTTTTGGTACGGCTGAGAGAATGGATATGTCTGAGGAATAAAAGGCTTTTATATCTAGAAGGACATGACTTGCAGATGGGATGGCACGCCTTTTTATGGTATAGCAAAACTAAAGCACACAAATACTTTCAAAACAACTTGAAAAGAGACGCTTTGCTAACTACATGGGGAAAAGTAAAAACCAGAATCTATAGGAAAATACCGAGATGGGTCTCTCTGATAGAAGCATTTACTTATCCAAATCTTATCAACTTTGAGAAAATAGTGACATATAATGAAATATTAAATCCAGAAGGAAATCTTAAAACCAAAGAAGAACTAGCAAGCCAAGGACTGATACTATCATGGTTACCTTTATTGCAAATACAATCAATATATAAAGAGGACTCTAGAACACAAGGTTTCTACAAGGAACAGCCACAATTTGATAAAATATTACTCTCTACAGAAGATAAGCTAATTAAGAATATCTACAAATTCCTCTTAGAAGTGAAAATGGAAGATGAACAAGTGAAAGAGACAATGATACATTGGGCTAAAAACTTTGGTCATACAATTCAGCTAGAAAAGTGGCAAAAGCTATGGAGTGATAATTGTAAATTAACCTTAGCAACCGCATATAAAGAAAATGTATACAAAATGTTTTACAGATGGCATTTACCACCGACTAGAATAGCAAAAAATGTTCCCAAATGTTTCCAATAGGCGTTGGAAATGTAAAAAACATGAGGGAACATATTATCATGTATGGTGGACTTGTGAAAAAGCAAAAAAAAAAAAAAAAATTGGGTTAAAATACACTCTTGGATAAAAAAAAATAATGAAACTGAATATAGAACTCAAACCAGAGTTGTTTTTATTGGGCATTATGCCAGAGAATATTAACAAACAAGATAGCTATAATATATTACATATATTGATGGCGGCTAGAATAGTATGGGCTCAATATTGGAAAAATGAGAAATCTCCGTTAGAAGAAATAACTGTACAAAAAATCTTAGATTGTGCAGAGATGGATAGATTGACAATGACAATTAAAGGGAAAGAGGATTCGGAATATTATCAAAACTGGAATAAAATGTATGAGTGGCTAGAGCAAAGAAATAAGGTATAGAGACAAATGAGACACGATATGATATGAACAATTTGATGTATACCCAGTGAACATGACGAATGACAATGGAAATATGTTTTTATGTGTTATAAAAAATAATATTTTTTTAAAAAAAAGAATCTGTGGTCTCTGTGTGATCACCTAGTTCAGGGGTCTCCAAACTTTTCAGCAGGAGGGCCATATCATACATGCTCCACATTTTTGCGGGCCGAAGGAAGACAGGTGCGCGTGCACATACGCACACACTGCCACCCATCCACACGCACTCCAGCACGCACGCACACATGCATGCACTCCTGCCTGCCCGCACACAGATCCTGCCCCTCCTTTGTATGACTACCTTTCAAGAATTTGAGAAGTGCTATCATATCTTCCCTCAGTTTTCTTTTCTCAAGGCTAAACATGTCCAGTTCTTTCAGTGTTTCCTCATAGGGCTTGGTTTTCAGTCCACTGATCATCCTTGTTGCCTTCCTTTGAACTTGTTCCAGTTTGTTGGTATCCTTCTTAAAGTGCAGTGTACGGAACTGGACAGAGTACTCTAGGTGAGGCCTAACCAGTACCAAAAACATTGTGAATGACAGCAATAACAGGGAAGATTTCTGTTCCCCTTTAATTTTACCTCCAAGACGAAAAATAATGTCAACATACCAGAGTTAACTGTAGGACAGCTATTGTTTTAAAGGTTTTTATCTATGAAAGAGTCATGATGGAAGATGTAGAGGTGAAATTGCTGGTGGTGGTCAAGGTGATGGTCTCTCTCTCTCTGTGTGTTGTGCAAACATTAGTGTGAGCATTTTTATTGACAAGGAATACATGCAAGAAGTATGCCTGCTAAAGATTTTCAGAAATGAATTGTAATTATAGGTGAATTTAGTTTGTAATGTCAGCTTTCAAATGTCGGATTAATGTTTCAGTTTCTGAAATTACATAATTTCCACAATCAACTACAGTGATACTGCACAAGACATACGTTTGTGTGTGTGTGTGTCCGTCATGCCTGTAGTTTTTAGTTCATCAAATAAGTCATTTTGAATTGGCTCTCAAATTTCTAGCTGGTCATCTGCCACTGGGGTTTCTACATTTTTTGAGTCAAATGTATTCACATCAGTTCAAATGACATGATCACTTCAGCCTATGTGGAGATATATGTAGCTATTGTATTTGAAGTCATTCCAGTTGGCTGCAGCAGCAGTGAAAGAGACAGGGCAGTGAGGAAAGTGGCTGCCATTTGAATGCTCTCCTCCACAAACCATGTGCTGAGGCAATTTTCCTCTTCCCTCTCAGTCCCATTGCCCTCCCAGGCCCCGAAATGAAGACGCAAGACAGTGATATGGATTAATACGGGCCACACTTTATTAAATCATTTCTGATTATAAAAATCATTGTCCTCATCAAATGAGGGGGCCTGCGGTAGTGCGGAGAAATAAATGTAGGGCATCCACGATACCCTTCTCAGTCAATGGGCGAGTCCCAGGCCCCCAGGTTCCAGCTGTCTTGACGACAGCAGGAACCCAGCCGGCCTCTAATAAACACCCCAGACCTCGAGCCATCTTTATTTGATGACTGTCGGTCCGAAAGTGGCCCAGCGCATCTTCCCGCCGCCGGCCCTGTAATCGCACGATCCGCAGAGCCGGGAGGTCGGATGCGCTGTTGGCTTACCATAATTATCAAAGGGACACACCGAGACAACCAGTTTTTTCCCGCACTACCCGCCAGTGTGACCGAGAAGAACCACCAAGCTAATGCCAACAAACCCTTTTCCAGTGTGGGATAGGCGAAAAATCCCTCCATCCAGTAGCCAATCAGGTTAGAGGTCAAAAATTCCTATCCGGCCCCATAAAGGCGACCACAAACACACTAGAAAGAGGGAGGGCGGGTGGGTGCCTGAACAAGAAAGAGGATGCATCGGGGGCGAGCACTTCCTTAAATAACCTCTCGCCCCCTCCTTTTTCCACGTGACCGGAGCTGCCTTGCGTCCTTCGGGACCGAGGAGGGCAAAGCCAGCCCCGCATTTCAAGGACGTTGTAACGTCCTTCCTGCGGGCTGAAACTTGCCCTCCCAGGCCCCGAAATGAAGACGCAAGACAGTGATATGGATTAATACGGGCCACACTTTATTAAATCATTTCTGATTATAAAAATCATTGTCCTCATCAAATGAGGGGGCCTGCGGTAGTGCGGAGAAATAAATGTAGGGCATCCACGATACCCTTCTCAGTCAATGGGCGAGTCCCAGGCCCCCAGGTTCCAGCTGTCTTGACGACAGCAGGAACCCAGCCGGCCTCTAATAAACACCCCAGACCTCGAGCCATCTTTATTTGATGACTGTCGGTCCGAAAGTGGCCCAGCGCATCTTCCCGCCGCCGGCCCTGTAATCGCACGATCCGCAGAGCCGGGAGGTCGGATGCGCTGTTGGCTTACCATAATTATCAAAGGGACACACCGAGACAACCAGTTTTTTCCCGCACTACCCGCCACAGCATAGGGACTAGTCCTGACTAAGTCCCATGCCCGCCATCAAGCCGTCCTAGCTCAGCAAGCAGGCCCCCTTTTATATCTTCGAGAAAAATGTCCAAGCCTGCATCAGACAGGTGGATGCCATCGCTACGAAAATATTCAGTGTTGGAAGTTTGAATCCTGTGGTGATTGACCACAGATCCGAGGCCGCCGCTGCAGACACCTCTACACACTTCCCTATTGACCCTTCGCCGTGCCCTATTAATCTTCTCAATGCTCTGGGCACCTCGCCAGGCTAAACGCGGGATGATATTGGACCAAACGATCCGCATAGCAGGATACCTTTCCTTCAGCTTCCCAAGTTCTCTCAAGATGTCAATTATGACCGCCTTACCAGACAATCCAGGCAAATCGTTGCCTCCTAAATGAATTACTAAAATATCTGGTGGCAGATGGTCGAAAGATGTCATCCTGCCGAGCTGGATCCAATGCATGCCACGCATGCCTTTCCATGTAATAAACGCATGGGCACCAAGCCCCAAATCATTCCCCCACGGGGAAAATGCGGCATATCGCGCCGCCCAGTAAACATAACTGTGGCCGATGATCATGACGTGCCTTCGGCCTTCCTGTCTTTCGACACCTGAAACGATATAAACAGCCCCTGCCTATACGTTAGGGAGAGGTCTGATATGTTTGTGATAACAGGCCGACGACCAACGCCCTAACTGTTTAATTTGGTCTGTATTATAACCCATAGCTGCTGCTGTTGAAGCTGCTCCTATTCTAAAGGAATGTGTTCCGAATCTCATATTCTTCAAACCTATCTTCTCTAATGCTATGCCAGTAAGTTTCCAAAATTGGTATTTTGTAAGTGGCGACCCATCCGTATGCTGGAAGAAGTACCCAGGTTTTGGACCCCTAAACTCTATGAATTCCTGAACCGCCTTTACGGGACAGATGCCTTTTACACTACATTGCCCTAAGACTAATTGCTTGCCTTTTCCCAGCGGGTCTGCTTTAGACCGCCTTATCTTAATATTTAACCGCCCCTCCTGAACTATAACGTCCCCCAATTGCAAAGCCCTCTGTGAGATATCTGCCTTACCCATTGCCACTAGCTTGCTAATACGCAGGGCCCCGAAAAAGGCCACTAGCGCAGATGCATTAAATAATGCTGCTTCATAATGGTCCCTACACAATGCGCTCCATTGTTCGCATAGGTGTCCAAGGAGAGCCGGAGATATGGGTGTCCTGTCATCTTGTACTCTCCCCCTTTCCCTGGACCAACCTTCTAACATCTTCCTAATACGAAAGTCACAAGAAAAATCCCTGTGCCCATTTGATTTTGCGTAGAAGGCCAAAGCCGACAGTTTTCCTTGAATAGTGCCTGTCGCTAATCCCCTTCTATGCAAAAATATTATGAATTGTTGGAGGTGCTCCACTGGAGCCAGCCATGCTTGCTCTAGCCTCATTGACTTCCTAAATTCATAAAACTCGGTACCTGATGCTAAATAACCCTTTATTGTCCTCGGGGCCAGTGCAAGACCTATTGCTCTCGACGCCTCCTCATGCCAATCTGCCAGACCTCCACTGGAAGCACTTCTGGCAGATCCCTGGCCTCCGGTGCCATCTCCCTGAAACGCTTGATCTGTTGGCGTGAGAGAGCATCAGCTATCCTGTTGTCAACACCTGGCACATGTCGGGCGTGCACCATTACGTTAAACTGCAACGCCCGTAGGGTGAAAGCCCTGACCAAATCCATGACTCTTTCCGAGTGTGATGTCAGATTGTTAATGATGTGTACCACTGCTTGGTTATCACACCAAAAACGAACTACAGTATGTGCCCATTCTTCCGCCCAAAGCCATAGGGCTCCTACAATTGGAAAAAATTCTAAAAATGTCAAGTCTCTCGTTATGCCCTCTTGGTGCCACTCTTTAGGCCAAGTACCTGCACACCATCTGCCACGGTAATAAATCCCGAATCCTAAGGTCCCAGCGGCGTCAGAGTTTACCTGAACATCCGCTTTCAGGCTAAGTTCCGATCTCCAGAAGGATACCCCATTGAACTGTTCTAGGAATTGTTTCCACACTGTGAGGTCTTCCCGCATACCCCTGGTAACTCTCGTTCTGTGCATTGGCCTTTTTAAACCTGACATGGCGCCACAAAGTCGCCTCAAAAAGGCGCGCCCTGGTGCTACTACTTTGCACGTGAAATTCAGGTGTCCTACCATTTCCTGCAACTCTTTAAGAGTCACCTTTTTCTTTCCTATTAAGTTGCTAAGTATAGTCCTAATGTTCAGCAATTTGTCTCGAGGCAGCCTTGAAGTCTGCTGAAGCGTATCCAGTTCAATCCCTAGGAAAGTCAGGGACGTCGCTGGCCCTTCCGTTTTTTCTTCCGCCAGGGGCAAACCCATATCAAGGGCCATCTCACGGAAGTTATCCAGAATCATTCTGCATCTTCCTGAGTTCGGTTTTCCACAAAAGAGGAAATCATCGCCTAACTTGCCATTCGATGAATGTGCTAAACTTTTCAAAAGCTGCGCACGAAATTGAGCACCCCATAAGGAGGGCCCTATCGATGTAATATTGCCCTTGAAATTGAAAACCGAACAAATTGAAATCCAATGGGTGAACGGGGAAAATTCTGAAGGCCGACTTAACATCTGCCTTTGCCAGTTCAGCACCCACTCCGCAGGCCCTAATCATCCGAACCGCCTCGTCAAAGGAGGTGTATCTCACAGAACAAAGTTCCGGGGGTATTGCATTGTTAACTGATGTCCCTTCTGGAAACGATAGGTGATGTATTAAACGAAATTCACCTGGGGCTTTTTTGGGGACAATCCCTAAGGGGGAAACCCTCAAGTTAGCTATGGGTGGTTCTTTAAAGGGTCCCAAGACCCTACCTTCTCGAACCTCCTTATTGATCTTTTCTAATACTATAGCTTCCATCCCTTTTATTGATTTAAGGTTTTTGGTCACAAAGGCCGTTCTTACGCCTAAAGCTGGGATTCGGAACCCATATCTAAAACCTAGTCTCAAGTATTCTGCATTCCCTATTCTTGGGTAATCTGCTAGACCCTCTTCCAGAACCTTGATTTTAATTGGTGTGGGCCCCCTTTCCAGGGGCACCACCGCCCCCTTCTGGCTTCTTGCAGGGACCGCTAGTTTTGTTTTGACGCTGTGCACCCGCTTTGAAGCATGAGGCGTTTGGGTGCTTCCCCCCACAGGTAATGCAGTCGTGTCTATACCTGCATGGGGACCTTGCACAAAAACCTCTGGTGTTATATTCGTAGCAGGGCAGGCGGGGTTGAACCACCTGCCCCACCCCTGGGCGGGTAGTAACGTTCCCGGTAAATTTCTTGTTCAGATGACCGCTATCAAATCTGTCACCTAAACTACATTTGGCCGGTGTCATATGTTGCAGCCAAAGCCCTGGGTGCGGCTCATCCCAGCGTAATTCAGGCCTGATGGCGCTCTTCATTCTAAAAGCTTCATCGTAACGAAGCCAAGCCTGGCCTACAAAATCTGAATTTGCCCTACATATTATATCAAAGTATTGAAATAGAGCCGAAGCCTTCCAAGGCTGTGTTTTAACCAGGACCCCAGCATATATAGTGAAGCCTGTGATCCAATTAGGCCAGTTTCTGTCAGGCTTCTTCCTTCTGTATTTTTCTTTTAATTTCTCGTCATCTTTGTCAATTTCCTTAATTTCCACCTCGCGGTTCAGAAGATCATAAAAATCCAAAAATTCTCCCCTCCATATTTTCTCCTTCACTGCAGGGGTCAAATGATCGCCCAAAGGCGTACTGTAGTCCGCATAGGGCAGTGCAGCTAGCGGGACTGTGTTATACCCCGTGTTAGGCACTGAAGGGTGCTGACATGTTCCTGTGTTCTTACCTTCACTAGATGTCCCAGCCGTAGGAGGGGTCACACAATGCGTGCCCCACCCCCAACAATGCGGGTTTACAGGAGGCCAGAAAAAACTGGGCCATCCCATGGGTGGTGTTCCACAGTGGTTAGGTGTAACATGAGAGTGTTGGGTGGCACCAGTCCAAGGCCAGGCGGCAGAATTGGACTGGGTGTTGTGTATGGCTGTGCACTCACCACAAGAAGGAGTCGATGTTCCAAGTGCCTCCGAAGCCCGATGCGAGCTTGTACATGGCTCCTCATAGAGATCGTACCCAGCCGAAGATCCCTCCGCTGTCTCCTGGATCTCAGTTGCTTCTGTCATCCTGCATTTATGACCATCTGGCACCCTTGCCGTAGTGGGGGACCCTTCTTCCACAGCCTGTTCCTCACCTCCATGACCCTGTTGAGATTCTAAAGCAGTAAAACGCTCCATGAGTTGCTGCGTTAAGGCCCTAAACTCAGCCTTACGGCGACCCTTCGTGTCCCTGACGGATCAACGAGGGGTAACCTCGCGTTGTGGGGAGGCCCGTCTAGCCAGCTTCTGCGCCTCTAAAGCCAACATTTTATCTTGCAGGTCCTTAAGGATCACCCAAGATTCTTCTTCTGAAGAGGACTGCTGAGGCGAGACCTGAGGCACAGCTCTCTTTTTAGCTTTACTGACTCCGCCCCCTTTTTTGGGCAGCATAATGTCTAATTGAGCCCCAAGGTGTATATCCTTGGTTGTTAAATTTATCAGAAAGCCTGTTCAGAGCTTGTGAAAAATTAATCCACAGCAACTATGTTGTTTTTAAGTTGTTTGTGCACAATATATTGTGAGCCGCCCTGAGTAGACTCCTGTCTAGAAGGGCGGGATAAAAATCCAATAATAAATAAAATAAATAAATAAATAAATCTATATTCTTAAATTGATCTATGATTATTCAATTTATAGATGTTAACCAGTAAAAGAAAATGGCAGAGAGGGAGAAAAGAGTGGGAAAATGAGCACACAAAATGGCGTCTGCCACACACAAAATGGCGTCCGCCACACTCAAAATGGCATCCGCCACCCAAAATGGCGTCCGCCACACTCAAAATGGCGTCCGCCACACCAAAAATGGCGTCCGCCACACCCAAATACTAACAATTTAAATTAAGCGTTAATAGCTACCAAATAATCAGGATGATAAACTTATATAACCTTTATCTTTAATTATTTTTAGACTCTGTATCCCTTCCCCTTTAATTATTTGTAGAAAAGGAGAAAACAAAATGGCGGTCGGGAGCAAAAAATGCGGGAAGAGACACTAAACAAAATGGCGCCCGCTGCAAACCCAGCCAATTTCGCTAGCAGGACAGAAGAGGCAAGGAAAAGAAAAGAATTGGGGCCTCCACCTGTCCCAATACCTTTACAAGTAAGGCCCTTCTCTTTAAAATTAAACGTAAATTAAAAGTAAATTCGCTCCCCGCTGCGGCAGGGCGAGCCCGCCCCACCGCCCGCGCCCGTCTCAGCCCGCTCAAACAAGGACCACCAGAGCCCTTAAATTCCAAACACTTCCCATGCAATATCCCCAATCCAAAAAGTAAAAGCCAGGAGGGAGCCAAGGCTACCCTCCTTCAAACCAGGAACGTTTTCCTCGCTGCTCGCGCTCGCAACTCTGCTCTTGTTCGGGAACCTCCAATCGACTCCACACTGCCTGAACAAGAAAGAGGATGCATCGGGGGCGAGCACTTCCTTAAATAACCTCTCGCCCCCTCCTTTTTCCACGTGACCGGAGCTGCCTTGCGTCCTTCGGGACCGAGGAGGGCAAAGCCAGCCCCGCATTTCAAGGACGTTGTAACGTCCTTCCTGCGGGCTGAAACTTCTCATTCCCTCCCTCCCTCCCTCCCTCCCTTCTTTGTAAAACCTTGCTACTATTGTGCTAAGGAAGCTAGGTGATCACGGGGTGGAAGGGAGAGTGAAGACATGATAGAAAGAGAGAGGAAACTTCCAGCTTGTTAAAGTAGCTCTGCTCTAACCGTGTCTCCTGAAAATTTTGATGGTCAGAGCAGAGCATAATTACTTTAACAAGCTCCAAACAGAGGCTGCATGGGGGAGAGACACACTGTGCTGCTCCTGACTTCACTGACAGAAGCGTCCATCAGTGGATAGAATAAACTGGATTTAGGACAGAATGGGTTTTGGACTGCAAACTGACTCCATGCTGGACTGACTTAGAATTTAGTCAAGACCAACTGCTTCTATGGAATTATTCTGAGATGAAATATTGCCTTCATACACTAAAACATTCACAATTTATGAACATGAAGTCTAAAACTGATCTTCTGTAATTATATTGACTAAAATCCTGTTGTGCGACCTACACCATGTAAGGCTAATGACATCATCAGGCATGGCCATTTTTCTGAAATTTAAAATTTCTGATACCCCATTCCCAAGTCCCCAAGGTTCCCCCAAGATCCTTTTTGACATGGGGAATCCATTAAGGATAGTGGGGGAATCTTCAATTTCCAAAAATCTCCTCCACCAGTAAAATCAACCTGGCAGCAGCAATTTTCAGAAATAAAGACTCCCTCTATAATTCTGTGGCCTGCAATGTCTTCCTCACAACAAAAGGGATTTCACAGGAGTCTTGGGACCTTCAGGAAGGGAATTAGAAATGTAAAATTTCTGAAAAATCACAGTGGCCGATGACATCATCAGCCTTATGCAGAGTAATTAAAGCAACAGGATTTTAGGCATTGTGTCTCACAAATGCAATCCAAAGAAGTCAGTTAGACATGGCCCAGTTCATCTAAGCCTATAAATCTTGCTGGGATTTATGTTGGGAGATTTCAACAGGAGAAAACAATATATTTCTTTGGGGTTTGCAACAGGTCATATTGTCACATTTCCCCCCTGCTCTGGTTAAAATAGAGTAATGATTTTTTTTTTCCTAATAGTGGGCATTTATGTAATCAAAGTTTAGAACACTGCAGTTTTGCAAGTCTGTTTTCATGAATTAACAGAATATCAAGAGTACGTTACATGTAAAGCCTGTAGTTTGTGTAGATGCTAAATAGGTGTTAAACAAGTTCATTTTAAAAAATTCTATTATTTGCTTTCCACTTTTAAAACAAAATGTGTTCAGAACAATCATTTGCAGATGTTTGAAGGACAGCCTTGTCATCATGTTCTTCCTTTGTCTCCTTATAAATTATTCTTATGCATTTTTACAGTGACATCAACATAATGATGTATTACGCTGCCATGTAATCAGTAGGATATTTCCCTAGTAATATATTACTTCAAGCCATCAACTTAGGAGCATTACAGCAGTAATACTTTGACAATCATTTAAACTAGCATATCATCAGTGCTGCTGAGCATCCCTCAAATGATGGAATATGTTAAAGCACCATCAGACTGGTGCTGCTGTAATATAAAATATAAGCATAAAAGAGCTGATGTAATTACAATTGGTAGGTTTTCCCATACAGTTGAAATATGGTAGCAGCATAATGGTGGAATGATGGAGCTTTGGTAGTCATTTTTTCTAAGTATTTCTCAACATATTTGTAAGAGTGTGCACACTCCAAACATCATCATCATCATCAATTACATTTATACCCCACCTTTCCATGACCAAGAAAATGTTCAAGGTGGTTTATGAAGTTCTGAAAAGAATAAAGACACATAAAGCTACATTTAACTAAAAAAACAACAACACCCACATAAACTCAAGTAAACCAATCCCATTGTAAAACTATAAAAATCAAGTAGCTACATTAAAATAATTAGAATCAACAAGGGAAAACACTGTTAATCAGGTCCTACATTTATGGTACAAGGGTACACTGGACAAAAAGGCCTGTGGATATACGTACTGAACTGGCCTGCAGATATATGGTCTATGGACTGGATTACTGACCATGCCTGCCTATGAAATGGCATTGAGGAAATCTTTGGTTTGTTTCATACACAGCACAAATGACTGTTTCCTGTCGGCAAAAAAGGGCTGAGGATGCATTCCAGCCTGGACTTTTGCATGATGGAATGAGCAAAGAAAGATAGATACATGATTTCTGTGGCAACAAGGCTCTGGCTGAGCTGGAAGACAATGGAACAGTATGGACAGGCTACGAGGTCGAATATCAGACCCAGAGTATATCTAATAAACACATCATGTATCACATGACAAAGGGGTGATTCATTTTCTGGGAACAGAGAAAAGTGGTGCAATGCACTTTTTCTCCTGGCTTGCCATCTTCAAACACAGAACTGAATTTTAGGAGTGAAGGTAAGGAAAAGAAGCCAGCCAGAATGCAAGAGAATTAGGGGCATCAGTGGAGCAAGAAACAATTGTTGCTTGGGACTCAGACTCAGCATTACATGCTTTCATACACACGTGCAGATGCTTCTCAAGTCACTTTTCCTCATGTAATTTTTACTTTTGCCGATTTTGGCTGCTCTGGGGCCTTTAGGCCTGATCTTGCCTTGATTTTAAGAGAAGCTTCAGTTTTTACAATGGGGTAGACTAATCCTTCTGGGAGATACTACACCTCCCTTGTTGCTTCCTTTTACACACACACACACACACACACACACACACACACAAAGAGAGAGAGAGAAGGAGGGAGGGAGGGACGGAGGGAGAGAGATTTCAGTACTTTATTTTACATTTTCCCTTCTGATTTTCCTATCTGATTTCTCCTGCATCAATTTTCCTGCATGTTTCCCTGAATCTTCAGAAACCTGTTCCTTGGGATAGGTAGCTATTCGTCTTTCTTAATCTTTAGGCAAAGCAGCTGGAACATACTGAGCATCAACAAGACGACTGATGGAAGGTTAGGGGCAATTATAGTGTTTTATAAAGGGCTAACTTTGGCTGATTTTGCATAACTGTAATTTCACTTGATACTTTATATAGGTTTACACTTTTCATTTCATCATTGTATTGTATTGTGTTAGAAATTCACTGATTTTCCTTTGATTTCTTTTATAATCTTATTCCCTGTTTATCGGTTTGTGAAGCTGGGAGTACTCCAAGAGGCACTCCTCAGAGTGTACCATTTGCCTCCTCGATCGAAGACACCAAGAGACAAATGTCTACCCTGGGAGAAGGGACTATGCTTGGAAGAGCAGGGGCAGGAGGAAAAAGAGGAGAAGGAGCCACTAGAGGGCATTATTTTGGTAGGAAAGGGAGATAAAAGGAGAGGTGAAGGGGGGAAAGGGCAGTTGGGAATTGAAGAAAGCAACGCTTGTTGGGTGCAGGAGGAGGAGGATGAAAGAAAGAAGGACTGCAGGGAAATAGTACAAGAAGACCCCTGGACAGGGGAGTGGATGGAGTTTAAGGTCGCTAGAGAGTATGCTGAAAGGGAGTGGAATAGAAAAGTCTACAGAAAGCCACCTTATTGGGGCGAGATGGAAGAGAGAGAAAGAAGGAAAAGGTTTATAGAGTAGCAGCAGTGGGAGGCCCAGAGGCAAGCAAATAGACCATGTACAGACTGTCCTGGGAAACCCCATGGAGCAAGTTCATTCTAACCGAGGTTGAGGCAAAACCCAGGCAAGAAAGTATGGGGACCACAGGTGGGCTGGGTTTTCCACCCTCCCCAATAACGTTAACCACAGGTGTACCCGATGAATCGGGCATTCCACAGAAGTCGCGTTATAGAGACTTACGTTCCTCCCCTCTACCATTAAAATGGGATTTGTTATGGTTTGATGAGAAAGGAGAAAATGACACGTCTCTGAAGCAAGAGACGGAATCTGTTATCAACATTGAAATTAACAAGTTGTTAACGAATAAATATATTTTTTAGAAACTCATGGTTCCCCCAAATTATCCTTACATCGAGATCCAGAGGAGGGAGAGAAGGGATCTACCCAGAATCACACTGTTGTGATTTAAATAAATCTGTCCATTAATTATACCTGCAAGCGGCCTAGTGATATTTCTGGTTATGCCTCCTACCCACTGGGGTAACAGAACCTCTTTTTCAACAACCAGCAGGTTAAATGTCATAACCCCATCTGAAAAGGTGTGTGTTTTATTCTCTTCTTAAATTCAATCAAATTGAAAGCAGAACACATCTCTGAAGGGTATGCATTCTGGGAGCCACACCCTCACAGCTGCAAAGAAATGGCTTGTCAGCCAATGAATAACAGCCAAATGGATGGTACTGCCCCTCTCAATATCTGCCATGCATGCAGTATGTGTGTATAAGACTAGTATTCAGACTAGAGATGGGGGTATTTGTATTCATATATGAATACGAATACCCCCGCACAGCTGGATGTAACGGGGCTGGACCATCCACTCATGCGTCCGTCGCTGCTGCTGGCTCTGCTTTCCCTTCCAATTGCTCCAGAGCTCACGGTCGGCTATCCACTTGTCAGCCTGGCAGGGTCACTTGTCTTCCCTCCTTCTGCCAGGAGTGGCTAGCTGACCACAACCTCCAGAGCAATTGGAAGGGAGAGCGGAGTCAGTCGCAGCAGCAGCCCCTCGTTATGTCCAGCTGATATTCATATTTGTATTCAAATACTCCCATCTCTAATACAGACTATTGACAGCCTGTATTGAGAGGTACTGAGCTTGACCATTGTGGTGGGAAGGTTGGTGGCAGTCTAGCTCCTATATTCTGGATTAGCTGAGGTTTCTCAACATTATTCAAAGGCAGGCACATATAAAATGTATTGCATTTTGTTTTAGTTAGAATGGTGAGTATCAAAGGGGTTAATCACTATCTCTATTAAACAGCCTCCTTCTCATAAAACTGAAAATAAGTAAAAGGACATACTGGTGAGAAATGTCTCCTGAATCTCAAATAGCTGAGATGGATCCCAGAGAGCATATGTGTTTGATCCTTAAAGGTCTGGTGGATCAATGTGGCTACCCAGAGGTTAATGGACTTCAGGTTCCATCAGTTCTACCACAAACTGTAGTTAATGATGTAGGTTGATAGGCGATATAGTCTGGAGAGCTCCAAGCTGCCTGTATCTGCTTAGAGGCCTTTTGGTAGTTGGGCCACCCACTATCAGCAATGCTATCTTAAAAGGTCTGAGGTTGTTTATTGGCTGTTATCCATCCTGTTCAAGAATTCAAACATCCATTTAAGAAGTTCACTAAATCTGGAATATGTGATGGAGTGGAGATAAAGCTGGGTGACTCCAAAAACTAGTGTACTTAATACTTGTGGATATTAATTTTGTAACACCACCACAAATGCTCTCAAGAATTGGTCCAAAGTGGTGTGCTAAAAAGTATGGAAAAGTAGTGTATGAAATGCTAATAAATGAAATTCTAAAATTTAAGTGCCAATGATAAAGATTCCTTAGTAAAGCAGCCAATATGTAAATAGCTTGAATACTAGAAGTACAGAGACCTTGAAAGCCATTTAAAAAGAGGATCAAATCAGTATGTGCCATAAGACACTACAGAATTTCTAGCTGAGCACTGGATCTCATGGAACTGTGTCCGTGAAAGTTTATGCCATAATAATATAGGTTCATCTTTAAGATGCCACAAGATTCTTGGCTTTTCCTCCCTTGCAGAATTGAGAACACTTCCATGCAGTTTCACAGCCATGTTTATAACAAGAGCACATGAAGCATCAGATACAACCCTATTCAGCCATAATCTCTGAACAAAGTCAGTAATACCTATAAGGACTATAAGGCCACTTGCCTTGGTCCTTTCTCCGGTATCCAGATGGCTTCTGGTCCCACCTGCTCAGTCCCTAATTTTCCTGCACTGACTGGAGAGGCTTGGCATTTCTACTCATGTACTCTTTATGCTCTGATAAGGGTGGGCTTTTTGATGGCACAGAGACTCCTACACCCATATAAGTGAAGATGAAAAGAAGTGTTCTTCAGACCCTCCCACTCAATGGCAGAAGGTTGAGCACTGAGAGGAAAATGCCAGCACAACCTGGAACATAGGGGTGGGGGTAGGCAGCAAAGTCTGTACCCTCTCTGTCCCTCGCATGCAGTTCAGACATAAGTCCTGTACTGATCTAATCCAGTAGTAAATCATAACTATAGAAGGCCCACTAAATCAATGGAACTTACATATGTATTGATTCACAAATCCCTATTGATTCAATGACCCCCACTCTAGTTGCAATTTAGTACTGGATTTCAGCCATTGTGTGCTGTGCAGTTCTTCAATGGCTCTCCAAGTCCCAAAGTAGACATTTTCCAGTCTCACAATATACATCACACAGGGAATGATAAGTTATTGTGTTACTGATAAATATATTAGTAAATATAGAAATTTGGGACATACTTTAGCTTGAGATATTGATGACTACACATTGGATTGTCTACATTCCAAAAACATGCTATGTGAATAATCTCATCCAGAACATGCCTTAAAACAACGCTAGCCATGGGGTTCTAATCTATCAACCTTCATCTCACAGTAATGGCTACTTTTCACAGGGTCAGAGACTGTGAGAGGCTCTAAGATCTGGCATTTCAGGCCACTGAACGATCCCAACTCTTGATATATTTTCTTCAACTTGTTGACTCTCTGAGGTGTGTGTATGTGCATGCGTGTATGTTTTAGAAGATGAGAAAATTTCCTCTGAGGTAGGTGGGATTAGAAAGCAAGCAACAAGCCTTGTATTTTATAACAATGAAATTGCTCCTAACGATACTTAAGTGCTGAAATACAGCTTCTCAATTCCCACTTCAAATTAAAAGTGCAGAGTTGATGGTCCCCTATAAATTCTTATAACAGGGTTGGAGGGCTCTCAAGTCTAAGGTAGTCTCGGTCCTCTTCATTTTTATTAAGCATTTTTCTCTCTGCCTCCATTGATTAATAAAGGTTGCACTGACAAGCGACACCACAATGACACAAAGTGGTTGGAAGGTAATTTATAAAGAACCCTTTTTATATGCTTAATTTCTTCATTTTGTTTGTCTTATCTGCTGCCACTTTCAGCTAATCTGCAATAGGTGAGTCAGCTGGTGAAATATTGTGGATCAATTTACTAGAAGCCATTAAAATAATTCACCAAACTGGAAAATGCACATATACCATGTGCAGTAACGGAAATATATGGTGAAAAAAGCACAGTTCTATCAAAGCTTCAATTACATCTTTGAATGTGAACCGACTCCCCCTGTTTTTGTTTTGTCCATAGTAGTTTGCAGGGAACTTGTAAAATTGGCACTCTGTTCATATGCATTATTCACAACCTTTCATGGCCCTGTCACACTTCTACTAGAGAAAGTTCTACAGTCAACTTACTTCAAAGAAAGCTGGATTTGGCTTTTACATATTTTGTCACCCATTAGGCTATCCAAGGCCAGAGACTTTGAAAGAGAAGTCTGTACGAGGGGTGGTACTTACCCATGCTGGGCAAAACAATTGATCCCAAATATTTATATTAAACAGCTGAGCTAGTTGAAAGAGGCTCATGGAAGTTGCCTTACTCCAAGTGGCCTGTAGTGATTTCCATTGCCCACAGTCCAACAGAGGTAGAAGCACCGGCTTGATCTGCAATACTTTCCCTCTCTTTCAGGTGGGCCGAGTGCCATACATCTTGAAATGTTGAAATTATAGTGAGAGACAAAGGCATGATGCCTATCTGATATTCATGTAAGGTTGCATAACTTGTCCTGGCTAATTGTAGCTAATTGATTATGAGATGCCAGAGCACATCTTAATTGCACAGTTGTATGTGTAGACCAGGCATACGATTAGTAGCAAAAGTGAGATGCACCCTGGCACTTTGTCAATTCGCAATGATAGCTCAGTGGTTTAGTTATCTGGCAAGAACTGACACTAGAACAAAAACAGAGTAGACCAAGATACTTAGCAGTCTGAGGCAAAGAACAAAATGACCCCTCCCCCATGCATTCCACGTACAGAAATGAACTGGAAGGCAATTGAACTTACCTTAGGATGTAAGATGGACTCAGTGGCTGAAATCCTGTTGCTTAGTGTAGTAAATAACAACTAGAGCAGGCCCATTGAATCAGTGAAGATTCAGTATCTTTAAGAATGTCTTAGGAAGAAATAGCCATTGGACTGCAACTTCTAGCACCTGCCAGCAGTTGCCCTTCCCTGTCTAGTTGTGGTCCTGGCCTGGCAGTTCATATATGCAAAGAGAACAGAAGACAAGGTGCTGATATGTGAAATGACCCTGGAATCTGTGGAGAAGACCACTGATCATAGCATTAAAAGCAGAGGGATTTGCTGGAAAATATGGATACAGGGGAAAGGAAGCACTCTCCAAAACCAGAAGAGCAAAGAAAACTGGAGGTCTTAAACTGGTGCACAAGCGTAGCAATTTATTTGTAGCTAATACACTTTGAACAAACATTTTCTTGAAGGAATAGGATGGTTTTTTTTTCCTAAGTGAAGCAAAATAAGGTATCTGAAAACTTTTTTTAGACAGAGAAAACCTCTTTACTGAAATGTATTGAGCTGTCTTCAGAAATGAATTACCACTTTTAAGTGCTTTTACTTTACTGACACTGGTGGGTACCATTTTGTAGCTTGGTCACACTAGTAATCAACAAATGAACAAAATTGCAACTACTCCTGACGTCTTCTACTTTCATGTAACCATATAACTCTGATGCCATTTCCTCCACTTTTCTATATCTAGTGTTTTCTTCTCCATTCACAGGCGCTTCTTGACCTAAGAATGTTTAGCTTGTTAAAGCTCAGTCATATTTTCTACTTCTGGAAGTTTGTCCTCTGAAGCTTTAAAATAAACAGAAGAAACGTGTTTCTCCATTTATTGGTATTTCTGTGTGAACAATCTTTACTTAACACAGTGTATTATCATGGTCATAGCACAAAAAATTGATTTGAAACACTGGAAATAGATATGGGAGTAAATTTCAAAGCACACTACAGTGAAACTACCAGCTCTAAGAATTTGTACATTACACAGAATAAGTATGTGATGCAAGGTCCATCATTATTTAATTATAGTAATTATATGCTGTGGAGTTGTTTTCAACTTATGGCAGCTGTAATAGGATTCTCTGGGTATAAAAGTATTCAGAAGTGGTTTACCAGTCCTTCCTTTTAGTGGCATTCTAGAATTATGTAGCTTACTGGTCACCTTAGGGCTTGTCTACATGGGCTCATTTGGAGCAGGCTGGTGTGGGCTAAATAGGGTTGCTTGAAGTGGGGTAGAGCTCCAGTATGCCATTTGGTGTGATCCATTCATCCAAATGGCTTACACACCTCAAACAAATTTATTTGGTTCTTTAAGATTGCTTTTTTAAAAAATCTATCCTTGCCCCCTCTTGTCTCCTTTTGCTTGCAGGAGGAAGATTTTTATCCTCCCAAGCAATTGGTGCAACATATCAGTGTTTCCCTAATCAGTGTGTGTGTGTGTGTGTGTAACTTCCTCCCCCTGCATGTGGAGGAGCAGAGGAATGAAATTTTTACTTTTTGTATTTACTATGTTACCTCTCCATGTTGCTGTCAAAAATCTCCTTCCTTTCCCTCTTCTGTCTCTTCCTGCTTCTAGGAGGAAGTTTCCAATTTTTCTTTTCTTTTTTTTCCCCAAAGTGATCCAGCACATCAGTGCTGTGATTGTACAGCTTTTTTAAAAATTTACTTCCTTTTCCCCTCCCCTCAAACAGAGGAAGTGTTTAATTTCCCAGTATTGTGAAATGGCTAAGCTCTCTTCATAACCACTTAACAATATTGGCACACTGATAGGAGAAGAGAAATTGAGAGCCACAAGCTTGCATTGGTTTGTTTCCAGGGATTGCAAGCATTGGAAACAAACCAAAATGGACCAATCCTATCTGCACCAAAAAAACTAGTAGCCCTTGACGAACACCCAGAAAGGTGTGGATAGGAATGTTATGGGGATTGGCTGTTTTGCTCCAACAAGTACAATATGTGATCACCAAAAAAGAAAAACAAACAAACCAAACACTTCCCATGTCAGAGCAAAGAGCAAATGTCCATCTAATCACATCCTCAGCTTATCTGTATTTTTTCCCCTCTGTTGTGAACATACTGGCTGAGAATGTATCTCACTCTCTTCTGCAAAGCTCTGTCTCTGCTTTGTCACATTAAAATCAAATTTGCATATTTGTGATGTGGGTAAACAAAGCAAAAAAAATAGATAATACTAAACACTGCAGGGTGACAGTTTATTGTGCCTAACTCCAAAACCAAGCATTTAGGCCTTGCATGTTTGCCATATATTGCCGATTTGGTCCCTCTAACATTATTGGATAGGTAATATTACATTTTGATGTTGATAAAAAGGCAAACAACATTTGATGGCCAGTTGATTACACCTCTTCACCCCAGGCTAAGCTCTCCTCCTCCTCCTGAGTCCATGAATCAAATCAATCACTTGACCTGGACAGAACTTCCCACAATTCAAATGTGTGAGTGCATGCATATAAATATCACAAAATTTGCTGTCTTTTGGCATGCAACAAGGTTTTTGTTTTAGGGACCATCTTTTTTCTGCAATACAAAAGAAAAAGAACTTGTACATAAAGAGAGGAAGGGAGGAGATGATCAGATTATATGCTAAAAGAGCCTAAAAGAAATACCAGCAAATGTTGAGATTTTTGTTTGCATCCCCTAGCATTCTGAGTACTCATGAGGACCAGCACAAAATCATGAGCTACTCCAAAGTCAAATATCTTTTTCTGCTGTTAAGCTTGTTCAAGTCAGCAGGAGGTATAGCTGTCATCTGCATGAGTAGCAGGAAGTCAAGAGTAGTCTAGACAAGAGGAGAATACTCCGAACCTCCCTTGAGTTTACCCTATACTGACATCCAAGGTCTTGCGTTCATGTGGACAATTGCAGCATAATAATTTGATTTTTCCCAATGCAATATATTACATAGATGCATGAAAAAATAGACACAACTTGTCCAAAATCTGTTCAGTGCCTGGGAGCAACTTGATTCTAGCAAATGACTAAAATCATCAGTTAATTCATTCTGAAGTTAGAAGCATTATGCAGATATTTGGGCGCTCATATATCAAGTTCTAGGAAGACAGGACTCACAGGAAAGACAATAATGCTAGGAAAAGTTGAAGGCAGCAGAAAAAGAGGGAGACCAAATGAAAGATAGATTGTCTCCATAGAGGAAGCCACAGCCTTGAATTGACAAAAGCTGAGCAGGGCTGCCAGTGATAGGAGTTTTTCGAGGTCACTCATTGAGAAGTCAGAGGTGACCTGCCAGCAGGTAACAACAATGTATCAAGCTCAAATAGGTACAATGAGTATGCACATTAGCCTCATCTGTAAATGTTGACATGTGCTCAGGAGCATCCTAGTACACTGAGTGTGAAGGTTTCAGAGGGCTGTGTAGCAGGATTTTTTCCAGCACAATTATAGAATTCCTGTGGTTGGGAATCCTGGTTAATCTGAATTCCCAATCACTGGAGCTATGCAATGGTGTTTGTCCAATTTTGATTTAGAGCATTGGGATGCTGCCAGGCACATAGCAGAGATCAAGGGTGGGACTTACATGCATACTCATTTCCTTGTCCTCAATTAAACCTGACATGTGGACAGGCAAATGCTTCAGTTTGATTTGTTTAAGAGATTATGCGGAAGTAAATACCTTGATTGTTACAACCAACAGAGAGACAAAATGTAATCACCGCTGAAACAGAACATGTTGGGATAGAAATCCAAACATTGAAAAATGAAGTGAGACATGTTAGGTTTACTTGCTGCTTTTGTTGTGCATTGAAAGCCCTCACTGGACGTCAGGTTGTTACAGACATTACACTGGGATAAGCTGTGTGCTATTTGGATCATACAATTTCAAGTGATATATCCCATCCCCAATGACACCCTGGACCCTTGTTTGGATTTTCCCAGAGCCAGATTCATAGCGACTGTAACCTTACAGCTTCTTTGTTTGCTTTCTTTACCTAGCTGTTGATACATTTTTAATAGCTAGTCAAGTTTATTTTTAAACTTATTATCTTTTCTGTTGACTGAAGTCAAAGATTCAAACAGAAAAATGCTAGTGGCACATAGAGTACACAATGGATGCCCAAATGTTGATTAGATTTGAAAAGTGCTCCAACAAAAGGCTTTTAAGTGTTGTTTTCTGTAGATTGATGGGCAGATATAACTTTGTTGACTTCTATTTGTTTACCCATTAATTATTTGTTTCTCATCCTTTTTCTTTATCATATTTCTTTTTATTTTTGTGCATCAGTGCATTATTCTCATTCATTTTTCTTTATTCTTCTCTTAAAAAGGCAGACTTTTAGGGCTTGGTCCCACTGACAATTTAGAACAGCTGTTCAATCAGGTTCTGCTTAATGCAATTTAATGCATGTCACCTGATTGCTATTAGTGTTTCTTCTGCCGAGCTGACAGGTGTGAAGCTGGGCTGCTCCAGCAATCCAGGTGAGAGAGTGCCCAGCGGGCCAGCAAACCGGATGGAGAGGCAAGCAGGTGGGTAGGCAGGTAAGTGAGCAAGCCAAACAGAGAGTGGTGTGTGTGTGTGGTAGGTGGGTGAGTGAGTGGGTGGGAGGGAGTGGACAAGAAATCAGGGCAGACAGGCAAGCAAGTGGGCATGCAGGTGGGAGTGAGCGAGCATGTGGGCAGCAGGGCAGGGTGGGGAGAAAGCAGGGCAAGTAGCAAGCAATTTGGAAGTGGGCAGGGGGCAGGGAGTGAATGGGCAGTCAAGAAAGCAGAGTAGTCAAGCAAGTGAGCGGGTGAGCATCTGGGGACGGCATGAAAGCAGGGCAGGCGGGCAAGTGGGTGTTCAAGTGTAGAGGCTTTGCGGGTGATTAGTGGGGGTGCAAGAAAGCAGGGAAAGGGAGCAGGTGACCAAGCTGGGCAGATAGGCAAGCAAGTGGGTGAGAGGAGCCATGGCGGTGAAGCTGGGTCGCTGCCTCTGAGTAGGTGCTGCCCTGCAATGCACTCCTATAGACTTTTTCACATGGGGAAATCAAGTAGAAATGCAGCAGAAGTACATCCAGCTTAAAATAAATGGCCCCTAATAGAGGAGTCAAAGTGACTTGGTAGTGAAGAAAATAACACGAGTCTAACATAAATTGGGGCGGGCGAATATGATGTAGATACTTAAAAATGGTTCAAAAGGAGCAGCACCAACTTTAAATATTGGTTCTTTTAGTAATGCAACTGCCTTCTTCCATACACTTTTGAATGACTTACAGAATGTTTGAAGATGTGATACAGACTTGCCTGGAAATAAGTCCTATTAATCTCAGTGGGGCTTACTTCTGAGTAGGCATATATATAATTATTCAATCAATCTTTGCTGTTAAAATGGTGTACAAAACAAAATCATACATCAAAAATGCAACAAGAGCAACATTAGAATAAACATCACAACAAAAGCAGAACAGAAATTACCTGGGTGGCCTTTACATATATACAAGAGCACTTTGTTACACAGGTAGCTACATACAGATTGTGCAAAGCATCAGGATTCAGAGACTGCCTGTATAATGATTTTGTATAACCAGACTGAATATATTTTGTTAAAGAAGTGGCCCACCACTTAGTCATATAAATTCCAATTATAGGGGATGGTCAGTGGGGAGGGAGCTGGTTCTAGGCAGACCTTCCATACCAAGTTGTTATCAGTGTTGTTGTTACACACACACACCACACAATGGGTAGGTTTGAAAGAATTACAGAATGTGTGCAAACCTCATTATTTTTTGAAATAGATATGAAAATGAATACTGTTCTGGGATGCTCTTGAGTAATTATGGAAGAAGAATCCCAACTGATAATGTAAGAATGAATATTCCACTGAATGTTAATTAACATTATATTGGCAGAGTTTGAAAAATCAACAACAATTAAAGAGGCTAACCAGGTGAAAATAATTAATGTGAATTTGACCAGACTTATTGATATTGTGATGCCTTGGAAACTGTTTCGCCAGTAATTTACATTAGTAAATGAAAGAGTAATACAGATTTCTTTCTAATTACAAGATAAAATTGTAAATCGATGCTGCATTCTAAGAGAGTGTCATGTAGGGTAGTGGGTCTCAATCTTTCATAGTGTACAACCCACCAATCACTCTATCAAAGAACCCTGAGTCCTGCCATATTGGAAACAAAACACCCTCTGTTTTTGAGAAGGACATTTGTACATGTGCAGGTATTCTATTATTGGCCTAAATTCTACTGGTGTTTGTTGTGGGTTTGTGTAACTTACTCTGGCTAGTTATGGCTCATTGATGAGGTACTAGAACATGTCTCAGACATGTGCCTGGTCATGTTCCTGAATGCAAATAGGGACATTCTCCAGCACATAGTTCATTAGTCACAATTAGCTGTGGCAAGTTCTTCAAAATTTATGTGAATCACAAGGATTGTGGAGATTATATATGTCATTGTTGACGGATAGATGAGATGAAGGGAACACTAAGTGTTCATAATTACTACTAGCATGCCAGAAACCCACAGATGGATAATCTTCAACAGATAGTGTCCATAGAAAAAGGCACGTGACCCTTGTAGAAGTACCTGAGGATCAAGTGACAGTGAGTCAACAGTTATGAAACACTGAGTCTCACAGACTCACCCAAACTACTTCTGTGTCCTATCAGTGGTACGTTCTCCGTGAGCTAAGAACCCTCGCTAGGTTTCACTTGAGGAGCCCTGGATTCCATTCCAATTCAGTCATGACGTTCTCGAGGTCATCTTTGGCTGGTCACTCAGTCTATCCATATGTAGGATCAAATGGGATAACTCCTTGGAGCATGATGGGATCAGAGCTTAGCAAAATTTATTTTACTGTCCATAGTTCCCGGAATTGCCCAATTATTGTGGCAACTGCCACTGCTAGTAGGGCGATTTGGGCATCTGTAGTCCAGTGAAGAAACTTTTCCAGACTCTGGCTGGAAGACATATGTGGCACATAAACTATACAGATAATCATTATTTACGAATAATTAGAACACTCCCATCTTTAGAGTAGAAACAGACATTAGATAGTCAATCATTACAAGGCGTATTAGTAAGGTATGGTTGAGACTAGACATGGGGACGAATTAAAAAACGGATCACAATATTCATCAGAAATCACTGATTCATTAAATATTCATCCCTTCATATTCGTGGGTTCCAGAGACCCCCACGATTATCAAGGGATGAATATTTCCCCATTTTTATTCATCCCCCATACGAAGAGAGGGAAGGCTAGCCTTCCCTCTCTTTCTATGGCTTTCCCATTCTGCCTACCGGCCCGCCGATCAGCTGATTGGTGAGCCGATAGGCAGCCACCCACCCCCACAGCCTCTCCCCACCCCCTTCCTCTCCCTACCTTAGCCACCACCCCCTGCCACTCCCACCCCCGCCAATGCCCCTTACCGTAATCACCTCCACCGCCATCTCCAGCACACCTCCACAGCCATGGCCTGTAGAAAGGGACACTGGCTGCCCTTTGCAAAGATGGTGACTGTGGCTTCATTTAGGGTAGGGAAGCTGCAGCTGCCATCTTTGCAAAGGGCAGCCTGTTTTCCCTTAGCCTGCCTTAAGGCCACCCTCTCTTGGCACACCCAGAGCCTGTCCCGGCACCCCCGAACGTGACAAGAGAGCCAGACAACCCTCTTGGTGCACCCAGAGCCTGTCCCGGCACCCCCGAACGTGACAAGAGGGCCAGACAACCCTCTTGGCGCACCCAGAGCCTGTCCTGGCACCCCCGAACGTGACAAGAGGGCCAGACAACCCTCTTGGCGCACCCAGAGCCTGTCCCGGCACCCCCAGGATTGCAGAGCTGACCTGTTTCCAACAGCCCCGTGGCCCTGTGGATTAACCGCTGTTAGTAGCACCGACCCTGTTCATCGGATGGTGCTGCTGGTGCTGTTGGAAGTTGCAAGCAACCTCAGTTGCCTCCTGGGGGCAAAAACCTTTCCTTTGCAGGCAAATCTGATGTTGCTGAAGAAGACCAGAGTCT
The DNA here is from genome assembly GCA_037013535.1 of Intellagama lesueurii. Lineage (NCBI taxonomy): Eukaryota > Metazoa > Chordata > Lepidosauria > Squamata > Agamidae > Intellagama > Intellagama lesueurii. The sequence continues at coordinate 65,725,778 of JBAJHW010000004.1, read as the reverse complement.
GCTCTGCTGCCTTTTGCCTCAGTGCCCCGATGGGGCAAGACACGGTACTTTGCTGCTGCCGACTACCTCAGTGCCCAATGCAGCCAAAAAAGCCTGCTTTCCTGCTGCCTTTTCCCTCAGTGCCCAATGGGGCCAAAAGAGCCTGTTTTCCTGCTGCTAACTTCCTCAGTGCCTGACAGAGCCAAAAAGCCTGCTGTGCTGCCAAATACCTCCTTGCCTCCAGTCCTCCTGAGGGCAAACTCTACTTCACTGGCAAATGTAATGTTGTGCTGCGCTGAAGACAAACTCGATGCCTCATGCATGCCTCTGCCAAAGGGACCTCTCATTCTGCTGGGGCTAAATATAACTCCCTCAATGCCATGGGCTTCTGTGCCATGTGGTAAACTCTCCTAGGGGACCCAATTTGTGGGTGAATAACTCAGAGTTCCGATATCCAATCTTTACCAAAGTTGGCAGGCGTGTTGGGGAAAGACATAGGAAGCTCTGTTGTGATTCTGGAGTCTCTACGTACCTGGGGAGAGCTTTCCTGGGGGTCCTCTTTGTGACTATATAACTCAGGAGTCCATGATCCAATGTTCACCAATCTTTCAGAATTCGTAGAAAATCGTCTGAAGAAGCGTCCCTGCAAATTTAGTGTCTCTGGGTCATCGGGGGCCAGTGTTATAGCCATTTAAAGTGCAGATGAATCAATAGATTGATTCGTCGATTCGTCAAAGAATATTTGTATATTCGTGTTTGATTCATTAACTTTGACAAATAACGGATCAAAATGAATCGCCATTTTTTTTTATTCGTCCCCATCTCTATTCTGGACACTTGGGTAGCCCCTCTCAAAGACAGGACTGGGTAAAGTCCAGCCACAAAGTCACCTAGATTCCCTGACCCCATCAGATTCCCCTGCCGCTCACCAAAACAAACAAACAAACAAAAACTTCCTCAGCCAAAACTTGCTGCTACTAGAAGTCGCCAGGAGCAGCAATCCACCTTTCAAGGTTGCATAGACAAATATATTTCAAAACTGGAAGTGGCCTCCCAGTCGCTCCTAGTTTCCAGGGGCAGAAAAATGGCCTTTGGGCCTGCTGAAGTTGCCCTCTCCTCCTGAGAGTGAGGAGAGGAACTGTCTCAAATCATAAGGAAATGTATCTTCAGTGATCTCTCTTAAGGCTGCATCTGATACCTGATTAGATCTAGGTCTAATCCATTGAGCTCAACAGACCTTACTTTTGAGTACACTTATAAAGCATAGCACAGGTAATCAGCTCATCTTGGGATCCAAGCCACTCTTTGCAGCACCTTCTTATTTCTCTCTGTGCCAGGGTAGCAAATTGTCAGCATCTCAGAGTTGTGGGGCTTTTAGCTTGGTTTTAATTTAACCAGAAACATCCTGTTGATGCTGACATTAAGCTGTTAATGATGTTTTCAGGTTCACTTAACTAAAGAAATAAAGCTTTTAAAGCATGCATCTATTGATTTTGTGAAGAGTCTGAGATTTTATTAAGTGAACAAACAACAGCTATATCAACAAGCAAATTGGGAACATTCAAAAATAAGTGGAAGCATGCCCATGAAGACACATGCATTGCAAAGAAAGTGTCTCATATAGGTTCACATCTCCTGCAGGTGACTTCATACTATTTTTAAGGAGTGCTGACAATAAATAAAAAACCTAGTCAAATTCCAAGGGGGTGGAAATTATTCAGTACATTCTTTTCAGGTATTCACATGTTTTCCAACATTTTCCAGTGAAATTACCTATTTCTGTCTCACCTTTCTCAATATTGCTTGTGGTTGCAGAGTTATCTCATGTTATTTTCGCAACAAGCCTACAAGATTGATCAGCTGGAGAGAACTATTCATAAACTACAACATTCTCTGGCATATGACAATATGACATCTCTTTTCCTCTTCCTCATGCTTTGATACATTTTCTGTCAATTTTATTGGGAATTCTCAGGCTTGTAAGAACAAATTTTGTAAAATTTGTGGAAATGGTGGAATTGCACAAAATTGCTACAGCTGTTGCTTCTTTAAAAGTCAGAAGGATCAGATAGGTTGTTTGTCTCTTTTTCATCAGTCAGCCAGCCATATGCTTTCCATGTCTGTCTGCTTTGCTGCAAAGACATTTTGTAGAAATTGTGGAAATCTCAATGGGAAAAAAATGCATTTTGTCTCAGTCCCATTCTAAAGATAAGAAACATCATGGATGGTAGTAATTTCTCAATAGTCTAGCTGAAATCCAGTAGTAAGTCACAAGTAGAGCAGAAGCATTGATTCAGTGGGGATTTGATGAGACAACATCTCTGTAAGTTCTGCTGATTCAATGGGACTAATTTAGTTGTGATATACTACTGGATTTCAGCCTCAATCTCACTAGGAAGGAAGGAAGGAAGGAAGGAAGGAAGGAAGGAAGGAAGGAAGGAAGGAAGGAAGGAAGGAAGGAAGGAAGGAAGGAAGGAAGGAAGGAAGGAAGGAAGGAAGGAAGGAGCACAGTCTCATCAAGAACATGTAAATTACTATGAATTAATCATGTCTTTGAGACAGGACTAAGAATCTATAGCCCCCGAAATCTTGGATCCAGCACCCAGTCCTTACCATTGGATTTGCTAGCTAAGTCTGATGGGAAGGACAATTCAATGATATTTGGAAGGCCACGTGTTCTATGGGAGTGTCAGTTTCCATAGAAGAGAAATTACCACACAAGCGGGTAACCTGTGTATCTATCTGCCTCTCCACGTAATCCTCAGAATATATTACAAACTCAGAGATGCTTCAGAAGACATTTTAGGATCAATAAGGAAGCAACTGAACAGAATAATGATGGGGGTGGGGAGATCACAAGTCTGCACAATTAAAAATCACAGATATGTACCTTATGAAGGCTGGGTACAATTTAATACATACCTATGTGAGACATGGATTCTCCCCCACAGCACAGTAGTCTTTCAAAGGAAACTTAAATGCAATGGTTCCCTGTGATAATTATATGATACTTGCAGGCATCATCCACCAGGGATTGATGCCTTTAGAAATTTGCTTTTGTCTGTATCATCCAAGAAAAACAAACACCCCTGCCCCCATTGTACCATTTTGAAACTGATGAAGCTGTAAATCATAATAATTGAACCAATGTCCAGACCTCAGAAAACAATGTCCAGACCTCAGAAAATCAATTCTGCATAAATCTGAAGAAGTAAATAAAAAGGCAGAAAATGAACTCTTGTCACTTGGAACAGCTGGGGAAGCTCAGCAGGGAAGCTGTGGGAAACCATACAAGTTCCCTCACTGCAGACAAGTCAGTACTTGACAGGGCTGTCAAAGGGATTGGTAGAGCTGGCATAGGCAGCAAGAGGTGACAGTGATTGGCAGAGAGTTGGAATCAATGCAGACCTTGCTACACATCAATTGGATGGCAGCTAATGCTGCAAAAAGGGAAAAGATCTGCCTTGTTCCAGCCATCATTGGTGGGACAGAAGACCCAGAAGAACAATGGGCAATTCTTTCAAAGTAGATTGCTTTGCTGACTTTCTACTTCTCTTTTTGAATCATCAGAGGCTTGTTCTACCAACACAACATCAGACCCAAAGGATGTTGGTGGTATTATGGATGGAAAGGGTTATATGAGGATTCTTGCAGATCAGTCCTTCTTGTACCATCAGATCTAATGGATGGAGGAGGCAGTGCTACCAGCCTCAACAAACTCTATGTCTGTTGACTTAGCTGGCTTGGGTTACTGCGCATCTTGATGTGAAGGTTGTGCAGGGGTGGGGGAGTGGGGACAAACATGTATAGTAGGAAGATATATATATATATTTGGAATGTTTTTGGGATTACTGGGGAACTACTGTTTTTGAAGAGAATAAGTGTTCTTCTATCCTTTGGATTATTACACTTTCTTATGATTTTATCCCCACCAGTCTTCAAACACTTTTCTCCAGCCCCTCAGAATCTGAAGCCTCTTTATCTTGCAAGGCACTGAAAGAAAGGCATTTTGCACAGCCATATCACTTACTGAGCTGTGCGACTCAAAACAGGCTCTGATGCCGAGTCCCAATGACTGAAATTAATATTTTTTTCTTGAGTTATCTAAGAGGCAGAGTTAGATGGCTGCTGAGGATTTTGTGTATCTTTTTCTTTGGGGTATATGGCAGGGCTGTACTTCCAAAATGAGGTTCTCAGAATGTATTTATTTGGAGAAAGCTCTGCAATGGTATTACTTTCTAATTTGCTTCTATAGCTAGAATTCTTCAATATAATTCTGGTGAATTTGTGAGGTGCAGGTAGAGAGAAGGTAATGAGCAGGAAGAAAACACACTGTGCAGTACCAAACCCTTTGCACCATCACATTTCATCTCCTTCTCTCAGAATGCCATCAGGTTGCTCTACACCCGACAGATTTAAGGAGAAAAATTGCTAGCATCACGTGGTTAGTGCATTTTTCAGTTTAAGTTCTTTAGGTAGCACAATCCTTCTTCATATTGTAGCACGTGCAAAAGAAGGAGTAGAATTGGGGGGGGGGGTGTTGCACCAAATTATCTTCCCCAATTCTGGCATTATATTCTTCTAAATACCTAAATCTTCTCTGGCTGCATTCTGTTCAGGATACTTCCATCTTCCTGGCAGGCCAAGGGGTACCTTGCAGAGCTAAGCAACAGCAAGAACCAAAGTTAAGTCAAACAAAGCAGTCCTGTGACTCTTGCCAAAACAAATGGATGGATCCATGGAGGGGTATAAGCTGTTGTTGTCATAGAGGAGAGTCAGCAAGCTCATACCTGTGGTTACGTTTTATACTGAATGTGTCATTTCTCTCTCATTTTGCCAGCTTTTGAGACCCGTGGGCATTGCACCTAGCCAGATTATTTTTAACTTGGTTTTTTTAAAAAAATGCTTCTTCCCAGTCCCCCATAACATCTATGCTAGAAGGAGTATTCTGGAGAAATAAAAGGTTCACCATGTTAGTAACATTTTAATAATAGTTGTATCTTGTTCAGTTGATTCTGACTTACAGGGACCCAGAGTTTTCTAGGTACAAAGTACTCAGACATTACCAGTTCCTTCTTCTGATTCTCTGTGACCATACAGTTTGCCCAAGCCAGGTGCTCTGGCCTACTGAGCGATACATTTTAATGGTTCAGTAAAATATTACCAAACTTGAATTTTTCACAGTCACACTTCATAAATGTTTGGACTCCAATAAGATGATTTTCTATGTAGTGATTAGGAATGGGCACAAATTAAAAAATAAATTGCAAAATTCATCAAAAATCACTAATTCATTGATTTGTATTCATCAGAACCAATGCCCCTGATGAATACAAATCAATGAATTTTTAGCAATTTTTGATTTGTTGATTTGTCAGGCTATAGAATGCCCCTCTTGGACTTAGAGACACCAAAATCACACAGAAGATTCCCCAACTCTGCTCTACAAGCCCTGAAAGTTTGGTGAAAATTGGGTTTTCCCCAAGCCCGCTGCTAAAGGTCCTGGGGGACCCACTTTGTGGATGTATAACTCACACCCACAAATCCCAAACTTCACCAAATTGCAGAGATTGTTGAGGAGTGTCAGTGGAAGCTTCTCTATCATTTTGGTGTCTCTAGGTGCCTGGGGGCCCATTTAATAGGGCTTTAAATTCAAGATGAATTTAATCAATTTGTCAGAAAAAATCATAAATTTGTGATTTGTGATTGATCAACCTTGATGAATTACAAATTGCAATGAATCACCTTTTTTTAAATCCGTGCCCATCTCTAGTAGTGATTAGAATAAGAATTGTTTAGCACTGTTTATACTGTGCAATATGACTTTAATTATCTTCTGTTTAAAGTTGACTATTTATGATGCAGTTCGGCTGCCAATATTGTCTGCACCTTTAACTAATTCAATTACTTCTTACTGTGCCTAGATGAAGACTTAGGCTGTATTAAGTGAGATTGCAAGATGACAACTGGAAAATAGGATGCTTCCGGAAGACAGCACATGCTGATTAAATGGGTGTTAGTTGAGACAACGTGTTTTTCGTGTATTCAGTTTAATTGTTTGCTGAATGTTGGATCCTCTTTTGTATATTCTTAACTGCTATATAAGGAGATACCATGTATTCATTTGGCTATTACCACTTCTCTAAACACAGTCAGTTAAGTATTGCTGATAGAAATTTAGGCTGAAGTCTCTTAAACAATGTGTGGCTTCTTCTTGGGCAGCCAAAAATGGTGCCCTCCAGATGTTCTAAATCAAGACCCCCCACTATCTGGGTGGGACCGATTGGAATTGAAAACAAAAACATCATACTAGCTAGGAAACAAAAACAACTGCATGGCAGCACAGTGTCGAGGATTGTTCCGGTTTGAGCTCCCAGAGGACAAAAGGAAACGAGATCTAACCCAAATTTCGTGCTATGCTATAGTATCACTTGTTCACTAACTGAAGCTACAGATACTTTGATTCCAAATAATGTGTAAGCACCAGAGAAGCACAAGGCAGCTATTTAGAAGAGTGTAACTAGATATTGTTAGTTTGAGCACCGTAGCATAAAACACCACCAAAAATCAAAGCATGGAGGATGAAGCTCAAGTTTCACCCATCAAATCCAAAGATGCACCTGTATTTACAAGGAAGGCATTGAAAGCTACGTGCAAGGCACAATGGATTGCAACTCCATTGGGAGTAGTGGTCCTCACTTTTGACATTTCTTTTTGATCTGAGCCTCAACATCACTCAACATCGCCACCTTATCATTTAAAAAAGGTTTTGGTAGAGTTAAATACAAATCTGGCCAATCCAAGGATATCTTTTCCACTGTCCTCTGAAGATGTTAATGTATCCATTACAGCTTATATTGAGATACATCGGTGAGTTTTTTAACATGGCACAGCATTTTTCTTTCATTTCATTTTGTCTGGATAGACTTTCCAAGTGGAGTTCAGTGTCACAACTCTTCCAGATGCTTCAAGCACAACCTTAGTTATAACGCTTCTCTCTTTCCAACAGATTGCCTCAGTCATGGCTTTTGAAACACTTTTACTTTAGCTAAATTACATTTGATTCTCTTTTTTTTTTTTTACATTTTTGCATTCAAGCACAGGAATGTAGCTGCACGCCATAGAATCATAGAATAATGGAGTTGGAAGGAACCTATAAGGCCATCGAGTACAACCCCCTGCTCAAGGGAGGAATCCAAATTGAGGATCTCTGACAAACTGTTGCCTAATTTTCTCTTGAATGCCTCAAGCCCCGGAGCACTCACCACCTCCTGAGGTAATTGGTCCCATTGTTGTACTGCTCTAACAGTTTGGAAGTTTTTTCTGATATTCAGCCAAAATCTGGCTTCCTGTAACTTGAGCCCCTTATTACATCTCTTGCACTCTGGGATGATAGAGAACAGGTCCTGCCCCTCCTCTGTATGATAATCTTCCAAGTACTCAAGAAATAGTATCATATCTCTCTTTAGTCTTCTTTACTCAAGGCTAAATGGGCCCAATTCTTTCAGTCTTTCTTCACAAGGTTTGGTTTCCACCCTTGTTCTCCTCTGAACTTGTTCCAGTTTGTTGGCATCCTTAAAGCATGGTGTCCAGAACTGGAGACAGGACTCAAGACGAGGCCTAACTAGTGCTGAATAGAGGGGAACTAGTAGTTCATAGGATTTGGAGATTATATTTCTGTTAATGCAGCCTAATATAGCACTGGCCTTTTTTGCAGCTGCTTCACACTGTTTGCTCATATTCAGCTAGTCATCAACAATTCCAATCATCCTGTTGTTTTCAGCCCAGTGCCCAAGCCTATCAAGATCTTTTGAATTTTGTTTCTGTCTTCCTGAGTATTAGCTTTCTCACCCAATTTTGTGTCATGGTAGTCTGATCATAGTTTCTAAGTGCACCTGTATTTTTTTCTATCCCAAAGGAGTTTCAATGATACAGCACTCTGTCTCAGTACATAGGAATCTTACTCCATAGAAATTCAATATATTGGTAAGTAGGACACAAAGCACACACAGGGAGGCACACATTTCAGGTCTCTTTCCATGGGCCTCATTTTTATGCTTCTTAGTTCTTTTCCCAATGCTTTCATGTATCTTTTTTTCCCCAGAAAGAAAATAATCTGCCCTTGTCTTTAATATATGTCATGGCCAATCCCTAGATCTTCCACCTATTGCAATTACATTTTCAAGGACCTTAAACATCCACTGACTCAAACAGACTGGGGAGAGCCATTTCAGCAGTTTAGAAGGGGAGAAGGAAATCAGTCATTCCCTTGTGAGTAGAGAAGGTTTGGCTTTAAAAAGAGAATCACCATTCTTTGTCCCTTTGATTTTTCTCATTCTACTGTTTTCTGTTGGGAAATCAAATGTTAGAAGGCTAAAAAAAACACCCTGTATTTAATTCTGGTTTAGTCTGTTTTGAATCACTGTAAAAATGGGTGAATACATGATACATGTGTAAGTGCAATTTAATTTGACAGGGAATCATTTTATTTTATTTTTGTGGAACAGCAGCAAGTTTCTTTAGTCCTCCACCAGATGTCTGCTTATTTTATGCAGATGTGGAATCAATTCATTTAAATTGATTCCCCCTATGTGAATGTCTCTGTTCAGGTGAATTTTTAAGTAGTCCTCCCACCAGCTGACTCTCACAGCCACTTGCCCCTGCTGTTATTGTGTTAAAACAGGGGGTGGGGGAGAAGTCCTGCTGCCAAGCAGCAGTTTCAGTCCATGCCTCATCCTTCTCCCAGACTCTCTCTCTCTGTATTTGTGTGTGTGTTATTTCCCTCCTTGGCAAGCAACGTCTCTGGTCAGTTTCAGCTGGTGCCTCCTCCATCACCTGATGAGTGTGTGCGTGTGTGTTTTTTTACTTTGAATGACACTATGGTAGAGTGTTCTGCAGCTAGCAAAGCACTATAAGGTGTTGCCTCCTTCACACAAAAAAGGATGAACAATTACCTCATAAGACATGCACAGTGGTTCTAAGACCACTTGACAACTATGTGACTGTAAATCCATTTTATTATCACCGTGGCATATTTCGAGGTATATTATCAATGTAATCAAGATCTTAGAAAAGAACAGGCAGATTTTGCAGAGGAAGGTGTGCACATATTTAGATTTTGTTTGTAAGCTACCAACTATTTAAATATTTTCCCAGAAAAGATCCCCCAGTGTCACTTTCTGTTTTGAATTTAACTGAGCATTGACCCAGGACTATTCTACACAAACAGAGGGCAATGTAAGGAAATATTAGTGGTTTTGTGTCACCTGCACAGAGAAATTTACTATAGTTTCAACAGACTTGGAAGTAACTAGTTTTTTATTTGAGAATGTGGAGCCACAGCAATAAGTAACTACTTTTTAAAAGTCTATTCCAAGCTCTGAATTTCACGACCAGCCAAAATACTACCCTTACTTATCACTTGAATTATTTTTTTAATATATTAACAACAGACGTCGTAACTTTTTAAAAATTACACACATTCAGAGTCATATACATAAGATAATTCATTCTAAACTCTTGTTTGGTTAGAGTCTAAAACACCCATTGGTAAGAAAACAGCATTTTAAAGGCAGTACATCTTAAGGCTTGAAAGATGGTGCATTTACTGGGAAAATGCAGACATGCACTTTTATATAACCACAAAAAGGCTTAGAAGTGACATCTTCTACTCTGAAATCTTCCAGAATGGAGAGGGACAAGCATTTTAACCAGGATTTTGAGTTGTGGATGCCTCTGCAGCTGGATAACTATGGTGGATAGATGAAGCAAGTGAGCTGAAAGCAAGAAAAAGATGTTCCCACTCTGACAGCAGACAGTAGAATCAGAAAACAGCAGGGAGTACTGGCTGATTAAAAAGGATGAAAATTGGGATTACTCAGAAAGTGCACCGCTTTACAGACACAATTCTTTTCCAAGGAAAAGAAAACATACTCCTGTCGATAATACGGAGCTCAGAATGACATGAAAGGGAAGATGACCAAGGGTCTGACTCTCTGTTTATAGAGAGATAGCTCCATATGCTATTAAAAATCTCTATTTGTAATTGAAATGTTCAAGAATGACGTTCACACATACACACCGACACAATTTCCAAGATTTAGAGACTGATTGTCAAGCCAGACCAACATCTGAGAAGGCTGTCATTTTAACTTTTCCGAAAGTGACTGGAGCAAGAGCCTCCATTTGTTGCAAACAGTTTGTCACCTCAGTCCTGCAGTTCTTTGGATTCATGAAGCAATATGGCAAATAAAAATAGCCTTTTTCTTCCCGTGTCTCATGTTCCCAACATAAATGCTGAGTCTAGCTGTTGATCTTCCTGGACATATCCTACTGAGAATCTTAGGCTGAATCCTCTTGGCTTAACTTTGTGCCACTCAAGTAGGATGATGTCATCAACCTGGAATGGTAGTATTTTATTTAATTCAATTGAAAGCTTCTATCCCCCTCCCCCTTTTCAGGTTCAGAGATTCCCTAGGCTCCCTTCTGAGTTGAGGAAACTCTGGGAGCCTCAGAACAGGGTGGGGGAGCCTTTAGTATTCAAAAATCACTTCCTGGGTTGCCACCAAAGAGATTGGGGGCACCAGTAGTGATTGTTTTGAATATTAAATGCCCTTCATTTTATATCCTGAGGCTCCAAAAGGCTTCCCCAGGTTGAAAGGGAGCCCTGAGGAGCCCCAGAACCAGAACCTGAAGGGAGGAATAGGAAGCTTTCAATTAAATTGAATTGGATATTACCATCATGGGATGGTGACATCATCCTACTTGCATGATGTAAAGTTGCACAGGAGGATTTCAGCCATAAAGTTCTAGAGCTGGAAGGGATGCCAAGGGAGTCCTACCCCATTACAAAGAAAGAAATCATCTCTGACAGGTAGCCATCTAACCTATGAGATTTACTTGTACTGTGAGTATATTTGTCTTGCTTGGGGGAGAAGTTAAAGGATCTTTAGGAGAAGAGGGTAAGTTGTATAGACTGCAGTATATTCCTTTGCTTCATACAGGACTTAACCCTTTTGAGGATAAATGTTAGCAGTGAGGAACATAGGCTTCTGATTTTTCCCCAGAGGTCTATACAGTAATGTAGGACTCCTGGGGAACTGTTCAGGCATTGACCTGACAACTAGACATGGTCCTTTCATGTTTAAACAAAAAACAAAACAAAACACCAAACACAAGGAAGCTTTCGTTTGTGCAATTAGTGTTCTTTTGGTCATTTTGAAAAGATAAAAATATGAACGATTCATATTTGCAAATGATGGGTATATGACACTTTCATGCTTCTTTCATGTTCCCTTTTTCATCTAATCTTTCTTTCACATTTCTCTGTCAGATTGCTGGATAAACTTTTCATCTAATAGCACTTATGAGGGCTGTCAGTAGCTAATCAGAATATCCAGGAAGGGAAAGCAGGAAATTTGAATCTGTGAAGGGGCCTGTAAACCAGTGAGGAGTTCTCTTTTTGTTTGTCATTTCTTGTGGATAAGACTACTGTGTGTGAGCTCATAATGCCCTCCATCTTGAATGGCATTTGCTGCATCTATGTTTCCATCTTCAATCCCTTTTGTCTTTTTTTCTTAACTTTGGAAGGATTTTTCCCCTCATTTCTTTGGGTTTTTTTTTCCCTTTTGTATCTCCTGCCCTTGATTTCTTTGGAGATCCGCCCCTTTTTCCTCCCCCAACCCTTTTTCTTGTTCCTGTTCTTTCTTGATTATTTTTTGCTGGCTGGGCAAGCCTGTGATATGGTGGACTAAAAGAGGAGAAAAGAAGGCCTCAAGTGGTAGGAGGGAGAGAAATCTCCCTATATAGTAGTTTTGTTTGAGGGAGGCTATGATAGGCAGGAAATCCTAACAAGAAAAGGAGTCCAAGAAGGGTGGGGGCTTCTAAAAAAAAGAAATTCTAAAGGCACAACTACAAAAAATTCCAACAACAACAAAAAGGTGGGAGGTGGCAAAAAAGGCCAGTGTGGCTTCACAAAAAGCTCAGGGGGGATCTAAAAACCAAAAAAGACATGTACAGGAAGTGGAAAGAAGGCCAGGCCACCAAATATGAGTACAGACAAGTAGCAAGGAAATGCAGGGATGGCATTAGGAGGGCAAAAGCTGTGAATGAGCTGAGGTTAGCTGGAGAAACTAAAAGCAAAAAAAGCATTCTTCAGGTATGTGTGTAGCAAAAGACAAACAAAAGACATAGTGGCACAGCTCCGCAATGGAGATGGAAAAATGAGAACAGATGACAAAGAAAAGGCAGAGGTGCTCAATTCCTATTTTAGTTCAGTCTTTTCCCATAAGACAGACTATGAACTTCCAAACAAATTGGAAGTGCAAGGGGGGGGGGAGGAGACAGGATTGCAGCTGGAGATTGATAAACAAATAGTCAAGGAATACCTTACCACCTTGAACGAGTTCAAATCTCCAGGGCTGGATGAACTGCATCCGAGAGTACTGAAGGAACTGGCTGAAGAACTCTCAGAACCGCTATCCATTATTTTCTTGAAATCATGGGAAACGGGGGAGGTGCCAGAGGATTGGAGGAGGGCTACTGTTGTCCCTATCTTCTTCTTCTTTTAAAATTTAATTTATTAAACATTCAACTTAAACAACATAAACCTAACACCACAATAAAATACAATTACATAATACACCAGTGCCACCTTCACCCTCAGGGCTAGCATTAATATTTTTTAATATTTTTAAAAAATATTTTAATATTTTAAAAATTCATTCAATCCATTTTCTCTCCAAAAATTCATTGTTTCTTCCCTCGGCGTATACCCCTTCCCTCTCTGAAATACATATTTCAGGAATACATTCCATGTTTTCTTAAAGTCATTATTTTTTGATAGGCCGCCTCTTATTTTCATATCACATGTCAATTTATCATTAATTGCCATATCCCATAATTATCTATACCATTCCTCTAAATTAATTTGGTTATTATTTTTCCAATTTCTTGCGAATATTAACCTTGCTGCCGTAACCATTATTACCATTATTACAATTAAATCCTTATTTTCTTTCAACAATTGATCTTTCTTAACCATATTCAATAAACCTATTGACGGGGACATTTGAATATTTAATCCAGTTATTTCCCTTATTTCTTTAAAAATTTGCTTCCATTCTTTCTTTCTTACTTCACATAACCACCACATACAGTCAACCCTCGACTTACGAACGGCTCCAGATACGAACATTTCAACTTACGAACCACTCTAATAGGAAAAAAACAGACTCGACTTGAGAACTTTTTCCGAGTTACGAACCGGGAAAAAAACCCACGGGGAAGGGAGGGAACCTCCCTTCCCCCTCCCCCCGCAGCAAGCGCCACTTTCAGAAGCCTCCCAGGGGCAGGGGAGAAGCACCATTTTTTTATTTCCCTGCCTTCCCGGCAGCCATTTTGTGTGCTTCTCCGCTCCCGCCCCCCTCTCCCCGCCTCTCAGCTGATCGGCGCTGGGTCTCAGAGGCTTGCCCAGCAGGTAAAAAAGGCAGCGGCGGGCGAGGGGGGCTGGCGCCAGTCCGGTGCGCTCCCTGCCCATTCCAGGCGCGGGTCTACTCGCGAGTAAGCGCCGCGGCCAGCGCGGGTCTACTCGCGAGTAAGCGCCGCTGAAGCTGCGCAAGAGGAGGAAGGAGAAGCCGCGGGTGCTGGTGCTTTGCTAGGGAGGCTTCGGACGGTAAGGTGCTGCTGTTTTTTCTTTTAAAAAAGTTGTTCTGGGTGGGTTTTGGAGGGTAGGTTTGGGCTGGGGGGGTATGTTTCTGTGTTGTTGTTTTTTTTGGTGATTTTTTTTTTGCAGTCCCTCCGTGGGACTTGCTCAAATGTTTATTTTTGGATGTTTTTGTTTTGTGTGTGTGTGTGTGTGTTTTGCAGTCCCAGCGTGGGACTGCAAGTGTTTTATTTTTGGGGTATTTTTTTCTTCGGCCGGAATGGATTAATGGGTTTTCAATGCATTCCTATGGGAATGCATAGTTCGACATACGAACTTTTCGACATACGAACGTTAATCCGGAACGGATTAAATTCGTAAGTCGAGGGTTGACTGTATGTAAATACGTCCCCTTCTCTTTTTTACACCTCCAACATAGTGATGATAAATTTTTATTAATTGTATTCAGTTTTACCGGCATAAACCAAGAAATCTCCTCTCCTCCCAAAATCTCTTTTATATTTCCTTTATCTTTCATCTTCTTCATCCAATCTTTTATCCTATTTATCCCTTTATCTTTTAATATATTCTTAAGAGTTTTTTTAAGGTTTTCTGGAAAATTCTCTAAATCCACAACCTGGGATAAGGGAGAAGTCGGTGGGCTCAATACACCCCTAAACCTTTTCCAATTTTCTAACATATTTTTAAGGAAAATATCTTCAAAAAGGGCAAAAAAAGATGAACCTGGGAACTACAGGCCTGTCAGCCTGACATCAATCCCAGGAAAAATTCTGGAACAGATAATAAAGCTGTCATTGTGCAAGCACCTAGAAAACAATGCAGTAATAACTAGAAGCCAACACAGATTTGTCAATAACAAATCCTGCTAAACTAATTTGATCTCGTTTTTTGATCAGGTTACCTCCCTGATAGACAGAGGGAATGCTGTAGATGTAGTATATCTTGACTTCACCAAAGCTTTTGACAAAGTGCCCCATGATATCCTGATTAGCAAGCTAACTAGGTGTGGGATGGATAGATCAAGTGTCAGGCGGATACACAATTGGCTACAGAATTGTACTCAGAGGGTGATGATTAATGGGCCCTTCTCTAACTGGGAGGAGGTAACTAGTGGGGTACCCCAAGGCTCAGTCCTGGGCCCGGTGCTCTTCAATATTTTTATTAATGACTTGGATGAGGGAGTGCAGGGAATGCTTGTCAAATTTGCAGATGATACTAAATTGGGCAGAATAGCTAATACCCTAGAAGACAAAAACAAAATTCAAAATGACCTTGATAGGATGGAGCACTGGGCCGAAAGCAACAGAATGAAATTCAACAGGGATAAATGCAAAGTACTGCACCTTGGAAAAAGAAACCAATTGCACAGTTACCAGATGAGGGAGACCTGGCTCAGCAAAACTACGAGCGAGAAGGATCTTGGAATTGTCGTAGATCACAAGCTAAATATGAGCCAACAGTGTGATGTGGCTACAAAAAAGGCAAATGCTATTTTAGGCTGCATTAATAGAAGTATAGTTTCCAAATCCCACGAGGTGCTAGTCCCCCTCTATTCAGCACTGATTAGGCCTCACCTTGAGTATTGTGTCCAGTTCTGGACACCACACTTCAAGAAGGATGCTAACAAATTGGAACAAGTTCAGAGGAGGGCGACAAGGATGATCAGGGGGTTGGAAACCAAGCCTTATGAGGAATGGCTGAAAAAACTGGGCATGTTTAGCCTTGAGTAAAGAAGAGTGAGGGGTGATATGATAGCACTTTTCAAATATTTGAAAGGCTGTCATATAGAGGAGGGGCAAGATCTGTTCTCGATCATCCCAGAGTGCAGGACACGTAACAATGGGCTCAAGTTAAAGGAAGCCAGATTTCGGTTGAATATCAGGAAAAACTTCCTAACTGTTAGAGCAGTATGACAGTGGAACCAGTTACCTCAGGAGTTGGTGAGTGCTCCAACACTGGAGGCATTCAAGAAAAACTTGGATAATCAGCTGGCAGATATGCTTTGATTATATTCCTGCATTGAGCAGAGGGTTGGACTTGATGGCCTTGTAGGCCCCTTCCAACTTCACTTTTCTATGATTGTATTTTTTTGCTTTTATTACTTTTCTTGATTTTTGGTATAGGAGGCTGTTTTGTTTGTGTGTCTGTTTTGCTATGCTTCTCCTGTGTATGTGGTGCTTTCCTTATTTGATTTTTAAAATTGTTGTTTGAGTTGTGTTTCTTTTCTTTTACTTTCTTTCTTTTTGTTAAATGCATATATTTTTGTGGGTTTTTTGGGGGGGAGCTGTTTTGTTTGCTTCTGTGGAGGTATGTAGGCCAGGGGAGTGGATTTTGAGCCTGTGTTATTGTGTTACTGGGCTATGTGAAGGCCATACTGCTCCAGAGCGAGAGGCACAGGTATGCGTTCTGAAAACTCCTCTGAGGACCTGGACTTCTTTACTACAGCTAACGGAATTCTGGCTGGGGGAATTCCTGACAAATTCTGGGAGCTGTAATGAAAAAAATCTGACAGGTTCATGCCTAGTTGATGCTCAGGGATGATGATGCTTGTAATCCACAACATTGGGAACTACAGATGTAGAAAGCTGTAAAAAGCTGACTTAGCTTCTTAGCCAGCACAGTGGCTTTGTATTTGGAAAGTGATACTGGCTTTACAACCATTATGATGTAGCCAAGGAATAGTGGCTTCTTCCAAATAGCTTTTTACTGAGCATTTGCTGACAACGATCAAGCTGCAGCTTAGCAGACTCTCCACCTCTAGAAGTTGAATTTCCATTTCTATGTTCCCCAGTGCTGTTACTACCTGCCATAGCTCCCCTTAAAAACAATTGAACATATGGGCTCTATTATAAAATGCTATATCTGCTAGCAGAATGCTAATGACATTTGGCAGAAGTCTTAAGTTTCCAGCAGGAGAAGAAAAATAATTACTTCTATTTAAACAATAAAAACATTTACAAGAATAACATGAAAGTTTCACAAATTTCTGGTTACAGATGGGCTGAATGAGAACTACCTTCTGCGTCTTCCTATCCACAGAGGACAAAGAGAATATACACCTGCCCTTGTTTCAGTTTTGCACTATAGTAAAACAAGTTAATTATAGTGGGCCAAATTGCCACTAAATGATCCATTTAAGGAGGACAAGGGAGAGGGACAGAATCAATGGGCCAACCTCTGAATTCATTTACATGTAAAACAGTTTTGTTATTTCTGAGTTTGTTCTTCACTTGACCATGTGACCATTGATGCAAAACCGATACCATTGTGTTCCTATCCCAGGAAGTGCACGCACTGCATGTTAGATATACAGTACAGTAGTTGCTCCATCTCCACTCTTTTGCTCATAAGGAGGCTGAAACTTGTGCATACATGGTGTTACCTTACAATGAGTCAGTGTTGTGATCAACTGAGGCTAGTCAGTCTTGTCTCCTCGAACTGGGTGTGAGACTCCAAAGTCTGAATCATAAGCATTTTTGAAACCCTTACTAGAGGTTTTGCTAAAACTACAGACCCCTGGAATTGGACTGGGGGTCTTCTGCATGCCAAGCTATGAACTCTCTGATCCTATGTTTTGCCAGGGTTTAACTGAGATTGACTTCTCTACGTTTGATATTGTGATACACCTGGCTGCAGAGCCAGAGCTTGGGAGTTCAGTTCCTCACTGTGCCTTCTGGAAGAAGACCCAGATTGTGTAGTCTTGATCACATTGCACAATCCCAAAGCACCTCCAGAAGAAGGGAATGGGAAACCCCTGAGTACCGTATACTTAGAGAATCCTGGAAAAGGGGTTGCGGTTGCCATGAGTCAGAATCAACTTGGCAGTACACTATTATTATTATTATTATTATTATTATTATTATTATTATTATTATAGGCCAACTTTAAAAGGCAAGAAAATGTGCAAGGTTTTGAGATGATTATTTCTACATTCAGTGAACAAAGTATGTAGTGTAAGGAAGTGGAAGTGGAGAAAGTTAACCTTGTCTGCATATTGTTTTAGGATGTAATATAAGAGAACAAAATAATGGGTCTTATCAGATACAGTGGTCTTAGATTTATTTATTTATTTGATTTCTATACTGCCCATCTGGCAGCCAAGGCCACTCTGGGCGGTTTACAACAGCTAAACATTAACAATAACAGAATCACAAAACATAACAACATCAATAAATTATAAAGGTGCAAACCAAAAACATCATAAAATACAACAGGAGACATAATAAAATGCAATACAATAAATAACATGAGAACATTGCGGTAGATTAGATATTACGTTATAGATTTCACATGGGATAACCTATAGCCACAAAGAATTCAATCCTGCTGTCCTGCTTTCGGTGCATTGCAATCATGGTGAAAGTAAGGAAGAAGGCAGCAGCATTGCATTAGGGAACTGAATGTACTCATATTTTATATCTTATGATTCTTTGTATCAGCAAGGCCCAGAAAAGGTTTTTTGGGGTTTTTTGTTTTTTTTTTGGAGTTTTTTTGGAAAAGTCTATAACTCCCTTGCTAGCATTCCTCCCACCCATCCAGAAGAGCTTTTCATGTCTTCGTAGATACTCAAATTTATATCCATAACTGAAAAAAAATATAGTAATGGTATAGCATTATCTTTTAAGAATGAATCCTAAAACCATTCAGAAACTAGCATTCCATTCTTCATAGAGTAATATTCTGCAAAAAAAAAATTAATCTTGTATTTCTTTCATATGCAGTGTAAAGTAAAACTCGTCTTAGATTAAGAATTGTGTTTGCCATCCGGAAGTCAGTGCTGCGTAGATAAAAAGGCAACAACAATAGAAATGCAAATCCAGCTCAAATCATCTCTTCTAGAGATGAAAAATTCAAGAACTATAAACACAGTAAATATAATAGCTGGAAATTGCCTCTGCTTGGGTTTCTGGTTTAACAATAATTTTGATTTTTTTAAAAACTTGCCACGATAAGAAGAAAATAACATTTAAGCTACAGAAGAACAGGCACCCAATCAGCAGAATGAGTGTTTCAGATTACCATATAATTAACAAGGAGGATGAGGAGAATAGAGGGAAATAGCTAAACTGTGCCACTTTTCATAAATTGGCTAAGTTTCTCTCACTCTCTCTCTCTCTCTCTCTCTCTCTCTCTCTCACACACACACACACACACACACACACACACACACACACACACTTACAATTCTTTCTCCTTAGCAGGATTGTGGCCTTATTCCAGCTTCCTTGGAAATTAGGAGGAAGCAAACATCGACTATTGCTGGCCAGAACTGCAGACAGGGATCCAAAGGTGTTACATATATAATTGTCTATAAATTATTCTACCACAGAATGACTGTTTCCCCCTTTCCTCCAACTATATTTTCATGTATGGCACATACTGAAGTAACAAAGTTTGATTGTGACCTGGTATTTGGACAAGTTGTGGCTACCTTTTGAAGTTCCACTCAGCTGTATTATTTAGCTGTGACTTATCTTTGGACTGGAGAAGGAGGAATCTGAATATGGGGCCCTACAGGTGGCTTTTCCATATTTTTCAGGTGAGAAAGATCCTGCCTAAGAAAAAAGAGAGGTTATTAAACCCTGCCCAGTCCCTTTAGCCACATCTAAATTTCAGAAGGGAAGTATGCATGAAAGCCCACCATCTACAGTCTTGAGGCACCTAGACTGCAGTGTTCCAGTTCAGAGTAGGTTAAAAATGCATAGCATCAGTAGCCCTGAAGATATTCAGGTTAAAAAGACCTTCTTGGCCTCCTAGAGGATGATGAGGTCCTTCATTGTATTTAGCGAAGAACTGGATGTCGAAATGGCAAAAAGAAGAAACATGTGGAGAGTGAATGCATAGGACTACGGGACCCTAATAAATGAACTATGACCCCCCCACACACTAATCCTCTTTTTTTAATTCAGAGAGAGAGGGAGTGAGGAAGAGAAGAAAAAGGAGCAAGAATTGCCACCCCTGAAATTTGGAAGCAGCAGCAATTATTTTCTATAGTTAAACACATTTTGTGAGTAGTGGTGAGCAACATGTCAACATTTTGCTTTTTATATTCTACCTTTAATGAAGGAATGTACATACTGCTCCTCCCTACTCTACTTCCTAACAACCCTGTCAGGTAAGTTAAACTGAGAAGGAGTGACTGGTCCCAGGTTACCAGTGAGTTTTATGGCTGGATGTGGACATGAACAGGGATCTCCCAAATTCCAACGAAGTGTGTTGTAACCACATACCATACACTTGTTCTCCAACCTATTGAATGATGTCTGATCTTTCTGTTGCTTGATGTAGGAATGGAAAATACACAGGTTCTGGATTGTCACTTCAGAGCTTAAAGCACTTTATGAGTTCATTACTTCTCGACTCATAAAATGACCTCAATATCTTTTGGGTAAGAACCTTGCAGCCCTGTGTGTTTGTAAGAGAAGACTTCATGAAAGATGGCCATGGAGCAGCCTGACCATAGACACACACACACACACACACACACACATATAGGACAATGATAGTGAGCATAAAGTGCTTTTTAAATCTTAGGTTGAGCATTGGGAAGAATGATATACAGACCTACCTTTAAAACACTTGTGCATCGGGGATTATTAATACACATAGGGCTAAGAAGTAGTGAAATGTTCTGTTGATTCATAACCTAAGATCACTCAAGAGGACTTTAAAGGAACTGATTTTTTCTTCTTCTTCTGTGTGCTGTAATGAGCTTTACTGTGACAAAATAGAGGGGAGAAAGGGGGAATATATGTGTTCTTGTTTTACACAACGGAAAGTGCCTGAGAGGGATAAAGGGATTTGTTCAAGGTCAGAAAGGGCATGCTTCAGAGCCAGGAAAATAAGGGCAGATTTCATTAGTTCCTTTCCAACCCCAGATGTGTTCTTTCGAGGGCCTGTGTGGCTTCAGGAAGTTGTTACATCAGTGGAAACAGGATTAATGGGAAACAGTACCTGGATACAGTTGTTTAAAAAAGGGTTGAGGGTTTTACGAACATTCAAACTTGTTTTGAAAAAAAAAATTGGAGAGGAAACCATGTTTTCTTTGAGTGCGCTCTGGGTTCTACTGTGTTAGTAGAAATGTTACAAATGACACAGGTCCTCTTTCTCTGATTTTAGCATCATTTTGTATTGTAGACTGTCCAGATTTCCCCTTTGTTTCTTCTGTATTTTTTTGTTTAGCAGAGAATATCTGATTAAGAAAGTGGAATAGTCACACAGTGACTTTTAACTGTCAACAGTAGGAGCCCACATCCTAGAATCTATATAAACACTAAAAATCTTTCAGGATTGAGTTGCAGTAATGCTCTATTGCCAATGTTCTTTATTTATTAGATCTCTCCAAAGAAAACAAAAATAGAAAGTATCAGCAAAAAGTTCCTCCTCCCATAGCAGACCTTTTTTCCACACTCTTTCATCAGTGTGTGCGTGCATGTAGGGAGTTTAATAACTTGTATGAAACTGCGGTCTTCCTATTCTCCACCACATTGCAGGAAAGATCAGTGGGAAATGTCAATTTAACTTCCTCATTTTTTTTAAATTCCACTGCAAAAAATTTCCCCTCTCCAATATATAACGTAGCATAAAGAGGCTAAAAACTTGGAAGAGGACCACAAAAGGCTGGGAAAACCCTCTGCTCTTTCCCAACTATTTGGATAAACCTGGATAGGATTAGCATGTTGTATCTCAATCCCATCAGTTTTATGCAATGCAGAAATGTGGAGATATTATTACACACTGTTCAATCATCTTATTTCAGTTTTTAGTGCTGCTTTATGTCATGGAGCACAAAGGATCTTCTTTCAGGACAAGCTTTGTAACTCTTCTTAAGTTTTAACAAGAAGAGCAATTCACATAGTGATTCTTTTGCCTTTGGCAGCAGGCTTTATTTTTGTGGCTCATGTGATTCTCCTTGATTTTGGTCAGTACCACTTCACAATATTAATCATGGGTGTCAGGTCAATCCTGATTTATAGTAACCCCTTTCAGGGTTTTCCAGGAAGTGAATATTCAGATTTCCATTCCCTTCCTCTGGGGGCACCCTGGGACTGTGCAGCTTGCCCAAGGCCACACAGGCTGGCTATACCCACAGGAGGCACATTAGAGAATCAAACTCCCAACATCTGGCTCTGGCTCTGCAGCCAGATACCTAAACCACTGAGCTATTAGAATGTGACAAATATAATCCTTCTAAGCACTCTTAGCAATTTTGAAGATTCTTGTCACTCAGTGCGGTTACCCAGTATATTTGTTTGTTTTTAAGTCATAGGTGCTTTTAAAAATTGTAATATAGAATCTCCCAGGGCCATCCCATAAGTTGAGAGCCTTTTCCATAGCCCCTTTCTGATGTTTCAAATGGTTATGTACTATCTTACTGAAATCTGCAACTCTCCTCTGTTCAACTCCTTGAAAGTGAAAAAAAAAATCCAATTTAATAAGAGATCTCTAAAAGCCGCCTCTTGAGAATTACATTCTTTCTTCACATTCCAATCAACTATTTATGAGACATGTCCTATTTGTTTAATTTTTGGCTTCGCGATGAGTGGAGTGAAGACCAACATTATTGCCTTCAGAGGAAATTAAATTCAACTTTTATGTAAGACTTGAGTCTGTAGACAATAGTGATCCTAGATCAATGTAATAAAATACTCCAGTGCTAGTCATTTTGTCTCATACATAATGTTTTTGCCACCTAGACCTGCATGCAACACACTACTTTTCTTTTGAAAAATGTACACCCTTATTAAAGCACTCCCTGAAATAAATAATCCTGATAAGGACTCCCAGGTATTTCATTTCCCCTTTCAGTCTCTTCTTTGGGTGTGCATTTCAGTTTTCCTTCTCTATTCCACTTTTTCTTTTTGTCTTTCTTCTTTCCTGATAGCATTATTAAAAACAATTTTACATAATATTATTTTGCTATCTTCCACCAATCTTTAAATAAATTATTTTCTCCTATAATTTTACTTGGTTACTTGCACAGTTTACCCAAGTTCTGGAATAAAAAGTGAATTTGATGGACCATTTCCAATAGACTCCGAGGTCAAAGAAACCTATGTTGTCAGTGGTAAAGCTGTTTTGATGCATATGAGCTATGAAGAGATTTCCATTTGTGGGTCTCCTACTACAGAGGTGTGGGGGACCAACCAGCTGCTTGTATTCTTGGAGAAAACAGATTGCCTAGATCAGTGGTTCCCAACTTTGGGTCCCCAGATGTTCTTGAACTCCCAGAAGCCTTCACCACTAGTTGTGCTGCCCTAGATTTCTGGGAGTGGTAGTCCAAGAACATCTGGGGGCTCAAGGTTCAGAACCACTGGCCTAGATCCATTTCAATTAGGATTCAGGCCATACCATGTAACTGAATCAGCATTGGTCACCCTGCAAGATGATCATTTTAGGGAGGCAGGTAAGGAGAACGTATTCCTACTGGTCCTCCTGGATTTTTCAGCAGAAGTGTACTGTCGACCATGGTATACTTTAGAGTTATCAAATTTAGGATTTGGGGACTCCATTCTTCGGTGGTACCAGTCCTTCCTTGAGGACCTATCTGATATGGTACCGCTTGGGGATGTGGTGACCACCTCTTGAGACCTCTATTATGGAGTTCCTCAAGGATTTCCGATTTTCCCAATGCTTTTTAAACCACTGGGAGAAGTCATACAGAGGTTTGGAGTTCATTGTCATCAATATGAAGATGACACACAATTCTGTCTTTCTCTTTTTTTCATTGCAGATGATGCTATACAGGTCTTTGAGCTCTGCCTAGTATCAATAATGGACTGGATGAGGGTCAGTAAATTGAAACTGAATCCAGATAAGATGGAGATCCTACTGTTGGGAGGATCATCAGACCAGTTAGAAGGATATTTACCTGGCTTACACTCTGCCGAAGACCTGGGTCCACAGCTTGGGGTTACTCTTGGACCCAGCTCTCTCTATGGAGGTACAAATATCTGCTGTGGTCAAGACTGCCTTTCAGCAACTTTGACTAATTGTTAGCTGTACCCCTACCTAGGTAAGAAATGTATAACAACAGTGGTTCATATGTTGGTAATAGTAATCTTTAAAATACTATTGTAATGTTCCTTATGTAGGGCTGCTCTTGAATTCAGTACAGAAACTTCAGCATGTCCAAAATGACATTGCTAGACTGATTACAAGTACCAGAAGATTTGAGCACATATCCCTAGTCTTGGCAGGCCTTCACTGGTTCCCTGTTAGTTTCCATTCAAGGTGCTGGCCACCTGTAAAGCCCTTAACTGTTTAAGACCTTAATACATGTTGGAACGTCTCTCCCACAAAACAGCTACCCATCCTACCCACTCTTTACAGTCCTTGATATTAAAAATTGTGATACCTAAGGTGGCCAAAAAGAGTGAACACCAGGAACCGTGATGTTTGGTCATAGCTATGTCCCTCTGGAATAAGTTTCTTACCAAAGTTCATCAGACATCATCCCTCTCAGTTTTTCATTTAATAAAAACAGGATTATGTAAAGCTACCTTTTATTATACCTTTTATTAGTTTCTAACCATAGGCCTGAGGTGTTTGAGATTGTTTAAATTTTGTTTAATTCTATTTACATGCAGATTTATTGAGCCACTGACAGGGGTTTTATTGTACTTTATTGTACAAATTGTATATTGCAATTTTGTACTGTTTGATTGCAATTATGAATTGATGTGTTGTGAACCACCCAGAGTGTGTTTGCACTAATGGGGCATTATAGAAGTTAAAATAATAAGGAAAATAATAAATACAACATGGTGCAATCAATCCAGCTTGTATTTATTTATACAAGGGGTGTATGGTGTGGGTGTGGGTTACAAAGTTTGCCATCTGGTTCTCACAATCAGTGAAAGCCACGGCAGTTCTGCTGCACAATTTATCAGCCTAGAGAAATGCAAAGACAAATGAGATACTAAGGGAAACTCTATCTTATGGTAAGAGCCTACATAGCCCTTTGAACAGTTTGGGTTGCTAGGTGCTACCTCAGAGAACTTTCATGTTCCCTTGAGTTTCCAGCCAGGGAGCCAAATCTTAAGGTGAGTAGCAGTACAGGAGGAGAAAGTTACATTGTTGTCTATGAGGTGTCTTAAGCCTTGGCAAATTTTTGTAATTCTTAATTTCCCATTCCCATTCAAGATCAAACCATCTTCAAACATTTTACGCTACAACAAGGATTGCTTGCAACACTACGCTGTACCTGGGAAAGTCCATTTTTCTTCCAGCAAATGAGAGGATTGCAGCTACTTCTACGCAGAAGTCCTGGGTCCTATGAGACCTGGCTCCACTGCTCCCACCATCTCATCATAGGCTCGAAAGGAAGAATTTGTTTTTCTGACAATCTGTATAGACCAGGGAGGGAGAATATATGACCCTCCAGATGTGCCTGAGAACTTCAACCACCAGCACTAGAAATCATAGTCAGTGGGTAAGGATGGTGATGGCAATAATCATAGTACATAGTACATCATCTGGAAGGCCAGATATTCCCCTTTTCTGTGGTAGGCAATACTAAGTTAGCTCAACCAATGATTTTGATGTATATAAGGCAGTTTTTATGTCTTTAAAATCCTGCCTGCTATTGTAAGTTAAATAATTGACCATCTGCCACCTTTTATTCAGCTGCTTGAGACAGCCGCTTATCTTGCCACACAAGGTATGGTCAACACTGAATGACTGCTCAGTGACAGAACAGGAACAATAGCTGAAAGCATCCTAATTAGTGAGGAAAAATCTTGGCAGAATAATCTATTTCTAGAACCTCATCATCACCAAGTTTAGTCAAACAGCAACCTATCTGAAGATTTTAGACAGCAAATGACACCGAAGGACAAATTAAGAGAGTAGCAATTTTAGCTGTGCACTAAAATATTGAACTACAAAATAGAACAAAATATTTTGAAAATGGTAGCATAAATCTAGTATCTGTTTTAATTTTATTTTAATGAGGTATGTAATACAAAACCTAACAGCGCTTAAAGTAACAGATTTTTTTTTAGCTAAGCTTGACTGCTGGTGAAAAATGGTGCACAGACTGATTAGGTTAGAAATATAATGTGCATTAGAAATTGCTCAAAGTAACTAAGTTAGAATTTAGGGGGAAACAATGGGGAATACCTTGAGAGTGGTAACATTTTTACAGTCTAAAATCTCATTTCTTTGGAATTAGTATTTCAGGGAGTAAATTAAACAACATACTCTACTGGTGGACAAACAACATTAATGCAAATTACAGGCAAACTATAGAAGGTTTACTTTCCCCACTGGCAAGTCTCCTGCAGCATTATAATCAGACGGTGTGAAACTGCTGCAAAAACAGTACTTTGTGCATGGAAAGCAGGCTAGCAGCAAGGAATTCTCTCTTGCCTTCAAAATAACCCCAGAGACTGTGTATTAGCAATTGTAGACCATTCCTTGAACATCACACATACGTCAGAAACCATAATAGGATTTCCATAAGTTGGAAGCAACATGGTAACACATAACTACAAATCTATAAGGTGGCACTGGTAAGGCTTTGTACTTACGGAGCACAACTGACTGTTGATATATCAACAGTGCTGGAAAGAGAGGATGAGTTGTTCCCATCATGGATATGAAAGTGGTAACATCTTACTTGTGTAACAGCCAACTAATGCTTTAAGTTAAGAATGTGATGAGCAATAATTCAACAATATTTAGAATATCAAGTATTTCAACAATGTTTGGAATAACAATAATGTTGTATTGTAGGAATGTTAGATATCACAATTCTTTTTGAAAAAAAGCACAAGATCTTTGTGCCTTTAAGTAGCTGTGCACATAGGAATACAGTGGTGCCTCGCTAGACGATGTTAATCCGTTCCACGAGGATCGCTGTCTAGCGAAAACATCGTCTAGCGAAGCACGTTTTCCCATTGGAATGCATTGAAATCGCTTCAATGCGTTCCAAGGGAAAATGCAGTCGTCTAGCGAAAATTTCCCATAGGGAAACATCGTCTAGCGAGTGCGGGTCCCCATAGGAATGCACTGACAGCTGCACTGACAGCTTTTCACCACTAGTCGGCGCACTCCTATGGGGAAACCTCATCGTCTAGTGAAAATCGCCATAGGGAAACATCGTTTTGCAAAGCGCAGTAGCGATCGCAAAAAGGCATCGTCTAGCGATTTCCTCGTCCTGCGAGGCAATCGTCTAGCGAGGCACCACTGTAGATCCAATATGGGAGAAGGGGGCATTGAGGTCCTTATGCCAGGTTGGAAATCCCCTCAGTGTCCAGCTCAGGAGGGAAGCCTCCCCTCTTCACAGCAGGTGGCAGAGGTTCTTCCTAGCAGTCCTGAATGCAGGAAGCACCCATACTTTCCTAGAATCTGGTGGCTCTCAGGAGGCAGACTGGGAGGGTCTATTGAGTGACAGACAAGTCAGCCAATGCTTGGATCCAGCCCTCAGAATGCACTATTGTTATGGCAATGTAGCCAATACAATTTGAGCCTTTTTCCTATCCATCTGAACTTTATATGTGGTTTCTTTGGTGGGGCAGGTGTGTGCATATGAGTCCACAATAGCTAACAACTCTCTGGGTCTTAGAACCATAAATGTGACTGATTATTTTTCTAAAAGTAACTTTTTCAAGGTCGGGATGTGATTTCCCCAGACAAACTCCAGTAATCAGTGATACTAGCAGGGTTTTACTGAAACACTGCACTCAAACATTCCCTAAACTGCATTATCTGAGCCAGCCTATGCCAAGTCCTGAAAAACTGTATATCCGTTATCGTAAAGCTGTGTGCTGAACATGCAAAACCACCTTCACTGAGGCAGAAAGCACCACCAAAATAGCAGGAAATATTTCATACATCGTCGTTCAAAGAAATATAGCCATGTATGCTCAAAGGTAATGTAATGAAAAAACAACCAGAAAATCGAATTACTGAGCAACGATATGCAAGAGAGCAATGCAATTTAGTTTGATGAGAGAACAAAACCAAAAGTTCCTTTAAAGAGGCTCCAAAACTTAGCTGTAAGGAAGGAAACAAAACCTCAGCAAAATAACTTTGCAAGCCATGGCAAGGTAACGTATGTCTCAGAGTGGTTTCAGTCTCTTTATATGCTGTTCCTTGTTCATTGTGTATAGTTGTGCTTCTTTTCATTGCCACTAATGCAAGCTCTGTGCATGGCAAACCAACGTAGATGTATGTGGACACTGCCTGGGAAAATAGGATTGACTGGCAGAAATCCTATTGCTAAACATAGTCAGTTGGATGTAGAGAAAGGCCTACTGAATCAATGGAGCTTATGAAGGAAGTGACCAACCAAATCCCCACTGATTCAATGGGCCCACTCTAGTTGCAACTTATTACAGTAAGCAACAGGATTTCAGCCTCAGTGTTGTTATAGGGCAGTGAGCATACAAAGTGTGGAGGCAGGGAAGTGCCTTGTTCCCAGGTTCAGTATAAACAGACATGGGCAGACATCTCAAGTCATTTTTATTTGACTTTTTTTCCCCACCTCCAAAGCTGTAGAATACAGGTTCTATGCTGATGCTAGGTTATTTTGGGTGACAGCAGGGGATCTGTATGTTCATGTGTTTTCTTCTTAGATGTATCAATAATGCATCAATGGGTGAATATTCCCATTCACTAAAACATGTTTGTGCATATCTTATAAATATATGTAGGAGGCATTTTGGCTGAGTTTCAAATGCATGCTTATTGTGCAACATATTTTCTTTTCTTTCTTGGGACACTCTGAAAGCCCAGAAAAGATTTCTGACAGCAAATTGCATCTGTTTCCAGGCCCAAGAGCTAAAATTGGATAAATTTGTTTTTTAAAATACCTCAGCTTAATGAAATTCTCATACATTCCTAGCTCTAAACCTTAAATTCATAACATGCTGCTGTTTTCTCCACAGCTGTGTGTGTGTGCAGAACTAGTACCTTCTGCAGTTATGCACAATGGATGTTATTGTTAATGGAGGGATCCAGATGCAGTGAAATTCTCATTTTGGTTTAGGTGTATGTTAAAGACGTGCCAGCTGAAAATGCACAGCTTCCAGTACAAAATTCTTAGTTTTGATGCACAGACATATCCAGTTTTCTGACTAGCAAATGTGTACACTGAGCTACTTTTGTTTTGTGCCATCAAGTCATTTCTGACTTTTGTAGACTATATAAATTAGCAACCTCCATAAAGTCCTATCATCAACAGTCCTGCTCAGTCTTGCAAACTCAAGACTTATTGAATCAATCCATCTCTCATTCGGTCTTAGTCTTTTCCTGTTGCCTACAATTTTTCTAGCCATTACTGGCTTTTTCAATGTGTTTTGTCTTCTCATGATGTGCCCAAAGCATGATAGCCTCAGATTCACAATTTTTGCTCTGGGAGTGTTCTGTGTAGATCTGATCTAGAACCCGCTTATTTGTCTTTCTAGTGGTCCATGGTATTTTCAAAGCTCTCCTCCAATACCATATTTCAAATGATGTTTTTTTTCTGCCATCTTTCTTCACTGTCCAGTTTTCACATCCGTACATAGTAATTGGTAATAATTTAGCACAGTTGGCCTTCTTTTTAGGCTGCAGTTATACAGCCTAATATACAAGTTATATCCTTGTACTTGAGAATCTTTTCTAGTTGCTCCACAGTCATCCTTCCAAGTCTCTGTCTTCTGATTTCTTGGCTACAGTCTCCAGTTGGATCGATAATTGATCAAGGTACAGAAGATCTTTAACAATTTCTAACTGATCATTGTCAACATATTTATGTAGTTCTTCTGTAGACATGACTTTTATCTTCTTAATATTCAACTGCAGCCCTGCTTTTTCATTTTCTTCTTTCACCTTCACCAGGAGTTGGAACAGTATCTGTGTGGATACTGTCATCATACAGTTAAGACCCTAGATGACACTGAGCTTAGTTGCATTTGGGTAGAGTGAAGAGTTGTCTGGGTTTGTTGTTGCTGCTCTATTCCCATTTGTGAGAGACAATCAAGTTCTTGGCTGTTTTCATGAGTATCTATTCTCTACTTCCTATAATTTTGTATGTTATATTTTTTTTCTTTATTTCACATATTTGTACTATTAGTATTATTTATACAGTTTTCTTAATATTCAATTTCAGTTGTAATTCCACCAATAATATGTGAAATAAATCCTTGCCTAGGAGATACAACCAGCAGACATTACAGTAAACAAGTGCACT
The DNA here is from genome assembly GCA_037013535.1 of Intellagama lesueurii. Taxonomy (NCBI): domain Eukaryota; kingdom Metazoa; phylum Chordata; class Lepidosauria; order Squamata; family Agamidae; genus Intellagama; species Intellagama lesueurii. Next base: position 65,695,956 of record JBAJHW010000004.1, on the reverse strand, counting down.
TTATCCTCTATTATGGTTTATCATGTTTGTATAAACCATCAGGCATACCTTTTGCCTTCTTAGGCATGATCTACAAGGTGTGGTCTGCAATCTGGATTCTCTCAAAGCATTATTCAAGGAACAAAATATTTCTTGATAAAGATATATCTCTTTTGTAATTTTCCATTTAATAATCTGTGGATTATTAGTATGAACAGAAAATAGTCTAGCATGGAAAAACCATAGGTCACACAGTATGAATATTCCCAGAATTTCTCATGTTCATGTTATCAATAAGAAAGTGTAAGTGCTATTTTCTTTAATTTTCAGACAATTCCTTGTTTCTTTTGGTGAATGTCCTGTGGATTCCTCTGTATAGCTCTTTAACTGGGGGCGGGAAGCAAGGATTGTAAACTATATTCTTGGCTCATTATACTAGATATCCAGGACAGTGACAGTGAAATGGAGGGCCATTAACAAAGTAGCAAATGCTTTAAACGCTCCCTTAACATAAGTGCTGATATAAAGATGCTGCTAAAAGAATAGATTCCAGGAAATGCAATATCAAGAGCTTGAGGGCCTACAGGGAATTCAGAAAATATACCAGAATATTATTACAACCGTGAGACAGTATTTAGTGGCAACAGTGAATTCTCACTAGAAGCTAAAATGACTAAACAGAGGCCCTCATTACTTCATTTCAAAACAATTTTGCTGCACATAGCGAGCCTGTCAGAGAAGCAAAAGTAAGGAAAAAAGTTAACCAAGATAATGAGAAAGGCTACACGTATTAGAACACTTAAGGCAACCTCTACTCCGATTCATTATAGCAGGAAATAAATGCATGCCTAGACAAATGGGGAAAAAATAATAATTCGATGAGCCTAAGCTTAGCACTGATTGATGGGAATATTCAGGAGAATGATGCATGTAGAAATCAATGATAGACAACTCTTGTATGCAACCCTCCTTATGCCTGGGGTGTGGATTTCTCACTTGGTGAGATATTTGGAAGAAGTTTGAGATCTCATAAATTTGAGAATTTAACTCTTCTTATAATGTTGCAGAGTGGACGTTAAGGATTTGATTTCATCTCTTCAGACAGGCAAGACACTTAGAGAGGACTTGACCCCTGCTCAGAAGATCTTTTTCTTCCAGGCATAAAATATACCCATTTTGTTGATGCATACCAATTCATCATGTAATCTTCCCTCTGGATGGTTATCTGGCATAGTTGTGTCAGTTTTGGCAGGACGTTAGTCCCCACAACCCTAAGCATCATGTATCTGCTGTCCTCTTTTCTTCAATACCCTGAAAACCAGTGAGTTTATAAGTGTGGGTAGTCCTCAATTTGGCCTTATCCTGTCACAGTTCAAAGTTTGTTCCCTGTACAATAAACTCAAACAGAAGTTCTGACAAGTGCAGTTGGTCTTAGCTTGCCCACCCCTACATTAGATAATCTTTGTCAAAGCAAATCATCCACTTAAACTCCTGGATCTCAAATGATACAACCCATTATTATGAAGAGCTATTTTTGCTGCTGCTTCAAGAACTCTTCTCCCCTCCCTCAACAACTCCATATTGACCTCCTATTATGAACAACGTGCAAGCATTAACTGCCAATCAGGGAAAGAGTGCAGAGAAGGGTGCTGTTATGCACAATATGAAAAAGAGCACTATAGTATGCAGGCTACAGTCCAAGATGCACTTTTTGGATGAAGATTTGCAAAATTTCAAATTACTTCCAAATCACATGATAGAAAATAACTTTCATCTGAATTTATAACGTTAGATTCAATGAGTAAATTTTGAGCTATGAAAGACTCAGTTTGCCCAGCACTGATTTCCAGAAATGGCTACTGATGAAGAGTAAAGAAGAAACTGCAAAGGTAGATTTACAGTTGAACATTATAATAATGTCCAAAATGCACAGGAGAATGGCAAAACTTCAAGGTTGACAATGAAGAAAATAAAATTATTACAGATTTTCTATACCTTGGGGTAATCATCAATCCAACTGAAGACGGCAGCCAAGGAATCAGAAGAAGACTGAAATTTGGAAGAACAATTGGAGGGACAAGGAAAGTTCCTTAAGGATGTGTCACTGGAGTCCAAGGAAAAAATTATATATATTATGGTATTCCCAATTCCTATACTGTTTTTCACAGTTACATTAATGTGGATATAAAAGTTGGACAATAAAGAAAACTAAAAAGAAGAAGAAATCATTATATGGTGTTTCAACAGCTTTATGGTTACTAAGGACCATCAGAAAGAGAACTAAGAAAGTTCTATAGCAAACAAAGCCTCAACTCTCAATAGAAACTAAAATGAATAAACGGAGGCTGTTGTAGTTTGGAAGGTACCAGTGTGGTGTAGTGGATAAAGTGACAGACTTGGACTCAGGAAAACTGGGTTGAATCTCAACTCAGCCATAGAAACTCACTGTGGTGGCATTGGTGAAACCACTCTTTCAGTATCTCATTTACCTTGAAAACCCTATTAAGGTCACTGTAAGCTTAATGTGACTTGATGGCGCAGAACACACACATCATACTTGGAGATATCACGAGAAGTTAAAACACACTGGAAAAGACAGCACTTGGAATGGTGGAAAATAACAGGGTAAAGAGGAAAACATGAAATGGATTGACTCAATAAAAGTCAAAGGATTTAATTTGTAAAGCCTGAGCAGGACTGTTTATGACAAAACCTTTAGGAAGTGATTAATTCATCTCATCACCATCAGTTGAAGTGACTTGATGGCATAGAACAGCAGGTTTCCTTTGAAAGGAGAACCTTGTATTCTGAACAGTAAGCTTGGAGTGGGAGCTGGGGACATGTGGTCCAGTCCCACTTTCTGCTTTCCTGACCTTCTTGTACCTCTGAGGAAGGTCTGAAGAGGATTTCAAGTCATGTGTCAGTTGAATACATTTACAGAGTCCCACATGACTAGAAGCCCTGCCTTTGCAAGGTTTTCAGCTGGACAGAGTGTTTTAACTGAATTCAGCTGAATGCAGTCTGAAAACAAGGGTAAGACCTTCATTACATCACTAACATCTCACCATCAGGCAAACTCTTGAATCTTGCTTGCTGGATATTACAGAGCTACAGGGTGCAGAAGAAACAGAAAAGTCCCAAGATCATTATGGCCAGATGTTGAAGTCAGGTTCTCTTGTCTAAATTAAATTCCATAATAAGGTTGACAACCTTAGAAAATGAGCTGGAGTTAGTAGGTGTCAGATTCCACCCCAGGCAGTGTAGATTTCATTGTCTTCCTAATTTTAGTAGACATTGACAGTCACTTAGAATCTTTCCTGTTGCATTCTATTGAAGTACATAGTTCCAGCATGGATGAATAAAAAAACTCTTTTCCAGACTTTTTCAAACACCGTGGGGCTGCTGGAACATGGGGAGGCAAGGGTGTCTGCAGAAATAATTCTTGGGGGCAGGCAAAACCTATTTTTGACCTAACTATAGTTTTTAGCAGCTTACACTTAAAGAAGTACCAAGCTTAAGACTCCTAGGAGGCCCAGCTCCCTCCTTTTGTCCCTGTGGACACCCCTGTGGTGAGGAAACAGAAAACTCCCTCTGTTCTTACTAAGAATATCTGAATAGGACTGAAGCTGAGGGAACTTCATAGTCATTTTGTAATATTTGAGTTTATTTACCAACATAGATGGAAACACAGCTTAGTCACTCAAAACAGTGCCTGGAAATAGCTAAATTCCAGGTTTTCACACACAATGTAATTGAACAAAAAAATCTTGCTGTAACCTTGGCATTACTAAATCTCTTTCTCAGTGACAATATAAAAAACTGCTTCATAAAGACTTCCTCCTGTTCCTGTTGTTCCTCGTAATACCATGACTAGAAATAGTCAATCCACAGAACGATGCAAAAGATCTAACTTTCAACAGTTGGTATACATGTGTTGTACACTTGTTAATGCAATAAATGAGGAAAACCAAACATCAATTAGGCTCAAATGACTTTGACACAGTCTCAACATCATTTATCACATTTATTTGATATTGTAATGGGTTCGGTTGATATTGATCAATATATGTGGGTGCTTTCAGGGAGATGTTGGCACATTTTGTGATTTGTTTGCCTCCAGTGTATGATAGAGGGAGGATGCACATATTTCTTTGGGCAGATGAGATGACTGGGAGTTGTTTTTTTCATGCTGGTTGCTTGACTGTTCCTCTGTGATGTGGGGTATAATCGATCAATCTTTGAAATGTAATTTCAAAGTCTCAGTGCTAGCCCCCGGCCTTTTCACGGACTGTTGACTAGCACTCCGCTGCTTCTCGGTTCTGCTGCCACCAACCAGTGGAACCACTGGATTTCCAGGTGTTGTATAATGTTAACAAAATGAACAAGTTTATTTAAAATGATGCCACCAGCGTATGATCATGTAGTCCTCCCGTTTCTAAACCTTCCTTCTTTCCCCCACCACCCAGGCTCCGCCCCCCAGCACTCTCCCCGGCCCCTCCCCACAAACATACAACTTATGAATAATGCATAACTTAGAGTGAACGCCACATTCCTCCCCCCTTAAATATGTTTGTATAGGAGGGGAAACTCATTTTCCATCCTAACAAACATGCATCATTGTACAGAAATTCTACTTACTCTATAGCTAAAATTCTGCATGCATTAACACCATCTTATCTAGCAAGCAGAAAATCTTATCACTCTAAGCAAGAAAAATGCTTGTTTCAACCGTTGCAATCCAGTACAGTTCAATCATATACTTTACCTTATGACTTATACTTCCTAAATTTAACATTGCAACCTTACAGATATATAATTTATTTATTTTATTTATTTATTATTAGATTTTTACCCCGCCCCCCTAGACAAAGTCTACTCGGGGCGGCTTACATACATAATAAAAACATCATAACATTAAAACATCATAACATTTAAAACAGCATAATTTTAACATTTATATTAAATTAAATCAGTACCAAGATGATAAGAGTAAAAATCAGTTATTGACTGGAGGGAAGGCCTGCCTGAAAAACCAGGTTTTCAAATGAGTTTTAAAAACGCCCAGCGAGGGTGCCAGACGAATTTCAGCAGGGAGGCTGTTCCATAGCCGAGGGGCCACTGCCGAGAAGGCCCAGTTTCTTGTTCTTTCTTTCTGGGCCTCTCTCGGCATTAGGCCCCTCAGCTGTCCCCGCTGGCTATTCCGGGTGGTTCGGGTAGATCTAGGTGGGAGAAGACGATCTGCCAAGTATCGAGGTCCCAAACCGTTTAGGGCTTTATACGTCATCATCAACACTTTGAAGTCAATGCGGAAACGAATGGGCATCCAATGCAAGGCAGCCAGAGTGGGAGAGATATGCTGATATTTCCTCACCCCACTAAGGAGCCTGGCTGCCGCATTCTGCACCATTTGAAGTTTCCGCATCAATCTCAAAGGCAGCCCCACGTAGAGCGCATTACAATGGTCTAATCTCGAGATTACGAGCGCATGGACAAGAGTAGTGAGGGCCTCCCCATCAAGATATGGTCGCAGCTGGGCAATCCACCATAGATGGAAATAGGCGGAATGGGCCACGGACGCCACCTGGGTTTCCATGGTAAGCGCCGGGTCCAGATGTATCCCCAAGCTGCGAACCTCACTCTTTGCGGTAAGGGTCGTCCCCCCAAAAGAGAGGGAGTCGCCCAAACCGCCGATGGAGGGACCTCCCACCCTCAAGACCTCCGTCTTGTCCGGGTTCAGCCTCAACCCATTCAACTGCATCCATTGCAGTACAGCCTCCAGGCAGCGCTGAAGGGACAGAACGGCATCCACTGAGGTAGATGAAAAGGAGATGTAGAGCTGCGTGTCATCAGCATACTGATGGCACGAAGCACCACACCCCCTGATGACCCCACCCAGCGGCCTCATATAGATATTAAACAGCATTGGGGAGATGATCGACCCCTGCGGAACCCCACAACTGAGACTCCATGGGGCCGAAGCATTCTCCCCAAGCTGTACTCTCTGGGGACGGTCCTCCAAGAAGGATCGGAGCCAGGCAAGCGCCAGGCCACCGATTCCCAACTCAGAGAGCCTCCCCAGGAGGATACCGTGGTCGACGATATCAAAGGCGGCTGAGATATCGAGGAGGACCAAGAAGGACATATTACCCCTGTCGGCCTCCCTCAACAGGTCATCCAACAGTGCGACCAGTGTCGTCTCTGTGCCATAACATAGTTATGAAACTTTTATATAAACAGTTAAACAGTTACACTATAGTCCATTCAGGTTTATTTTTAAATCCCGTGAATCATTCGCTCGGCCTTCTGGAAAGTGCATCCGCGACCATGTTGTGGGCTCCCTTCACACTTTTTAAGTCAAAGTCAAAGTCCTGCAGTAGAAGGGCCCATCTCATCAATTTACTATTGGTTGTCATCGACCGCATCCACAGTAATGGGGAATGGTCAGTACACAGTGTAAATTTGCGTCCCCAAATATATGGTTTGAGTCTCTGTAAAGTCCAAACAATCGCTAGGCACTCTTTTTCAATGGTTGACAGATGTCTCTCTCTCGGTTGTAACTTTTTATTTATATACGTTGCCAGATGTAAAGTCCCTTCTCTGTCTGCTTGGCAAAGCACCGCTCCTAGTCCAATGTTGGATGTGTCAGTGAAGATGGTGAACTCACGGCTGTAGTCAGGTGTGCTGAAGACAGGTCCGGTCGTTAACGCCTCCTTCAGCCGGTCAAACGCCTGCTGGCACTCAGGGGTCCATCTGATGCTCTCTGGCTCCTTCTTCCGTGTGAGGTCCGACAATGGAGCAGAGATCTCACTGAAGTGTGGGATGAATTGCCGATAATAGCCCGCCAGTCCCAGGAAAGATTTGATCTGGTTTTTGGAAGTGGGGTTTGGCCATCTAATTATTGCCTCAATCTTGGTGCCCAGGGGTTTGATTACTCCCCCACCCACTAAAAGTCCAAGATACTTTAATTCAGAGTCTCCAATTTGGCATTTACCTCAATTTCACAGTCAAAGCAGCTCTCTGGATTCTTTGCAGCACCTGTTCTAAATGTTCTTTGTGCTCAGCCCACGACTGACTGAAAATGCTGATGTCGTCCATATAGGCGACTGTAAAATCTCCCAGGCTATGTAATGTCTTGTCTACCAATCTTTGGAAAGATGCAGGACCATTTTTCAATCCGAATGCCATAACCCGGAACTCAAACAGGCCTAGAGGACTTTGGAATGCAGTTTTCTCTTGGTCCTCGGGGTGCATCTGAATCTGCCAAAATCCTTTGGTGAGATCAATGTATGATATAAAATTGCACCCTCCTATTGTTTCAATCAAGTCATCTAGGTGTGGCATGGGATATGCATCTGCCTTGGTGACATGGTTCAATTTGTGGAAGTCCACGCAAAATCTGACACTACCGTCGGGCTTGTCTATTAGTACTATTGGTGCAGCCCAGGGGCTCTCAGATGGGGTGATTATTCCTGCCAGGAGCATTTAGCCCCCGTAATTCTATAAGGTGTGACAGCTATGGGACTAGCATCCCCGGTGTCAATTCTGTGGACTACACCCTTTGCTTTCCCAGGCATATTGGTAAAAATGGTTTTGTATTTCTGCAGAATCTCAGCTACTTCCTCCCTCTGTGGTATAGTAAGGGAGTGGCCTAGATTTACTTCCTCTGGGTTAAAGCGTTGTTCACCTCTCCCTTCCCAGCACATAAGTTCCTCTTTTTCACCTGGGTCCTCTCTGATAGCATATAGGGTCCAGAGATTTCTCCTATAATAAGGTTTGAGCATGTTGACATGTACTATCTTGCGACCATCCTCTCCCTTCTGGATCACATACAGTGGACCCTCGACGTACGCACAGCTCGACGTGCGTACTTTTCGAGGTATGGAATTCTCCGGCCGCAAAATTTCCAATCGACTTGCGGCCGGAGAATCGACCTACGGACCGGAAGGGGGAGGCGGGGAAAGTGCCAAATTCAAATTTGGCGCTTTCCCCGCCTCCCCCTTTCAGTCCGTAGGCTGCCGATTGTGCCTCCAGATGCCTTCCAGGCCTTCCCCGCCGCCATGGGAGGAATCTCGGAGGTCCCCCCCCCTGCTGCTGATCGTGCTTTGGAGCTTCTCCGGAGGCAAGATTGGCGGTGAGGGGGACCTCCGCAGGCCTTCCCTGCTGCCATGGGAGGCATCTCGGAGGTCCCCCGCCGCCGCCAATCGTGGCTCCGAAGCAGCTTCTCCTTCCTCCTCCTGCGCCGCTGCCGCACGCCCCGTCCACGGAGCCCCTCTGACCCGCGCACCTCGCCCAGGGCCTTCGGCGATGCTTACTCATGACTAGACCCGTGACTATGGCGGCACTTACTCGTGAGTAGACCTGCGCCAGAGATGGGCAGGGAGCGCACCGGCTTCTCTGGAGGCACGGTCGTCGGCGGCGGGGGGACCTCCGAGATGCCTCCCATGGCAGCGGGGAAGGCCTACTGAGGTCCCCCTCGCCACTGATCGTGCCTCCGGGAAAGCCTGGGGAGTAGAGCGGGCCTACTGGGGGAAGCCGTCCCCTGGTAGGCCCGGTCCACCCTGGGAAAGCCTGCATCGGCGGGGGCGGGGGACCTCCGAGAGGCCTCTGGCAGCGGCGGAGAAGCCCTCAGAGGCCTCGGGCAGCGGCGATGGCGGCGGCGGGGGACCCCTGGAAGGCTTCGGAAGGGTAAGGTCTATTTATTTTCATTTTGTGGGGGGGGGGGGTTTCCTGGGCCGGTTACGGATTAAATGGTTTTCAATGCATTCCTATGGGAAATGCATATTCAACCTAGACTTTTCGACCTCCGGCCACCGTGCCAATACGGATTAATTCCGTAGGTCGAGGGTCCACTGTAGTTTACATTGCTCATTTTCGACACTATTTTATAGGGACCCTCCCATGCTAATTGTAACTTATTTCCCTTGACTGGTCTAAGTAAAAGAACTTCATCGTTGGGCCCAAAAGTTCTTTCCCTGGCCTTTCTATCATACCAGGTTTTCTGCTTGGTTTGGGCAGCCCTTACGTTCTCTCCTGCTATTTCCATAGACCTTTGCAAGGTGTTCTGCAATTTGTCCATATATTCTATTACAGATTCTGGGTCACTCTCTGTTCTGCAACCTTTAATGGCATTTACAAACTGCAGCAACACAAGCAAAATAGGAGAAGTAAAATTGCACAAATTTCACAAATTAGGAACGAGAAGCAGGGGACAATTTCAGGGGTCACTCTCTCTATGGTCTTCCCAGTTCATACGGAGCAAATCTAGTGGTCCTCACACCGCCCGTCCTAGTAACAGCTCAAAAGGACTGTATCCAGTACTTTCTTGTGGAATACTCCTATAGGCATACAACAGGGGTTGTATCTTGCAATCCCAATCATTTGGGTTCTCTGCCACATAGGTCTTGATCATCCATACTAACGTGCCATTAAATTTCTCAATTAACCCATTAGTCTCGGGATGATAAAGTGAAGAGTTGACTTGGATTATTCCACAGGCTTTCCATAGCCTGTTTATAAGCCTGGATGTGAAGCTGGTTCCCAAATCACTAACTATCTCACTAGCAAATCCCAATCGGCTCATATAATTTATTAAGGCATCTGCCACAGTGTCAGTCTCTATGTTGCATAAAGGAATTGCCTCAGGATATCTTGTGGCAAAGTCCATGATGGTCAATATATACTTATTTCCCCGTCTGGTGGCTTTAGGCAGTGGACCTACCAGATCGATCCCAAGCCTCTGGAATGGTGTAGAGATGACTGGCAGAGGACATAATTTTGCTTTGGTTCTGTCCTGCCCTGTCCCTCTTCTCTGACATATATCACAAGTTTTGCAATAGTATGTAATCTGTTTCCCCATACTTTTCCCCACGTTCTGGGCAACCCTTCTTTTTGTTTGTGTGATTTCCATATGTGCTCCAAACAAACTACTGTGAGCTTGATGCATGATTTTCTCTCGGTACTTACTTGGGACCACTAATTGCCTTTGGGGTTCTCCTTTTCCTCTGTATGGGGTGGCTAAAACTTCCCTATACAAGAGTTCCTTGTCTATGCAAAATCTCTCAGGGCACTCAGGGGACAATAAGGTTGGTGAACTGGCCGCTTCAAAGCAACCCACCAAGCTAATGTCCTCCTCCTGCTCCTGGGCAAAACTATTTTTATTGGGGTTTTTCAAAAGAATTAGATCAGCTTCTTCATGACTATTAGGCTGATTTTCTAAAGAATGTTCTTCTTCCAGGCTTCCCTCAGCTACAGTATCCTTTTCTACTGTAGGGGGTGATTTCTGGGGCCCCTTTGAGCATGTAAGAACAAAAGCACTCTTAACATGCTCTATTAAGTCCCAACCTATGAAAAAAGCAGCTGGTATTTAATCAGAAATGGCCACTTGCCACTTCCCAGACCAGTTCCCATAGGTTACTTGAACCTCTGCCACCCTCACAACTACAGTTTCTTTCCCAATTCCTTTTAAATTCATAGTTCTGCCTGGAATTATGTTTTCCTGGACTATCAGGTCTGAATGTGCAATAGAAATTTGCGAACCTGTGTCCCTTAGAGCTATATATTTCTTTCCATTTACTAATATCTTTTCCCCAGTTTTTAAGAAGAGAATTGTCATTTTCTATATAGAAACAATGAACTACAGGGGCTTCAAGTATTTCCTCAGGCTCAACAGCAGCCTCGGCTGCCATAGTAACCGGCCCACTCTCTCCGCCTTCTGTCACTGAGACTTTTTAAATACATAGAGCTTTCTTCTGAAAGTTAGTATTTTGATTTTTCAGTTTATTTATTTCAGACTGTGATCTCAAATGATGCAAACTTCCACAAGTCCAGCATTTCCTTTCAGTGAAATTTGGCTGGTTTCCTTTAATTGCAGTGCGATTTGTTTGAGGTAAAGCCTTGTCAGGCTTTGGGGTTTTGGCTTGGAAAGAATTAGCTTTAACTGGCACTGGGTTGAGGAGTCCTTTTTCTGACAGGAATCTATTCCTGTGAGGCTCCCAGCCTTTACCACCAATTCTATTTCCCTCAAAACCATGATCCCAGATCTCATTAAGTCGGTCTGCTAATTCAGAGGCTTCCTGTATAGTTTTGGGATGTTTTTCTCGGACTAAATACCTCAGCTCTCCCTGAATAGTGGAATAAAATTGCTCTAAAGCAATGACTTCTTTAATCTCCTTTACAGATTTTACATCCTCCTGCTCTAACCACTTAGTTAGAAAGTTAGAAATCCTAGCCCCAAGCTGAGCATACGTTTCTTCTTGGAGTTTTGTCAACCCCCTGATTTTTTTTCTTAGCTGTTCAGAGGTGATTCCGAATCTGGTGTAAATCATACGTTTAAAAAGTTCAAAATCTCTGGACTGGTCATCAGTTATTTGCGAATACAGTTCTGCCAAAGGGCCACTAATTTTCGATCTCAAAATTAACATTTTTTCCTCATCTTTTACCCCAAAATCTCGGCAAGCTCTCTCAAAAGAAATAAGATACGCTTCAGGGTCATCCTTTTCTTTAAATTCTGGTAACTTTTTGAGATCTACCCTAAATGGGGTCTGGCCATTTGAACTGTTATTGTTGTTTTGATTTGCAAGGGCTGCAAGTTCCAATTTCTTCATCTCAATTTGAAACTGCATCTCTTTCTCCCTGAACTCCTTGTCAGCCTTGGCTTTCTCTTGCTCAGCCTCCATACGTTTTAATTCTAATTTCAGTTTGAATTACTGTTCTAGTTTCCATTTTTCAAATTGTTGAGGGGTTTCTGTCTCTCTAACCTCCTCTGACAATTGTTCCTCTACCTGAGGAATTTGTTCCGCCACCTGAGGACTCCCATCTTCCTCCAGATCAGAACTTTCAGATTGTGTGTCCCTGACTGACTTTTTGGACCTTTTAGGTAGCATGTTTTAACAAGTGACTTATTGTTGACAAGATAGGGATAGATATTCCTTTAGACTTTCAGATACCTCTCACTAACAGCCCTCTAAACTGCCTCGCAGAGGTTTTCAGCTACCAGTCTCAGTCCCAGGGCAATTTCCCCTCACAGCTACTGAGATGTGAATGTAAGTATTTATGGTCTTTATTATAAATAAATTTGCCTCAGATCTCACAGGGACTGCCTTCCACCCTGTCCCACTCTGTATCACTAGAGCCTGTGGACACTGGGCTAGGTCACAGATCCCCAATCGTGATGTAAAATTTTACTTTCCTACAGAGTCCTTTTATTCCCTTACAAGCTAGGCTTTTCCCTAGACTTTGGTGCAGAAGCCTCACGCTAGGTCTTCCCTGAAGACCCTACGAGTGACCTACTTCTACAGCCAGAAGTCCTAGGAAAAAAAAAAACCCTCAGCTAAAAAAACCTCAGACTCTACAAAGGCCAAACTGGCTTCTTCACACATTGGTTTCATTCACAATCCACCAGTGTGTCTTTTACTTCAATCTAAGCCTGTATAGCTGTGCCCCCAATTCTAGTGCTTTTCAGATCTTTCAGATCCTACCAAGGTTTTTCGAAACCCACCGCTTGCCGCCAATTGTAGCAGTCTCAGTGCTAGCCCCCGGCGTTTTCAACGACTGTTGACTAGCACTCCGCTGCTTCTCGGTTCTGCTGCCACCAACCAGTGGAACCACTGGATTTCCAGGCGTTGTATAATGTTAACAAAATGAACAAGTTTATTTAAAATGATGCCACCAGTGTATGCTCATGTAGTCCTCCCGTTTCTAAACCTTCCTTCTTTCCCCCACCACCCAGGCTCCGCCCCCCAGCACTCTCCCCGGCCTCGCCCCACAAACACACCAACATAAAACTTATGAATAATGCATAACTTAGGGTGAACACCACAGTTGGGTTGATATTGATCAATATATGTGGGTGCTTTCAGGGAGAAGTTGGCATATTTTGTGATTTGTTTGCCTCCAGTGTATGATAGAGGGAGGATGCACATATTTCTTTGGGCAGATGAGATAACTGGGAGTTGTTTTTTCATGCTGGTTGCTTGACTGTTGCTCTGTGATGTGGGGTATAATCAATCAATCTTTGAAATGTAATAAATACCTTTTAAAAGCACAGTCAAATCACCCATGGTACATCAAATCTCAAAGATACCAATAGCTGGAAAGCTCAGCTCTCCACTCTTCCTATATCTCCTCATCTTACCTAAAAACTACTTTTCTCTCTTTTTACACAGTATTCTTAGACTACATCATCCCTACTTAAGCTGCATGCTTTTGTTCCTTCTGTGGATTTACATCAGAGATGATCCAGCTACCAAGAACAATCATTCTAACAATTATCTCCCAGAGAGACAAGTAATCTGAATATCCTAGGCAATTAGCTTGTACTTTTTCTAACAACAGATGTGCCTGGCAACCTTGTCAGGATAGTTAAGGAAGTCCCCACCAGTACTTCAGGTTCTGTTAACTCTTTCCTTCTAAATTACTCCCAGTCTTCCAATAACACTATTCCTTGTAGGCTTTGTAAAGATACAAATCACTGTATGACAAAGCAACAGGTTAACAACAACAACAACAACAATTGCAGAGCTGGAAGGGACCTTCTGGATAATCAAGTACATCTCTTCTCAAGGAGGCACAGTGGGGAATTCAACTTCCAACCTCTGGTTCTGCAGCTAGATGCCTAAGCCACCTAGCTACAGATGAGTAATGTAACTGCCTGATTGATTTTGTCTCCTATTTCTTCCTTCCTTTAGTCAATAGGTAGTCATTGTTTTCCTTTTTTAAAAAAATGAGCAGGCAAGACATTTTTAAAGGATTTCCATGTGTCCTATGATACCTTACCAGTGATTGTGCCAAACAAAAAGAGTGCACACCAACAGCCAGTAATGGCTACATATTAAGAAATGATAATAATGGACCTACTGACTGAACCCTGAACTGTGGGAATACCAGCAGCAAATGCCCTGGGCAGCACTGGCAGGAAGACTGGAATAGCAGATAGCCTGTGGTGTGTAGGAACTGTACTCAACGAGCACAGCTGAGTGAGTGAGCACAATCTTGCAATCTTGGAGCAGCAGTTGGAAGAATGAAAGAGGTAGAAGGAGGGGGCAGCAGAATGAAGCATGGCATATCTCATACTGTGAGCAAAATGGGCCATTCTCTCTTAATTAAAGAGGACTTTCAGGGAAGTCCAGCAATCATAGGTTGACCTTAAGGAAAATAAGATTTTCTACAGATCCATATTCCAGGTGTGAGAGGTGTGGATAGACAATGTCCCCTCTCTCTTACTGAACATACCAGTTAATGAGCAAGACAGCAGTGCTCATCACCTTGGCCAGACTTCACCAGACAGACTCGTTCTCAGCCCAGGAAGACAAGGGATCGGTCTCTTTTGGCTTGCAAGGCTCCTGCATTGGTAACAATAACAGAGGCCTTTGCCTCTGTTATGTCCTTCCATTGGGATTGTGTCTCTGGAGAACAGACCTCTCCCATGCTTGTCAAGACAATGTCCCAGAAAGCTTGCACTGTTGTTGCAGGGATGAGTGGCTTGTACTCTAGAATGTAACAGCTGGTAATGCTGTTTGGGGTGCTACAAGCTTTTCTAGTTTTTTCCTGCTCTGTGACCCCTCAGTGCTAGCCATACCTTCTTCATTAGCTCTACGGAATCTCCCTCTATGGAATCTTTCATTCAACTAGACTGTCCCCTCACTATGCCTTTCATTATATGAACCAAGCCTTATTCACCATCAACTACTAGGTTGAGAGTGTGTTTCATACATTGCAACGAGACATGGGAGCTTTGTATTCATCTCCTGGGGGACATGAATACGAAGCCCGCCAGCACAGGTGTCTCAGTGGGCCCTTCCCACTCTCCAGAACCAGCTCAGACCACTCACTGGGCTCTTTGGCACACGCCCCCAACGGTGGCAATATCGCACCAATCATGGACATAGTCCCACTAGTACCTCCCTGCCTCTCCCCTCAGCTGACCGCTCAGCCGCTAAGCAGGGAGGCTCATCTTCCTGCCTCATTGTTGGAGTGGTCAGTTGCAGGGAGAGGCAGGGCAGCAATTGGTATGATGTTGCTGCCACCAGGTGCACATGCTCCCAGGAAGGATCCAGGAGGTGAGTGGATCGGGCTCGCTCTGGAGCACCGGAAGGTACTGATGGGACATCTGTGCTGGCAAGTTTCATACTTGTCTCCCTGGGGAGAGAAATATGAAGCTCCCATATCTAATTGCAACCCTTTTATCTTCCCAGCCTGCAGTACTGCCAACATGTTTGAACCCTTGTCTATGACAATCAGAACTTGCCTTTCTGCAGCTAGACTCCACTGCTGCAGGATGTCCCTCAGAATCTCTAGAAGGTTGTGAGCTATGTGGTTGCTTTCCATCACAGCCATGTTCAACAGGGCCCAGCTGTGTCCTACTCTTTTGTGTTGCCCTGTGCCTGATGCCTCCACCTCCCACCAGTGTCCTGACAGGGAGAGAGAGGCATGTTTTACACCCTGGTTCCTCCAGATATCATTTGTTAAAAAAAAAAACAACAACTATGGCCAACTGCTGCTGTACCAGTTGCCAGGCACCTCAGTATTAATAATGGGATGTCTGTTCTGCTACAAACATACCAGAACCAGTGTTCTCCATCAGAAAGCTGGTCATCCAGGTCTATCATCCCCGCCAGGTGATGAATAATCTTGACACTTTTATGTTTGCAGAAGGTCTTTTCCTGCACCTCTCCAAGCTCCTCCGGGATAAATTGGGATATGTTCAGAACTGTTCAAATATGATATTATTAGGTGAATTCTGAATATTTCTGAATCTGAATGCATACACCTAGTTTTACCAGTTACACATACTCCTTATGAATTGCCATGGCTGAGTGTAGATTCCGACCTAGGTCTGCTAAGTACTAATCGGTCACTTTATTTTTATTTGTTTATTTATTTATAGGTCTCCTTTCTCCCAATAAAGGGGCTCAAGTATTAAAAATAAAAGAATTAAAAGCATAATAAGTTATAATAAGGTATAAATTTAAATAAACAAACAAACAAATTACAACACTGATTAAAACACTAAATGATAGATGGGATAATAATAAATGGGAACCTTTTTACACCTGGATGAAATCTACATCAATTTAAGTAGAATATATTAGATTAATATTATGTTAGAGAGTACAAGACAAGATTAAATGAATTGAATACATTGTAATAAATCACTCTGGTTACAACGGGTAGAAAAGTAGAAAAATACAATAAAAAAATACTTTATGCATTACACCATACTGTGTCTCTTACTAGCACTGGTTACTATATGTAATGGCTAGGGTGTTGGTCTAGGACTTGGAGGATTGGAGTTTTAGTCCAAATGAGCCATGAAATTCCTGGATGATCTTTGAAGAATCTCTTTCTCTTCATGTCTCCGTAACCTAATCTCAAAAGGGTTATGTTAGGGATAATACATAGGAAAGAGAACGGCCATACAGACAGCTTTAAGGAAAGTGAAATAGAAATGTAACTAATAAATATATAGCATGTGCTTTTGAAGATGAGAACTTTTATTTAGGGATCACCCTGTGTGCGCGCACATGCACTTAAGACAGTTCAATTCACTTATGGGACTGTGCCTTGGATGTGAATTGTTAGGCAAATTATTTCTTTGAGCATTATAAAGGCAGGCAAATCAAATGCATGGGTTAATTTGATGATCCACAGAGATCAAGGTGTACTTTGATCAATGTAAGTCGAAGTCACCATCCGCTAATCACTTCCACTGCACCAGGCTTCATGTATTGCTACTGAGTTTCTCTGTGGGGCCTCTTATTCCCACTCTGCTCAGAGATAAAGCAACAGTGGCTTTATCCAAAATGATCATTTTGGATAAGAGTTCCTGGAACCCATAAGCTAGAATGAAGCAACCATGGGAGCTGTGATTCAAAAAAGTACATTCGTTCTCCAAGCTTTGTCAGGGATGCTGTTGATACTTGATTGACAGAGGTATTCTTGTTCTCATCTCTCCTCTTTGCCACTTCAAACTGACACAGGGTGGGGAATCTTTAGCTCTGTAGTAGTTCTGGTCTCCAAACTACACCTGCCTTTAAAGAAAATAAATAAATGTCTTTCTGTGTGCATGTGAACATGTGTGTGTGTATTTGCATATTCTTTTGGAGAAAGGCAGATGTGAGTTGAATATAAGATGTATATAACTATATATAGATGAGATGGGACAGATCAAAAGGGATGGCAGAAACAGAACTGAAAGGAGATTCTTTACTCCGAAAAGTGTTTGTGAACAGAGCAGAGATGGGTACGAACCGCCGGTTTGTCAGTTTGTGCTGGTTCATCCTTTGGATGAACAGGTGTTTGGTCCTTCCCAGCCCTGCCTCCTCCAGTGTGTGACCACTCAGAGGCAGCTCCCAGAGGAAGTGGGGCAGAGAAACCAGGGAGCTGCCTCTGAGTGGACACCCACTAGAGCAGGCAGGCCTGGGAAGCACTGAACACCTGTTTATCCGAAGGACAAACTGGCATGAACTGACAAACTGGAAGTTTGTGCCCATCTCTTTAACACAGCAGTTTTTTGAACACACAAGTTGTAGCATTTTCCTTGTCCACCTTGATGGATTTTTAATCTTCATGCTAATAGATGGTGGCTTGGTGAATACATGACAAGACAGAGTTAGAAATGGGCAAATCTGTTAGTTTCATTTTCTCCCATGTCCAGAGTTTTCAACTTTTCATACTTATTCATTAGGCCCTAATTGAAATGAAATTTTCACCCATCTCTAAGGCTGTGCAAATCTGTCATTTTTTAAAAAACTTTTCCCACATTAAATGGATAGGTTTTTGGTTCATTTTGATTTTAAAAAATGGACTGAAACAAAGGTTTCATAAGTCTCTACTTCCAGACCACAAAATTCTACAGTAAGAGACCTTCTCCCAGTGTTCCAAATATTTTTGCAGATAAGTAGTCATGTAGGTGGGCAAATGGGCCAAAGAGCTGGGGTGATCAAATGCTTGCAAGAGCATCTAGACAATGCAGCAAATGAGAGCAGAATGTGTTTCTGGAGCACTTTCTCTGTCATGACCTGGAGGCACGCACAACCAAGAAGAATTCATAAACCACTGGTTAATGTGATTGTACAATACAATTCCAGCTACACTTGATAGTACAATTGTCTCAGCTTTTTCTCTGCATTTTTGTCTGAGGTGCATTAAACTAAATATCGATTGTAACTGCCTCAGTACTAGACCTCGTAGCTTTTGACAGAATTTCCATTCTATTATGTGTTGAGATATTAACAATCTTGCATGTTTACTAACAATGGGTATCAGTGGGAGGGGACTTTTAGGAGCCGAAAGGATTCTCCTTTCTTTCAGATTATTGGTCCTTTTTCCTGCCTCTGGCTTGCCCCTCCCCTCTCCCTGCTTGTTTGCTTTGCTTCCTTTGTTTGTAAGTCTCTCTCTCTCTTCTTTTCTGACCTCTGAGCCTTTCCATGATTCCCATCTTCCACGAGAATCATGGAAAGGTCTCCCCTATGTGTAGAGACTCATTTTTTCTTATCTTCCTACTGACTAACTAGAGACAGCAACTATATAAAGTGCTAATCACTACGAAAAGGGATGGGCTACTGAAACTTAAGCTATTCTCTCATGCTTTCTCTTTGCAGATATTGTTTGTACCTGCTCTGGTAATTATAAAAGGAATTAGCCAAATTCTCCAATACAATAGTGGGTCTGGGACACCTGCAAACCTTCAAATTCAGCTCACATGTGCCCCAGTCTGCATGGCCACAAGTTAAACATGGTGGAAGTTGCATTCTGTCAGCATTTACAGAGCTGCAGATTCTCCAGTGTGGCATAATATGCCCTAAATCTCTAGCTTCTAAGCTTCCATGTTAAGTTTGGTACTTGTATGCTTTGATTTCATGGGTAGCCCATGCATGATCCAAGAAGGGGGGGAGGGTCAATTCATCCCAAAATGGTGGGAGAGTATTCCCCCAACCATCTGTAGCAAGTGTATTCTAATGAACAACTTCTATTTCCTGATATGTAACATTGTTTGCCTATTATTGGCCTGAGGTTACTCTAACTATTAGCACAACAGAATTGGAGACATGCAAACTCTTCTTAAACTGTGAGCAGACAAGCACATTTTGCATGCTTTCCACATAAACAGGGAAGTTGCTGATTGTTTTCCTGATTTAGGAGTACAGAATAGCTGTACTTACTCTTCCTGAAGGTGTTTGCAAACAGTTAAAACAGCCTTTTGTGTATACAAGTTGAAGTCGCTTGTCCATCTTATTTGCTTTAATTCATAGTTTAATGGGATATGATTTTGTGACTGTTTGGCAACACAAAACCTTGCATCACAAGTCCTATCTGCGTTATGGCAAATGCAGCTTGAAGACATAAAGGGCTGACTTCAGAGAATTTGGAGATTCTATTGGAAAGTCCTATTGATCCAGCTCATAAATGCAATTAGCATATATCTGCTAATTTGATGCCACACATGCAGCAAATCTCTTCTTCCTAACCATTCCTAGCACATGGTAATGGATTGGCCAATAATACATGGAACCTACTTAGAAGGATAGGTTCCATCACAAGCTGACAGCATAAATTAAGGTCATGGGAATTTGCACCATGCTGCTTTTTATTCAACACAAAAGTATCTGTAAAAATTTGATATATATTCTATTGCTGTGTGTTTCAGCGACATTAGGGTATTATGCACAAATCCTGAAGTAGTTATTAATTCTTGGTAGAGTGCCAAGATTAGCTGCAGAGTTAGTTAAAATCTCATGCTTCCTGTGGCTGAGGGTGGAGAGGGGAGGCAGTTTATGTTGCTGTTTCTGTACTGATTGGGCACAGAGGTGTTTCTATTTATTTCACTATTTACCACCATACCACTCTGAACACATCTGATTTGGGTTAATTTTGGAAGCTAAGCAGAGTTGGGCTTGATTACTACTTTGACAGGAGACCCTTAGGGAATAGGAAGGATTTCAAAGAAGAGCTAATCTTGCTTGGAAAGCTAGAGAGCTACTACTAGTCACTGTGGATGATACTGATTTAGATGAACCAATGGTCTGACTCAATATAAAGCAGTTGCCTAAGTGTTCCTACGTTCTGTTTTACTGGTTTAAGATTATTTCCCTCTCACGCAATACCAGAACCAGGGACCATCCACTCAAACTGAGTGTTGGGAGAGTGAAAACAGGCAAAAGAAAACATTTCTTTACCCAGCATGTTGTTAGTCTGTAGAACTCCTTGCCACAGGATGTGGTGATGGCATCTGGCCTAGATGCCTTTAAAAGGGGATTTGTCAATGAAGCCTAGGAAATGTGTTTGTAATGAATAGTCTGCATCATACATTACTTTCACATGAATGATTTATTCTTCCTGTTTCTGAGGACAGGAGACAACAGAGAAAAGAAAACATCTCTTCCACAAGAGCAGCAATATGGAGGAAGCATTTCTCTCTAGCAGCTGAGGTACCCAATTCTCCTCAGATAGCACCACAGAGCACAATTCTGTCAGCAAACATATGAGATAAAGAAATGCTTTACTGTTGGTTGTTCCTGGATGATTTCTGGATGAAAAGTCCATCACAGGTTACAAGCCATGATGGGGATGTATAATCTCCATGCTTAAAAGGAAGGTACCTCAAAATCCCAGATGCAGGGGAGGGGTATCAGGAGACAGGTATCTCGTTGTCTCGTGTGCTCCCAGAGGCATCTGGTGGGGCCACTGTGAGATACAGGAAGCTGGACTAGATGGACCCTTGGCCTGATCCAGCAGGGCTCTTCTTACATATGTTCTTATGCATGAGAGCCAGTGTGGTGTAGTGACTAGTGTCAAACTAGGACTTAGGGGACTTGGATTCAAATCCCTGCTCAGTCATAGAAGGTGACAAAACAGTAAACCACTCCTTGGACATCTCACATACTTCACATACCTTGAGAACCCTATTGAGATTGGGCTTGATGACATGTAATAACAACATGACAACACAATTATGCTAGCAACAGGAGCAACACCTTTTTTCTTATTGAGTTAGGAGTAAAATTCAGTTCTGCTTCTTCCTACAATGCTCTCACTTTCAGCCATGTTTCTGCTTTTTCCTATTGTGTTGTGTTATTGCTCTTTACTGCTACCATAACGTCTGACAGAGGAAAGATTTTTAACAGCCACCCGATTTTCATCCAGCTCATGCAACTTGAGGGTAAAATTGCTTTGAGAACCAGGAACAACCAACGGTAAAGCATTTCTTTATCTCATATGTTTGTTGACAGAATTGTGCTCTGTGGTGCTATCTGAGGAGAATTGGGTACCTCAGCTGCTAGAGAGAAATGCTTCCTCCATATTGCTGCTCTTGTGGAAGAGATGTTTTCTTTTCTCTGTTGTCTCCTGTCCTCAGAAACAGGAAGAATAAATCATTCATGTGAAAGTAATGTATGATGCAGACTATTCATTACAAACACCACATTTCCTAGGCTTCATTGACAAGTCCCATCTTGTGATTATGTTGTGTGAAGGTAAAAATGTCTGTGGAATTAATGACAGATCTGTCCAGGCTTTTATCCAGTGCCCTGTTTGAAATGATTAAACTTGTTGAGTGTTTGCTTAATCTATTTTCCCTTTTTCATATAGCATGCTTGGTGCCTGGGGCAAGCCCATCTAATAATTTCAATTGAATAAAACCATAACTCATGACCCAATAAATTATTAAGAAGCCCTGTGTTGCATCTGATTCATCATTCATCTTACCACAATGGCAGAAAGCCTACAGAATTCTTGCCATGATAAATAGTTCTATTAAAATTTATGAATACAGTGGTATGTATTAAAACATACTCTGCTACTGAATTATCTGTCAAATTGTGTCCCCCCCCCCCCGCATTGTCAAGATGTTGTATTAATAGTTGTGTTGGTACAGAAAACTCACCTCATTAGGGTTTTTATTCCTAGCTCTGAAAGTGCTTTCAAGGTTTATAAAATAACAATTTTCTCACAACATGTATGGTCTGCTTTAAATAACAATTAGATTATCATGGCTGATAAATATAAAACTGCCTAATCAACAAATGACAAGCATGTTGTTTTTACTCTTCTATTCTTAATTGACATATCTTTAAAAGTATTTTTCTTAAGTTGTAACAGTTTAGTAATATGTTGCTATGCACTGCACCATTTGGAGAGAATCAGATATAAAATAATTTCACTCTCCTTCACTTGATTCCACATATTTGTCTCCATTTGTCTTCAGAAACAAAAAAAGATTTCAATTCCATAAACTCTTCCCTCTTGAAGACAGTTTACCAATCTTATGGTAGAAAACATAATAGTAAACATGTGGAAAATCAGGTCGAGATCCTTTGCATCAGTTATCTGGGAATAAATCCATTCAACCAAAAGGGATTTCCTTTTAAGTAGGCATCAATAGGGTTGCTGTCAGCTGGAATGCAATTTTTTAAAAATAAGAATTTCTGTCATATTGCATTTTTAATATTTATTTTTATTTGTCCATGTTCATATTAAATGTCTGTTATTTGCAGGCTGATAAAATGCAGACTATCTCTTGCCAACAAACAAGCAAACAAGCAACAAACAAACACATCATGCCATCAGGGCTCATTCAGATGGCCATTTATTCCTGTAGATTCTGATTCATACTGACAAGCCTACAAGCAGCATGTAAGGACATGCAACTACAACAGCCAAACACATGGTCCACCAAGTGTAAAAACAGTACACAAGAATAGTGCTTCTCAACAGTGAATCTTCAAATACTTTTGAATTCCAAATTCCAGAGCCCTGGACAGCATGGCCAATGGTCAGGGACTCCAGGAGTTGGAATCTAACAATATCTGGACAACCAAGGTTAACTGGGCCATAACTTGGGTTGTGAAAGGAAAGAAACCATACATTATTAGAGGCTACATCTACTTCTATACATACTTCACACAAATAATACATGAAGGGAGCTGTTGTCTCTACATTATTTGTTTAGACAAGGTCTAGACATGAAGTATTTTTCCTTTTACAGCTCAAATAACAGTATTTACATTTAAAAGAGGAATTTGTTCTCAGTGTGTTTGATTGACCGTAACAGCTACTGTCATTTTTTTTTAAAAAAATCACCAGATTGTTCAGACAACAAACAAAATACCCTTGCTTACAAATACTCATTTTCATTCTTATTTCTTCACTCACCAAGTGGAATTTTAATGATGTAAAAAACAACAAGGAAAGGCTTGTTCTTGGACTTCCATGAACAAATGCATCTTAGGAGGTAATGAAAATGCAGAAGCCCTTCAAACAGGCCATAGTCTTTATCCAGTAAATTCTGGAAGGAAAGACATGAAAAGAAATAGAGATGCTGGGAGGGGAGAGAATGAGAAGAACCAAATACATTCTGCTCAGTTTGAGACTTCATTGGATTGCTTTAATTTGCACAATATTAAAGGATCCCCTACGGATGATATCTGTCTTTGGGGGCAAAGCTTCCAATTCATGTGTGAACAAACAGTGTCTGCAACAGTACACTCACTAGGAGGTATTTAAATGCTTTAAGGTGTATGGATTGGCACGTTGAAACCAGATGTTTTTCCGCAGGACATGTAAGCAAAATAAAAATCACAGAAGAAATAATGGCATGTTCATGGCATTGTGTTACCTGTACTCAATTACTGGATATTAAAGCAGCCTCTAATAGTGCAGTCAGAAGCGCAGCAGGAGCTAGTTATTGTAAAAGCCGAGAAAAGAGCTTCAAGACATTATTGTATCATCCTTTTTGTCTCTTCCTCTCTGAGGCTGGGTTTATTTAAACCAGTGGTTCCCAACCTTGGGTCCCCAGATGTTCCTGGACTACAACTCCCAGAAATCCTAGCCATCACAGCTAGTAGTGAAGGCTTCTGGGAGCTTTAGTCCAAGAACACCTGGGGACTCAAAGTTGGGAACTACTGATTTAAATGTACCACGGTTTTCATATGCCATCACTTAGTAAAGAGGTCCTCTCTACTGTCTCTTCAAGCAGAAAAAAAAATCATACTACTGCAAACATTTTCTTTTATTAACCACAAATGTCATTTACTTATTTATGACTTTTAAAAATGCCACCTTTCAAGGCAGAAGGCCCTTCAAGTCTGTTAAGGTTATAAAAATATAACTTTCTAATACATAAAAATATTAACTTTCTAATATATGTGTGAATGACATAGAGTTCTGTGCAACCACATGCAAACCAAATTGGTATATTCATGATAAACACTTTAGTGGTTTAAACCACTTTCCATGTGTGTCAGTGCTTCCCTCACTCCATCAGTGACTATGGCATATCGAAAACAAAGAGCCATCTTGCTTAACAAAATATCCCAATTGATACTAATATAATTTATGGATATCTACTACTGGGAATGAGGTTCTTTTTGTGGCAACTGTTTAAATACAATCATTGACTGTGAATCTTTGATTTTGTAAAAAAAATGTTTCTAATTGTTTGGAGGATTATTATTTGAAAACATCAGTGTCCTTACAGTGTGCTAGACTAACTGTTAGCATTACTTGCAAGAAGCATTTGTTTGTTTGTTTGTTTGATTGATTGATTAATTTCTTGATTTCTACCTTGCTTTGTCCCTTTGTTACAAATGGTTTGAAGACACAAATATTAAAACAATTACAAAATATAAAAATTACATTATTAAGAAATGATTAATCATGCACATTTTTAAAGGACAGAAAAATAAAAATCCTGTTAGAACAAGTTAAAACAGATATTTTAAAAGGATAAAAAACAGTTCTCCCCTTTAAAATCCCTTCCTCAGCAGCAGTTTGTAAATCATATATATTGAAAGCCTACCTGAAAAGGAAAGTTTTTTGCCTGTTAGTGGAAGGATAGAGGGGAGGGTGCCAACCTGGTCTTCCATGGAAAGGAGTTCTGTAGCCTGTGAGCAGTCACTGAAAAGCCTCTCTCCCATGTCCACACCAAGTGCGTCCGTGAGGGTGGTGGGAACAAGAGAAAGACCTCCCCTGAGGAACAATCCAGAGATGCTGATATGGAGAGAGATTATCCTCCAGGGAACCTGGAACCAGGCTTTATAGGTTAAAATCAGCACTTGAATAGTGCCTAGAAATGGACTGGTAGCAGGCTCTAGTCCAGAGTCCAGCTTCAGCACCATGAACCCACTGAAGTTTCAGATCATTGTCCAAAGGCAGCACATTATAGTAATACAAATGGAATGTCACTGAAGCATGTGTCACTGTGGCTGAATCAAATAGTGAAATGAACTATTAAATTTGTCCAGTTGGCTTCTTACAGTTTTCCCCCCAATCCTGATGTGAAGCAGCCTGGCCTCTCTGTGAATTAGTGAGCTCATACACCAGATGTGGGTGGTAATGGTTACATAAAGATTCAGTTACCTTTATAATGGTTTGTTGTAATATATCTTCAGAACCCGGCTATTTAAAACAATCCAATGTGTGCTGAGCCTTGTTCAGACTACACATATCTAGCACACTGTCTTTGATAGGTCAAATATGCAGGCCAGAATTCTGTTGCAAGATGGCAGTGAGTAACACTGCAGCCTACAAACTAGGTGATCATTGTATGAAAGCCAATGAGGTTTCTGGTTCATGTCCACCTCTAGTCAGAAGACTAGATGTGGAAATCACGTAGGTTAGGAAGGCTATTTGCTTTTGAGTTTGATCTCTTTTCAGTTTGAAATACAATCCTTAAAATTTGTTCATCAATTTCTATGCTAAAGCTTTTGCCAGTTCTTCTTAATGGATGATCATATTTGAGATTTACAGAAAGATATTCACAGTTTTGAATGAAACTAGTCTCATGTTCACTCCCCACATGGCAACATAATTTTAAAAGAAAACACTAAAATAAGAACATCAAATTCATAATTATTATTGACTCGGCAAGAAATTTAATTTTGCTAAGACCTATAAAATGTTACTGATAAGTTAAGCTGGTTATTAATAAGTTGGTTGTTAACGACAAGTTTTCCCCTTGAAGTAAATCTTAATCATGTGAGGGTGCCATCTAACAAAAGAGTCAGCCCAATTTAATCAATGCTGCAGTTAAGGCTGGATAAAAGAAATCTTTGACTGTGTTCTGAAATGTTGCACAGAGCAATATTTTGACTATGTCTCATTTTGAATCACATAAAGTCAGGAAATGTCTCTAATTTTGCATGTCAACACAGCTGGTTTCCAATCCACACCTCATTACTTTTGGTGTATAATGTCACTTTTTTGATTTTTGTATAATCACTCCAATCTAATGGCAACAGAAAACAATATTTTTCTCTTCCCAACCCAACCCCTCTTCTAATTATATGTTAGGTTTTGAAAAGAGGCAGTGATGCTATGCAACAAGGCACTGCTCAATATTGCGTAGGAAAACTATCTACAATAAACCACACATTCATGTTTACAAACCTGAGTGCTGCATAGTTAATATTTATTTATTTATCTACCTAACATCTTTTTTAAACCAAGAGAGATGATCACTTTCAAACTACATTAGTCTCATTTCTCTCCAATATGTCTTTAATGTGATAAGATGTTGCAGTAACATTACTGTCTCCTGCAGGCCTATACCAGCCTTTGGCTATTCGACCACATTATTAGATTGTCAACATAATTCAGACGCCTCCTATAAAAATGAGCCAACTTACTGGCTCCTGCTCCCTATAAATGTATCTGCCTAGTGTAATAACTTCACATTTATTGGATTTAAAAAAATGTTTGCATACAAAAAGCGTAGACACTTGCGTCTACCAGTCCTACGCTATTTTTTGTCAGTCACTTAGCCTCAGTGTTCATGGTTAAGACAATAATGTTTGATTTGTCATATGGTAACTGCAAAAGTCCAATTATATTTGGGAGTACAATTTTTTTGAGGGCAGATAGATCACAAAACATCACGGGTAGTGTTGCTCAGGGAAATAACCATGAAAATAAGGAGCTTGCTCCTTGGCCAGTACTCATCAAACTTACACCTACTTACAGGATTTTGAGTAATACTACTAGATTCCTGCAAGTATAATCCAGAAGCCTGTCATATGAAAAAAAAAAAAGGAGTCTAATGGTCACAAATCGTGTTCAAGATGGCACAGAAATATTGGATGTGGATAACTTCTGATTGCGGATAAATATTGAGTGTGGATAACTTCAATAACTTCTACCAAAAAACTTAAGAAAATTAAGACAAACTAAGTTCAAATGTCAAACTGGGAATAAATGATGTAAGATTTATCTCTGTAAAACAATACATTATTTGTTTATTAATCATAATCATAATCATGTTTAATGCATCTTTACACTGATGTCCTGGTTTACTCTAGCCTTAAGTCAGTGTGGATAAAATTGTATTCATGTTATGTTATTATTTACAGAAAGATAATAATAGTAGGTAATATATAACCCTCCCCCCCCCCAAAAAAAGAAGAATGTATGTTATCATATCAAACACTTTTTAATCACAAACTTCTGGCAATAATTCTAGAATTTAGAGGAACATATATTTGGCCCTTAATTCCAGCCGTCTGTTTCCTTCAGTCTTTCCCCTTGATTGTCACTCCCCCCAAATCCTGAAGCAGCACAAATTGTGTCTTAGTTCCCTGTAATCAACATAGCTCAAACTTCTAGGGAATACTGATGATAACATCAGTATCAACTCTGTATCCCTTAGTCTTTTCTCCCCAAGCTGGGGCCCTGCAGAAAGGTAGGACTATAGTTCTCATCATCCCTGATTGTTGGCTGTGCTGGTTGGGGATATGGAAGCTCTAATCTAAAAATCTGGATGTTTCTCAAGTAGTCCAATGCCTGAACTTACTTCCTACCATGGAAGATCCCAGAAAGATCTATTGTATGTGCAGGGAAAGGATCTACAATGTTAATTAATCCAAAACAATGTATTCCGAGACACCAAGGAGAACAATAAAAGCTGATCCTCTTCTTTCCCTGAGCATCACCTCTGTCAGTGCAAGCTGACTTTTCAGACCGGATTCAATTCCAGCCCCATGGTATCTGTTAAAATTCTTACAAAAAACTCTAAATTGCTTATGAAAAATATTAATTTTCTTCTCCATCTGTAGTTGTTTCCTTTCTTCTATCTTCCATGATAATAAAAGCCAAAGTTCTTTCTCTTCAAGGGTCCCGTTATGCGTGCAGTTACTGAAGTATACCAATGCTTCAAGGAGGTATTGTTCCCTTGCACAATCATGTGCTCTACGTATTGTATCCAATGGGGTGATCTCTGACTTGTGCAGGTGTGAGCTGGAGACAGCTTGAGAATAACAAAATGATCTGCTGGTGGAGTGGTTACATTCTACAGTTAGAAATAGCTTTCTGGCCAATGCCCCCCCTCTTTCTTTATGGAGAAGAAAGATTGTTGTTCTGGGAAAATAATGGAACATATTTGGCAGTGATGTAATTAGAATCAAGGCTTTCGCATTTGAAGTACCTATGTTTTTTAGTGAGGAGATGAACTCTCACTCACCTCAAGCTTTATTTGTTTGTTTGTTTGTTTAATTTGTATCCCACCCATCTAACGACAGAGCACTATTAGGGGTGGCTAACAGCAATAAAAAGAAATAAGAACCCACCCAACAGTATATTTTCCCTCTGGACATAGCCGTAACCTCCACAGTAGTTGTACTACACTTGATCCTAGCCAAAAGGCCAAGAAGTGCTTGCCCTCCCAGGCCCCGAAATGAAGACGCCAGACAGAATATGGGTTAAATACGGGCCACACTTTAACTTAATTCAGACAAAATCAGTATCCTCTTTAAATGAGGGGGCCTGCGGTAGTGCGGAGAAATGTAGGGCATCCACGATACCCGAATCAGTCAATGGGCGAGTCCCAGGCCCCCAGGCTCCAGCTGTCTTAATGACAGCAGGAACCCGGCCGGCCTCTAGTAAACACCCCAGACCTCGAGCCATCTTTATTTGATGACTGTCGGTCCGAAAGTGGCCCAGCGCATCTTCCCGCCGCCGGCCCTGTAATCGCACGATCCGCAGAGCCGGGAGGTCGGATGCGCTGTTGGCTTTTCATAATTATCAAAGGGACACACCGAGACAACCAGTTTTTTCCCGCACTACACGCCCGTGTGACCAAGAATAACCACCATTCATATGCCAACAAACCCTTTTCCAGTGTGGGATAGGCGAAAAATCCCTCCATCCACAGCCAATCAGGATAGAGGTCAAAAATTCCTATCCGGCCCCATAAGGCGACCCCGAACACACTAGAAATAGGGCGGGCGGGTGGGTGCCTGCTCAGAAAAAGGAGATCGCGTCGGGGGCGAGTTAAGCTTTTATACCCACTTGCCCCCTCCCTTCCATCCATGTGACCCGGTCCTGCCTGGCTTCATCCGGGACCGGGGAGGGCAAAACGGCACCGCATTTCAAGCGTCCTTCATGCGGCCGCATACTTGCCCTCCCAGGCCCCGAAATGAAGACGCCAGACAGAATATGGGTTAAATACGGGCCACACTTTATTAACTTAATTCAGACAAAATCAGTATCCTCTTTAAATGAGGGGGCCTGCGGTAGTGCGGAGAAATGTAGGGCATCCACGATACCCGAATCAGTCAATGGGCGAGTCCCAGGCCCCCAGGCTCCAGCTGTCTTAATGACAGCAGGAACCCGGCCGGCCTCTAGTAAACACCCCAGACCTCGAGCCATCTTTATTTGATGACTGTCGGTCCGAAAGTGGCCCAGCGCATCTTCCCGCCGCCGGCCCTGTAATCGCACGATCCGCAGAGCCGGGAGGTTGGATGCGCTGTTGGCTTTTCATAATTATCAAAGGGACACACCGAGACAACCAGTTTTTTCCCGCACTACACGCCACAGCATAGGGACTAGTCGAGACTAAGTCCCATGCCCGCCATCCAAAACCAGCTCAGAACGCAGGCCCCCTATTATATCTTCAAGAAAAATGTCCAGGCCAATATCAGACAAGTGTACGCCATCACTACGAAAATATTCTGAGTGAGAAGTTTGTATCCTGTGGTGGTTAACCACAGATCCGAGGCCGCTGCTGCAGACACCTCTACACACTTCCCTATTGACCCGACGTCGGGCCTTATTGATCTTTTCGATGTTCTGTGCACCTCGCCAGGCTAAACGCGGGATGATATTAGACCATACTAACCGTGTAGCAGGATACCTTTCCTTCAGTTTCTTGAGATCTCTTAAGATATCAATTATGACCGCCTTACCAGACAATTCGGGCAGATCATTGCCTCCCAAGTGAATTAATAAAATGTCTGGTGGCCTAGAGCCGAAAGACGTCATCCTGCCGAGCTGTATCCAATGCATGCCACGCATGCCTTTCCATGTAACCAATGCATGGGCACCAAGCCCCAAATCTTTCCCCCACGGGGAAGATGCAGCGTAACGTGCCGCCCAAAAAACATAACTGTGGCCGATGATCATAACTTGCTTTCGGCCTTCACGACTCCCGAAACCTGAAACGATATAAACAACCCTGCCTATACGTTAGGAAGAGGCCTAATGTATTTATGATAACAAGCTGACGACCAGCGCCCCAACTGTTTAATTTGATCTGTGTTGTAACCCATAGCCGCTGCCGTTGAGGCTGCTCCAATCCGAAAAGAATGGGTCCCGAATCTCATATCCTTCAATCCTATCTTCTCAAGTGCCTTGCCAGTCAGTGCCCAGAACTGATATTTCGTAAATGGTGACCCATCTATATGCTGAAAAAATTGTCCAGGCTTTGCACCCCTTAATTCCAAAAATTTCTGAACTGCCTTTACCGGACAAATGCTTTGTACACTACATTGCCCTAGTGTTAGATGTTTGCCTTTTCCCCGTGGGTCTGTTTTAGACCGTCTAATGATGATCGTTAACTGCCCATCCTGCACAATGACGTCCCCAAATTGTAAAGCCCTCTGTGAAATGTCATTCTTTCCCATTGCAACGAGCTCACTAATTCTCAGTGCCCCAAAAAATGCCAACAATGCAGCTGCATGAACCAATGCCACCTCATAACTGTCTCTACACAATGCGCTCCATTGTTCACATAGGCGGCCAAGGAGCTCCGGAGATATGGGTGCCCTAGTATCCCGGACTCTCCCTCGTTCCCTGGCCCAACCTTCCAGCATCTTCCTAATGCGAAAATCACCAGAAAAATCCCGGTGACCGTTTGATTTAGCATGGAAGGCCAGGGCTGCCAGTTTTCCTTGAATGGTCCCTGACGCTAACCCCCTCCTATGCAAAAATATTATGAATTGCTGGAGGTGCTCCACTGGAGCCGGCCATGTTTGTTCTAGCTTCACTGCCTCCCTAAATTCAAAAAATTCTGTACCTGCTGCTAAATAACCCTTTTTTGTCCTCGGGGCCAGTGCAAGATCTATTGCTCTCGACGCCTCCTCACGCCAATCTGCCAGACCTCCGCTGGAAGCACTTCTGGCAGATCCCTGGCTTCCGGTGCCAGCTCCCTGAAACGCTTGATCTGTTGGCGTGAGAGAGCATCAGCTATCTGATTGTCAAGTCCCGGGACATGTTGGGCGTGCACCATGACATTAAACTGCAACGCCCTCAGGGTGAAGGCCCTGACTAAATACATAACTCTTTCCGAATGTGATGTCAGATTGTTAATGATGTGTACTACTGCTTGGTTATCACACCAAAATCGAACTACAGTGTTCGCCCATTCCTCCGCCCAGAGCCAGAGGGCCCCGACAATTGGAAAAAATTCTAAGAACGTCAAGTCCCTCGTTATTCCTTCCTGGTGCCATTCTTCGGGCCAAATGCCTGCGCACCATCTACCACGAAAATAAATTCCAAATCCCAAAGTCCCAGCGGCGTCAGAGTTTACCTGCACATCCGCTTTTAGGCTAAGTTCGGACCTCCAGAAGGAAACCCCATTGAACTGATCCAGAAATTGTTTCCAAACTGCCAGGTCTTCCCTCATACCCTTGGTGACTCTGGTTCTGTGCATCGGCCTTTTTAAGCCTGACATAGCTCCACACAGCCGCCTCAAAAAGGCGCGACCTGGTGCAACTACTTTGCACGCGAAGTTCAGGTATCCCACTATTTCCTGTAACTCTTTTAATGTCACTTTTTTCTTTCTTATTAAAGTACTAATCCTATTCCTAATGTTTGATAATTTGTCCTGAGGCAGCCTTGAAGTCTGCTGAAATGTATCAAGCTCAATACCTAGGAAAGTCAGTGATGTTGCTGGCCCTTCCGTCTTTTCCTCTGCCAAGGGCAAACCTAACTCGAGGGCCATCTCACGGAAGGCATCCAAAATCAATCTACATTTTCCTGAATTTGCTTTCCCACAAAAAAGAAAATCATCTAGGTAATGAGCTGTCGAATTACAGCCCACACTTTGCCTAACTAGCCATTCAATGAAAGTGCTGAACTTTTCAAAAGCGGCGCACGAAATTGAGCACCCCATAGGTAGGGCCCTATCTATGTAATATTGCCCTTGAAATTGAAAACCCAATAAATTGAAGTCTAAGGGGTGGACTGGCAAAATCCAGAAAGCCGACTTAACATCCGCCTTTGCCAGTTCAGCGCCCACTCCGCAGGCCCTAATCATCCTAACTGCCTCGTCAAAGGAGGTGTATCTCACCGAACAAAGTTCCTGGGGAATTGCGTCGTTAACTGACGTCCCCTCTGGAAATGATAGGTGATGTATTAGGCGAAATTCGCCTGGGGCTTTCTTGGGGACAATCCCCAGCGGCGACACCCTGAGGTTAGCTATGGGCAGTTCCTCGAAGGGTCCCAGGACCCTACCTTCCCGAACCTCCTTTTTAATTTTTTCTAACACTATAGCTTCCATCCCTTTCACTGATTTAAGGTTTTTGGCCATAAAGGCTGTTCTGACGCCTAAAGCTGGGATCCGAAACCCATATCTAAAACCTAATCTCAAATATTCAGCATCCTCCACTCTTGGATAGTCTGCTAAGCACTTTTCTAATACTGAAATTTTAATTGGTGTGGGCCCCCTTTCCAGGGGCACCGCTGCTCCCTTCGGGCTTCTTACCGGTTCCTCCCGGTTTGTTTTGTCGTTGTGCCCCTGCTTTAAAGCAGGATGCGTTAGGGTGCTTCCCCCCACAGGTAATACAGTCGTGTCTAAACCTGCAGGGGTGTCTGGCACAAAATCCCCTAGAGTTGTACTCATAGCAGGGCAGGCGGGGTTGAACCACCTGCCCCGCCCCTGGGCGGGCGCTAACGTTCCCAGTAAATTTCTTGTTCAGATGGCCACTATCAAATCTATCACCTAAGCTGCACTTGGCTGGCGTCATATGCTGTAGCCAAAGCCCTGGGTGTGGCTCGTCCCAGCGTAAATCAGGCCTGATAGCGCTTTTCATTCTAAACGCTTCATCGTAACGAAGCCAAGCCTGCCCAGCAAAATCCGAATTTGCCCTACATATAATGTCAAAATATTGGAACAACGCTGATGCTTTCCACGGTTGAGCCTTAACCAGCACACCAGCGTATATGGTAAAGCCCGTGATCCAATTAGGCCAATTTCTCTCAGGCTTCTTCCTTCTGTATTTTTCTTTTAATTTCTCATCATCCTTGTCAATTTCCTTGATTTCTACCTCACGATTAACCAGATCATAAAAATCCAGGAATTCGCCCTTCCAAATCTTTTCCTTAACCGCCGGGGTCAAATGGTCTCCCAACGGCGTACTGTAATCGGCATAAGGCAGCGCCGCTAGCGGAACCGTATTATACCCTGTGTTGGGAACTGAAGGGTGTTGCCATGTTCCTGTGCTCTTACCCTCACCAGATGCCCCAGCCGTGTGAGCAGGCAGGTAATGTGAGTTCCACCCACAACAATGTGGGCTTACTTGAGGCCAAAAACAACCAGGCCAACCCCCGTGTGAATTTCCACAATGTGAAGATGCGCAATGTGCTTGCTGTGTGCCACCAGCCCAAGGCCATGTGGCCGAAGTAGACTGGGTGTTGTGCATGGCCAAACACTCACCGCAAGAAGTGGCCGGTGTCCCAAGAACCTCTACCGCCCGATGTGAGCTTGTACTGGGTTCCTCATAGGTGTCACCTCTGGCTGTATTTTCCTGTACCGTCTCTTGAACTTCGGCCACCTCCTTCGTCCAGGTTCTCCGACCGCCAGACCCCCTAGCCACCGCAGCACTTCCTCCCTCCACGGCTTGATTCTCGTTTCCGCGACCCTGTTGGGATTCTAATGCAGTAAAGCGTTCCATGAGTTGTTGTGTTAAGACTCTTAGCTCCGCCTTACGGCGGCCCTTAGTGTCCCTAACCGATCTGCGTGGCGTAACCTCCCCTTGTGGGGAAGCCCATCTAGACATCCTCTGTGCCTCTAACTTAGATAACTTTTCTTGGAGGTTGTGCAGCATCCCCCATGACTCATCTTCAGAAGACGAGGATTCCCGTGGAGAAATCTGAGGAACGGCCCTCTGTCTTTTCGCTGGTGTCTTTCCTGTCTTCCCTCCAGTTCCCTTCTTGGGCGGCATTATGACTAATTGCTCCTTAAGTGTACCTCCCCACTTCCTATAGAAGTTGTAAAACTTGTCCAAGTTTTATGAAACTTCAACCCTTGCAACTAATGTCCAGCAGGTGTCACCCTAACACTATCCCTATACTGCCTTTATGATAAATTTGTATTGTGCGTATAATTCTCAACTTACTCAACTAATCGTCTAACCTTAATGTTTGTTTTGTTTGGTTCCTTTTTTTTTTTTTGCTTATTCTCCAATTTCTGTTATTATTATTGTTTATTTCCAATTGCCAAAGCCAAATCCTGTACCATGAATTGAACCAAATAGACACCAATAAAATTCTTCTTGTGATTCCAAGTGCTCCACTAAACCAAACCTGCACCTGCAATGCTTTTTTTTTTTTTTTTTGGTATATATAAACAGTACTTTCAACCACTGAAGACACCCCAATATTTATAACTGTGAACCCCTCAATGAACTTTCAATGTAAATGATTATTTCCCTTATGTAAATTACCCTTCACCACTAATGATTACCACTATATAAACTTTGATTAAATGCGAACTTGCGAATATACTGCCTTAATTATGCAACCCTAAAATGGCGGCCAACAAATCAGGAGGCGGGAAAAGGGGAAAAAACAAAATGGCGCCCGTGCGATTTCGCTCAACACAGCAGCCGCAGAACCAGCAACCTAAAAACCCCTGCACCCAACGCGTTTCATCCACGGTGCTCAAACCCCACTGATTTTACCAAGAACCCCTATACGAACCCAAAACAATAAACCCGCTCGCGCCGCGGCGAGGCGAGCCCGCCCCGCCGCACCCGCCCTTCCCGCTTGATGGTAGAGTGTTTAAAGTAAATTGATCTCCTTCCAAAATATACTCCTTTGTTCAAACAAACAAACTTGGCACTAGCCTAAGTATCGCACACCCTCAGGAGAGCCCAACCACCCTCCACCAAACCGCAATCTCCACTGCTTTCCAGCCAGCAAACTCCGTTCCAAATCAGGCTCCCTCCCACGCTCTGCAGTGCCTGCTCAGAAAAAGGAGATCGCGTCGGGGGCGAGTTAAGCTTTTATACCCACTCGCCCCCTCCCTTCCATCCATGTGACCCGGTCCTGCCTGGCTTCATCCGGGACCGGGGAGGGCAAAACGGCACCGCATTTCAAGCGTCCTTCATGCGGCCGCATACTATGCTCAGAGCTCCTCTTGTTTTTTGTTTTTTTTTTAAATCTCTACTTCACAGGCCTAGGAACGATCCCTGGCTCAGAAAATAGGTTTGGAGCTGAACCCTGCAAATCTCCAACACTGTGGCAGCCAAAATTCCAGCTCATCATTTTGAGTGCCTGCATCTCAGAAGTTACCCGAACCCCCATAATCTTTGGTGTTCTCCAGAAACTTCTTTCTAAAAAGTGTCAGACAAAGAGTAGACACCTGAGTTCTCAAGACCAGGACAGATGTTCCTGATCTGGGGAAAAAAATGTGTCTAGGATTTAAGGCATGAACTATTCATTACTATAATTGTCTGTGCCTGCTAATATAATAGAGCAAAATACCATGGTTAAAAGAAACACACATATCTAACTGCCCAGAGTGGCTTTGGCAAGATGGGCAGCATATAAATTAAACAAACAAACAAACATTTATCCTCAGTTATTTGAGAAATTAATATTGGAACAGGAAAAAATAAGCACCCAGTTTTTCATCCTTAGCCATAAGAGTGTCTATCCAGTTATGGCTTTGTACTAATGGAAAGACCTTTCACCTTCACTCACAGGAACAGCAGTGTTACTGCTTCTTCCCTAGTAGAGGAATGTGTCACCACAATGTGTCTCCACAAAGATGCTCCTGAAGACTGGGAATCCTCTCGAATGGTGATGAAGAGCACAGAGAAGTGCAGGCAATAGGATAGAGATCTTAATATATCTTTGTTATATCAACAAGGGTCTTATATCTCAAACCTCATGGATCAGGATGCTGCTTACCTGGCAGTTCTCACAACATGAGGTTATTTCCATGCCATTGTTACAATTAAGATGGGTATTCTTAACCATGTTTAGCAATAGTCTTTCTTTATCCAGCCACTGAAAGAAGGTGCTTTAGAAGAACAGTGGGTGAAATCAAAATGGTGAGCAATGTCTATTCATCATATGCAATCCAATTTTACTATTGAGGCCTCAGTGCCAGAGACTCAAGGTAATTTATACTTATGATGATTCATTAGGCATGGATAACAGAGATGCATATCCTCATCAAAAAGATGGAAATCAGTCCCATGAGAAAGATTATTTTCAGATAATGCAGACTTACTACATGGCCTTTGATATTCCCACATGAAACTGAAGATGGTGTGTTGATGTGATAGCAGTGACTTTTAAAACTATCATTTATAAAGAAAAGTTTGATCTTCACTTTTGTGCAGAATTATTCAAGTTTTATCAAAAGAAAAGACCAACTTTTGCAGAGGCCAACCCTTGCTTTTTAAAAAAGACCTCTTTTGCTACAACTCTTCCACATAATCTTGAAAAGTGCCAAGAATGGAGAGGTGAGTTATGATTCAGATTCTGTAAACAAAGCTGATTCAAATGGCCTACTCCTAGGCATTACTTGCTTAACAGTGTCATATACTTTACCAATGAAGTACTAAGAAAATCCCATACTCAGAGTGTGACTAAACAGCAGGAAAACGAGAATGAATCTACTGTGAATTCATACCTGGGAGGCCATGTTTCCATGGATCAATTTCTTTCTGCAGACCACACAGAAGTCAGCAGAGAAAAGGGAGGAAATCAGCCTTGTTTGCAGCTTGCTAGTCATTTGAATCCACTCCTCCCCACACCTGGTGCTTAGGTCTACTTGCTTCCTTCTCTAATTTAATTATCCTTTTAGACCGATGTGTTTAATCCTGACCAAAGAAAGAAAGAAAGAAAGAAGGAAATAAAGAAATTACCTATTTAAAGCAGTATGTGGACAGGTTTTTTTTAATGGCAATTTAAATGCCCCCTTTGTAGTGTTGTTGAAGAACACTGTATTGACAATCCATACAAAAGGTTAGGGTACCTTTCCTGTGGTGAAGAATCTGTTCCTTTCAAGATGAACAAGAAGTAGATTTTAGCTTCAGAGCTGTTGAGAGGAGGTGAGCCTTGTTTAAAGAAAAAGAAACTTAAGTATCTCTTCCTCTCATTGAAATCAAAGAGACTTCCAAGTAATTACTTTTTTTCTGGATAATAATCTCAGCATATAGCATAACACAGATTTTTTTTAAAAAAAATCTGCTTCATTTCCAAGTTCAGTCAAAACTTATAAAATAGATTTTCCTCCTTAAAATGGTCTCTTAAAAACTTCCAGCTTCTAGCACAACAGGGGTTGCACATACTTTTGGAAAGCATTCAGATGCCTGCTGAAAATGAATCTCAGTTTAAACTGTTCAGAGGTCTGAATGGCAATAAAGGATTATATGACGATTCTACTTCAGATGGTGTGCCAATAGACTGTTTTAAGCATGAATATAAGATGCAGGTACTAACAGCTCCAATAAACTGTGTGATGATGAGGCAATATACAAAAGTAGATTTTATCTCTTAGAAGCCATTTACAAGCAATGGGCAGCTGAGATCAGTGGGAGCTTTGCAGTGGAACCAAAGAATGATATGGCCCATTGTATTGCATTCATAGAAGTACCAGCCAAAATGCTATTTAACCACAGGAGGTTACGCTTGTTATCTGTGAAGTTACAGTACTGTTGGAATTAAAAAGATATGCCTACAAAGTATGCTTATGGAATAAAAATGTTTCCATAGAATGCATTATCAGTCATATTTTAAGGGGGAGAAAAAGGGAGAGCAAGTGTAAGAAATACAGTGCATACAAGGAAAAGCCAAGTGGTGCAACCATGAAATATTTGAAGCAAACAAAATCGTCCTCCTTCTTTTGTTGAAAGCAGACTAGAGTACTGTGATACATTGTCTGTGGACCTTTAAAACCAGTTTGGAAACCTCAGCTGGCACAGAATATGTCTGCCCACAGTATTTGCACATGTGATACTAGTTATAAATCAGCTACTCTGGATTTCTGAGCCAAATATGAAGTTCTTGCTGTATCCTTTGAAGGCCAGCATCCTGTTTGTTTTCCACATGTGTGTTATTGGTCTATTAATCACACAATTATTTTCTCTTGTGTCCCCAAGGGGGTGTTCACTACCCTATTGCACAGTAGATGTTCTGCTGCCATGTACAGGGCAGTCTCAAGTTCCCACAATTGCAAGCTGGAGATCAAGCAGAGTAATTGGGGCAGGTAAAGTGACAAAGTAATGATGCTTCATGTTTCAGAACAGGTTACTTTTGAAAGCCTTAAACAAATTGGGCTCCTGTTTGTGGTAGAGGAGCCTTTTTTTGTATCAGCCAGCCACCGTTCTGAGTCCATAAACTGAGGTTCTTAGTTTTGTAAGTACAAGAAAGAGAGCCTCAGAACTCTAGAATGAACTTTCACTGTGTATTCATCATTGATACTCACCATCTCCTTCTCTACAGGCCTTTGGAAAGTTCTGAAGACCGATTTATTCTCAGTGGCCATTCCTGAGCTGCACCTTCAGTCTACTGGTTTCATCTGCTATTGCAGTTTTCTATTTCAGGTTGTGAATTTTCTTATTTATACTTGTTTGTAGGGTTATGCTCCTTAAGGTGGCTTTCAACTATTTTGCATAAATGAATAACAGAGCTCCCATGGGGGATAAAATATCATGTCATTACAAGGTTTAGCCGTGGTGGGTCACTGCAGCTTAGGGTGCAACTACACTGCAAAGTTGAATTGGAGTGATTTGTTCTCTTTATGGCTTCAGAACTGGAGTGATTTGGCTTTGCTGTGATTTGATTTGCAGCCTATACTATGTTTGAAATTGCAGTCAGTGTTTACACAAGGGCTGCAAATTGATTCATACTTGATGAGATGCAATTCTCATTCCAGGCCATGGACCTCCTTTTTTATTTCCTTCTTCTCCTCCCACATCTACTGATCCTTCCTTCCTCTGGTCCTGCCTCTGCTGATCCTGACAGGGGCTCACAAAGGTTCAGGTATGGGCATTCTGGCAATAGACTGGTTCACTCTAGTGATCAAATAATCCGATCATCAGGAAAAAAAGTGAATTAACCTGCCCCCTGCAGTGCAACAAAGGTGAGACAGATCAAGCACGAAGTCAGATCAAGCACGAAGTAGAGAACAATTATATTATAAAGGCTACACTTCAGAAGCAATAAAAGAGAGAGAACAATACAGTTTGCTCAGTCTTGGATGGAAATGAAAGGGTATGGAATGGGACGTTACCTCTTCAGGGCTCCATTAGCTGGGGATAAGTAGTTATGTCAGGCAGCAGTGGAGCACTGGAAGTGGTCACCAACCATGTTACTCACCACAGAGATGACTATGCTCCCACTGGCTAGCCACCATTGCCTTCTTTATTGGAATGGCCACCTGTACAGCTGCATTGGCCACACAACACAATGCCTTAGTCTTGAAGACCCACTTTGTTCTTTTGTCACAAAAGATTGTTCCTTTAAAGTCTAGAAAAAGTAACCCTGCTTTATGGTTTTAAAAATACCATAAATAAAAATAATTTTAAATATAATAATGATTCTCAAGATATGGATTCAAATACAATGGATTTTGTGCTGAAATGTGTTCATATGTTTTCATATGTTCCAGCAATGTCCCCCCTCCCCAGTTCTAACAGATAATTAAAATCTTTTGGCAAGAAGTACAAAAAGTGACCCACTCCATATGGTATCCCCCTATCTGTTTAAAAATCGCCATGGTGTGATCAACAGGTGTTAAGACAGATGAAAGCCATGTGGCAGAGAAGTTATTATCATGTTCAGATCAGTCCCCCAACAGATCATGCAGGTTTTCACAGCCTTTCAAAACCATGTGAGCAAATCTGCCCAGAGGTAATTTTTCAGTGGGGAAAAATAAATGTATGTGTCCTTATGGTAGTCCTATCTAGGACCAAATTTACAAATAGACACAGTAATGTATCAGAAAAGGATTAAATGGGTTAATTATTTTATGTACTATGACTGTGTTTCTTTTGTAAGGCACTTCTGAGAGTATCTGCATCAGCCAGACTGGACTTCATTCTGGAAAGTAGGCCTGTTTTTTCACTCTGTCAAAGCCAACAGGATGGGATGTTTGTTGTTTTTTGGTTGTTCTGTTTAAAAACAAAAACAGACACAGAAAAACTCAGCAGACCGTCTCTTTCTTTCCTCAATCCCAGTATTTGCAGAATAACTGGAGGATTTGCATCTTCCATTAAATATTATGATCTAAGGAAATCTTGAACATACATTTCCATACATATTAATATATCCACAGCTATTAACATATTGTGTGTGTGTATGTGTGTGTTTCAAATGGTGTCCATATCTTGGA
Source organism: Intellagama lesueurii (assembly GCA_037013535.1). NCBI lineage: Eukaryota > Metazoa > Chordata > Lepidosauria > Squamata > Agamidae > Intellagama > Intellagama lesueurii. The sequence goes on along the minus strand of JBAJHW010000004.1, from coordinate 65,655,143 downwards.
TGTGCGACAGCTAAGTATTAGATGTGTGTGTGTTTTATCTTTTAAGAAACCGGATGGTTTCTTGTTTGTTCCTTGAAACTGGATCTTGACAATCCTTCTCTCCCACAACACAAGCCAAAAAAACCTTTCAAATCTTATTATTCTTGCCCATCATTATACTATCAGATCAAAGGTAATGGTTCTGCCTGTTTAATCCCCTTCAAAAATAAGGGCATATTGCATTTTGTGGTTTTTTCTTTTAAAAAGAGGATTCAGAACCTGATGTTTTAATAAAATCATTCAGCAAATCTGGTGGGATTAACAACATCTGTTTGGTTCATTATTGAAGCCTAGTTGTATTATGAAGCAGGAAATATAGGGTTTTCAACAGTTGTTATTATTCTGCACCATTAAAGTCAATGGACCTAGAATAGTGCCCTTTAGTATAATTCTGCCTCTGTTCTTTAGTAATGAGAACGAACAGAATTGCAGCCTACAGCTCTGCATTTGAGATTTGGTGGAATATTAACGTAACTGTTAAGTCCTTCTAAACATCCCTTTTTTGTTTGTCTCCCTCTTAGATAAAACCAAGGCCAAAGTTTCGTGCTTTTTAATTGGTCCAGAACTCATGTTGTTCTCCTAAAAGAGCAAAGTAATGCTAGGCCTTATTGGGCAGTTTTTCAAAGGACTGAAAGGGTTGGTATCAGTAAGCAGGTGGTTCAAAAGCCATCCCAGGTAAATCAGTTTTGGTTGCCTGATAGTGAGGTTTCTAGAATTCCATTTATGAAAAAATTTATTTTCCTAGAAATGTATAGAAAGCATTCTACATATCTGAAACACACACACACACACACATTAAATTAAAGAAAGAAAATGAAAAGTGAACGTCATCAAACAGAACAGTCATTCCAAAATAAACTAAAAAAACAAATCATCATCACTGAGTGATTGGCGTCTTTACTGCTAACAGTACTTTGTACAGTATTGTAACAATAGAATAATGGCAGATCTCAAAAGACAGGATGGCATAGGTATAGCTCTTGTTGTGGACCTTCAGGGGTATAAACAGCAGGGGTAGCTCATGTCTTGTCTGTTTGGTGGGACAGAAGGCATTGCAGCCTATAGTGGGTGGAACCAGGGCAAAAGTGGAGTTCATACATACACACACATAAGCATTGCCATGTTCACAGAAACACATATAGAAGTGGGCAAGTTTTCATACATGCATACCTACAGAGGTCTTCTGGCTCTGCTAAGGAGACAAGCAAGAGAGGGATGGCTGGGGGTTACCCTAAGCCTGAGGTGGGGCAGCTCCATGCTTACCCCAATGGACAAGCCACTACTGGTATACAGCAGCACATCAATCTGCGACAGGACTCGTATCTGTTCTGATTGGCAGAACAGAACAGAAGAAACAGCTATAGAGATAGTGAAAAACAGCTTGAGTCCACACCACACTCCTAGAAATTAAGCTACAAAAAGCAAACTAAGGGCAAAAGCATCCAGTTTTAAACCTGTTTTGACTCATCAGGTGCACTGGATTATCCTAGTCAATCACTGCTTATCATTCTAAGGAAGAGGTTTGTGTTCTGTGCCATCAAGTCAGAACTGACATAGTGACCCTAACAGGGCTCTCAAGGTAAGTGAGGTATTTAAGGAGTGGTTTTACCAGCTGCATGCCCCTCCCCATGAGCTTCCATGGTGAAATACAGATTCAAACCCAGCTCTCTTCAGTCCTAATCCATCATTCTATTCACTACACCACACTGGGGATCACAAGAAACAGGTTTACTGTGATGATATAATGGAAAAGGAGAACCAGAACTTAGAAATACTACTTTTTGGCCTATCGTTCATAGAATCTAGGACCTGTTATCCCATAAATAACTTTTCAATCTGAGGAGAAGTTCACTAGCTCTCATGGATGCCACTGTATCATTCATTGGAGGATTTCAGTAGTGCAGCTACTGGAAGACTCAAGAATGATTCCCTGTTGCTCTTAGGAAAATCAGTTCATTGTGTAGTTCATTTCCCTGCACCCCCACCCCCAAATAACAACAACATGCAGATCTTTCATTTCCAGTCTAATTCCCAGATTTTGCATCTCACTTGCATACCCCCCATGTCCTCCTTCCACTGTATTTGGTGGGTTAATTTTTCAAATGCTGCTTCCTTGATGCCATCCTCACTGGGTATAAATGGCTCCAGGGATTCCTTGGATGTGTGTTCCTTTATTGTGTTAATGTCACCATTAGTTCTGATTGCCTCTTTAAGTGCCTTCTTGTGTTCTGTTGAGGGTGTTACAGATTCCTATGGTTGTTTTCCTATTTTGGCAATTTTACTTTAATGCTTCGTTTGTTTGTAATCTTTCTCTTATTTGTACAGGAACTTTTGTCTCCATTTTCATTCAAAGAGGATTCCAGTTGTGTTATTAGGTTGTCGCAAAAGTGGTGTTCTATCATTTTGGACAGTTTTATACCTCTTTAATAGAGCCAGCATTTCTGTTTCAGGAATGTTGTGGTGCCTTATTTAGTAAGGTTTTAGACATGCACAGTATAAACGACTTCTTCACAGCATCTTTCCAATTTCCTTCTGTTGGTGTTCCTGGTAATATTATTCAGAGTTATGACCACTTGCAGCTGTGTAATCTTGTGACTAAGGACCAAGGAAAACTTTTCAGAGTCTCTTGAACTCTCTTTACCTCTGTGGTTTATCAGACAACAGAGTTCACTAATTCTCATTCCATGAATTTCACTCTGATGTCATTCCATGATATATGAATGAGTCACCAGCGCTTCCTGTTCCTCAATCGTTTTCATTTCAGCTGATCATTATAAAACTCTTGCTGAATTTTAAAGAACCGAATCTGGGTTTACTCTCTCTCCTTCTGTTCCCACCCCTTCTTAATTTGTGCCTTGTCATTTAGAATGTAAGACAGTGGGTGAGGACTGTCTTGGTTTTAATGAGCATATGTCAGCCACTCTGGGAAGCTTTTCAGATGAAGAAGGGTAGTTTTTAAAAAGGCTTTACATTCTAATTATTAATTCTTTCCTTGATATCACTGAAATATAACTGCATGAGGTAGAAGGTCTAATACTGCAAAATATTATTCTCATTGCTACCTTACGGGGATCGGCCAGAAGGTGTTACAAAGGAAATTAGGCTGTTGGCAGAGGAAAGAATAGGTGATATTCTAGCCGAGGTCAGCCAGATGTTATTAATGCCTATGTTAAGTGCTAATAACCTTCTTGGCCAATCAGAGCACAAAGAGAGGCTGGTTTCCAGCCTGCAGTTGAAGATGTAGTGTATTGTTTAAAAACACCCCAGTAATGGTTTCCCTGAGAAGTGGTTGTTGTTCTGACAACACAATCACAGACCAGTGGTGCAACCTAGGATTTATTCTTTCTAGATTTCCCCTTTCTAATGACTCATGCCATGGCCACCTGAATTTTTGGTTGCTGGTTGCTTTTTCCTTACTTTAATACAGTTTACTGTTCAGTCCATCAAATTACAGCAGTGCAATTCTATAACTGCTTGCTCAGAAGTAAATATATTATGTTCTTGTTCTAAAGACAGAAATTCGTAGAAACATCTCACGAGCTGTGGAAGCTAGAGATCTTCTGAAACATCTCTGGAACTATGGCAGTTAGAGATCCTCTCTGCCTTCAGAATTTAAATTGCAATATTGCATTTTCTGCATTACTCAGCCACTTTATGAGATAAATTGGCTTTACTTTCCTTAGTGGTTAAGGCTTAGGGTCCATCAGATTACAAGAACTGCGGAATTTGTTCACTTTGGTTTTCGTTAAGAACTTCTCTCATCAACATGACAGAAAGAACTTGAAATTAAAATATTTGAAGGTTGAAGAAAGTGAAATTCTGAATTAGGCCTGCCAACTGTCACATGATCCTCGTCTTTCACAACCACATCATAGGCAAAAAACGACACCATTTTTTTCATAACTGAAATAATGGTATCTCTTATTTATTTTTCACAATGCATGTGGTTGAGAATATTGTTCATTTTGTTTCTAATAAGAATTTACTAAAATTCACACTTTTCTTCACAATCAAGATGGAAGGATCTTGAGATTAGTGATGTACGGAAGTGAGAGCTGGACCATAAAGAAGGCTGACCGCCAAAGAATTGATGCTTTCGAACTGTGGTGCTGGAGGAGACTCTTGAGAGTCCCCTGGACTGCAAGGAGAACAAACCTATCCATTTTGAAGGAAATCAACCCTGAGTGCTCATTGGAAGGACAGATCCTGAAGCTGAGGCTCCAATACTTTGGCCATCTCATGAGAAGAGAAGACTCCCTGGAAAAGACCCTGATGTTGTGAAAGTGTGAGGGCAAGAGGAGAAGGGGACGACAGAGGACGAGATGGTTGGACAGTGTCACCGAAGCTACCAACATGAATTTGACCCAACTCTGGGAGGCAGTGGAAGACAGGAGGGCCTGGCATGCTCTGGTCCATGGGGTCACGAAGAGTTGGACACGACTTAACGACTAAACAACAACAACAAAATTTTGGAGGATGTGTTTTGAAACTCAAGGCCATCCATACTCCACATTAATCGCTATGTTTAAAGACTCAAGAATTTGAGTTTGCTCCTTTGCTTGAGTTTGTGTTCTTACAATGTTCTCTGATACCACATGCTTGGTGAACCAAAATGGGAACATTTGCTCTTCTTATGTAGCAGCTTTGTGCAGGGCAATGTTTAATTGATTTTTGGTATACAGAATTTTTGGCACATATATCACATCAACCCCGTTATCCTAATAACAGATTTGCCTCCTTTTATGAAGCTGCAGGTGGTTAAAATCCAATCTGTCCCCATGCCATCCTCATCAACAACAACCGGTTTTCATTTAGCCTTTGAGAAAGAGATAGCATGTCAATAGCAAGTTTGGGACTGACATGAGGCTTCCTTGAGTACTGTGACAATAAATCAAATGATTTGCTTCTGTGAAAAGAAAAATACATAGAATTAAAAGGTGACAGGCCTAAGAAATCCCTGCTGCCACTTTATCTAAAATGTTCGGACTACTTCCACTGCAATTACCTATGTTTCAATCACACTGAAATAAAAATGATTGGTTTCTACCTGCTACCTCAGTTGTGTCTTTTGGAAGAGCCATGGGTGCACAGCAAATGTGTAAATTAGAGATGTTGAAAAAAACTCTTGACTTCTCTTATCATTTTACTTTAAATAAAACTTTTTGGCGAATCTTGTGAACCAGGAGACTTTTCAGAATCTTGGACAGATGTTAACAAGGTCCAACTTCTCACATTTCTCAGCCTCATAACACAAGTGCTGAAAACTCCTATGTGTGGTAACCTTCCTGGATCTAATACTTTTGGCCCTAGAGAAAGCCTGCTTCACTTGCATGAGTAGAGAAATGGGAAGAAAAACTGCTCAACATCTTTAAATAAAACTCATGGAAAGCTATCCTCCAAACTGAATTGTTGTTGCTATGTATCATCATCACGTTGCTTCTAATTTACAGTGAGCCTATCAATTATAGACTTACAGAATGTCTTATCATGAACAACCCTGCTACGTTCTTGCAAGCTCGAGGCCATGAGTTCCTTTATTGAGTCAATCCATCTCACATTTAGTTTTCTTCTTTTCTATCTGCCTTCAACTTTTGGAAACATTATTGTCTTTTTCATCAAGTAGTGTCTTCTCATGATGTGCTCAAAGTATGACAGTTTCAGATTCATCATTTTTGCTTCTAGAAAGAGTTCAGGTTTGATTTGATCCAGGGCCTACTTGTTTGTTTGTTTTTCTTGTTGGCTTTCTTGACTGTCTATCTTTCACATCCCTACATAGTAATCCAGAATATAATAATGTGGATGATCTTGAAGTAGTGACACATCCTTGTATTTGAGGATCCTATCTATTTCCTTCATAGCTGCTTTTCCAAATCTTTTGTTCCCCTTGGGTGAAGTTCCCATTTGTATTGGTGACTGAACCCTACAAATTACACCTAGTATTTTATTGTCCACACAAGGATCCATTTCTCATCAGGCTTTTCTATTTTGATTAGTGTCAACTTGAACTGAATTAACAAAATGATGGAAAGATTCTGATGAACTCAGCATTGTGGCACATAGCCAGCTCAGCAGTGCTTTATATAGCCCTGTCAGAAAAGTTAATGCATCTGTTCAAAGCTTCAAAAGAAAAGAATGAAGTAGGGTTGATCTATGCAATATCATGCCCTTGTATTCAACAGATCAATGATGATGTCACTCAAATACACCTGAAGTAGGAAAGCCTTCACTCTAGCTGTATACTATATTCAAGTTATCCTACATTCTACACTTCTGGTTTTGTTAGATGTAAATTATACTTCACATTTATTGTTCTAATTTGATTTATTGGTTTCTATGTTTGGGGTTTTTCTTATATTAATGCATTAAAACAACATCAGTGAAAAAACCACTTCCCTGAGAACAGCTCTTCTAAAATGCCACCCATGTTATTCAGTGGAAACACAATTTCTACTCTGAGTCACAAAGTAAGAACAATAGTTCTGAGAAGTGACAACCTAAGGTAATGATTTTCTAAAAAGAAACAAGGCACACAATTATATATACATTACTACAGAACATTAAAATCATTGATCAGTTTGTATCATCTGGGCAACTCAAACATTAACTTGTATTTTTAATATGGAGGCTTTCCAATGATAGATAGTTCAGGTGCCTTTATATCAAAAATATGCTTCATTAATTCATGCCAAAGGAGCATAGCATATTTATCATGTGTTTCATTAAATGACTATTAAAAGACATATCCTCCATCAAATTATATCTTCTATAGCTATAGAAATACATCATGGTGTTTATGACTCAATGAAGTATGGGCATTGGCCAGCCTGTCTCCTTGCTTATGGGACTCCAGAATATAGAACAGAGGGTTCAGTTCTACTCATTTCCCTCTTGTGGGCTTTCCACAGGTTAGCCACTCTATGTACAGAATGAAAGACCTTTCGTGTAAACTTTATGGTTTCATAGCTCCTTATAGTTCTGCAAGTCCAATATAGCTTTTCAGAGTTCCATAAATTTAGCATGATTCTTATGTACTTTAAAAATTGAATAAAAAATGGCACCTGAGCAACATTAATCAGGATTCTTCAAGTGCATATTTCCTAGTCAAAGGGATTGTGAAAAATTAGACAACTGGGCCAACAGTGATTAAAACACTGGTCAAAATCCTCTGCTTATTGTAGTAAAATCACAATAGAGTAGGCCAATTTAATCATTATAAATTTAGTGAATCAACTCCTCTGTAAAGATCTATTGATTCACATGGGCCTACTCTAACTATGACATACTTTAGCATATTGACATTCAACCAGAATAGACCCATTTTAATCTATAGAACTTACAGAAGATGTGACTCACCAAATTTCCAATGTATTAATATTTAGTTGCTTTCATCGTTTTCTCCGTGTAAGTGAAAGTTGTCTTGGTAATCTTTCAGGTCCATTTTTTTATGCAGATGTCATCTTCCACTGAGCAAATATCCAGATCCACCTTAAGTTCATCCATATCCAATTTTATTTCCATCATGAAAATAATCGCTCAGCATCTGAGTGCAATTATCTTTTGCACTTGTGTCTCAGAGAAAGAATCCTACCCCCACCCCCCAAATATGAGTTTGTAAAACTAGCAAAGGGCAGTGATGAAAAGAGCCAGCCTTTACACCTTTTGCTATGAGTCTGGAAAAAAGCAATAAAGGTAAGAGTGACTAGAAATACAGGACACTTTGTCAGTTTCACATTTCAGGTAAAGACTCTAAATTCTACAAAGGTGCAAATGAAAAGGTTGAGTCAGGGAAAGTACACTTTAAAACAAAAGATAAGGTATTATGGATGTTATTGTCTCCACCACAAAGGTAAAAGCTGCAAAAGCATCAGATTTCAATAAGCAAAAGTGTAACCTTCATGCTTGAACAAAATTGGTAGCACATTGGTTCAAACCCCTTCCCAGTTTCACCTCTACTATGAAATAACTTCTATGGACTGGCTGAATAGGGTTGTGTAAAGTAAGAGGTGATAGGTTCTCCTTTGCATACCATTCACAGCATTTTTGCTTTTGTCAGTTGTTTTCCAAATAGAATACTGTTGTTCTATTATTTTTTTATTTTTTTATCTGAGTACCATGGCCTTGAAACCTTGTGCCAATTTTGCTTCTGCAGCTGAGAGGCTTTTTATAGCTATTGTGGTTTTGTCTCTCATTATCATCCCCTTAGAATTAGAATGTCAAATACTTAAATGCTGAAATCCATAGTGTGGCAATATGTATATATTCAGTCAACCAAATGGCATGAAATGTCAAGATCATCGCAATCATCTTTGGGCAGCACATTACAGAAACCAGCCAGAAGCAGAAAGTATTGGGAAGGGGGGGGGGGAGAGAGACTTGATTCTAAGTCATATTGTTTGGACCATGGTATCTTGCAGTGTAATTCACGAGTCACCTCAGGTGACACGATGGCATTAGGATTCAACCCCTTCCCTATAGCAGTTGAACCACATGGAGGGCATGACTAGACATCCCATAAATTAGCTATCTATTTAGGAAGCAGTGTTGTTACCAAGAAAATGTTTCTAGTGCAACTTGCTTTTTGAAACACAATAGATCCTTTCTGCTCTTCCCCTTCTGCCACAGCTACAACAAGGTGCATTGTTACTGATCTCCCTGGCAGTTACCTCACATTTGGGATCTGGAAAGTCACCATCAAATATACTTATAGCTTACAGATATTCTGTAGACTTGTGCCTCAGGAAATCATTCTGTAATATTTCCGTCAGGTATGTCTTCCACAACAATAAAATACATACATTGTGCAGCAGTATAGCTTGAAAGCACTAGGTCATGCCCTTGTTCTGTATTTATCTCCTTACATTTGTTGAAGCCATTAATAATGACAGTGCTGACAGATTTCCTGCTGAGTAGGCAGCTCTAGGCAGATCTTGACATTTCAAATGGAGTCAGAGATTTAACACAAGGTTTGGAAGTTTATATGTATTTTGGGCATTGCTATGAATATACACAAAGTCAAAAACCACAAAAATAACTTTTGATCTTAGGAAAAGCTGGCCCCACCGATAAGTAATTAAAGGGGCTTACATTATGGAGAAAGTGGAATATGTTTTTTCAAACAATGCAGTCAGTGTTTGAAATCACAATTAAACAGTGACCTTCCTCTACTTTGTAATCTCTTCCTTTTTAAAGATTTAACATCAAGGTTACAGCTTCTTTCCACCAAGACATGCCTGATATGTTGGTATTCAATCTGGTCTCATGAAGGGTAAAAATGGGGATAAATGTTTTGGCACGTAAGCCCTGCATACATTGCCCCTGTCCCCTCAGTCCTTGATACGGATGGATGGAGTTCCCAATTCTATTTTCTCCCATAGCTTTTTTAAAAGAGTTATTTCCTTCACAGGTATGAAGAAATATGTTACTTTTAATAGGTTCTAATTTACTAAAATGTACACTATATAAATGCAATTGGTACAGCTATTCCCAATATGGAGGGGATAATATTATACCTGTACCATTCAATTCTTAAAACAAAACAAAACAAAACAAAACCTCCAGTTTATGAAAGTGGAATATTATGTTTCTGTATTGATGATTCCGAACACCTGACATTGCTGCATAATATTGTGCCTGTGTTACCAGTGGGGACAGGATGCCAAAGAGTAGTCTGAAAGTTGACAACACCAATGGCAGCAGTCAGGATGGTCTATGGGATACTCTCTTGTACTAACTACCATCCACAAAGTGACAAGATGCAAAAGAAAATTGCAGAAACTGACTCAATTTTTCTTGAATCCACATCACACTCAAAGGCAAAGCAATTGTCACAGCTGGTTTTTTGATGTGTTAATAGTAGTAAGCACAAGAGGGTATCATGTAGACCAGGGGTCCCCAACCCCCGGTCCATGGCCCAGTGCCAGGCTGTGGCCTTGGCAGGATTGGGCCACGGAGACAGATCTCCTGCCCCCCCACATGCACTCCCCCATGCATGCCCACCTGCATGCATGGCCTGCCCACCTGGGTGCCCCCGCCCACCTGTGCATGTGCCCCGCCCCCTGTGAGCACACCCCACCCATCCACGCACAAGTGTGCCCCGCCATCCATGAGTGTGCCCTGCCCATCCACGAGCACACCCACCCATCTGCACATGCGCGAGTGTGCACCCTGCCCACCGATGAGCGCACCCCGCTCATCCGTGCATGCGTGAGCGTGGCACCCTGCCCACCTGTGAGCGCACCCCGCCCACCCATGAACACGGCGGAGTGTCATGCTCCCCCACGCATGGTCCCCACTCCCCCCAACGGTCCACAGTTCAGAAAAGGTTGGGGACCACTGATGTAGACCATCTAGACTGCTGTCACTGGTGTTGTCAACATTCAGGTTATTTTTATTTTTAATTACCAAACAACTGTACAGTGACAAGATGGGTGGAATGGTTAAAACTATGATAGGATATAGGTGCCAAAGCTCTCCTAACTTTAAGTAAGACCATCCCAAGTCATAAAGCAAAATACAATATTTTTCCAGCTTAAACAAATGAGATTCTCAATATTTGTTCTCTGTTCTTTTTAAATATCTTTTATGATATGTTTACAACCAGACATAGAATCCCTTTGTAATGCCTATTTGGCTAGGAAGGAGTTAAAATGTTCTCCTCCTGAGAGTCAGCTAATTGGATCCTGACAGGGTCAAAAGTTCAGATTGCCTCAGACTTGGATCTGATTTCCCCTTTGAAGACTTGTGTCAGGAGCTTGGTTTCAGAAAGGTTTCTGAAAACACTTAGGGCTGGGAGAAATAAAACTGCTGTGTGCTTGTCTAATGCAGAAATACTCTGAATATCCCTTACAAAATTGTATGCTAATTCTCTGGAGATACATGGCAAAATATGCCTTTCTGGAGGACAGTCACTCCACTACTTTCTTTAAAGGTAGCTTGCTTTTTTAAAATTATTCTTTAAAGGAAAGGAAACCTATCTTTTGAATCTGTCTTCATGACCTTTCATTGCCCTACAATGTTCTGTGCAGAAAGCTGCAACAATTGGAATACATTCCATACTTTGGAATGCTCTTGCTAGTAAGTCTGTGTAACAAAGTCACAATTTTTTTTTCTTTTTGAAAGGCTTTTTTAGAGGATCACTATTTCAGCTCCTACAACCTGGATTATTTTCGAAAAAAGTGGGTTGGGCCAAACACTCTCTTTCAAGACAAGCAACATTGGTCTTTTGGTTTTATTTGATCTGTTTTAAATTTGGGGATGTTTGAAGTCATTTGTTTCTGCATGGGCGGCAAGGAACAGTTTTACATTTTTAAAATTTCATAATTCAAGAACCCTTTGCCCAAATTTATCCAAATTTGGCACAGAGCAAGAGAAGACTGTCTGCTAATCTGTTCCAAATTTGTTGCTGATCCAAAGTCCAGTTTCAAAGTTATATGTTTTTTTTTAAATTTGGGCTTCCATTTTTAGAATTGCATTGAAGAATATTGATTTGCTCTGTTGCACTCTTGTGCAGTGATAATATATGAGTTCAGTGACCAAAAGAAGAGATGGCAATCCTAAATCAGCACCAACAACATAGTCAAATCCATGAGAATTCAAAGCCAGACTTTGTACAAGCAAAGTAGTTACAGCCCTCTGCCTCCAATGGGTTAATTTGTCAGTTTGATTGTCTTTCACAACTTTTTTTTTATAAAAAAAATCACGTTCTTTCCATTGAATCTGAGAAGAAATGCATACATTTTGGAAATTTGTCACAAAAAAAAATGAACCAAACAAAAGTATTACCCATTGCTACCATACAATATGAAACAGGGCATTTGTAAAGAAAGCTGAAATTGTTTTCATTGGGGCATAGATGAGTTACTTAGGTTGCATTTAAAAGTCAAACTTATTAAGAGGTAAAAAAAATGTCTATCCTAGCACAAGCTGCTCTTACTTCTGTATCTTGCTTTGTATGGTGACTGGTCATCTGGAGGATAATTAAAGTTAATTTCAAGTTTGATTTCTCAGGCACATGACTCTGAGGAAATCCAGTCTGGAGGATACAAATGTTGTAAATTCTTAATGCAAGCAGAGTGCCTCATCTAGTTTCATCTTGAGTGGTTTATTGTCTGATGAGAAATCTGAAGATATTTGTTGCACTGTAAAGCTATGCTTAATGTTTTATATATTAATCTTTGTTCCACATCTGTTTTCAATCAACTTATTTTTATATGGTTTATTGTAACCTAGAAGTAAACAAAACAAGAAGTCATCTGAATAATCTTGGTATTTTGATATTGGCTCTTGTTAAGATACAAACCATATTGAACCATGCTAGTTGGGTAGAAATGCATTGCTAAATGAAGCCAATGACTTAAAATTGTTTCATTCTTGAAGGCCACTGGCCCCTTTAGGATGAAAAAGACACATTGCTTATAAAACAACATATGCATTGCCTGTCTCTGTATATGCAGAGGGGTCTCTATATGGTATTGACGGTGAAACCTTTAGTGAGAGTGCCTAGAATAAGACAATCCTGCACTATGGCTTTTACAAAACCATAGTTGTAAAGATCAGAAAGAAAAATATCTTCCTTGGGTTTGGATAGAAACCCCTAGTGCAGCTATTCTTACTGCTAAATGTCAGGAGGGCTGGTGTGGAATTATATAGCTACTTTCTGGAGAGCCACAATAGCAATGACCCGTAAACCTATGGTCTTGCCAGAAGAAAATGTTACAGACTGCTTTAGCAAAAAGATTCAGCTTTTTGCAGACTGTGTAACAACCTCGGTAACCCAACTTCTCAACTCATCAACTGCTGCAAGTGCAGCAGAGACAGAAGCCACTGTTCTAAAAATACCATGCTTAACAGCTACATGTGGGACAAATGACCCCATTCTAACAATTTTGAGTGTCCCAGATGCTGCTGAAATAATAGCAAAGATATTCCCTGCCAGAACTAACTATCAAATTAATCTGCAATGGTGCAGACCACAAATGTATATTTATGGAAGGATACACACATATTTAAAAACAATGCTCAGAGAAAGTCTTCTCACTATTGTATTGCCCAATGGATTTTTTTTTCTTGTCTTTTTAGGATCACAGTTGATGAGAAGACAGTTCCATAAATTTGCAGTAGAACCTGGCTTAGTGCTATGCTGTGGTGACAAATCCACCTTCTCGTTTCCCCGCTATCATTTTCCAGCTTCTTCTTCTTTTAAAATGATATTTTAGATCTGCACATTCACCAGTAGAACATTAAACGGTAAAACCATTTGGCTTTAGTTTGAGTGAAGGGGCAAAGAGGAAAACAGCTTTTGGTAACAAGACAGCATTACTGAGGCATGGTTTTGACATGGGGACAAATATAAAAACGAATCAGGATATTCAACGAATATCCCTGATTTGTCAGATATTTGTTGCTTTGTATTCTTGGGGTCCAGAGACCCGAACGAATACGAAGCAACGAATATAACCCTTTTATATTTGTCCCTTCATTCCCTATCTACTTATGCCCCCGTGGATGAGCTGTTCCGTGGGGGCATAAGCAGAGAGGGACTTTCCCTTTGGATGGCTTGCTAAAGTCTGCCTGAAGGGAATCCCATCCCCAGGGCTGGGGGATGGCTTGGGTCGGGGTTAGGGAAAAGGATCAAAGCGACCCCCCAGCTCTGCTGCCTTTGCAAAAGCAGTGGGGGTGGGGGATGACTTGCGTTGGGCTTTCCCCTTCTTTCTATGCCCTGTAGGGGCATAGCAAGAGGGGGAAAGGGATCAAAGCAATCCCTCAGCTCTGCTGCCTTTGAAAAGGCAGCAGGGGTGGGGGATGGCTTGCGTCGGGCTTTCCCCTTCTTCCTATGTCTAGGAATCGCTTTGATCCCTTTCCCCCTATTGCTATGCCACGCGGCATAGGAACAGCTGTGGGTGCCAGAGCTTTTTTTTTTAAAGATAGCCCCAGGGGTTGTCTAAAAAAAAATGACCCAATGAACTGACAAATTGATTTGTGGTTCATTGGGCCACCGGGAGGCAATTCGTGGTTCATGAACCACAAAACAAGATGAAGCGCCATTTCGGCACTTCGTCCCCATCTCTAAACATAATATCAGAAGACGGGAAGACCTGACTCTCTAAGTGTGATAAAGAAAACCTTACAGCTTTGCTCTCTCTGTATTTTGTAAACCTCCCATTCTTTCCAGTCCAAATATGAAAAAAAAAGTGTATGGATTATTTCAGGTGAACTGCATGAAATTCTCTCCTACTTCTAGTGTCCAAATAAAATGGTTGCCACTATCCCCAGTGTGGAGAGAACCATTTTATTTCAGCCAACCATGTAAGTGCTAAAGATGAGGATCCTCTAAGATGAAAATGATGACAATCTACATTCAGCACTAAAGTAGCTGAAGGAATACACAGGAATTTAGATTAAGTGCTCAGAATACGTTATCAGAGCCCTAGGCTGGGATAGAGAAGTGTGTCAGTTAGTGTTTTCTCCTCCCTCTTCCTTGTCCTCTTCCTCATCTTAAGTTATTTACATCCCAGATAAGAAGAAATCTGTGCATTTCTGCACATCCATACAAAAAATGAACTATGATGAACTTATCAACCAGAGAACTCCCTATATCTGAAGCACAAACTCGGGTGATGGTTCAAGTCTAGTGCAACAGAACAACAGAATGACATGCCATATATTTGCTCACTTGATTGCTTCCAGTGAGCTGTCTGTTCCATTGCCAAGCCAAACAGTATGGCTTGCTTTCGGCTCAAGACTGAGAAGAACAGATGCAGGAGGAGGAGGTGTGAGTGGCAGCCATTCCTTCACCCTCCAGAGAAACAGAATAATAATGAGCTGCACAATTATTACTGTTCTGAAAATATGGGGATTATCTGCCTCAGGTGCCAACATAATTTGGCCTACCTTGAGTATTAGACATGTTCACAGAGTGGAGCACATTTTCTGTTCTTTCATTTTCTGTACACCTCATGCCACCATGAACAGACCAATCTTGTCTAGCTTTGGAATCTAAGTAAAGTCAGACCTGGTTAGTACCCTGATGAGAGACCAGCAGGAAATACCAGGGGTTCCCAGGTGGTGTTAGAGGGGGAAAAAATGCCTGGAGAGCTATTGCCAGTCAGAATTGGACTAGATAGACCAATGGTCTGATTTAGTATAAAGCAGTTTTCTACTTTTCTCCAGTAGCAAAATGTCTCGTACCATCCTGGAGCAATAGACAGAGCAGAAGGACCAAACTGGGAAACCCTGAAGCATTCTGGCCAGTGCAGGGTTTAGGCATTCTTGCTGGCTAACTACTTATTTTTCAATTCACTGCCCACATTTCCATAAATGTCCTTCGTTTGGTTCTACTTGTCTAAGCCCTGTTTTGTCCCGTAGAATGACATCCTGACATGTCCAGAAGTGGCACCATTCTGTTATGTTTTTTAAAAAAATGCAAGTGGGGAGGGGGAGCATTGGCATGACAATTATTTCCATAGCAAAGAAATAACAATTTCTACTCATTATTTTGAAACAGAAGTTAAAGGGGGGCATATTTTATTACCCATGGAAGGAGGAAAGGATCAATGTTGCAAATCGGCACTCACCCAATATATAGATTACAGCTACACCTCTGTGAATTAATTCACTTAGGATGCTACCAGTAAAAACTCTGCCCTGAACGTGGTGCCAAATACGAGGCAGCAGAAGAAATGTTGTCAGCATTCTTCTTTTAGACTAGAGATATGTAACCTTGGGGGTAACAGAAAAGGATTATGGCCTGCCTGAGGGGGGGAAAATATATTACACACCATGTTACTGACTCTACAAAACGGAGCTGAAAATAGCACTGAAAAGTGAAGGTGAAAAGACGGTGCCTTCAGTAGAATTTTAAGGAGAATGGGCAGAGCAGCTCATGTTGTGAGTTGCCATGAAGTCAGCTCCAGAGAGACAAGACACCACTGGAAGGAACCGGAATTCTAGAAACATGTACAAAACTTAAATTTGAAAGACTTTCATTTTTTAAAAAAGAACATACAGCTCCGCTCCGTTTGTTGAGTGGGAATTACTGCCTGCCAACAGTACAGGCTTAGAGCTGTAATGACTAAGAAAGTCACTCCATTGAGGATTGTTTTTTGTTTGTGTTCTCAAAGGCTTTCACAGCTGGGATCCGATAGTTGTTGCCCGAAAAACCCACAACAACCATGTTTTTTGTTTGTTTGTTTGTTTTTCGTTTTGGTTCTGTTCTGTTATTGTTGTGTGTGTTTTCTTTTTAAATGGATTCACTCAGTTTGCACCTTTGGGCTCAAACACAGAAGTGGGCAACCTGCCATTCAACATTCATATAATTCTAAGGTTAGAAATCATATTGCAAAAGAAAAGAAAAGCAAAAGAAAAGTGTGCTGTTTATATGCCACCCCATAGTGCTTAAAGCACTCTCTGGGAGGTTTACAATTTAATCATGCAGGCTACTCAATTTAACTACCTCAGAGGATGGAAAGTCGTGTCAAGCTTGTGCCAGCTGCCTGGGATTGAACTCAGGCTGTGAGCAAAATTTTGGCTGCAGTACTGCAGTTTAACCACTGCACCATAAGGCTCCTTGAAAGAAAATCTTCACATAAAAAAAAGTACAAAGAAAACTGTGCACAATGGCAGTGAGGGGAAAAGGATGTGTGTGTGTGTGTGTTGTGTGTGTGTGTTGTGTGTGAGAGAGTAATCTGGAAAATCAATTGGGCAAAGTTTTGAGTTTTCAGACATCACTTGATAACTTTGGTCAATATCCTGTTGCTTAGTGTAGTAAGTCACAGCTAGAGCAGGCCCATTGAATCAATGGGACTTATGAAAGAGCTGCCTCACCAAATCTCCACTGACTTAATGCCTCTAGTCTAGTTGCAGCTTACTGCACTAACTAACAGGATTCTAGTCATTATCTGATTTAAAAAAGCACTCAGTAGTAAAAGTGGTGGGTCATTATGTTCTGGAAAACAGCAGAATGTCATGGTTATTCTTTCCAAAATGAAGCTTACACTTTGTCACCTACCACCACCCATTATGCAGGCTTTCCAGCAGGGCATGAGCTATACACAACCATCTCCTTGGAGGCTTCTCAGAGCCTGTCCTTTGGCGGCAATGAAGGATTAGCTTCTTATTTCATGGCTGACTCATTTTTTCAGTGCTGATCTTCCAATAGGGTTAAGGTTGATTTTTTGGTCTTGAGAGTGGTGTCCTCAAGGGAGTGCCTTCTCTCAGTCCCCCCAAGCACATCTGTTCCTCTTAAGCAATAGCTTGTAGGGCCACTGTGTATACAGAGAACTAGGAAGACATTGACAAGTAACCTAAGGCATCAGTGATCAGTGCTCTTGGACGCAAGGTTTTTGAGCAGAACTAATACTCATTAGGGCATGTCCTAATAAGAATAATGTGAGAAGATCTCACTCACGTTGTATGATGATTTGTGACAATGAGGAGCTCGGGTAGTTCAGACTTACTAGAAGTGTAGGGTGAGAACAGGCTTCTCCAGTTTCTGTCCAGCAAGTGATAGCCACACAGTGTCTGGCATCTGTTCCACCTAAAAAAATAATAAAAAAAAATTAGACAATCGAGCTACAGCCAATGTTCAAGCAAGTTCTGCATCTCTTCCTTGTATTCTTATATTCTTTCTCTAACGGGTGTAAAAAAGGATTGGCTTTGGATCGTGGGATGCTTTCATACACACCAGAGCTTAAATTTATGTTGGAGAGATCACCAGGGATTAGTCAGGGACCTACTTCCAATGCAAAGTCTCAGCTCTAGAATATATGAAGTAAGTCTCATCAGGTGAAGAGTAAATTTTCCCTTGTGGATAAATAATTACATAGCACATGCGAGGGATGGGGACTAGAGTCACGGGACTCTCTGTCAAGTCAGACTTAAGTGACACTGGCGACTCGACATAGACTTGACTCTCTTTTTTTAATGACTCAGATTCAACTTGCAACTCATAACCACCATTCTCCCTTTTTTTCTGGAGGGAAAATAGGGACTCGGACTTTGGGCTTGGTACTCTGGACTTGGTACCAAAGGCTCAGACTCAGACTTGGGACTTGATACCAAAGACTCGGACTTGGGACTCTGACCCAAAGACTTGCAAACATCCCTGGTGCATACACACAAGAAAAATGAGGATGAGTATGTTATTTCCCCCCTTTGGAAACTAAGCAGAGACAAGTACATAAATATTGAGAGGAAAAGTCACCTTGTGTGATATGGCCTCCAGTAAATGCTTTCAATGAATTAAAGAAAAAGGGCATTTTCTGCTTTAATTTTCTCACTTGTGTCATTAAAATCTGCGGGGAAATGGAAAGAAAATAGGTAAAGAGACATCCCTTTGTAATGACTGCATTCTTAGATGTGCTGCTGGTAAAATGAGAAGACCATATGTATGCTGCAAAATGGGAAATCAACCCAGGGTTTTGGATTGTGTGTGTGTGTGTGTGTGTGTACACTCATGTGTATACATAATATATTCATGAGTAAAAAGTACTATGGAATGCATCTCTCATAAATGTACAAAATCTAGTCATCCTCACAAAATAAAGTGAAAAGAGTTTATACGTTTCAAAGGACAAATTGTTTGGTAGAATTTGGGTTTACAACAAGTTGAAATAGTGGATTTAGAAAACAGAAAGGAATTGAATCACTCCAGCGAATTACAGAGCTCTGTCTTCCAGGGCTATTCTGGCTGTAATGAAGGTAATGAAACCATTTTTTTCCTACAGAAAGTGGGGAAAACACCTTTACTATGTGAGATCTAATTTCCATTACATTTTGAATTTGGCTGATATTGGCAGGAACTGGGCTGAGAAAGAACAAAAGCTATTTCAGTTCAAGAAAGATGGATGTGGCCGATGTTTCACAGTGGGAAGCAATCAGGGTGGTTACAAGAAGCAATGTGTCATCTCCCTCACCTGTCCTTCACTGGTGAACCTGACAGTATGTCTGTGTATCAAATGAAGCACTGGTTCAAGAGTTCCAGGCCTGGCAGAGCAATATTTAACTCTTCCATATGAACCCACTCTACCTTTGTTTCACTACATTTTTAGCGCTAATGATCCATCACCTGAGGCAACTGGTGAAAGTGTTTCTGGTTTTCCAATTGCGAATAGCTGGAAATAGGCCATGAGCATATTTTACGTCACAATAGCTTGTCTGAGAGGCTAGGGAGATGAAGATCAAATAAATTATAAACCAGGAAGAGCAGTGTGGCTTGTAGATGCCCTGCCACCTGGAACACCTGGGGCAAGTTGTACAATCCCAGAATAGTGCTAGAGAGGGGGGCTTGAATAACAGGTCTGAGGTTCTGATACCTAGTAAACCTTAGGAGCATCGCTCTAAGTTAGGATAGGCTTGATGGTACACAGTTATTATTTTAGCCTAACATATGTTCTGAATAAATGGGCCAAGAATATTACTAGGGGTAAAGTGATCAAGAATATAGAGTATAATATATATAACAATAAACCCTGACAAAAAATGAATAAGCAAGGCTTCAGCAAATATATTCTCTGTCTCACTTATTAAAGTTATACTTGTTTGAGAATGTCGATGAAACAGACATTCTTTTACTTCAGCTACCAAAGGTCTTCCCACAAAGTTCCTGACCAGAGGTACTTGTGCAAACCTAACAGTTGTGAAGCTGTAAACAGTTAAAGAACAGAAAGCAGAGGGTAGGAATCAAAGGGTTAATTCTAGTCATGGAACAACATGAACCTCTGAAGATCTATATTAAGAATTAGGGCTCATGCTTTGTTCATAAATGATCTGGAGTAAGAGGTGAGCAGCGAGATAACAATATTTTCCAAGAACTTCAACTTAATTATAGAGATTGGAACACGATGATTTGTTCAGGGCTCCAAAAGGGCATTTCCACAATGGGAAAGTGGACATTAACATGACAACTAAGCATGTAAACAAATACAAAATGCTGCACAGTAGTGCAAGAATTCTCAGTTTCACATATCCACTCACAAAGGCCAAGCCTCACCGAGTGACTAAGAAAGAGGTTTTGGAGTTGCAATAGATTGCTTGATGAGAATATCGACCCAGTGTGTAGTTGGTCTAAAATGGCAAATGGCATGCTGAGTGTAATAACAGAAAGAATAAAGTTACCAGTGTTATGCTACCCTTATATAATATCATGTGTCCACACCTGGCATAGTAGCAAGAATCTTCTTGCACCTCATATGGAATGTAACCCCTACCCCCTACAGCCTTCTATTCATTCTAAAAACTTGATAGGGAGACTAGGAAGCTCCTGAAACAGAGTTGTTGTTGTTGTTGCTGCTGCTGTTTTTATTGTGCAGGCAGGCAACAGGAAGAAGAAGGAAAGTCCCTATGCTGTTGGTCTTTGCATTAAAGTACAGCATTGAAATACACTGTTAAAGTACACCATTGGATCTTGGCCCTGTTTTCTCCTAAACGCCTTATAAGCATTGCAAATGTGTGAAGTCTCAACACATGCTGTATTCTGTGTCCTCCAACAACTTACTTTTCATTGAGATTGTCAAATCCAGTGAATCCACCACCACCCCGCATCCCTAGCCTCTCCATTGGAGGGAATGTGCTACTTCATGCATGTCGTTCTACTATGCTTCAGATAAGCAAGCAGCTGGTTTCTGTGTGAACAGACTTCTGAACTGCCTAGCCCTTGAGAGTGGTAAGTCTTACATGTTTGTGTTCTAAATGTGATTATTTCCACAGCTGCAGGCATGAAGGTACGATTACTATATGTTATTTCCCATTGACATTGGACAGTGCATTTTTTTTTAAGCTTCTGAAATAAGCATCTTACGCTGAAACACAAAACCACTGCATGCTGGAACAGACCATGGAAAAGTTACTTGTTTGGACTATAGTGAAGCAACCAGACTGCTGACTTGGGCTAGTTATAGGGAGCATATAATGCCCCTGTTACAACAACTGCACTGGCTACCAGTCTGTTTCCAGGCCCAATTAAAAGTTTTGGCCATCATTACCTATAAACTCCTATATGGCTTGTGTCCAGGCTACCTCAAGGACTGTATCTCTCCATATGAACCTTCCTGGCACTTAAGATCATCAGAGGAGGCTCTCCTCTTGGTCTCATCATCAGCGCAGGCACAGTTGATTGAGCCATGAGAGAGGGCCTTCTCAGAGGCTGCTCCCAGGTTATGGAATGCTTTGCCTCGGGAGTCAAGTTGGCCCCCTACCTTTTATTCTTCCACTGATAGCTGAAGGCCTAACCTTTCAGGCAGGCTTTGAAAAAACATGACTGAGTCACCAAATGCCTTTTTTAAATTAAGCTAGTTTTTATTTTTTCCTGTTTTAATTATTCAATGTATTTTAATTGGTTTTATAGTTTAATTGTTTTTATGTATATCTCTCATCAGATATACTGTTCTTTTAAAACTGATTCTGTTCTTTTAAAACTGTCATCTTGGGTTCCCTCATCAGGACAAAGGCAGCCGATAGATAGATAGATAGATAGATAGATAGATAGATAGATAGATAGATAGATAGATAGATAGATAGATAGATAGATAGACAGACAGACAGACAGACAGACAGACAGACAGACAGACAGATGTGCCTGAATTCCCCAGCCACCAAGGGCATGCATGTCCCATTAAAAGTGTGATTGGTTTAAACCAAATATGACTAAGTTTGGACACAAGCGAATAGGACTTAACAAGGATTTAGCCTAATACTCTGATGCTAAAGTAAACTACAAAGTTGCAGGTAGTTAAGACATCACCAATGTTCCTAATTCAGCATCATCAAATTATTAGCTGCCACTGCACTGCATCCCAGACAGTCAAATGTTCAAACCTAGGAATCATAACATTGAAGTAACCAGCACATAGGTATAAAGAGGTGAAATTGATATGCATGTTTTCTTCATAAATAAATGAAAAACAGGGACATAAAAGAAAAGTAAATTTCCTTCAGTGATCTTATAAATGCCTACTGAAGATCAAGGCTTTGCAAAATATTTGTGATGGGTTGGGCCTGCCAGGTAGCTGGCATGCTCATGGAGAGCAAGATGGCTGAGAGAGCCCTGCCAGAGGAAAAGGCTGAGGCATGGGCAAAGAGGGAGAGAAAACAGCTGGGAAAGGTGTAGCAGCCTCATGAGGAACACCTGCCCAAGGTAGTGAGGAGCCAGATAAAAAGGAGTGGAGACACGGCTTTAGGAGGTTGCTGATCAACAGAAGAAGCAGAAGCAGAAGGGACCTGGGTTGATGCCCAGGAGGAGCTGCTGCCACTGCCCAAGGAAGCTGGGAGGGCTATATGACATTCCTCCAGCTGAAGGACCACTGCTGACTGACAGCTGAGCTGACTGACAGCTGAGCCTCCATACCTGGACAGGCAAGGACCAGGGGGGAGGGAAGGGCTGAGTAGCCAGCATCGATGTCAAGGAGAATACAAATCCTCTTTGAGCTGGGCAAATTCTCATGCTGATGGACCTGAACTGTGGGGACCCTCAGCGAAGATAACTGAGGATCCCACTGAGGGAGAGGGTGCCCAAAGACTGGTGTGTGCCCCTAATTTGCATCTTCCAAGGTTGCAGGGATTCTACAAAACTGTGGTACAATTGTAAATAAAGTGCCTGTATGTTTAAATCCTGAAGTTGAGCCCATGGAGTTTGTGCCAGGGAACCCAGCAGTCACCAGCTCTGCAGTGCTGAAGGCTGGCCACGCCCACAATATTAAAGATTTTTCCAAGATACAAGATTATAGCAGGGCCAAATTACTCTTCCTACTGTTTCCCTGGACTCCCTGGAAAAGACCCTGATGTTGGGAAAGTGTGAAGGCAAGAGGAGAAGGGGACGACAGAGGACGAGATGGTTGGACAGTGTCACCGAAGCTACCAACATGAATTTGACCCAACTCCGGGAGGCAGTGGAAGACAGGAGGGCCTGGCCTGCTTTGGTCCATGGGGTCACAAAGAGTCGGACACGACTTAACGACTAAAGAACAACAACAACTGTTTCCTTCCTTCCTTCTCCACTTGAAAACCACGTTTGCCACATTTAGAAGATGATGCAGACCAAGTGTGATCTGCAAAAAATAAAAAGAAGTTACAGTTTAGAGTAACTAGAGTAATGTGTGACTTCAGAAATGTAATTCCTCTGTAGATGAGAGACATAAAGGAATAGAGAAAATGATAGGAGCAGTTTTCAATGGGTCAGTGAGAAGGCTAAGCCCAGAAAGTCCAGACTGAGGGGTTTACATGTGGTCCACACCCTTGATTTAGATTCATGTAAGGGCCAAAAAGATGACCAGACAGCTCTATAACTGGAGGTGGTAAAATATTAATCTCCCTAGAGATTTATTTTCAAAGGTCTTGTGTTTGTAATATCAATATGAGATAATCTATTATTTTCGATCATCTCCTCTCCTATGCATTTTGACATCAACAGCATGCTGTAAAAGTATGATTTTAGTGAACGTTTGAATTGGTAAGAAGCAGATGTGTATAATACACCAGTATTTCATGTATTATCACTTTTTATGGCATTGAATTTTTATTTCCACTTCATAAAAAAGCTCAGTCTCTGAAGACAATAAGAGAGATTTTTTCAGCTTGAACCAAAAAAAAACCTGTTTCTCACCAACCCTTTAACCCTCATACAACAAAAAGGGAAATGTGTATCTTAATTTCGAAAGGAAACAATTACTTTAACAAACAACCTTATTGAAAATAGATAAAGATTCTTTCCTCTTCCGGATGCATTGCCCTTGAAGTAAAACTCAATAAAACTAATTAAAGCCTTGTTCCAACTACTTTTCTTTATTTCCAGTCCGAGTCATTTGCTTGCTAAGACAAAAGCCAGTTGAGTGTAAAATCAAATTAATTTGTCAGTGAAATAGTAAAACTTCATTATTAATTGAAAAACTATTTTTTTATTTGTGTCAGAAAGAGGAGAACACATTATGGTGTGATGCACAAAATTAGCTACATTTCAGAGAATCTGCAAATTTCTCAAATGTTTCATTCAGTGTTCAGACACATGACAGCAAACAAAATGGACTAGAAAATCAAGTTATCCCAGACTGGAACAGGCTAAATAGAGTTATTTCAAAGTGCAGTATGCCATTTAGGGCAATCCTTGCATCCACACACAAGCACCAGATGGGCTGGTTCACAATTAACAGAACACCACATTGTTGCCAGAAATCGGATTGAATTTGACTGTTCCAAAAAACACAAGATAAAATTTAACTAATTGTTGATTTTAAATTCCTTGTAGGCTACCTTGGGACCCGCCCAGGGGAGAAAGGTGGGATAAAATTCAAATTAATAAATAAACTCACCACAACCAGATCTGCCATCTGCAAACACAAGTACACTTGCAATAGAAAATATTAGTTAGGAAAACTATTCCTTTCCCTGATAAATATACAAATTCAAGAATTTGTGAAACCACATATAGCCCCGTAGATAATTGCATTAAAGATTTCCATATTCCTTAATTTAAACTCATTATCATAAATGAATTCATAAGCCTTACCGTAATACACTACCCCGCAGTGCTTATTGCCATCAAATACTAACATCAGATTAATAAAATACAAAAAGACACTAATCGGTCTTCTTAATAAATAAAACTATCTAACTATACTGCATTTTGGCGTATTTTCAGTCCTCTGAAATTATATGCACTTTCCCCATAAACTGGCAATTAAGAAACTAATTGATGGAAACACACAACACTATAGAAATAAATTTCATTGAACACTGTCATGTGAACGTACAGTATATCACAGGAGTACATTCCCTCACATTTCATAAATATTTTAGTATATCTTTTCATGTGTCAACACTGAAGAAATGACACTTGGCTACAATGTAAAGCAGTGAGTATACAGCTTGTATAACAGTGTAAATGTGCTGTTCCCTCAAAATAACGCAACACACAGCCATTAATGTCTAAACCGCTGGCAACAAAAGTGAGGACACCCCTAAGTGACAATGTCCAAATTGGGCCCAAGTAGCCACTTTCCTTTCCTGGTGTCATGTTAGTGTCACAAGTCTCAGGTGTGAAGGGGGAGCAGGTGTTATCGCTCTCACTCTCTCAGACTGGTCACTGGAAATTCCACATGGCACCTCATGGTAATGAACTATCTGAGGATCTGAAAAAATGAATTGTTGCTCTACATAAAGATGGCCTAGGCTATAAGAAGATTGCCAAAACCCTGAAACTGAACTGCAGCATGGTGGCCAAGACTATACAGCAGTTTAACAGGACAGGTTCCACTCAGAACAGGCCTTGCCATGGTTGACCAAAGAAGTTGAGTGCCCGTGCCCAGTGTCATATCCAGAGGTTGGCTTTGGGAAATAGACATATGAGTGGTGCCAGCATTGCTGCAGAGGTTGAAGGGGTGGGGGTGGGGGTCAGCCTGTCAGTGCTCAGACCATACGCCGCACACTGCATCAAATTGGTCTCCAGGGCTGTCATCCCAGAAGGAAGCCTCTTCTAAAGATGATGCACAAGAAAGCCCGCATACGGTTTGCTGCAGACAAGCAGACTAAGGACATGGATTTCTGGAACCATGTCATGTGGTCCGATGAGACCAAGATAAACCTATTTGGTTCAGATGGTATCAAGCGTGTGTGGTGGCAACCAGGTGAGGATTACAAAGACAAGTGTGTCGTGCCTACAGTCAAGCATGGTGGTGGGAGTGTCATGGTCTGGGGCTGCATGAGTGCTGCCGGTACTGGGGAGCTACAGTTCATTGAGGCAACCATGAATGCCAACATGTACTGTGACATCCTGAAGCACAGCATGATCCCCTCCCTTTGGAGACTGGGCCGCAGGGCAGTATTCCAACATGATAATGACCCCAAACACACTTCCAAAATGACCAGTGCCTTGCTAAAGAAGCTGAGGGTAAAGGTGATGGACTGGCCAACCATGTCTCCAGACCTAAACCCTATTAAGCATCTGTGGGGCATCCTGAAATGGAAGGTGGAGGTGCGCAAGGTCTCTAACATCCACCAGCTCTGTGATGGAGGAGTGGAAGAGGACTCCAGTGGCAACCTGTGAAGCTCTGGTGAACTCTATGCCCAAGAGGGTTAAGGAAGTGCTGGAAAATAATGGTGGCCACACAAAATATTGACACTTTGAGCCCAATTTGGACATTGTCTCTTAGGGGTGTTCTCACTTTTGTTGCCAGCAGTTTAGACATTAATGGCTGTGTGTTGCGTTATTTTGAGGGGACAGCACATTTACACTGTTATACAAGCTGTATACTCACTGCTTTACATTGTAGCCAAGTGTCATTTCTTCAGTGTTGTCACATGAAAAGATATGCTAAAATATTTATGAAATGTGAGGGAGTGTACTCACTTCTGTGATATACTGTAGCTTACACTGGCCTTCTGATGCAATTCTAAGGATAAAAATCTTGTTACTTGCAAATAGAGATCTAGTTCCAACTTGACAGTGCCTTTTCCCCATACACCCATGTATATGAAACAGCATGTCCCCTGAGCTAAATGTACCACTTTGGTTTCTGAGCAACCATGCTTTGTTAAACTGATTCTTCAGCTGGAGGTGTTCTCCCGAGTGCATAAGTAACCTGTCTGAAGGAATCTTGTGCTAGTGTACAGAGGTGTGTGTGTGTGTGTGTGTGTGTGTGTGTGTGTGTGTGTGTGTGCATGCGCACGCATATATACATAAGTGAGGCTGTAACTATATGATCAAGTACTGTGGGATTTGTTGCAGGTGTAAAATGGATGAATTAACTTTTTTTTTTTACTAATCACATGATGCAAAGGCCAATTCGAATCAGCCCACCTTTTTTGCTCCTGATATGGAGTTTGTTTTTTCTGTTGCTGGGACTTCTTTTTTTCAAGTTAAAACAATTCAAACAGACTTCCCCCCCCCACCATGTGATCAGAAAAGGATGAGGTGAGTGTGAATACCAATAGTTTTCTGGTGATGTACTAAGCTGGGCATGATGTTTTGGACAGCAGGAGCACCCACCTCCATAATCATTCTGTCTAGTTGGCCTAAATAATTTTTATAGCAAACTACTGAGTTTATTGCTAGAGCACCTTATTACTATATTAATATACTAGTTTAGCAGTAGATCACTTTTGCACAGACCAAAAATAGATTAAAAATCAATACAAAATAGAAGCAACTCCAACAAACTACAGCAAACTACTATGTTTCCACAGTGTGTATATATTTTTGTATTTTTGTATTTTATTGTACCTTTGGAAAACTGACCCTTTTCCCTAGCAGTGTGTAACACTTTAAACAGCTCACTGGCTTTACAATAAACCATAAAAGGACAGAAGGGGTTTTGCAAAGGGCAGGATTAAAGGAAAGGGGGCTGTGGGCTGTGGAACAAATCAAAGTACATCAGATTAAGGAGACACTGGCACCAAAACAATCTATAGTTTCTATGTGATCAAGGAATCAGAAGCATAGAATAGGCTGCGAATTAAGCCACAGCAAAGCCAAATCATTCCGCTGTAGTTGCAGCCTGAGAGCAGTGGGGATGGTGTGAGGGATTTGACAGTGTGAATTTGAACACTGAGACAGAGATCTGAAATGTTTAGAGCTATGGCTGAACTAGATCAGAAGATTCCATGAATGTGAGTGTGCATGCACCATGATCATCTAGTAACAAGATACAAGCTCAGAAGTTATGTTGCTTGCAGTAGAAAATGTATCTACTTCCATTTTGCCCTGGTTACTTGCTCTTAAACTGCATGCATTTTTAAAGGCATGTTTCCAACTGTGTCCTACTTTTTAAAAAAAATGGATCTGAAGAAGTAAGTCTGAAAATCTGGACTGAAATCCATGAAATCTCACACTGAAATGTATTTGTCTTAGAACTACCATAATACTTTCACTTCACTGTTCTTGTTTTCTTACAAAAACAAAGAAACAAACACACACAAAGCACCGTCCTTGATTTCTCACTGCAGATAACATCCCATTTGGTTACTACAGAAATTAGGCCCTCTGGACGTCTCCACAATTTTGGAGATCATGAAAGTGAATGAGAGAAACTAATTGGAACATTTCCTTAGCCACATAGGATTTTGAAGGAGCAACTAATAATGTATTAAATATGAGAAGAAATACAGAAATCAATTAAATCATCATCACCATCATCATTATCAGCCGCCGCAGCCACCACAGCATCTAATAAAAATCAAAGATAGAGTTATTCTCAGCCTGCACTTCTATGACCACATCAGACCTCTCCTATCATGCTATTCTTTGCTGAAATAATTTTTATTTCACCAATTTTCTCTGTCTCAAGTTGTCAGTGTCACTTACATCTGTTGGGTGACATGAAGATAGAATGTATCAACTAAGCTGGTAGCTTTGCATGCATATTGGCTTCTGAGTTGAAGGCCTTTAATTTTCTTGACATGATATTTTAGGGAGGGGAAGTATCTGGGAGGGAAGAGAAAACAGAAAAGCAGACAAAAGAAAAAGAAAATATTGTAACCCAGGTGGATGTTTTGAGAGAACTTTTAACTTTATAACTATGTATAGAAAATATTATTCTTTGAAAACTATTCAAGACCTTGGAAACTTACAATAATTTCACAAAGTGTTTTAAGGGCTTTACAACTTTGCTGGTATTTGGAGGTAAGGGTGAGTTGGATCTCTTACTAAATATTTTAATTATCTGTATTGTTAGAGTTGTACATGTCCTATTTTTAGGAATAATTTGAGGAGGGGAGGAGATTTCATGCTGCCGACAGGTGTGGACTCAGATGTTTCATTGCCTGATGCAAAGGACAAAATGTTGCTACCTGCATTTCCTGTACAGAGGGCAAATGAACTTTCCCACAATGCTGGGTGGATTTACTGCATGATAAGGGCAGCAAGCTAGTGGAGTTGAACAGGGCTGAATGTGTGATGCACGTTAACCTCAGACACTGAACACCACTCATCCCCTAGGATCTGTTGTCTGAGTTGTTGCTTCCCTTTGCCCAATAGCAGGACTGGTCCTGGCAGCACTCATATATATATATATATAGCACTCATATATGCATATCTAACCATGTAGCTGGTTCAATGGACCTTCCGTGTATGTTTGTATATTGCATCTTGATTGCCATTGGTATGTAAATATAACCTTGTCCCTTGATCTCATAACCTATAATTAAGTTATATTTTTCAGGAAGAAGGAGGAAAGAAATTACTGTTAGCAGCAATCTTTCTTGATGTAAGTGAATGGCTGCCTTCAAGAACCCACATTTTTCAATAGTGCATACTAGGGCTGTACAAATACAATCTGCTTCAGTTGGGTCCAAATAATTTTTCTTATAAATCTCATCAAGTCATCTTTGAGCTGATTTTTAGCCCATCTACTTTTATTTGCATCTGAATATACAAAGATGAATCAACACATTTGTTATCCACAGTTTCAGTTATCTGTGGTCACTTCTGGTGCAATCCAGTTTGCACTGTGCACATGCACTTACCACCACATCTCACCCTTCCCGCCTCTTCTCACTTCCTTTAATGGATTCCCTCCTTTCAGTTTACAGGTATCCACAGTTGATCCTGCAGTGGATCATCCACAAATATAGGGGGACTACTGTAGTGGTACTTGCCTGAATAATGAAATGGGGAAACCAAGGCTTCTAACTTGGGAAGGGGGAGAAACTGAGTGCCATTAACTACCTCCAGTATGCAGGCAAAGCTCTCATCAGTTTCCTTCCTTCCTTCCTTCCCTCCCTCCCTCCCATCAGGAGCCATGCAATTTAATCAAATTTATTCAACAAAATGTTTGTTGAAAGGGGAAGGAATACTCTTGGGTAGTAGCTTCACTTCCCAGTACATGAGCATAGAATACATAAACACAGCCTTGTGTGTGTCATTTTTATAAGCTGTCATATGTGGAACATGGGTACACACAGTGAAAAAGTTAAAAGGCAAAGTACCACAGAAATGAAATCCAGTAGCAACCCGAAAATTTTTAAAAAATAGATTGTAAAACAGGGCTGTGGAGGGGAGGAGATGGCATAGGTCGTATTTCTAATGGTACACCCACTCAAATAATTCAAAAAAGCTCAAGACATTTACATACAGAGGCACTCAACTGATGGGATTTTAAAGTATTTTAAAATACTTTTATATTCAAGTACTACCTTTGTTTCCCAAAGTATTAAAGCATTACCTTTGTTTCCCAAATGAGAGCTGCTGGTATCCAGTGTATATCTCCACTCCCAACCACACCAGCTTTTCAGATCTTTGAAGGATTGAAGCAATGTTCAATATTTGGAGAGCCCACATTCAATTTGAGCACCACTTCAGGTTTCCTTGCTTTGTTCTGGATCACTGAGGAAACCGTCCAATAATCCTGCTTCACTTCAGATTCTGAATAATTTCCAAACCCTGAGCTCATCCCTGGTCCATAACTTGCAAGAACAGAGTTGGAGGACCAATGGATTACTTTCTGCTCATATCAGTCAAATGTTTGAGGAACTGAATCCCAATGGTTATCTCAGTACCTACCAGATCCACAGTTGAAGAAATCACATCTTTAATCCCAGGTCTTGTATGCAGCTGTCATCTTTTGTTCCATACTGACACATAGAAACACTCTTCTTTAATTGAACACTCTATATGCTGCAGGAAGTCTCGCAAGAGTGCAGATAAAATAAATTAGTTGAATTTTGAGGAATTTGAATAATTTCTTGACAATGTAAAATGCTTGAACTAATCTACAGATAGAGTTAGATTGTTGAGATTTATCACAGTTGATCAGTTGATTCCCATTCCACTCAACAAGGTTTGATCAGCTCAAATTGTATTATTCTGGCTAACTTAACTCTTAGGTTCCTTGCCATCAACAGGTTTGAAAGCCAATTAGTCCACCTTAACTGATATGTGGATTCAGACAAAGTTTAAACTCCTAAATAAAAAGAAAGGGCTTCAAAGTGCTTTTAGAAGTCAGGATACTTTTGTTGCCCTAGATACCTAGCGATCCCAGAAGCGGAGGTATGTATGATAAATGGCCATATACCCAGTGATCTAGAAAAAGAAAGTAGTTATGATGAATGACCTGATTCTGAAATGTAGTCTTAAAACTGCTTTTTGTCATCCCATAAAACTGAGTTAAAAATAGAAAATAGGAAAGTGACACTCCAGTACCCATCACTGATTAAAGCAGGACCTTATTGTGAGAACCTTCTGGATTCATTTGTTGCTGGATAACAAATTAACATTGACTGCTGTTGGTATCTTTTAGTTAAAAAGTCCAGCAGTGTATTGTTCCAAGAGAAGGAAAAGTCCTCTCTTTCTGGATTCTTGTATGAGTCTTCCAATTGAGGTAAATAATAATAATTTTTTTTCCCTTAATAGGTATTAATAGCTCATCTAGTTATGCTTTGTGTAAGTCTACTTTGGAATGTATCTAAAGCCATACGAAGTATCAATTCACACAAGCTTTTGAATGGCAATGTTGTATGGGAAGGCTGAAAAACTGGCTTGCTCAGTCGTAGGTCAAAAACAGATATTAGAGGCTACAGATGTTCCAGCAAGTGAGAGAAGCTCCTGCTGTGACACTCAGATGTTTGCATTGGTTAAGGTTTTTCGTCTCCAAACCATAGGATATTTCTGATGTCTGATTCTGCCCTGAGTGGGGAAAAAGGTGTTTGTGAAATGAGACGGGAGACTGATTCTGACCAGAGATAATGTGAGAAGTGAATGCTCAGGTCAAATGAGATACTGCCTTGTGAAAGCAGCAGGTACATCCCAGAAGTGTGGGATTCATGATGTTGGGGACTTGTACTGCTTGCCTACATGACTAATTGCTTGCTATTTAATTAGCGTAAGGCTGGCAACTATCCATTTTCATAAAATAAAGTTGCCAATCCATTTTCATAAAACAATGTCATTGCAGCATTCCTCTGGGTGTTGACAAGGGCAAAGTATACTTTCTATGGGTTTCTACAAAGCATGAGCAAAGGTCATAAGTAAACACCCTTTAAAAAGTCATTAATAACAAACAAGTTTATTTATACCTGTCTGGTCTTACTACGTCATGGTATCAACTTTGGGGTATATAGATGTATTTGGGATGATAATATGAATATATTGTTCAATGCTAGTGTTGGATATTTAAGAACAGTCTTAGTTAAAGGTAAAGGTTCCCCTTGACATTTAGTCCAGTCATGTCCTACTCTAGGGGGCGGTGCTCATCCCCGTCTCCAAGCCGTAGAGCCAGCGTTTGTCCGTAGACAGTTTCCGTGGTCACGTGGCCAGCGCGACTAGACACGGAACGCTGTTACCTTCCCACCGTGTTGGTACCTATTTATCTACTCGCATTTGCAAGCTTTCGAACTGCTAGGTTGGCAGGAGCTGGGACAAGCGACGGGAGCTCACTCCATCGCATGGATTCGATCTTACGACGGCTGGTCTTCTGACCTTGCAGCACAGAGGCTTCTCCAGTTTAACCCGCAGCGCCACCACATCCCAAGAACAGTCTTAAGAGGCTGTTTATATAGGTTGTGTTTCTTCTCTGTGGTTGAGTCCTAGAATTCACCCATATTTGTCACAATCTTATGGCAAATATATGGTGGACTCACTAAATCAGATATTGGAACAGCATCAAGTAGCTAACAGCCTCTCTGAAAAATGATCAGATGCTGGTAGAAGTGTGCTCTTCCATTCCTGTGCACTCACCCTCTTTGTGGCCACACCGAGCAGGAAGAAGCTAAAGGATGTCCTTCAAAGATCCCAAAAGCCCAGCAGACTTGTATAGGAGAACATGGGACTTCAGATAGCTTAGAGCGGGGAAAAAAGAGAAAGATAGGGTGAAGTGGGATTGAACAGGACATCACTTCCCTCCCCACAAGCCAAACTCAAGCTAGATATCTGCATCTAACTGCCATGTGCACCCCACTTCTCCCAGAACCATCTGCCAACATCTTTCTCATTCGGATCACTTTGGGTCAAGCAAGGCTGAGACACGGAGATGAGCAAAACAAAGCAATGCACCACTCTAGGTCTGATTCATATTCCAGTGGAAAAATCACAAGCTGTCCAGAGCTGGTGCCTCCACTAAAGACAGCTGCAGTGTTTCACTCTGCTGCTCCATGCAGGCCTACACAATGGACAGATGTTAGTTAATGTGAGGCAAAATTCAAGCTCTGAAATCTGTGTCCCTACCTTTCTCCTATTATTGGACAGAGTGATGGACTAGGATTCAGGGGACCTGGGTTTGAATCCACCTCTTAGCCATGCAAACTTACTTGGGGGGGTTGAAAGCCCTACTAAGCTTGCTACAAGTCACATGATGGCACACAACACACACATTTTACCTAGCAAGAGGAAGGACTAATTTGCATGAAGACTATGGCACAGGAAGGAAATGTTAACTACTCTTCTTCAGCACTCTGGTATTGATTCAATCTACAACCTCCATTATTGATTTTTAAAGTAATTTTAAAAAGCAGAGCAGAAGATGATCAAGAATCCCTAGTGTCTCAACTAGTTTGGTTCCATCTTGATCACTACACTCCAGGAGAGATGCTTCCCTGAAGAAGGAGACATCCCTGCCCTTGATTCTGAATCCCAAGTAGTGGGAAGCCACTGAAAGTTCTCATGGATCTTAAGGGGGGAGGGCAGATCAACACCTCAATTATTCTACAATAACAATCTAACAGAAGGACAAGAGTTTGCCTCCAACAGTAATATGATTCCCTTCATCATCAGTGATGAAAGTTATCTTCTCAAAGTTTTCAAAACATGCTTTTCAATCGTTTTTCAGTCATTATCCCATACAAGTTCTAGGTTCCCATTTTACAAGTAGAATGGGCTCCTAGGCTGGGGGGTTTCATTATAGCATGCTGTCATAACACTACCTTTTTTCAAAGCTGAGCTTGTCACAGTTTGTGGTTGTTCATAATACTTGAATGCAGCAGAATTAGACAGATTCCATTACGATGCCTAAAGTGGGGGGGAGGGGAAACCTTTGTAAAACTTGAGGACTCTTTCCCCCTTTCTCAATTCTTTCATGAGCTTCTTACTTCCTGAGCAACTTAAAAATGCAGAGACCTTTTTAATGAGACTGCAGCAATGGTTTGTAAACGAACGCACCCAATGTAATTTTTGTGCTGTCACCGAAACAATAAGTGATTATATTTCTGTCACCCAGACTGCACATTTTTGACAGCTGAACTAACTCTATTATTTTTCTTGTGTCGTGGTTGCATTTTAAAATTGCAGTTTGTTATGATTTTCTTTTAAAAAAACATATCTCAGTTTGCTTAGCATTTACAAAGCAAGAAGCTTGGAATCAGTTTCTGTGCAGGAATATAATACAGATCATTCTTTTTCATCAGAAATGTATTTAAGAATTTCAGGTTCAAGGATGCAAAACTCTTTATAGTGGATTAAACCATAATCTACAATGGAACAAAGGATGAAGTTATTCACTTTGCCAGGTATTGATCCTAATGAATATTGTTTTGTCAGTAAAGTTTCAGGGCCAAAGTAGACACAACATTATTTGCACCTTTTTCCCCCACAAGTGCATTTAAAAAAAAATATGAATGGACATTATAGGGATTTTGCCTCCACTATGGTACTGTTTCACAGTTGTGAGGTGGGATTCACAGGAGATAGAGGGAGGTCAAGTCCAGTTTGGATTCCCTTCTCAGACTTAGAGCTCCTTTCCGCTGACACATACCACCATCCTGTCTGTCCCCCACCCTACATGTCCTGCTTATTTTTTTTGGAAGTTAATTATGCATAGACGTGAACCATAAAATATCAAGAATTGATCCTCAGATGTATTTCGCAAAAATAGTCAAGGTGGGTTTGCAAGCTGAATCTGCAATATAACCTCATCTCCTATGATGTGTCTGATCTGGTCTCTGAACTTTTGGAAAAGTGAGCTCAGGAAAAATAACTCCCTTAATTGGAAATGCAGCACGAAGCATCTTAATTAACCGTGCTTGGCATAAATAAGGTGAGAGTGTCTTTTGCCCATAAAACCCAGCACCGTTTGCCTAATGTTTCGCTGTTGCTTTGCTTTTGCCTAATGCTTTGCTGTTATGTGTTGCTTCTGGTGCTGGTGGCTCATGGTCTGAGCAAAGTCCTCTACCAGTGAGGTACCCACTCGTTCTCAGGCCATATGTTGGCCCTGGATTCCAGGCCTTGTGGAGACCTCTCAGTAGTTTTAGTTGGAGACAAAATTCTGGATTAGATGGACTTATTGAATGGACTCTATTTTGAGCCACAGGATTTGTAGGAAGAGAGGGAAACGTCCAATGTGTTATTTAGTCTATTTACCTCACCACTGTTTACACTAAAGTGTGCTGTACCACTGAGCTTCATACTCTCTCCACTTCCTTGTCTACCGGTGGCTTTGCTCCTAACTCAAACTCAAGAATGTCACCTCCTAAACCTGGAGAATGAACACCCTTCAGAGTAAACACTATGTTAATCATAACCTGACCCTCTGTTGAAGCTCTTGAGTAACAATATCACATACTTCATTTAGTCTAAAACAAATACCTTACAGTGGGCACAAAAAGTAAGCTCAATCTGGCACATTGCATTGGCTCTTGAAGTCCACTATGGGTGTGTTTACACCATTGAAATAAATTGGGCAATGGATTAGGGTTTCTGAATTTGATTTAAAGTCATGTGGTAGTCATGTGGTTTTGGAGTTGGTGTGTTCATCCTCTTGGGACAACTTTCAACCCATTTTTAAACTGTGTTGCGTATCAGTTGAGGGCACTACATGGGCTTTTGGAACCATTGCATTTGAGGCTTTGTCCTGGGCCCACCGCCCACCCACTCTCACACTGGCTGACTCTCTCAGTCACTCACCACTGCTGCTGTGGTGTTATCTTTAATTATTTTTTTATTTCTTGCAATTTGGCATAGGCACTAGTACAGAATGACAGATAGGGGAAAAAACAGATTTCCCTGTAGCCCAACACATATTCATGGAGCCAGCCAGACTCTCTCTCTCTCTCTCTCACACACACACACACACACAGAGAGAGAGAGAGAGAGAGAGAGAGAGAGAGAGAGAGAGAGAGAGAGAGAGAGAGAGAGAGAGAGAGAGAGAGAGCCCGGAACTTCCAGGGGGGACTGAAACTTACTAGAGACATTTTGACTAGATTGCCACTTCTAGGCTTGCAAAAGAGGGAAACACATACACACAGGGAGAGGAGAAGGAGAGGGCGCACCGAAGGCAGACCATTGAGTGGCAAACCCACAGACACAATTTACACTGACAGGTGTTCACTTATACCAGAACAATTGAAAATAGATTGATTTCAAAAGTTATTTAAAATAAACACAATTCTCTCAGCCAAGTAAAATACCTCGTTTTCCAACCAAAAAACACACTTCAGTGTGTGTTGTGTAGTCACTTTTCAAAAAACTGATTTCAAACATGCTAAACCCAATTCAAATACAGTTTTTTCCACATGTAACCACACTCTGAATTGTATTTCATTTTTCAGCCCAAAGTGTAGATTTACATGAATACATTTCTTCTGTTACATTCCCCACCCCCAATTAGCCACCTATGCTGACCTATATTTGAAACTGATTACTTGAAAGGTATATAGATGTACAGCTTTGAGGCAACCATACATATGGGAATTACAGCTTTTGAGGCTTGAAAGCCTTTTAGTGGTCAGAGAGCTACACACCTGCTACAGCCTTTGTAAAGCCCAATGCCATAGTCATTTCAATGCTTAGGGGGGGAAATCTACACTGAAACCCTGAGTATGTGTCTTCAGAATTTACAAAAGGGACGTAACAATAAGTAGTTTGACTGATTGTTTATGGATAATATTACTGCAGTCCTGTACAAGCACAGATGGAATTGATCACCCTTGCAGTACAAGGTTGCAAGCTGCCTGAGGTAGGAAACTAGACACCACTCACAGTTTCTATTGGGGGCCTGAGTTGCTGCTGTGTTGCATCTCCCTCAAGTGCAGAACTACCCACCCACCCCAACAAAAGCCCTGATCTTGCTCTCCCATCCCATATTGTTCCATTTGGCTCCAATGATATTGATTCTTCAATAAGAAGTGGCAGGCGATTTTTTTGGCCACTTCTCTAACTGTGCTGGGGTACAAAATGCCAGAAATTTATATGACAGCATGTAACAAGCCCAACTGAACACAGGAGGACTTACTTCTACATATAAACATATATAAAATTGGGATATAAAATACTTTTATGAGAAGCATAAATTCTTCTTGAATGAGAGGAAAATAGTTTCATGAAGTCATTCTTGGTTAAGGTAAGATGAATGACAATACGGATAAAATGTATAAGCACTGACAAATTCTAAACCAAAATGAAAATGGCAGGTACTTTTGAGTACCTTTTTTAAAAAGTCCAGCAAACCAAGGTCAGATAAGAGGTATATGGAGAACAACACAAGTTCTTTGGAAGAAATTTCTGCCAGGTGTCATAAAAGGAACGACACAATGTACTGTACTTCTTGTCATGTGCTGTGGGACTGATAATTTAACATAACACCACAACAGCACAGGAGTGCAATTTATCACTTCTATCAGGTTAGTCTCCTTGAAGGTTCTCAGTGCTGTACTTTCTTTAACAGCTTATTAACTCAGAAGTAGGAAGGTGAAGAGATGCAAGTTGTTTCTGCTTTCTAAAAAGTATTAGAGGAAAGGACATAGACACCCTTTTTCAAAAAAGCAGTTAGTGACCCAGCTTTCATTTAATTAGAGTGGAGCTGAGTTGTTATGTCAGCAGCAATAGTCCTGTAATATCAATTTCACCATTAAAAAGTAAGGGTGAGACAGTTGTCCAAAACTCTGGGCACATACGATTACAGCAAATTGGGAGAAAGGAAGAGTCTTCTACAGTGTTAAGAAAAGTGGCAAAGGAAAACAAGGAGATGAATGGTGTTGGATACTTCTCATCATGTTACGGAGAAAGGTGCAGAAAACGCAAAGCTAGATATTCCAACAGGGATTTTGAGAACTTGCCTGAAGTTGTGAAGAGACAAAAAGAGAGCTGAATGTGAACCTGAGCAGGGGCAACCAAAGACAAGCTGTGTGAATCATCTCTGAGTGATGGCCTTTTTCTCACAACTTCTCACTATATCCTCCAAGATCATTCTCTCAGCCTCATGGTGTCATTCATTCTTATGGGTGGATAGAGAAGATCAAAAGTGAGAAAATTGAGATAGCAAACAAGAGCTACTCTCTGTGGATCTTTCTGGGTCCCAGCTCCTATTTTAGCCCCTGCAGTGTCTTCCTACAAGCCTCCCAAAAGTAAAAGAATCATTTGTCTATATGAAGTTGAGGGCTGGAGTAGTGAATTCAATCGAAGGATAGGAGCTGTTTCTACACCGTAAGCCATCCATGATGCAGCTCTCTGAATCTTGTCATTCCATCCAGTTTTATCCTGAAGTAACAATAAAACAAAATGATAGAAGTCTACCTCTTTAAAGGAAATATAAGGAAGGGCTGAATTGAAGAAGATAAACTGTAAGCATCTGGGGACACTCTGGATTGTGCAGGTTGCTAAAGACAACTTTGCCTGGCTAGTCTTCTGGAAATCACACTGAGAAGCAGAACTTCCTCCTGACCTGTGGGTTCACAACCAAATACCCAATTCACTGAGCTAAGGTTAGGGATGAGAAAATTGGTCAGTTTTGATTTCTTTTACACTGAGCCTTTTTATACCTCAGATGCCTTCTCTCCTAAATATGTGAGTATAATACATTTGGGTAAATTCTTCAGAAAACAATCGGGGGTGGGGGCAGGGCTTCACCATCTGAACTGGCCAAATTCAAGAGGTACAACTACTCTCAGTATAGAAAGGTCCATGTTGTACCCAGCTTTCACATAGATGTTACAGATGAGTAACCTTCCAGGAAAAAAGTGAAATGGCTACTTATAGTTAACATAGTATGATTGACTACTGAGGAGTTCAAACCCAGACTTTCAAGGTTTAAGTACTCAAAATGATGAGCCTTTATGAATTAGTCTGTCCATTTTGGATTCTCCCAATTAAAACAAAAACTCTCATATCTTTATTTCTGAAGAAATTTCTGAATTTCGTTCAATTCTTATTGAAGCAAAATTCTCACCATTGCCTGATTCATATAAACCAGGGTTCTCAACCTTTTTTCACTTGCATACCCTTTGGGGATGGGGGAATGTTGGCCCACCACATTCCCCATCCTTAGGCTTCCATTAAGCCCTGGGCAGCTCCCAACCTGGCTCCTTCCCCAGCCCTCCACCATCTTCTTTTCCTTCCTTGAAGTAACTGGCACAGCACAACACACAAAAGCCACAATCTCACCACACCAGACCCTCTTCTCCTCCATGCCAATTCCACCCTATTCCATGAGAGGAGCCCCAATCTCAGGAAGCAGAAGACCCAAAACAAAAGTGGCTTGCACCCCCTTGGTGAAGAGGGGTCTCAACCCATATAGCCCCATTTTTGTCAGCTGGACTGTAGGAATCAAAAGCAGAGATGGATTGTGTGACATGGCCTGCTTCCCTCCCCCCATCCAGCCTTGGCATTGAAGAGAATAAAGAGGGGCTGGGACCAATGAAGTTCCTGACACCTCAAGAGCCACCTCAATCTACTGGCACCATTTCCTGCTTCCTGCAGCTCCTTCAAGAATCCACTTTTGACATGAGTTTTTTGTGTTGCAATCAACAAGTAAAATTGGGAATAACATTATTTGCTGTTAAAGGTATAGAAAAGAATCTGTCTGGAAAAAAATGGAAATGGTATATGTGAAGAATGGTTTCCAAACCATTAACTATGCCAACAAGAAATCAGCTTGTATCTCTTTTAATCAGGCAAGTAAGTTTTTGCACCAACATAATTTTTTTAAAAAGGGAGAATGAAAGAGAGAGAGAGAGAGAGAGAGAGAGAGAGAGAGAGAGAGATCAACTCATTGCTTCTCCTATGCAAGAGTCTCTTGTTTTCCAAAATCTGGTCTAAGATGTGCATGTGTTTCTTTCCTGTTTCCAGTCCACATCATAAGCAGAGCTTGGAAATGTTACTCTTTCAGCTGCAACTCCCCAGTACTTGTAATCCAAAAAAGTAACTTTTCCAAGCTGTTGTAATAAAGACAGATAATTATTGTGAGAACCGAGACTAGACTAAGAATGGGGAAGACCCACAGGGCTGGGCTATTCATATTCATCAGTGCAGATGCCAAGGTGTTTGACATACAGCAGGTTAATAGAAGGATGTGCCTTCTCCTAATGTGCCAAATTAAGATTTGTAGGAATAATAAGTGGCACCGGGGTAAGAAGTCTACAGTCACTTGAGGAACATCTCTTGTCTTATAAAAGATACACCATCATTTATTCAGATCCAAATAATACATGAATTCCAAAACATGATTGCCTTTTAATTCCTCCCCATTAATTGCTATCACGTAGAACATCTTCAGTATTTCAGTAGTGTGACCTGATCTCTGAAGTGCAAATGACAGTGGATGACTCCTGTTGAAAGTTCAAATTTATGCTTCTGCAAAGATCACAATATCCCTCAGGAGCAGTTCTGTTTCACTGATTCACAAAGCCATTAAGCAGCATTTAAGAATCCATTTTCTAAAGAGTAAAGCTATGCAAATACAAAGCCTTGCCAGGGGTTGTATAACAGATAAAGTGCTGATGTTCATCTACCACATGGGATATGCAGCTGATTTTTGGTACCTGCATTTTCAGACCTACAACAAACCCTGTCTTATCACAGGAGGAAGAGAGAACATGGCAGAGCATCTTAACAAGGGAAATCACACCAGGCAAAGGTCAGTTCTTCTAGTTGCAGCTAAATATTGAGTTATTATATCAGTCCCAAATGTCAGGGCTGAAGACAAACAGACTCTCTCCCAGTACTGCCAACAGAAGTGGAAGATGCTGACCATGTGGACAGAGATTCTATAGCTGTTCTCATCAATGTGTCCTTGAAAATAATTAGTACTAGATAGTAAATCAGTTCTTGGTATGTTGTTTTTATCATCTGTGTCATGTACCATAAATTGGACTAACCAAACAATATTAACTGATGTGTTTCAATTCAGCATCTTCCTCTCTTAGACTATTTTTAACTAACATTATGCTAAATTAACACTTTCTTATCATTATGCATTTTGCCTGCCCAACCGAGAGTCGAGACACAGGAGTTGGATAAAACTAGGGCCACAACTTTATTAAACTATTTAAACTTTTAATTCCCCTTTCACAAGAGGACCTACTGTAGTGTGAAATCATCTGACTCCAGTGTAGCACTTTAACCGGATCAGGCCACCAAGGGTGAGTTCCTATTGCCGAAGCACACTGACCTCTGTCCAGCACGTCTTCAGCCATCCAAAAACCAGGAATCCTCCCACTGCTTCAGTCACCGAGCCTCGAGACCCTAGGTGCACTGCCACCCGGGAAATTCTCTTAACCCATTCCCCTTTCATATAACTCCTTTCCCACCAATCAGGGAGATGGGTTAAATGTCACCTTCCTCAGGTGTCCTAATGGAACTCACCCACACTCCTTACTTTCACACTACCCGCCGTTGCTACCTGTCAACATGTCATTACCTAATTGTACCAAGAAGTAAGAATGGTTGGGCGAAAACATACAAGCTTCCTGTTTTGTGCCAATTGTGGAAGCAAGTCAAAAATTCCATCCGGCCCCAAAGCGATCAGCTACTCTCATTCTTAGTTCCCAAGGGTGGGTGGGTGGACCGCGCTGCCAACACCACAAAAGATGCCGAGCTAGGGGGAGCCAGCCTGATAAAAGGCTCTTCACCTGGATTCCCCCTCCCCTCGGCCTCCACGCCACAAGCCTGCGCTCGGCAGTTCCGAGCGGGCAGGCAAAGCAGCTCTGTGCTGCACGAAGCATCCATTCCCCCTACCTCTTATTCCCAATATGCTCTAACATATTCTGAAACTGTTTTCATAACAAATTCAGGATGAGTGCAGCGATTGTTTCACCACCACAGCTTGTACTCTAGTTCATTTTTCCCCAGTTAATTCATCTCAAGATGATTCCAATCCTGTTCAAAAATATTATTTCCTTGCACTATAATTACACACTTCCAGTTCAGTCATTACTCTTCCCTGATCAAATTCAATTTAATCTAAATAAAGCTGCACATTCCAATTCACTTTCACTGGTGAGAGAAGTAGGAATTTCTGAGTATCGGGAGAGGGAAATGACATCTTTTTCATTCCGCTTTAAGTGAAAATTTAAGAGAAAAGATGGCCCTTGCTTACAAATGGAATATATTTTCCTACAAATAATTTCAAAATGTCAACAAAACATGCACTTCACATGTAAATGTTCCCAGTTTTTAAATCAGATCCTTTGTAAGGGCTTGGAGGGCTGTTGAACAGATAATTCAGCCAGCTGGACTGACTACCCCTAAAATCTGGTTCTGAAACCTGGAATGGGAAAATCCCCTATGCAGTATATCTTAGGTGTCTCTACCTTACCAAAGCAGTTTACAGAGTTATAGTGGGAAAGAATGGTACAAATCCCTGCTCTTAGCAGTAGGACTAACCTGAGATTCTTCCAGGTGGAACACAGTAGGGTAAGACTATTTCCCTCCCTCTGGATACTAGATTTCCAGGCAACCTCCATGGAGCTAACTCAATAGTTAGCCAACTACAGTTAACCAAGTACAGTTAACTGAAGAGTTAACCAACAGTTACTCTTTGGGTTTTTCCCTTCAAAATAAATAAAAATGATATTGTTTCCCTTTTCAAATACATATTCTGTTTCATAAACTAGGTTTCAAGGTACCAAGTATTCCACAGTTAGCAAAGTATGACAAATTGATCTTCACATTTAAAAGTAGTGACATTGACATGGTAGGTGTACGTTCTGTTGACTAACATGGAATTTCTAGAGCTTTACTTGTCACTTCCCTGTCTGGGTGTCTGCATTTGCTCTACCATTAGGCAGAATAATTCAGTTGCCTCAGACAACAGAGTGGTGCAAAAGTGCTGAGGGTCGGTACTGTGTTTGACACCCTGTATATGCTGTGCTCTCCTGTCACCATGACAGGGAGCATGAGTCATCTGCATACATCTTCAAACGTGAACACAGTCTGTTTGCTTGGGACATAGAAGGAGTGAGAAGAGAGTCCTTGACAATGCTGCATCCTAAGAGCCACTGACTCACCATCAGCCTAGATGGATTTTGTGGGCAAACTGCACAGATTCAAGGTACCCCTGGAAAAAGGGAATGGTAATTTTGAGGAAACCCTACTTAGAAAACCCATACGTCAGAATCAACTAGATTGCACTTAAAGAAAAATGAGCCCCACTAACAGTATGAGTAATATTTGCATCATTTATACTCCACTTCTTATATTAGAGGGTCAACAGCCAGTTATTGAGAAACAACCAGTCAGCTAACTAAACTGACATTTCTCTGAGGATGGTTTACAGACACCACTGATCTGTTAGACAGATTCAGTAATAGAAACAAAAATGCAATAATGAAATGGCTGACTGTGGGGTCTCTCTTTCTCTCTTTCTCTGTGAATTATATTTTTATTCAGTTTATCTTTGGGATGGTGTACCAGGTTATTCTCCTCCATTTTACCTTAACACTGACCTTGTAAGGTTGAGGTTACTGGTGCAAAGTCACTCAGTGAGCTTCCCAGATGGGCGGAGGTTTGAATCAAACCAGTGATTTGAACTTCTGTTTGCCGAGTGTGAGCTTGTAACCATTTGCAAGATGACATATATCACTTATCGAACATCTCTGATTTACTAAAGTGCTTTTTAAATGATTTGCAAAATTTCAAGGTCTTGTAAAGAGCCATAATTTTTAAAATTGTGTGGGGTTTTTTGGCAACCCTAAGGAATCTTTAGGAGTGAACCTTGACAGATTAAAGCAAACACATTAGCTTGCCCAAGTGTCAGGATGCATTGTTAGTTTACAAAAGAACTTCAGCTCTATTGCAAAATAGAATTTACCCTTGATCTCAGCTATGTACCCTGGTCTCAATAACCAATAACAGGTTTATATCAAAAATGCATAAAACATCCTCCAACATTTTTGCTTTAGGCAAGAATTCAGATACTGTCTCCCAAGCTT
This sequence comes from Intellagama lesueurii, assembly GCA_037013535.1. Lineage (NCBI taxonomy): Eukaryota > Metazoa > Chordata > Lepidosauria > Squamata > Agamidae > Intellagama > Intellagama lesueurii. Next base: position 65,611,055 of record JBAJHW010000004.1, on the reverse strand, counting down.
TTCACAAATTACCATTTCTATTCCCTTAATTCCTTTTTATTTCTGACGAGATTGATAAGGCAGTATTGATGTTGAAATGGGGCACTTCACACAGTCTGTCCCCTTCCTCACTCCTATGTTTTGCCTAAGGACTTTTTTTTTTCTAGCTGTGGGGGGGGGGGAATACAGGTACATTGGGCCTACAAGCATAGCTTTTTTAGAGAAAACATCATGGCAGTTTAGCATAGCAGAATACCTACTGAGAATGATTAAAAAGGTGAGTTTATGGCTGGAATAGAGGGTAAGCAGTCTGGATGCTCACTGTAAGATAAAAAGAGAAGCAAACCTTTCATGTTGCCATCAATACATTCAGAATAAGAGAGGATTAAAAAAACCCACCAAGTTTAGGTACAGAAAACCTTAGAGCTGACTTCTAAGTGTGTGGGTGTACAGAGAGTATTTGTGGATATGTGAAGATACAGAGAAAGGCGAGACTGAGAGTTCATCTAGTCAGACAAAACTATAGAAGTAATATAGAAGTCAAAACAACAGCAACAACAACAAAAAAGGGGGAAATTAAAAAAAAGCACTGAATACCTAAAGGTCCAGAAATTCAAGCCCATTTGGCTATCTCTCAGCCCACTGATTCTCATTGCCCGCTTACCCCGGAATAAACACGCGAGACCAGAAATATGGATTAAACACGGGCCACACTTTATTGAATATAATCATTGTTGCCAATCCTTTGGTAAAGGGGGGGGGGGTCCTGCCATAGTGCAGATTCAGGTTTCAAAGACGTAGGTCTAAACGGACCCTTCTAACCAACCCATGTGCGAGTCCCTGGCCTAAGTTCTCCCAGCCATGAAGACATTGAGAAACTCTGCCATCCCAAATTTGACTGCCCCGGACCTCGAGCTACTCTCTCCTTGTTGACTGTTGGTCTGGGTGTCTCCCCAGCGCATCTTTTCCCCCAAGCACTGTAATTGCATGATCCGCAGTGCTGGGAGTTCAGATGAGCTATAATTACCTGCTATTGCTCTGGGACTCACCAAACTACCTGTTTAATCCACACTAACCGCCACAGCATAGGGACTAGCCATGCTAAGTCCCATGCCTGCCATCAAGCTGCTCCAGCTCCAAAAGCAGGCCCCCCTTGATGTCTTCAAGGAAGACGTCCAAACCTTGTTCGGAAAGATGTACCCCATCTGACCGGAAAAAATCTGGCCTATCCAAGCGGATCCTCTGGTGACCAATCACCGATCCTAGGCCTCTGCAAACAGCTCTGCAGACTTCCCTGTTAACACTCCGTCGGGCAGTGTTAACAGGTAAAATATTTCTGGTATCCCTCCATGACAGTCGAGGGATGATTGTCGACCAAACCATGCACATGGCAGGATATGTGACCCTCAACCAAGTGAGGTCATGAATCATATTGATGATCAGGGCCTTTCCACAATGTCGCGCCAAATCGTTACCACCCAGGTGTATCACCAACACCTCTGGTGGGTGGTGTCCAAAAGCGGCAGCTTGACAAAGCTGGCCCCACAACATTCCATGGCGCCCTCTCCATTCAATATGGGCCCGCGCATCAAGGCCAAGGTTGCTCCCCCATGGGGATGTGGCAGCGTACCATGCTGCCCAAAAAACATAGCTGTGGCCCACGATCACGATGTGTCTTCTCCTGGCCACCACAGTGGTACCTGCAAGACACAAACGAAATAGGCCCCTGCCTAGACGTTAGGAAGTACCCTAACGTACCGACGATAAGAGGACGAAGCCCATCGTCCTAACTGTTTGACATCCTCTGGGCGGTAACCAAGGGCCGCCGCCATGGATGCCGCACCAATTCTGAAGGAATGCGTGCCAAATCTAAGACCTTGAACTCCTTCCCTTTGAAGGGCCAAATCTGTTAACTTCCAGAATTGGTACTTCATCAAAGGGGAACCATCCCTATGCATAAAAAGGTATCCTGGGTTCAATCCTCTAATTTTTAGATATGTCTCTGCCGCCTGGACAGGACAGATTGTCGTAATGTGACAACGTGACATAGTAATACCCGATCCTTTTCCCCACTGATCGACCTTGGATCGACGTATGTGGAGCTGCACCATCCCTCCACTACCTTAATATCTTGCACTTGTAAAGCTACCTTAGTTTTGTCCCCTTTTCCTGAGGCAACTACTTCGCTAATCCTAAGGGCACCAAAAAATGTTAACAAAGACGCTGCCCTGAATAAAGCAACTTCAAACTCATCCCTACAAAGAACCTCCCATTGCCTACAAATACCTTCCAAAAGCTCAGGTGATATGGGAGCTCTCGAGTCTTTAACTGTACCTCTTTCCTTGGACCAACCTTCAACCATTTTCCTAATACGGTAGTCTGACGAATAGTCTTGGTGACTGTTAATCTTTGCATGGAAAGCCAGCGCCGATAACTTGCCCTGTATGGTTCCTGGCGCTAATCCCTGCCTATGTAAATGCACTATAAACTGCTGAAGGTGGTCAACCGGGACTGGCCACAGTGGATCCAATCCCACAAATTCTCTAAATTTCTGGAACTCCATACTCACTGCATAATACCCCTTCCTCGTCCTCGGCGCCAAGGCCAGACCTATTGCCCTTTCCGCATCCTCACGCCAATTTGCCAGACCTCTGGGGGAAGTCTCCAGGAACTCGTTGGCTCCTGGATCTAACTCTCTGAACCGCTCGATCTGTTGGCATGATAATGCATCCGCTAAGCTATTGTCAACACCGGGTACGTGCCTGGCCTGTACCAAAACGTTAAATTTTAGGGCACGTAATGTGAATGCCCTAACCAATGCCATGACCCTCTCTGACTGGGATGTGAGGTTGTTAATGATATGGACCCACCACCTGGTTATCACACCAGAAGCAGACCACCGAGTTGGCCCATTCTCCTGCCCAAAGCCATAAGGCTCTGACTATGGGAAAAAACTAAGAATGTAAGGTCTCTAGTGATACCCGCTTGGTGCCATTCCTCCGGCCCACTTGCCGGCGCACCATTGTCCTCGAAAATAAATACCGAAACCCGAGGAGCCTGCAGCATCCTACTGGATCTGAAAGTCAGCCCTAAGCATTCTCTGACCTCTCCAGAAGGAAATGCCGTTAAAATCTTCCAAAAACCTGCCTCCAAACTTCCAGATCCTCCCTTATACTGCACGTAATCCTGGTCCTATGGAATGGACGGTGCAAGCCCCCTCATTGCACTACAGAACCGACGCAGGAAGGCGCAACCTGGCGCCACAACTCTGCAGGCAAAATTTAGATGTCCAACCATCTCCTGCAATTCCCGAAGGGTCGCTTTCTTCTTTTGTAGCATTGAGGCTACCCTAACCTTAAGGTCAGTTATTTTTTCTTGTGGCAGCCTAGATGTTTGTTGAACCGTGTCCAATTCGATACCTAAAAATATCAGAGTCGGAGATGGCCCTTCCGTTTTTTCTTCAGCTAGAGGTAGACCTAGTTCTTCTGCCATTGCTCAAAAAGTATCTAAGATAAATCTGCAACCTTCCTGTGTCCCTTTTACCACAGAAAAGATAATCATCAAGATAATGGGCCGTATTTCTACATCCTGCCTTATCCCTAAGCTTCCATTCAAGAAAGGAACTAAAACGTTCAAAAAGCTGCACAGGAAACGGAGCAGCCCATTGGTAATGCTCTATCTATATAGAAAAAAACCCTGAAAATAGAAATCCTAACAGGCCAAAATCCTGCAGGTGAACCGGCAAAATCTGAAATGCAGATTTTATGTCGCATTTTGCCATTTCAGCCCCTACAACCACACCTACGAACCATGCCCACCGCCTCATCAAAGGAGGTATAGCGAACGGTGCAGAGTTCCTGCACGATCGTTAACCGAGCCCCCTTCAGGATAGGACAGGTGATGGATTAGTCTAAACTCACCAGGTGCTTTCTTTGGCATGATTCCTAGAGGTGAGACACGCAGCGTCTCCAAGTCCCAACACCCTCTCCTCACGTACCTCCTCATCTATTTTTTCTTGAACTACACCTTCCATACCTTGTATGGATTTAAGGTTTCTTGCGAAAAATGCCGTGTGTTCCCCTGCTGCTGGAATCCTAAAGCCTTCTTGAAAACCCAATAGTAAATAACTGGCGTCATCCCTTCTGGGATAGTCGCGTAGCCATGCTTCTAAGACTATAATTTTAATAGGACTGGGCCCCTTTACCAGGGTTCTCCCCCCCCCCCCACTGTTTGGGTTTCTTTCCCCCTCTGGGGCCTTTTGCCTGCCTCTGAGCACTGGCTCTGAAACATGTGGTGCTAGAGTGTTGTCCCCCGCACACCGTGCATTCATGCCGAAATCTACACTGTTTCTTTGGGCACACACCTCTTGAATTGAACTCCCAGCAGAGCAGGCGGGGTTGAACCACCTGCCCTGTGCCTACACGGGGAGTCACATTCGCGGATGCCTTCCTAATCAAATGCCCACTGTCTGTCCTGTCGCCTAAAATTGGGCTGGCAGGGGTCATTGACTGTAACCACAGGCCTGCTAGTGGCTCATCCCAACGCAAATTGGGGTGAATGGCGCTTCTCATACGGAACGCCTCATCATAAGAAAGCCATGCTTGCCCTGTGAAATCCACATATGCCCTATAAATAAGATCTAAGTATTGAAATAGGGACAATGCCTGCCAGGGCTGGGCCCGTACAACCACCCCAGCGTAAATTAAGAAACCTGGCAGCCTATTGGACCAACTCCTATCTGGCCTCTTATGCCTGCATCTCTCCTTGTCCCTCTCATCTTCTTTATCCAGCTCCTTCTTTTCTACATTTCTGTTCCAAAAGTTCGAAGAAATCCACATACTTTACATTACAGATCTTCTCCTTGGTCGCTAGTGTCAAGTGGTCACCCAGCGGCATAGCCCGGTCCCCAAATGGGTAAAGCTTGTAAGGGCACGGTATTGTTATCCGTGTCTGGTATTAAACAGTACGGGCCAAACACCTACATACCAGCCGCCGGAGTTACCTGAGCTGGTGTTGTAGTTTGTGTGAATGGTGTGACCCATCCACCTAGGTTTGGCGCCTGTAAAGGGCCAAGAGCGCTAGGAGCCCCAAAAGCCTGTGCATTGTATGTTGGATATGGGTGTGGATTGAATTGGCCACTACCAGGCCAGGGCCACGCCGGCAGTGTTGCTGATGAGCCATGCGCAGTGTTCAAACTGCTGCCTGGCCATGGCCAAGCTGGAAATGACGTGGATGTGTCGTGTGCAATTGCATGCCCCATGCTCGGCCCAGGCCAAGCCGGAAGTTGTGGTGTGGTATCATGTGCACTGGTGTACTCACCTGCCAAAGGCGTTTGCAACCTGCTCATCCCTGCTCCCTGGGCTGTCCTGACCAGCTTCACCAGATGTCTTCATCGTGTTGGTCCGCTTCTAAAATGGCAAACCTCGTAATTTAGTTGTCTGCTAAAGCCCTAAGCTTGGCTCTATGATGACTTTTGGATTCCCTAGCCGACCGGCATGGCTTGCGCCTCGCTAGATTGGGGGGTTGCCCTAGCTGACCTAGCGGCTTCAAGGGCAGAAATCTTGTCTTGGAGTTGTTGCCATATGGGCCATGGACTCCTCATCAGACGAAGACTGTGGCGGCGAAACCTGCGGTACTGGACATTTTTTAGCCGGCTGTTTTCCTTTCTTGTTCCCCTGGCCCTTCTTTGGGGCCATTTTGCATTCTAACTGTTCCATTGACCAATAAACAAAATTCAAGAACCCGGCCTCCGGTACGTGAAGCAATACCCGGCTTGCTCAGGCAACGCTGCCAAATATGCAATTGTTTGCTAAAAGCCCTTTTTGGCTTTATAGATATGTAAATATTATTAGTATTTATTATTTATCCTCCAATTTAATTTTATTATAATTATTATTTTAAAAAATAATTATAATTAATTAATTGATTATCCACTATTTGATTCTCCCCTATTAATCCCCTCTTTTTTCTTTTTTCTTGTTATTATATTTTTAATCCAATTAATTAATTATCTAACCCCTAGATGCTCAATCAACCAATTAATCAATTCAGTAAGGTACTAAAATATTATTATGCACCAGCACTTTATTTGCTTAGTATCTACCAACCCCCAGCAATTTGATTGATTATTCTACCAAATTTCCTTTCCTTTTAAAAAAAAAATACCTATCTGGATCTAATTAATTCCAATATCCTAATTATGGTGAGTCCTAGATTGCCCCCTGACAAATTATTCCAGCCAAAAAAAAGGGGGGGTTATTAACCGCCAAATTTCTAGGAAACTCTACCCTTCGGATCGGCTATGGGCAACCGGCCAACTGATTCAAATTCAAATTAGAGGCTTGCGACTGGGGCTTTGAGACAATGGAGGGGGAATGGAGTAGGCGCTCAGCTCGTTGGCGAGCCTAACGGCCAAGCCAAGCCGCCTCCTATTCGGGAGCAAACTGACAAACACTACAAATAAAATTAACTCTACTTACAAATCACCCTGATCCCCACTTGAAATAATCAACAATCCCCCCCAAATATTATAACCCCAATGGAATGTTAACATGGTTGCGCGGCGGCGCGCGAGCGCCGCTGTTATACCCCCCTTTCAACACGAGTAATCAACAATCAATCTGTTAAATAATTAAATAAAATTGAACCAAACTATAAAGGACAAGAAAACAATATTTTAAAAGGATTTTCAGTCGTCAAACCGAGGGGGAAAGCTGATGCTTCCAATCCACGATCCACGAGAAGCTGCGAGGACCTTTCTGCTACCACGTGGCTAGAAAAGGTTCGAACAGCGAGACTCCTCCTTTCAGCAATGCCAGCAAGAAGAGGAAACGAAGAGGGGGGAACAGCCTTTAAATAGCCTAACATTCCCCCCTCTTCCAAGACTGCTCACGCAAGACTTAAAGAGAGATCTCGCATCCCCCAGGGAAGCCGGCAAAGGTAAGCCACGCTGTCGAAGCCACAGCTCGGTAGTGGCTCATTCAGTGGATATAAACATTGCCATACTCATTTTTTTCCAGCATGATTTCATATACACCTTTTGAATTTTTAAAAAAACATAATCCTTTTGGAAGTTTTCATTATGCTCAGCTGTTAAACTGCTAAATTTCTATTGTTCTAGTACCCAGTTAAAAGAAGCTAGAATTGCAACATTTTGCTTTTCTAGAAATCAGGAATTTGACTCTATGCATGGATAAAAAACACAACAACTTTGAAATTCTTAATGCACACAATCTGATTATGTTATTTTATTATTATCATGATGGCTAGCTGCATGATTGGCCACCTAATCACCAGAGACCAGAAGGCTGTGTTTTGTTATCAGTGGATCCGTTTTCTGAAGTGAAAGCCTCTGATTTCCTGGAACATGAATAAAAGAGTCTTGCCATTTGCATTCATAGCAAACACACCTCAAAGTCACTGTAAACCTATTGTTAGCTGTATGATTTAAAAATGTAATAACAGAAAAACACTGGAACCAGAATGTGGTGTTTATATGATAAGAAAAAAACCGAATGACATTGGTGTAGCCCCCGGCACGGTATCACCCTCACTGTAATGGGATTGACTGATTGCTTATTGTTATGCCCACAACTGCAGATGGAATCCAATTATCTATACAAAGCTTTGGGGATTTGAAGGTGCACCCAGAATAGCTAATAATTTACACGAAGGAGTCACAGCACTCATTGGCAAAATATTACCACCTAGCTTTGAAGAGAGATTGAATTAACTTTCTAAAAAGAAAGCACGTTTGCAATCCTCTCCCTTCATTTGAACCTGAGCAAATGGAAAAGGGAGATCCTGGGTTTTTTTCAAAGCATATATTCAACATTTAATTTTCCTGTCTTTCCAGATAGATTTCTGAAGAACAAGTTTCTGACTTTTGAAATAAAGTTTGACCAAAAAGAAAAATGAATGATGAAAGATCCATGTTCTGTTTTATGGGATTCCATCAAGCTGCACCACTGAAATGTTTGTGGCACCAATCAAATGCTTGTTGCAATAACTCATTATTTCTAAAAGTTTTAAAGCTTTCAACTCCCTCTGAAACATGTACCAGCCAACATGTGGCAGCAGCCATGAAGGTTAAGAGGTGCTGAAAGAATGCCAGCAGCATGCAGGGGTGCAACCTAAGGAACTTGTTGAAAAAACAGCCCTGTCAGTTGTTTTGTGTTTGGATGATAAATGGTTTAACTGATGAAAACAGGAATCAGATTCTGGGATTTTCCCCTGCTCGGTGTCACTTTGTGAATGACAGTGAGCATGAGAAGGCACCGTGTAGACCATCTGAACTGCTGATTTGTGCATTGTCAACACTCAGGCTGCCCATTGCTATATGAAGTTTGACATCTTTTTTCCTGCTGGCAATGTGGACAAAACATTGTGCAGCAGTATCAGACCATTTCCTGGCATTTTAAATCATGGATAGAGAATCACAATATACCATATTCATAAAACAGGGTGGTGGGTTTTTTTTCTTTAAAAAATTGAATCTCGTACTGGATTTTTAAAAATGAAAGTATACATAAGCTACACACACACTCTGACATGTAGAATTACCTAGTGTTAGAGGATCCCTGACGATCCTCATGTAGAATTACCTAGTGTTAGAGGATCCCTGGACGATGATCACATGTGCTATGGTTGCTGGGGGAAAGAGAGAAACAAGAACAGCTGGAATGTTGCTGCAGTCTGTGCAAAATATTTTGAAGGGCTGTCTAGGACTTAATGAAATTGTGAAGCAAAAGTGTGAGTGAATGCAAGACATACAACAGAGAACTATACACACTCTTTAAGCTTTCAGATAAACTAACATTTCCATGCCTGCTCCACAGAATATAGATAAGAAACCTCTCTTCCAATTTTCAAACTCTTGCTCTACAAACATGTTGCCTGCATGTTTTCCAAAATATCTCCCCCTGTTGGGGAGTTTGCAAAGATTGTCACTGGTAACCATGGTCAAAGTCATCCATATTGTACAAAAGACAAACAGTGGGAAAAGACAGAGGGGGAACTCAACTCATTTAAACAGTGGTGTTGCAGGTGAGCTCTTACAGATGCCATAGACCATCAGAAGTCAAGTCAAGTCAAGTCTGAACTCTCACTAGAGCAAAAATGAATAAATTGAGTAAAGTTAGGGAGTTTATTTTATTTTTTAAAAAAATTACAACTCAAAAACCCTTTACCCAAACATCCCCAAATTTGGTACTGAGCAGGGGCTGCCTTTTTGCTATTCCTGTACCAAATGTTGATGCTGATCTGAAGCCCAGTTTCTAAGTTATACTTTTTGTTTGTTTGAGCTGCCCCCATTTTTAGAAGTGCCTTGTGTAATGTTGATTTGCTCTTCTGCACAATAACATAGATGCACTGTTGTGCAGGTATAATGCAAAAACATATTTAGCACAATCTGAAACTTTGTCCTAGGCAGATAACAAAACCACTGAGCCCACAGTGTGCTTCCATGTGCATTTGATGTGTTTCTTCAGGTTGGTAGGTCATGAGTTATGCAGGTCTGGATTAATTCCTTCTGACAACCTCTAAATTAATTTAAATATGAACTAGCATGTTCAACTGATTTGTGGTTCAAATTGTACAAACTGTGTCATTGTGTGAATGTGCTTAACACATGCCAGTGTCCAAACTTCCCCAGGGTGAGTATCTCTGTGGAACAACTTGATCATGTCTCTTTTTCTTCCATATGATATGGAGGATTTGCCACATAATATGTATATGTAGAAAATAATCATCTATGGATTAGAAGTCAGCCTCTCCCTGTTGTTGTCATGTGTGGCATTCCAGATCCATTGCTTTAAAAATGTGCAAAAGGCCCAGCTGAAAATGAAATGAAAATGTGAAGATTTTTCCTTCCTCTTCTTTGCTCAAGTCCCGCAACTCATTTCTTAAAAGTAGGCCCCACTGATTGCAATCAGTGGTTTCAAAGTTTATCCTAATACTCTGTGCTTAAACCTACGTAAATAATGTTCTTCACACTCATTGCCACCTCTAACAGAACCATCCATTATGACTGGAATGCGGCAGGTGACAATTTAAACAAGAAGTAGCACTGCTCTTCCAGCATGTGATGCCATGTATTGCATTCTGTCATTTAGTGCACTGCATTGTCACAACAAGTGAGCTGACACAACCTGATGTAAAACTCATCCAAAGAGTTGTGATGGATGTTCTGTGACACAATTTAATTACAAAGGAAGCCATCAACAGAACATTACATTTCCTGCAAACACCACTTCCTACACTTACAATGCCTAATCAACTAAAAGCAGATATTTCAAACTCTATTGCTAGTCTAAGGGCATAGGAATGAGAATCTCACAAACATTTGGCTGGGTAGCAAAAAGAGAGAGAGAAGGAAACAGGCAAATACTTTTAGGCTTTTTGTACCTGCTGGCAAATGAAAGAAATAACTGCATTATGGTACAGTATGGCAAATGAAATAAATAAATGTATTGCGGTCAAGTCAGCATGCTAAATCAAAGCTGAGAACTCTGAAAACATCATGTTCTAGCACGGTGCCATCTTTTCTATTTTTTAATCCTAAATACAGAGATGCATGCAAAGTAGTATATAAACACTGAAGAAGTTCCCTTTAAGAAAGGAATGAGATTTATTCTACAGGATTTACCACATCTGTTAGTTATGTATACGTTAGCTTCAGCCACAGTAAGATTTTTAGATTAGGCATCCTTCAGTCTCAAGAGACTACGGTAACATGCTCTGGAACAGCGTCTAGTGTGGCTGAGAAGGCCAATTCGAGAGTGACAATCCCTCCACAGTAAAATGATTCTAGAAATTGCAAGATGTGAAAAGAACCATGTCTCTTAGGGCTTTCAGATTTATACATATTTTAAATAACTGAAGGCTGAATCTTTAATCTTGCCAAATAATACTTTTTGACCCAAATCCTCTTACCTAGTTTTGTTGACAATTTAAAAAAAATGGTGCTCAGAAAAGAGACACAGTACTATAGGTGAGGCCTGGAGCAAGCAAAATTACAATGATTACAATTCCTTGGTGCAGCCTTGAATTTGAATTATATCAGCAGTCTATGTATGTTTATCATTGCATCATATTTGTGATCTGCAAAGACTACAGTACTAGATCCTTTTTACATGCACTGTTTGTCAAGCCAGATGTCATCTGCCCTACATTTCTGCACTCAACTCTTCCTGCCTAAATGTAGTACCTTATTTTTTTTTCTCATTTAGGTTCATTTTGCCTGGACTGGTTCTCCAGACTGTTAAGGGCATCTTGATTCTGATTCTGTTTTCTAAGGTATTAGCTACACCTCCCAGTTTGATGTCATCTGCAAATTTGATAAGCATCCCCTCCACTTCTTCAAAGATGTTCAACAACCTTGAAACAGGACTAAAGTCTATGGTACCCTTTTGTCACATCTCTCCAGAATGATGAATAATATTTGGTGAGCCTTGTTTACAGTCTTCACATCAGCATCTTGGAGACAAGTGGTAAATGGAGTGCTGCAATGTAGAAGAATGGGACTCTGGTACTATAATTGTTAGCTAATTTGATTGGTCTTAAATCATCCTGATGAACAGATATAGAAAGTATTCTTTGCTGGAGTATGTCCTAAAGCATGGAGCAAGCACAGGTTCAACAAGGAAGTAAATAAGGAGAGGGAGCTAGTTGTTTGTTGGCTGTAGATATATTTAAATTGATTTGAGGTTTACATGTATTTCTCATCAAAATTATGTATGTTTGATTACATATATCTGACACTTTCTGTGAATGGTTTAAAGTTCCTTAGCTTTTTTTCATCCTTCTTTTGAAGGAACTTTCCTTTTTGTTCTATTGTAAGTGTAGGAAGTATACAATATTAATATAATTTTAAAAACATCTTTTTTTAAAAAATGGAGCACGAGAAAGGATGCTGAGTGGACACACACTATTTTTCAATATGCTGCCATGATCTTGGTATCTCTCAAGATACTGTCCCAGGCACCATTTGAGGATTTATTTAGGTCTCTGAACTACCTAACACTACTTGGTTCAGTCAACTTGCACATCAGAATATTAGTGTGGCTACATCTATGTCAAATTCTCATATTTCAGAGTTTGTAAACTATGTTATGTCAAAAAGAGATTAATACATGAAATACTGAATCATTTAAACTGCCAGCTATAATCACTTTTCCCACTGGCCAAAATTTCTGACATCTGAAATGCCATCCTCATTGAATTCTGAGCGTTACTGCTACCAAAGGACCAGCACTCAAACAGTCATTTAATGTTGCCCAACATGAGCGTAAACTTCTGAATTCCAAACAAGTAGTGCCACGTTCCAAAATGTGTGTTACACCTGTCAGCTATGGGCCCCAGAAGAGTTTTTTAATTGAAGAGGGCTTCAGAATAAATACATTTCATTTAAAGGGGAAAAATGCAGCAAGAGAATTCAGGGACGGAAATACGGCAGCGGAAAAAGCAGAAAAGGCACTTTTCACAACAAAATGCTGAACTTAAACATGAAACATGTTTATAAAGGATGAGAAAGACGAAGCCAAAGTACTAGAACAAGATAACAAAAAGAAGTACAATTTGTTTACATCACATGCTTCTGGCATATAAACAGAATTGAATTCCTTTCACTTTGTTCCTAAAGGGATTCAGTCATTTAGTGCAAGTCCAAATGACACATTAGGTAGGATTCAAGGCTTTGGGACAAACTTTTTAAAACAAACAAACAAAAACAGCAACCTTTAAATTTCCAGTTGACTCAGAATTCAGTATGGCATATAACTATGTCCTAAATGACATAAACTAGTTTTAAGAAACGAACATGATTCAAAAGACTTAAGATAAGATAGGCAGCTTTATTATGGCCTAGAAAGGAAGGATAAAAATCCCTGAACAAATACATGCATTTTAGAGTGTGGAATGTGCTTTTTCAGTATTTGGATCATGACCCAAATGCTGTATTTCAATCTGCAGGTAGCCCTCTGCCTGTCTGCATGGTTGACAGGGTCTAACTCAGGGCTGGTGTGGGCTTCCTATGGATTTTCTTTCCCTGATGTGTTTCTAGTGTGCTTGGTTGTTCATTACATAATTGAACTGAGAGCATGGGAAGTTGCACTATGAATATCTTCTTAACTGGAGATTACCTGCAGCATTTTATGACAGCACAGTCACACTGGATTAGAATTATAATCTATCTAGTTCAGTGTTCAGTGTCTAGAGGCCTTCTAGAGCTGAAATATGGCTGTATACCATATACCACTGTATGCCTTTTTACCTCATACTTTTTGCCCACTCTTTCATCTCACCCTCCTTCTCTTGCTGCTGTTGCTGTTCACCTCTTTACCTCGTTGCCCCTGCCTGCTCCCTCTCTTTTACCTCCCCCTCCTTCCTTCTGCACTCATGCAAGTTGTGGCTTTGATAAGCATGCAGATATGGGAGAGCCAGGATAGTTTGCAGAGACAAATATTTGTCATTTCTTTCAAGTGGTTCTGTGCCAAATAAATTCTGAAAGGACTCTCTGATGAGAAACTGGCCAAAGAATTTTTTTTATGAACAGCATTTAAGTGGGATTTTAGAAGAAAGTCTTTGAAACCACTGTCTTCTTTTTCCTTGTCAAAAATGTGCATAGTCTCCTTTTCCTGACTATGCTCATAACATACAGTGATAATTTTGGCACCCCCTGCCCCGCATGATAGATCTCCTTAGTAATATCCTGCAGTACATTAGATCAGTTTTTAAAAAATGAAACCAATTAAATTTTTAGCTCACATCAACTTATACAGCACCAGCTGTTATAGTTATTATCACTTGCATTATCGTCATCATCATCATCATCACCCTCATGAGCAGCATAACTATAATTACATTTGGAAAAAATAAATTAGGGGTTTTGTCCTTTACGCCTGACTTTTGAATGTGCTAGCCAAATGTGAAGTGTTAATGTGGCAATTTACACATAGTTCTTTGTTTTGCTTTGTTTTACGTGTTTGCTAGAAATAAAAAATGAAACATAAATGGGTAGAATACATTCTACAGACTGCAGAAGAGCACAGAGAAACTGTGGTAGGAGTGGAACATCTGCTCTGACATCCTATTCATAGAAACACAAATGTAACAATATAACACCATTTTTAAAAATATAATTTTAAATTTATTAATTGACATAAAATATAATAAAGTAATGTCAAACACATTAAACTAAGATGATAAGATAATTTAGGATTGTGCCTGCTTAAAACTGCACAACAATTATCCAAATAGTAAGTTGCCAAATACAGAGATACAAAGGAGTTACATTGAAAAAAATAGGTAATCTATATCAAACAAGAGCTCTATACAAGAAAATGTATTTGAGAAGTGTATTGTTTCATAGAAGGTTTTTTTTTGAGGAGAATAGAAACATGTAAGTCACTATGGCTGTTTGGTAATTTTTATTTACTTATTTAAAATATTTTTACTCCACCTTTCTCCTTGAAAAGGACCCAAGGCGGCTTACAACAATGAAAGTCAATATTTAAAGTTGAAAACAATGAGTTAACAGTGGTTAACATTGTTAAAAGACAATATTTAAAACAATGAAAAATGAATAAAAAGGGATCTTACATTTATTAAGGAGGACCATATAGAAGGGAATGAGTTGTTCCTTGAGGATTTCTTGAGCATTTCATCTGTTGTATTAATTATTCCCTCACTGCTATAGTCTAGAGCAGGAGTCTCCAAATAATATATTTGCAATATTTTCGAGGGCTGTACGCACTCCTGCCCACCCACATGCATGCACTCCCACCTGCCCACCCGCCCGCCCGCCCACCCTCCTGCCTGCCTGCACTTGCTTCTAAGTTTTTGTTGATGTAACTAATTTTAAGAAGGGTTAATACAAATAATAAACTATTTTATGATTATATTCTCTGATGCTAGAAAAGATGGAAGCCTCAGTGGCCCAGTTTCCTACTGAACACAAACTTCAACATTGATTGAAAGGCTGGGATCTTTCTCCCAGACGCAAGTGATGGTTTAAGTACTCACATGGTTTTCGTGATAAGATACAAGACCCCACCCATGATCCAAATTTGTGTTCTTTCAAGTCCTCATTTTTAGATGCTGTCAGACTTCTCTGCAGAGTTATTGTCAGGGGAAAAACTCATTCCATACAGCATATAAAAACTTACACTCCTTGTTCCTCACTTGTTCTCATCCTTATGCAAAAGTATACAAATGCAATCAAATGCTGAAGTGTCCTCTTTCGGGTTCCATTAGAGGCTCACCAGAAAGTCCATTGAGGGGTCGCAGGAAGCAGTATAAGGGCTGCTCTTCTGGGAAACACTTGAATTGATGGAGGTTTGACACACATGCTGACAGAAAGCTCAGCTGATAAGATATATTCTCTACATGAGGTTCAAGCAGTGGGGAGGAAAATAACAGAGTCTGGCACCATGTTTGCACCATTCCCAAAGTGTAGGAATTAGAGCAGCACTCTAATGCTATCAGTTTACGGCTATAAATTAAAAGCAATTGCTCGGGATGCTCATTGTAAGATACAAGGAAAAAGACTTTATTTTTCTGAAAAGGCCACTCAAGATAAAACAAGAGCCCCAAGAGCTGGTATCCATGTGTGCAAATACACCGAAGTTACACTGAAGGCCAACTTGGAGGCACCGTTACAGCTGGTCTTTTGCTGCAAACAAATAGCAGCATACTCAGCCACTTGCAGACTCAGCACAGGGCATCGTTGGTGGCAAAATAAGTAGGTACTTCAAGTGGCTTCCTTATTGTGAAGGGTAGAGGATGAGCCACCAGTCCAAGGAACAGGGAGGAAGCAAATGCCATACCTAAATCTCAAGATTAAGTTCCAGGATACCCTGAGGAACTTGGAGGGGAGTATGAAAGGCCTTCTGCAAATGTAAAAATGCCTGGATTACTTGTCACCTGGGAGAGATTATAGCCTTGGACGACCGGCCATTCTCTATAGTGGAGAATGCTGTCTCCCGTAGGTTTGTGGCAGAACTGGTACATCATTACCAATTGCCATCCCAAATGATGCTTTGCTGCAGGGTGGTGCCAGATTTATATTAGGGTGTCAAGCAATTGGTACAGCAGGAGTTGGACAGGACACAGGTAGTACATTTGACAAGTGACATCAGGAGCAGTCAGGGTGCAAAACATGCCTGACAGGACCCTGGTGGGAGATGGAGGCGTCAGGCATAGGTAACAGACAAGAGCAGGATCTAGGTGAGCCCTGCTGAATGTGGCTGTGCTGGAGGGAAGCCACAGAGCCCACAATATTTATTTATTTATTTATTTATTTATTTATTTATTTATGCATGCCCCAGCTACAGAAATTCAAGGTCTGTTGGTCATAGACAGTGAATCAAACATGGTGGCAGCACTGCAGGCTGGGAAGATGAAAGGAGCATGGTGTATAGCTCACACTCTCAGACAAGTCGTTTGGGGTGCTTTGCAGAGTATGGAAGACACAGGCATACCTAATATAATTGAGTGGGCCAGAAAAGTGGCTGGGTGTTTTCACCACAGTATCACGAATAGTGAGCTGTTGTAGAAGAGGCACTGGCTAATCTAAGATATGGCAACTCGATGAAACTTTACTTTCTGTCTGCTTGAAAGAGTGCTGGAACAGCAAAGGGCACTCCATGATTTCAAGGTTCCACTGCTAAGCAATCATATTCAGAAATAAAGCCTGTATTTACCTGTCAATGACCAATCACAAAATTAAAGCAAGCCAATTTGCAACATGCAATATATTTTATCTCTTTAGGGAGTGCTCCTTAAAAGGATCCACTAAGCTATATATTTTCATCTGAGATTCTGAAGACATCCATTTCCACTTTTTGAATCTGCATGATCTAGCTTGCCCCTGAGAAAGCAGAAGTCATTTGCTGGGTTCCTTCTGACCTAGTCATCTGCCTTTCATTTCAGGCATTTCTGCATGTCACCCATCTCCATCCTTTTTGCCTCAAAGTCTTGAAAAGTCCAAGTGAAACCCCAACATCTTTTAGCAGGCAAGACTCCATGGTATGCCTCCTCCCATTAAATCAAGATGTAGAGCAGCTATATATGCACTGGTGCATATACAGAGTTTGGATCAAATATACATTTTCTGGCTGTGGAAGGAGGATCTGAGTGTTGGAGCTGGTAAATAATGATTTGATACAGACTGAAAATAGGCAGGCAGGTAGACAGACAGACAGATAAAAGCCCAAAGCTCTCAAGTGATTTTATAGTAGTGTGAAAAATGCCTGAGCAATGAGATACTGTTAAGTGGAACCTGAAGACATTTATTCCTATCCAACTAGTAATAAATGGGCAACAACAACAAAAGTTCAAGGCTGCTCTCATTGACTAGCTGGAAGGTTCTGCATTTGTTCCTCTTAATTTTCCTCACTTGCCCTTTTTGATTATCTCCTTGGAGCCTTTGGGGCTTATCTTGCTGTCAAAAATTAAAATATACCATTATTTATAGCCTTGGGGGTGGGGGATAAGGGAGGAAGATCTGCCTGGAATACCAATGTATCATCAGTGTTCATTTAAGCTCTTTAAAGCCATTCTCCAAAATCAAATTTAGCTGCATAAATTAATTCTGCATTTACATGAAGATTGACTTCTGCATCAGTCTGACCTCTTACCCTGCTCGTTTGTTAGATCTCCTGGAAAAGTACAGATGCCTTTTTATTTTGCACTTAAGAAAGATTCCAGCTGCTGGCTGGCATTTCAACATCACTCAAATATGAATTACAAACAGTTTGGCAGAATCCCCTTGAAAAGAATAAAAATTGAAGTTCCTGTATCCCCACCCACTAAAGATCAATAGAAAGGTGAATAGCTGAAGGAATAATCCATTTATTAACATCCGGATAATGACCAAAATGTGCCCAAAAACCGATTTACCAGCAATGCCTTTTCATAGTAATCTGATTGAACTGAAGGTGGAAAAATTAAAATGAATGAAGGGAGAAGTGAACTATCTGTGTTTAATCTCCAGTTCCATCAGAAATTGATTAACCAACTGACTTTGGGTCCAAAAGAATTAATTATGCTCAGTCTCTGGTATAATTAACAATACTATGGACATCTCCCAAAATATTCATTAAACAGTCAGGGACAATATGAAATTCAAATTAAAATTGGAAAAGAGATTAAATAGAAGTAGTCATTGCTAAAAAAGAATCAGAGTACATCTGAGATGAAATCATTTGAGCAATGCAAAATATGGAAATACATTTTGTGTTACATTTAATTATCATTAATTCCAGCACTGCAAGCTGGCAGCTATTTTGGGCTCATTACGAAGACTAAAATGGGCTCGAATTTTAATATGAATCAATCCTCATTGGAATAATAGGAACACAACTCAGCCGTTTGGGAAGTTTGAGGATAAAAATTTAAGATGTCATTTTAATGTCAAATTTTATTATATCCTCTGATAGGTTTCCAGCGTTACAGCAAATTTTTAAGAGATAAGGAATATTTCTGTGTGGAGAAACACTCCACAAACACCCTTTGATGATTCCACATTTATATTAACAGTAAAGTAGGCACTTTAATGAGGTGGGCAAATTCTAATTATTCAAATAGAGGGTCATATATCCCATTTTCACAGTGTTTCCATTGGCATCCACAGAACTATACCTCATTCTAAGACGGTAGTATTGCACATACATGTTGCTTGTCTGGTGGAGCCAAATATAATGCCAAATTATAGACCCATACTGCTTTATACAAATGCCTTTTCCACCCTTCCTGTACTCTATACAAACCCCGTCAGGTAGTCCAAAAAGGATAATAAAACCCTTGAGAAGAAGGAGAAAGTCCTGCCCTCTCTGTCCTTGCTTTTATCAGTATGAAACAGAAAGCCTTCTGAACCTGTGGAGATGCTCTATACCACTGGTTTCCAACCTTGGGTCCTCAGATGTTCTTGGACTAAATCTCCCAGGAACCTTCAACACTAGCTGTGCTAGCTAGAATTTCTGGGAGTTGTAATCCAAGAACATCTGGGAACCCAAGGTTGGGAACCATAGCTTTACATGTGTCTCAGCCCTGATTTCCTGAGGTTGTGGTTCAAGTGGAGACAGTTGTTACTAATTTTTATCTACATCTGTCATTTATGCAAAGTTTTTCATTATTCTGATGCTCATGGTTGTTAGATATTGAACAGTCTGAATTGTGATATGCACTGTTTTGGGTGGCTTTGGAGACCAACCAGTCACCAGGTCTTCTTCCTCCTCAGTGGTGTGTGCATATACGCATGCGTGCATGCATAGCTGCCTGCCTGCATGATACATTCTGAATGTCCATCTTTCCCTTTCCTTCTGCTTCACTGTTCTGCCTCCAGCCACCTGCATTATCTTCCCTTCCTCCACCCTGCCAGCCTTCAGTTTATCTTCTCACCTGGGGAAAAATGGGGTAAAGAAGAGGTAAAACCAATTCATTTCCCCCCTCTGTTGGACTTGGTGCTCATTTTGGCAGACCCCCAAGACACAGTACTCTGAGACAGGCATTCACACATGTAAATTATTCAGAATAAACAACCTCTTCCTGGCTGTTTAAAATAACTCGCTTTTCAGGCAAATAAAATGGACACCAAGCTGTGTGTCATGTAAAAGGATATTTTAAAATCAATTTCAAAGATGCTTAACCCAATTCAAAAACAGGTTTGTTTTGCACATGTAACCGCACTCCCACTATTTCCCCACCTGCTGTATAGCACTGAAGTATTGGAAATACGAGGATCAACCATGTATCACAATGGACTAAGTTAGGGATGCCCATTATTTTCAGCACCAAATGTATGTGTCAACTGGGCTGCCAGTTAGGTAGGCATAAACACCCATGTACATGCTTTCTCTGTGTTTTTTCCTCTCTCTTCCTCTCTCTGTCCCTACTCTATTTTTCTATTCCACATGCATAATCATCAGAATTAGAGATGGGCAAGAACCCCCAAACTAGCGGTTTGTGCCAGTTTGTGTTTTGACTGAATAGGTGTTTGGAGCTTCCCAACCCTGCCTTCTTTGGTGGGCACCCACTCAGAGGCAGTGCCCCAGCTTCCTTGACCAACCTGCTCCAGGTGCTGCATCTGAGTGGATGCCCACTAGAGGAGGTGGGGCTGGGAAACGTCGAACACCTGTTCAGCTGAAAAACAAAATGGCACAAACTGCTGATTTAGCGGTTTATGTCCATCTATAATCAGAATGCATCAGTTGTTCTCAACTGTTGAGATCCAGCAAAGGGTGCATGCTTAAGCAAAATCTTCTCCTATCCCCAGTGATCACAAGTGAGATTGGTGTTTCTCCTGCTGCTATTGGCAAGAAAACAACATTCTCTATAACATAGTTAGAACTGACTGCCTTTATGGAGCATTTGTTAAACATATTAAGAGTGTGCTTGAGTTTGGTGATGTTTCGAACACTTCTTTTGCTGCATAAAAATCCCCAAACATCCTTAAGAAAAAGAAGAGAATTGTATGCAGATCTGGTTTGGTTTAGCATTCAAAATAAAAGATTCATAAAGCAATTGGAGAAAATGTGGATATTATTATCTTCATATGTTTCTCATCCCTCCATCATCAAAGTGGGATAAAGCTGTCTTATTTTCAGAAATAAGTATGTTCTTTGAAAACCACAGTGCTGAATACAAGTGAAGTATAAGAGAGTGCAGGGAATTATACTGTAGAGTTTCAATTTTATCCAGCACCCTAAACCTTGCCTTTCTTTATATATTGTAAAATGTATTATAAATGCACTAGTGTTCTTTTCTTAAATGCTCTCTTTATTGTAGGAGGTTTTAGAAATGATTGCATCCATTTAACAGATCACTAAAACAGAGGTCAAATTATCATTACATCATCCGCTGATGCCATTGTAAAGTGCCGAGAATAGATTTCATCCAGAACCTAGCAGCTAGGTGGAAGTACGTTTACTTTTAAAAGGCAAATAGTTGCAGCGAGAGGATCTCCTACCACTGGCATCTAAAAATTAGACTGCACTTGTTGGCACTCACAGCATGCAGGTTGCTGGACCAACTGGAAATGACTCAGTGCTCAATTCATTGAATCATTCAATTGTTAAAAATCACAATTAATTTTTCCAACTCTAATCTGAAGATTGTTGGCCTGCGGCTGAGCAGGGCTAGTGCAGAAAAACAAAACACTGATTGGAAGGAGAAACAGCCACAACTTTATTGGCTAGAGCAGCAGCTTCCCTGGCCCAGAACTGAGAATGGATCCAGTTCATCTGGTGACCCAAATGCCACCCAATGCACAAAACTATCTTTTCTGATGCCACCTGGCAACAACTCAAGAATGGCAGTGTCTTGGAGACAATATGAACATACACCACTCCGTGACTCCCTATAACTCAGGGGAATCACCAGGCTCCTGGCCCCTGAGCTAAGCCAGGCCAAGGCCTTGCCCCTGGCTCCCTTAAAGGGATTCCACTGTCACCTAGGGCATGCAGGTACCTACCTGCTGCCCTCCAACCACCTGGGCAGCTCTTCACTGAGGGGGCTTTTTTTTGGGGGGGCAAGGAGACATGAAGGGAGGGTCATTTCCATACCCAAAAAAGTAAACTAAATTCAAAGTGTATTGACATTTTTTCTTCTCAAATTTTATCTGGTAGAGGCAGATTTCAACCCAGAGGGCTCACTGGAAGGACAGATCCTGAAGCTGAGGCTCCAATACTTTGGCCATCTCATGAGAAGAGAAGACTCCCTGGAAAAGACCCTGATGTTGGGAAAGTGTGAAGGCAAGAGGAGAAGGGGACGACAGAGGACGAGATGGTTGGACAGTGTCATCGAAGCTACCAACATGAATGTGATCAAACTCCGGGAGGCAGTGGAAGACAGGAGGGCCTGGCGTGCTCTGGTCCATGGGATCACAAAGAGTCAGACACGACTTAACGACTAAACAACAAGAGGCAGATTTAAAGGCCCCACCCATAATTTTGTATTATTACATTCATCTTAATATATCTTAATATATTAGGGTAGAATTATATTCTAAAAACTCTGTTAAAGTGTTTTATTTACCTCATCAAAATGCCTTTTTATGCAAACATGGCAAGGGGGTCTCTACTTGGCTATTATAAAAGGGGGTCATGACTTGACAAAGGTTGGGAAACTCTGCTTTGTATTATGAGATTTGGGTTCCATGGTCTGAGAACTCAACCCTGTAGGCCAGGACAAGTGAACTACTGCCCCTATGTCTGGGATCCACACCACAGGGAGACTGTGTTGCTGGCTAGGACAGCCATTATCATCCTTTTTTTGGCCACAGTCATAAACACAATAGGAAAGTATATTTCTTAGGCCAAATCAGAATTGTATAAGTGACATAACAAACCTTATAAGGTGGTGTTTGAAGAATTGTTTCTAGTCTGTGGCCCCCTTCAAATGTGCCAGGGCCCCCCAGGCCCCCTCCCCATATGACCCCTGTTGAGATTGGCTGAACTAGGATATTAACCATTAATAAGATTGTGGCCCAGTTTTTGCCTGTATCTCACCTGGTTGAGTGGGGCAAAAAGTAATGATTTCTGAATGAGTGATTCGAAAATATCTAGTTTGGACAGAAGCGTTGCTCTCACTCATGTTTCAATGTCTTTGCCCTCGGTGCTGCTTCTGTAGGCTTAATCCAAGTTGCTGACATATTGTGACATTATCCGATGCCACACAGGGTCTTTTAAAGACACATTGGCATTACCACTCTGCAACAGTTCTGTGAAAGGCAGGTCAGTATGGAAAGACAGAAAGAATCCCTTCACAGTAAAAACTTAGGGACTACTGGTCTAAATGTGTTGGAGTTTTTACAACCTCACATGCTGCCTCTAGTTTGACTGGGAGGGACTTTTCTGGGCTGGGGTGACTGTCAAATCTATCCAGCACTAACCAAAAGTTCCTTCCGAAAAGACAGCCTCGCCTCTCTGCTGAGTTCCCTTTCTTTCTTTTTGGTCTGTTGAAGTCAGTTGTCTGTTGTTGATCTGTTTGCAACTATAAGTAAAGAAATGTTTTTTTGTTATTTCTCCTACAAATGTCTCAGAGTAAGTTACTGAAACTTGAAGTGCCAGTTAATGTGAAATGGGTGGGCTATCCAGGGAACTTGAAGCTAGTACGTAACAAAAAGAAATTTTACCATAAATTCAAAACTCTACAACACCATATTACTTACAAATTTAAAATATAGTACAACATAATGAGCAGTCTGTTCTTTACAAAGTTTGAAAACTGTTCAGCATCTCACTTCATTTGTTATATTCAAAATGCCCCCCCTTAATTCTTTCCCACTGTGGCTTCCCCTAGCTTATAATAAAACCAGCAAGAGTCCCCACAAAATTGATTCTATGCTGTGAACAAAATCACAACCTTTGCAATAATCTAATCTGCATTTCTCACCACCCATTAATTTATCTGCATAGCACATTAACTATAAAACTGTTTCTTGATTTTTTTTTGTTACCTTGGCCTAATATACTATGGCTTCAGTCCTAAAAGGAAAGATGCAGAGTAACATTAGCAACACATACAATGCTTCTATCCCACCTAAGCATGTTATGAAATAATTTACATAACACCATTAAAAATGCTCCCCCATCTCTGTGAATTGGTTTTTCCTTTTTCTTTCTTATTTTACAGAAGGGAAACTCATCAAAGTGGAATGGTTGATTGCTTTGCCTTTTGAAGGAATCTGAACAATAATGCTTAGACAAAGCTATTTTTCAGCAAGAGATGGGATTATTTTTCCCCTCATTACCCTGAGGTTGTATTTTTTTTTCTGTGAGAGGGATCTGGAGGCAGAAAAGAGGGTCAGAGATGGGATCAAACTTTGAATTTCAGATGAATATTTAAAGACCAGTTCTCCAGTTACATAGGTACTGTATAGCTAATCATACATCTGAATGTAATCCCTGCATATGCATCTTCATAAACAAGTTATGTCACCCTGCTTTGACTTAGGTATCTGATTGTGGAGGCAGAGGGTGGGAGTTTAATTCCCCACTGTGCATCCCAGAAAATTCAGCCTGTGTGGCCTTGGGCAAGTTCCAGGATGCCCCCAGAAGAAGGGAATGGTAAATCACTTTTGAGTACTCTCTACCTAGAAAACTCTGAAAGGAGTTGCCATGTCAGAATTGACTTTATGGCACACAATTATTACAATTATTCCAACATAGATAGGAACTGTTACCAGATGAATGGACAGAAACTCTTTCTTCAAACTTTCTTTAACTTCTCATTTAATCATTTTAACATAGGTGTTTTGCAGATGGGGTACTTGTTCTACTTGAAAGACCAGGCTGCATACTGGTATTAGTTGAAATTTCCTTTATGTCCAGATGACGTTGCTCTTATTACACCTTGATCAGATTTTGTTTGTTCATTTGTTTGTTTTGGAGGGATGAGTTCCTACACTTTTTTCTTTCTCCTTAAACCCTCTTTCTTTCTTTCTTTCTTTCTTTCTTTCTTTCTTTCTTTCTTTCTTTCTTTCTTTCTTTCTTTCTTTCTTTCTTTCTTTCTTTCTTTCAGTGCAAATACACTGAATCCAAAGACACACCGAGGCAGCAGATTGCTATATGCTCCTAAAGCAAATATACTGCTTTCCATATCCCAGAATCAATGAGATATTTCTCTGTTCCCCCTTCCTCCTACCTTGCAAAATTATATGTTGTTTAAAGCAAGCCCTGATGTAAGCTACAACCATGCAAATAAGATCCAGGAACATCAGAGGTAAGAAGAGAACATGTGTAAGAAAAGCTTGGAGAGGGAGAAAGAAAACCATAGCATGAGAAACACTTCTAAAACTTACCACCAACCTGATTTCATGCTAAAATATATTTCAGTACTCCCATCTGCTATCATTGGAATGATACTGGCCCCATGAAACATCTTCTTTACTTTTAGTGTTGCTGTATGTAAAATGAAATCCAATTCAATGGACTGTCTGGACATACTCCAGACAGACTCCAGACTAATGGTCCTAAATTCAATTTCACAATAAACGCAGGCTGTATGTCAAGTAGGCTGTATGTCAAGTGACCCTACCCACAACTGAGCAGGATGTATTTATATACAGTATCTAGATGGCTGGATAGCTCTGTGGTTTAGGTATCTTTCTGGAGAGCCAAAGGTTGGGAGTTCGATCCCCCACTGTGCCTCCTGTGAGTATCAGCCTGTGTGTTCTTGGGCAAACTACACAGTCCCAGGTTGTCCCCAGAAGAAAGGACTGCCAAACCACTTCTGAGTATTCTCTAACTGGAAAATCCTGAAAAGGATCGCCATAAGTCAAAATTGACTTGACAACATATAATGATTATTATTTATATACCTGGAGGAATCCTGAGTTATGCTCAAGTAGCAAAACAAAATGAAACCCCAAAAAATCTTTAAAATATTAATGAGGTAGTAATCTCTCAAATACCCACTCCCGCAATTACATATAGCAGCACCCAGGCAAAGACTTCGGAAAGGAAGAAGGTGTGAATCTGCACCCAACCCAGCACACAAGTTAAAATGGCTGAAGTCATCCCCAAGTTATATGGATATACTGTTCAGGAGCAATAATATATACAGTACAAGTCTATCTTGTTTGTGCAGTATGTTTCTTGGAGGTGAAAAAAAGAACATGCAAGGTCACTCTGATGTAAAAAAAAGTACTATGTATCTGACATAACTATTGAATGACATGGCAACATCTTTGAAAGTCATTCATTATCTAATGAGTTATGGTTTCAGATTAATTATTGTAATTCACCCTTCTATAGAAGATAGGTGAACACTTTGTTTCCATTCACATTTTTTTTAAAGTAAGAACACTTGCAGATTTCTTCACTTCCAAGATGAAAAAAAATGATGATGATAAAAAAAAAGTTGAACTTACATAATTATCCATTCAGGTAAAGAGTTTAGAATGCCAATTTCTAAGAAGTCTGGGTTTGAATCCTTGCTTAGTCAACCATCTTAGTGATGAATTGGGACTCACTTCTTTCCAGAAAGTTGTGACATGCAGAACCTTCTGGGTAATTTTTATCAGGTATGGCGTTTCCTGCCTTGTATGATTTATTTTGTTGGCTAGATAGCTCACTAAGCTCGGTGCCTGGTTGCAGAGCTGGAGGTTGTGGGTTCGATTCCCTACTGTGCCTCCCAGGAGAAGAACCAGCCTGTGTAGCTTTGGGTAAGCTTCTCAGTCCCAGAGAGCCCCCAAAAGAAGGGACTGGCAAACCAGTAGATAAAATTCTTATTTCACAAATGGGTTTTAAATGGAAAATAGTTGTTTCAATCCTTATCATGTTCTCTTTTTTTAAACTATTATAAAGGATTCTACAAGCTTTGAAATTTTTTATACATTGTTTTATTTGTTTCTGGACTACAACTTTGAGAATTTTGTAGGCATGCTGCCTGAGAGCTTCTGGAGATTGTTGTCCAAAACAGTAACTTCACCAAGGTATGAATGTTATTGATTTGATTGATTGTGCTGTAATTCTGCTTTGTTCTGTTGTAAAAAAATGCTCAGAGACAGGACAACTGAACAGGACAACTGGGACTTGCAAGGCATTAGTGTTATTATTTTTAACTTCCTGGCCTATAATATGCCAAATCAGGCTGCAAGGCCAACCATGCAATCTTCCACCTCAGCATCCCATTCTCCTCCATTTGTTGCTTTGCTTTGGAATCACCAGTCGTTGCTCCATGGCTGAGATCCAGAGTAACATCAGTACAGGGGATATGCCTCATCAATGTACTTACACAGAATCTTTGGCTGGAGAGGGAGCAAAAGGCATCTGTTAAGAGGAAGAAGGCAGCATCTGCTAAAATACAGTAAGCGTCTTCCATTTTAAGCATGTTCTACCATAATAAACTTTCTTTTCCAGCAGTTCCACCTGCTTCTTTCCAATCTCTTGCTCTCTTCTCTCTCTCCTGTTCCTCTCCTCTTCTCATGCTCCTTTGCCCTCTTGTGGCTTGACTTGTTGGGTAGGGTGGCTGAGCAGCATGTAACCTGACCCATTGTATTGGCCAGAATCAACCCTGAGTGCTCACTGGAAGGACATATCCTGAAGCTGAGGCTCCAATACTTTGGCCATCTCATGAGAAGAGAAGACTCCCTGGAAAAGACCCTGATGTTGGGAAAGTGTGAAGGCAAGAGGAGAAGGGGACGACAGAGGATGAGATGGTTGGACAGTGTCATCGAAGCTACCAACATGAATTTGACCCAACTCCGGGAGGCAGTGGAAGACAGGAGGGCCTGGCGTGCTCTGGTCCATGGGGTCACGAAGAGTCGGACACGACTTAACGACTAAACAACAACAACAAAATTGGCCAGAAAAAAGAAGCACTTGAACAAGGAAGAATTGAATGCCTCCCTGTGAATGCTTTGAAAAGAATGTTACCACTATTAGATCCAGGCTATTTTGTTATTTCTGGGTTCTGTTTGGATTTGAGAGGGTGGTGTTTGTGTGTTTCTTTTAATTTTATTCTTGTCACTTTTCTTTTTTCTTTTTTTCCCTTTCTTTTTCCTTTCTTTTTCTTTTTGCATCTGCAAACCTCAGAATGGTTCCAGCTTTTTGATGTCCCCCACAGTTGTTCTTCAGTGACATTTAAATGGAGGGAAAATTGAATGGTTGGGTGAAGGATGTCTGAGAGGCATGGAGGGTGACAGTGCTGGCTAGGAGGTGAAGAAACACTACAACAATGTGTTGCAGGTTTTAGGTTCATAAAGATGCCCCACCTGCTGTGGATATGTGACAGGATTTACATACATCTCTAAATGGATTTGGGATCTTTGGTACAGGTGATTGTGCAGCTGAGCAGTGTAAGTATATATATCATCCGAATTCTTTCAAGCCAATTTGCAAAATGGTGCCTTTTGATCAACTTCATAGCAGTAAATATGAAATTCCCTGTGGGATTTTTTTTTACTGTAGCTGCTGTCTCTGGTAAAAGTGATATGATAGGAAATTTTGAAAAAAAAATATGAAAGGCCCTGTGTAGACCCCCTTAATGTGTTCAAAATAAATGTTTAATAGGCACGTCTTCCTTAATTGCATTTTCTTAATTAAGTTAATAGAGCTGAGAACTGCGAAAGAACACATCATGGTGTGAAGAAAATCTCACTCACCAAGCAGCAAGCCTCCCGCTAAGGTGATAAAAACCCACAGAACTGTAATTAAATAAACACTGACTGTTTGTATCACAGGCTTAAATCTCCCATGCTACTTCAGTGGGTGATTAAAAGAGCTCCCTTAACAAGCTATACACAACAATGTACACAGGACACCCCTTGTGCTAGCAAGATTGTGTCTTCAGGAAAATTTACTTGAAGGTAACTGAAGAGCCATATGGGACACTAAAAAGTAATAAACTTATTCTGGCATAAGCCAAAGTCCACTTTATCAAAGACATGAAGTAGTCACTGAAAAAGATCAGTCTCTATGCTGTCAGTGTAGGGAAAAGGAAAAATATTTTTCACAAAGTGAGGCTAAAAGGTCAAGCAATGCAAAATAAAATTGTAGATCCAGTCACTTTGTCTTATGTTTGTTCTATTATTATGAGCAGATATGAACAAACTTTAGTTAATATGTCTTTGCAAAACTCCTTATTAACAGCTGCTGGTGAACATTACAGATCTCCAGAGAATGTGAATATAATGAGATAGCTCAGTGGTTCATAGTGCCTAGCTGTGGACAAAAATCCAGGAGTCTGAATCACCACTGTGTTTCAAAGAAGAGAGGCCAGCTAAAATCACCAGACGGGTGTGTGGCTGATGGGATTGCATGCCTTATTACCTTGGGCAAGTTGTACAGTCCCAGATAGCCAACATAAGGAGCGATTTGTAAACCACTTCTGTGTACTTTAAACCTAGAAAAATCTGGAGGGGTCATCACAAGTTCAGATTGAGTAGATGGGACATATTAATCTGATTATTAGGAAATATTCTAAAAAGAATAGACACTTCTGCCTGGATCAGTGTATGTGCGACTAGAAAGATTAATAATATAGCCAGTTAAGGAAAAGATGGTACTTGATTTTGCTATCTCTATTCTTCACCAGTAGCTTTTAGTTATGAGTTGCTCTAATACATATCAATTGAAAGGTGTTCTTTCATTTGATTCTGTGTTCTTTTGTAGCATACACAGTATGGTAATAGACCTACATATTTCTTTTGCACTGCTTGACCTTTTAGTTTCACTTTCTTAAAATTTCCTTTTTCTCTTCCCCCTATGCTGTTGGCCCCTATATTGATCCTCCCCAGTTATGTCTGCTGGCTAGAAATGGGCACAAAATGAAGCACGAAGCAAAAAACCTCCCACAAATCATGCCATTTTGTGGTTTGTTTCTTCAGCTTGAATGTAATTCTGGACTCATGGCACAGTTAAAACTGGTGTGCCAGAGTGCTCTTCCTTTAGCTATCTGATTTGGCTACAGTGACACTTACATTAGTTGCATTTATATTGAATTATTGTAATGTGCTTTATGTAGCATTGTGTCTGAAGGCAGTTTGGAAACTTTAGCTGGTTCATAATGCAGCTGACAGACAGCATATAGCTCTTCTGCTACAACAGCTGAACTGGCTGCCAGTCCATTTCTAGACCCAATTCTAAGTGCTGGTTATGATGTATAAACTGGTTATGACTGATACAGCTTGGGTCCAAGCTATCTGAGATATCTCATATGGAGATATATCTCATGTGGAGATATACGTATCTCCATATGAACTTCCCCAACCCTCAAGGTCTTCAGAGGAGTCACTTCTGTCAGTCCCATTCCTGTTACAGGCACATTTGACAGGACAAATGCTCTCCCTCAGGAGGTTAGGTTGATCTCCTTCCTTCTATTTTTTTGGTGAGAGTTAAACACCTGCCTTTTCAGGCAGGCCTTTAATAACTAAGATGGAGTCCCTCCCGGATGCTGGGATTTTGTTCTTTTTAGAGTGCCATTTAAGGTTTTAAATACTTGTTAATTATTATAATATATATTATTATAACTGTTAATTATTATTTTACATTATTATTTTTTCAATCTTGTAACATATTGTGTTTTTAGTGTGATTTATTTTAATCATTGTGAGCTGCCTTGGGTTCCATCACCAGGACAAAGGTGGCCTAGAAATGAAACAAATAAATAAAATACATAAAATAGAGGGGTATCTTTTTCATTTACCCGCAAGCCAATAGCTCCCTTCTAAAATATTAAGATTTTTTTTTAATGTTAACTAAGCCACCCAGTGTGAGCCTGGGTTATGGTGGTGCAAGTCTCTCAGTACAATTTTCAGCCATTTTGATCAAGAAACTGTACATTGGCAGTGAAACTGCAGCTGCCACAAAGCTTTATCATCACCCACTGTGCTATACTATCAAAGCAGATTGAAGAATATACAATGGCATGCATGAGAAAAACTCTGTTTTCTGTGCTCACTAATGCAGAGTAATAGTGTATACAACTAAAACCAAGTGTCTAGAAAGATTACTTCCTTCGCATGGACTATAATCTATGAATGAATGAATGACTCTGTGAGGAAATAGGTAGATGGGAAACTCATTGAAATCAAATCCACCAGAAGCTCTCTGAAAATCATCAAGGCTGCTTTGATATTATAATCATACAATGAATTATTCAGTGGGGTATCTTTCACCCACTACACTGACATTAGGACTTGCTGAGAAAATGGTTTTATGTTTCCTTTATCTTTTCTTTTTCATTACACATTTTGTTCTGTTAACACACTTACTTTTCTTTAAAAAGAAAACAGCTGTGTTTAAAGGAATGGACCTTTAAAGGTTGATCAGAGGTTACTATAAAGACTCATTGTCCATTTATTTATACTCAGTATTATAATATTCACCAGCAAGTATAAAATGTAATGAGTATGTAATACTGTTTGACTCTGCTCATTTCCTCTCAAACTGGGCAACTATATTATGTGGATAGCTACAAAAACACAACTGATATGTGTAGGATAAGCATATGGTTGTCTTAATGTCAGATGAATGTGTGTGCTGGCTGGTCTTACTCAAGACCTCCACATGCATAGGACAAATGCAAGGATCTTGATATCTGAAAGCAGAGGGCGTTACTCTACCCTTTCCTTCACTAATCCATGGTTGTGTGAACAGGTCTATGCTGTGTGCCCTGCTTTGTCAAGTTATCCATATTAAAGACATAATGAGATTTAGAGTATGATCAGACAGAGAGAAAATATTGTGTTTGATCACACTGGAAAGCATCACTTGGCCAGAAGCAATCTCCTTTAAAGTAATCCTTCCATTTGTGTGGGAATCGCTCCATTAGAAAAAAATAGTCCTGCCATTGGATCAAAAAGATCCAGGCTGAGCACAGATCAGGGTTGGGCTAGTTTGTGATCTCCCACATGTCTTGTGAACACTGGGAAATAGCTTGCATCGGACTATAGAACATGTGATCCAAAATATGAGCTATTTCTCTATCTGGTCACACCCTACAGTAAGAAAGTTGTTTCTTATATGGTGGGTGTTGTATTAAACTAGGCATTAGGCACATGCTGTTTTACTCTGAAATGTTGTATTTGTTTTGTCAAAAATAGTGATAGTGCAGACTTTGACTTGGGAGAGTTTGGAGTATGAATGCTTTTTCTCTGTATAAGGAAGGACCCATTAGGGGTATGTATTTCAGGTTAACCGAATGTGGGGAAAAATATGAAAAATGTTCTTTCTTTTGGTTTTGGGTTCTCTTGGAAGGTTCCAGTAGAGAGCCTCTGAAACCAAAGGATTTTGGCTTCCTGAAAGAGAGGGTGCTGAAAGTATTCATCCATCAGGTTACCTCCATTTGACCCATGTATGTAAAACACAACCCTTCCTTCTTTTGCCTGGCCATCACCACAGTTTTGCCAGTCACATTCTTTCCCCTCCCTCTTCTGTCTTTTCTTTCCCCTCATTCTTTTGCCTTGCCACCACTGCCACCATTCTGCCAGCCCTGTTCTGTCCACTCCTTGTCCTGGCATTGCCTCCCACTGCAAGAACACCCCTTCGCCCCCACTGTCAGCCCCAGTCTTTCACTTTCCTCTCCTTGTTTTGCTGTCAGACTTTTTTGGGCTAGGGCAAGAACCCCAAATGGGTATTCCAAAGGAATCTGAAAAAAATGGGAATTGTTTTAATTTACCAAAAGGGCTAGTACCTGAATGATCTGAAAACCAATGATGCACCCTCCCCAAAAAACCCTAAATGAATGAAATTCAAAGGTTTTCCCCATGCATGTCCCCAGGAGCCACATTTTCAGAGTCATAGTCTGAGCAAGTAAAACATTAAATAAAATTGCAGATTATTGAGATATAGTTATGGCTAAAAACATGAGGCAGTGACATAGTTCAGGAACATACATACACACACACACACACACACACACACACACACACACACACACACACTTTTTCCTATATATACTTTATATATACTTTTTCCTGAGCAAGTAACATATTGGCTTTTTGATCTTTCAGCATCTTTAATCTAGATGTGACTTTCCCTTTGAAGAAACAGTGCAAGATTTTTACTACTCCTTTTAGTTAAAAGGTAACTTTTCCAATATCTGAAAGTAATCATATCAGTCTTCCAGTCTATATGATCAGAGCTTCTATCACATGTATAAGATGTTCACTCATATGGGTGATGGAGATAACTGAATTTTCTCCTCTTCCCTTGTCTTGAACCAGAGTTATATATCAAATGTGGAGCCTAGACACATAAGCAAGATCAGACCTTGAGGGAGGTGATGATGACATAAGATGGGGGCATAGCAATGAGCATGCTCTATCTCTCACTTCTCATGTGACCATGACAGTGTGAGGAAGAACATCTAAATACTGCTTATGATAGCTTATAGATATAACCCTTATTCAATTATTACCTACCTGGTTATTGCCAACATGCTTAGAAAGGAGCAACTATCCCATCCTCTCTCCATCATTACTTTCTCCATGTGGAGAGCAATGTGTCTGAAGAGGAAGAACTTCTGCTCACATGAGTGCCACATGGGCAAGCAAGATCCCTGGAAGATCTGTCCTTTCTAATTGTATTCATAGCAAATGAAAATGTAATGAATGAATAGTGCTTGGTGAGGGACTATACTTAAATGTGGCTTATGTTAGCTGTATGAGGCAGAACCCAACTATAGAAAAGCGGTTATCTGGTATATTGTGCCTTAATCGACTTAGTTAACTGCTACTAATCTCCTCCTTCTCTCTTTATAAGTATGGCATGGGGCAGGAAAAGGACTGTAAGATGCAGATTATTTCAACATCAACATATTCTGTGTTAATAAAAGCCTTAAATTGGTTTTCAGTCCTCATAACTCCTTAATCATTCACCAATTCTCCTGAAACTTAATATATTTCTTACCTGGCAACACCTTTGTTATGGTTGCCATTTTAATACAAGTTCCATGAAAAGTCATGTGAGTTTTATTAACTAGGTGACTGCTGTCTGCTTTTTGGTTTGTTTGTTTGTTTTTCAGGACAGTGATCATCATTGTCTGTTGTTCTTAGAACAATGGTCCACAAGGAATGCCGGGAATTATGATGGTCCCTCTTGGATTACATTCAAGGCTGCTTGAATATTGAATGCACAATGTATACTCAGACAGATACCCCTGCAGCTATCTGTCAAAAACTCAGGTTGAAAAATTACCTTGCAAGGGGCTGCTACGCCTTAAAACTTTGTCAAAAGGGGGAAAGAGGGAAAATATTTATTTTGTGAGAGTGTTTCTGTTTCATTTCCAATGACAATCAAAGGGAGCCACAAATCCCTTGGTGTCAAGGTTATGACTTGGCCCCCAAATCAATCTGAGTAAAATGAGGCTGTTTCTGTACAGTTGAATCAGGGCACAAACCAAATATCTGAATAGCTATTATTGTGCATTTCCATCAAATGCTAATAATTTTTTTAAACTCCCCCCCCCCCCATGACTTGGAAAAAATATAAAGTTTATGTACTGGTTCTGTTATAGATAATACTTTCTCAGCTCTACCCAGCATGATACTTCCTAAACCACCTAACAAGCAGACAAGACTTTAAATAATTAATTCTAAAAATGGAAGATATGGTCATTGGCCCCATCTAGAAAATTATTCCTTCCAGCAAGAATGAGTAAAACATAAGAATGGCAATTTATATACAGGCCAGTTACTAGACAGGAAAGTAATTAAAAGGCAATTTACACTGATCAAGTTATTCAATATAATAACTTGGAGGCCAAATGGTCTCTGAACTTTATAGGAATAGCTATATGTACTCAGACTGGGGCTTTTTTCCCCCAGTTATGCTGAGGATCAGTCAGGCTTCAGTACAGCAGCAATATCCTGCTTTGCTATGGAACTGGCCCACAAAAATAGAAGAAACACATGACAAAGTTATGGATTATGGGCAGAACAACACAAAGAACACAGTAGTGTTCAACTGCAAGAAAATCACTCTGAAAAGGTGGCTATGCCTTACTTGCCAAATGTTATGGTGATATGCAACCTATAATTCTGAGAATGGTAATTCACAAGCAAAGCCTACTTAATTCAGTGGGATTTATTCTCAAAGGCATGTATATTCTTGATATACATAATATAGTTTCTATGACCTGGTCACTTGATATTATCGAGGGTCAATGTGGTGTAGTGGATAGAGTGATGAACTAGGAAGTCTGAGCCAGACCTCGGGTTGGCAGTGGTAAACCACTCCTTGAACATGTCACACCCTGAAAAACCCTATTAGGGTTGACATAAATCAGGAGTGAATTCACATAAGAACAACATAACATATATATATAGGACAAATTCGTAGTTGTGGCAGCATAAAGTGTTGCTAATGAAGCTTTTTTCTTTGGATATCCCAGGTGGTAATTCCATCTCTTCTTTCTATTTCTTTGCATGGGTAGAGAACTGAGGCCCTCAGACAGAACTTGTCACTCCTTGAGACCTAATCTGGCTCCCTAAGCTTTCACAAAGGGTCCTACTCCTTCCCTGTGATGCCATCAGTTAATGGATAATATGATTCTCCGGATTTTATGCACAGCTTTTCCCATTCTAAAAGGCTGGCGTTTCCCCTTTGCCCCCCTATAAAGATGCGACACCAGAATTATGGATTAAACATGGGCCACACTTTATTGAAAACAATCAATGTTGCCAATCCTTTGGCAAAGGGGGGTCCTGCCATAGTGCGGACTCAGGTTTGAACACATGGGTCTGAATGGACCCTTTAACAAACAAACAACTGGCCCAAGTTTTCGCAGCCATGAAGACCATGATAAACCCAGCGGGCCAAAATTGGACCACCCCCTCTGCCTCTTGACTGTTGGTCTGGGTGCGGCCCCAGTGCATCTTTTTCCCCCAAGCAGTGTAATTGCACGATCTGCAGTGCTGGGAGTTCAGATGAGCTATAATTACTTGATATTGCTATGGGACTCACCAAAATACCCGTTTAGCCCACACTACCCGCCAGTGTGACCGAAAGTCCCCCGCCAAATTGCCCGCATACCGCTTCCAGTGTGGGATAGGTGAAAAATCCCCGCCTCCAAAGGCCAATCAGGAGACGGGTCAAAAATTCCTATCCGGCCCCCAAGGCGACCTGTTAAACTCACACTAGAATATAGGGCAGGCGGGCGGGTTGCCATCAAAGGAAGAGGAAGAGGAGGGGGGGAATGGCTCTTAAATAACCTACCATTCCCCCCTCTCCCTCGAGTTACTCACACGAGACTGTGAGGTCTCACCTCATCCAGGGAAGAAGGCAAAGGCAAGCTGCACTGCTGAAGCGTGGCTCTGCAGCGGCTTCATCATTGGCCCCCTACCCCGGAATAAAGACGCGAGACCAGAATTATGGATCAAACATGGGCCACACTTTATTGAAAACAATCAATGTTGCCAATCCTTTGGCAAAGGGGGGTCCTGCTGTAGTGCGGACTCAGGTTTGAACACATGGGTCTGAATTGACCCTTTAACAAACAAACAACTGGGCGAGTCCCTGGCCCAGGTTTTCGCAGCCGTGAAGACTGTGATAAACCCGGCCAGCCAAAATTGGACCACCCCCGGACCTCAAGCCACCCTTTGCCTGTTGACTGTTGGTCCGGGTGCGGCCCCAGCGCATCTCCCCCCCCCCAAGCAGTGTAATCGCACGATCCGCAGTGCTGGGAGTTCAGATGAACTATAATTACCTGATATTGCTATGGGACTCACCAAAATACCTGTTTAGTCTGCACTACCTGCCACTGCATAGGGACTAGCCAAGCTAAGTCCCATGCCCGCCATTGAGCTCACTAAGCTCTAGCAGCAGACCCCCCCTTGATGTCTTCCAGGAAGACATCCAAACCTCATTCGGATAGATGTATGCCATCTGACCGAAAAAACTCTGGCCTATCCATACGGATCCTATGGTGACCAATCACCGATTCTAGGCCGCTGCAAACAGCTCTGCAGACTTCCCTGTTAGCACTCCTTCGGGCAGTGTTTATGGGCAAAAAAATTCTCGCATCCTTCCATACCAGCCGAGGGATGATGGTTGACCAAACAATGCGCATAGCCGGGTATGTGGCCCTCAACCAGGTGAGATAATGAATAACATCGATGATCAGGGCCTTTCCACTGTGCCTGGTCAAATCATTACCACCCAGGTGTATTACCAACACCTCTGGGGGATGATGACCAAAGGTGGCCGCACTGCAAATCTGGTTCCACAGCAAACCTTGGCACCCTCTCCACTCGATAAGGGCCCTTGCTTCTAGTCCAAGACAAGTCCCCCATGGGGACGTGGCAGCATACCGCGCTGCCCAAAAAACATAGCTGTGGCCCACGATCATGATGTGTCTTCTCCCGGCCACCACTGTGGTACCTGTAAGACATAAATAAAAACCAGGCCCCTGCCTAGATGTTAGGAAGTGCCCTAACATACCTGCGATAAGAGGATGAAGCCCACTGTCCTATTTATTTGATATCCTCTGGGTGGTAACCAAGGGCTGCCGCCATAGACGCCGCACCAATTCTAAAGGAGTGCATCCCAAATCTCACTCCTTGAACCCCTAACTTATGTAGAGCTAAATCGGTTAACTTCCAAAACTGGTACCTTGTCAGAGGGGAACCATCCTCATGTATAAAGAAATATCCTTAGAAGCTTGATCCTCTAAGGATCAAGTATGCATCAATAGCCTTCACTGGGCAGATTGGTTCTGTGTGACAACATGACAGGGTGATACCTGCTCCTTTGCCCCACTGATCAGCCTTGGATCGTTGGACGTAAATCTGCACCGTCTCATCCACTACCCTGACATCCTGCCATTGTAAAGCTACCCTGGTTTTGTCCCCCTTCCCTGAGGCGACTACTTCGCTAATCCTGAGGGCTCCAAAGAATGTTAATAAGGATGCTGCCCTGAATAAAGCAGCTTCGTAATCATCCCTACAGAGAACCTCCCACTGCTCACAAATGCCTTCTAACAGCTCAGGTGATATGGGAGCTCTAGTGTCCTTTACTCTGCCCCTTTCCTTAGACCAGCCTTCGATCATTTTTCTAAGGCGGTAGTCTGATTAATAGTCCCGGTACCCATTAATTCTCGCATAGAAAGCTAGAGCCGATAACCTACTCTGTATAGTTCCTGGTGCCAAACCTTTCCTATTTAAATACACTATAAACTGCTGAAGATGTTCAACTGGGGCAGGCCACGTTGGGTCCAAGCCCACAAGGCTTCTAAATTCCTGAAACTCCATACTCACAGCCAAGTACCCCTTTCATGTCCTTGGTGTCAGGGCCAGGCCTATTGCCCTTTCCGCATCATCACGCCAATTTGCCAGACCTCTGGGGGAAGAGTCTCCAGGAACTCGTTGGCTCCTGGAACTAACTCTCTGAACTGCTTGATCTGTTGGCGTGATAATGCATCCGCTAAGCTATTGTCTACACCCGGGACATGCCTGGCCTGCACCAGAATATTAAATGTCATGGCGCGCAGTGTGAACGCCCTGACCAAAGTCATGACCCTTTCTGAATGTGAAATCAAGTTGTTTACAATATAAATCACCACCTGGTTGTCGCACCAGAAATGTACCACAGAGTTGGCCCATTTGTTTGCCCAAAGCCACAATGCGCCAACTATGGGAAAAAACTCCAAAAATGTCAAGTCTCTGGTGACCCCGGCGTGATGCCATTCCTTCGGCCACTTGCCGGTGCACCATCTGCCTCTAAAATATATTCCAAACCCCAAGGAGCCTGCAGCGTCCGACTGGACCTGAAACTCCGCTCTAAGCATCCTCTCTCCTCTCCAAAATTAAATGCCATTGGATTCAGCTAGAAACTGCCTCCAAACTTTCAAATCCTCTCTCATGCCTTGAGTAACCCTGGTCCTATGAAAAGGATGATTGAGCCCCTGCATTGTGGTACAAAGCCTACGCAGAAAGGCGCAACCAGGCGCCACCACTCTGCAGGCAAAATTGAGGTGTCCAACCATCTCCTGTAGCTCCCTCAGGGTCACCTTTTTCTTTTGTAGCATCGAAGCTACCCTAACCTTTAGGTCAGCTAATTTTTTCTCTGGCAACTTAGACGTTTGCTGAACTGTGTCTAATTCAATACCCAAAAACGTCAAGGCCGTTGTTGGCCCTTCCGTTTTTGTTTTTTTGTTTTTTTGTTTTTTTAGCCAAAGGCAGACCCAATTCATCTGCCATGGAACGGAAAGTGTCTAGAATAAATGTACACCTTCCAGTGTTCCTTTCCCCACAAAAAAAGAAAGTCATCAAGGTAATGGGCCATATTCTTACATCCCACTCTACTCCTAAGCTTCCACTCAAGGAAGGAACTGAACCATTCAAACGCTGCACATGAAACTGAGCAGCCCATAGGTAACGCTCTATCTATATAAAAAGAACCTTGAAAGCAAAATCCTAACAGTTCAAAATCCCTCGGGTGAACTGGCAAAATCCGAAATGCTGATTTTATGTCACATTTTGCCAATTCTGCCCCCACACCACACCTACATACCATGTTAACTGCCTCATCAAATGAGGTATAACGCACAGTACAAAGTTCCTGAGGGATAGCATCGTTAACCGAGCTCCCTTCAGGGTAAGACAGATGGTGGATCAATCTGAACTCACCTTGTGCCTTCTTTGGTACTATTCCTAAAGGTGAGACCCGCAAGGTCTCCAAAGGAGCGTTGCAAATGGACCCAGCACTCTCCCTTCCCGTACCTCCTTGGCTATCTTGTCTTTAACCACTGCTTCCATGCCCTGTACTGATCTGAGGTTTTGGGCAAAGAATGCTGTGTGCTCCCCTAACGCTGGAATCCTAAAACCTTCCTTAAAACCTTTAACAAATAACTGGCGTCATCCCGAAAGGGATAATTGTGCAACCATGATTCTAAAACTATAACCTTAATTGGGCTGGGTCCCCTCTCCAGGGTTACCCCCGCCCCCATTGGGTTTCTTCCCACCTCTGGAGCACTTATTTTGCCTTGTGGCACCGGCCTGGAAGCATGTGGTACTGGGGTGCTGCCCCCTGCACACCATACACTCGTGCCTGAATCTGCAGGTTTTCTTGGTGCAAACACCCCTGGAGTTGTATTCCCAGCAGAGCAGACGGGGTTGAACCACCTGCCCTGTGCTTACATGGGGGGACAAATTCGAAGCAGTCTTCCTAATTAGGTGCCTACTATCAGTCCTGTCACCTAGATTGGGCCTGGCCGGAGTAATAATCTGCAGCCAGAGACCCAGTAACGGCTCATCCCAGCGTAAATTTGGGTGAATCGCACTCCTCATACAGAATGATTCGTCATAGGAAAGCCATGCCTGCCCTGCAAAGTCCACATATGGCCTATAGATGAGATCTAAGTATTGAAATAAAGATTGAGCCCACCAAGGCTGGGCTCAATCTTTATATATTCCTAATATACCACCCCGGCATATATTAGGAATCTGGGTAGCCAATTTGTCCAATGTCAGGTCTCTTCCTTCTACGTCTCTCTTTAGCCTTCTCATCCTCCTTATCCAGGTCCTTCTTTTCTACATTTCTATTCATTAAATCAAACAAATCTACATATTTACCTTTTCAATTTTTTCCTTTCATCGCAGGGGTGAGGTGGTCACCCAGGGGCATCGCACAATCCCCAAATGGCAATGCTTGCAATGGCACGGTATTATAACCCATGTCTGGAGCCGAAGGGTATGGCCAGACACCTACACCAGCAGCCGCAGTTACCGGGGCTGGAAATGTAGGTTGTGTGCATGGTGTGGCCCATCTGCTAAACTGGGCGCTCGAACAAGGCCATGTAGAACCCGGCACTCCAAAGCTCTGAATATTATATGGCATATAATGTGGTAAATTAAATTGCCCGCTGCCTGGCCAAGGCCATGCAGGAGACTGTGAGGAGGTGCCGGGTGCCATGGTTTGTACACTGCCTGGCCAAGGCCAGGCCGGGAATGGTGGAGTGGTGTCAGAATTCGTGGTCTGTCCACTGCCTGGCCAGAGCCAGACAGGGAACTGTGAAGAGGTGTCCGGTGCGACGTGTGACTCACCAGGCAAAGGCGTGGTGACAGTCTCCTCCCTGCCGTGCATGGTATCCGGTCCAACTTCCTCCAATGCCTCCTGCACACCTAAAGACGACGTGCTGGACACTGCCACGGGTGGGGTTGCCCTCACTTCATCTAAACTCATTTGCGGTGCAGTTACCGTTGCCTCGTTTGCTTTCTTCCTGGCTGTTCTGTCTGCCTGTTGCTCAGCTTCAAAAACAGTAAACCTGTGCATTAGGTTCTCTGCCACAGCTTTAAGCTTAGCCCTGCGATGGCTTTTAGAAGCCCTAGCTGACTGGCGTGGCTGCGCCTCGCTGGACTGAGGTGTTCCTTTTGCTGTTCTTACAGCTTTAAAAGCTGCCATTTTATCCTGGAGCTGCTGCCATATGGGCCACGACTCCTTGTCCGAAGAGGACTGGGGCGGTGACACCTGAGATGCTGGATGCTTCTTGGCAGGCTTTTTCCCATTTTTATTACCTTGTCCCTTCTTTGAGGCCATTGTGCCCCTCTATTCAAGCTGAATTACAAAAGAACATCCACAGGATTCCTGCCCCTTCAAACAGTCAGAAATACCTTAATTATTACTAATTAAAGAAAAATATCATCAATTAATGAAAACTATGTTTACTCAAATATAATAAATGAACAAATTACCCCACTACTTATATGTGCAATCGATTTCTAATTACCCTTATGCAAATTAACTAATTAATTATCCCCATATTCACATTTAATTGAGTTATTCCCGCACAATCACCTCTCCTATGTATTAGCAATTAATTAAGCTAATCAATCAATTGTAAACCACTAATAATTAATCAATTGTAAACCCCTAATGAATTATCCCCTTAATATCCAACTACAATCACCCCTACTATGTATCAGCAATTAATTAAGTTATTCAATCAAATGTAACCACTAATGAATTACTCAATTAATATTCAAGTACAATCGTCACAACTCTAATGAATCAGCTAATTATAATATTCTACCTAAGGAATTAATTTATTCAAATGATCCCTGTAGAGTAAGCAGCCTGTCCAATTTAAAACAATCACCCCCAAATTCTTTGCACTGCCCGATGTAAGGAAAGAATGGTAGCTAATTAAATAAGCCCGCTAAAATAACTGGCCTCAATTAGCAAGTGCCTTCCAGTATAGGCGTGCCTGGCCGACTGCCTGGCAACCTCCACACTTCAATTCAAATGAGTTCACGTGGGGGGGAAATGGTGTGTCAAACCTCCGAGGCGCCTAATGGCCGAGCCACGCAGTAGCAAGTGCCTTCCAGAATAGGCGTGCCTGGCCGACTGCCTAGCACCCTCTACCATTCAATGCCAAGCACGGCCGGGGGGGGGGGGGGAGAAGCGGCGCGACAAACCTCAGAGGCGCCGAACGGCCGAGCCATGCAGTAGCCGGCTCAAGCAGTAAAGTGCCAACAAACAAGGAACCGAGTAAGTAACAATCATTATTTAAATACTACTGTGAAATGATTAATTATCACCTAGGTAAGAGTTCTGATGTGTATGGCCTTTTATATATTAATTTTTAAAATGAAGGGTAGCTCACGTGGCTCGCGTGAGTAGCGCGATCACACCCCACACCCCTTAGACTGTGTCTATTTTAACCGAACTAACAGGAAAAACAACCAACTCAACAGTTAAATATGCTAATGAATATTGGCAAATGCCAGGCAAACCAAGGGAGGTAGCCGATGCTACCCCCCAAATCTGAGTGCTGAGAGGCCTAAAAAACCAGCTACGCAGCTAGTAAAAGAGCCGAACAGCAGGAGTCCTCCTTCGACTGTTGCCATCAAAGGAAGAGGAAGAGGAGGGGGGAATGGCCGTTAAATAACCTACCGTTCCCCCCTCTCCCTCGAGTTACTCACACGGGACTGTGAGGTCTCGCCTCATCCGGGGAAGAAGGCAAAGGCAAGCTGCGCTGGCTCTGCAGCGGCTTCATCATTCTGACATTTTGGTGTATCAGAGAACACAAGGCAATTCTTGTTCCCCTCCCTGGATATTTTTACATTGTAGATCTTTTTGCTTCACAAGGATGCATTAAACAGAAAACATGAAGGAAAGGGGAGTCCTCAGCATTTAGTCTCTTTCTCTTTTACATGATTAATGGCATTTCCCTGTGAGAAGATTATGTGCATGCACTTAGGTGCAATGATAGCAACTGGACTGGAAGATCAGCTTAAACGAGTGCTACTTAAATAGGGCTTCGCTGCTGGAAGATTTCTTTCATCTTTTTATTATAGCATGGCTCTTTGTTTCACCTGTGGAGCACCAAAATTAACTGAACTGAATAAGCAGGGGAATGAAGGTGTGGAATAAAAATAAGAACTCGATGCCACACTCCAATTTGCATATACAGAGGCAGTGGAACATATGAAACTGCCTTACACTAGGTCCAAATATTTATCCATCTAGTCCAGAGTTTGGGAAAGTTACTTTTGGGGGACTGCAGCTCCCAAAATCCTTCATGGCCCAGTCATGATGGTTGTGGGATTCTTTTCAATTCAAAAAAGGTAACTTTTCAAGCTGTGAAATTGTAGTGCAGTCTTACCTGTACTGAGAGACAGCATCTGTCCTTGATCTCAGGCCAAAGTCTTTCTGTTACAAAGCAAAAGCAAAGCAAAAGCATGCTGCTTATATACCACCCCATATCACTTAAAGCACTCTCTGGGTGGTTTACAGGTTGCAGGCTACACATTGCCCCCCACCCCCCAGCAAACTGGGTACTCATTTTACTGATTGGAAGGATAGAAAGCTGAGTCAACTTTGAGCCAGCTACCTAGGATTGAACTAGGTAGGTCACGAGCACAGTTTTGGCTGCCATACAGCAGTTTAACCACTGCACCACAAGTCGCCTATTACAATTCTTCTTTTTAACTAGAGATACTACAGACTGAATCTGGGACCCTCTCTACAGAAAGTG
Organism: Intellagama lesueurii; assembly: GCA_037013535.1. Classification (NCBI taxonomy): domain Eukaryota; kingdom Metazoa; phylum Chordata; class Lepidosauria; order Squamata; family Agamidae; genus Intellagama; species Intellagama lesueurii. Next base: position 65,567,657 of record JBAJHW010000004.1, on the reverse strand, counting down.
TATGATTTACCATTCAGCTGTTGTCATTTTCCCAGGTTCCTAAAATCATAAAATGAATTTTGCTAAAAGAAAAAGAGAGGGACGTTGTCTCCTTAAACTCTACTGATCCTTACACATTATTGAATTGTATTAAATTCTTTTTAAATGTTTTGTTTAAATAGGGATTTTTTTTTGCCAAGGATGTTTTTGCAGCACATTATGCAGCAAACTATAATGATGATAGTGGTGATTCTTCTGTAAACTCTGTAAGATGCAACTGTTGCAAATCTTTATCAGTTTTAAGAGTGGCACGTTTTTGTCCTCAGCTTATCAAACACATTGAAAGAATAGTTCATTAAATAAATTTTTACCCCTGTCCCAATATATTTTAGTAGCTTTCTCCTGTTCCATTCTGAGTAGAGATGGGCACAAACTGAAAAATGAACCAGGAAGTTCATGGAAAATCACAGTTTTTTGGTTCAGGTCAGTCAAAACTAACAAACCGATTTCACAGACTTTCTGGTTCATTCCCTCCTGCCCCCACAGGCTGCCCCCCACCCCCTTGCCACTACCCCGGTTGCCTCCCCACCTGGTCCTGTTGCCTCTTCCTCTGCTGCCACCATCTTGAGAGACAGCAGCCCAGCTTCCCTTCTGGGAGCCAGGCCTGCTGTCTCTGTGCATGTGCCTGCCTATCAGCTAATAGGTGGGCGCATGTGCAGAAATAGCAAGCCCGGCTCCCAGAAGGCAAGCTGGGCTGCTATCTCTCAAGATGATTGTGGTGGTGGTGGAGGAGGAGGAGGAGGAGGAGGCAGGCGTAGGACCAGGTGGGGAGGTGACAGAGCCAGTGGGAAGGGGGAGGGGGCAGATTGTGAGGGTGGGGTGTTTAGTTTTCCCTCCCCCCCAAGCATGAACCATGAACCACCATGAACAACCTTTTATGTGGTTTGTGCCCATCTCTAGTTCTGAACAGGTGTTACTCTCCCTCATGAGGAAAAAAAAAGATCTGTATATAATTCTCAGTGCATTTTTCTAAGAAAGTGCCTTTTTATGGACATTTTAAATAGATTTTTTGATTTGGCCATTCCAATCCCATAGTTTGTCTGTTTTTCATAAACAGAAAGCATCAGGAATGATGGTAAAGGACTGTGGCAGCTGTTACCCCAAACAACAGGACGCCCAATCTCTGGATGTGCCCCATCACAAACAGGATTCATCTTCCACTCAATATTCATTTTTTTAATCATTATTTACTACCTTTCTCCTAAGGATCCAAGGTGACTTACAGTATTAAAAGAAACAAAGTTAAAAAGCAATAATAAATTATTACAACATTCAAAAAGCATTAAACAAATATCATATTAAAACTCATAATAATAGCAAGATTAAAAACACAAGTAAAACAAAGAATAAAACAATCCAATTTAAAAATCCTCTTGGTCAACCAGCCCTTTAAAGCAGTGGTCCCCAACCTTTTTGTCACCGCAGACCGGTTTAGGGAGGACGGGGTCTATGTGCGAGGAAGGTGGGGCACTGGGCCGCGGACCGGAGGTTGGGGACCCCTGCTTTAAAGGAAAGCCTGCCTAAAGAAAAAGGTCTTCATTTGCTTGTGGAAGGGGTCCAGCCTGACTTCATATGGGAGGGTGTTTCAGTGTCTGGAAGCAGCAGTAGAGAAAGCCCTCTCTCTTGTCCCCACCATACATGCCTATGAGGGTAGTGGGACCACATATATATATGTATGATGTGTATTAATATGTAAGATGGACTATTTTCCCCTCGGGTCTGTGCTTTGCTAGCAAACAGAAGAGTGGATATATATGTTCTTACAATGCAACTGTTAGGAGTAAAACCAAGATTGTTAAGAGTACACCACAAAATATACTGTGTTAACATAACAAATGGGTTTGAAAATGTATATCATACAAGGCCATTCTGGAGACAGTCCTGGTAGACTGTGGCTTCCTGATAAATGTATACTTGGTGGCAGGCCTACCTGACCTGGAGACAGCATCTCTCCTTGATCACAGATCAAAGTCTTTGCTGTACTCACACACAAATGTGATGGTTGCTATGCCCTAAAATGAGGGTGGAGGTACAAACTACATATGGCTCCATGCAGTCATTACATAGACAACATTTAAAAGTTGTGATGCGTCAGGCAGCAAGCACAAAGGTGCTTTCATTCATCTTAAACCAATCCTTATTCATAAAGCAGGAGATCAATAATGTCCACGTGTCAAGTCATTAGCCCAAATCAATCCATGATGTTCACAAAAGGAATAGGTAGAAACAAGTCAGCAGTCTGTTTATCAAAGATTTTGGGAATCTAGACAGGCAGCCCAGAATAGCAGATCAGAAGTGAACTTCCACATTGTCTACCACACAGGTGTTGCTGGCAGCACACAGAGGATTTAGGGCTCCCAGCCAATATCTGCCTGTGTTTAGATGTTTCCAATTAGTACTCTGAGAGTCTTGAAATTGTTGCTGTGCTTTTACTCTAATCTTTTCAACGTGCACCTCTCTCAGGGACAAATAGGCCTCACATTTGCTGCTCTCTCTTCATCTTCTGATATTTGTCAACTGTGCTGCTTCCAGGTACTTCTCAAACAACACTGACTGTTGGAGCAGTGAATTCCTCTTCCACACTGGCCTCCCACAGCTGCACGAGGCCTTCTTCCCCTTATGAAGTTGACTCAGCAACACAAGGTGCTATTCTGGATAGGGGTCATCATGTGGACAATTTGGGGGGGGGGGCACTTATACTTTGCTCTTCCTTTGGTTTCAATAAGGATTGGGCCTCCCATGCCTATTATATAGATATTGGGGTGGGTGGGTTCAAACCAGATTGGGACTTAGTAGGAGGCAAAGGTTAAAGTACACATGTCAGGCTATCCTCTCATCAGCAAATTACTAAAAAAAAAATCCATGCACAATTACTAACTGTATGTATTGCACCTCATCTAATTTGCCCCTAAGACTTCAATCTCCCTCTGTAGGATTATAAAAGTTTGCTAGTCTATAATGCAAAGCACGGTGATACAGTATTGTTGCCACTATATATTTATGGGCAATAATATAGCTGCTGGGCAATCGCTTCATCCAAGGGGCTCTGCAAGAACTGTCAGCATTTTTTCCTTCTCTGCAAGTACTTGTTCGATGTTCTCATATTGATTTAACAAGCAGCGTGCATGCTGAATGCTACTTGTTTCTCTGCTACTTTGTAAGGATAATTTGAGGTTAATAGAATTGCCAAATAAGTACTAGCTCAGTTCTCTCTGCAGATGAAGAAGTGCTTGAGCTACCGATTATTTGATTATTCTCGCATCTCTCCTCCTTTAATATGAAGGTAAAAAAATATCACACACAGGGTTTTCTAAGAGGGTGGATGCTTCTGTCAGGGATTGGCAACACACTGCCCATGGCTTGCATGCAGTTTACATCCATTTCATCATCTGCTGCTGCCACCAAATTTAGCAGTGAGTCACCACAATGCTATAGCATGGCAGTGGCTAAATGAAGTACAGTGGTGCCTCGACTTACGACCATACAGTGGTGCCTCGCAAGACGAAATTAATCCGTTCCACGGTTAATGCCGTCTAGCGAAAATTTCGTCTTGCGAAGCGCGTTTTCCCATAGGAATGCATTGAAATTTAATTAATGCGTTCCTATGGGGGAAAAAAGTAAGAAACAAAAAAAAAAAAGGCAGCAAAAAGTCACTTACCAGGTAGAGTAGACTGAGCCCAGCTCCTCAGTGCCTTTGTAGCCCTCAGAACAGCCGGAAAAAGAGTGCCAAACAGCGGAGAGTCAGCAACCAGCAGGGAGCCGGCAGCCATTTTGTGTTCGTCTCCGCTCCTGCCCCCCTCCCCCGCCTCTCAGCTGATCGGCGCTGGGTCTAAGAGGCTTTTTCCTTGCTAGGCAAGCCTCGGGAAGCCTTAGACCCAGCGCCGATCAGCTGCCCCCCCTCTCCCCGCCTCTCAGCTGATCCTTACCATACAGCACCTTACCGTACAAGGCAGCCCGAAGCCTCCCTGCATACATACACACACGCTCACTCAGAAGCAGAAGGAGGCAGTCCCAAGCCTCCTCGGATCACACACTCTCTAACTGCTGGGGCGAAAGAGCTACAAAGAAGCAGCCTCGTCGCCACCTTCAGTTGGAAATTTGAATTTCCCACCTTTTTCCCCTGCCTTTTTCTGTTCGTAAGTGGAAGCTCCGGTCGCAAGTAGAAACAAAATTTTGCGGCCGGAGCTGGTCGTAACTCAAAATGGTTGTAAGTAGGGACGTTAGTAAGTCGAGGCACCACTGTATATTTTGTGGTTAAAATAAGTTTCATATGGAAACAAAACTCTCCTTCTAATAAAATGTTCCCCAAACCTTTTTGTTCTACCTTAGAAATTTTCATAATTCTGCCAAAGACAATACAGCACATCATTTGAATGGGGTCAGATTTAGTGGCTGATGGCTCCTCAGTTTCCAGGGAAAGCTTCTCTGACTATCAGTTGGGTGCTGGGCACATATGCAGAGGCAACCGCCGGCTCCGGGAAGGGAAGCTAGCCTACTTTCTCTGTGCATGTGCCTGTCTATCAGCTGAGTGGCAGGTGCATGTGCAGAGGCAGGAGGGGAACCTAGGGCCACTGTCTCTGAAGATGGTGGTGGAGGTGGTGGTGGTGGTATCAGGAGCAGGTAGGGAGGTAATGGGGACAGTGGGAAGGGGGTGGACGGGCATACCATTTGCCGAAGCAAACCAAAGTGCGGAGGAGAAAAAAAAATCAGCATTTTGTTTTGTTTGGGCAAAGCAGGATCCCCAAATGGGGGACGCGAGTCATACCACGAACCACCTGAATCATCACTTTTTCTGGTTCGTGGTTCAGTTCATGCCCATCTCTAGTCAAAATCCTGAAGATGATCTTAAATAGCAGTTCCCAGCTTGGGGGAGGAACCAATATTTTTGGGCTACAACTCCTCAGTCTTTGACCACTGACCATACCGGATACTGGCTAAGGCTCCTGGGAGATGTAACCTGACAATATTGGGATACCAAAGACTGGAGACTATTGATCTCAAGAGTTTGAGTAATGATAGGAAATGTTAACAAATGTGTTGTTGTTTTTTAACAAATTTGGTCAGGATTGTGTGTGTGTGTGTGTGTGTGTGTGTGTTGGGATCTTCCTAACTGTGCTTGGAAAGGTGGTTAGAAACACCATAGCCAAAGGAACTATTAGTAAAATACCCTCTTCAACCTTCTTGCATCCATAAGGCAGCTGTACCTTATTATATTATATTCCTAGATAAATAAGGATCAGGAGAAACTGAGGCATCTTTGCTGGTCCTAGACACTCTTCAAACACATTTAAAAGACTAAGGCAAAAGTCTAGAGAGTAAAGGCAGTTGAACTGTAAATATGGATGGTAAGTGTAAGCAAGTACATTTTGTGGCATTGCACACCACCATTTTGGATTATCACAGGGTGGGGCTGTTAAGGTATTAGGCTGAGCTTCCAGTTTCTTGACACTGTGGAACACTTGAGCTAACTCTGATCTTAAACTAGCAGGTATTTTGATCACTGAATGTAGCTTCTTTCACTTGAGAGGAATCCTGCATTTTACAGAGAAACTGATTTCAAGGACAAGCCTTTATAAAATCTGTTCTGGCAATCTAGCAAACATGTACAGGTTGAGGGTGAGCCTGTCACCACAATTGCCCATATAAATTCAGTATTGTTTATGGATGATACCCACAGAGAGGTCAAGCTAGCCAAACAGGTCAGCTGGGTTCCAGAGTACTGCTTAAGTCCCCGAGAATGATCTCCAGACAGGAAGACAAATATCAAGGGATGAAGTACTAGAATAGAAGAAAGTTTGGTTTCTCTTTGTGGTAACTTTAAAGCATGGGCATCAAGTCTGTGTAGGAATGATGATGTTGATAATCAGTGGAGCTGCTAATGGCATATTGCTGTCTGTCAGGTTACCAAAATGGGAATTTTCATTGCCTCTAGCTCTCCATGTTACCTGCTTAGTCAGGTACCCATAGTTGGAACCAATTTATTCAGATTCCTCTTGTACTCTTTCCTATGATATGCTGGCCCAGAAGCAATTCCATCTCAAGCCCCCTGCTTTCCCTGCCTCTGTGATATCACAAATACTTCAGTAACATCACAATAGCTGACATCACAAGGGTGTGCCCCCTATTCTCAAGTTTCTGTTGAAATATCAGAAAAAGGGTTTCTGCCAATGTGGCTATCCTACATCCAAATATAGGCTTTCAGATTCTTTGTAGAAGATGTCTTTCCTCTTCTACTTCAGGCATTAAGACAAAATATCGAAAGAAACCATGCAAAATAACTAGAGATGGACATGAACTGCTGGTTTGGTGGTTCAGCATGGTTTGTTCCTCTGCTGAACAGCTGACCTGTAGTTGGGCACCCTGCACCCTCCAGCAGGCACCTACTTGGCAGCAGCACCCAGAGAAGGTGGGGCAGGGTGCTGCAACTGAGTGGGCACCTGCTTGAGGGGGCGGGGCACCGAACGACAGATCAGCTGTTCAGCCAAGAAACAAACACACTAAGCCAATGGTTGGTGCCCAACTCTAAAAATAACCATCCAGGATAAAAACCTTATCTTTAGGCACACTCCAATCCTACAGGAGACAAACATTCTTGTTTGATGAGCCAACAGCTGTCTTTCCTTACATCTTTGTATAGGTATCTGCTGCCTATGCCAGTAAAGGTGGCATGTCTACCACAGCTTTTGTATTACACCAGGAGTAGAAGGTCAGTCTTATCAATGGCATAGCTGAAGACTGTGCTTTATTCTAAGATTTGCTGAGACAACTTGAAAGAATATTATGAATATCAAACTTTCAGTGTTAAAAGGGGCTGGGGTGGAAATCAACATGAACTGGCAACATATCAAGTTCTGAAGGTCTCATTCACACTTACCCAACTCACACTGGCAAAGTCTCTCCCCAAGGATTGGCTGACTTTAATACAACATGATTGCTGTACTTTTAATTGGAATATTAATTAGCATTCATTTTTCTTCTCTCCCTCATTTCTAAGGGTATATTTAGAGAAAAGCAACAGCGACAATGTCGAGAGTGTGCTTCTCACAGCTCATTGAACCTCCTCCCACTGACATGTATATTATGCCTTGGAAAAATAATGATGGCAGTTATGGGATATGAGGTTACAACATATACCTTGCAGCTCACTCCGATGACCTGCATTTTGATAGAGAGTCCTTGTATACAAGGGCATTTCCTTCACACTATTATGCAAAATAAACAAGCATAGCCAAGAGCAAAGATTTATAGCAGCAGACTGTGTTATCGCTTCCTGTGTGCTCGTGCCATGTTCTCTATACAAAGAAAACATCATTAAGATGCTATGGTGTGCGTGTGTGAGTGAGTGAGAGAGAATAGCCTTCACAAGTGGTCTTTAGCTAAAAATCTTAGTATGTGCAAAATTATGCCAGTTCTACCATGTGTACAGGGGCACCATATTTCGCAAAAGATCCTAGTACTTCAGTGTGGTTCAGATGTGCAGGTTTAGATGATGCTTAATTCAAATGCATTTAAACAGGACTTTTCCCAATGTCTTCAGTCACATAGACATCAGGTTCTTATATTCACAATTTTCTAGGCAGCTGAATATGCAAGGAAGACAAGACTCTCTTGGAAAGACAATAATGTTGAGAAAAATTGAAGGCATCATGAAAAGAAAAGACCATATATCAGAAGGTTTGACTCTATGAAGCAGTGTTTCCCAACCTTGAGTCCCCAGATATTCTTGGACTACAACTTCCAGAAATCCTGGCCAGCACAGATAGTGGTGAAGGCTTCTGGGAGTTTTAGTCCAAGAACATCTGGGACCCAAGGTTGGGAACTACTCCTATAAAGGAAGTCACAGCCTTGAGTTTGCAGGAACTGAGCAAGGCTATCAACAACAGGACATTTTGGAGGTCATTCATTCACAGAGTTGCCATTAAGGCAGAGATGACTTGACAGCACATAACAACAGAGGCCACCCAATGGCCATCATCCCAGAGCCAAAAAAGCTGCATCTGTCCTCCCCATTCTCTAGTGAATGAAGAGACTTAAAATTTTCAGGAAAAGGATGTAAGAAATATGTTTTGTAAACCATAATGCAATGACAAAACTGCTGGAAACTTGCATCTGTGTTAATGTGTGTGTTTCATGCAGCTGAATGGCAGTGGCCAAGGAGCATGTAGGCAGCAGCAACAGAGGTGGGGGTGGGGCCCCCTGGCCATTAAAGATGATGCCACTGCTGCCACCATGCTTCTGGCCACCACCCTTAGTAATCTGCTGGAAAAGCTCTCTTGCCCAGCTGACTGTTGGACAGTGGTAGCAGCGGTGCGGGAGGGCGTCTCCCAGACTATCAAAGGTAGTGACAACACAGCTGCTGCTGCCGCCACTGCACTCCCAATTGCCACTGTCCAGCTGCCTATTGGCCAAGCCCAGCTGACTGTAGAGGAAGTCCTACTGCAGTTTCAAGTGGTGCACACTGGGTGCCAGTTTAAACCACAAGGCTTGTATAATGTGAAGTGATGGGTTTTTCTGGCTGTGTACTTGCAGCCGAGACTTACTTCTTAGTAGTGATCCTTGGGATTACATTATACATCAAATCTTGTAAAATCAATAGCACTGGTTCTCTCTTCACATACACACCCCCAGAAAAATCTTAGATTCAGCTTCAGTCACAGACGCTTGCTTTTGTGGCATTTTCCTACTTGGAAAGAAAGGTCTTCCCTCAACCCTATCCAGGTTCTTTGTTTCAGTAGCTTTTAAAATTATTATTATTTAAAATATTCTTATCCCACCTTTCTCCTTAAAAGGAACCAAGGTAGCTCACACAATTAAAAACAGTATTTAAAGCTAAAAACAGTAAGTATACAAATATGAAAAAGGATTAAGCAAGTATTATATTAAAATGGTAAAAAAAAAACAATATTGAAATACATTTAAAACAACAGAACACAACTATTTATTTATTTATTTATTTATTTATTCCATTTTATACTGCCCATCTGGCCGAGGCCATGCTGGGTGGTTTACAACATATAAATACAACCAAATATAATTTAACATAACAAAAAATAGAAATAATAAAATACAAATAAGCAGTGAACTGAAATCATAAAAATACATCAAAACATTTAAAAACATTCAAAACATATAAAACATTAAAACATTTAAGATGGTGGACACTGGTCAGAAATGCTAATTAGACTTAGCTGAGTTTGCACATATGATGTTATTGAATACCTGCCTAAATAGCCAGGTTTTTAGTGAATGTTTTGTCATCAAATAATTAGATGCAGCATTTTTACCACTGTTTTTGTTTAATCCTAGAAGGCAGGTATAACTGGGAAGAAATCAAAAATGGACAAAAATATATCTTCAAAGAGGAGGTGATATAGAAACACTTCTGTTAAAAAATAGCATTTCTTCTGCAAACACAACTTGGTTATATTAGTTATTAGATTATAGAATCACAGAATCACGAAGTTGGAAGGGGCCTATAAGGATATCGAGTCCAATCCCTACTCAATGCAGGAATACAAATCAAAGGATATCTGCAAGGTGGTTGTCTAAATTTATCCTGGTTCCATTGCTGTACTGCTCTAACAGTTAGGAAATTTCTCCTGATATTCAGCTGAAATCTGGCTTCCTGTAACTTGAGCCTGTCATTGTGAGTCCTGCACTCTGGGTTGATTGAGAACAGATTCTGCCCCTCCTCTGAATGACAGCCTTTCAAATATTTGAAAAGTGCTATCATATCTCCCCTAAGTCTTTTTTTTCCCAAGACTATACATGGCCAGTTCTTTCAGTTGTTCCTCATACAGCTTGGTCTCCAGCCCCTAATTATCTTTGTTGCCCTCCTCTGAACTTGTTCCAATTTGTCAGCATCCTTCTTGAAGTGTGGTGTTCAAAACTGGACACAGTACTCAAGATGAGGCCAAAGCAGTGCCAAATAGAGGGGACCTAGTATCTCTCAGGATTTATAGACTATATTTCTATTAATGCAGTTTAAAATAGCATTTGCCTTTTTTGTAGCCACATCACACTGTTGGCTCATATTCAGCTTGTGATCTATGACAATTCCAAGGTCCTTCTCACTCATAGTATTGCTGAGCCAGGTATCCCCCATCTTGTAACTGTGTGTTTGGTTTCTTTTTCCTAGGTGCAGTACTTTGCATTTATCCCTGTTGAATTTCATTCTGTTGTTTTCAGCTCAGTGTTCAAGTGCCTATCTAGATCATTTTGAATGTTGTTTCTGTCTTCAGGGGTGTTAGCTATTCCACTAAGTTTTGTGTCATCTGCAAATTTGATTAGCATTCCCTATGAATGATGTCATGCTGACTGGTCTGTAGTTCCCAGGTTCCTCCATTTTGCCCTTTTTGAAGATAGGTACAACAGTAGTCCTCCTCCAATCATCTGGCACCTCACCCATTTCCCATGATTTCAAGAAAATAATGGACAGTGGTTCTGAGAGTTTTTCAGCAAATTCCTTCAATACTCTTGGATGCAGTTCATCTGGCCCTGGAGATTTGAACTAGTTCAAGGTAATAAGGTATTCCAGATACGTCGAGTCAAATACAGCATATCTATATAATTTCCCTCCCCCTTTCATGTGAGCCTTCAGTAATTTCTGCAATGATATACATTTTCTCTACATTTCATAGTGCAACTCCAGTTATGACATACATATCTTGTGTCAGAATTGGCATCTTTTCCCAATATGATTCTTAAAATACTCTCCATAACTGTAACAAAACACCCTTGCTGCATAGCTCAATGGTTTAGGTATCTGGCTGTGGAGTCAGAGGTTAGAAGTTCAGTTCCCCACTGTGCCTCCTTGACAGGGGCTGGATTCGATGATCCATATGGTCCCTTCCACCTCTGCAGTTCAAAGATTATTATTTTAGGACATCCTAGCCCAGGTTGTTTCTATTTTTACTAGATTTGTTCTGCACGAGGAAAAGTGAGGAAGGGGGAATAGAAGGAGGAGTTACACAAGAGCAACAGAGATGCTTACTCTATATTAGATCATTTTAAGCATCAAGTTGTAAATTATCAGTATAAGAATTTATAATGAAAAACTGTCAGAGCTTAACATAGAATTTTACCACCAACCAACACTGCAATATTACTGTTTTAAAGCAGAAATAAGAGTCCTCAGCCACTTGTGGCCTGGGAAAAATCATAAAAGATTGTAATACCATGAAATAATACTTTGTCTGGTATGTGTGTGAGACATAGAGAGTGCCTCAACAACCATTTGCAAATCAGGCTGATCCGATTTTTTTGCCATAAATTTTAACCATTCAAAAATCAAGTGCCTCGTTTAACTTCTGCTGATGCATATGGAACAGCAATTAACCACTCTTTCTGTTTGTCTTCCACAAAGTGGAGAATTAACTGCAGATGATTAACTTTAAAAGTGACAAACAGTGGGAACTGTGGAATTTGAGGGCATTGATTATGGGTCTGTAGTACTAGCTTAATTAAGGCTGCAGTCCTTTAGTCACTCACCTAACCGGACTGCTTTATTTCAATGAAAATCCCATCTGGAAGGTTTCTCTACTGACGTTGTCCTCTTTCTTCATATTTCCTGATTAGCGTTACCTGCTTTCTGCTCCTAAGAAGAATGCTATGTGAACACTCCTGTAGGTTTTTCATGGTTGTACTATCACCTGCACCATTAACAGAAGGAAAAGCAATGTACCAGCAATCCAAGGATACTAAAAAAGGATTCATGTAATACCTTAGTCCTTATGAAAGACTAGAAAAACTCAAACTAGTGCTTCCAAGCACTTTAGTATACAATTCAAACCACCATCCCACCATTTGCTGATTTGGGATGATGGAAGTTGTACTCCAACACATGAGTGCGTCCTGCTGAGGAAAGCTAGACTTGAGTGACACAGGAAGAACTTCATTTCCTCTCTGCCATTTCCATGGTAAGGCTATGATGCAGGTAGGAGGAAAGAACTGTACTCTGCAATTCAGTGGTGGAGAAAATTCAACCCAAAGTGGGAGCCTAAAGCATGTACAGGCACTCTCTTAATGGAAATAAATTAATTGTACTGCTAGGTGAACAATATTTATTGATCACCAATGCTTGTATGCCATAACAATATCCACACAAAGCCATTTTAACTGTCACAGTCTGGGACACATTCTCCTCAGCTAAGCTGAGTAATGGGTCAATTCAGGAGAGGATTCCCTTAGTGATTCAGTAAGGTCTAGGTCAGGGATGTGCATTTGGACTTTTTGGACTACACATTAAGTCTCCTTTCTGGGAGCCCCACATACAAGACTCAGATCTTAGAGATGCCTAAATTGTGCTCGCCTGGAGAAAAGGCCCAGCTGGCAGGCTTCATGCCTTGGACAGGCTTAACTTCCTGTTTGAAAAAGAACCTGCCTCAGTGGTTGTTGGGAAGCTTCCTTTTCAAACAGAAAGATAGGCTTGTTCAGAGCATGAAAGCTGCCAGAGGAGCTTCTCTCCAGGTGAGCACAATTTAAACATCTGAAAGGTCTAGGTCTTGTAGGTGGGACTTCCAGAAAAGAGAATTATGGGATTGGTAGCCAAAGAATCTAAAATGCACATTCCTAGACCAACTACTTCAGAAGGAACACAGAACCAGGATAACTGGAAGTGCCTTTGCTGATCTCAAGCACTCTGTATTCCACATGGATTGGGGTCTGAAAGACCAAGGCAAAGTGTGGTTATATGGAGGATAAGATGTAAACAAGCATCATTGTTACACTGCACAATATCATTCTTGATCAAGAGGCATGTTGCTTAAATTTTATTTCCTGTTTTCTCGTTCTACAGAAGCTTGAGTCAAAATGAGGTAACCTCTGGTTTTAAACTAGCAAGGGTTTTGGACAGAGGATGTTAAATAACTGAATGACTATGTGAGCCCCTTATGATATGACATGCAAATCTAGGAGTAAATTTGTGCAATTCTATGCATATCTATACAGAAGTATGGCCTACTGAATTTAATAGGAGTTTCTTTAAATGTATAAAGGGATCACATTTTTATGTCAGTGATTCAGTGAGTAGAGCTTGTCTATGACAGATTTTTTTTTTAAAAAAAAGCAAGACAAAGTAACAACATCAAATGCTTCTTGAATTTATTCCACCATCAGGGCAGCTTAACAGTTAAATTAAGTTGTATTAAGCTACACTAAACCATAGCCGCCTAGAGTGGTCATAATCGACCAGATAGGCGGGGTATAAATGAAATAAATAAATAAATAAATAAATAATCTTGCCATGTACTTTTGGACTTTAAGTTCTTCACAGTGGTACAATCCTGATGAAGTGGTGTTTAATCCACGAAAGCTCGGTTTATTGTGTGATTTATTTTTAGTGGTCTATTTTTGCATTTGGAGTTAAATTGGTGTGATGTCCAAAACACATTACATAGTAGAAATTGTTTTGGAATAGTATAGATGATCTGGTGAGAAGAGGAAATCAAACAAATTTGAGCTACAGTTCTTAAAGCCATGAGGTTTTTGCAGCCAGCAGGCATGGAAATAATTCAGGATGAGAACAAGTACACGGGGAAGTCTAATGGAGTGGGAATCTTAACTGAGCTTGCCGAGTCATTTCCTGTATCCTCTTTTCTGCAGCCTTAAGGAGTAACTACTGCAAGTGACAGTTGATGGAGATGTCTAATGAAGAAAGTATTTCAGCCCAGCAGATGGAAGAGTCCTCTAGTCTCATCGTCTGCAAGCAGGTTGATTTCCAGTTGATTTCCATAACTGTCCCCAATTTTTGTATCTTCCAAAACAAAAACAAAAAAACATTTCTTCAAAAATGTATGAGGGGGTTTGAGAAACAGTAGCTAGCACAAACTGTAATTGAAGTCTAGATGGGAAACAGCACAGCATGAAATGTAGGTGTGTATGCATATTCATGTTCATTTTGGAATTCCAAACAAATCAAATTTTTGGGTTATAAAACAATTAGTGTCTCATTAGCATCTCCAGAAGGGAAGGAAAAAGAGACAAAAAGAAACTTCTAAGGTTTTGCACATATTTTCATAAAGTTTTATTTGACTGCGATTGAAATTGGAATAGAATTGTATTTTATGTAAACACATCATTAGTGAAAGCTCTGATTATGTAGCGCGGATGAAAGATGTGCACCACATAAAATCTAAGCAATGTTCCTCTGACCACATATAGACAATGAGAGAAAACAGCAGTATATGCATACATAATGTTTCATTCTGAGAAGCAAGAAAAGCCGTATGTTAGAAATGTCATCCATTAACGCCCTATTATTTTTGTGTTTAGCATTCTTTTACTTAGCTGCCTGAGCTGGGTATGGGCAGCACTGCTTTCATTGGTTATAGGCAGCCATTTCCAGTTGAGCAGCTGGGGAAGGGTCTCTGTATGATTCTATGGTATTATTATTGAGAAATCTCTTAATAGCCGACCTTATCCACCTCCTTATTATTTATTTTATTTAAAGAATTTTTACCCCGCCTTTCTCCATAAGAAGGACCCAAGGCAGCTTAAATCATTAAAAGACAATATTGAAAACTAAAAAGAGTAAGTATACAAATTGTGCCCAGAAGTGGATCGACAGACAGTGGAGCTGCTGTAATGGGAGAATTATGTGATCCCCAGTTAGCAATCTGGCAGCTGCATTTTGGACCTGCTAAAGTTTTCTGCCACTTTCCAGAGGCAGTCCCACATAGAGCTTGTTATAGTAATCTAGTCATGATGTAACTGAGGCATGTGTCACTATGGCCAGATCAGACCTATTCAGGAATGGATGCAGCTGGCACACTAGTTTTAGTTGTGCAAAGGCATGGCTGACATCTGGGCATCCAGGCTCAGATACGAATCCAGGAGTACCCCCAAGCTGTGCACTTGTGCTTTTGGAGGGAGTGCAACCCATCCAGCACACGCTACATCCCTATTCCTTGATCTGCTTTTCAACTTTCCAGGAGTACCTCTGTCATGTCTGAATTAAGTTTCAGTTTATTCACCCTAATTTAGTCCATTACTGACATCAAACACTGATATAGAGCTGAAACAGTTTTCTGAACATGTACATCACGAGGTGGCCATCCTGTTTTGGGCCGGGCTGATCCTGGTATCAGTGTTAAGGGAACAGCATCCTAACAGACAGTCCAGATCAAACAACCTAAAGGCAAGGTCAGTAGTCAAATCAAGGTCAAACAGACATGTCTTATGGGAGAGCAAGTCAGTCCAAATGTCAAGAGATAAGAAGGTGAAGTCAAGACAGTGAGAGGTCAAAGCAGATAACAGGCCAAAAGAGTTATAACAAGAACAAAATGCAGTCCAAGGTGAGGTACCAGAAGACCTGTCATGACAAGAGGCATAGCTAAAGAGTTAAGGATTTCATGTAGATGTTCTCAGAAACTCATCTGGGCCAGAATTTAATCATTTATACTGAGCTGCCCAAGCTCTACCAGAAACTCTGGTATAGGCTGTTCAGCACTGAGTCTCCCTTGGAGGGGTAAACCATTTACTTCATAAGAATCTTTACTCCTAAAGAGTCCCCTTATGATGCATTTCTCTTAGTGGATTCCCAAGGGCTGTCACTGCTTCCAAGGAAAGGCTGTGGAGTTTCAGTGGCCATGCTCCAAGAGCCTGGGAGTGGCACCTCTTGCAATAAGGATGTAAATCTTTGCTTGTCTCATACTCCACCCTCATACTGGTGGATCAAGTAAAAACTCTTTATCTCACTCTTGGCTGGAGGCAAAGAATCTTGTGTGGCTTTAACATTCCTTCTTCAAGGTGAGCTTTTGTATTTTTGTTGTTTAGTCATTAAGTCGTGCCCGACTCTTTGTGACCCCATGGACCAGAGCACGTCAGCTCCTCCTGTCTTCCACTGCCTCCCGGAGTTGGGTCAAATTCATGTTGGTAGCTTCGATGACACTGTCAAACCATCTCGTCCTCTGTCGTCCCCTTCTCCTCTTGCCCTCACACTTTCCCAACATCAGGGTCTTTTCAGGGAGTCTTCTCTTCTCATGAGATGGCCAAAGTATTGGAGTCTCAGCTTCAGGATCTGTCCTTCCAGTGAGCACTCAGGGTTGATTTCCTTCAAAATGGATAGGTTTGTTCTCTTTGCAGTCCAGTCTCTTTGTTCTCTCCAGCACCACAATTCAAAAGCATCAATTCTTCGGCGGTCAGCCTTCTTTATGGTCCAGCTCTCACTTCCATACATCGCTACTGGAAAAACCATAGCTTTGACTATGCGGACCTTTGTCGGCAAGGTGATGTCTCTGCTTTTTAAGATGCTGTCTAGGTTTCTCATCGCTTTCCTCCCAAGAAGCAGGTGTCTTTTAATTTCGGGGCTTCTGTCACCCTCTGCAGTGATCATGGAGCCCAAGAAAGTAAACTCTGTCACTGCCTCCATATCTTCCCCTTCTATTTGCCAGGAGGTGATGGGACCAGTGGCCATGATCTTAGTTTTTTTGATGTTGAGCTTCAGACCATTTTTTGCGCTCTCCTCTTTCACCCTCATTAAGAGGTTCTTTAATTCCTCCTCACTTTCTGCCATCAGAGTGGTATCATCTGCATATCTGAGGTTGTTGATATTTCTTCCGGCAATCTTAATTCCGGCTTGGGATTCGTCCAGTCCTGCCTTTCGCATGATGTATTCTGCATAGAAGTTAAATAAGCAGGGAGACAATATACAGCCTTGTCGTACTCCTTTCCCAATTTTGAACCCATCAGTTGTTCCATATCCAGTTCTAACTGGTGCTTCCTATCCCACATATAGATTTCTCAGGAGATAGATAAGGTGGTCAGGCACTCCCATTTCTTTAAGAACTTGCCATAGTTTGTTGTGGTCCACACAGTCAAAGGCTTTTGCGTAGTCAAAGAAGCAGAAGTAGATGTTTTTCTGGAACTCTCTGGCTTTCTCCATAATCCAGCACATGTTAGCAATTTGGTATCTAGTTCCTCTGCCCCTTCGAAATCCAGCTTGTACTTCTGGACTTATGGCTTATGTACTTATCGCTATTAGATACGCATCCTAAAGACCCATTTACGAGAACAGACAGCAGCAAGATTTGTTTTCAGTTCAGAATCTTGGAATATTTCCTTACCTTGAAGGAGGAAGAACATTTTACTTGTGAGTGACAGGAAATTTGGAGGTGCTGCTTGAACACAGATGCCACTATGCCATAAAAACTCTTATTTTATCTGCTTCTGTACCCAGCCACCTGGAATCTGAGCACATTTCTCCCCCAGGTTACTGACAATGAATAGAATATTGTCAGAAAACAGCTCACGATACAACGCTTTTCACTCAAAATCTCCTTTTTCTCCTCCTCCACGTGCACTCAGAACGTTTCCCTTCCTGTTTAATGAGGCTTTTTACTGCAAAATATCATCTGGAGAATTTTTTTTTCTTTACAGGAGACACCTTTGTATTACCTTCCTATCTGCAATTTTAGCCCCATCTTTAAAAAAAAGAAAAGAAAAGAAAAGATGACCAGTTTTTCATGTAAAGTGTCTTTAAAAAACAAACAGAACTTTAGAAAACTTATTTAATGTGAAATCTGTACAGCATTTAACCACGATAATTTGCCAGTGTTTCAGCCTAACCTGGATTTGTGGTGACTATCTATGTCTGAAACCTCTGGATATATGTCATGTCTTGGTATATGTGTACCTTGCGTTAGTTCTGTGTACTTGCCACTCAGCTTTAGGTAACTAAGATAAAATAACTTGAGATGTATAATGTAGCATTAGGATTGTTCTCTACACCAAAATTAACAATGTCAGCTTGTGCAAACCAAATAATTTCTTATGCTTCTGCATTAACCAAGGAGATCAGCAGAACACTGAAGCTCTCATTCCACTGAAAATCCAGTTCAGTTTTGTTCACCTACTATCATGTTACCAAGGTATTATATTCCTCATCTCATCATTGCATTCCCAGGCTGAGTATTTCAAAGTAATTGTTTATGTCTTGTGATATCCATGTTTACAGATTGATTGATTGATTGATTTTTACTTGTGTGCTATCATTACAATTGTGATTAGGACAAAGATAGAATAGACAGGACAGAAGTTACTGAGAATTCCAAGGGCCTGTAACTAAGGATTTCAGGGATACGTTTTGCCTTTTTTTTAAAAAAATTATGATAATTGTTAACATCAGGGGAGGAGAACCTCTGTTCCGGAGAGATTGTTATCTGTCCTGCAAGCTCTTCTGCTGTTAACTCCAATCAATTGTCAGTGTTAAGAAGCTAATTAAAGTGCAGGAAGGTATGCTTCATAATTTATGCAATGGTTACATGGGTCAGAGCTCTGTTTTTTGGCCTGGGAAGCTGCTTCATGGAATGAATTCTGGTTAGGCGCAAAACCATAGGTGTATATGCAGTACCAAGTTATATCAGTTTGATACCACCTCATCTGTCATTGCTGCATCCCTAAGGAATCTGACGTAGTTTAGCGAAGTACATAGACTCTTTTGCTGCAGAGTTCCAGTGCATTTCTCTGTACTGTGGTAAACTGTAGACTATAGAATTCATTAGAAGTGAATCATGGCAATGAGAGTGCTGTTAAATTGCTTTAAGTATGTAATGCTGACACATGTTAATTAGTGCCAAAAATAGACATGGTATAGTGCAAGGAGTTTGTCAGGATCTGGCCCACACCGCCCTGGCAGCTGCAGGATCGGGGCCAGCCTGACCCAGGAATAGCCTGGTGTTTGCAGGCTCAGGCCCTGACCTGTGTAGCAGCTGCTGGGCCACTCATGATGCTCACCTGGAAACCTGGAGGGAAGGCCTATTTAAGGAGTGGGTCTCCCTCCCAGAACTTGCCTCAGCAGCAAATATCTTTGGCTGTGCCTTGTTGCCCTGCCCTGCCCTGCCCTGCCCTGCCCTGCCCTGCCCTGCCCTGCCCTGCCCTGCCCTGCCCTGCCCTGCCCTGCCCTGCCCTGCCCTGCCCTGCCCTGCCCTGCCCTGCCCTGCCCTGCCCTGCCCTGCCCTGCCCTCTGCATCTGGACTCCAGTGTTCCTGCACCTGTTTGTGTTTCTGTCCCTGCTTGCTTCTGCTGGTCTCCTGCATCTTGGTGCTTTGTTCCAGCTCTGTGCTCCTGGTCTTCTGACCTGGCTCCCAGCCCAGTGCTCCCAGCTGTGCAGTGAGTATCTTTGGACTCGATGCCCTGTGTGGTGGACTGGGTCCTGGTGCCATTGTCCATGGTGAGAGGCTGCCTGTGATATCTTGGACTTTGACAGAGTTGTTGTTATGTGCTTTCAAGTTGCATCTGATTTACAGAAACCTTACTAGGGGTTTCAGGGTATATTTAAGGAATAGCTTTAGTGTTGCCACCTCCTTCCCAGTGAGTTTTTATGGCCAACCAAAAATTTGAACCCAGATCTTCTCCATCTTAGTCCATTGCTCTACCCACTGTATCACACTGGATATTAGGGATTACACCTAAGGATATTTCTTTTATTTTTTTCTACCTTTCACATGCAATCAACTGACTCCTCCCCAAAATTTGCATTGTAGATTCAAGAGATAATTTATTGGCATGTAAAAGCTTTCACAGTGATTATTTTCTACTACCTGTAAGCTTGCTTATGCATCTTTCCCCCATTTGAACCAGAGACTTGACTAGCTGCTGTGTATACATACCTTTTAGTCCAAGGTCATCGTACTTACTGATTTACAAACAGATGCAGGAACACTGGAGTCCAGACACAGAGATGCAGGAGGCGATGGCACAGCCCCTACTCGTTTTAGAAGAACGGTGAACAGATGTTTGAAGGCTGTTCACTTTTCTGGGACTGTGACCAACCACCAGTATCAAGGAGTCAGATCAGCCGGCCCTAAACACTCTAAAACTGGTGTTGTTGAATGCCAGGTCTGTGTCTAATAAATTCCAGATTATTCACGATCTTATTCTGAAGGAGGATGCAGACCTGGCATGCATAACTGAAACTTGGTTGGGCGGGGAAGGGGGTCCTCCCCTGACCCTTGTCTGCCTTCCCGGTTATGCTGTCCAGCACCAGGGTAGACTGGAGGGGCGGGGGGGAGTAGCCATTGTGTATAGAAATACTCTGGAGGTTACTAGGCACTCCACGGTGGTGAAGCCTGCATCCTGGTTTAATCAGGAGCTACGAGCGATGAAGCAAAATAGGAGAAGGCTAGAGTGCAAGTGGAGACGGAGCCCGACGGTTTATAATCGAAAAGCTGTCAGGGTCGCGACTAACCTTTACCTTGCTAAGGTGAGGGCTGCTAGTCGAGCTCACCTCGCTAACCGGATAAGCGAAGCTTCAAATCAGCAGGCGGAACTTTTCCGTATAGTTCGCGATCTATCCGGAATTGGTCTAGGTGATGGGCCTCTGACTAATATCTTACCTGACCAATTTGCAGCATTTTTAAAATCTAAAGTGGAGGCCATCCGCCGGGACCTTTCTCCTTTTTTGAATACAGTGGATCGAGCAGAGGTGTCCAGCGCTCCGCCTTGCCCGGTGAGATTTGAATTCTTTCAGCCTGTGATGCCAGATATGGTGGACAAAGTGCTTGATCGCTGTCGGGCCACCACTTCCTCTCTTGACCCTTGCCCAGCCTGGCTAATCAAATCAGCCAGGCCTATAACAATTGAATGGGCCACAGCAATAATTAATGGGTCTCTGCAGGAGGGCAACGTTCCCCTTGCCCTCAAGGAGACACTCATTAGGCCCATTAGGAAGAAACCAAATTTGGCGGCGGACGATATTGGCAATTATAGGCCCGTCGCCAATGTTTCCTTCCTTAGTAAAGTGGTGGAGAGGGTGGTGGCTGATCAGCTTCAGGCTCTTTTGGATGAAACCAATGCCCTGGATCCATTCCAGTCGGGCTTCAGGCCGCGCCATGGCACAGAAACGGCATTGGTCGCACTGTTGGATGACCTGCTGAGGGAGGCTGATGGGGGCAAAATGTCTTTGTTGGTCCTCCTCGATATCTCAGCTGCCTTTGATACTGTTGACCACGGTATCCTCCTGAGGAGGCTCTCCGAGTTGGGAATTGGTGGTCTGGCACTTGCCTGGCTCCGATCCTTGGGGGACCGTCCTCAGAGAGTACAGCTTGGGGAGAGAGTTTCGGCCCCGTGGAGCCTCAATTGTGGGGTTCCGCAGGGCTCGATTATCTCCCCAATGCTGTTTAATATCTATATGAGGCTGCTGGGTGAGGTCATCAGGGGGTGTGGGGCATTGTGCCATCAGTATGCTGATGACACTCAGCTCTACATCTCCTTTCTTCCAACCACAGTGGATGCTGTTCTGTCCCTTCAGCGCTGTCTGGAGGCTGTACTGCAATGGACGCAGGAAAATGGGCTGAGGCTGAACCTGGACAAGACGGAGGTCCTGAGGGTGGGTGGCCCCACCATTGGCGGTTTGGGAGACTCCCACTCTTTTGGGGGGGTGACTCTCACTGCGAAGAGTGAGGTTCGCAGCTTGGGGATTCACCTGGACCCGGCGCTCACCATGGAAACCCAGGTGGCGTCAGTGGTCCGCTCCGCCTTTTTCCATCTGTGGCGGATTGCCCAGCTGCGTCCCTATCTTGATGTTGGGGCGCTCACCACTTTGGTCCATGGCTCGTAATCTCAAGATTAGTATACTGCAATGCGCTCTACGTGGGGCTACCTTTGAGACTGATGCGGAAGCTTCAAATGGTGCAGAATGCGGCGGCCATACTTCTTAGTGGGACGAGAAGATATCAGCATATCTCTCCCACTCTGGCCGCTTTGCATTGGCTGCCCGTTCATTTCCGCATTGATTTCAAAGTGTTAATGATCACATATAAAGCCCTAAACGGTTTAGGACCTCGATACTTGGCAGAACGCCTCCTCCCACCTAGATCTACTCGTCACACTCGCTCCAGCCAGGAGGAGCAGCTGAGGAGCCTAACGCCAAGGGAGGCCCAGAAAGAAAAAACAAGAAACCGGGCCTTCTCGGCAGTGGCCCCCCACCTTTGGAATAATCTCCCCTCCGAGATCCGCTTGGCCCCTTCGCTGGGTATATTCAAGAGCCAACTTAAGACCTGGCTATTTAGGCAGGCCTTCCCTCCGGTCACCATTTGATTTATTCCTTTTTCCCTTATCCCTTTTTTCCCATCTTGAATGATAATCTTACTGTTGTTAAATTGATATTATTTGATTGTTTTTATTCCATTTTGTTGTGAGCCGCCCAGAGCAGACGTTGTCTAGATGGGCGGGATACAAATTTAATAAATAAATAGATAAATTATGTGACTCACTGCCATTTCAGAGACTGCCATAACTAGTGAAAGGAAGTGCCAGCTTTTGTGGATATGATGATGGTCTAATCCCAGATCCTTATCATTGTTCTCCATCCTTAACGAGATTGGCTTCCACGTCTTTATTTCCACTCATAGCAAGATCAATGCATTATTCTGTTAGCATGCTAGGCTGCTGCTAAAGGGGATACGATTTTGTACATTTCCATTTGATGTTTGGGATTTCTGATCCTTTTTTTTTTTTGAACCTATTGTGTCGCTTCAGACAGTCACCTGATGTCAGACTTTGCAGTTTTAAAAACAGTAAAACAATGTAATAAAGCATGTGCCCAGGAAATTTGAAGAAAAAGCAATACAGCTCTGTGGCCTGTACAAACTGCGTAAATTTGCAGTTTTTCTCATCTTGAATAACTCAAACACAGTTTTGCTATGTCACAGGCTTTATTCTGGTTTTTGAATTCACAAGATGCTTTAGTGTAACGATAGAGGTTCTTATTTAGTCACTGTCTGGCTTCAGAGACATCAAAATCTTCTTATGTATGGACAGGCAGCATGTCATTGAGAATGTCAAAGTCTAGCCTTTTTCCCAATGTACTGGTTCTCTACAAAAAGCAATAGTTGAGTTTGGGTTTTTTTAAACAGAGGTTGGAAATTGCATTTTTTAGTTAATGTAAAAGTAAATATTTTTGCACTAGATGGAAGGAATGCATGTAGGCTTATGAAAACAACATTTTGAATGCAACATTAAAATGTAGCTTGTAATTCTTCAAGTCCGTTGGTTGGTTGGCACTTCCATTTAACAGGAAAGTGGTGATTTTAATGTTAAAATTTTAAGTTAATAAGTTATTTCCAGACTCTGGTTTTCTACACACTTGCTCATCCGGGGAACACCCCCACACTAGTTCTTCATACAAAGGAAGGAATATCAGTTGCCAAGGAAGACAAGCTGGAGGGTACTGCTCCTGCCCATAGGTATCCCAAGACACATTTGATTGGCCACCAGGAGAGTGCTGGACTAGATAAGCATTTGCTCTGATTTGCCAAGCTGTTCCTGTGTTCTTGTAGTGTATTTTCTTTTCTTTTTGCCTGTTTGTTTGAACACAGGAACATTGAAGGGAACAAATGATCATCAATCCACGTTGATAAGTGATACAGTCCTAGACAAGCTGTATGATATGATTGTTTTGAACATTGTTTTGAACAGATGTGCAATTAAAGACATCTCCCTGCCAAAGGGAACTGCTCCCTACTAAACAGATGTGCTCTAAAACTCAGTACAACCTCTGTTTTAATGTCAGAGGCCATTCTTCAAAGCTATTGAAACAGTAGTAAAAGGTTTTAAATGGCCTGAGGAGAAGCACTATTCAACTCTATAAGAATGTACAGTATTTTTATGATTGTTCTTGGAATTGGTATCTGGAACAACACCAAGATTCCTTACAAAAAAAATCATGCAGAATGCGAATAAAATAATTTTAAGAGTATGTAATATGCTTCCTTCAGTAGGCAATTCTTGGAAATGAAACTCTTTATGACAACTATAATTGATATGACTGTTCATTTTTAATTTCCTGAGAAGTACCACTTTTCAGAAAACACCTTCGCATATTTTCTCCCACATTCTATATACAAAACATCTCTGTTAGCATACCATCTTCCCCTTATCCAGTAGAATTTCTCCAAGATATTTCAGACATTATTTTATCTGTATGGAAAAATGACAAATTCAAAGCAAAATTCCGTACCTTATTTAGACTATACATTGTAAAGATACAAATGTGATTTTAAAAAGAGGGGGAGAAACTGTAGTAATAGTAGCAATGTATGAGTAGAATATCAGTTGTGCTGATCCACTGACGAGTCTGCTTACATCAGTCCGTGTCAAGGTAAGGTTAGAAAGTCATCTTATTACATTGATGTGTGCCTGCCTGTTTTGGCAATTTCACTCTCATTGCCCATTAACCTGGATACAATCACCTCTTTTGACAATATTCTCAATCATGCCATTTTTTAAAAAACTTTTAATCTTTATTGATTTAAAAAAGAAATTATAAAAATAAGTAAATAATTATCACAATATTAGCACATTACCAAAATAACTTTCTATTATCTCTTTTGCAAAACAGTAAGTATTTAACATTTTTATTTCCTTATTTTCCACCAGACATTTATTTTATTTGCAATCTTAATACCTTTCTTAATTCTTATTTTACATCCATATTAACAATCTGCTTTACTTTGTTTTTACTTCTGTTGAGAGCAGTTCTGCTTCTAATTTAAGCCTAAGTCACTTGGTACAGGTTTGGAATCTTTCTTCCATTTCTCTCTGAGATAATTCTTTACTTTCCCCCATTGAGGTTCATGCTCCGTTCTACTCTTTCCTTTCAATGAGTCTGTTTGTCCATTAATATTAGTTCTTGTAATTTTATTAAACAATCCTCCACCGAAGGTTCCTCCTTGTCTTTCCATTGTTTTGCCACTAGAATTCTGGCTGCGCCTAATATGTATATATAAAAATTTTGTCTCTTGTCTCAAGTTTAACTTTACCATATTGAACAAATAAGTTTCAGGTTTCATCTCCATTTTTATTTTTAAATCTATGGTGATTATTTTTTCTCTTTCCAAAATTTCCTAATAAATTTACAACCCCACCACATATGATATAGTGTTCCTTTTATTGTCTTACATCTCTAACATTTATCTTTCTCATTTTTCTTCACCTTTGCCAATTTCTCTGGTGTCAGATACCATCTACAGTGGTGCCTCGACTTACGACCATAATCCGTTCCAGAAGATGGACGTAACTCGAAATGGTCGTGAGTCGAAGCACCATTTCCCATAGGAATGCATTGAAATGCAATTAATCCGTTCCAGCCAAAGAAAAAAATCACACACACACCCCAAAAAAATCACTGCAAGACTCATTGGAAATGCAATTAATCCCTTCCGGCCGAAGGGGGGGGGGAGAAAAGCAATCAAGCATGCAAGACCCATTGGAAATGCACAGAAAACAAACGGAGCAGATCGGAAATGCACAGAGAACAAAGGGGGCAGGTTGGAAATGCAAAGAAAACAAAGGAAAAAGCAAGGGAAGCATACAGGACCCATTGGAAATGGGGGAAAAAAACCCAAAAAGCAACCAAACCCCCAAGACCCATCGGAAATGGGGGGGAAGCCAAAAAACAAACAACCCCCCCAAGACCCATCAGAAATGGGGGGGAAGCCAAAAAGCAACCAAACCCCCCAAGACCAATCGGAAATGGGGAAAAAAAACAACCCCCCAAAGACCCATCACAGCACAGAAACATAACCCCCCAGCCCAAAACCATGCTGAACCCAGAACAGTTTTTAAAAAGCAGAAAACAGCACCTTACCTTACCAGGCAGCCTGAAGCCTCCCTGCAAACACACACACACGCTCACTCAGAAGCAGAAGCGAGGCAGTTCCAAGCCTCCTCCGACACACACTCTCTAACTGCTGGGGCGAAAGAGCTACAAAGAAGCAGCCTCGTCGCCACCTACAGTTAGAAATTTGAATTTCCTGCCTTTTCCCCCTGCCTTTTTCTGTTCGTAAGTGGAAGCTCCAGTCGCAAGTAGAAGCAAAATTTTGCGGCCGGAGCTGGTCATAACTCGAAATGGTCGTAAGTAGGGACGTTCGTAAGTCGAGGCACCACTGTATATAATATTTTCATATAATTTTCTTTCAAATCTGTACTAATTAATAGTTTTTGGTTATCATTCCATTCTCTATAGCTGGCTGTGTTTTATCTCTCCAAACTGCATTCTGTGTGATCTGATCAAAGGTGTGTTCTTGCTGCGTGTTTCATGTAGTGCTTTTTGTGTACATGGTCCCATCACCTGTCTTGTTCTAAAAACAATGGAAACACTGCATTTTGACAGGCAATATGATGTATACAGGATGGATGCAGCTCCCCATGAATACACTTTCATGTGCAATAAAAAAAGGAATAGGATTCTGGCCACTGAGTTCACTGTGATATCCTCTTTGGCCAGCTTGTATGGGATTGAAGCAATGCTGGAAGGTAGTTTATAATGGTAAAGATGGGGGCAGGAATAACATATATATGTAGGAAATTTGAATTAGTGTGTCTCTTTGGATTTTATATATGTCTCTCTGTGTAAATTAATCCAAAAAGACACACTAATTCACACTAATTCAGATTTCCAACATTTCAGCATTGAAATTATCTATCCTTAATTCTTTCACAATATTTAATTCTCACATCAACAAAGCTTTGCAATAATTTATACCTTTACAGATCGTTGCAAAGATTTGTATCAGTGTTACATATACAGTATATCAATATTTGATTCATATACTTGACAAAAGAATAGTGAACACTCATTTACAATCAGTATGGTTTTACATATTTTTTCCTTTCTCATATATACACAGTTTCTGGCAGTTTAAATAAATAGTGTAATATAATAAATGACTAACACACACTGCAGCTAAAATATAATTATGTTAGGGTAGGTTTTACTTCAAAATTGTAGGCATAGGAGACTCTTAAATACCATGACAATTTCCTGAGGTTCAGATGCTTTCTGCCCAAAATTTATCCCAAATTGATATAATTATATGCACTTGCTTACCAGGCAACAGAAGCAGTAATTTTATCTTTTCAGGCTTCTTTGGCTTCCTTTCACCATAGCAGTTTGATAAATTTCTCAAAACATAACAAACAAAATATTTGGCAATGATAACTGTTGCTATGTGCCATCAAGTTGGAGTCAACTTATATCAACCTTAACAGGGCTTTCAAGGTAAGTGAAATATTTAAGGAGTGGCTTTACCAGTTCCAATCCCCACCTTTGTGAGTTTCCATGACTGAGGGGAGATTTGAACCCAGGCCTACTGCATTAGTATCACTCTGTCCACTACATTACACTGTACC
Organism: Intellagama lesueurii; assembly: GCA_037013535.1. NCBI lineage: Eukaryota > Metazoa > Chordata > Lepidosauria > Squamata > Agamidae > Intellagama > Intellagama lesueurii. Next base: position 65,540,489 of record JBAJHW010000004.1, on the reverse strand, counting down.
ACATGATTCCAAAGTTTTGTAAGGTTGGAAAACTTGACATTATGTTATACCTGGAATCCGATGTGGCACAAGATGATATGGAAACACTTTTAATGATACAGGCCATCTTCTGTTTAATAGTAATGTGCAAAGATGAACTCTAACTGCAGAAGTTGCTATGGAAATCAGAGCAGATGTCTGTCATGTACCTGGTCATACACAACTGGCAGCTTGTCAGCTCACCTCAATATCTTCCATGGCAGGACCTCTGTACATATGCAAACATTGAACAGGATACTGGCTACATTAAAATCCAGTCATTTGTGAAGAAAAGAATGAAAAAAATGTAATATTTCTGCATGCTATTTTCCCAGATATAAATGGTGTAAGAAAAATTAATTAATGACAAGGGAAGGACTAACAGGCCATACTAAATAATTAATTCCAAAAAATAAAGTATTTGAGACTGTTGAGCAAATATTTTGCTGATAAACAAGCATGACCACCTTCCTCCCACCTTCCTTTCTTTTTCTTTTTCTCTGTGGCGAGATGATCTGGCACTAAACTAATGTATTGTTGTAGAGTTCAGGAGATATAGTGCTAAACTTGGTAGTTTCTGGGGTTTTGAAAATAAAAATAAAAATGAAATACTTCAGGGAGAAAGATGATGGGGGTGGGTGATCCAGCTGTCCCAAAACATCATGCCCCAGCTTAATATGTCTCCCAAAGTCATGTCCTCTGTCCTTTTGTAGAATGAAACATACAGTCACACAGGGAAAATACTGTCCTGGCTTTTAAAAAGTAGGAGCTCTCAGCAACAAGGGAAAAGACTCCAAACTGGAAATTAAAATGGCTGGGCCGACTTGCTTTTGCCTTTGTGGTGTGTGATCATTGAAAAATACTTTGAATTCACCTGTGCTAACTGCAGAGCAAATCCCAAAGTATTTGTCAGTTTGGTTGCAGCCTAATTAAATAAATGAATATATAAAGCTTCTTCCATGGAAGACTAGGGGACAAATTTTGCACTACCAGGGTACTTTCCCTCTCCATACCTGCTACAAGGAGTACTGTACATTTCAGCAGAAGAGGAAAAAAAAGTATCACAATGACCTCTCAAAAATGTAACCTGAAGGAAGGAAAAGAAACCTTACAAATGGCATATAGGGCAGAGATAAAATTTCTGAGAAGAAATTTTCATGAGACAAATATACTTTTCTCCGCTGGTTTCCAGGCAATTCTAGAAACTCCCCTCACTCCCATCATTCTCCTACCACTCCTACCATAAAGGCCTAGAATGATGCCCGGAAAAAAAAGCCATCATGTAGGATGCACAGTGGTGGCTAGGCTACCAACATAAGTGTTGTTCTCAATTACAGTTGTAGTCCAAGAAAGAAGGAATGAAGCTGTGCAGCAACCATTGCTGATGATATGCCCTACAACTAAGAAACTGAAAAGGGTCAAAGTTCAGATTGCCGGAGACCTGGATCTGATTTCCCCTTTGAAGACTTCTGTCAGCAGCTGGGTCTCAGAAACCCTGAGATAATGTTTACTAAAAGCAGGGTTGGCACAAACACCGCTGTTATGTGCTTTTGTAATGCAGAAATACTTTGTATACGCCTTACAAAATTGTGTGTTAATTCCCTGGAGATAAATGGCAAAATATACTTTTCTGGAGAACTGTCACTGTATCACTTTCTTTAAAGCAAACCTTTTTTTTTAACTCTTCAAAGAAAACACATCTTTTGACTGTTTTGATGACTTTTCATTGCCCTCCAAACATCTTCCTTCCTGGTCCACAAGGCTGCAACAATGTATGTATGTTGCTCTTGCTGATAAGCCTGTTCTATGCATGCCCAGTTTATAACAAAGTCACTGTTTTGCCTTTTAAAAGGCCCTTTTGAGGATCAGTATTTTCACCCCTGCAGCTTGGGTGGGGCCAACCATCAAGATAAGCAAGATTGCTATTTTCAATTTATCTGATATGTTTGATAAGATTTCTTGTTTATACATTGGGGGGGGGGGCAGGAATCAAAACTCAAAAACCCTTTGCCCAAACATCCCCCAAATTTGGTACAGATGAAGAGCTGACTGTCTGCTGCATACGTGCTGATCAGAAGTCCAGGTTGAAAGTTACATTTTTTGTTGTTTGAGTTGCCCCCATTTTTAGAATTGCCTTGTAGAATGATTTGCACAATAATATCACTGCACTCTCATGCAATGATAATTCAGTATGACCTGCTTAGCACAGAATGAACTGATTAGTTTATTTCTTTCTTTGTTTTATTTATATGCTGCCTTTCTCCTGATAACCCAGTTAGTTGGGTTAGCACACAGAACTATGGTAATGCATAGTTTATATAGAGAAGGTTAATTCTGTCCCTGCTATCTTTATTTAAAAAGGACCAAGTAGCAGATGATGTGATGTATTTTTGCTTGAGTCTCTGAAGAGCTATTGCCAGTCAAAGTATACCAACCTTCCCCAACCTGGCACCTTCAGATCTCTTAGAGTACAATACCTGTGGAATACAATACCGTACTGATTTATGGCCTGAGGATGACAAAAGAGCACTTTCTTGAGAACACTAGCTTGGGAACAATGCTGAACTAAATGAAGGAAGAAAAATGTCCCGCCTCTTACCAGGCAGTTTTGTATGTGTGCCCCATAGTAGTAATGTTTGTTCTTCAGAACCGACCAGGTTTTAAGAGGAAAGATGTAGGGTGTTTGGACAGGAAAGAATCAAGATGATTAATAAAGAGAGAACTTACACATATCTCTGGGGAACAACTATAAAAGATACAGAAGAGGAACTGCTGAGATAAATAGAGAAATTTCCTTCTACAGAGGCTGTTGCGGAAAGGAAGATAACTCAGCTTAGAGTATAGGTAGCCTCAATGTTACTTTGATATTTAATCTCAGACTCATTTCATGAAAATTCCCCCATTCCTCTTTCAGTGCCTGAATGCTAAGGTGGATTTGACCGAGCCAGTAATTCTTAAAAGGGCCATTCCTGCCACCTTTTGGAATGAATCTTGGGCAAAATATATCTTGCTGTCACAGAATCTAAAAATATATTTATTTCCTTTACCAAAAGGCCCATCTGATAAAAAAAACTAATGTAAAACATATTTCACTGTGCACTCCCTGAAGAAATCTATTTAAAAGGTGAAAGGTAAAAAGGGCTACAAATGTATGGGGATGGGAAATTACCAGCTAGGCACCTTAAATTCTACAACCAGATTCTGACAACTAAAAATTACTTCTCAGTTGCTCTTCTTCACACTTTTTCCATTTGTTTGAACTGAAAAAGAAATCAAAGAGTTGTGTGGTCCTTACACAATGCAATGCAGGAGTAGGTGGTACCTTTATTAGATCTTTAATAAGTCCTACAACCTACTAGCTGTTTGTGGATCAAAGCTCACTTCTTCAGGCATACACTGGTGTCTTGTCATTAATGCAGAGAATTTAGAATCCCAGAAGTTCATGGCAGATGGTGTGTCAGGCTTGTTTCTTACAGGTAAGTTAGAAAAGACTCAGGCTGCACCAGAGGTAAGGTTTTCAATATACTGCTCAGGAAGCTGTTGATTGGATATCACCCCTCAGTTCCTCAAACAAAGAAGCCCAGACATTATCCATATACCCTTCTGCATGGATAACAGAGCAATACAAAACAAACAAACAAACCAGAGTTCTCCAGCTGGGAATTGGGGTGAAAATGTAGTTAAATGCATTAGGTAAAGCCAATTGGAGCCAAATTAAAGTTAAATCAATGATATAAGTATCTAGTGGTTACCTAGTGGTTGTTTCCTTCAGTTTGCGGTCCTGGTCGGCTGATGTTAAGAGTCCACATTATCTTTGAAGAGTTCCATGTGGTCCTTACACAATATAATGCAGGAATAGTTGATACCTTTATTAGACCTCTAAAAAATTGAAGAAAAATGAGAAACAATGTGAAATTAAAATTTGACCCATCTGTCTATATCTACAAAGGCATTGCAGTGTGTATGCAATGAAGCAACTTGATATCATAATGCAAAGTCAGTACGTAGCCAATAGCCACTTCACAAGCTGTGTAACACACATTAAACAGTGTGCTTCTACTGAGTTTTTAACTGCAGGGGGAAAAAAACAACCCAAACCATTCCTGCTGAAAGTTACCAGCAACCAAAGGCTATTTATGATGAAAATGTGTTGATGAACCATGTCTGAATGACATGATTAAAAGTCACATTTGCATAAGCCAAGCATGCATCACAACTATTACAAAGATGATGATGCAATGGTGAACCAATGGACAAAAGCCAGAGACACTTCTTTGTTGATGGAATGAAGAAAATGATTTTATGTTGTAAGAAATGAAGGCAGTGGTGAAAGACAAAGGCTTTGAGTTCTTACTTGGCAGATGTTGATCCCAATACTTTGGGATATATGTATTGCAATGGGAAGGGGGTTACACTGAAAATCATGATACCACCTGGAAAAAGAAAGTGATGCCTTACTTTCTTTTTGTATTCTTGAAAATATTTCAAATAGTTATCAAGTTATGACCCAATGGGCAAAACCTTTCAGCTGACCATTGTGTTTTCAGTATAAATCTGCTAGCAACTAAAGCAGTGGTCCCAACATTGGGTCCCCAGATATTCTTGGACTACAACTGCCAGAAATGCAGGCCAGCATAGCTACTAGTGAAGGCTTTTGGGAATTTTAGTCCAAGAATGTCTGGGGATACAAGCTTGGGAACAATATACCCCTTTAAGAGTATAAACCTTGCTAGTTAAATGCTATAGGTCATTCCTTTGATCCAATAGCCCTTGAGCATCCCAAAAAAGATAGGAAAGAATGGATTCCATCCTGCCATCTGAAATCTTTTGCAGCCTTCACCTCCCCAACATTGTAGTTTGCTTACTGGGAGAGGTGAAAAGGGAGAGGCTCAAACCCATGGTGGGAGGCAGACAGGCAGAGACTTTGAATCCTATTGATCCCAACCCGTTTGCTCCCTTAGCAGGACCCAGACATTGGAGGAGACGTTTCTAACAGCCTGAGTGTTCTGAATGATTTCCATCCCCTTAAAGCAGTGGTCGGAAAACAGGGGTAAATTACCCCAAATGGGATAAAATGAAAATCCTGGGGATAATGAGGACCTGACCCTAACCCCGTTCCCTCCTCCTCCTCCTCTTCTGCCCGGAGGGGGGGGGTCCCTGGCTGCCCAATCGCCCCCTTCCCGCCCCCTTCTCTGGCCTGGCTGCAACCGAGCCACGGCGGATGGCAGCCGGCGACGGGCCCCAGTCGGCAGCGTAGGGCAGCCGAGGCAGCGGCGGTGGGGCTGGCCATGGCGGAGGGCAAGGCTGGGGTGAGCGGCCGGAGTGCCCCGGCCAGGAGGAGCCTCTCCTTCCAGTGCCTGGAGAGGTGGATTGTGGTGGGGGGGCAGCGGCGGCCCGAGCCAGGCTCAGCCTCCCGGTGCCGGGAAGCCGCCGCCACCACCCCACGCCTTGTCCCCATCCCCGGAGGACCCTGTCAGGCAGCAGCGGCGCTCGCCTGGCCGCGCGGCTTCCTTCGGCGCCGCTTCCCGCGCCGGCCAGCTGGGCCTGGTGGAGCCTCTCGCCCTCCATGCGTGAGCTATTGCAGCGCTTTGACAGCGAGGCCCGATGCGGCCACCCCGGCGAGCAGCCGCCAGAGCCGGTGCCAGAGCAGGAGGCTGCAGCGGGCACCCCCGGCGGGCGAGCCATCTGCTGCTCTTTGACGGCCGCCCAGGAGCCGCCTGCCGGCGGAGAAGGGGAGCCGCCCCTGCGGAGCCAAGGACTGCGCCTGGCCCTGCCAGGCAGAGGAGGAGGAGGAGGAGGAGGCGCTCGACTGGCCACGCGTGACCGAGATCCTTCCTTTCAAATCAAGGGGGTAATGTCGGCATATATAATTATTTTGGTGGGTAAAAGGTAAAAAAGTTCCCTGACCCTGCCTTAAAGGAAAAGCAAAGGCAAGAAGCAGGAACTAGGGGAAGAACAAATACAGTTTATTCCTTTTCTCCTTGCAAGCAGAAGACCAATATCAATTTCAATATATCAGGTGCTCCAAATGCAGACTAGTGCTCCAATGAAAAGGTTATAATGATTGTTGTTTCATGTCCCCCTCCCAACTTACCCTGAGACTAAAGTGAGTCCTTATGCAATGTAAGCAATGTCATCTCTGCTTGCTGTACATTGGGTTGCAACAACAAATCAGGCACAGTACAGTAGGAAATTATATCATCCCGAAATTTGCATACAACATTCCCATTACTTTATAAATCACCATCAAACATATGCCAGGCTGTTTCAGTTCCTCGTTGACTAAAGACATGAGAAAAAGGAAGAAAAATAATTGCTCATTCTTATAATTATCCTCAAGCAAAAAGAGCAAGCTATCATGGTGATTTAGAAAGCAGTTTTTGAAAGTTGGGTCCTAAACCAAGACAAGCTGACAAAAAACATTATTGCTGCTAATTGCTAATATGTATCAGTTTTTCTTCACAAGTAAGTGATTATTTGTAAACGCATGTATATTTAAAGCTTGCATAGTGGAGCATCTCTTATCCGCAAGTTTTACTGTGATTTTGATGGAGTTCTGTTTTAATGCACTAGCATTTTATACATTCTTAACAATAGGCAGGGACATTACCACTTTCCAAGTCAAGAGAAATTTTCAGTTTGAATACTTCCATGGGAGAACCTACACCTCTATGGGGAGGGTCACGTGAAGCCTTTCTACCTCCAGATACCATAGCAAAGACAGCCTGGTGTAAGAATCAGCATCCTCACCTTTTATTGTCACAAGTGCCAAAGTTAGAGGAGGAAAGAGCTACAGCACCCATGTTGCATAATGAGGGCTTGGGTCCATTCAGTCCCTGAAGCGACACCTCAGTCTTGGTAGTCTTTTCCTTTTCCACCAGTAAGTGGCAGCACAACAGGGATGTAGTAATGGCATGATCAGGACTAGCTTTCCACAGATCCAGCGGCAGAAATTGGGCATGGCTGGGGCCAGTCTTCCAGCTGTGTTATTGTCAGTTGCTGCCAGGTAGAGGCTGCACATAGTGGTCTCTGGAAACACCTCATACCTTCCTTATCATCATAATTCTGTAAAAGCATAGCAGTGAATTAAACAATAAAAAAATGAAGTCTAATCTTAGTTTTTTCCATCTACTGTGTCTCTCCAGATTAAGTAATTTTCCCTTGTAATGTTGCCTGATCCCTTTGATAGCACTGCATATCTGTGTTTAAGTTCCTATGATGGTCCTTTAGTTATGACATGTACATTGGATTATCCCTGCTCATTCATGAGCAGAGATAAGATCCTCTCAGGCTGGGTGGTTGAGCATTTGAGTATTTTGACCGCAAGAGAGGCCCAGAAAATGATGACTAGAAATTGGGCCTTCTCGGCAGTCGATCTGCAACTCTGGAATAGTCTCCCAACCAAAATTCACCTGGCCCCTTCACTGGGAACTTTCAAAAGACTACTAAAAACATGGCTGTTTAGACAGGCCTTCCCAGACTTTAGAACATCTTAATACAGCAGTGCTTTTAACAATTAGAACTTCTTTCCCTCCACCATGCTTTTTTATTATTTTAATTATTTTATTTGTCATCGTTGTTGCATTTTAAGTTGTTACTCGGTTAATCTTTGTATTGTTGTTTTATAATTTTGGAATCGGTAAACTGCCCAGAGGGGCCTTAGTAGTCAGATGGGTGGTATAAAAATCATATGAGTGAGTTAGTGAGTGAGTGATTTTATCTAACAAGTCCTTCAATTCCCCTACCTCTTGTCTTTAGGCATCTTCTCTTTCTTGTAAACAAATATGGAGCATAAATCTACCTTTTCTTTTTTCTGACTGGCTATTTTTACTGCTCTTTTGCTAATGGGTTGGGGTACATGGCTGTGGCAGAATGCCATCACATTACGTCACTCTCCTGTCCATCATGTGGAGCTCAAGTGCAGGAGCCTATGATAGGGCAGGAGGGGCGGAACCAAAAGAACAGTTGGAATCAGTTAGAGACAGTTATGGAGTTAGAGAGAAGCAGGGGAGAGATAGGGAATTGAGAAGATTAATACATAGATTGAACAGTTGAAGTGATAGATAGAATAGGGAAAGAGTTATCAGGAATAGAGAATAGATAACTAGTAAATGAATATTGTTGTGAATAAAAATACATTTAAACCAATGCACAACCAAATCCTATTTAATGAGTGATCCTGAACATCTGTGATTTTCCATTTGTGATTTACATAACAATAAAAGAACATCTATAATTTACTCCTGTGATTCTCAAACTTAAAAGTTCAATAAACCTGTTATAGTTGGCAGCACACGTGTCTGAAATACGTATTTGGTATTGTGTGAATAATACTTGGTGGCAGTGTGCAAAAGAGGAAACGCATCCAGGGGGTGAACCTATGTTTAAGATAGAATAAACAAGGGACACTGGGTGGATGCGACAAAGTGGTGGCAGCGGCGGGATGCGATTAATAGTCCAGTAAGCCAAAGCCAAAGTGAATTTTCGGAGCTTAAGAGACCTGTTAGTCAGAGATGGTTGTGAAGGAGTGGGAAACCCTCTGTTTTAGTGAATAGCTTAGGGACTCCAGATCACAGATCGTGAGAAAGACTAAAATAGGAAAAAGCTCTGAGGAAAATTCAATAGGTTAAGATTACCTCACGCTTTAAGTGGAAAAGACCAGTAGGCTAGCTTGAGATCCCAAGCTCTAAGAAGGGGACACTGAGGGAACAAGCGGAAGCCAAGGTCATAAACATAAGCTGGGGTGATTGAAAACAATAAAGGCTGTGACTATTTCAAGGGAATATTTCTGATTACTTTCGGTGTCTGGAGACAGATACAAACAGTGTCTCAGACCAAGGGACTGGCTGGGTGCCAGAAGAAGAAACATAGTAGCAAATCCGTGGCTGCTGCCAGCGGAAAGCTACAAAGAAACACTAACTCTCTCTAACTCAGTAAAGAAAAAAAAGTTTTAAACCAAGGCTTGACTATATCTCTTGGCAGAAAAAACCCACTAATCATAATAAATACAAGTACTTATGTCTCCTAAAAGAGGGGAAAAGATTGTGATGGAAGAAGCTGATCCTGAGGAGACACAACAAGGGTTACCTCAGGAAGTTGAGGGAAATGAAGTTCCTACAGCAGTGGAACAGGAGGGTGCCTCAGGGAGAGAAAGCTCCCTAGAGTTTCAAAAATGGAAATTAGAGAAAGAACAGGAATTCCAGTTAAAACAGAACTAGGGCGGAGGAAAAAGCTTTACAGCTGAGGGCTGAGGAAAAAGCTTTACAGCTGAGGGCTGAGGAAAGACAGCTAGAAATAAAGGCTGAGGCTGAGGCCAGGGAAATGGCCATGGAACAAGAAAATAGACAGAGGGAATTTCAACTAGAAATGAGACGAATGGAATTATCAGCCCAAAACAATAATAATAATAATGATTCAAATCCTGAGGGGGGAAATTTATCAAAAGCAGACCTTAAGAAATTCCCTATATTTAGAAAGGGTGATAACCCAGAATCATTTATTATTTTGTTTGAACGCGCATGCTGGGACTTTGATGTGAGAGGGGCAGAGCGCATGATTGTGCTGAGGTCTCAGATAAGTGGGGAGTTAGCAGAAATTTATTCCCAAATGCCCCAAGACCAAGCCAGAGACTACGAGGCATACAGAAAATTGGTTTTCTCGAGGTTTGGAATCAATGCTGAACATCTAAGATGGAAATTTAGGGCATTGACTAAAAAGCCTGAGGAATCCTATTCTCAATTGAATAGGATGGCTATTTTTACTGCTCTTTTGCTAATGGGTTGGGGTACATGGCTGTGGCGGAATGATCTTCTCTTTCTTGTAAACAAATATGGAGCATAAATCTACCTTTTCTTTTTTCTGACTGGCTATTTTTGCTGCTCTTTTGCTAATTGGTTGGGGTACATGGCCTTTTCTGTTTCTTACCACCAGATATGGATTGGAGAACTGATTTTGGTTATATCAAGAGTCAAGTTGCTAGTTAAGCAGCATCCTATTCCCTGGGATTTCAGGACCAAAGCCTAAGACAGATATTAGGGATGGTTCCTTCTGATGTCTTACAGGTGGACCAGGCAAGGGTTGAGAAGGAAACAAGCACAGCATATATGCAGGAACTTCTGCTCAGTGAGTTCTGGTGCCAGTTTGGAATGAGTAGAGATGGATACCCCAGGCTTTAATCCACCTCACAAAGAGAAACCAAACTTCCTTTTTCTCCACCCTGAGATTTTTCTCTCTGCATGGAGAGTTGGAGAAACGTAGCAATTCCTTGAGACTTTAGTGACACCCTGACATCTGGCCACCCTAGCTGGGAGGATGCTTTTTCTATATATACTACAGAAAAGTGGGGGGGATGATAAGAGAAGTGAAAAATTGTCACTGCAGTTCTACACAATGGAATTTTATTTCTGGATGCACATGTATAGAATTGCTTTAAACAGAATCTCATGTTGTTGTTATGTGCTTTCAAGTTGGAACCACCTTATACCAACCCTAATAAGGCTTTCAAGGTAATTGAGATATTTAAGGAGTGGTTTTACAAGTTTCACATCTCCAGTGAATTTCTGTTTCTGAGCGGAAATTGGAACACAGGTCTCCTGAATCCTAGTCCATCACTCTGTCCACTACACCACACTGGGTATTCAAAGTCTCTCATACATTGGCAAAAATAGAAGTCAATATTCATGAAGCAGTGCCATTAGTAAACAAGCAGCCACAATGGATTAGCAAGCAAAAAGCCACATCCAGCAGGAAACAATACATTGGACTCAATGTGGAAAAAAGGAAGCTTCTGAGGAATAGCCTCAATAGTGGACAGTGTTGTGTTGTGCTTGCTTTTTAATTTCTTTTAAAATTCCTATAACATAGTTGTGAAAAGTTATTATTACTACTATTGTGACATAATGGAGACATAATTGATTTATTAACAAGAGGTACTGGCAAGGTCAAAGGAAAAAATACCAAGTCCATACGCAATCATTGGCGGGAACAACAATGTTGAGAAGAACCAGATTGAATCCGAAGTGACTCCTGTAACCACACAACATCAAAACCTATTTGGCTTAATGTGGCACTCTATCTGTTTATTTTGTGTTCTAGATTTTACTCTGCGGTTTCAGGCACTGCCAGACCCTGCCTTTTTTCTCTGCTAGTCATCTGCTTACCCCCTGCCCCACATCACTGGTTCATCACCCCCTCATGCCCATTTTCAGGCCCTCTTTTTAACTAGAAAGGCTAATTATTTATGATAATTCAGAAGGAGATCTTTGTTGTTCAGGAGGTACTTTACAGAGCCTCCGGGGCACAAAATCCAAGGCTTGTAAATCACCTCTGCTCACCCCTTCCCCACATTCCCTGTTTATGATCCCTCACTCTCCTTACATCTCCTCATCATATATTTTGTGGATTTTTTCCTTCTTTGCTCCTCCTTTCACATATGTGGATGTCAATTCATTTTTAAAAAAAGAGTGAAATAAAGTCACATATCCAAAGATGCACACAAAAACATTTTTTTAAAAGAGAGCAAGAGCAGAGCATGATAGCACTCAGCCCCCAGTGTGCCCACAACAACAGGGTCCATGCCCACTCACTCTGAATTAAAACAAAGAAAAAATTGCTGCAACTTGGACATGTGTAAGAAGGCAGAGTCACCCACTCTGGCAACATCAACCGCTGAACTGGCTTTCCCAAAGACCAGGGTTCAGGCATTACTGCAATGGCAGTCTGCAGCATAAAAGGGCTATGTTAGGCCACAGCTGGTACAAAATCATTAACAATGGCCCCACTCCCTTTTTTCTTCTCTTGTCCAGTTCCAGAAACATCAAGGTTCATATTGCTGTTTAGATATAATATTGTGTATTGGGCATAGCAGTGCGTGGCCAGAGCAGAATGGGACCTCCACCTCAGGCTGGGAGATTGGATCAACATTTGGTGGTTTGGTCACAAGGGGATTCACTGGAAGTCACTGAAGCCCACCATGCAGAAATTCCTACAGCAGTTCCTGTCCACAGACATGCTGTTGATCCACCTAGGTGAGAACAATCTCCCAGCATGCAAGACCCTTAATCTGATGTAATGTAAGAAGAACAGGTGTTGCTTTGGCTCTGGCTGTCCAACACCACATTGATATAGTCTGATCTGCTTGATAGGCATATGTAGCAAGGGGCAGTGAATCCAGGGGGAAGGGACCTGGCATGGCAAAAGGTGACTAGGCCAGAAGATCACGTCATGACAAAGGGAGGTAGATTGTGAATCCATCATTGGGACATTGTGCATACCAACCAGGTCTTTACAGAGATGATGGCATGCACCTTCAGACCCCAGTCATGAGATATGGTTAAAGGATGTTAGAACAGGCCTCCTAGAGTGGCTGCAGCAGCAGTAGTTTGGCAGAAAACTGGCAGGGCACCAGGTGCCCCGACCACCTTTGGTGGTGATTTTGAACATAAAAGCAGATTTTTGGTGAGGGTGATGGGCATTTCGCTCCACCTTAGTCAAGTGATTCTCTCCAGGAGGGGATCAGTTGTTTGGGGGACTAAAGGGGGTATGCCTGGCTTTGGAGGGCAACCACGTTCCCGCACAGTTGGAATCTAGGTGTGTCTCCCCACTCTAGTGGTTTCATGCTCAGGTAGGAGTGCATACCCACTTTTGGTTACCAGCTGCCTCAGTTACCCAGCAAGGTGCTGGGATGGCATCAGATGGCAGACAGGTCATCCACTGCAATGATCTGCTCCTTATGTTGTGCCAATACCAATCCAAGAAGCGGCATTTTTTTATCCATTGCCAACCTTTTTCCCAATAAACTCTTAATTTTTAGTAATGTGTGTATTTTTATTGGGAGGGGGTGGGAAGGCTATATCACCTGGGTCTGCAAGCAACCTCATGCTTGTTTGCAGCTATCCCGCAGTAAATACAATTGTTCCAGATTACTGAAAAGGCATAGTTCCAGCCATAGTAACTGATATTTAGCCAGGCCTTTATTTATCTGGTTTGTTTCTGATACACTTTAAATTTCACTGCTTTATCCTACCAGGGTTTCTTGATCAGGAGTGTACTCTTACTCGCTTTGTACAGATCTTCCCTGCTCATTAATCATTCCTTTTAACAAGGTGGGATGGATTGCCCTGCCTCAGGTACTTTGTTATGCTACTGAATGGCATGCAAAACAAACAATTGCAAAGCATGCTACTAAAGATTGATTAACAGACCCTTATCTAGGCAATATCTTCCTGATTTTTTACTTGAGTTCATGATGAGCCACATAAATAGCTAATACTTCTCCCTTGTTTCGTCTTCCAAACTTTAATTTAGCATGGAAACAGAAGGAAAAGGCCACACAACTACTGAATTATTCAAAGTGTTATGTGACAATCTTAATTACTGTGAAAGTTTACTGCAGGATATTACTGTTGTGAGTGTTCTAGTTAATTTGATTGGCCTTTGCATTGACATTTTAAGCTTCCTTGGCCCATTGAAACGAATAAGTGGGCATTTTGCAAAGCAACAACATTCGCTTAAGGTCCAACAAATTATTATACATGGAGAGAGAGAGAGAGATTGAGAGAGAGAACTGGAATGAACTTGCTTCTGCCGGACTGTAAAATTATGAAGATGTTCTCATTTTCTATGCCATGGGCTAAAAATGAACTCTTGTAAGAAGAACTGCTGTAGCTATTAGAATTAATCTTGTTGGTCTCTACATGTAGAATGTCGTGTCTAACGCTCTATGGCAGGACTGCACACTTAACTTAAGCAAAACTTTAATTGGTTTCAATAAGGCTACCTAAGGATGTGCTGACAAGACTGGTACTTTGTGTTTCATTGTAATGCCAAGCTGTGAAATTTTGAATATATAGAGTGCTAAAATAATTAGGGGGATGGATTTGGGAAAAAGTAGACCTGAAAATTTTTTAAGTGAGGTTTGAACAGCAGTTACATTTTTAGAATGTGATTAAAACATTATTTTTGATAATTTTTTTTGTATTTGTATGCTCCTGTATTTTGGATTAAAATATGGCTAAAGTATTTGCCTGCAACTTAAGTTTAGTTTTCATATATTTTTAAGCATTTGTGCCTACATTTTTTTCCATTGCTGTAAGATTTTTGGATATTTTAACAACTTTGAAGTATTTTTGTGCATATACGAAGAACATAGAAGCAATGCAGATAAACAAAGTTTGTAGAAACAGACATGCTGATATTGCCTGGATTCACTGCAACAGTGAAACGACTTATACCTTGATATCCAGATAAATTTTGTATGATTGGCAATGATTGTCTAATTGCATTCTAGAATTAACCTAAAATAAAATAAATGCCAGCTGTGATCATCACAGACTTCTGAAAAGTTCTTAGGAGCTCTTAGGAGGGTGTTCAGGCATCAGACTCTCTGACCTGGCAATAAAACATGTGTGCATCAAATGAACACTGAAGAGATGCACTAATTTTATTAACCTAAGAACCCTGGTCTCCAGAGTCTACTATATCATGCTGAGTTCCCTTCCACCAAGCATGCAGCTTCAGGAAGGACACACATGGAACGTTGAAGGAGGAAGGGGGCACCAGAATGGAAATGGACAGGTAGCCAGTGCAAGGCGGCCCCATTCTGGCTGCCTTGCACTGGCTACCTGTCCATTTCCATGCCAGCTTCAAGGTGATGACGCTGACATATAAGGCCCTAAACGGTTGGGAACCTTGATACCAGGCAGAACACTTCCTTCCATTGAGATCTGCCTGACCTCCTTGATCATCCCTGGTTGGATGGTTGAGGTCATTGACCCCGAGAAAGGCCCGGAAAGAGAAGACCAGAAACTGGACCTTCTCCACGGTTGCCCCCCACCTTTGGAATAAACTCCCACATTTTAGTTTAATTTAGTTGATACGTGTATTTGATTTTCTGCATCATTATTATGTCCTTGTGGTTATTATTTAATATGTCATTGTTGTTCTATTATTTTGTGAACTGCCCATAGTGGCCTTGGTAGCCAGATGGGTGGTATAGAAATCAAATAAATAAATAAATAAATACTCTTTCTTCTGATCCAAGCTTGCTACTGATATATTTCTTTATTCCATTGTCCATCTATTTGTCTCAGGGTCTGTCCCATTCGTCTCTATTTTAAGATAGCATTTGTATTTTAATGATGCTATTTGTTTTTGTCTTAAAGTCACATTGAACATCTGTCCAGGTCATCATTGTCATTACTAACACTGTTATCAAAATGTCTACCTGCAGCCTGGAGTCATGAAGTCCAGACACATGCTTACCTCCTAATGAGCGTTCATGAGAGCCAAGATGTCAGGAATCTTCTTTTTTGTTCAAATAACACAAATGTAGTTGGAACAATGATGCTGGTAATTACTATAGATATGTACAATTCATTCATAGCTGGCTGTACTATTAAGCAGAGAGTGAGGTGGCTAACTCAGGTGGCAGATGCTGAGGGGTTGCAGGTGGTGGTGATGAGTTAGATTAAAGTGTTGTATTCCAAGTCACTTCCCTGCATCCCCTAAGCTAGTTTGCTGCCTTCAGGTGTTGTGGAGAATACTGTCCTGTAGTGAGAACCTAGTCAGTTTCTGTACGTAGAGTAGGAGACAGTGCCATCTTGTCCTTTCCCTCAGGCATCAAGATGTTTTGGGTCCTTGTGTTATTTTTTGGGAGATGGTAAAGTGCTGAGGCTGAGTGTTGCCAGGTCTCAGACTTTGGTTCTGACATACCAGTATGGGATGCTGCTGACTTGGGTGTTTATCTAGGCATACTGCAGATCGCCAAGAAAGCTACTAGTAAATCCAAATGCATTCTGGTTCCACCACTGGATTAGCAAATAGGGTTCATTTTTCTTTCTATGACAGACTTCTTTCCCACTCTGTGTTTTGCCTTTTAACTTGACAATCTTTCCCGGGAGACTCTGAAAGGCAGACCCTTGGTAGTACTAGTCTTTTTTACCTTTCCACTCACAACCATAACTCCATATTGTCTGCCTTTCTCACCCACACCATTTTGCAATAATCGCTGATAAGTCTGTCCCCTAGTCAAGAGCCTAATCCTCATGAATTTACAAGAACATATCCATATGACTCATGTATTGGTTCTGAAATATCAGGAATTGTGACAGTATTGACCTGGCAACCCTCTAGAGGCCATTGTAACTAAACCAGACATAGAACTGAAGGATTTGATGGGACAAAGTTTTGGGTGGAATTAAAAAAACTGTGAACACTAAATGTTCATCACAGATGAGATAAATCCTCCCATTGAGAACCTGAGGTAGGCCTGCTTGATCTAAGAGTGCTAAGGAGCCAGGCATAATGCTGAAATATATATATATATACATGTTAATTTCCCAATAAAATGTAAAGAGAGCCTGAATCACAAACTTCTGAAATATGTGACTGTGGAAGAATAAGATAACAATAAAGTTTTAAAACTTTGAAACTTTAATTCTTTGACTGTCACACTGCACCTGCCAACATCAGCCCCAAATGCTGCTCTTGGGGAAGATACCCCTTGAGGAGAGTAAGGGCTAAAGCAATGAAATTTTGCTGTGGGAGTTATGTTATTGTCAGTATTGCTGCCAGGTTGATATTGCAGCTGCTTCCCTGGAAACGGCGCTGCAAACAAGGTGCTTGGTTTTATTGGTTTGCAATGAAGAGCTCCTCTAAGTAGGAAGCACCCATCTGTGAGTGTGGAAATCATATTATTCTCATTCACCTTTCTGCAATAAATATGCCCATAGGAAATGTTCCTGTTTCTTTGGTATGCTGTGCAGATGATATTGCCTTTATTACCATTTACCATGTTTCCCCGAAAATAAGACAGGGTCTTATATTAATTTTTGCTCCAAAAAATGCATTAGGGCTTATTTTCAGGGGATGTTTTATTTTACAGTCATGTCATCTTCTGGTTGCTGCATAATGCTGCACAATGGTGGAGGGCAGGGTTTCACTTAACTAGGGCTTATTTTGGGGGTAGGGCTTATATTACAAGCATCCTGAAAAATCATACTAGGGCTTACTTTCAGGTTAGGTCTTATTTTCGGGGAAACTGGGTAAAAAATATATGTCTGCCAAAAGGGACATAATTGCTATCTATCTAAGCTCAACTTTTGTCCATCAGGTACATAGATTATCAAGAATCAAGCTGTTAAAAAGCCTCCCAACCACTTGATGAGGGTAAGTGGGATTGAAATCCCCCTTCCTCTACAAAAGAACCATTACTTTTAAAATATTACTATTACTTTTTTATTACAACTATAAATATACTGTATTACGACTGCATTTATATCCTATACATATAAATTGCTACCACTAAGGGGGGAAATCACCATTGCTTTTAATTGAGACACGTTAAGCAGTAGTCTGATGATTTCTTTGTGCTAATGGAATGATTTGCACATTGCCTCAAGCTGCTTATTATGGATAAATCATTTATACTTTTTTTTAACAAAAGGAAAGGAGGAATTGAGACAGTGTGCTTGTGAGTTTTGGAGAATATAATAAACATTTGCCTGATATACCTTTCCTGAAATAAGGGATGTTTGCTTTTGGAATGGTTCCATGAACTGGAAGAGCCTAGTATTTTCAAAAGCAAACATACCTGTACACACAAATATACACTGGCTGAAATCCTGTTGTGTAAGTTATGTTAGGTAAGGTTGATGATATATGACTTTACCAGCAACAGTGATTTTTGGTAAAGACTCCCTCCCCCCATCTCTCAGCCCCCAGTGCCTTCCCAATAATGAAAGTAATTACATGGGACCTTCAAGACCTTTGATAGAGAAATTAGAATTCTTTAATTTCTGAAAAATCACTGCTGCTCCTGATGTCATCAGCCTTACGTGGCATAACTTAACAGCAACAGGACTTGAGCCACATTCTCTCTTTTCAGGCTAGTGGTTTTGGCACAATCTCCCACCTACTTTGTCGTAAGGTGTGTACATGAGACCCCACCAATACTAAGGAGGGAGAGAATGGAATACTTCCCAAAAAGAAAGGGATCATTTACACTTTCAAAAAAATAGAAAGTGAAAAAGGCCAGGAGGTGCTACCATTTATTTTCCTAATGCTGACCAGTAGATACGCCTCTATATTTTAACACTTCTAACTGTTGGTGCTCTGGAGCAAAGTCCCAGCTGCCCGGCTCTTGTCAGTGCCCTACTTTTGTTTCCTGTATTTTTTATTCTTTATTAGTATTATTTATTAATGAAGCATGTTGCATTAGAAAGAATCATTTAACCAGCCCAATTAAATACTGTCTCACAGTAATTCTTTAGCCAGCGTTTAGTTATAGTAATAGCAAGATTTTACATATGTATATCTATACATGTATATGCTTTTTGGATATTGTGTATTTTATGTATATGCATTTTGCATATTGGTCATTGACCACAATAACATATCTATCTATCTATCTATCTATCTATCTATCTATCTATCTATCTATCTATCTATCTATCTATCTATCTATCTATCTATCTATCTATCTATCAAAATACTCTCTTTATTCTGTTCTCATGAACTGATATGATCATAAAATGTTTACTATCTCTCACATAATTGTTGTTCTGTGCCATAGTTGCTACCTAGGAACCTACCTGGACACCCGTGTCTACCTCTTCCAACATGACATTCCCTAAGAATGCAGAGCGATTCATGTTTAAGTGCAGATTAGAGAGGAGCATGAACTGCCAGTTTGGTGATTTGTGCTGGTTTGTTTAGTGGCCAAACAGATGTTCAGTGCTTCAAAGCCCCACCATCTCTCGCAGGAACCCCGTTGGAAGCAGCAGCATGGCATCCGTGCCCTGCCTCCGCCAGGTGCTGCATCTGAGTGGACTTCTGCCGGAGGAGGTGGAGCTTTGAAGCACCGAATACTGCTCGGCCACTAAACAAACCAGCACAAAATGCCAAACTAACATTTCATGGCCATTTCTAGTGCACATCAATGCATTGCAATACTATGATATTGCACAGATGTTGTATAATAAATTATATAACTTCTCCTTTGAGAGCAACTTATTAACTCTACGGTTGGCCCTTTCTTTTTGTGCAAAACAGTTCCCCTTTGTTCTTGTTGCAGCTTATCCAAACAGTATAGTGGGTGTGGACAGGGGGAATTATTCCTGCTAATGTTGACTGTTTCAGAGCTTTTAAAGTGAGAGAAGCCCTGTTCTTTTCTTACATATGCTCAGCCTGCCACGGATCCAAATTGGTTAAAGATATAATGCACCATGGAACAGCCGCAGTCTCTCTCTCTCTCCTTTTCTCAATTGGTCCTTTACCAACTGTTCTGCTGTATTTAATTATTCAGTAATATATCAACTTCTTTACCTGTTTGTAATTAATGTATTTAAACATCTGCCAACAGAAAATTAGCATACAATGTTACCTATTACAAATACATCACAGCATTTAAGCCAATTAGTAAACATTTGTCTGACAAAAAAAAAGTCTTATGAATGATCAAATACAAACTATGTTGATGCTTCTATAGGATATTATTGTTATATATTCACTTCAAGCATTTGTGACCTGATTTTAAAACACTCAGCCACTTTCAGCTGCTGTGTGAAGGCTGAATTGGATACTGCCCTAAATGCTTAAGATCATAATTGGAGGATCAGGCCAAAGACTCATTTAGTCCAATTTTTTACTCCCAGATATGACATATGGCATTCAACTAGCAAGGAAACCACTTCTGATGAATTCCCAATCATGGTTATACTTCATGTTTGCTCAGTTGTGCCTCTTTTTATTGAATTTACCTCTCAATTAAAAATGGCATATAGACTAGATACATTTGGGGCTTAATTCCAACTATAAGTCCCAACTACAGTAAACCTAATGAATCAATGGACTTCCACAAATATGGACTTACAAAGTAACTATTGACTCAGTGGGTTTCCTTTAATTTGGACTAAGACTTGATTTAATCCTTTTTATTTTAGTAAACAGTAGCTTGTGACTTAAGTGTTAGAATGGTGTAGCAAAGTTCCCATCAGTAATAGGATGCTGTCAGGTTGATTCTGACTTATGACGACCTTTTCCAGGGTTTACTCAGAAGTGGTTTACCATTCCCTTCTTTTGGGGGTGGCCTGGAACTGTGTAGCTTGCTGAAGTCTTACACAGGCTAGCTCTTCTCTTTCAAGGCCCAGTGGGGAATCAAACTCCCAACCTCTGGCTCCTCAGCCAGATACCTAACTTATTGAGCCATCCAGCAAGCTACATATAAAATGCGTCAAAAGCCTCCATATCTACATTATAGAGAGCTTCCTTAAGGATCTCAAAGCACCAGTCCATTATGCTGATGCTCATCATGGATTGCCTACAAGAGTAATTCATGTTGCCATGTAGATATGGTCTTCCTGATCTCTTCAAAGGAATGTAATATTTTTCTTGCAGTTCCTACTGATGTAGGTCAAATGTGTAATCAGTCTTTCATCCTCATCAATAGAATTAACTATGTTGCATTTGTCATTTTATTAATAACACATCAATGATCAAGACATGCTATTAATAAAATGAAGGGAACAACATGAGATAAATTTTATTGAAATGTATTAGGCAGGATTATACTATGATTAAACGATGATTAAGAAAAAGCTAAGTTTTAATAGGATTGTACTGGGCTTCACAATTATGCAACCAGTACTTATCGAAACTGACAGTACAGTATATTCGTTGCCCATTTTAGTTAAATAAGCACTAACTGCTCGTGTCACAAATGCTAAGATCACTGAACAAGCTGATGTGTTTAGAAATGGCAAACCAAAGGAGACACATTTTCAGTGTGTTAAGCAACAATTATTTTTTTTAATGGTTTGTGCGTATATGTGTGAAAAGCCTTTTGAAAACATCCTACATGCGAGAAGCTTTGTAGATGCTGAGAGGATTTTTGAACCACATTTCCACCACAGCATTTTTCCTGTGGCCTATTTTGTTGGTGCTTCTGTCAATATTAATGGCTGAATAACAGTTTAATGATGAAGGATCAAGCCACAGATAGATTCATTATATTCCACTTTAACAAGTTCAATGCTTGTGACTGACCAAACAAAACCAATCAAACGACCAAACAAGCAAACAAAAAATGCACAGCATACCAGTTGTATATTCCTCTACTATACTATGTTTTACAATCTGTTTGTATCTTTTCTCTTTATTTGTATGTATATGAAATAGAGATAATATTAAAAACAAATTAAAATGTCAAGATATTTGGACTGTCTTTGAAATGGGTCTACTCTAACTGCAGTTTTCTTTAGCACAGTAAGTCACATTTAGAGCAGACCCATTTGAATCAATGAAACTTATAGAGGAATTGACCCACTAAATCTCCATTGATTCAATGAGCCTTCTCTAGTGTGATTTACTACACTAAGGAATAGGATTTTCACCATTATGTACTGTGTTCTACCATAACTCCAAAATAATTCTAGAACCAGAAAGGGGACAACTAAAGTGACTGTGGGATTATCAGAACTCCTCTGTGAAAACAGCTTACAATGTTTAACGCTGCTTAATTTGGAAGGGGAGTAGTAGCAGACTGAATGGACTGTCAGGTACCCAGGTGGCAGTTTCTGTGTGTAGCACAGGTATGTACATTTTCTGTGCTGACAGGAACAGAAGTATATATTCTATCTACTAGGGAGAAACTAGATATAAATGAGTTGTTCTTCATGTCCTGCATGTGAACTTCGCCCAGGCATTTGTTTAACTACTGGGAGGACAGAATGCTACACTGAATGGGTCTTTGGTCTAATCTCTCTTGGCTAATCATATATTCATATGCCTTAGGTACCAATGTCCTATCCTATTTGCTTCCTCCTTGACATTTCCCCCCATTTAGGATTCCCTTCTTGTTTTTGGAATGATTCTAATCAATCAAGGATCACTTGGCTAACCTAAGGACATCATAATCAACTGCTGACAGTCACTGTGAGCAAACCAAGCCCACTGAGAAGGAAGGCCATTGCCTCTTGAATATAGGAAGCAGCTTATACACTTTTTCAAGACATAACCAAAGGAAGACACAGTTCAAGACTGACGCACATATTTACGTAACTGCTTCCCTTTTCAGATAAAAGTGCAAAAACATCTCTGTGCTCTATATGTTATTTTGACCATAGGAGACAGCCTTGGATCTTGCTTAGTTTCTTTGGAACAACTTCAATAAATCTACCATAGATATTTCTGGGGAAGAAAATATGTTTTTTTCTTAAGGAACCAGAAAGACATCAATTTATTTCATCCAATATAACTTTTTTTGGGGAGGGGGATAAAATAGAATGCAGGTCCAAATTGTTACAAGTCCATAAACATAGTTATTTCAATAAATAATGTTCCCTTCCACTTGAGCTAGAAGGAATAGCTTCCTGAATATATTTTGTTCATCCTTTGTAGGTTTGTGGCTAGAGAATTACCATGGCAACCTTTATACTTTTTCATACAGCAAGATATAGTGGCGCGTAGCAGCGCTGAGGTGACAAGAGCTGAAGGGACTGTCAGGTACCCAGGTGACAGAGTCTCATTTGGAAACAGTCACTGTAGCACAGGTACGTACCTCTTCTGTGCTGACAGGAACAACCTGCCCTTGGACTGACAAGATCAGAATGGAACACAGCTTCCTAGAATTAATGCCCAAATGACAGCTTTTTAATAACAGCAGTTTAAGAACATGTAACATTGAAAACTGAGGTAAGAAATAGGTGGTGGTGGTGGTGGGGGGGTTTGGAATCCCACAGCAAAGTGAGAGTATCTTACTGTAAAACCTGTGGTGCTATGACACTTATTAAAATCTGCATGCCAAACTAGTGTCTTTGACCTCAACTGTTGCCATCCATTGTGCATAAGACAAGACAAAGATCCTGTGCCACTGATGAAGGCTTTTCTTTCTTTCTTTTTTTTACTGTCACTTGCACTGCCGCTGGAAAGGGATGTTGTTGGCATGTGTCCAGTGGAACACAGGAAATCACCTTAATGAGCAGTCATTAAGATCCTGATCCACTAGCAGAGAAAGTGCTTTCCATTTCACTTGAGGGGACATGTCCCATTCCTAGCAGAGTACCTTTTGATATGGACATACTTAAAATAGAGTGTTATGATTGGATGCCACCTGGCAACAACTGTAATAACTACTCGGAATACATAAGTGTATTTATTCAGTCTATAAAGATATAGCTCATGCACACAATATGGCCTGAGGGTTAGGAGGAGTTTTCTTTCCTATTTAAAATCATGAAGTTTTTTTTTTTTTTACTTTTTCTTGAGACCCTAGGCAAACTTAAAATACTGAAGGACATCGTGTTTAAATGGGTAAAAAATATTATGAAGCTAAGATCTACCTCACATTTATGACAAGTCTTTATCAACATGATGGATCTGTCATTTCATGTGTTGGACTGCAACTTAATTGGTGGAAAGGATAAGAATCATAATCTAACATAGCTGGAAGGCACCTTGTTATGCAAGCTTCCTTCCTTCCTTCCTCACAATCAACTCAGCAGTGCATTTTGTATTGCAATCAGTCTTAGACAAGCTTCCATTTCTAGGTACAGGTCAGCTTTCCATATGACAATAAATCTGTCCCATGGCCCTGTTCCATAGTCTGTTCAAGTGTCATTCACCTGCTTCTTTCAGCGTGCCTGCCACCTCCACCATCTTTTTTCTCTGTTGTTAAGAGACATGTCTGAAGAGAAGAGGTTCCTTTCCTGAGAGCAAAAACCCTGGAAAATCAGTGAAGGAAAGCTGAAAAATGGGGTGGAGCCTGGCACTCCCCTCTCATGTGTTGAAGGAAGTGAAATGAGTAATGCAAATTAGTAGGGTTTCTACAATCTTCTCCATGTTTCTGAGTCACCATACTATTTCACTAGTCTCATCTTACTATCTTTTTATTATTGGACATTATCTGTTGGGATGGAGCAGGAGAAATGTAGAAAATCTGCAACTGCTGTTTTTATGGTAAGCATTAATTTCTGTTATGACAGGTTGTGGTCTAAAATGGGTTTCTGGAGCTTGTGCTCTAGAAGAAACAGTTGGTTGGAAGGGATTCTATCCTCAACTGCCATGAAAAGTGTCTGTTAATTTTGCTAGATATCGAGAAGTGGCAACATTAGATGTAATTTTCTACCATGTGCGCTAGCTGTGCCTACCATGAAACACAGATGTTTACAACACACACAGTAGTTTATATGTGTTGATCAAACAGCTCCTGTTAATTGGTTACAAGAACGAGTTTAGACCAGATTAATGTTGTTAGCTGTGAAGGAGGTCAGCTGAGTGCGCCGTCCTCAAAGGAGAACAGAGAGGAGTTGAAGACTGATTGTGCAGTGGGGGAATTGATTCAGTTAGAAGAGAAAGAAATGGGGAGCAATAGAGCAGTGGAAATCTTCTTAGCAGAGACTAGACAAGACAGAAAAGGGGAGGAGTTAGATTTGTGGAGATGGGATGAGAGTATAAAAGAGGGGGAATTGGAGAGAGGGGGGGAGAAGAAAGGAGAGAAAGGGACCCAGACGGAAGGGATAGTTTCTCCAAGATATGGACCAGTGGAGTTGGTTCGTGATTTTCCTAATCTGAGAACCGGAGGAGGTCTATTGCCTGATACTATCAATCTGAGAGAGATAGACAAATCTAAAGGAAAGGCAGGATGGACTATGGTGGCAGTGCCTCGTTCTCAAGACATGACGAAGAAGGTAACGTACATTGGTACTACCAGTTACCTGCCTTATCTGGAGGGGAATTACGTGAAGCACCCTTGCTGCGGGACGATTTGTGCGACGTTGAGCTATCCCACTTGGGGTCAGACCCACCAAGATCCCCACGGGAAGAAAGAGAAGTGAAAAGCGGAAAGAAAGGAACAGAGATGAATGTTAGAAGTTATAGGTTATTGCCTGAGTTAAGTTTACTTGATCCTTTTTGCATTGACAACCCTGAAGTTAGCAAGAATAAAGATGACATGTTCAAACCGTCAATTTCGTCTCCGTCTCTTCTTCCCGCCCAAAGGACAGCCCCAACTCCTCCCGACAAAGTACCCAATCACAGTGGCGCCCAACGTGGGGTGGGCTCTCAGGCGGGAAACGAAGAAATGTCGAAATTAATAAAAACAATTGAAAGACAGGAAAAATTAATAGAGAACTTGGCAGAACAACAGACATTACTGACTAGAAAAATGTTGAAAAAGGAAGCTGATGAAGATAGAGTTGTGGGGAAGAATGTGTTAATTAAGAACGGATTGATAGCTGGCCCTGCTCCTATACGTATTCAAAAAATGAACAGCAGCGATGATCCAGAGGCTTACTTGCATACTTTTGAAAGGGTAGCTGTGGCGGCAGGATGGCCGAAGGAACAGTGGACCTTGATTTTGGTTCCATGCCTCACCGGTTTGCTGCAAGAGGTGGTAGATACTTTGAGCCCCGAAGAGGCAGCTCAGTATGAAATGGTGAAAACAGCTATATTAAAGACATTGAATCTCACGGAAGAAGCATACAGGAAAAGATTTAGAGAGTTGAAGATGAGACCAGGTATACACCCTTGTACACTTGTACAGAGGATGAGGGCTAACATAACCAGGTGGATTAAACCAGAAGAGAAGACCAAGGAACAAATATTGGAAGTAATCATCATGGAACAGCTAGTAACTACTTTGAACGGGAACATTAAAAGTTGGGTACAAAAGAACAATCCCAAACGGTTAGAAGAAGCCCTCCGCCTAGTGGAAGATTATTGTATGGCGGAAGATTTTGGAAAAGAAAGCTCCACCCTCATAGGAGAACGAGGGAAGGCGCGCGAGAGAGCGATGACGCAGAATCTAGGAGGAGGTTTTCGTCGAGGTGGTGAGATGCAAGGAACAACAAAACCTCATGGTCGTCCCTTTGAGCCGATGGGCCCCAAACCAGTGCGACCCATCACTTTTGACGAACGACTGTTTGCGCCAGGAACTGGTTTGAAAATGGGACCCGATGGGAGACCCGTGTGTTTCAGCTGTGGGTTACCCGGCCACGTGCGAAGAGACTGCCCAGGGACTGATTGCTCCTGGGTAGGAAGCCATAATATGGCAAAAATACCAGAGGGGCTTGAACAGATAGGTTGGGAGGTGGAAGCATGGGTTAATGGAGAAAAGAAGAAAGCGTTAATTGATACAGGGTGTGGAAAAACTTTGGTCCGAACTCTTGCAGGAGGGGAGTTGGAAGAAGGTCTAGTGGTAAAGTGTATACATGGGGATACCAAGTCGTACAAGACCACATGGGCAAATGTGAAAGTAGGAGAAAAGACTCAGAGAATGAAGGTGGGAATTGTCCCCGGATTATCAAGAGAAATGTTGTTGGGAAGAGACTGGGTGGGGCCGAAGACGTTGTTGAACCCGAAAGAGGGTTTACAGGGAGACTGTTTGCAGAATGAAGATGAGAACGATTTTTTACAGGAAACATCAAGAGAACAAACACGTGCATGGCAGCAAGATGATCCCACACTGCAAGAACCCCTGCAAGCAGCTAGAGAGGTGGGAACACTCAAAAGAGGGGAAAAGGGGACAGTGATGGATGGAGGGCTGTTGTATTGGGTAAATGAAGAAGGGGAGAAAAAACTAGTTGTTCCCCAGAAGTGGAGAAAAAAAATCCTAGAATTAGCTCATGATATACCTATGTCTGGACACTTAGCACGTGAAAAGATGGGAGCCCGAGTAAAACAGAGGTTTTGGTGGCCAGGGATAGACAAAGAGGTGAATGAATATTGCCAAATGTGCCCAGAATGTCAGAAATCACAAACCAAACCACGCCCTGGAGCCAGACTAATCCCCATGCCCCTAGTGGACCAACCTTTCCAAAGAATAGGAATTGATATTGTGGGACCTCTAGTACGCTCCACAGGGGGACACACCCACATTTTAGTAATTATAGATTACGCCACAAGATACCCAGAGGCTATCCCTCTACGGTCCACGACAGCAAGAGTACTAGCGAAAGAATTATTGCAAGTATTCACCCGACTAGGATTCCCATAGGCGGTCCTGACAGACCAAGGGACCAATTTCATGAGCCAGACGCTCAAAGAAATGTGGCGTTTGTTAGAAGTAAAGCCCATTCACACAGCGGTTTATCACCCACAGACTAATGGGTTAGTAGAGAGGTTCAATAAGACATTAAAGTGTATGTTAAGAAAGTTGGTCATGGAGAAACCCAAAAGATGGCATTTACTAGTGGCCCCTTTGATGTTTGCGGTTCGAGAAGTACCACAGGCATCTACTGGATTCACACCTTTCGAGATGATGTATGGATGGAATCCTAGAGGTATACTAGATTTAGTAAAGGAAAAATGGGAAAGCGGGAGAGATGAAACACAATCAGTGGTGAAACATGTCATCGAGATGCGGGAACACTTGAGAAAGGTAGCAAAAATAGCGAAAGATAATTTACAAAAGGTACAAATGGGGCAGAAAAGGAGATATGATGATAAAGTTAAACTTAGACAATTTGAACCAGGACAGAAAGTGTTGTTGCTAATGCCTGCAGAGTCTGCCAAATTGTTTGCCACATGGCAAGGACCATATGAGGTACTCAGGAAAGTAGGGTCAGTAGACTATGAAATTTGGATGCCCGATAAGACAAAGAAGAAGGGAATTTTTCATGTGAATCTGTTAAAGGAATGGAAAGAAAGGGAAGCACTATGGGGAGAGGTAGGAGAGGAGGACTTCGGTCCAGAAGCTAGCAACTGCCTTGAACAAGGTCTTAAACTAGAAATAAGTCCGGAGTTAGAAGAGTCCCAACGCAAACAATTAGAAGAGATTGAACAACAATTCAGAGAAGTGTTCTCAGGATTACCAGGATATACCCCTTTAATAGAACATCCTATTAACACTAACTCCCAAGTAATTGTGAGATCTGGAAGTAGGAATTGGCCTCATCATTTGAAAGAAACTATTAATAGAGAAATAGAGGATATGTTGAATTTGGGGGTGATTGAACCATCTAACAGCCCCTGGAGGAGTTATCCGGTGGTAGTACCCAAACCTGATGGTAGTGTACGGCTCTGTATAGATTTTAGACACTTGAACGAGGTATCCAAGTTTGACGCTTATCCCATGCCTAAGATAGATGACCTCTTAGAACGCTTAGGAAGGGCAGAATATCTGTCATCCTTAGATCTGACCAAAGGGTATTGGCAGATACCACTTAGAGAGGAAGATAAAAGAAAAAACTGCTTTTGTCACCCCTAAAGGCTTGTTCCAATTCTCACGCATGCCATTTGGGCTACATGGCGCAGCAGCCACTTTCCAGAGACTGATGGATAAAGTTCTAGAACCAGTGAAGGAATTTGCAGGGGCATATATAGATGACATCTTGGTGTATAGTAATAGCTGGGCAGAACACGTACGACATCTCAAGGAAGTCTTATCAGAACTGGAAAAAGCAGGACTAAGAGTTAATCCTACGAAGTGCAAAATAGCACGTAAGGGAGTAAAATTTTTAGGATTTCAAGTAGAACGAGGTAAGATACAACCGGTATCCGACAAAGTGGACAAAGTAACTGCTTGGCCAAGACCACAGTCCAAGAAAGAGGTTCAACAATTCCTAGGATTGGCCGGTTATTATCGCCAATTTGTCCCCAATTTTGCACAAGTTGCAGCTCCTCTTAGTGACCTGACTAGGAAGAGAAAACCTAACAAAATTGTATGGGGAGAACAAGGAAATCAGGCGTTTGATAGGTTGAAAGGAATTTTGGCAGAACTTCCCAGTAGATATGCCCCGGATTTTGATATACCTTTTATTGTCCAAACAGATGCTTCTGATAGAGGAATAGGGGCTGTATTATCACAAAAGAAAGGAGATGTAGAATATCCGGTCATGTATCTCAGTAAAAAGTTGAATAAGAGAGAACAGAAATATGCCACCATTGAGAAAGAAGCGTTGGCAGTGAAATGGGCAATACAAACGCTTAGATATTATTTACTGGGAGCCCCCTTTGTGCTGATAACGGATCATGCCCCTTTACAATGGCTGAATCACATGAAAGACTCAAACCCCCGTTTGACGCGATGGTATTTGAGTTTACAACCTTTTACTTTCAAGATACAGTATCGCAAGGGAAGTGCCCATGCTAATGCAGATTATTTTTCCCGACAGGGAGAAGGGGGCGCGTATGAAGCAGAGAGGACGGCCCACTTGTCGGGGGGGCGTGTGAAGGAGGTCAGCTGAGTGCGCCGTCCTCAAAGGAGAACAGAGAGGAGTTGAAGACTGATTGTGCAGTGGGGGAATTGATTCAGTTAGAAGAGAAAGAAATGGGGAGCAATAGAGCAGTGGAAATCTTCTTAGCAGAGACTAGACAAGACAGAAAAGGGGAGGAGTTAGATTTGTGGAGATGGGATGAGAGTATAAAAGAGGGGGAATTGGAGAGAGAGGGGGAGAAGAAAGGAGAGAAAGGGACCCAGACGGAAGGGATAGTTTCTCCAAGATATGGACCAGTGGAGTTGGTTCGTGATTTTCCTAATCTGAGAACCAGAGGAGGTCTATTGCCTGATCCTATCAATCTGAGAGAGATAGACAAATCTAAAGGAAAGGCAGGATGGACTATGGTGGCGGTGCCTCGTTCTCAAGACATGACGAAGAAGGTAACGTACATTGGTACTACCAGTTACCTGCCTTATCTGGAGGGGAATTACGTGAAGCACCCTTGCTGCGGGACGATTTGTGCGACGTTGAGCTATCCCACTTGGGGTCAGACCCACCAAGATCCCCACGGGAAGAAAGAGAAGTGAAAAGCGGAAAGAAAGGAACAGAGATGAATGTTAGAAGTTATAGGTTATTGCCTGAGTTAAGTTTACTTGATCCCTTTTGCATTGACAACCCTGAAGTTAGCAAGAATAAAGATGACATGTTCAAACCGTCAATTTCGTCTCCGTCTCTTCTTCCCGCCCAAAGGACAGCCCCAACTCCTCCCGACAAAGTACCCAATCACATTAGCCCCCAAAACTTCAGCACTGGTTAAATGACCACAGCCCATTCCTATTAATAGTGAGATTTTAAAAGATTTTTTAAAAGAAAGAAAGAGACCTTGTTTTAACATATTTTAGGTAGGCAATTTTAAAATGCATTCAGGATTGTTTACAAGCAATTTATTCAACAGGCACTTTGTTTTGCTCTGACATAAGAGGTTTTTGTTTTGTTTGTTTGCAAACTGGTTTTCAATTGCTGTCCCTCTGTGCACACATTTCCCTTTGTTGACAATTGACTCTCTTGTCAAAAAATCAGGGGTGGTGTTTTGCTTTGTTTTGCTGCCTTTTTTTTTTTAGCAGTAGTTTACTTTTTGGCATCAATTATTTACAAGTCTCAGTTTAAACACATTTGCAGGAGTAAATGGTTTGTCAGACTTATGTGAAGTTATGTTTTTTAAAAAATTACTAAGAGGTTGTTCAGATTATTTGAAAGAGGCAATCAGTAACATTTCTCCTAAAAGCAGAGTACAAATCAGGAACAGAGAGATAAGAAATAAAGGCCATGCTCTGACCATAGTCTTTGGTATCCAATACCTGCAAGGACAGGGATCTCCTCCCTCTCCCCCTCCTGCTGCAGCCTTGCATGGTGCTGAGAATCCTATTCTGGAGAGTTTCCCAACCCTTGGAATAAATTTTTGGAGAATATAATGGGGTCCAGGATAAATACAGGCTTGCTGATGTTGGTGGAAAGAGTGGGAGACGGTGGAAGTGCACCACTAGTCACTGGGTGAAGTTAGCAACATGTAACCATAGAATACCTGCATTCGGCTATTCAGCTGCATTCAGGTATTCAGCAAAGAATGGAAATTGGGTGGGAAATGAAAGGACCTACACAAGCTCTACCTCTGGTATTTTCCTTGCCCTATTCCTTTGTCATATCCAATATTGTAATCTAATTTAAGATCCTCAAAGCATTTGGGTCAGTGGTTTTTATGGACTCCAGAATTTTACTAGGAGTGAAAAGCTGAAATCATAAAATACAGATGTGAAAATCAGGGAATCAAATCTGATGCAAATGGCCTTCATTCAGGCAGTGAGACTTCCTGTGCCTGTCATCTCCTTGCACCTTTCACATGCTTCTGCTTATATTGTTTGGAGGGTCTAGGAACTTCCAGAAAAGATTTTACAACTGCCTAAGAGGTTGGAGGGGGAATGGTGACTCTAGCACAGTGTAATCCTCCAGATGTTGGTGAACTGTATCACCCACTATAGAAGTTGAGGGTGAGAAATGTTGGGAGCTGCAGTCCAACAGCATACAGAGCACTGCGTTTTTGCCCATCGCTGTTCTACAAGATGAAGTCCATTCATCAGTGGAAGATGTACATTCCACTGACACATGGGAACTATTGGATTACTCCCAAGAATTTTCAGAAATCAGCTTTATCTAGATGCTTGGGCCGATGTTAATCTGATGTTAAGTAAGTATTGCAAGCATCTCAGGGTGTACATTCTCAGCTGAGATCTCTTTTAATGGCTGGATTGAGTTTAAATGAAACTGAGTCAATAAAGCCATTTTTACATGAAAAGGAATGGATAGTGAAGCATGTGAAGAGGTTGCATTAATGCATATTGTTTTGATTCTACATGGAAACTGGTGCAAATACACCAATGTTAACTATGGCTACAACAATTTGTTTTCATGCTAAATTCTAGACTAATTTGGAATTTTCAGAAATGGAACAGATTTCATTTATTTCTGCCACTTGGTAAACTTAGGGAAGCAAAATTACCTTTTATTTATTTATTTATTTATTTGATTTGATTTTTATACCATCCATCTGGCTGCCAAGGCCACTCTGGGTGGTTTACAAAACAGGATAAAACAGTGACATAACAACAACAATAATCAGCAATGACAAACAAAATATAAAAGGAACTAAGCAAATTACACTAAGAAACCAGATAATAAAAGCATAATAAAGTAAAATAAAATAAATTTTCATGTTCCCACTGCAAGCTAGCCATGAGTTTAAAAAAAGAGAAAGAAACAACCTCAGATTTATTTAAAGGAAGAATCGTAGCAGAAGGTACAACCTGTAGGAAGTTTCTTTTACCAAACATTAGTTTTATCCTTTTAAAGCTTTTTGCAGACTCTCAAGAGATTAAATTTTGATACAAACTCTGAAGAATAATAAGGCCCCAAGAGAGGTTTTCTCCTCTATCTGAATTTTTAAGAGCAACGCAGATCACAGGGTCCTATTGCTGGCATGCTCGTTTACTCACATGACAATCCAAGCAGCATACAAGAACATTGGAAATTTACTGTTATTGTACCAGGGTCTAACAAGGGCAATGGGCAAGACCCTAGTAATTATGGACCTATTGCTTTGATACTTCATCCAAAATTTATGCTAAGTATCTTTTCCAGAATATTAGGTGTCTGGCCAGCAGGGAATGGTAAATTGGTTCACAAGCAGAAAAGGCAGATCAACAGTCAATAATTGTTTTACACTGCTTTATTTGATATTTAAATAAGCAGCAAAGGGCAGGCAGCTTTTTATTGCCTTTGATGACTGAAGTGCAGCATTGGAATCTATAAAAAGAAATTGTCTGTGGCATAAATTGTCAAATACAAATATTGATTTGAGACTTTTCTTCTTCATTACAGTATTAGACAGAGGCTCCAAAAAATCTAAAACATGGTTTTAACCAGTAAGATTCTTAAAAAAGAAAAGATCAATTTTGTCCCAAATACTTTTTAATTTTTATATTAATCTCCTGGTTTCAGTTATCGAAAATCAAAATTTCATATATCCAAAATTCTGGGTGAGCTGGACATTTTCTTCATTTACATGATACTATTTTGTTTTCAGCAACCTAGCTGGCATTAATTAATTAATTAATAAACACTTAGATCAATTTAATATTTTTACTGCTTACATCATTCCTCTCTGCTTGCCGTATAGAATGTAGGGAGCAAATCTCGTAATGGTGAATCAGGGGTTTAATTTTATCTGAGGAAGAAAGGGTTATTATTTACCAAACCTAAAAACTAATGATGTGTCAACAAAACAATATTATTGATGAATCTTGCTGGAAACCAACTTAAACAAAAACCATCTATCAAATCTAAGCACCGAAGGACTGACATGGAAAAGAGAAACTGCTTGCCAGAAGCTGTAGCACAGTTTTTATAAGTAAATTAAGCATTTCTTTTTGGTAGAAAGCCTCAGAAACAGCTTTCTTCAGCTGTTTTTATTTTATTCCTACATGGATAAAGTGCAGTGCAGATTTTGTGAGTCACAACTACCTATGTAAGTTCCATTGGTTCAACAGGCTTACTCCTGTTGTGATATACTGGATTTCAGCCAATAAGAAACATCCTGGTGGCTTGGATGCCAATAATCAATGCTAATCGTGTTTACTCAGAAAGCAAGTCCTATCTAATTTTATGGCACTAAATGTCACATAAGTGTGCATGGATTTTAGTTTGCAGAGAATATAATGGAATGTTTTTCTTCTTCTTTCTGGTGTTTGGCCTCATCAAAGCATAAAATTAATTACTGTATTAGAGACAGAAGATGAAGTACAACTTTTTCCAGCCAATTCTACAAACACATTATCAAGGTTGTGGCTACTCCCAGGCACTGGAGATCCTTATCAGGAAAAGCAAAGCTGCCTCCTTCTCTGTTGCTCTTCTACTAGCAGGGCAAAACATTTTAAAAAAAACATCCAGTAGGTCTTTGGCAAGTCATTGGTTCGTAACACCATCTAAGTGTTGTATTTTCTTTACTGGAATGTTTAACATATTTTAAAATTTGCTTTTAATTGCATTCTGTGTTCATCTTTGATCCATTCTTTGTTTTTATTATTTTTCTTATTCCATATCATGCTAATCTCCCCTTTTTGAGATAACGAAAGATGGAAGTCCAATTTAAAAAAGAGAAGTTTTGTGTTTTGTAGCATCTTAGATATTCTTTAACTTTAACTAATCCTTTTGCCTTTTACATTAGTATTTTTTTTAAAGTTAATGCAGGGGGCCTTTTGAATCTGACATTATCTCCATTTTTGTTGTACTGGGCCAAATGGTATGTTAAGAAGCTTGAACCTGGTGCCGAAAAGAGCATTTCTGTATAGAGTCTCCCTGTTCCCCTCACCTTCCTCTGTCACCTTTCTCTGTCACATAAAATACAAATTACCTTCTATCCCGCCATTTGCCCACCTTCACTGTCATTTGCCCAGGATGTGGCATACTATAGAAGGCAATTAGGGGTGTAAATCCTCACTCTACTCCTCCTTGCAAATGAGGCTAAGGAACTGCAACATGCTTCTCTTCACCAACAAGGAGGGCAAGCACTTTGTGTATCCTTCAAAGTTGCATAATACTTTAATTTATGGACACATGAATTTGATGTTTTGAATGGGATGTTTGTGTCTTTCTTACAATGTTGATGCTTGTGTGCATGTGCGTGTGCACTTTGTTTCTAAGAGAGAGAGGACACTAGTTTTGCATAAATACATCTTGTGCAAGCTGCAGAGATCTTAAGAGAGGGAATTCCATGTCTCACTTTCAGCTGGAAGTCGGAAGTCTTGAAGGTTTTTAGATTCTATCAAGTTCTGTCATGACTCTGTTCGCTGTCTGAGTTCGATCCTCGGCTCAGGTAGCTGGCTCAAGGTTGACTCAACCCCCATCCTTCTGAAGTCAGTAAATTGAGTAACCTAGCTCACGGGGGGCAGGCAGGCAATGTATAGTCTGTATAATAACATTGTAAACCACCCAGAGAGTGCTTTAAGTGCTACAGGGCGGTATATAAGCAGCCCAGTTTGCTTTGTGATAGCCTAAATATTTAGCAAGTATTCTCCACAACCCAGAGGATAATTAGCATCTGAGGGGGGCACGATTGATTGATTGATTGATTGATAGATAATACACAATTGATTGATTGTGTATTGTTTTTAATTCCCCTCGTGAAGGGGCATGCCATAGCAGAGAGACTTGACAATAAACTGCCACCTTCCGCATCTATTGCTCAGTTTTTAAAAGACATGAATTGCCCAGTATTAAAAGATAATGAAATGAAAATGTCACCTAGGTGATCTGAAGGTGCATGTAGATTTCCACATATAGGTTACCTTGCTGGCTATCTTCAGTGTTGCCTTATTTTCCTCCTCTCACCCAGCTTACATAATTTTTTTTAGGTAGCAAAATATGTGATTTAGTTTTGTGGAATCAAAGCCATATTTATCATTCTGAATGTGATGTTCAAGATAGTAACAAATAGGTCTTTGGAACTGGTCTTTTGAAACCATGATTCCAATTGGCCAGTGTCTCCTGAACCAATGTCGGTAGGATCAGGTACCATGTTAATTCCATTGGGCTGAATCCACTATTAGTTTCAAGGAGAGCAGACCTGTAGAAATCAAGCTTATGAAAGTGGTGACTAACATGTCCCATTCCTTTCTGCTTGGAATTAACAGTGGATGGAGCCCCATGTATTACTATCCCACCTCTCTTTAGACCAGGAGTAGGGAAAATGCAACCCTCCAGATGATGTTGGACTACAACTCCTAGCATACCTCAACCGTGGCTACACTGACTAGTGCTGATGTCCACCCAGGTTTAGTCAATAGAAATATTGTTACTAACAATTCTTCTTTTATTTAGTCAGAAAAATTATCTGAACCTGCTTTATATTCATAGGAACGAATTGTTTGCTACATGACCTGTGAGCTAATTCTAAAGCAAACCCTTTAGGGAACTATGACGCTAATGTGGGCATGCTAATAGACATATTTAATCAATTACTTGGCAAATGTTTTATTACAGTTAGAAGCTTGCAAACAAAATGTTCTTCAGGGGCATACTGTCCTGAAGTAACATTACAAAATGAGGTTGAGCACAGATGGAACTGCAGCATTGCGTTGGAGTTATTTTTCTCTCTTATATTTTTTTACACTTTCTCCTTTTTCTCTCTTAGACACAGAAATCAAATTTCAGTTGAAAAGTGCTTTTCCAAGCAAGATTCATTTTGAATTTCTTTGCCCCAATATCAAGTGATATACTGCCAATATACAGAAGAGCGAAAACATACCTTCAGAAACAAAATCTACAGCAAAGCACAAAGTAGAAAGTTGCACTGTTGGTTGTGCACTGTTTCCAAACTATTTTGCTAACAATTTCAGAAAAGCTGAAGGTTGGTTCAAAACAGACATGACAGAGATCCATATGTATTTATTTACAATTAGTATGCATAAAGTAGGATGACCTACTTAGGGAGGCCAACAGGGGCAAAATGTCCTTGCTCGTTCTCCTTGATATCTCAGCTGCCTTTGATACCGTCGACCACAGTATCCTCCCCAACTTGGGAGGCTCTCTAAGTTGGGGATTGGTGGCCTTGCTCTCGCTTGGCTCCGGTCCTTCTTTGAGGGCCGTCCCCAGAGAGTTCAGCTTGGGGAGAATGTATCAGCCCTGTGGTCCCTCAGTTGTGGGGTCCCCAGGATTTTATCATCTCCCCAATACTGTTTAACATCTATATGAGGCCATTGGGGGGGTGTCATCCAGAGATGTGGAGCTTTGTGTCACCAATATGCTGATGACACCCAGCTCTACATCTCCTTTTTTCCATCTGCAGTGGATGCCGTTCCGTCCTTTCGGCGCTGCCTGGAGGCCGTTCTGCAATGGATGCAGTCGAATGGACTAAGGTTGAACCCGGACAATGCGGAGGTCCTGCGGGTGGGTGGCCCCGATGTCAGTGGTTTGGGGGACTCCCTCTCTTTTTTGGGGGGTGACTCTCACCAGAAAGAATTCAGTTCGCAGTCTGGGGGTCCATCTTGACCCGGTGCTTACCATGGAGACCCAGGTAGCGTCCGTGGTTCAGTCTGCCCATTTACATCTTCGGCGGATCGCCCAATTGCATCCCTATCTAGACACGGGGGCGCTCACCATGCTGGTCCATGCGCTCGTAGTCTCAAGAATAGACTACTGTAATGCTCTCTATGTGGGGCTTCCTTTGAGACTGATGTGGAAGCTCCAGATGATCCAGAACACGGCGGCCAGGCTATTAACAGGGGTGAAAAGATTTCACCATATTTCTTCCACCTTGGCCACCTTACACTGGCTACCTATCCACTTCCGCATTGATTTCAAGATGCTAACCATTACATAGAAAGCCCTTAATGGTTTAGACCCTCGATACCTGGCAGAGCGCCTTCTTCCGCCCAGTTCTACCCGTATCACCCACTCCAGTCAGGCCGGGCGGCTGAGGGGCCTAACACCAAGTGAGGCCCGGTGGGAAAAAACTAGAAATCGGGCATTCTCGGCAGTGGCCCCTCGCCTCTGGAACAACTTACCTGTAGAGATCCACCTGGCTCCCTCGCTGAGGGCCTTCAAGACTAACTTGAAGACATGGCTATACAGGCAGGACCTCCCTACAGCCATTATCTAGCCTATCTCCCCTTTTCTTTTCTTTTTCTCTCCCTTTCTTCTTTTTCTTCTTTTCTTCCTTTCCCATCTTGGACTCTGTGATTAATCTGGATTTTACCTTAGTTTATTTTTATGTTATATGTAAACCGCCCAGAGTAGACACGTTCTAGTTGGGCGGTAAATAAATAAATAAATAAATAAATAAATAAATAAACAAATAAACAAACAAACAAACAAATAATAAAGTGTATATATTGTCTCATTTTCTTTTTCCAACATCCTTTAGGTATATTAGTCTAAGGCCTCATTCATGCAGTCAGGATGTCTCAGAGGTTGCTCTAGGTCTGTTTCAGAACAAAAATACAGCATCATTTAGCAATGGTGTTAAAAAAAACATGAAAAGCAAGGTTTTTTTATATCCCACTTTGACAACTCTAGTTTCAGCCTTGCACTATGTGGACACTGGAAGGCAGGATGAGTGCCAAAAATGTAAGGAATGTGGAAGAGCTCTCAGTAAGAAAGATCTTGTGATTCAGGCACATAATATAAGCATAACCATTTGAACAGGGTAGTCCTAATACATGGCAGGATTACTGCCACTTTCTGTGCCCTGTTTTGACTAAACAAAGCTTACCTGGTGATCTTCATGGCTTATTGGGAATTGACCATGTGGCTCACCACTAAGAATGTTTAAGGAGTACCATCTTTATGAATGTCTGTACCAACAAAATGGATTTTCACCTCACAGACTAATCTGCAGATTGGAAGGTAACTGTTTGCAGACTTCAACAGCTTCACTTATTGCTAGAGGTATCCGAGAGAGAAGTACTACTGTTGAGAGCCATAGCAAGGGGGCTATGAAAGATTAAGGCATGGCCTTGGTCCTCCCTACCTGTCTCCTTTATTCCTATATTTGCCATCCATAATAGACAGCAGAAATGGCTAAAGGCTGGGAGACCAGTCTTTCCAACAAGCTGGATGGGTCAGACTACAGTTTCCACCATCCATAGACACTGTCCATGGTGGCTTGGTAAGATGGAAGTTGTAACCTGACACATACAGAGGATACCAAATTGAAGAATGCTGTAAACTACGTTTGTCCATCCAAACTGGAAATTCTACAGAAGGGATACAGTTTTTGCTTCACGCAACGGTGGGTAACGTACACAGTGCCAGCTGACAGTATGGAAACACACACACAGAGGAGGGTACACAAACCCTAATCCAGATCATCGGGAGCTTGGAAACCTTTAAGCTCTTCCTACCCTTAGTGATCCCAAACACAGGATTGCTGGTGAGGTCTGTGTGTGAGAGAGGTTGAGATATCCATGTCATCCCAATGTTCCTATTCCAGATTACTTGCTGGGGGCCGGGGGGGGGGAGCGGAATAAGATTTTTACCTCTTCTTTCTTCCAGCAAGCCTGACCCTACTGGGAAAGCAAGTGGAATGGATGGAGATAAAATCACCTAAATTATCTCTTTCCTAACACAATCATCCCAGGCATTCTCTTTCTCTGCATACTCAAGCTCCAAACACCTTAGCAACAGGTGCACTTTCAATTATTTGGCAGAGATGAGAACAGAAATTATTTGGCAGAGATGAAAACAAATTTTGGGGGTGAAAACTCACAGAATCCCCTCCTGGTGGCCACACTAGCTGGGGAACTCAGGGTTTTGTCATCCAAAAAAAAGTAACTTTCTATTTGAAGACTAATTAATCCAATGTTGCAACTTGCCTTGGAGATAAAGTAAGGTGTACCTACTAAGCTCCATGACATGCAGGTGCTTAGTTATGTGCTGATTTGACACCACTAATTTCCTGTAACGGGGGGAAAAGAGAGAGTCATAAGCCCATGTCACACCTCCTACTCTTTGTGTGTTGGATTGGCTGGAGTGGGGGAGACATGCCTATTATATCAAGTGAGCTGAAGTACCCAGTCCAGGGTAGACAACGTATAGCCCTTCAGATGCTGTTGTACCGCATCTCCTAACATCCTCATCATATGGTGGCAACGACTGATCCTAGTTGCAGGTCACGTCCTACAATTAGGGTGGAGGGCTAACTTTTGCCCACCCTTGCACTAATCCAAGAAGCATAAAGTCTAAATGGCAAAGGAATCCAACTCCTTTACATTTGCTTCATATGATCCTGCTCATCACAATGTCCTAGAATTAACTGGGACTCAGGCCACCGAGCCCTTCATTCAAGCTGCATCGCCAAATCCATTTTTGAACTATATGCACTAAGGTCACTGTCTATAAAATAAGAAGACTAAGGTAGCAATCACCTGAAAGCTATCTTTACCGAGCTCAAATGGAGTTATTCCTGACTAAATATGCACAGGATTGTAGTAACAGGATTGCCTTGTGCAACTACAGTAAAGAGTGTGTAGGAGTATGGGCTAGGAAAGCAGAAAATATGTGCTTCCATCTCTTCTTTGATATTCACACTTTCCCTCTAAACCCTTTTCATACTGTGTATGCATCCTAACAACCGAAAGATACAATGTATTGCTTACAAGCAACAAGGTTAAGAGGTTAAGAGATTTCTCATCACTTGGAGACAATGCATTGGTTAATGCAAACCATTGAATAGAAGTGCTATAGTTCTTAAACATCTTGCACTACCAAGTAGACATATATTGGCCTTCATACATATGCACACTTCCTTCTTTCTTATTTATAAGTATAAGTGGTCCTTTTAGCATCTCATATTTCTATTACAACATATTGAAACAGATTTACATATACTTCCCTACTGAGCACTTCTATGCATATTTACTTTGTAGCAAGTCCTACTGTTTTTAAAGTGGGACAGTTTTAAATTTTCTCACAAATTATTATGCATAAGAGTGCAGCTCTAATTGTTTACTACATCTCATAATAATAATTATAAACTATCAAGCTGATTCTTACAGGACTCTTGCATTTGTAGGATCAGTATCCATGGTTTCACTTATCCACAGTCAGAAAGTATTAAAAATATTAAATGAAAAAACCCAGAAATATGTATTATCACAATGT
Source organism: Intellagama lesueurii (assembly GCA_037013535.1). Taxonomy (NCBI): domain Eukaryota; kingdom Metazoa; phylum Chordata; class Lepidosauria; order Squamata; family Agamidae; genus Intellagama; species Intellagama lesueurii. The sequence goes on along the minus strand of JBAJHW010000004.1, from coordinate 65,500,107 downwards.
AATTACTAGGAATGGCCACTAGAGGAAACCAGAGACAATGCTATATAGAGTTTGCTATTATCTGTGGGTTTTCGGCAACCACGGGGGGGGGGGGCTTGGAACCGATCCTCCACCTATGCCACAGTCCAACTGTACTCAAAAGTGATTTTCCATTTCCTCCTTCTGGGAGTGCTCTGGGACCATGTAGCCTGCTCAAGGCCACATAAGCTGACTTTTCTCCTTGGAGGCACAGTAGGGAATCAAACCCCCAACCATTGACTTTGCAGCTAGGTGGTTCAACTCAGTGAGCTAATGCTACTAACCATTTATTTTCATGAACAACCAGTGTGTCTACTGTTCATTCCTTCATCCAGGTATATTGTGAACTTGTTGATGGTTCTGATCTGTTTTCTTAACCAGAATTTGTAAGCTTAGTTTATGAAACAAGCAAATAAAAGGTTTTGTTTTGTTTTTCATACAAGGTATCTTTGAGATGTCTGGCAAACCATGCCTACAATAATACGGCCACTTGATTTGGCAGAGGCACCTGGAGAAAGCCCACTGAGGATGATCTTAAGGCCCAGGAAGGTATATGTGCACAGATGTGAATATTCAGATTGACTAGTCCTAACCTATACTATACTGCTTAACACTAACAGTTTGAACTGGACCCACAAATGGTTTGGAAGCCAGCATAAATGGTAAACACTATACATAACCTGGATAGACTGTCTAATCTCTACCTCCTCCTCTAAGGTTACAGTTATTTTAGATCCATGTATTTAGTAATGTTAAAGAATGGTTTTTCAGTACTTACTGTTCCTGATGATATATTCAGCTAGGAGAATAAGAAAAGCAGCTTTGTGGTTTAAATTTAACAGTTCATGTCACCTTATATGTTTGATTTCATTTTTGTTATTTTATGGCCGACAGAAACACAGTAAAAGGGACTACTTTCCATTAAATTGAGGCTCACTCTCTTATTCTGTCTTCTTTTCCCTTTTCTCAAACTGCCTGCAGTGCATATTCAGGATACTTCTCTATTTTGTTTGCTTAATTGTCAGACACATCATTCACATATTGATAAGTTGTTCACCAATGCATCATAATGTGTTAAGGCAATGATTGACATAATGCCCATGCCACTCATGATATGGTAGCAGATTGACTGTAGTACAAAATACAGAACCATCTTGAGTACAGCAATAAGCCACACAATTGAAGCTATGTGTACAAAATGTTAGTTTTCCTGAAATTGCTCATATTTATCATACTGTGAAGCCGAGTTATCTTTCCAAACAGAAACAACAAATATATAACCCCGCTGTCATCAGACCTTAGATTGTTCTGATACAGATTAGATTGTGTAAAGGTTATTTCAAATCATGCCGCTAGATGGCAGTAAAAGTGCAACTGTGAGCATTTCTGGGTAGCTTTCACAAACTGCAGGAATGGTCCAAGACAGACCAGGAAGGATTATTGTTCTGTGGCAGCTTGCCCTCAAAGGTTAGCTGGAGGACATTCGAGAATATCATATGGAACTGCACTATAATGTTAGGAATTAGTATTAAAACACAACAATACAAGCATACAGTTGGATAGCAATACAATATTGTATGTGTATGTACATGGCTGTGAGGGAAAATATGTATAACATATTCTGTGCCTTTCCAGCTACTTTGAAAAACAGATCCCACCCACCCCCTTGTAGTGCAACATTTCTGTTAATCCCAATCTAGCAACCTAGGCCTAGTTTTAGATGTTCTTGACTTTGATAAATTCTGTTGCTTTGAGAAAGCTATTTGTTTCCTTACCATCATCATAGGCATGCACAACTGTGTGAGGAAGGGAACATTTTTTAGGGTATCTTTTAGGTAACACATATTCTTGTAAACCAAAGACTGATAAAAAAAATAGAAGCCGTGTTCCTTTATTGATTGTACTTGGTTGAAAAGCTGAAAACAAGAAGAAATGAGTAGCCAAAGTATCTCAAAGGAGGGATTTTGAATGACAAGGATCCTGTATTGTGATGATTTTTTTTATTTATCAATTTTCTAGATATATGATTGAGTTTATATCTAACATATATCTGTCAGATATGCACATATATGTGACAAAGATGAGAGGGCAGCCTTTGTCACAAAGTTGCAACCTAATGAGATCACAGAAGTTGGGCAGGTAAATACTCAGCCAGTTGATTGTGGAAAAGGGCACAAAGGGAATCTGGGTAAGTGGGAGCAGAATATGGGTAAAACCCAACTAATGAGATTATACGGGAACATGGAGATCATGGCATTGTCTTTTTTGGCAGCAAGGAAGACAAGAAGAGTGATTGTCATCATTCCCACTGGGAGGGACATATCCTGCCCATTCTTACCTACATCAAGATCAATCCCTGATGCTATGAAAGGTTCACCAGCACCCCACAAGTATTTTTTTTCTTCCTCCAGTTGTGCCACTAGAGTTTATGCAACAAGAAGGTCATGTGTTGGATATTGGAGCTCCTGCAAGGCTCTAATTGACTCCATTGCTCTTCTTCTTGCTCTTGGGTCTTTGGTGTGCTGATATTGCACAAGCACAACATATATAAACAAGCACTTCTGTGTTGAGCCAGTGAGTCCCAATGTCAGGTGAGAATGGGTGGAAATGGGTGCCCAGAATTCAGCAACCCTCACACACAAACAACAAACTTTCTGTCATCCTGAGACATGTCTCCCTGACTCGAGACTCGAAGAAGCACAGGAATTTCCTGACAAATTAGCTGGTATCCTGAGACCTGGCAATCTTATTAAGGATGGGTACATACGTTTTATGCCTCTGTATATTAGTTGCTGGGTACATGACTGGGAGATTACCCTTGTGTCTATGTCTTGATTATGGGTTCTTGAGAGGTATCTGCAGGGTGATATGGGAACAGAAGGCTGGGCCTTTGGTCTGATCTAGCATAGGTTATATACTCCTTATGGTGTCATAAATTATTTTTTTTGGACTGAAACACTGAGACTAGTGACCTTGGTTTATTGGTTAAGTACCGTATTTTTCCGTTTATAACATACCCCCATTTATAAGATGCCCCCCCCAATTTTCGAACCCCAAAATTAAGAAAACTTAGCTTTGAGGATTCAGCCTCTGGGCTCAGAACGTCGGACATTTTGAGTCTCTGTTGAATCTTGAGACTACAGGCTCCATCTCCAAGGAGGTGTGTTCCGATTGGTTTGTTCAGGATCAGCTGACGTCAGTTCCATAAGGTTCGTGACTGGAGGAAGCTAAGTCTCCTGACTGTAGGAAACTAAGCCTCGTGGCTGAAGGAAGCCTGTTTACAGAGGCAAGGTATATGCCGTTTTATTCCCTCCTCAGCTATCTCAGCTTACTTCTGTGTAAAAGACGACCCTCAATTTTTAGTGTAATGATTTTAGGAAAAAGTAGTGTCTTATAGACGGAAAAATACAGTAATGCAGCAGTTTTCCCATTTCACCCAATAAAGGATGAAGAAAGGGAAATAGATCTGACAGTACCTAGGCCAACAACTGAGAGTCTACCAGTCTGTTACCTTGTTAAAAACAGTGGAGGTCATGTCGGCTCTCAGTTTTTATCAGCACACTACAATAATTTCTTACTGTTCCTCTGTAACAACTTCTTTTTGTTCCCACCTGTAATTGATGAGCTGGCAGAGTTCCTTGAACTAACAGGAAGCATACATAATAAGCAGGAGAAGTGAAGTTTGACCAAGAAAGAAAAAGAAAAGAAATCAGAATGCATCTAGTGAACAGAGATCTGGGGGAAATGAGTGGAAGGCAATGTCTCACAAGCAAATAATGTAAATAACTGAGTTGTTTCAACAAGATGATGCACAGACCACATCACAGCACACATTAAACAGAGACACCCAGGCTGCCTCCTCCTCATGTGAACACATTACTCAACATCCTGAGCCCAATACAGATGTTAAGACTGAATCTGTGTAGGTCTCAATGGGGGGGGGGGAGTTCATGTAAGCCCTGCATCCTGTGCCCTCTCATAAGTTTCTGAGACACTCATTGTTTAATACAAAAAGTCTGCATAGAAACTATAAGTATGTTCAGCTGAATGCACTTACAGCACTTGTGCACTTATAGCATTTGGGAGCCCTGACAATAGGCTGTACACAGCCCTCTGCATTAAAAAGGCAAGCATATGAGAGTTTTCTGGGTAGGGTGCGGACCTAGGGTGCAAGGCTTATGATGACCAACAGAGCCTTATACAGAAACAGGCCTAACATCTGAATAGGTTGTTACCGTTGATCACTACTGAAAGACCTTGGCAGAATTTGGTTTGTTCCTTCCGCCAGCGCAGAAGGCATAAGAACATTTGCTGGTATAGTGGTTGGTAGGGCTCAGGACATTGGCTGAAGCCTCTGAGAAACCTTCTTCTGGGTCTCTGGGAAGGTAGACAAAACTGAGAAGCAGTACCACTGGGAAGAGGAGAAAGTTTGATTTTTTTTTTGTGTAATGCAGGATAAAAGCATTAGAGAAAAATAGTAGCAGCTACAGCAGTTATTGGATAGATTTAGTCACCAAAATGTTTTGGTCCCTGGTGCTAGCTTTCCATACTACCTCATTAGCTGAGTTTTACTTAAATGTAGGGTTTGTTTATCTTGATTATTTTCATGCCCATTTTCACAAACAACTTCCCTAAAAGCAATTACACCTCATCTCCCAAACTTTACTTGCCTAGGCTTCTCTGACATCACAAGGTCTGCCCCGGTGATATCATAAAGACCCAACCACTGCTCTCAAGTCTTGGCCCTAACATCTGAGGGAGTAGAATGCTGACAACCTGACAATTCAAGCTGTAACATTGTATCATTGTTGATCTCATAACCTCTTTTAAATAATAATAATTGCCTGCCATCAAGTCAGTTCTCAGTTATGGTGACCTAGGGTTCAGGGTTTTCCACATAGAGAATACTCAGAAGTGGTTTACCAAAGAAAATGCCAAAAGAAATTGAAAGAAAGTAGAGAGTTAAACTTCTCTTTCTCAACTTCCATGGTCCTGTGGTTGCTTCCCAGACTCCCCAGAACTGTGATTTATATAACTCTCAGGGGTAGCCTTGCTCTTAAGATTAATCTTAGACTGCCTGAAGGAGTCATTTGGGGTGGCAGGGCAGCAAGAGTAGGAAATTGGCTTTCTTGTGTGCCCCCCACCCACCCAGCATGTGGTCCCTGCCACTCTGGAAAGCGGTGCTCAGCTCTATGGAGAGAGCTGCTTTCTAAATGAATAGTTGAGGCTGTGGCTGGAGGTGCAATCACTTCTTCCTCCAGAAGAAGGACATGGAAGCATTGGCAATCCTGCTTCCATCCTAGAGAGGAGAGGAAGAAGTCATGAGAAGCGTCAGCCAGAGAAGAGTCATGATGGATCCTGGCATCCTAAATCTGAAAAGAAAAAGGAACTAGTAGTGGCGTGAGGCAAAAGGATGCTTTTTTCCTTTATGGAAAGGCTGGCCTTTATGTTTCTTACCTCATGCATCAGGAAAGCTTCAGACAGCCTTGATAACTATAACCACATATTAATTGCATTCAATTTTTTTTGGCTGGTGACCTTAAGGGTATTTTAGCTTTAGGTATCAGAAACTATTATATGATCTATTTCTTCGTCATCGCAAAATGCACATAAATGTTTAGAAGCTTTCTGAAATAGATTCCTAACCTGCACTGGAGGAACAAGTGGAAACCCTCTGAAGAAATGTGTACTTGTCTTATCAAAACTTCCTTCACAATTCCTCAGATATTTATCCAATGCAAGACACACTAAATATGCTGACAAATACAGCCTTAGGCCAAAAGCTTGCTTAATTGTGTTAGTGAGTCCCTCTAGAGCTGAGCAGAGCCCTGCTGAGAAACATTTGCTATGCATGTTTGTGTGTGTGTGTCTATGTGTGTTGCTTCACTTAGAATGATGTGAGTGCTTTTACTTAACACAAAGCTCCACATTTGCTCCAACCTCTCAATTGTGACAACTTACAGTAACAGCTCAGTGTGGTACCAAGTCTGTGGTCATGAAATACATTAATGTTCTTGCATCTCAGAACACAGCCCATACCTATCCAATCCACGGTCCAGAAATAGAAAGCCCATAACTTCAGATATCACACTTGTTAAACAGAACCTTATTTAACAGGGAAATGGCAAATGAGTCAGGATTCCATAAGGTGTCTGAACATCTGAGTGGAATCTCAAGATGAATGTTAGGCTTTTATTCTGCCTTTATTTCGGAAGAATAAATAGTAGGTCAGGGCTGAGTCTTGTGAAGAGTGATTGGCATGAGGAGGTGAATGGATGTAAAGTCTGATGCCCCACAGCTGTGCCAGCAGCAATAGTTTAATTCCTTTCCTCAGACTTTTGTTCATGGATATAAACCCTGTGAAGTAATGGGGCTAGGGTGAAGAAGTGAAGAAAGTGTCATGCTCTATAAAATACCATCCTATGATGCCATTTTCACTGGAAGTATTTTATTTAAATTTTAATAATATATATTTTAAATAAAATAAAATGAAATTAAATAGTTCAATGAGATTTCAAATATATGTATTTTTCAAAATTGTTTTCCTCATACAGTTAGGAAAGATGCCTGCTCTTGGATATACATCTCCATTGCAATGATTCCCAATGTCCACGTCTGCCTCCAACTCCAACGCAACTATTTAAAAAATAAAATAAAATCTCACTGCAGCCATAATCTATCTTTTTTCTTCTGGTTGGTCAGAAGTGAGATGTATCATATTTCCCATTGGATTCTTCTGTCTGATCCCACAGTCAGTGCTATCAATAGTACCAATAGTAAGGTTGATCTTGCACACCTCTGACCAGTAAGAGTGAAGGAGACCTACCAGTGAAGAGGCTGGACTTCATTGCTGCAGAACTACTTCCTTATGGTAGTTAGAGCAAAGCAAACCAGCCCAAACAAGGAAAAAAAGCCCCCTAAATAGCTGCATTCAGCATTGTAAAATTCCAAGCCAGCAGAAAAATTCATTATCATAGTTATTTGGGGTAGGGCTCAGAAGCAGAGCTTGGATCCTACTGTGGACTCCACTATGAAATAAATTCGCTTTTCCGGAGATAAGGAAGGGATGGGGAAGGGGAAAGGGAATGCTTGGGGTATTGCATTAGACTTGTATAAGTTGCTGTCACATGTAGACTGCTATCTGTTAAATGTATTTACAACAGCAACACAAGCAACAGCAACCCAAAAGACTGTCATGCTTATGAGCTCAATAAATCATCAGCTTTACTGGCTGGATCAGCATAAGTCTTCCAGTGGTAAAATGGAAGGAATTGCTGAACATCACTGAAATCTAAAGACTTTTTAAATGATCCATATTTTCTTTAAAGCATATAGCATTTGGATAATTTCAAAGAGAAGGAGGAGGATTTCTGTAGAACTTGCCTAACTAGATGCAGTATATTAATCAAAATAAAGATACCAACTAGGCCACTTTTATTTTTCTCAACAACTAGGCGTTTCACAAAAAAAGGGGGCTGCAGAGAAAAGTAGCAAAGGGGGTTCTGAAATGCCGAACTGATGAGTTTTGACAAGCAATTTAATGCACTTGTGATCAAACTGAAGTTCACTTGGAAATGTCTTTGTGATGGCCAAGATCATGTGACTACCCATTGGCCCTTGTTCTTTGAGCCAGTAGCCAAAAACACATTGCCTTTCCTGTACCCTTTGCAATCACAGACAGCAAACATAATCTAAATAGAAAGGACCTTTCATTGCATTTCACTCCAACTAAAAGCTGGTGAAGGAACAGATAAGCTGGTTGGTTCTTTGTGTGTGTGTGTGTGTTTTTTCTTTCCACAATAAATCATTGGTAGCCTTTCGGACATTTCTGAATCCCTACAGAACTCTAAACATGATATCTAGCAACTTGTTTTGTTGGTTGGCCTTTCTTTATTTGCACTTGCAATGGGGCACCATGCACCAACCATAATTCCTGAAGCATTTCTCCAGAGACACCTTGTGTTATTAGCATTCACAAATCCTGCATTTAGCAAGACAGCAGATTGGAGATCTCAGTATTTTACTTTCAAGATAACACTTGCAGAATGTGGCTTTCATACATTATGGTGATGTTTTATATATTACAGGTGTTTGAAACTGGCAGACTTCTTAAGAAGTTACACAGGTGCAGGAAGGGAGGGAGGAGACAGATGGTGTAACGTGAACCCCTCATGTTCAGATATGGCAACACTTAAACATTCTGATTACGTTGCAGTTAACCGAAACTGGATCTGTAGTACCCTACTTTACTACTAATAAGCAAGGAAAATATTTGGAAACATGATTATCTTAATTAGCACAGGTTTGAATGATATATTGATATATGTATGTGTTATTAGTATATTTGTGTATATTAGTATATTCCAACTTATGGCAACCCTTTTCAAGGTTTTCTAGGTAGAAAATACACAGAAACAGTTTACTATTCCCTTCTTCTGGGCCTGTTTGGGGCATAGCGGGGAATTGAACTACCAGCCTCTGGCTCCACAGCCTGTTTCTTAGGTGAAACTAACTATTTAGATCCTTTCCACTTTGGTTTTCCTGATGGTTTGAAAACAGATTTCCTTGGTCAATCTGGTTCATGTTATTGGTGAAGGACAGACTTGGAAAACACAACTGTGTTCTTGGTACTTCTAGTTTTCGTGCCAGATTTGACAACTATCAATCGTAATGTCATTGTGGGCCACACCGCCAAGATGAGAATGGGAGGTTCTATTTAGAGGTACTTGCAATGCTTCCTGTAGAAGATTTTCAGAAGATATTAAAAAGTGATTGTTTGCTCTGCCTATTGGGCTTTGGAATCTAGCATGTCATTAGAATCCATCTTATCTTTCAACATCTATGTGAAGTCACTGGGAAAGGCAATTTTTAAAAGATTTAGATCTGAAGTCAATGGTAAAGGTAGTTTTAAGATTTAGGTCTGACATCATCAGTGCATGGAAGACCATCAGCTCAATCTCAAATATCTGTTTTGTAACCATGGAGATAGTGGTTCTAAGCCAATGTCTGGCAACACTAGGTAAGAGCAAATAAAATGGATGATCACTGAAGTTTAATCTCAGTCAAAAGGAGGTTACTGGTTGATGGTTCTGGTAAGGTAGAAAGTTCTGATGTAGGGAATGAAATAAACAAGTGGTAGGATGTCTGCTGAGCAAATGCTCCCCAAGAATCCTAAATGTATTTATCCTTTTAATGTATGTATTAGATACAATGTATTGTGTTGGTTCACAGTAGGTGGATGAACTCAAGTAACATACAATTATTCAACTGCCTCCCCCAACTGCCAAAATTGCTGTAGACAATCCTGTTGAAATTTTTTATTACATCCTTTCTTGTATTCTGTAAGTCTCTCAAAAACATTCTTTTTTCAATATTTTGGCAGTGGTTGACAGATTTCAACCAGCGAATAATCGTACACCATATTAATAGCCTGTCATTGACATTTTCTTTAATCAGATACGACCCTTTGTTGAAAAACAGCCCTGGCAGCTGCTTTGTGTTTGGGTGAGAAGTGGTTAACTGATGAAAAAAGGAGTCAGCTTCTGGGATTGTCCCTTGTGTGGTGTCACTTTGTGAATGGTAGTGAGCACAAAAAGACAGCCTGTAGGACATCTTGATTTCTGCCCTTGGTTTCGTCAACATTCTGGTTGCCCTTTGCTATGTAAAGTTTGGCATCCTTTTTCATGCTGGCAGTGCAGGAACAATATTGTGCAGCAATATCGGGACATTTTCTCATGTTTTGAATCCTGGGTACAGAAGCACAATATCCCACATTCATAAATCAAAAGTTTTTTGAAGAATTGCATTTACCATGTGCTCATCAGATGTACAAGTGTGCTGTCGTTTTATGTCACCATTTATATGCTCAGTAAGAAGTTGTAATCTGGCCTTGGGACTCTATTGTGGCTGCAGCAAAACACACACATACAGTTTTTACATTATGATATATGTGTAGTTCTGTTACATGAAGTAAAATTGAATGGGAAATTTTCTTATGCCACATTGCCCAGAGATTACAAAAATAGAAACAATTGCATTTAAATAAGGGATATAAAAAACCAGTTTTTTTGTTTGCTTGTTTTGCATGAATTTATTCCACCAAAATGCATTTGTGGCCTTTTCTGTAAGACTGTATGAAAATTCTTCATATGTAAAATTCAAGTAATAGCCTGATATTTCATCTATGTTTTTCCATAATGGCCTGTTATTTGCCTAGAACATATTCACCTCTATACAACATTTGAAGAATTTATAAAGAAATTCATATTACCCAAGCCTATGGTTGGCTTTTGGGACATTATTTGTTTGTCCATCAGTAATTCAAATTAAGTAGTATATTACTAACAGAGGGTCTTTTCAATGATGACACAACAAAACTCCCAGCTAAGGCTAGAGTCTGTGCAAGTAATTCTTGCCTGTTCTCTATAGTTATCCATGTTCTATATGGATTGCAAAACTTCTTATTCCTGATATTTCTATCTTCATTCATATCAGAGTGTTGCACAATTGAAAATTATGGACTTAAATGAAACATAGGTAACATTAAAAACAAATAAAAATGTTAGGATAGACTATTTTTCACCAGAAGCAGGCTACGTTAATAGCATTATCTCAAATATCTTCTAGATTTTCTTTTTTACACATAGTGGGGCATAAATTCCATTCACCTAAGTGCTGCATTGAATGAATTTCTTCACAGTCACAGGAAATTTGTCCAGTAGCCTTATTTTAATGGATTATTCTTTGATCTTCATAGTTCTCTTCAAAGACTATTAAGGGGTACATAGAAGGAGCCTCTCTGAAGAGTAGAAGAGCACTGCGAGTATACTCATGCAGCCAGCCAATCCTTCACTTCCAAAAGTGTTGCACTGAAAACTTATTCCTGATGATATTCTGAGTTTAGCCAGGCTAAAATCCTCACACACACAACTATATTTCCCAGCTTCCTGCAAAAAATGGCAACCTGCTCTGCCTGCCCCCTTTAAATTGTCCATATTTTGTTCTTCATAGGAAACTGCAAACTCTGTAAAGCTTAATGCTCTTTCCAATGAATCTAGAGCAGGAATTGTAATAATCATGCACTGTTTGGCATGATATTTTTTCCTAGAAGAAATGTTTGGCATTTCTTCTAGGAAAAAAAAACACAAGTCTACAAAATTTCCAAGATGTCCAATGAGATCTCTTGGCCAGTGGGGGTGAGGGAGAGATCCCAAGCAGAAAAATCTTACTGTTGAGAAGATTTCTATCCAAGGCTGAAAAGATAAGAGCTCCACATTTCTAGGGCTACATATGTGGATTCCAGCAAAAGAGCTCACATGTAGGGTGGCCACTTGTCCTCTTTTAGAGACAACGGTTTTCCATTTGAAGGTTTCCCAGAGGATAATATCCTTTTGAGCATGTCCTCCATTTCAAGAGCTGATTTAAAGACAAAGAGGAAGAAGGCCAGAAGCCTTGCAGTTGCCCATCCACAGAGAGCAGATGGGCAGGAGGCTCTGTACACATACATCACTTCATAATCATCTTCCCCACTTGAATGAGAACCACTGTAATTTCCTTTCAGTTATAAAAAGCATTTCTAGTCTTGCATCTGTAGACGTAAAGTTGCGATTTTCTGCAAATCAGTGTGCTCCTTTGCCCTTCGTTTTGGTAATGTATGTTCTTTATTTTGGTGATGCTAAGTGGTCACCCTACTTCTCGATGCATACAGCTGTGGTGCTACATGGTGTCATTTGACTGCAGGCTTGAATAAGGATTCTGTGTCATGTTTTGCTGCACGTAAGAACTAAAAGGGTTGTGGCCCTTAGAATGACATCTTCTCAATGGCCACTACAATGAAAAAGGTATGGAATATATCAGGGCAAGAGGACAGAGAGGGAGAAATGCTTTCTCTTTTCTATTCTCTGTTGTTATTTGCACCACTAGCCAAGTTTCCAACTATGGGCCAAATTATACTTTATTTATGACCCATGACTAAAGCTGCAGTCATGTTAGTGTTCAAGAGATGTGACTGAGGCAGTGTTTCACTTCTGAAAATTCAACGTTGGGAAAGAAAAATGTGGTTGTGTCCTGAAGACCAGTCACATAAGAATGCAAACTAATTTGCAAATCCTGGTACAATAGAAAAACTTATGTTCCAGTCTGTTTAGAATCAGCCGTTAAATAATTCTGTCTTCCAGTGACAAGTTACTGTATATGTAATGTACACTTGATCCCTAAGTAAAGTGAAATGTGAGTAAGGTAATGGTAGTGGTGGAGGAGTGGATATTTACATTTCCTTGTACTTGTTCTAGAAATGAACCATTATGTTTACTGGTGTGTTGCATTTATTTCTCTGGGAACTCATTGGTTCTTTGCTAGATAGTTTTAAGACAAAAACAGAGGAGTTTGCTCATCTCTACAAATTGCTGATTTTGCGATCTCTGTGTTTTATTACTAACTGATCTGTTTATAACAGATGAAGCTTAAATAGGAGACTATTTCATGGATGTGCTAAATCCAGTGTGCAGATGAAGAACCAGTCCAGATCTACCTAACATTATGATATTTTACATATATTAATCTAAAATACATTCCTGTTATTGGAGTAATTCTGAATTACTCGTACAGCACTAGAATATAAAGATACTGCAACAAATTTTCTAATAGCATTGTTGACATTTTATCTATAGATAAAACTAGTAAACTGGTTCACAAGATTCACAAGAAACACTCACTCATTGAAAAGGGGGAGTCATGGGATCACAGAAGCTAGTCTCACTCCCCCACTACTCATTGGGTCAGAGTGTCTCTATTTATATGAAGGAACTTTACATCACACATCAGTGTGTGTAGAAATACCTTTCCCATGTTATCTAAATGCAGACGTCACAGAAGTGTTTACTCTTACTACTACTATTGTCATTACTATTATTTATTTTATTTATTTATTTTATTTATTTATTTAACTTATATTCTGCCCACACTACCCAAAGGTCTCTGGGCGGCCTCTGGGCGGCCTCATTATTGCTACTATTACTGTGTTACAGGTACATCCCATCTATCCTTCAAAGAGCTCTCTTCTTATTCTCCAGATGGCATTCACTGCTTTCTTCCTCCACATTTTATCCTCACAGCAAGCCAGTGAAGTAGACCGGATGAAAGAGAGTGACTGGCCATGGTTGCCATGGGACATTTAGGAATCACTGGGGCCGATCTCAGACTGATACTATAATCACTGAGCCATGATGGTTGTCTCCACAGATTATTTCCACTAAAAATGATAATGAGATTGCTGCACAACACAACAGAATGAAGCAAACCCCATGACCATATGTACAGTATCTGGTTTTCCATTGTGTAGAGACAGTACTTGTGACCCTTGCTGACAAAGGAGATATACCTGAGATTGATAATTTTGCTAATTACTTAGTTTGCCTTTGTGCTAATGCCCAGTGTCCACGTGTCAGGATTTGTAAGAAAAAGAGTCTGATTCTGTTCCTGTTCAGCCTACATCTTTCTGAGCATGCAGAGGGAGCTAGAGAGGGTACTTCAGTCCTATGTCTCAACTCCAGACCTCTTTGTGCTGCTGGAAAAATTCTGGACATGAGCTCAAAGCCCATTGGCTGAAACACATGGACGTCCTGAGAAGACAGGGCTTGTGTTTGTGTGGAATGTGACAAGCGCATTCAGATGAATGTGGCTGCAGCTGCTTTTCAGATCTTCCTCAGCAACACAGGGAGTTGGAAGTAATGGAAGTGGAGCTGGAGCATGAAAGGAAATGTCTTCCTGAATATGGCTTCTGTAGTCAAATATTGAATGCTAAACTATCTGTTCCTTATCTATGCTGAAAAGTTTCATGGATTTTAATGAAACTTTAATGTGCTGGATAGCAATATATGGAATTCCTAGTGATAGAAACAGATTACATCATGGAAGCATATGTAGTTTCTGTACAAACAGATTTCCATTTCTGCTTCCCTGTGGCTACTTTGAATGTGGCATTCTCAGCTCACTGTGTCGCTTGAAGCTCCAGGTGATTGGTTGCCTTTTGAGCTATAATCCAGGGAGGCTCTAGCTTTTTAAATGAAGATGTGAGAAGCTTTTGCCTGCTACCAGCCTAGGCTCCACATCATTCATTTACTCAAATCATGTTATCTACAGAACACTAAAAGCATTTAAGGATCACAGGTTGCCAGCCCACATTTCTTCCATTCAGTCTTAGTTAATATTTTATAGAGGAAAAAGTAATTAATAGCAAGATTGCCTTTAGTCCCTTGAGGAAGTATTGGCCTTAGCACAGTTTACAGCTGTTCCAGACAAAGGTTAGGAATATTTGTTATCCTGCTTCCCCTCTTTAATATGGTTTAAATTGATAAAAATTACCAACAACACTTTATTCTAATATATATTTGCATCCTGAAATCAATCAGCCGAGCAGGGATCAGTCTGCTTAAGACTAAAAGCGTATGGGCATTGGTTATAATCTGCAATACTTCCTTCCAGCAGTAAGCATACATCTTCAGTGCTGCAAGGCATCTAAAATAACACTCACTTGTGAGATGAGATCGACTAATTGTTGAGGATTCCGTTAAGTAGAAATTCTGGCAGATACCAAAAGTTTTCATTTAGCTAATAGCCCTGAACAGTCAATTTATAAGGATAATTCAAAGACATGCTTTCTTGGGGATCGAATTGTCTGCATGTTACAAAAAACCTTTCACTGGATCTACATAATACAGATAACAAATCTTGTACTCTGAAGCCAGAAGCACAGGAAAAGAAGAGAGGGGCATCGTAAACTAGAGAAGTCCCTTTTACTTCCACACTGGTATGTTAATCCAAATTGACTGAAATGCATTGTGGGAATGCACCTCGGATGAAGACAGGTGACTTTACTGAACAAATAAAGCAATACATCATTCAAACAGTGCAGAGAACCTGAAGCTCAGGTAAGCTCAGAAATACGTGCCATGAATGGGTCAAAATGGTGAAGAAATGGGAAGGGTGCTTGGCATAAGGTGTACACCACAAATGTTGAACCCTTCAGTGTAATTCAGTGGCCAAGTACCAAAAGCATTGCCCCCTCCTAAGCTCCTTCCATCATATGTTGAACAAGGTCTCTGGATAGGACAGTCCTTCTGCAGCTGCTTCTGGATATCTGGTGACACTCTAATCTGTATCTCTCACATTTCATATTGTACCACCAGAAATGTCAGCTCCACACAGAAAGGAGCCAGAACAGTAAATTGATGCTATCCAGCCAAATCAGAAGAAAATAAAAACAAAATAGTTTACTAAAAGTTAATTCACGTTAGCCAAATCAAGGTTGAATAAAAGCCAGACAGCAAAACTGTGGCCAATTAAATCAAGACAGAGAGACTAAAGTGGGTAGGATAGACAAAACAACCAACTGTCCTCCTCCTTCCCCTGGGTGGAAGGCAAAAACAGGTGCAGCAAGTTGGCAAAAAAACAAACAAACCATATAACTACACACCATATAGTTGAATCTAGAGATGGGCACTAACTTCAGTTCAAAGGTTTGTGCCAGTTCATACTCACAACACCACAGGTACTGCACATTCCCTTCCCCTGTCTCCCTGGCCAATGCCCAACTCACCAGTCAGAGCATGCTCCTCTCCTCCTCTTCAGCTGTTTGACCAGTCCCCTGCAGGAGCATGGGCTGGCCTGTCCTGCATCCTTTTCTGAGTGGGCAATCAGCCAAGTAGGTGGGGCAGGGAAGCCCTTGCTCCTGCCGGAGACTGGTCGAACAGCCAAAGAGGAGGAGAAGAGGAGCCTGCTCTGACTGGTGAGTGGGGGAATCCAGCTGGGGAGGTGGAGGAAGGGAACATGTGGCACCTGTGGTGCTGCACTTATGAACCGACATGAACCTCTGAACCAAGGGTCATGTCTGTCTCTAGCCAAATCAAACTATGCTGCTGAAACTTTCAGTATGATATGTACTTCAAACAGACGTTGGTGTGAAATATGAATTACGGCTTGCAATTTGTGAGGTGTAATTTAGATTCTGTCCACATCAACACCTGTATAAGATTACTTGGCATTTTTAATGAATACATTATTTCTTATTACCTGCCTTCAGCATGTTTTGTGAACCTTGTGCATTGTACCTTGATTACAAAATACATGCATTTCATCTTCCTGTACTGATTGGAATAATGGATATTTAATGGTATTGTTTTAAAGTTTGCCAATTTAAAATTGGTAATTGCGGTAATTGGCAAATTTGTTAGCAGTTGATTTTTTTTCTAATTTTTAATTTACATAATTTTACCAAATGATATAAATTTTGCATAAGCAATCCTGTCCGCCATTGCTACTTTGCATATATATTTGTGAAATTATATGCATAATGCACAGACTATTTACGATATACCAGTTTTAATATTAAAATAGAAAGAAGAAATAAATGGTTCCTCTCTTACTAGGGTCATCAGATAGAGAATATTTGATCATCATCCAGGTAGGTTACAACGAAAGCAAAATGAGTTTTGGTATATTTCCTGAGCCCACTGGATTTTCAGTGTATTAAGGGTTAGCTGTAGTTTTAGGTTGTGGTTAAGTTTGTACACTATGTATTTCCTGAAGTCAGGCAGAATTCTAATGCTGTCCATCCCTTTTATGGGGTCAACCTACTGACAACCAGAGTGTGTCATTTCTTGGCATCATAGCTCACAGAAAAATAGCGAGAGATACAGTACTCCAGTGGCAAAAAGCAATATATTTGTTGGGACAACTAGTGTCCCAGTTTTTGTCTGTCAAGTGGCTGGTATGTGGGGGTAACTCTTCATATGATAAAGTTATTAAGGAATGACAGAATATTTTCCACACAGGGATGCAATTCCTTCAAAGTGCCATGCCTGAGAAATCATCTGCAAATGGGGTCTATGCTTATCTCCTGAGGCCAAACCACAAAACAAGAACAAGCTAAGTTGCAGTATGTGAAACTGAAGAAAACTTGTGGTAAAATCAACAAATATTCTTTATCCTTTAAGAGGACTCTGCTTCTAATGGCATATTAAATGTAGGATATTGGTTGATCCTGAATAGAACAAGATACTTCAGTTTCTACATAGGTTGGGAGTTCAATTCTCCACTATGCCTCCCTGACAGGAGGTGACTTGATTATCCACAGGGTCCCTTCCAGTTCTGCAGTTCTAGATAGATAAGATGTAAGACTTATTGATTATTCAACCTGAAATCTCTACCTTGAGACTGAGTCTAAAATGCAGATTTTGTGGTCTCTACACTTACCTAGCCTTACTTGTCTTTGTTTGTTTATTTGATTTTTTTCTGTCCCATGCCTCTAAAAGTAAAGCATCTTGGGCTATTGCTGTTTATCCTAAAAAAAGATATTGTCTAACCATGAGTTCAGAGGTAAGCACACTGATTATGATAGAACTAGAGACATGTTATCCATTGGGTCCCTCAGATAGACCAAAATTTGTGGGATCCAGTTGCTAAATTATTCAGCACTCCAGACAGGTAAAATTCTCTGCCCTGCTCTACACATTCTATCCACCAGACAAGTATGTACATTCATACTATTTCAATCATTGAACCATAAGACTGCTCTTGGGAAGCAAGGGGGACTGTCCATATTATCAATTCGGAGAACTGTGACTCTAAAAAATAACCAAACCATTCTGGCCTGGGACCATTGCACACAGTGACCATCCACCAGGCATGTCTAGTAGAAAGCTCTCAGCAGCAATTGTCAAATAGATAAATGCTGAACCATCTGGAAGTACCTTAATAGCCTTTGCTGTGAAGTAGGAAGATCAAAGAATAATCAAATAAAATGGGACTACTTTGATACAGACACATTTTCTGTGACTGTGGAGAAATTCAGTCAATGCAGCACTTACGTGCATGCAATTTATGCACCACCATGTGTACAAAAGAAGATCCAGCAAATGCCTGACATAACACTATTGGAGTTACCTGGGCCAAAAATAGTCTAATCTTAACATTTTAATTTGTGTATAATATTACCTGTATTTCATATATATCTGCAATTTTAAATTGTGCAATTCCCTGATATGAATAAAGACAGAAAGCAGCAATACCAAAATATTTCCTGCTCTTTTCACCAGAAATCCCCTATTTTGGGACATGGGATTTTTATATGTATTTAAAGCATGTACCACTACCAAAGTGTGTCCATACATTAGACAAAGGATATCAGAAGACTGGTTTCAAATGTAATTCATGTCATGAATCCTGAATTTGGTGTTTTAGAGCTGCCAGCTTAATAATTGCAATCAATCTGCTGTTCCTTTAAAATGAAGGCCTAAAGTATGTTTTGTTCTTCAGGGCAGTGTTATATTCATACTAACTTGCTGCAGTTAGAAGATAAATTGCCAAGTAACCCAATGCATAAAATCTTAAATATTGGTGTTCATCAACTGTTACTTTTTCTAATGTGCTACAACATTTCTGTCTGAATGATATGCTTGTAGTGGCATATTATTTTTCTGGTACCCAAAGAAGCATGACCTTTAAAAAAAAAAAAAGGTAAGCTAAAGCTTTGTTCTCAAAAGCAGTTATCTACAAGCAGTTAAAGGCTTTCACATGATAGATGGTAACTTCTCGTTGATCCCCACCGGAATATAAAGTGGTAGCATCTGCATATAAATGACATTTATCCAAGTCATTTATTGGAAAGTGTACTTTAGCCTAAAACGCAGTTCTGGTATGCTCTTCTGAACTTAAAGAACATCCTCTATCATATCCATGGCTTAACAACTTGTTTTCGATAGGACAGCCAAAGGTACTGGCCAGAATTCAAAGAACTACCTTACAGCTTAGAAACATTAATGTTTTGGACTAGCACCCTCAGAATAATTCAAGCTATGCCTTTTTATGCAACTTACACCTGCTAAAATGCCCTCATCCGCACATAACTATCAGAAACAGAGGAGCACTGACCCCCACCTTTCTTTTTAATGTGCCATCCTAACGGCAGAACAGATGGTTGCTAAGGCCGTGGACCAGGAATGCTGGGAAAACTGGACTGCTGCATTCTAACACCAGCACTTCTTGTCTGTTTGCTAGGATAGCAACACCAGTGCCAGGATCCTGACAGGATTTACAACTCCTCCTGTTCTCTTCCACTTTGCCTCTTGCTGCCACTAGTGGCATAGCAAGCATGAGGAATGCAAGCAGATATGCTAGAAGCTCTCAGTGGCATGAGATGGTGAAAAGACTTTGGTAATCCGGATGATAGTAGGGAAACCTGGCATTCTCTTTGATTACAACCCTTTAATGCAGTTCTGCCATCTCTAGTATCTTGTATCTGTGCTATTGGATTGCAAGTCCCAGCATTCTTCACCATTGGGGTTGATGGGTGCTGTAGTTCAGGAACATATGTAGGCCCATCCTTTGCCCAGCCTTGGTGTATACATATCTTGCCTGCTGCACAAAACAATGCATTAGAGCCCCCTCCTAGTTAGAGGAGCATCATGGGCACTGTGCATTACAAGTGTCTCCACATGTTTTTGGCTATTTCTCTCTAAGTGCATAGGTTAAAAACAATTTGCATATTGTCTGAAGGGCCAGTCAAGATACTGCCCACAGCTGAATCTGTGGATTTGGCTCTGAGCAATTTCTCAACCAGTCCTTTAAGACAAGTCATTTTTTAAAACATTTTTTCTATCACACCTGCATTTGACTCTATTTAGCCCTCACCAGCCACAATCCAAAATGACTAGAGTAGATAAACCCTGTGTTACATGAATGGGCTTAAAATCCAAAGAAGAATCTGGACTACATATAGGGAAAAGGATCAAACTGGAGGATGGTGTGGCCAAAATCCAGATTCACAGCCACTGTATTGTGGCTGATGCAGCTTTTCTGTGAAGCCAGGGGAAACCCTTTGCCCAGTCCTAAACACACTAGATATCTAGTTGTAAGGAATTAGGATGGCCCTCTGAGTTACCATCCACTACACACTGCAAAATGATCTTTGTTCTCATACATGCATTATCTTCAGAGATGATAAGATAGCATGTGCAGGGGAGGACATGCAAACATTCCTGTTTGCATTGTGGACAGATTCAAATGTAGGTACCCTGAGGCAGTGGATAGGAAGCCATGAAAACACATACTAAAATTAACAAAATCTGTCTGAAGGGGGTCTGCAAGATTTTTTTTACTGTGCCACTGGAACAGAAAAACACAGCCATTCTTTTGAAAATTGCTGTTTTGCATGAGTAGCTGACCATGCAGAACTGATCTGTGCATAAGATTGCATCATATGGGTCATTCTGTTCTTTTTAATAGGAGTCAAAATAAGAAAAACCACTGACTGCTTTCAGAGAAGCAAAACATGAAAAGTTCTAGAAGCCAGAATCAAGCATTTGAACTAAAACTGAGCCAAATAATGATCTCTGGTTTGTTGTGAATACTTTTGTTCCATTGAAAGATACATATCTATTCCTTTCATTAATTGCTGATTGTTTTGAAAGTGTTTTTCTGTTCAATAAATTCTTCTTACTCCTTTGTTATTTACCTTTTCCAGCTCTCACTGTTACTTTGTAATCACTGTAGTCATCACGTAGCCAAAGCTGATTGGGTGTGTAGTATCCAGGTGACATCCCATTCACTCTATGCTTCCTGACTGGTTGGAATCTCCCAGAAACTGTTCTAGGAACAATATAGAGGGAATTTGGAGATGTGGGGGGGTATAGTGCTGAAGAACAGCAAATAAGGGGGAGGGGGGAATGACAGAAAATGAATAGTCCCACAATTGAGAATAGAATCCTATACATGTCTCCTGTGAAAGATGTCCCATTGGCCAGGATCCTGTTGACACTTTGCTAAGTAGAAAACCATGCCAGCAGAGTAATATGGAATTGCATTACTTGTTATGCTCATGGATGCTGTGTGAGTATGCTTATTACTGTTGAGTCTTGCACTCTTTTACAAGAAGGAACGGGATGCCTTTTTACGTGTACAGCATAAATGTCAAACTATTACACAAGTGATTTGACTGGCTAGGATCTTGGCCACTAAGTTCAATGCCACTTGTTTCTACTTATGTGCATTTAGAATTATATCCTAAAGTGTGGATTTTAATGTACGTTTTTCAGCCCCATCAGCTGAAAGTGCTATGTTTGACTGAAAAATTAAACCTGAGGGACAGAGCCTTCGAACCATATTAAGTTTAATATTCAGTGATGTAAAATATTGGTGGACAAAAGGATGATACTTGGATACCATATTCTATTAACATAGAATGGGAATAGTTAAGTAGGGTAAGTCTTAACTCCATGCCTAAATTCTAAGCAATTAGAAATCCGAGGGCAGGTTTGGCCGTCACATCAGCACTATTGATTGGTTAGGGTGAGTGAGCCTTTTGTTTGCAATTACCTAATTGTCAATCAATAGGTATAATTTCTTTCCCAACACTATTTGGAAGTTTTCCCTTTCATTGCTGTGACATTTTCACTGTGGAGTGAATGCTTCCAGAATGATAGTAGACAGTTCTCTTTAACAAGCGTTGACTCTGCCGAGGTTACTGGTATGCTATTAATGGAAATGCCAATACTGGTCTACCTAGTAGTTGGTTTTTCCTCCACTTAGTGATATAGCTGGGATTCGCACTATCCTAACACGCAGGTTAATGCACCGTAGGAGTCTTCAATTGGAAGATATAAGTTTAACAGCATGAAGCAGTTCCACTTTTAAAAGGACCAATCTCTGGATCAATAGTAAGTTTCTAATACTGTTTGGAAAGTATTGGGAAGGCAATTACGTAATTGCAGTAGAGTGAGATATTACTGTAGACAACATGTTGTGGCTGCCACTGAGTGAACACGATATATGTTCCAAGATTTCTCCCCCACGCAACAGATGAATGGACTAGAACAGTGATGGCAAACCTTTTGAAGCCCGAGTGCCCAAAATGCAACACAAACCCAAATTATTTCTTTCAAAGTGCCAACACTGCAATTAAACCTGAATACTGGGGTTTTAGTTTAGAAAAAACAACTCATACAGTTGTCTGAACTAATCAACACATTTTCTCTTAAAATAAGTACACAATAACAGAGCTTTCAATGATACAAACACTTTTTTATTGAAAAAAACCCATCAACTCTAGTAAATGGAAAAAATTATTAAAGTAATACATTGCACACATGGCCTGAAGCCAGGTAATTTATACAAACTTTTAAAATAATTCTGTGCATGTATTTTTGGATAGGAGATACAGTGGTGCCTCGACTTACGAACGTCCCTACTTACGACCATTTCGAGTTACGACCAGCTCCGGCCGCAAAATTTTGCTTTGACTTGCAGCCGGAGCTTCCAGTTATGAACAGAAAAAGGCAGGGGAAAAAGGCGGGAAATTCAAATTTCTAACTGTAGGTGGTGACGAGGCTGCTTCTTTGTAGCTCCTTCACCCCAGCAGTTAGAGAATGTGCGATCGGAGAAGGCTGCCTGGTAAGGTAAGGTGCTGTTTTCTGCTTTTAAAAAACAGTTCTGGGTGTTTTCGCAGCGTGGTTTTGGGCTGGGGGGGTTTATGGTTCTGTGCTGTGATGGGTCTTGGGGGGTTTGTTTGTTTTTTGGGTTTTTTTTTCCCATTTCTGATGGGTCTTGGGGGGTTTGTTTGCTTTTTGGAGTGTTTTTCCCCATTTCTGATGGGTCTTGCATGCTTCCCTTGCTTTTTCCTTTTGTTCTCTTTGCATTTCCGAACTGCCCCTTTGTTCTCTGTGCATTTCCGACCTGGTCCCTTTGTTCTCTCTGCATTTCTGATCTGCTCCGTTTGCTTTCTGTGCATTTCCGACCTGGTCCCTTTGTTTTCTGTGCATTTCTGAACTGCTCCCTTTGTTCTCTGTGCATTTCCGACCTGGTCCCTTTGTTCTCTGTGCATTTCCGACCTGGTCCCTTTGCTCTCTGTGCAGTTCCGATCTGCTCCGTTTGTTTTCTGTGCATTTCCAACGGGTCTTGCATGCTTGATTGCTTTTCTTTTCTTTTTTCCCCTTCGGCCGGAAGGGATTAATTGCGTTTCCAACGAGTCTTGCAGTGATTTTTTTTTTGTGATTTTTTTCTTTGGCCGGAATGGATTAATTGCATTTCAATGCATTTCAATGGGAAATGGTGCTTCGACTTACGGCCATTTCAACTTACGGCCATCTTCCGGAACCAATTAAGTTCGGAAGTTGAGGCACCACTGTACTCAACTTGTAATATGATTATATGCCAGACTGCAATTGTATGGGGCAAGCCTTACTCCAGGTTCTTTCCCTGCTTCTACAGGTGTTGGATTGTTGTTGTTGTTTAGTCGTTAAGTCATGTCCGACTCTTCGTGACCCCATGGACCAGAGCACGCCAGGCCCTCCTGTCTTCCACTGCCTCCCGGAGTTGGGTCAAATTCATGTTGGTAGCTTCGATGACACTGTCCAACCATCTTCTCCTCTGTCATCCCCTTCTCCTCTTGCCCTCACATTTTCCCAACATCAGGGTCTTTTCCAGGGAGTCTTCTCTTCTCATGAGATGGCCAAAGTATTGGAGCCTCAGCTTCAGGATCTGTCCTTCCAGTGAGCACTCAGGGTTGATTTCCTTCAAAATGGATAGGTTTGTTCTCTTTGCAGTCCAGGGGACTCTCAAGAGTCTCCTCCAGCACCACTATTCAAAAGCATCAATTCTTTGGCGGTCAGCCTTCTTTATGGTCCAACGGTAGTTGGAGCATTCTTTGGCACTGCCCTTGTTTGAGATTGGGATGTAGACTGATCTTTTCCAATCCTCTGGCCACTACTGAGTTTTCCAAACTTGCTGACATATTGAGTGTAGCACCTTAACAGCGTCATCTTTTAAGATTTTAAATAGTTCAACTGGGATGCCATCACCTCCACTGGCCTTGTTGTTAGCTGTTCTTTCTAAGGCCCACTTGACTTCACTCTCCAGGATGTCTGGCTCAAGGTCAGCAACCACACTATCTGGGTTGTCCGGGACATCCAGATCTTTCTGGTATAATTCCTCTGTGTATTCTTGCCACCTCTTCTTGATGTCTTCTGCTTCTGTAAGGTCCCTACCATTTTTGTCCTTTATCATGTCCATCTTTGCACAAAAGGTTCCTTTAATATCTCCAATTTTCTTGAACAGATCTCTGGTTTTTCCCTTTCTATTCTTTTCCTCTATTTCTTTGCCCTGTTCATTTAAGAAGGCCCTCTTGTCTCTCCTTGCTATTCTTTGGAAGTCTGAATTCAATTTTCTGTAACTTTCCCTATCTCCCTTGCATTTGGTTTCCCTTCTCTTCTCTGCTATTTGTAAGGCCTCATTGGACAGCCACTTTTCTTTCTTGCATTTCCTTTTCTTTGGGATGGTTTTTGTTGCTGCCTCCTGTACAATGTTACGAGCCTCCATCCATAGTTCTTCAGGCACTCTGTCCACCAAATCTAGTTCCTTAAATCTGTTCTTCACTTCCACTGTGTATTCATCAGGGATTTGGTTTAGATTATACCTGACTAGCCCAGTGGTTTTTCCTACTTTCTTCAGTTTAAGCTTGAATTTTGCTATAAGAAGCTGATGATCAGAGCCACAATCAGCTCCAGGTCTTGTTTTTGCTGACTGTATAGAGCTTCTCCATCTTTGGCTGCAGAGAACATAATCAATCTGATTTCGGTATTGCCCATCTGGTGATGTCCATGTGTAGAGTCGCCTCTTGTGTTGTTGGAAAAGAGTGTTTGTGATGATCAGCTTGTTCTCTTGACAAAACTCTATTAGCCTTTGCCCTGCTTCGTTTTGAACTCCAAGGCCAAACTTACCTGTTGTTCCTTTTATCTCTTGACTCCCTACTTTAGCATTCCAGTCCCCTATAATGAGAAGAACATCTTTCTTTGGTGTCAGTTCTAGAAGGTGTTGTAAGTCTTCATATAATTGGTCAATTTCAGCCTCTTCAGCATCGGTGGTTGGTGCATAAACTTGGATTACTGTGATGTTGAAAGGTCTGCCTTGGATTCGTATTGAAATCATTCTATCATTTTTCAGATTGTATCCCAGTACAGCTTTTCCCACTCTTTTGTTGACTATGAGGGCTACTCCATTTCTTCTACAGGATTCTTGCCCACAGTAGTAGATATGATAATCATCTGAATTGAATTCGTCCATTCCCGTCCATTTTAGTTCACTGACGCCCAGGATGTCAATGTTTATTCTTGTCATCTCCTGTTTGACCACATCCAGCTTACCAAGGTTCATAGATCTTACATTCCAGGTTCCTATGCAGTATTTTTCTTTGCAGCATCAGACTTTCCTTTCACTTCCAGGCGCGTCCGCAGCTGAGCGTCCTTTCGGCTTTGGCCCAACCACTTCGTTAGCTCTGGAGCTACTTGTCCTTGTCCTCCGCTCTTCCTCAGTAGCATGTTGGATGCCTTCCGACCTGAGGGGCTCATCTTCCAGCGTCATATCTTTTAGCCTTTTGTTTCTGTTCATGGGGATTTCTTGGCAAAGATACTGGAGTGGCTTGCCAGTTCCTGCTCCAGGTGGATCGTGTTTAGTCAGAACTCTCCACTATGACCTGTCCGTCTTGGGTGTCCTTGCACGGCATAGCCCATAGCTTCTCTGAATTACTCAAGCCCCTTCACCACGACAAGGCAGCAATCTGTGAAGAGGACAGGTATTGGATTAGTAAAAGTAAAAGTCAACCTGTATTAGTATGAGCAAGATAAACAAGAAAACTAAACTTGCTGAACACACTTTAAACAATTCCTAAACTAGTGTCTTGGATTGCAAACACTGCATTAGGTAAAGGTTTGAATTTGACATGCTTTTGCACAATTAATGTGATTTTTGATGTTGTATGCATGCTGATAATTTGTCAGACCTTGGCTCATACGCCGTTAGTTTGAGAGCAACCCATGCAGCACTCAGGTCATCTGTCAGTCTGTTTCTGGTATCAGATTTGATATAATTCAAAGCTGAAAACAGCTGCTCACAAGCATAAAATGACCCAAACAAAGTCAGAAGAGCAATCCCAAGTGCTTTCATTGA
This sequence comes from Intellagama lesueurii, assembly GCA_037013535.1. Lineage (NCBI taxonomy): Eukaryota > Metazoa > Chordata > Lepidosauria > Squamata > Agamidae > Intellagama > Intellagama lesueurii. Next base: position 65,474,097 of record JBAJHW010000004.1, on the reverse strand, counting down.
CTTAAAATTATTTGGCAGAGAATTCCACGGAATTCCAAGGATTTCATTTTTAGAACTACCAACTTTGTCACCCCTTCGCACTCTGTCTTCTCCAGTGTTGCACGCAGGTCATAGAATTTATTTTTCCAGATAGAATTTTCTTGAAATTCCAATAGCTCCATTTCCAGATTTCCAAAATCTAATCAGTGTAAGCAGGAAAGATCAAGTTCTTCAAATTTGGCTTTATCTGGAGAAGTAAGAAAACACAGGATTGTCTCCATCTTACGGAACTGTAAAAATCTGTTCCTAAAATTCTCCTTTGCAGCTGCTACAATGCTAGAAAATTCCTTGTAGATTTCCTGATGGCTTGTAGGATTGTCTGTAAATGTAGAATTTTCCAAATGCATTTTTAGATTTCAGCTGCCCACTTTCAAGTTCTCTCTCAAAAACCTGCAGTTTTCTCTCAAATGTTCTGATGTCACAAAACATCCTTTCTGCTGTTTTCCATAAACCTTGCAGTTTTTTGTTCAGTATATTGAAGTGTGCTGTAAAATCGGTAAAAAACATGAGGTTGGTAAGCCAGGACATATCAGTGAGCTGTGGATATTCTTACTCCTTTTCAGTCATAAACAACCTAATTTCATCCAAGCAGGCTACAAATCTCTCCAGGACTTGTCCTCTGCTCAGCTACCGGACATTATTGTACTTAAGTAAAGTATTATACTGTGCCTGGACCCCATCAAGAAGTGCTTGAAACTGTCGAAAATTACCATTTCACCATTTTTGTGACATCTCTGAGGATATTGTCTAATTTTTTGCTGTTTTCCCTGGCACAAAGAGCTTCTTGATGTATAATACAATGAAACTGGATGACTGGATGTTTTACTTCTTTAATAAAGAACTGTATGAAACCAGATGTAACCCCTACCATGAAAGGTGCCCCATCACTAGTAACTGAAACTACTTTTTCTGCTCTTACATCTTGTGACAAAAAAGCCTCCATCACAGCATTGTCGATATATCTCCTTTGTGTTCTTCCAGGCAAAGACAACAGTTTCACCAGCTCTTCTCTCATGATGTTGCCAACAGCATAATGCAAAATTACTGCTGTGTATGTGTAGGCATCCTTCAGTCTCGAGAGACTATGGTTGCGTGCTCTAAATAGAGGTCTTGGAACAGCATCTAGTGTGGCTGAGAAGGCCAATTCGAGAGTGACAATTCCTTCCACACTGAAGACAAATACAATCTGTCCCCTGTCCAGCTCCCTGATTTTGCTGCTTTCAGGACTGCCTCTTTGCCTCAGCCTACTGGACAAGGGTCTCTCCAAATTGGGAGAGGCCATGCTGCACCGTCTGCCTCCAGGCTGAACGCTCAGATGTCAGGGTTTCCCATCTGTTGAGGTCCATTCCTAAGGCCTTCAGATCCCGCTTGCAGACATCCTTGTATCGCAGCTGTGGTCTCCCTCTGGGGCGATTTCCCTGCACTAATTCTCCATACAGGAGATCTTTTGGAGTCCGACCGTCAGCATTCTCACAATATGCCCAAGCCAATGTAGACGCCGCTATTTCAGTAATGTATACATGCTAAAAATTCCAGCTCGTTCTAGGACTACTCTATTTGGAACTTTGTCCTGCCAGGTGATACCAAAAATGTGTCAGAGACAACGCATATGGAACGTGTTCAGCTTCCTCTCCTGTCGTGCACAAAGGGTCCAGGACTCACTGGAGTACAGGAGTGTACTCAGGACACAGGCTCTATAGACCTGGATCTTGGTATATGCCATCAGCTTCTTGTTAAGCCATACTCTCTTTGTGAGTCTAGAGAACATGGTAGCTGATTTGCCAATGCGTTTATCCAGCTCGACATCTAATTAAATGCACCCTATTTATAAAGCTTATTAAGTACATTGAAATCCTGGACTTGTTTCCTCCAAAGTAAGCCACCCTCAGAAAAGCAGCTATATATAGGAGTGCAAACTTTTAAAGTGTTTACCTACATTTTATACACTACATAAAGTGTATACACACATTTCACTTATTTGAAATGTAGTGTTGGAAAAGAGTTTTACAGATATCATGACTTATCAGAAAGATAAGTAAAGCAAATTAAGTGTGGACTCTCACTAGAAGCTAAAATAACCAAAGGGTATTGTACTACAGTGGCATCATGACAAAACAAGCTCACTGGAAAAGGCAGCAATGCAGGAAAAAGTGCAATGCAGTAGGAAAAGAGGAAGACTGCACATGAGAAGGATTAACTCAATAAAGAAAGCCACAGTCTTTTGTTTGTAAGACCCTTTGTTTGGTGTTGCAGTCAAAGCAAACTTTGGAAGGTTCCTTTTTTCGTGGTTTTATGAAAGTCAGTCTGGTGCACGCGCACACACACACACACCCTATCTGCCTCCTTAAATTTTCTACAATCAGTTGCTTCAGCTCACTATGACCCCGTTTCCTCTCATTACATTTTTAAAAGCTTAATGAAATCACCCGTCCCTCTCTCGCACCTTCCTTCCTGCCTTAATTGGAGCCTTTCCTCCTGCTTGAAGTCACGTCTTTTTTTCATGGTTTTATGAAAGTCAGTCTCTCTCTCTCTCTCTCTCTCTCACACACACACACACACACACTCCCTCCCTCCCTCCCTAAATTTTCTACAATCTTACATTTAAACAAGCTTGATGAATCCACCCGTTTCTCTCTCGCGCCTTCCTTCCCGCCTTAATTGGAGCCTTCCCTCCTGCCTGCAGTCACCTCCAGCAGAAGTAGCAATTCACAAACCAGATTAACTGCCCGGATTAACTATTGCAGGCTCTTCTACAGCCATGAACAATAAAGCAGCTTTATCTACGATCTTCAAAAGAACTGATTTACAAGTGCATGATTTACAAGCGCCGCAACCAAGGAAGGTAGCAGGGATAGGTGGCTTACGATCCTGAGGTTCAGCTGCGTGTGTGTGTGTGGAGGGGTAGCGATCCAGTGACTTATGGCTCACGTGCCAATGGAGAGGTCTCTGCGTGCCAGTTGTGGCACGCGTGCCATAGGTTCGCCATCGCTGGACTAGAGCTACAGTTCTTTTGTTCTTGATGCTTGCCAGACGTGAAAGGCAATCTCCCTTGACCTTGTTACCATTATCTTCATCACTATCAAAATCAATTAATAGAAAAAATGTGTCTTCTCACCAAGGGCACTTCCCCTGTTTTGGATATCTGTACTAAATGTTCTTCTTTTTCTTCAATTTTAATTCCATTTAGGAAGAACAAAGTTAAACCCATATCGAAAAGAAAGTCTGTCATTATTACAATGGTTTGCTGTATCCTGATGGAGGTGCTTCCACCTCAGATGACATGTGACAGCTAGGACAAGTCATTCTGCTGCCTGAGGCAAAGCAGCAATCAACATTCCTCATCTTCTCATATCAAAGTGCATGGTTCCCTAAGCCAGACAAGTTATTTTGAAACATTAGAAGGAAAATCCCAGCTCTCTTCACTCCTGGAAGTCATCTGTCTGAGGCAGCCTGCTTACTCTGCCTAATGACAGAGATGGCTTTCTATTTTTCCTGTTTACTCCTTTGTTATTTACCTTTTCCAGCAATCACAAGCGGGATGCTGGTAAACCATTTAGAAAGTATCCAGTAATAAACTCTATCAATAATCTTGGAATCAGAAGGCTGTCGCTATGTATGTCCTATGCTGGTTGTGACAGAAAGTGGCCTATGGATATTGGGTGCAAAATTACCTTCAATGATACGGAGAGAGATGTTTTCCTCTGTCTTTCTTCCCGGCCTTCCTCAAACTTGTCAGATATTTTATTCATATAAGGTAAATAGAGGTGAGAGTTACTAGACGTTAGCCTGAGGAAAAACAGAGCATTTATAATGTGGTATTGATGCAACAAGAAGCAAGACCATGAGGGTCACACTCCTAGTGGAGATCTTGTTGAGTTTCTCTGAAATGGGTCAGCAATGGTAGTTTATTGTTTGTTTACAGTCATGGGATTTCTTTGTTCTGTTGGTAACTTTGTTATAGGGAAGCAGTATGGAAGTAGAAAAAAGGCTTACACAAAACACTGGGGGGAAAAGGTGAAGGAGTGTTCTCTGTAGATTCTGACTTGTCTGCTGATCTTGTTTAGCAGAGGTAAACATAGACACGGAAAGTCTCTAGCCACACTTTCCTTCTTATACCCTGTAAATGTTATAGTTTAAAAAGAAGAGAGAGAAAAAAAACACTTGGAGCCTTTCCTTTATTTTTTTCAGCTATTCTACTTAATTGTAGCAAAACAATATTTCTTTATATGATTCAGAAACCGATTAGACCATTGGTTCCCAACCTTAAGTCCCCAGATGTTCTAGGACTAAAATTCCCAGGAGCCTTCACCATTAGCTGTGCTAGCCAGGATTTCTGAGAATTGTAGTCTAAGAATATCTTAGAATACAATGCTGATAATCTTTTGCGACCGGCCATGTTAGCTGGGGGTTCTGGGAAATGAAGTTGATAGATATGAAAAGACACAGTTTCCCCACCTTTAGACTACTTTTCTTTCTCTTCCTACCCAGCTGTTTCAGAACTAGTTGACCTTTTTTCACTACGTAGCTAGTTCTTGCTGTGAACTAGTTGCCTCCATTAGGATTCATCACAATGGACTTCCTTCATGACTAAAGCACTCTGACTAAGCTGGAACTGTGTCAAATCCTTCTGGAAATGAGTAAGACTCCAGTGCTCTGTGTCAGGACAAATATTTTTTAAGAGAGACTTTAATACAAAGATTACTTGCCATTGGCAGTGATCCTATTATGTATTTTATATCAGTATATCTCCATTGGTTTAAATTTCAGTGGCAAATAGCTGCAAGTTAGTAAGTCAGTGTTGGCATTTGCTATCACAGATCAAAGTATGTGGCTGGTGTGTGATAGCGAATACCTGAGCTGAATTTTTTTAGTTGTAGCAATTCACTGCTGAAACTTACACCATGGAGTTATGCCAGCAGATTGTGTGAGAACAAATGTTCTTTAAGGCTTTGGAGTGCTTGTTGACATGAGTACCTTAACTTGTTTCCTTGTAATATGTGGAGTCAGCTTTCAAACACTCAAAAAAAGGCATGTGGTAAGTAACTGTTATGCAGGAGTTTACTGCACAAATTTGACTTCTGTGTATCAGTTGCTTACATTGGCACCTCAATGAAAAGTTTTGCACTTATGTGCAGAAACTGCCCAATACATGCATGTGTGTGTGCATGTGCATGCGCACGCACATGCACACACACATACATACATGCTGCCCAGGAGACATCCAGACTGAAAATAACATTTGAGTCTTTTCCTTTAGTGATAAAACCTGCCATATGCACCCTGGTGCCTTTCAGAAGGACTGGATTACAATTTCTGACAGCCAAAACAGCACACCCAGTTGGTCATGCTGTGGCTACTAACCCAACACAACTATACAATATCACTTGGAAAAGTCTAGATTAAACCAAGAACCATTCTTTAGAAATTGAGGGTCCTGAGAAATTCTGTTTTATTTTTGTAGGCTCGTAATTGAACAAAGCTCAGTAAAGTTTGCCATAGAATCATTCTAGGTAAACGGAATGGCAAATGAAATGCAGGATGGAGCACTTACATAACTTTGGAGCCTGGTTTGGATGAAATAGAGCATTGTTTAGAGGTGTCATATCCAAAGTCAAAATAGCCAGGATGACGTATAACCTCTGGTAGAAGAGGAACAGGAAGAACTGAATATGTCCTACTGAGATATTGGGAGGGAGAACAATTTTAAATCTATACAGGCTTCTTAAAACAGTAAAGACCCTTTGCTCCTCATGAAATACAGCGATGATTAGTTCCTGAAATTCCATGGCAGAATTCAGCAGGCAGAATTCAGCTCTCCTTCACTGAATCCAAGAAAGTTGTTCCAATATAAAAAACACAGAAATGACTGTGCATTGCACATTTCATTGAGGTTGCTCGATTAGTTATCTTTGCAGAATACTAAAGTTCTTTGTAGAGATTTAGAGTAGCACTAAAGGCTGTTATTTAGCTCTTTGAAGATGCAAGACCATTTCTGCACTTCTGTTCTAGCCTTTCCATCAAGTTTACTGATCCCCTTAAAAGTACCACTGACATTGCTGTGCTGTGACATGGCAACATGTGTGGGACTAATTGGCAGAAAACTCTTAATTAAACTAAGTTTTGTTATCTAGGCACACAGAAGAACAAAGGTCAGAATGACCTACTAGTTTTGAAGTTTTAATCAATGATGACAGAAAATGGGATGTGTAAAAGGAATGAAAGCACACAGAACAGATGTGTGGGCAGCTCAGGCTTTGTCTAAACCCCTGATTTATACATCTGGTTGGGAGGAGTTAATCTCCATGACAAAAAAGGGATGCAAAATGTCATGTTTAAGGAAAAGTGACAATAAAAGCTCAACAAGACTTCATAAGATATATTATTGCCAGCATCTGCTGCTGCTAATGAGGTCTAGGGAGTTAACCACATCAGGGACTTTCACACATCAGTCACAGAGACTTACAGTAATTAGGCACTTTTGCAAAATAATTACAATGACACTCTTTTTCCTTTGAACTCTCCTAACCCTTTGAGATCTGAACACTTTACAGACTGCACATGAAAACTGCCTATCCCATAGACTACCAGGTCACAGGATGCATACTGAGTGCTAAACACGTCAGATGTGTAGTTTATCAGACTATGGGAAACTCAGCTTAAAATGGTTGTTTCTACTTCAGCAGAAGCATGATGCACCAACAGTGATTGGGGAGGGAGGGATATTTTCCAAGAGAAACCAAGGGTGTCCCATAGTTAGTTATGTGCCGTCAAGTCAGAACTGACTTAGATTGACCCTAAAATGGCTTTCAAGGTCAGTAAGCTATTTTATCAGTGATTTTACGAGTTCCACTCCCCCTGTGAATTTCCATGACTACGTGGGGATTCAGATCCTGGCCTCCAGAGTCCTAGTCCATCACTCTATCCTGTACAACAGTGGTCCCAAACCTTTCCAGAAGCCTTCACCACCACCTCTGCTGGCCAGGATTTCTGGGAGTTGAAGTCCAAGAACATCTGGAGGCCCAAGGTTGGGGACCACTGCTGTACAACACACTGGATACCAAATTTGTGCCCAGCAAACTAAAGAACATTACCATTCTAGCAAGGCAGCACCGTGGCCCAAATCCTATTGTGTAAGTTACATCTGTGGAAGAGCGATGACTTACCAACAGGAGAGGCATTTGGTAATTAAAGAATTACTACTTCTGCCTCCTCATAAACACAATGACACTGATTACTCATATGTTAGAGAAGATGCAGGATGGAAGTAGAGATCTTAAATTACAAAAAATCTTCCCCTACCAGTGACATTACCCTTCAGCAGATGTAACTTATACAACAGCTTTTGGACATTATTTGAGTATTCAGGGACAATTGTAACTTTTTGAGTAGATTGGACTGAAAAACAACAGTCTCATGATCCAGCTACCCTTTTTTTGTCATAATGGAAGGGAGTGGATGCTTCTGGATAACCTGGTTAGATACATTGAAAGTAAGTAGGGTTGGACTGTATTTCTATGTTCCTAATTCTTTCATTCAGCAAAAACTTCATTCCAAACTGACTGCCACATAGAGGACAGATACAAATAAGGAATCAACAAATGTAAGGCACCTCATGCGTATCTTTTCACTTCCTAGGGAGAAGATCTCACAAGCAACCTTCCCCCCCCCCCCCAATCAGGCTGTGGCTTAATCATTTGGAGAAGAATTTTTGTTGTTAATTATATGCTTTGTCTTAGCTAACAAGCTAGGAGCCCCACCGCGTATGCAAAGCAGAGAAAACCCAAGGGCCTTTTGGGTCCTGAGCAGCTGCTTCCAGGACTAACTTGGCTAAGTTCTACATTACAAGGAAGTGCTTTGTAAAACAGTATCTGAAATTTAGGTCTTGCTAGAACGTTACAGGTAGGTGGTCCCTCCTCTTTTTCTTTTCTATGACTGCAATGACATGAAACGACTCTGCTGGAGAGATGTTGGCAACTTCACTAGTGCAGTACAAATTGATAGCATATCAAGTCAGTGGTGGTGTAAACTCCAGCGGAACAAAGGAAACATGCTTGTTGGAAGTGCTTTTTGCAATGTGAAGAACTCAAACAAACACTAACTGGGATCAACTACAGGAGGTGGAGGCAGCAACAGTACTAAATGCAGACCTCTTTTGCATTCTGCAAAAGTAATGTTTAACATCAAAAGTATACTGCAGCTTCCTAAAACAAAAATGTTCTGTGGATTTTAGGTGCATTTAAATGGCCAAATCTGTAGTGCAAAGTAACAACTCAAGAAGGACAGAAAACCACAACTGATTTTAAACCTTTTGCATTCACTTTGACATCAGACTAAGGCAGAAGGTCCTTCATTTTGTTAATTTTATTAAGAAGATGTTCTCTCAGCTGTAATGAAGATCAGGGAGGTAGCAACCAAATGGTATAACCTACCCTTTTGCCATGTAGCATCTCCTGTTTATCTGTAGGGGAAGACAGGTAAAAATGCTGAAGTGATTTGAAATACTGCAGTATAATGCGTGACTTGAGTAGATGCCTTGCCTCACTGCAGTCCTGTACCTGTTCCTGTCAGTTTCCTACCAAAATTCAGTGCTACACATTCTGTTTATATATAATATAAATAAACTTCATTAAGGCACGAAACAGAATTTCCGTGTCAGTGTAAATTTCAGCAGGCAAAACTTACCAGACCCTCCACCTAGATGTTGCTCCAGCATTTCTCTTCCTTAAATCTTGACTGTGACTGTAGAAGATTCAATTTTTGCAAAAACATTGGTTCATGAATGTGGATACTATGCTTCTGTACCCACAATTCAAAAAGCTTGAAATGGCCTAACTCTGCTCCACAATATTGTGCCTGTGTTGCCATCAGGAAAAAGAATACCAAGCTTTACATAGCAAAGGGCACCCTGAATGCGGACAAAACCAATGGCAACAGTTAAGATGGCCCACAGGATTCCCTCTTGCACTCACTACCATTCACAAAGTGACACCACACAAGGGAAAATCCTAGAAGCTGACTACTGTTTTCATCAGTTAACCACTTCTCACTCAAACACAAAGCAATTGTCAGGGCTGTTTTTCAACAAGTGTAAACAAAATATAGTATACACAAACAATGATTATTGGTAGCCACCCAGAGATGCCAAAATGGTGAAAGAATCCCACAAACTATTACAGGTCTTCAAAAGAGGTTTTTTTTTTTTCACAAGTTGATGTTGACTTCATGGATCTAGGAATGGAAGAGGGGCCACCTGTCAACCTGGGGAAGATCAGCAGGGCTCACTTGCCCACTTCCTTATTTTTGATCAGGGTTACAATCATGATCCTCCACCAAACAAAGGCTTCATAAGCTTAGGGCTTGTTTACATTTCTCAAAAAACCCACAATATGTAGCATTTTAATTTTAGCTGACTCAAGTCACATGTTTTTGATTCATTTCCTGCATTCCTACTGAGTAACCAGAATGTGTATCTTTTGTTAATGTACCAATTTGGGAGGCCTGTGTTTTTAAATATGGTACACATGGAGACGCTTCCTTTTAAAACTGGTTATAAGGTTCACAATGGGCTTAATTTGGTTAAGAAATCATCATGCTAAAAAAAAAAGACCCTCTGGTAACTATTTAATTTAACTCACTTCCTAAGAAAATAATACAAGTCAGGGGAAAATAAATTTGCAGTTTGGAATTCATTGTGTGAACATGAAATTCAGCACAGTTTCTAACACAGGTCAAATTCCGGGTTTTTTGGTTGTGTGACCAGGCCCTCAGCTAGTGTCCCTTTGAACTGGATGTTTCTGCTCAGGTCACTTGGAATGAAGAATGAAAGACAAAATTGCATGCTGCTGAAATGTAAAGGAAAACATCCCAATGGGAAGATCTTTCTTGAGAGACACTGCATACGTTTACATGTGTGTAAATACCATCTGAGTCATTGTTGCTCCCATATACACAGCATCATTGATTCATGGTCAGATTAGCATTGACAATAATCAAAGCATATTCTTCCACTCGACATAAAACTTACCAATGGGGCACATCTCTATAGAATCAGATTCTGCAAAGTATTTTGTTCTTATAGGAGGAAAAGCTGGAAGGGAAGGTGCTAATTCTTTGACCAAAGTTTCCCAAAAACAAAAATCTTTTAAGAAGTCACTTAGTTTCCTTGGAATAGTTTGTTCTAAGAAGCAACCCACCAACCCTTGGCAGGTACTAACATGAGCTATTCTGAGCCATCTCTTAGGAATATATATTTGTGACTAAGAGGATGTCATGTTCACACTAGAGGTGCAACATGATTCCTGTACCGATACATTGAAGAATAAGGATAACTGTAGTTGCTAAGGTGCCAGCAGTAGATACTGATTACACAAGAGCAAAGTGAGTCAATAACAGTCAAGTAACCTTCTGTCACCTGGCATATGGTTTAACACATTCAGAAATGCATTTATGCCCCTATGGGTTTACAGCTCTCCATCTTATGCCAAACTAAGTACTTTTTGGATTGCACGTGTTTAAGAAAAATATACATATTTTCTGCCTCCAAATAGTCACTCTGTTTTTCATATAACATTCTTTTCTGAGGGATAAATGTTTAAAATGTTCTTCCAATAGCAGAAGATATATCAATTAGGTAAAACTTATCAAATAGCTAGACTGCTGTTAGTGTAAAATAGTCAGTTCAGTTTCACATTTGTAATATTGTTTTTTTGTTTCAACTTATATACCACCCTATTAGTGTAAACAGCCTTTGAGTGGTTCACAACTCATCAAAGGCATAATTACAAATAATACAATAAAAACCACAATATACAGTAAATACAATAAAACCCTTGTCACTAGCTAAAACAACGAAACCTGCATTTAAATAGAATTAACGGTTAAAACACTAGTAAAAGGCAGCTTTATATAATTCCATTTTTATAGATTTTCTAAAAACTGAGAGGGATAGTGCCTGACAAACCTCTGTAGGGAGCTTATTCCAGATAGAATCGGCCGTGAACAAGAAAGTATGGTTCCTTGTGTTAGGTCTTTTGGCCACCTTGGGCTTCAGAATTGTTACCATCAAGAACTGTGAGGAGCAGGTGGGATGAGTAGCTGTTTTTTGGGAGAGATGCTCTGATAAGTATCAAGGTCCTAAACCATTAAGGAGTTTATTGATCATGACAAACTTTGAATAGAAAATCATAAAAATTAACAGGGAGCCAATGAAGGTATGCTAAGATTGGGAATATGTGTTCATATCTGCTGGTACCTGTAATCAGTCTGGCAGCTCATTTTGGACCTGCTGAAGTTTCTTTTGTACTGACTTCCAGGGCAGCACTACATAGAGAGCATTACAGTAGTCTATTTTAGAGATTATAAATCAAAGTTGATAAAAGACACTCTTGACCACAGCAGATATTTGCACCTCCATAATGAGACAGCCCCAAGCTGTGAATCTGATCCTTTGTAGGGAGTGTAACCCCACCAAGGCTGGGTAAATATCTCTCTAACTGGTCCAACAATCCTCCCAACGGTAGGATCTCCATTTTACCTGGATTCAGTTTCAGTTTATCGGCCTTTGTTCAGCCTATTATCAGTGCTAGGCAGCACTACCTGTACAGCATCACCACTACCACTGAAAAAAGGAGAGAGCAAGCTGTCATCCACATATTGAATAATAACAAACTCCAAATCTTTGAATGACTTCTCACACTGGCTTGATATAGATATTAAAAAGCATTGGGGAAACAGCCAATCCCTAAGAGACTCCATAACAGAGATCCCGGAGGATGGTCACCATCTCCTCAAGCTGTACCACCTAAGATAGGCCCTTGAAGAAGGACTGGAATCACTGAAGAATAGAGCCCCCAAGTCCTAAATTCAATAACTATCTCAGAAGGATACCAAAGTCAACAGCATCAAAGGCCACAAAAAAATCCAGGAGGACAAACAGAGTTATACTCCCCCTGTCTGCCTCCCTCAGGAGATCATCTTGCAGGGCAACCAATGCCATTTCAGTTCTATGGGGTGGCCAGAACCCTGATTGAAATGGATTTAGACTATCCATTTCTTCCAAAAATGCCTGCAGCTGGTCAGCCACACACCCCCCTCAATCTGCTTGCCCAAGAATGGAATGTTGTCAATGGGCCTATATTTACTATCCATTGCTAAATTTGGTTTGTTAGAAATTGGCCTTATTATGGTTTCCTTTAAACAGGAATCTATTAGAGACACATTAATGATGAACGTAGCCAATTCCAATGCCATTTCCTTTGCAGATTTTAAGAGCCATGATGGCAAGAACCTAGAGAAGAAGTGGTGGCTTCGCATCATGCAAGTACTTTGTCCACATCCTCAGCCCCTACTAGCTAAAACTCATCCAATTTAACTTCACTAGATGGTTCATGGGACATCTTCTTCAGATCTACTGGTATCAATAAGGAGTCACTGTCTTGACAGATGCCTTCAGCATTAGAACTAAAATGGGCTATCAGTCGGTTGTACTTGTCAGCATTTGGATGCAAAAATTGTTTTAGTCCAAGGAGACATAAGGGCATGGACTACACAGAAAAGTTCCACCTGTTTATTAGAAGCAGTTAGTTGGATATTATGGTTTCTTTTAGTGCCCTCAAGTTTATTATGGTATCTTCTTGATGCTTCACTGACAGTTGCCAGGTTGAACTCCATGGGAGTTTTCTTTCATCTGCTCTCTGGACTTCTTAGTTGCTTCATCACCCTTAACCTCCATGAACCACAGAGAAAGCTGGGCTCTGCAATGAAGAGGGTGTGACCTGAGACATGCATGGGCCAGCAATGTTGGGCCAGGCCCATGAGGACTATGAACTGAGAATGTAATAAATAATGTGTCAGTCTCATCCTTTCATAATGTGAATCAGTACTATTAGCTCTAGTACAAGGATCAAACTGGACTCAGGGTGGAGGGTTATGTGTCTCCAGCAGTAGCTACCAACAGGTGGCTTCATAAATCCAACAGCAATTTTGAGTGACCATTATTTTCACAACTTGGAGCAAAGCTCCAGTCACTGTACCCTAATTACAGTTCTGTCTGAAGGAACTGACAAAGAGAATGTTCACATTACTCCTATACCCATCTCTACATTTCAGGAAAAATAATTCTACTACTGTTTACATACCCATTTGTATTAAAATGAATGAGAAATAGGTACTGGGAATTACTCAGTTTGCCTGGTGTCATATCAGTTCATTTCAGCCTTTCATTAATCCCGTGAAGGAAACAGGGGGGAAAGTTGGACAATGAAGCTACTACCAGCAGAATACATTAGGATGGATGAAGAGTAAGCTCCTGATAGTGATCAATTAACATAGGAAATGACCAAGACAAAATCAGTAATTGAAGGGCTTTGTGTGTGTCTGTGTATTATAAAATTAATAACTGAAGGGTGTTGGGGGAGGGGTTACGACAAAAACTCTTCTAAATAAAAGAAGACAGTTAATAAAATCTTTTCTGACCCTCTTTTTAACTCATCAGAATTTCATATCTTGTGAACACTCTTGATATAATAAACAGTTAGTGGAGAACATGATAATTATAATGAAGAGATTGTAAACCAGCTGCCACCCTTCTAAAATGCATCAATTCTTCTCACTGCAGGATTAAACAAATACATTACCGTTGCTGTAGGATATAACATCTGTAGTCCTCCTAGGCACTAGCTTTACAATGTCTCCATTTACTGCACTTGGGTTTAGCAGATTTCCTTATCAAGAGGGTAATCTTTTATGCTGGCTTTGCTCCATGCCTTTGAGAGGAGCTTGTCATGCTCACAGATAAATGTATCAAGTGACATTTTCCTTAACATGGAGATGTGGTAGATGAAGCTTCACACACCTGCTGCATTTCTTAGGATGGTATGAAAGGTGCAGATGCCATTAAAATATATATAACCTTTTTCCAATCCACATTTACATTGACAGCAGAAAGATTTTATACAAACAACCTGGGAACACAGAATCACAGCCAAATTGTTACTCTGCTATATAGTACCTATCATGAAAGACAGATGCATGTATATGTATGCATAGTTTTTCCTACAAATGTTTCCCTGTAAAGGAGAGATGCATTGATGTATTCATGAATGGCCAGGTTTGTATGCTTGGTGGGAAGTAATTGCGTGAACTACGCACATAGAATTTCGGAAGATTATTGCAAACAAGCCATGAATTGCAAGGCTTGTTGGTAGTATTCTTTGGGACCTCCTCAGATGAAGACTTCTTCTGTGGTGCACAACAACATGTCTTATTTTTACCATTGTTTTCATGCAGGACCATGGGCCAAAAAAACTTAATGTATACACTTTTTTCTCAAGTAAATTCCACTATAACCCACAAAACACAACTGAGACTTGAAGCCCATAACATATTAATGTGTCTTCACTGAAAAATCTTTTTCCATTGGTAAATGTGTTAGTCTGTTTCAGCATAACAAACAAACAAACAAATAAACAAAAAAAGGAAAAGGAAGGAAGGAAGGAAGAAAAGAAGAAAGAATATTATAGCACCTTTAAGATTGTATGAGCTATAGAGCATCATTGCATCAAAACCTACCTTTCAAAAGTCATAAAACTGATCTAATATAAGTGAATTGCAATACAAAACTTGGTAACACTCAGCATTATTATGGAAAACAGCTTCTGTATTGCAAAAATTGAACTTAGCTGCAGCCGACCAGGGATGCAGTTCTCACTCCCTGTGAAATGTTTCACATCACAATATGAGTCTTCAGAAGCACCAGTATTACAGCTGATTATAAAGTCAGCAATGAGGATCAGGGCTTTGGAAAACAAGTAATTATCATCATCATTATTAATTATTCTTTGATTTACATCCCATCCTTCCTCATAAAAACTCAGAGCAGCTAACAAGCTATAAGGAACGACTGAACACACTTGGTAGAAGTGTGTTCAGCTGTTCCTCACTGGTTGTCTTCAAGCTGGGGACAACCCTTTGTTAAGCATGCCACTGCTGAGATTTTATATACATATCAAACTAGATTGCCTGCAAGTCTCTGTTTCAAGAAAGAAAGAAATCAGAAAGAAATAAGGATCTTCAAAATGGTTTTTTGGTTGCATCACATGATTCTCTTACTAAATAAGTTAATACTTGTAAGTAATTTGAAATAAATTCTATATTTGCAGTATTTTCTATGAGGATGTGGTTATCATCCACTTCAATTTATTTATCTTACAAATAGCAAATTATTAGCTTTGTGCTGATTTGTAACCCATCTGCTTTGATTTGTATCTGAATTATAGGATCATTGAATCATTGAGTTAGAAGGGGTCTAAATAAGGCCATTGAGTCCAAGCCCCTGCTCAATACAGGAATCCAAGTCAAAGCAGATCTGACAGAGGATTATCCAATTTTCTCTTAAATGCCTCCAGTGTTGGAGCACTCACCACCTCCTGAGGTAATTGGTTCCATTGTCATACTGCTCTAACATTTATGAAATCTTTTCTGATATTCAGCCTAAATTTGACTTCCTGTAGCTTGAGCCCATTGTTATGTGCACCTGTCCTGGAATGGTCAAGAGCAGATCCTGCTCCTCCTCTGTATGACTACCTTTCTGCCTTTGAATATTCAGAAGTATTTGTGTGGATCCAAATATTGGATAAAAGCCTGAAAATTGGGAAAATAAAGGGATTGGGGATGAAATTTAGTACCTTCAACTCCTTCTTGACTGCTAATATGCAGGCAAAACTCCCACGAATTCCCCCCTTCCCTCCTGCAGCTGGAACTGTGCAATTTACTTAGAATAATTCAATAAAAAACTATGATTGAAGTGGTAAGGAATGCCCCCTTTTAGTAGCTTTGCTGCCCAAGTGGGTAGAGAACCTAATCGCTGCCCTGTGTGCAAATTTGCTGCCCATCCCATTTGGAAGATAGGTAAGCATAGTGAAAAAAGGGAAAACAACAACAACAAAGTGCTGCAAAAAGAAAAGTTAGAAACAGGTGTTAAAAAATTACAAAATGGACAGAGAGAGAGAGAGAGATGGCTTAGGTTCCATACTGATATTTATGTGACCTAACACACCCAAATCCTGCACAAGAGGCTCAGGTCTTCCATGCTATATTCACTCTTACACGTAATTGACTGGATTGTAACGTTTGATGTAAAATGAGACTTGCAGCTGCCTGAAAGAAAAGAAGAAAGCATTCCCTAACGCACATCTAATAATAATAATTGTGTGTTATCAAGGCAATGCCAACGTATGGCAACCCTTTTCTACGTAGAGAAAACAAAGAAGTGTTTATTAGTCCCTTCTTCTGGAGGTGTCCTTGGACTGCTCCTTTCGCAGCCACCTTTGTGGCTGCTGGAGCTTTTTTCCCACCTGCTCGGGTGAGACGCATGTAGGAGAGTGTGCAGAGTGGCACAATGGGGCGGGGGCTAAGGTGAGGCTTTAAGAGGCTGCTTGCCCCCGCCATATTACCTTTTGCCAGAAGTCATTGGCGAAGGCAGCGTCGTGGCCTCAGGCGATGAGGCGAAGAGGAAATCTTCAGGGGGAGTGGCATGGTTGCTGCAACCCCCAACAGTTTGAAGTCTTGGATGGTGGAGGGCCGAACAATAGCCCCCATGTTCAAAAAAAAAAGAGTCAGGGGGAAAGATATGAGAAGTCAGGAGGAATGCGAGGCTTGGCTAGCCTTAAAAGGGCTTTTTTTAAAAAGGCATAGGGAAAAGGAAGCCAGAGCAGGAGGCTTGGCTAGCCTCAAAAGAGTTTTTTTTTAAAGGGGGGCCTGGTTTCTCAATAGGGGATAGATAATAAGAATAAAAAGGGGGGCCGCAGGATTGAAGGGGCTGTGGCCCAGTTAAAGGGAAGTGACCTGTGTTTCCCCCTCCCCTGTTATACACATACGTGAATTAAAAAAAATTGAGAAGGTGTCTGCGAGCCCAGATATATAGTGAAGCGCATTGCTTGGTTTGCATAAATAAGCGATAGATAAGCAAGCAAACAAACAAACAAACAAACAAAGGGCTTGTGGGCTAAGCCTGTAAATTGAAGGGGCAGTATGGGTCCAAAGAAGGGCTAGGGAACCCGGAAGGGAAGACAGCCTGCAAAGCAGAAGGCCATAGTGCCAGCAACAGCAGCACCTTCCTCCTCGGAAGAGGAGGATTGGCCTGACTTTAGTACAGTAATGGCATATTGAGTAGGCAGGAAAGGGAGTGGGGCTTTGGCCAGGCAGGCAGGGCAATTCCCTGGGAGCTTGTAGGTCCAGTAGGGAATCTAAAGCCCACAAGCTGGATGAATTGAGACATATATCTGATGTTATGCTGTCCCATATTGCAGTTTTGGAATGCGAAACTACGACCCAGGCAGAAATGGCAGCCGCAAGTGGTTATGGAGGACAGCAGGTGCAACCTGGTCAACAACGGAGGGCGAACCAGTCCGGAGAAGTGAGCATAGAGTGCAGGTGGCGTCAGCTGGACCCGGGTCCCAGGTGGAAGACAGTGCAGGGCCAGTGGCTAGTGGGGAGAGTGGTGGTTCAAGCCAGGCACCAGAGGCCTGTTCACAGGGTGAGGAATCATGGTGCCTGGTGAGAATGCTGCCACATCTGACCTTTCATTTAGCTCTGGCATTTGGCCTTGGGGGCCAACTAACCCACCGGTCCCACCTCTTCCATATTAGATCCAATATTTAGATGTAATATATAGGGCTTACACAGATTTCCCAGGACACACATGGCTTCACTGTGCTGATGGGTTCCATATGTGTGTGGCGATTCATCGTAATATGTCATGGGTTGTCCAGCACAACACCTTTGGCTGCATATTATGACAACAGCTCTTCCAGTTCTGGGTGACTGCTTCGACAGCGGTCACCTCGGCCGAGGGCTTCATAAAGAACAGTCCCCTGTGCAATCGCAGGCCTGGTGGTTCAGCCCTGCCTGGTTTGCTAGGAGTTCAATGCAAAGAAATCATACAATAGGCGTCTATGTAGGTTCCGGTACCAGAGTTTCGCGTGCAGGAGATTGCACACATCCTTGGCCTGTGTGCAGGGAAAGACAGGATTTGGAGGAAAGGACCTTGGAGGTGGAAAGATGGCACCTCCTGGGATCCCAGAACCCCAAATTTACCAAAAGGGCCCCAGCCCAATTAGGTTGGCAGTACTGGCTGAGTGGCTGAGGGACTACCCTGATAGGGAAGCAGCTTGTTATTTGTTAAATGGGTTTATTAAAGATATAAATATAGATATTTGAAGTCTGTGCAGGGTAGGGAAAGGGTTGTTCAGGAAATAATTCAAAAAGAAATTTTAGAGGGCAGGGTCTTGGGCCCATTCCCAGCTCCACCGGTCCCCAATTTCCAGGTGTCCCCATTAAGGGTGGTCGCAGTCTTATCCAGAAGGGGATTCAGTAAATGATCGGATCCCGCAGGAACTGGCAGCATCTGGCACATATCCTTTGGTTGTAGGGTTCTCATTTGATGATTAGTTTTGCATAGTTTTGCATGGATAAGGCGCTACTCGTGGGATGTTCCATATATTGCATTGCCTTTGAGCGTTTCAGTTCAATTTTGGAATGAGCGCTCAAACATTGGACAGGGATGGCGCAAGCAGTGCACTACCTGGATGGTTATTTATTTTGCGGGAAAAGGGGCACCGGTCAATGGAGGAGGCTTATGGTATCCTTTCAGGAAATGACCAAGGATCTTGGAGTACCCTTGGCCAAAGAGAAAACGGAAGGGCCAGCAACAGCCTTGATTTATTTGGGGATAGAGCTTGACATGGTTTAGCAATTCAGTCGGCTTCCTGAAGGGAAGCTGATTGAGCTGCAGAGTGGACTGAGGAAGCTGGTGGGTAGGTCAAAAGCCACGTTACGGCAGTTGCAGGAAGGAGTGGGCCACCTTAATTTTGCCTGCAAGGCAGTGACACTAGGAAAGGCCTTCCTCAGGCAGCTGAGTGTGACAATGGTGGGTCTACACAGGCCATCCCAACGTCGATAGCTGTTGGCAGGGATGTAAGAGCTAGTTGCAGCATTGAGCACTGATCGTCCCCAGGCAGTCTTGCAGAGGTCTGATGTAGTGGTCTTCGAAGACCAAATCGTTATTCATCTGAGAAGTTTAAAAACCGACCAACAAGGGAAAGTTGGGAAAGTGTTCCATAGTGAAATTCTGTCCTGTTCGGGTTATGTAGGAGCTTCTGGCACAGAGGGGTGACGGAGAGGGTGAGTTGTTTTTCCACAGAGATGGGACTCCTTTAACTAAATATCATTTTGAGAGTGATTTCCCAAGCACTTCAGAAGGCTGGGATTAAGGGACGAAGGTCTGGGGCCACTCTTCTTAGATAGGGGCAGCGTCAACGGCTGCTGCAATGGGCTACAATGTAGAAAGTGGGGAAACTGGCTTCCTACAGATATCACACATGCGTGTGCACCCTGCCGCAGTTCCTTGTGCTGGCTTATTCTCCATTGTGTTTTTCAGGTCTGGAGCTCCCATTGGGCCAAATCTGGGTTTTATTGGTTGGCCACAGTTTCATGTTCTGGGCAGCCATAGTTTGAGCACTGTTCCAGTTGGGGGCAGAACCTGGGCCTGGGCAACATTGGAGTGAGAGGCCAGAGAGCACTTTTAAGGAATGGCTTTATGGACCTGGTCATTTAGCGGTGCACGGAGATGCCTTTTGAGATAGTTGTTGTGCACCTAGGTGGGAATAATTTGGCTATGTGGAAAAAAGGCAATTCCTTTATATTGCAGGTGACCACAGATCTGCAGGCCTTAGTGGCCTAGTTCCCTGCAGTGCGTATTGTGTGGTCAGCAGTGCTACCATGGAGAGTTTGGAGAGTTGATTTTGACCCGAAGTACATTGACAGAGCATGGTGTGGTGTCAACTGTGAGGTTGCTAGAGGGATCACAGCTGGCCTTGGATTCATGGTGGTGCACCCGGACATTTGTCTGCAGTGCCCTGAGTTATATAGGAGTTAGATTAGGCATCCTTCAGTCTCGAGAGACTATGGTAACGTGCTCTGTATGGAGGACTTCGAACAGCGTCTAGTGTGGCTGAGAAGGCCAGTTCGAGAGTGACAATCCCTTCCACACTGAAGACAAATACAATCTGTCCCTTGTCCAGCTCCCTGATTTTGCTGGGTTCGGGACTGCCTCTTTGCCTCAGCCTGCTGGTCAAGTGTCTCTTCAAAACGGAGTGATGGTATCCATTTATCTGACATGGGTCTGGAGTTATTTCTGTGTGATATTCAAGAGGGCATTAGGTCTGAAATTTCAGCAATGATGGGGGCATGGGGCATATTGTGTAGCCCCTATGCAGTGGCGGGTAGTAACGGAAGTCATGATTTTGAAGGTGAGTTCAAGCGGGCACCCAATAGGGATGTGAGCCGTCCCATCTCACAGCATTGAATGCCTGCTGGTTTCGGCGCTGGGACGGTGAGGAGGCGGGGGTCCCCTGTGGCGTGGATCATCTTGAGTCCCGAAGCTCATTCGGGCTGCATCCTTGGGGGCTTCCAGATTTTACTGGAACTCAACAGTTAAGGCCTGTGTCTGTGGCAAGGCCGGCCCCAGGCACACAGCATGACTCCGCCCTACATTAGGCCCCCTTTTGAAAGGGGAATTTTGTGTTAATGTGTTAACATTCAATGAAGTGTGGCCCATGTTTAACCCATCTCCTGTGTTGAGCCTCATCACTCCAGGCTGGGCAGGCAATGTGCAGCTTGCCCAAGACCACACAGGTTGGCTCTTCTGGGATGCACAGTGGGGAATTGAACTCCCAACCTTTAGCACCACAGCCGGATACTGAAACCACTGAGCTATCCAGTCAGCAACGATGCACATCTAGCCTGCTGAAAATGAAATTGACACAAATACCAGTCTCTAGTAGATTAAAACCTCATCCTGGTTTGAAAACTGGTTCCTGATCACTGGGCAAAGAATTTTATCTGGTCTATTTGAACCCTCCCAGGGGCCCCGTGACTGAGGTTTACAGGAAAGCTTGGGCTTTTCATTGGTGTCTGATCTCTGGATTTCCTTTCACTTTGAGCTTCCTGGTTGTTTTAAGTATTATCTTCATTTTCTGAGTGAGGCTTACTGGCACCAAGTATCAGTTTGTTTGTTTTTAAATTTTTCACCCAAAGTACCCATACAATATATGGCACTTCAGAAAGACCGAATTCAATTTGAATGCCATTCCAGGCTTCTTCTGTTTCCTTCAGATCAATTCATATACTAACAAATATCCCCACTTTGCTTCAGATTCTGAATACTTTCAACCCAAAGCACATCACTAGTATTTTCTAAATATATAGTTCATTGAACAGGCAAGAAGACAGTATATCAGTATACTCTGGTGTAAAGAAAATAATCTTACACTTAACATCAAAAAAACTAAAGAACTCATAATTGATTTTAGGAGGAAAAGAAATGCATATTTACCACTGTACATAAATGGCGAGGAAGTGGAGAGGGTTGGTAGTTTTAAATTTCTGGGCACTTACATCTCAGAGGACCTCTCATGGACTATAAATGCCAACATGCTAGTGAAGAAGGCAGAGAAGAGGCTGTATTTCCTGAGAATGCTCGGGAAGTTAAATTTATCTCAGCATTTACTTCTGTCCTACTATCGTAGCACCATTGAGAGTGTCCTAACCTATGGCATTCTTGTATGGTTTGGGAGTAGCTCTGTAGCAGACAAAAAAGCCCTACAGAGAATCATTAAAGTTGCCCAGAATATCATCGGGCTCCAGCTATCAACCCTGGATGACATCTTCACATCCTGCTGTCTGAGGAAGTCACACAACATCCTTAGAGATATTTCCCATCCTGCTTACAACTTCTTTGAACTGTTGTCGTCTGGCAGAAGATACAGAACAATTAAGACTCGGACCACACGTTTTCTGAATAGTTTTTACCCCAGAGCTATAATTGCACTTAATAATGAACTTAAAGACCACCAGTAGTGAATAGTTGGACAGTGTTACTTAGCCTGCGGTGTAAATGTTTGTATTTTTAGGGGGGGATTTTTAGTGGGTGGGGAGTGTTTAGGGATTTTTTGTGTGTGCATGTGGGTCTGGTCTCTGGGTGTCTGTGTGAATTTCATTGTGTGTGTATACTATGTATAGACTTACAATGACAATAAATTTATTTGAAATACCAGCAGAAAAATACAAGGCCAGTTGATAAAACTGAAGGCACTCTAAGTAGCACATATAGTCCATAATCAATAAGTTATATAAGAGATGGTAATCATGATCCAAGGAGTTTAGAGATCATTATCCCCAGCTACACATTGCTTTCTTGGTATGACCAAAGGCTTTGAAAATGTAGCTATATTCTCCTTTAAAAAGAAGTATAGACACACAGCTGCACACATACAAATATGATTCTGATTTACTCACTGATGTTGAAAAACAGAAGTTGTAGGTTAAATCTTTGCAGGAATGGCACAACAATTTTCAAACCTTTTAAATAGTTACAGAGTATAAGCAATGAGCAAAGAGACTTGACATTTCTCATTGGCAAAAGGTGATAAAGGCTAGGTATTATTTCCACGACTGAATGGAATGGAGATGAACTAAGATGACTTCTTACAAAGATATCTAGTTTAAGTTGTGTTGGAGCCATCTTCAACCCGATGTCCTTCTGGTGCATTGGACTTCAACTCCCATCATGTTGAACCAGTATGACCTTTCGATATCAACACAGGTGCTCAAGGATGGAATCTAAATCAAGCTCATATTGGTTCCTTATTACTGACAAAAGTAGAGCCATTGTCCTGGCCTTTTAAAATTACACTCAGACCTTGAAATGAGTAGATACAAAACATGCAAGATGAAGCATTTTTTTTTTCTAATGACATGATAACCCTAAATTCAGCACTCTTCCTTATACGTCAGAGCTCCAAGTAACCTTGTCAATTGCCATAATACAAACAAGCTTAAGAGCTTCTTTTTGAACCCAGGTTATCCATTGATTCATCATCCAAAGAACTATTTCTCCACGGAACAGCACTATTAGCAGTAAACAGGATTCAGTAAACTGTTGAGGCTTGAAAAACACTGCTGGCTTCAATGCTTTTAAAATATATTGGCTGACCCACCTTATACACAAAATGTTGTAGCTTTTGAAAATATGAACTGATTGCATTTACTGCATTCTGGAAAGCCAGTCATTAATTTATAAGGCTAAGAACTTTTTCATCAATTTCAGAGTTTGTGAAGTGTTGTTTTCAGCTTACTATCAAGATGTGCAAAACACACACAGGTATAGCACACATTTATAAAAGACAGAACTTAGAGTGAGATAATCCTACTCACCTTTTTTAAAGATATAGTCCATGCCTGAGGGATCATGATTCTGTACATGCATGTGATACTCAAGAAATGATTACATTTATTTACATATGATTGATGCTTCTGTGTTATAAATATTACATAACTTGGATAGAAACCAAAACAGCTGGCATAGTGATGCAGTCTGGAAACATTATTATTCCTACATGGCTCTCTTTAATTTAACTTAATTGTAATGGGATTCAATCTAGGAGCCGCTATGGGTGTGCACTGAAATATTCACATAGTGACATGCCACATCAGGAGAGAACTGTTGCTCTTCCAGATCTTTTTCTCCTGCCCTCATCCCCATCCCTGGTCAGGATCAGCTTAGTCATTAGCCCATATGAGCTACCAATATCATCCCCTTGCTGCTTCCAAGGCTATTTCAGGCAAATTCTGGACCTTTGGAGCTGGCATTTTTGCATAGCCAAGCAGGAAGCTACCATGCTATGGAGAGGGACAGGTGGTGGCTGGAAGAAAGAAGGTGCTGGCAATGGCACTTCCATCCTCCTCTAGTCTCTCTCCTTTCATAAGTGTCCATGTGGCAGTGACAGGACAGCACAGGGGGCATAGGCAGTGACATGATTCGATTATGTAAAGTGCTCTAAGCAGCCTCAAACCTCTATAGAAAATGCTTAGGAATGGCATACTGAACTGCTTTGCACTTAGCTGATAGGGGTGTTTGGCAAGATGAGTACTAGAATGACTGAATAGTTAGAGGGGTACCCTAGGGCTCAGGCAACCTAAGTCTCCATTTGGCCATGAAGGACACTGGGTGAACATGGACCAGTCATTATTCCCCCCCCCCCCAGCTGATATGGTTATGGTGAAGATAAAAATGGGCCTAAGGACCAAATATGCTGCTTCAAGTTCCATAGAGGAAATAAAATTATATGTAAAGAAATGCCCTTAGGGTTTTGTGTAATGCACAATAAAATGGGTCCAGATGGGGGAATAAATAAGATAGCAGCATTGAAGTACTTTATTAAGTGGCACTAGGAATGGAGAACGAACCAGACATCCCAATTCTCAAGCAGACGTCTTGCACTAACTCATGACTGCATCTCAAGAAAGAAGGGTCCATGGATTCAAAGGAGAGTAGGTTCATGTCACTAGCCCCAGCCTTACTTGATATCCACATGTTTTGCATAGATATTTGTAGTAAGGAAAACTATGTCCATAGATTTCCCAATTGCAGGCATCCACATTCAACACATGGATGGATGGGGTCGGGTAGCAAATGAACTTACCATTGGGAGCAAGGCAGAGTTACCTCACTTCTCTTTCAATGTGGAAACTCCCTTTTGGAAGTGAACCATGGTGAGGGCTTATCTCCTGGAAAACCTCTCTCTCTCTCTCTCTCAATCTCTCTCTCTCTCATCCCCATTCCCAAAACCCTTGGATCAAAGTTTGAATTCACTGCCCCAAAAATTTAGTGTTTGGTGTTGGAAGGTTTTAGAATTCAGTTATTCTTTTTTGGTTCAGAGAAAAGCATGAAGAAAGCAGCCCTATCAGTCAGGATATGTCTTGGTTAAAGGAAATAAACACTTCTAATTACAGCAAATACTTTTGTTCTTTTATTTGGAGCCTCATCTCCACAGTTCTGTCTTTGGATAGCAGAAAATGGAGGAGAAAGGAGTGCAGTTGACAAAGGAACAACAGGGACGAAGGGGTGGTCTCCAAGTATCTGTCATATAGGGAAAATCCTCTAGTAACAGGTACAGAACATGCTCCCCACTGACAGCCAATGTGACAGGAGAAGTATGCAAGGTGGTTGTTTTTGAACATTTGACCTGAGTCTATTAGGCCTAACTGGAGTAGAACCATTAAACCTGTGAAATTTCTACAAATCTTGACTTGCCATTCAACAATTGATTCAATGTGACTTATAGCAGGATTTGGCCACTGTGTTCTGTGTTCTTAGTTTCAGAGGGACTAATGTTACAGGAAGATGCACTGGCACCCATAAACATAGAACTGCCTTCATCGCCAACAAATTCTGATGGCAGCAGGGGGAATGTGCTGCCCCCAAAGGGTTGCAAGGGAGTGATGTGTCCACCTTTAAGCAAGAGAAATGTTGTCACTGCCAAATTGTCATGGATGGTCCTCCAAATACCCAAGGATTTCAGTTACCAAGAACCATACTCTGACATAACATCCCACTGATGAAGCATCAACTCCTATTCTGTACTTAGCTTTTCTGTAGAATGATTAGTGTGATATAGGAGAAAAACAATCAGCAGGTGCATTATTGAAGCTGATAAGTGATGTGTCTTCAGGGTAACTTTCTGAAAAAGCAGAATGGTGGTGCTGCTGCACATCCCTCATATACTGAATTGTTTAAAATGAAAGCAGATGTAAATACATCAATTTATTCAATGTCTTTTTGTAGGCCACACATTTTGTTTCTCACCTTGCCATGGAAGGTTATCAAATGAGCTGGTACATGGAAGAAGAAATGAGTATGACACAGGAAAATAATTTAGAAGTGCTTTCCAGTCAGCAGTGTACCAGCAGCAATGGAAAATTGGCAAGAGTCTCCTGGCGCCGTTTCATGCTCCTTTAGGGGGAAAAAAGACATGTCAGATTGACACCATGTTGTTTCATGCTCAGAACTCTACAAACCACCTCTGGTTTCCATCTGTTTCTGTCAGCAACTGCTTGACTCCA
Organism: Intellagama lesueurii; assembly: GCA_037013535.1. NCBI lineage: Eukaryota > Metazoa > Chordata > Lepidosauria > Squamata > Agamidae > Intellagama > Intellagama lesueurii. Next base: position 65,448,099 of record JBAJHW010000004.1, on the reverse strand, counting down.
GTTTACAATGTAAATGGAATAGTGAATGGGACCATCCTAGCTGCTTTCTCCCCCTCCTTTTCTTTCTCTAGCTATTTATTATTCTTTAGTTACATTTATATCTCACGTGTAGATGAGTGAGATGTCTCCAGATTTTATCTACATGAGTGAAAAAAGGGGGAAAATGTTAGTGCCATTTTGGTTTTCACGGCAAGCCAAATTAATCCAGATCTGGGTCATAAATCGGATAGGATGTGACGTAGATTACCACAGATAACATTTGGATCAAGTCCCAAGTATCAAATGTGTCTCCAAATTGTATTGGGCAACCCATGAACTAGTATAAGTGTGTGTGCGCACACATTTAGACACACACACACACACACACACAAAAAGTCAGACTCTTGCTTTAGACAGGGAGGGAGATTCTTGTCCCATGTAAAGGACATACAGCTTGAGGCTCACCTGCCCTCTGTCCTTTTGGAAGACTTTTTGGTATAGACTTTGATGATTTAATCAATGACTTTGCAGCAGGAAAGGCAAGGAGGGTTCATTTTGAGGTAAAGAGTGTACTCTCCTTCTCCTTTGCCACTGATTCAACATTTTCCTGAGTTTTCTTTCTCTTTTTCCACTTTTAATCATGATGTGTGAATGTCAGATATAATATAAGGGGTTCATGGGTGTGCCACTTTAACCCATTAATGCCTTTGGGCTCTTTTCTCCCCTTGGCAATTCCCATGGCAATTAGACATACCCCTGATTCAGTTCATTTGTCCAAAGACAATGCATATATGTAATATTATGCACAGAAACACACACGCATGTGTACGTGCGCACACACATATAAACAAGATCTTCAGTGCAGAAAGGGAGAGAAATAATATCTTCTGAGTGATTCATCTTTTTTTCCTTGTTTGAGACACCATTTCAGATTCATGTCCAGTAATATTTAGGGACAAATTAAGCAAGATGCAGGTGTTCCTTTTTATTCTGCAAAATGTACCCATTATGTATGGGTGAGTGGACTGGAGCCACTGGACTGGGCAATGAGATCCTCATCCCTTTCTTCCTCAACTGATTTCCTAATGTTGACTACTTTCTCTTGTCTCTTCCATAGTTGCACCTTTCATAGATAAAAGTAACTTGTATGGGGAAATAGTCTAGGCCCAGATACATGGGAAACACATCGATATGGCCGTGGCTTTTTGTAGACGAAAAGGACTGGGAACTCCAGTAATGTTACAATTTTGCCAGCTATTCTGGATGGATGGGGGGGATTTGGGGGTGATGGTGGAGGTAGTTTTCAGTGAAGCTGGGGGATCCTAAGAGCACCATTACAGTACAATATATTGTATTTTTATTCACAGTTTATTGAATTGTTTCTTCTACAATGTAACTTCTCCTTCAAGCAATCATTTGCCTTTGTTTTAACTCATTTCTGATTGTGTGTGTTGCAAGGGCTGAACATATATTTAGAAGAAAAAAGAGAAACACAGATTTCAAACCAGCCTCACCCTCTCCACCCCATAAAAACCCAAGGAGGCAAATGTCACAAGGTGCTGAAGAAACAGTGTCATTTACTTGGAACGTATTTTGATTGTTGTTTCTGCACTCTGACACATCCTGAGCAGAGAATGAGTTGCATATATAAAGAAACATACACTGACAGGACAGATATGCATCTAAGTGGTGTGTTCCAGTGTAATGTTACCGTTGTAAGGTTTGGGTACATTGATTGGACTGTATTTTCTAAGTTTGCTTTGTATCCTCTCAAAGAGCTGATCTTTTCCTCATCAGACTATCACAAAAGCAGAACACATCAGGTATAATGGGAAAGTATAGTTCTGTTTCAAATAAACTATACTACTTCTTCACTACCTTTTGAACTTTGTCTCTTTGGCTATATCTAGGGAACATCACTATATGCTACCTGCAGGCAGCACAAGGTCTTTGAAGTTCTTCTGAATACAGATTCATCCTGATGTGTGCCCCTGGGCCATAGACCCCACAGTTTGGAACTCATAGCCTTCCACAGCCAGCACCTCATTATCTCTGCTATTCAAAATCAGGCCTGCCAATCTATGCTTTATGTTCTCCAACAACAGGCGGCTGACAGCAAATGGATGTCAGAAGTTTCTTCATTATGCCACACATAAAATATAACCACACATGGGCAATTCAGCATCACAGGAACCAGCCAGGTAATTACTAAGACACACCACAGAATTACCAGCCCAGTCCAAACCTGCTTAACATGAGATCTCAGAGCTAAATTGACTCAGTCTTATTTACATCAAACATGGGGCTATTACTCACAGCCTGGCCTATTCTCAAGCTTGTCCAGGGTTCTGCTCCTAATTTCTCAACTGTACTTATACTGGCAGCATACATAAAAAAACCAGGAAGCAAAATACAAGTTACATAGCCTCCTAAACACATGAGAGAAGCCATGAGTGAAGGAGCTTCACATGAAAGGAAGTACTCCCAGTGGCAAACACAGTATCAGTACATTATTTTACAAAAGGCTTTATGTGTGACATGATAAAACATTTCCTCTCATGGAAAAAAAAATCACTTCGGTTACAGCCTATGTGTTTTTAATGACTTTTCAATAATTTTGATCTACTGCAAATCACTTTGGGAACCCTGCGGGACAATTTAAAAAATACTCTTAATAAATCGTAACTACTGCTGACAGTTGAGGTATGCAGCAAAATCACAGTATCCTAAAAAAAAAAAAAGCATATACAAACAATACTAAGAAAAATATAGAGATATTCCACAATCTGCCCTTCAAACATGTTGTTGCAGAAGTAATAGTATGTTGCTTATTATTTGCTTTTCACAATCCATTTATACAAATATATACCTTTTGTTTTGTTCTCTAATGTTTTTGTTCACTATTCTGTTTTATATATGATAATGCTCACACATTTATTATGCATAAAATGTTTATAGTAGATGGTACAATCCGGCCGTTGTAAGTGGATTAGCACAGCTACCGGTGGAAATAAGCCACATGCAGCCCACCTCTATAAAGCCATATTCTTTTTCTTAGGAACAATCCCTTGGAAAACAGGACTTTAACTCAATTTTAACTTCGATGAGCTTAAACCAAACCTGTCCAGCTTTCATTTCTACCTGATGAAATTGGGTTTCGTGGCATTTATGTGTAATGAAATATATAAGACAGGAAACAGCATATAGCCCTCTGTAGGCAAGCGAAAAATCTGTCCAGACATCGCCAGCTAATATGTCCAGTGGACCATATTGCAATTCCAGCAAATTGTAAAAAGAAGAAGGGGGGGGGAATCAGATGGGAATGAAATAGTTCAGATGAAGTAGTGCTACCAATTTCAAAGCCAAAATATTTATTTTTCTCCTCAGCTCAGCTGATTAAAAGTGTAAGTAAAATGGGAGTTATTGCACAACTAATTACCAAGGTCTGCAAACTACCCACACGTGGGTTGTGCACCCCTGGTTTATGTTGTCAAATGCCTGGCAGACATCCCTGAACACAAATATCTTGTCTGATTTTAGAAGTTATGCAGGGTCAGGTGTGTCTGGTATTTAAAGAGAGAATACCAGGTATTGCCATAGAGGCAGGACTAGGAAATAATTGCTACCAGTTAAATCAGACCAAGTGACACTGGTATGTGACACTGGCTGCTTATGCTGAGGTTTTTATAAGAACAATTCACCACAGAGATTTATGCCAACAAGCCTAAGCTGTGGGTGTAAATAATAGGATACTAGCTGCTGTGTATCAATTTCACATCTATTGTCACTTTAATGAGCTTCTTTAAAAAGAGTCTTGGGTGGAGGGGATGAGAAAAATAAAAGGCCACATTTAGTCCTACAGTTAATAAATGCAAAGCATTCTCTAACAGCCATCTGAGCTATAATTAACTCAGGGCAGAATTAATTTTGCTGAAGTCAAGAACAATGTTATTTTGTTTTAAAAAGTAGTAATTGGAAGAGACATGAAATCTTCAAAGAATCAAAACAGCTACAGAAAAGGGCACAGAGAAGACAGCACCCCAAGTACAAGAATACAAGAATAGACCAAATGGGTAAAACCAAATGTTCATTTAACAAAATACCTAGTTTCTCACAGCATCCAAGGAACCTATAAACTGGCATTAAAAGCAGTTAACTTCCTCCCTTGTTTGTCACCAAGTCTCAGATGATATACACTGATCCTACACATGATGCTTCTGGTCACTTATCATATTTAGGAATGAATGGATCACCTGATTTCTGGTCTAACTCAAGTTTGTAAGTTTGTGTTTTTTTTAATACAACTCCCAGAATTTCCTCAAGCCACATACTCGTAGATGGAGGATTCTGACAGTTGAAATCCAAAATGTATTTTTTCCAACCTCTGATCCATTTAATCTTTTTTTTTGCATTAATCTCCATTCATTTTTAAATAATAAAAAACACAGACATTCACATTTAAACATGTATTGAATTACTTATTTTATTGATTTATTTACTTGTAAAATATGTGTTACTATTTTGTTTTCTAAATTCATATCTATCTAAATGTCTCATTATTATAAAATTTGCATTTAATTTGTATTTTATAGTTTGTGTATTTGTGTATGTGTGTTTCTAAAGTGGTCAGACTGTTAATAAGCAAAATTTAGAGGCGAGGTTGTTTTTGGTGTTTGTTTTATCATATATCACCAGTCCTGAACAATCTGCTCTGACTTCTGGTTTGCTTCTAAACTCAATTTAAATTGCTGTTTTGACCTATGGAGCCCTAAATGACTTAACACCAAGCTACCTGGAAGACCATATGAAACATACAGGATTTGAGATCCTCTGGAGAGGTACTGATGTGTTTCCTATGACCATCCGAGGATAAGGTAATGAATTTATGAGATAAGTTTCTTCCATATCAGCACCACAGTTCTGAAACTCCCTCCTAAGGGAAGTCAGGCTAGCTCTATCATTGTTGAGCTTTTGGTAGGCAGCCCAAACTATGTTATTCTGTATGGCCTTTAAGGTTGTTTTTTTGTTTTGTTTTGTTTTTTAAACCCTCCTTTCTACAATTGGCTTTCAAAATGGTTTTTCATACATTTTTAAAAGGAATGTTTTATCTATTTTACTGTATATCACTTTGGGTGCTCTGAGGGAGGCAAAAATACAAGTGACAAACATGTTTAACAAGTAAATATTAAATAAATCTATGTGGCATAAAAACTGGAGATGGATGGATCAAAAGTATTCTGACATTGTAAGTTCAACTCTTCATATTTTAAATGAGGAATCTCTGGACCCCTAGAGTTCTATCTGAGTCCGCTAGTTGGAATCTAAGAAAGTCTGGAAGGCCCAGACCACACAAATCAATATCAATTGCTAATAAAATCCAGCCCTTTGCTTCTTGTTCCATGATCTGCAGCTCACAAGTCCTCCATGTGGTGGCCCCAGCCTTCGGAACATTGTTCCCTTTGCTTTGTGGAGTTGCCAACTATGACATGCACTGGATGTGTCTTAAAATGCCTCTTCATTCAGGTTTGTCCTGACTGACTTGTTTATGTTCTGCAGTCTGAAAATTACATTCTTAATTATTATTTCAAATAATCTCTATGTCACTTTCCACTTTAAGAATTACCAAAGTGGTATACAAATAAGAGGTGAGACATGGTGGCGCTGCGGGTTAAACCGCAGAAGCCTCTGTGCTGCAAGGTCAGAAGAACAGCCATCGTAAGATCGAATCCACGCAACAGAGTGAGCTCCCATCGCTTGTCCCAGCTCCTGCCAACCTAGCAGTTCGAAAGCATGTAAAAATGCGAGTAGATAAATAGGTACCACCTCGGTGGGAAGGTAACGGCGTTCCGTGTCTAGACACGCTGGCCACGTGACCACGGAAACTGTCTTCGGACAAACGCTGGCTCTATGGCTTGGAAACGGGGATGAGCACCGCCCCCTAGAGTCGGACATGGCTGGACTAAATGTCAAGGGGAACCTTTACCTTTACTATACAAATAAGAAAATAAAATAAAATCTGTAGCTAAAGAGAATAAAATAACAGAAAAATAAAAACAATTAAATCAATTTAAAGCGCTTCTTAAAAACCATAGGTAACTGATAGGATAACAATAAAGAAAACACTCAGGAGAAGAGGTGACGACAGTCTCTCATATATCCTTCTCTGGAGCTATATAGGGCCTTGTAAACCAGAATTAATACACTGAGCCTGGCAACTAGTATTGTGAGATCTTACATTTAACTCTTTAACCCATTGTAATTGTTAGCTATTTAATGTTTAGAGTGCTAATCATTTCATTGTTCACTTTTTAATGTTTATCCTGTTTCTTTTCACTTGTTTTTCCTCTTCTGTGTATACAACTTTGAGAAATTATTTTAGATCCAGTAAGTGGTATAAATTGCTTAAAAAGAAGAGACTGTCTGTCCACTCTCTCTGAAATGCGATGGGCAGAACCTAGGTGACAAAGTCCAGAACTAAATATTGTCAGGATATCTGTTAATCACATCTTTCTCTTGTCATAACTAGTTTCCATCTTTCATTCCCTAGCTCTTGCATATGAAGGCAGAACCAAATATCCCCTTCCCTTTCTTCACTGCTGCAGGGCGGCAATTACTGCAAAATAGAATTCACAGGAATCTGTGATCTCCAATATCACTTTCCTGGAGGCATATTATCACCTATCAGCAGGCCCTTCTATATCTGTGTTCTCCATTGTCACCTAGTGCACTGAAATCTAAGTAATTCTCCAAATCCCCTCTGTGTTCAGTCTGTTTTTACCCTCAGGCTACAAAGTGAATGGCAGAGTGCCTGAACAGGGATGCCCAATGAGAAATGTCTCTGAGGCCCATTATCAGCAGCGTAAGTGAAATTGGGCTCCCGTTGCAAGAGATCCTTTAACCGCTGCCAAGAGAAAACTTCCCATACATTTTCAAAGGGGGGTCGGCAAGTGCAGATCTGATTCATAAATAACACATCAGAAACTGATGTACAATAAATTATCTGGTATGCACAATCTGACATTCTTTTCATAAATATGTATCGACTGACATTCTCCCAGTGTAGGTTCGTAAAATGGATGCTTATACAAAACATGCTCAAGCATAATGAACTTGGACAACAAATACCCTGTGCATTCTGAAAGGTACCCTATAGCTTACTCCATCACGATCAATATTAGAGAGAGAGAGAAAAAAATCCCTTTTAAACAAATGCTTTTGTTAAAATACAGAGCCTCATGGCACAGTCGTTAAACTGCAGTACTGCAACCAAAGCTCTGCTCATGACCTGGGTACAATCCTAGGTAGCCAGCTCAAGGTTCACTCAGCCTTCTAGCCTTCCCAGGTTGGTAAACTGAGTACCCAGTTTGCTGGGGGGTGGGGCAATGTGTAGCCTGCATAATTAAATTGTAAACTGCCCAGAGAGTGCTTTAAGCGCTATGGGGCGATATATAAACAGCATACTTTGCTCTTCTTTTTGCTTTTACTTGTGTGATGCACCGGACCCCCTAAAGGGCCGCTAGCATTCAGTCAGAGAGTTCGACAGGCTGCCTACCTACCACCTTTGCGCTGGGGCAAGTCCCAAGACCTCAGCAGTGCGTAGCGTAAGCCCTTTGAACAAGTCTGACCTTAAAAGAACACTTTACTCTTAGCCAGTACTTTGCAAGTACAGGCACATGGGCTTTGTGATTCCTTAGAACTCATTAAAGCTCAGTTAGATAGGACTCTTAAAAGATAGCTAGTTTGTGGCCTTATCCCCCTCCTGGATTTAGCCAGACCCTGCTGTTCAAGAGACCAGTCATTTTGTAGAATTTTTATGATTAATTTTTATTAGAAAAATAGAGCTTCATTAGAATCAGTTTATATTGCACAAGCATTAGCATCAAGAACATATTCAAAGATCATTGCAGTTAAATAAAATAACTATGTCCCATTTAAAATAATAAACACTAATTAAGCTAAATTAAGGTGGGCTATAGTGGACTAGCCCCACCTCCTTCTTTCTCCTTACTTACATCCTCTCTCAATCAAGTTCTTTCTCTCCCATCATCATGGAATCGAAATCCAGAACAGAACAACACACGAACCATTGAACCATTTTCACATAACCCATTGTTCATTTTCTACCTTCTCAAACTCCTCCCTTCTTCTTGACCTTTCTAGCTGTTAACCAATTAGCCTCGAGAGGCTGTACCACCTTCCTCCTCCCCTTATTCCTATGAGAGTCCAGGTGTTGTTTATCTCTTCTCCAACTAGCTTGGAATGTTGTGTCTTTCACGGGCCTCTCAATTTGGCCTTCATGCTATCTCGAACCAGGCTGTACGGTCTTCAGGAAAACACTCTCATGGCACTTAGAAAAACACATTCCAATGTCTCTCAAATCATCTTCACACAGAACCTGTCTGATTCCATTTTACATTTCTCTGACTACATATCCCATCATCATGACAACTTGGATAACTAAAAAGCATTTAAAAGCATTTTAACTGTATATAAAATAAGCACAGCAGCAATGAAAGGGTTCAAGCAGATGCTCTAAACATTTTGAAGTTAACCCCACTATATATATAAAGGATAGGCAGATTTTCTAGACTATATAGTCTAGAAAGCCTGCCTAATCAGAGCAGTCTTCTCTAATGTTAGCTTTGCCCATACTTCTGCTATGTTGCATTTATATGTACTTAGACCCAATGAGTTTTCTTGGCAAAGATACTGGAGTGGATTGCCAGTTCCTGGTCCAGGTGGATCGCGTTTAGTCAGAACTCTCCACTATGACCTGTCCGTCTTGGGTGTCCCTGCACGGCATACCAACATGAATTTGACCCAACTCCGGGCGGCAGTGGAAGACAGGAGGGCCTGGCGTGCTCTGGTCCATGGGGTCACGAAGAGTCGGACACGACTTAAAGACTAAACAACAACAAAGACCCAATGATTTTATATTTGTATTTATATATATATATATATGCCACAGTACAAGCATCACAAGACAACTCAATAAATATAAACATACTCCACATAAAGTCTCTTCCCCCTGCTATCTTCTCTGTAACAGTATGATGTTGTACTTGATAGGAGTACTTGATGGAAACAATTAGATAGCATGTCTGAACATAATTTACTTGGCCCCAGTAAAAATAATAATAATCTGAGCCTTTCCTTTTCCTCCTTCCTATACTAAGAAGGTTTGACAAACAAGTATTTGTTGATCTCTTTTACTTTCTTTAAGTCTCTTTCTTTTCATCCTGCCTTATGAAGAAGAATAGTGCTAGATCAGACCAAAGGGCTATGCATTCCAACATTTATTTCCCATTATCCCTGTGACCAACCACTTGCCTTTGGGAAACCCACAAGCTGGACATGAGCACAACACAGCAGCTAATATATTGAGAAGCATGAGTCTTCTGATGCTGAAGATAGTGTGTAGCCATCGTGATGAGTACCCATTGATAGCTCTGCTCAATCCCAAGCCAATATGGCAGCGGTCAGCACTGTATTTTGTGGTAACTGATTTTACATTTCAACGATGTGCTGTGTGAAGCAGTACTTCCTTCACCTTTCATATTCTTTGAATGGCAGCAAGTTCTACTATTAGAAGAGAGGAAGAAAACTTTCTTTGTATTCACTTTCCTCACCTTTTATAGTACATATCTCCATCATGTTCCTTTTACTAACCTTCTTTTACTAAACTGAAAAGCCAAAGTTGTAACCTTTCCTCACAGCAGAGTTACCCACCGCTTTATCATTCTGGTTGCCCCTTTCATGTACCTTTTCCCATTCAGACAGGCCAGTTTATACATACAATTACATACAAATGTAATCTCAAATGTCCTGTAGAGATCTTTTCCTGTGGTCTGCTTCAGATCTTCCCTTCTTTTTTGATACCAGAGGCTTAGCCTATTTTCCAGACCTATATACACTATTTGGAGCACCATCCAGCAGTGGAACTAGACTACCTCAAATGGTTGCTGCTAGTCTCTCTCTTTTGCTTCCAGCTGGCTATTATGCCCTGCTTGCTCCTTCTGCCTGTCCTGTACAATGGGAATGGTAACAGAAGCTAAGGAATTTAAGGATTTATTCTTGAGAAATTGTATCTAAAAGAGTGTCACACTTCCTCCTGCCTTTGAAAGTACACATCATACAGGTTCCTGGACAACTGCTGTTCTAGCACCAGGGCTGAGCCAGCACTTTGTTGTTTAGAATCTCACCTTTTTCTGTTCTCTTGTTCTTTGTGACTGGCTCCAGAAAGTTTCATAATTTCTTGATAGCCATACAAATATAAACAAAAATTTGCCTCTGCATCTATAGCCTATAGTTTAGTCTCATCCTAGGACAGCCCCTTCTCTCTCTCTCTCTCTCTCTCTCTCACACACACACACACACACACACACACACACACACCTCTAGGTAAAAAAAATTCCTCTTTCGTCATGATTCATCCCTAGTTGGATGCGTTTGAAGCCTTTTGAATCAGATGTCTTTTCAACTTTCAAAAGCTAAGAACTAAAGTGTACGAAACTCTTTGATGCGCTAATACTAGTGCATAGCAACTGCATTTCAAGGTTGAGTCTCAGTCTGTATTTCATATAGACATCTGAGTACAAAGCAGGCATACATTACTGAGTACTGAAGGGCAAAAATATTATGAACCTTTCACTTTAATTAATTTTTTCTTAAAATTTTAGAGATTTTTTTCATTATTATCTTTTTCTTAAAATCCCAATTTATTTCCTTGGAATTTGTAAAGAACATTTTGAATGTTGATGATTTTTAAAAATTAAAAATGGATTGAACAAAATTCTTTGCCATTTGTACTGTAACCCTAGCTAGTCCCATGTTGAAGGTCATGTTGCATGTTCAAATCCTTGCAGAGGAAGCCCTGCTGGCCATGAAAAAAGACCAAAATCCGTGTTGTGGTGAAATCTTTATTAGGCCAATCAAAAAGGTGTAGCATTCTCTGTGCAGGCTTTCAAGATGTTTTCTAAATACTCACTCTTTATCTAGCATGATATTACAAACTGTTATGTAGGATGGGAGAGATGATGCTGCAGCAAAATATCCTGCACGCTGCCAGTATTGCTGACAGAGAAGATGTTCTTGGCATAACAGCACAGCTCATCACCTCACACCTGAACGATCCTTAGTTTTGGTGGGAACAAAAAAGGCCATAAAAAAGAACATAACATGAATCTTCATTTTTAAAATACAAAAAACAAAAAACCTTGCCATTCTCAAATTGTTTGATTTTACATATGAGAGGCTCCTGAGGTGGGGATGAAGTTATCAACTTCTCTTTCTCCACATCCAGCATTTTAAAATCTCAAGTTGTCTCCATTATGTTTGTGATGAAATTTGAAAATTTGGGGACATTATTATCAAAAAGTGCACAAAACAAACTTACCACCTGTTCTTTGGCAAGGCATGTAAAATTCAGTGCAAAATCCAATAATATAGCCCAGAGTACTGAATGGTAAAGATTAGTTCAAAATCAAGTTCCCCTCAGAAGAGTGGAATTCAAATGTAAATAATAAAAACTCTGAATGTTGAAAACATGCAGACACTGAAGAATAACAAACACTCTCAACAATCCCATTTTATTTTCATACAATTCTTGTTATTCTTACAACTGTGAATGAGTTTTTAATCCAGTCTGTCTAATAATGAACATTCAATAAATTCAAAACTTGCTTAATAAATCAATAGTAAATGTTCCTAAGCCTCCATAGACACTAGACTACCACATGACTGGGATAGAAAGGAGTAATTTGGCAGCAACCGCTGGTTTTTATTTCTGAATTGTTAGCTAATTTCCAAGGCCCCAGAAGTATTGTGACACATGCCAGAGGTAATGATCTAGGAAAATTGAAAAGTGTGATACTGATTAGGCAAATAAAGAAAGATATCTCGGCTCTGCATGAGTCATTACCAAATGTTTGATAATGTACTTAGGCATCATCCAGTGACAGACTTTTAGCAATGGACAATTAGAGGAATACAAATAGTGGAACAAACAGAGCTCATAATTGGATAAAAACAGGGATAGGTTTGTTCTTGAGGAGAAAGAGTGAAAGTAAATCTGGCACATTGTAATTTCAGCAGCATGGATCAGAGCTTCATTTAGAAGGTCGATGTGTATGGGAACTTAAATTGATCCTGAAATTTGCTCTGAATTTTAAACAGTAAAATGAGAGAGGCGCTTCTTGCTTTCTAGTCCATTTGTTCTCTCATCCTGCCCTTCATGGTTCCCAACCAAATCACTTCCTCATAAGAACTCTCAGCAGAAATAATTTCTCAATCCCATTTATATACCACTGCCCCTCAAAAGAACAGGATTTGGGTGGGGAGTGTGTGCACATCAAATTATTGCTACACAACAACCCAGTGAAAAGGTTTAGGTGGAAGTGAGGAACCTCCCCAAGGTCAACCAGTGAATGTCATAGGCAAACAGAAACTGGAATCCTGGTTGGCCCAATCTAAACATAATTATACTGCAGTGGCTTTCAAGTCATTCAGACTCTTTCCAAAGAATGTGATTGTATCTTTTCCCCAGCATGGCAAACTCTGAGGACAAAGTTAAATTATGTAAATGGTGACATTAACGCTTAGTCCAACACCATTGTTCCATTCAAATTCAGAAGCCCTTAGCAGATGCATTGAGCTAAAAATAGATGGGTGCATCAGGAAATTCAAACATGGATTTCCTGTATCACATGTAGGTTGGCCAGACTTGTTAAGCAAACCATATGAGGCCATTTGTTTCAGAATGCATTCTCAGTCAAGGGGAAGATGATGGAAAAAACATTAAGAAAATACATGTTAGACCAGAGCAAAGACCTCTTTATTCCTGTATCTTGTTTATGCACTTGCATATAGGGAGCCAGCAAAAAGGCATGCCTTGTCCTGAATAAGAAGAGCCATGTTGGATGTAACAGCACTCATCTTTTACTTTTCTCCTGAATTGAACAGATGGCTTTTGATATTAGAAAAAGGTTGAACACATTAGTGATCCTCACTACATTCTGTGTAGCAATTTTGTAAGTTAAATTGTGTACTGTATAAAAATGTATTTGATTTGATTTGTCCTGAATCTTCTACCATTCATTATTAGTGGAGGACCCCAGGTCCCAGAATTATGAAAGAGGGAGATGGAAAAGGGCCCTTAGTGATAAAGCACTTAGGGATTACTACTATTATCACTTTTACTCATAGCAGTAGTAGCAGTAGTGATGACAATGATGATAGTAGTAGTAGTATTAGTAGTATTAGTAAAAGCAATTAAAACTACTATTAGTAAAAGAAAAAAGTGTCTGAAGAAGTGGATGTATCCATAAAAGCTCACATTGAAATATAAATATAACATTTGGTCTTTAAGGTGACTCAGAACACTTTTGTTGCTTATTTTTTGTCCATCTGCATTTTTTGGTTTGGATATTACTGGTCCTAATTACTAGTACTATTATTAGTATTCAAATATTACAAGTTGCCCTGAGAGCTCCTTTAGGTAGAAACGTATGGCGGTGAAAATCCTGTTATAACAAGGTTCCTGTTTTATTAAGCTTTAGAACAGTTTTCAGAGAGGTAGCCATTTTCACCTGTTTCAGCATGTGAGACAAAACCGAATGAAAACAAAGGGTTGTGGCAATTTAAAGTCTAACAAATAAATTTCAGTATAAACTTTTGTGGATTACAATCCACTCCCTGGGGCAAATTGAGTATGACATGGATGTTGCAGATTTCTACACAAAGACATACATGGCTCACCGACCTATAACACGTCCAAATAAGGATCCACAAATTGATTGCTGACCTGCCCTATGTCGTTTTGGATACACTGTGACCTGATCTTTGACTGGGTCCTTGCAATATCTCAGTGTTTCCAGATCTTAGTTGGGGGGGGGGGAGGATTTCTGAAAATAGGGAAACAAAAATGGCTGTAACTTGCAGGGGGGTGTTTACACAGTGGTATCAGAATTATTTCTGGAAGAATTATTTCTCTCCAGCTGACAGGACACAAGAGAAGTAGGAGATAGCTACAACACTAAGTTACCAATAAGAAAAGAGAAACCAAATGGGAAAGTAGTTGGTTGGTTGGGTGGGTAAGAGATAGATACTAATGTCCTAAAGTGACCCACTCAACATCCATACAGGCATTCATCTCCCTGCACATGCGCGAGCACGCACGCACACAAATAGTAGTGTAACTAAGGAAGGAAGGACATAAAGCCTAGGAAATATACTACATTGAGCAAAACCCTTCACACTGCAGCTGAAAAACAAGTACAGAGAGCAGCCACTGTAGCCTGGTTACCTCACTCAGAGACCCTCCACAGTGCTTTAGTCTAGAGATTGGCATGAACCAACAAAATGGCAGTTCATTGTGGTTCGTTGAAGTCCATGAACCACAAACCATGAACTTCCTGAACGTTTTGGGGGGAAAAGCCACTAATTGGTTTGCTTTGGTTCAGAGGATCAGGAGCCATAGAACGCCCCCCTCAGCCACCTAAATACACCAAAATCACAGAGAAACTTCCTCTGACTATCCTCTACACTCCCTCCAAGTTTGGTGAAGTTTTTAAAGTTTGAAAGTTATAAACCCTCAAAGCAAGTCCCCCTTGGAAAGTACCCATTAGCAGCTGGCTTAGGGGAAATTCCAGCAGTGGTTCATGCCAGGGAACCTGACACAGGATGTTGCTCATCAGGAGGTGGACTGGGGAGGGACAATCCCATTTTCCAAAACCCCATGAACAATGCCACACTGAAAGTCTGAACTGAGGTAAAGAGGTTGTTGTGTTGTCCGGGGGGGGGGGGGGTAGGCTGCCTGAGAAGGGAAGCAACATGCCACTGGAGATTTGAGCTAACCTGGTACTGAGGTAGAAGGGTTCATCTGACTAGGAGAAGTGGCTCTGACGTGAAAATGGCTCCTGTGAGCCATTTATAAGACCAAATGGCTTAGTCGTATAAATAAGAACAAGCAACTCTCCCAGAGCCCTTTGAGCCACGTGTTTGACTGCCTGACCTGCCGGTCCAGTAGTCTCTAGGTCCCTCCCAGGGTTACCTAGTGCTTCTGATTGACAGGAGCAGGCTGTTGGGGGCGAAGCAGGAGAAAATGGGAAAACAAATCAAATGAACCAAAAATCTCTTTAAAAGTTCATTAGTTTGTTTTGTTCTGGTTTGTCATTTTCGACAAACCCAAACCAGCCCAACTAACTAACCAGTGATTTTTTTTACAAAATTCCTGCTTTGTTTTTGGGTTCATGCCTATCTCTACTTTAGTCATTGGACTGTACAGGACAGTTCTTGAGCTTCATAAAGGACTGGAGGGTTAGGTTGTTACTTTTCTCCTTTGTGCCTCCTTGACATCTTTCTTATAAGATGCTGAATTGCTGATACTTTTGGATCCCCTGACTTTCAAGGGCATCACATCTTTGACCCACTCCATGGAACAAGCAACATGAAAATTCTCCTGATTGAAACAGTACATATCACTGATTATGGGAATGAGGGCTGCTTAAGGCTGTGGGTTCTTCTATAAGCAAGCACAGGCATGCTACCCAAAGCCTGGGAGATGGTAGCATTACTCTCCAGAATGACCTGCAGCTCATTGATAATATATGTGAGTAGTATCAGCTGGAAGCTATAGGTGACAGACAATCGTGCTCTGTTATTTTTTTCTTGTGGTTCTGTCTTCTGCTAACTGCTTTCTTGATGCTACATGTTTTGCTACACTTCATTAAACATAGCTTTTCCAAAGACTTAAAGGCTGCACATTTGAGATTACTACTATCATATTACTTACTTATGAAGTAAGTTGGATTGGGACTAGAGATGAGCACGAACTGCCAGTTCAGTGGTTCATCCTGGTTCGTTTACTGGCTCCACATCTGTTCTGTTTGGCATCCTGCTCTCTCCCATGGGCACCCACTCGGAAGCAGCACCCCGGCTTCCCTGCCCTGCCTCCTCCAGGTACTGCGTCTGAGTAGGCCCCTGTGGAAGGGGGTGGTGCTCCAAACTGCGGAACAGCTGTGGGGCTGGTAAACAAACCAAGATGAACAGCCAAACTGGTGATTCATGCTCAGCTCTAATTGGGCACATTGACTGACCATGTCTCTCTGTAGTTTCATTTGAATTTATATTACTATAATCTCTATCCAAAAGCCACCCTATTGACACTGAGCATTCCAGGCATTCCAGCACTGCCCCAGGACCTGTATGTGCTTTAGGTGATCATACAGATTGTTTGGGAAAGGAGAAAAGAGATTGAGCATGAAGAAAATATCTTGACTAGAGATGGGGGATTTGTCTTCATTCACGACAGTGAATACCACTGGCACAGGTGGCCAGCCCGATTACCTCCCACATCCAGAACCTGCCGGTCCACTTACAGCATTGTGTGCGGCCCATGTGGCCAGCATCATAGTCAGTGTGCCAATCATGGCAGTAGCCCTGCTGCAGCAGCCCCACTTTCTTGCTCTCTGGGCCACTCCACGGCTGAGTGGGAAGACTTGTCATCCTGCCCCCTTGCCAGAGTGGCCTGGTGAGCAGGGAGGTGGGACTATGGCAGCCAGGCTACTGCCGCAATTGATGCGCTAATGATGACACCAGCCATGAATGCCACATGCCATGTGGTAAGTGGGCCAGTGGGTTCTGGGGGGGGGGGGCAGCAGGTAATTGGGCCGGCCACTTGTGTTGGTGGGATTCATCTTTGTAAACAAAGATGAACCCCTCATCTCTAAACTTGATTCCTCTCTGTGTAAGTGTTACAATAACAGTTACAAGCCTGAGAGAACTAAGAACAAGTTTTGGTATTGCTCAGAATGACATCTATTCATGCTTGGTGAAGATATTGGGAGGAGGGGGAATGAAATTTCATTGCTCACCTTAATAAACCAGCTCGTTTTTAATTAAGCCATAAGATATGGCAGAGACATAAACTGCACTGCCTTAATTCATAATGCACTATGCTGTTGCAAGTTGTGAGGCTGAGGATAAGTCACTACCTATGCAACCAGGGATGAATTAGCAGCACTACAGTGCTCATGCTAGAAAGCCTTATTGCCATTGTAAACTATCTGTATGTATGGAGATACCTAATTAAAGATGTGCAGAAATGAAGCTCATTCTTACATGTATTTCTGCTCAATTACAAAAAAAAAAAAGGCTTATACCTATACACATCTTCTGTCTCAGTGGAATTACATTTATTGCCAAGAAAATTCTTCATGAGAGCATCAGAATATGAATAAATTAGAAGTACAAGGAATAGGCCTATATGGGTTTACCCAGCAAATTCCACATCATTAACTACTTGAAGTGATAAAGAAGACATTCTGAATTACAGAATCAGGCCGAGACATTGTTGGCCAACTTCTTGAGACAGGATTTGTAACAACTACAACATCCCTGACAGATGGCCATCCAGCCACTGTCCAATAGCTCCAGCAAAGGAAGAACAACAGCAGCCAAACACAGTGTGCTCCACTGTGGAATAGTTCCTCTGATCTGGACATTTCTCCAAATATTTAGCCCAAATTTGATTGCTTGCAATTTCCACCCATTTTTCTGTTCTGTCAATGTAAACAAGCCAATGTAATGTAGTAACTAGAATATTGGTCCAGGACTCATGAGACCTGGGTTCAATTCCCTGCTCAGGCATGAAACTCTCTGAGTAACTGTGGGCCAGTTACATATGATCAGCCTGACTTACAGGACTGTTGTGAGATAAAATGGGGGAGGAGGAGAGCTGTGCACTCTGCCTTGAGCTTGTTGAAAGAAAGGTGGGAGGTCAATATGATAAATAAGAAGTTAAGACTGATTCATCTTCTCTGTGACTTACCCTTTGGAGATATGAATGCGTCTGTTATGCCTCTTAATCTTCTTTTCTCTCAAGGCTAAACACATTCAGTTCTTTTGCTGTTTTTCATGGGATTTTGCTTTCAGATCTTTCACTATCAAGTTTCTCATGTACCTTCCAATGTGGTACCAGAACATGTGTGAGAAGATGGAGGACGAGAGTGTTCCCACTTCTGACAGTGAGAATCCTGTATGGTGCTAATGCTTGGAGAATTCCTGGTGAGTACTTTAAACTTTCTGATTGTTCTGCAAGAAGTCAAACTGCTTCCTTATGCTAACAGTTCTTAGATCCAACAGACACAGCTCCATCCCCTCTCCAAGAGCCATGATAGCCTTTAACTAGCCAGGGCTGGCAGGCATTGAAGACTACTAGCTAGCTTTTGAATTGCTGGAAAAAGCCCAGTGCTACTTTGGCTGGTGTTGGGGGTCTCTGGAAGCCGCTGTGATTTCCAGAGCTTTCTGCTTTATCAGCATTCAACAGGATACTGACATATACATTTATTTAGAATTTAAAAATCCTGACTAGGAGTTTGCATGTGCTGCCACTCCCACCCAGGGTATGGGCAGCAGGAAGATCCTTGTCAGTCATGGATTTTGCAAAGTACAGAGTCCAGGAACAATTGTTCCCCAGCCTAGGTTTGGGGAAGAGAGGGTCTCTTTGAACCCTGAAAGCTGGGCTTGACCCTCACCTCCACACCCAGGTGCAATTTATCAGCCCTTAGCTCCTCTCCTCCACCTGGAGCCTCTGTCTCCCTCTCTGTGCCCTCTTGGGGCCCAAGGGTCCAAGTTTTCATCAAGGCAGCTGGGAGTGCAGGGCTTAGGGCAGATGGCCCACTAGGGGTGCAGGGGCAACCCTCTCACAGAGTTGTAATTGGGCAGAGAAGACACCAATGTTCTCATCTTCTTTCATTTAATTCCATTAAAAATATACAAAGGAACTTCAGAAAAGCTGAGATCCAGGCTGGGAAACTAAGGATGTGAAAAGTCTCTCAAAGCTCATCCCATCAAGGCTTGCGTCTCTTCTCTTTGGGGTGGATGGTGCCACTTGAGTGTGGATCTTGTGAGAGCTTACCAGAATTTCTGGTCACACACACTGAGGGGGAACGTATTCACACATATACATATGCAGAGCAAGAGGAGGAGGAGAATAAGAGAAAAGATTGGAGTACAAAGAAGTCACTGGGAGAAGGAAATTCAGGCTGTCTCTTAGCTTCTCTGCATTGCTGTTTTAACAGATTAGAGCTAAATTGAAAGCTTCCTATGAAACCCCAGTGGCAGTGGAGGGGTGGGGAGAGATGCACATGCATGTGCACACATGTCACTACTGAGCAGGAGGAGTAAAGAGACAGGGGGAAAGAGGGAAGATGAGTCACCTGGAGTAGGCAAAGCAGTCAGGCTCTCAGCTTCTTGCCATTACTGAAGTCAGGGATTTTATTGATCCAAAGCTTCTTGACTGTCCTAAAACTGCCATTGCTCCTCTTACATCCTGCTGTCTGCTTGCACTTGCCTTTAAGGATTTGCAGCACGTTAAGTGCTGTTTTTTGTGTGTGTGTGTATGGGGGGGGGGGGTTATAGAAGATTTGTTGGATTACCTCTTGCTGCCCTAGTAGGAACAAGCAAGCAAGCAAACAGACAAACAAAAGCATCTTACAGGGAGTGTTTTTAAAAACATAGGAAACCAGAGGTTCTCTATGCTTAATCATTGTTGGTACCAGAATATGTCTTGCATTGTCTGGACAGCAGACAATGTCTGTCAAGCCACCAGTCTTCATTTTATTGAATTTCTCTAAACAACAACAACAACAACAACAACAACAACAACAACAACAACAACAATAATAATAATAATAATAATAATAATAATAATAATAATAATAATAATAATAATAATAATAATAATAATAATAATAATAATAATAATAATAATAATAATGTGTCAACAAGAAAGTTTTAACTTACGATGACCCTGCTCAAGATTTTTAAGGTATTCAGAATACCAACTCTATTTTCCTTCTGCTCTCACATCAGATCGCAAGACTTGGTCAGGGGAGAGCTTGGAAATTTAAAGCATTTTAAAGACATATTTCCTAATTCTTTCACACATCTGAACCATGTCCAAAAATACACGTTTCCATTTAATAAAGAGTATGCTTATTCCCCCCCCAATTGTACACATTCTTAAGCTGTACATATTTGAAAAAAAATATGTGCATTCACTGGAGCACGCTTCACAAATGTGTGGATTTTTGATGTGAGGTGTGCTTTATTCTAGGAGTCTCAAGAATTGTGGCATGGAGACAAACTGAGTAATTCTTTTCCATTCTTAATTAAAGTAGTGATAGTGGAAGGTGCTAAACCCTTCTGTGCCCACAATCTCCTCCTCCCCAAGGATTATGTTTTCCTCAGTGGGGTCAAAAATGTGGGCAGCAAACAGCTGGAATCTATTATGAAGGAAAACAGTCAGGCAGTAAAGATTTAGAAACGATCAATAGTAGTTGTGGAAAAATGTGAAACATCCCTCCCTCATTGTTATCTGGAGGTCCTTCACAGGAATACTAACAGTACCCTCAATCAAAACAAAATAAAAGTAAGGTTAAAAAAATATAAAAGAATAAAAATCAGCGAGAAACACATTAAAAAAAACACCTCTTGATACTTTCAGGTAACATCTGTGTTTGCTAAAGAAAATGCCTATCTTTGAGTACAAATGTAGCTATATTACACAGGTATTAAAATGAAAATTAAAATGTGTACTCTTACGGTGCCATCAAATTTGCCTGCCTGCCTGTCTATATATATATATATATATAATATAATCATGCAGTTATAGATTCAGCCTAGTCCATACCCACAGTGTAGGAACACTGCCCAGTGCCACCCCTGCGACCCCAGGCCCTGAAGGCTGCCCATCAGGACTGAGTTGGTAGCCCAGTAACAGCTATGCTAGTTAGATCTCTAGACCCACATGGCAAAGATGCATTGGCCAGAGCTACCTGTGCAATGAAACCAATTGTACCGCAGCACACATATTTTCTCCTTCTGAAAACTTTGGTTCTCTGGGTAGGACAGAAACTTCTCTTGCTTTTCATTCTCCTTTTACAGCTTTTGTTCAGTTCTCACACTGTTAATTATTATAAGTTAATTTTGTGCATTTTATAAAATGAAAAACAGTATCTCGCATACTTTCTAAATCCAAATATTCGGAATATATCTGATCCCTTTATATTGTAAACAACTGATGAACCACACATTTGGATAAGAAGAAACAGGAATCTTCCCTCAATCTGTGTCAAAAAAATTCTATACCATTTCTGAATATTATTTCAAGGAGGTTTCCCCTTCCCACAGTACATGAAAGAGTGTTGTGCCCAGATTCATCATGAAGCCTGCCCACAGTACTCTTTGGTAAGCAGTAATTGAAGTAGCAGTCAAAGCCTTTGACTGTGTGGATCACAACAAACTATGGCAAGTTCTTAAAGAAATGGGAGTGCCTGACCACCTTATCTATCTCCTGAGAAATCTATATGTGGGACAGGAAGCAACAGTTACAACTGGATATGGAACAACTGATTGGTTCAAAATTGGGAAAGGGGTACGAGAAGGCTGTATATTGTCTCCCTGCTTATTTAACTTATATGCAGAATACATCATACGGAAGGCAGGACTGGATGAATCCCAAGCCAGAATTAAGATTGCCGGAAGAAATCTCAACAACCTCAGATATGCAGATGATACCACTCTGATGGCAGAAAGTGAGGAGGAATTAAAGAACCTCTTAATGAGGATGAAAGAGGAGAGCGCAAAAAATGGTCTGAAGCTCAACATCAAAAAAACTAAGTTCATGGCCACTGGCACCATCACCTCCTGGCAAATAGAAGGGGAAGATATGGAGGCAGTGACAGATTTTACTTTCTTGGGCTCCATGATCACGGCAGATGGTGACAGCAGCCACGAAATTAAAAGACACCTGCTTCTTGGGAGGAAAGCGATGACAAACCTAGACAGCATCTTAAAAAGCAGAGACATCACCTTGCCGACAAAGCTCCACATAGTCAAAGCTATGGTTTTTCCAGTAGTGATGTATGGAAGTGAGAGCTGGACCATAAAGAAGGCTGACCGCCGAAGAATTGATGCTTTTGAACTGTGGTGCTGGAGGGAGACTCTTGAGAGTCCCCTGGACTGCAAGGAGAACAAACCTATCCATTTTGAAGGAAATCAACCCTGAGTGCTCACTGGAAGGACAGATCCTGAAGCTGAGGCTCCAATACTTTGGCCATCTCACGAGAAGAGAAGACTCCCTGGAAAAGACCCTGATGTTGGGAAAGTGTGAAGGCAAGAGGAGAAGGGGACGACAGAGGACGAGATGGTTGGACAGTGTCATTGAAGCAACCAACATGAATTTGACCCAACTCCGGGAGGCAGTGGAAGACAGGAGGGCCTGGCGTGCTCTGGTCCATGGGGTCACGAAGAGTCGGACACGACTTAATGACTAAACAACAACAACAACAATTCAAGTAGCAATAAGTTTTTATGGCTGATTAGCTCATTGAATGACTATGCAAAGCAGCTACTGCTTCTTTAGCTAGATCACATATGTGAATATCCTATTAGTTTTAAGTTTCATGGCAGTGACATTTCCCCCCCCCCATTGAGTTTAAGAGACTCACATTGTACTTTGATTGTGACAAGAAACACAATTCAATAAGTCAATAGTGAATATAACCAGGGGCTACAGCAATATGACTTATGAACAGAAATGGACTACAGTGTGTTATCATGGGGTTAAGTAATAATCCATTAGTTCTGCAGGAAATAACAGGTACTGGAAGTAGGAACTTCATCAGTATAAGAGCACTTACACTGTCTCTCATGATCAGATGGGACTTCAAGAGTGTCACTATCTCCTACAAGGCTTTATCTGTACAGCAAGTTTGATCTGCTGACCCAGATTTAAACAGACACTGAGTTTTGAGCAATGCTATAAGTACACTGGACTTCTGAATGATTTAATCTTTTTTTCAGGAAACCAGAGGGGAGACTTTGAAGGTTTTGACTTCTAAGAAAGCATCCAGAGAAAAATCAATGAAAATGCCTGCATAGTTCAAAAGTATCTCAAAGTGAATCTGCTCCCATTTCTTAAGATCTATTTCCTTCTTAGCGGTTTCAAAATTTTAATTTCTATCCAAAAACAAGTATTTTAAAAATAGGCATGTATCAGTCTGAACCAGACCTTGGAAGTTACTTTTGCAAGCAATTAAGAACCATAAGAATTCCAACATCCGCAAAGGAATTATACACATCTTTCCACAAAATGACTATAGCTATAACTTTCTAATTAGTTAAATAGTGTTTTTTTCTATCACTGGCCTGTGATAGAAAAGACACTATTCCCCAGTGTTTCATCACATCACATCAATATGATGGCAGTTTTTGATCGGGGCCAGGGAGAGACCCCTGAAAATTTTTGGAGTGAGGCACTCCTCATCCTTGTCCACAAGCCAATCTTGCCTCAACACCCACAACAGAACACGAGGTAGCAGCATGATATGCAGCGTGACCCAGCCTTTGAATCATGTGACATCCACCACCCTGCCATAGCTGTAATTATAAATAAAAGGTACAGATAATGGCATTACATTCATACAGCTCCCTTTAGTGCATTTGGTTTTATCATTTCTGAAGTCAGCACAATGAGGCACCTGGTACTTTCTTGTTTTGCAGTTTCCAGTTTTGCCAGATGCAGAGCCTCCTTCCCTTAAGCCAATATATCCCAACCTTGGGTCTGCAAATGTTCTTGGACTACATCTCCTAGAAATCCTGGCCAACACAGCTGGTGGCGAAGGCTTCTGGGAGTTTTTGTCCAAGAACATCTGGAGACCAACAGTGGGGAACCACTGAGCTAGGGGATACCAAAGGCTCACAGAGTTTTCCCCTCTTTCAGTGCTATCCAGGATACTGGCTATTGTAATGCAGTTATACCTTTGTTATTGTGATAAAGTCTCTCTCTCTCTCTCTCTCTCTCTCTCTCTCTCTCTCTCTCTGTGTGTGTGTGTGTGTGTGTGTGTGTGTGTGTGTGTGTGAACAATAAACCACTCCATGAATATCTCACATACTTCAAAAATCATATTTGGGCCATCGTTATTCAGAAACGACTTAATGGCACAATGGGTTTTTGTAACAAGAATCATAAAGTTATACATTTAGAATGGTTGTCTAGTTCAACAGCATCCTGCTGTTGCTTTTGTTACCTGATGTAAACTTCCACACCTCTGCAGATTTCACTGGCTGAAATCCAGTAAGTGGCAACTACAATATGCTCATTCAATCAATGGAACTTAAAGAGAAATTGCCCCACTGATTTAATGGTCCAATTCTAAATGCAATGTACTATACTAAGCAACAGGATTTTGGCTGTTGTGTTTGTAATATACTTTTTAAGAGGTAATTCCACAGAACCAAGAGAGTGGTACAAAACTGGCGTTCCTCATGATGTGGGGCTTCGAGTGGAACTGTAAACACAATCACCTTTGCAAAGATGCAAAATCTTTAGTTAAGTCTCACAAGCAACAGTAACAATAATATGAAGATGGCCCAACTGGAATGCTGCAAGAATAGGTCTGTGAGTTCTGTGTGCCAACGAGCAGGAGTTGCTGGCTGAAAAATGAATTCCTACAAAGTCTTTATAGTCCAAAATCTGTCAGAAACTGAGTCTCAGGTCCTCACGCTCCCCAAAGTCTTCTTTTGTTTAAGGATCCAAGGTGTAAAAGAAGTTCCAGAAATAAAATGTTATAAGGCGCTACAAGAACAAACAAAGACCAAAATCCTCTTTTGTAGCTGTGCAAATGGTATCACTTTTGTAGGCAAATTATCCCAAGTGAAGAAATCACCATAGACATTGTCACTTGTGAGCTGAGTCACACAACTCAGTATGCAACTGTTAATGTTTACGGTGATTTCTTTACTTGGGGAAATTCATCTTCAAAAGTTATGCTGTTTGTACTTTGCCAGAGTATCTCAGGCTGTAGTTAAACCAGCGAAATGTCCCCCTGTGGTTACACAACTTTTAATCATGTTCCTGTCATGCTTTGCAGTCACATGGTATTTATTCCAGGATGTGCATCCCAATATGTTTTTAGGTTACTGAGTCATTTTGTTACAATTCAATAAGCACCTAGACCTTCTTGTTGACACAATTTGACAGAAGCTAACTGATGCATTGAATACCATGGAAAAATACCATGGAATTTTTTTTTAAAAAAAGAACAGTTTAAAAGGACATGCATGGTAACAGTAGCTCCAAAAAGTTGCAATAAAACTGTTCACACACAAAGCAATGTAACATTTTTTTAAAAAAGATCCACAACAACAAAAGTAGAAGCCTGTGGCTGAGTGAGAAATGATCCACAGTTAGCATGTTTGTCAGGTAAATGATTCACTAATGGCCGTGCATCATGTGACCGCAAATTTATGATACAAACTCAATGAGGGATGGGAAGGCAACATTTGACTCATGTGACCGTGGCTTCAGTAAGAGAACTGAGCTAAAGATAGGAGCAAATTCATAATATCACTACAGTGATTTTGTCCTTCTGTTGCCCCTCCTTTACACAGGTATTCAAATTCTGTTAGCTAAACCAATGTGATTAAAGGCCTAATTCCCAGGGGAAGGAAGATTTCCACCCACTGAGTTAAACCAAATAGTTCACAGGATCCCATGTCATCCCCTCAACATAGAGCCAGCTCCCTTCCTGATTCCTTCCCCCAAGGAATTAGCCCAGCCTCATACTGGTTTACTAAGAGAATTGTTGGTGTGGGAGATTTTTCATCTAACATACACAAATACTTTGGAGTTCATAATGCTGCTGAAATAAAAAGAGGAAGTGATCAGTAACCTTTGGATACTAATGACCAAATAGCCCCAAATGCCAGCTGGAATCTTTATTGCCTTATATCCATTTTACATTCATTTGACACTCTATAGAGATGTGTATAAAAGAAAATTGGATTAATAATAACTCCCAAATAACAAGAATGGGAGAGGAAAGGAAAGGAGGTAGAAAGTGAAGGGAAAATGAGCCCCATGAAATTCAGAAGCGGCTGTCTGAATTTCAATCAAGGTGAGAATTGACTAATATAGTGAGGAATCTTCACAAGCCTCTTAGCTTTCAAATTAGGGAGATGTACCCAGTATTGTGCCCTTTTACATGGCTGCAGAAGTGACACATTAATGGCCTCATGTCTTCAAAATCAAAAGCCTGCAAAATTATTCACATGCCATGCACACTGAATATTAATGGCATCTAATACTGTAGTTTATTAACCTTTTCCGATCATGGTCAGGGATGAAGCATGGTGGGAACAAATGCATGACAGAAGGGGAAAGTGTTTCTGACGGCTATTGGGCTTCATTTGTCAGTTAATAAAAGCCATCAAATCTGTATTATGTTAGATTAGCCAAGATCTGGATTCCATATGACAAATCATTATTATTAAAGGCAAGTGGAGGATATTTTCAAATACACCCAGGAGTGATGCATGCTAAAATATGTATGGCAAAGTCTTGAATGTCAAGGACATTTCTGTGCAGTGTGTAATGGAAAGCTGCATGTAATGTGCAGTTTGGGATCTCTTTTATGTGCCATTGAAGGCTTCAGAGCATCACAATGAATGTTTTATTGAAAGCTGTTACACTTCACTTTAGGTCCAAGTGAATGGCAAATATTTGTGAATAGTCATCAATTTGATCGCATGCAGAAGAGGCCAGCGTGTCCTGAACACAGAATGGAAATGGGGCTAGCAAGGTATATAGTTTAGTTTCATCATGCCCAGTAACTGTATGTTCTGTTTCTATTTCAAACAATTAAGTAACTTTCTGCTTTTCTTTTTCTTGCTGGTTTTCGAGCAAAACCACTATGCTCCAGCAGAGAATAGAATGTATGTGCCTAGTAACGCAAGCTGATTCTGTGAATTAACAACTCTTAGCACTGGGATAGGGATCCAGTGATTTTCCATCTATTATTCAAATTCAAATTCCATAAACCTAAGCCACTATACCTAATGATCTGGATCAGGATGATGGGAGTTGTAGACCAACAAGCATTTTGACCATCCAAAGGTACCAACTCTTGCTTTAGGATATTCATTTCTAAGAGCTTGCAAATAACCATCAGTTTCACTTACAGAAGATGAAACAAGTAAGAGAAATAAGTGCCTATGATGCTGATTTCAAATTGTACTTTATGCAGGTATGAGATGTTAAAAATTTAAATTATATTAAAATTATATGTGCATAGAGGAAGATGATAGAAGTGGAAAAGGAAGCAAAAGGGGGGAAATACATACACATACACACAAACCAACACACACCACTGTAGCCATTATCAGAACTTCTAAATCCATGGAATATAGTGAGAGAGGAAAGTAGGACCTCACCCACTTCCCACCACACCAATGTATTCCAGCTGCAGGTATCCATCTTGAACTTGTGGACATTGTATGTCCACAGGTTCAAGATGGATACCTGCAGCTGGAAAGACTAGGTGCTGATGGCAGGGTCCCACTCACAGCCTCAACACTAGGGATGTTCGATGCTCCTGGTGCACTCCATGCCCAAATGAAGGCACACAGACTGGAGAGACTACTTAACTGCTAGATAGATCAGTGATTTAAGTATCTGACTACAGAACCAGAGATTGGGAGCTTGATTCCCCACTGTGTCTCCCTGACAGGGGCTGGATTCGATGATCCGTAGGGTTCCTTCCAGCTCTGTAGTTCAAAATAAATAAATAATCATGGGAAACCCCATTCTCATTATTGCACCCCAGCATTTAAGGTACTTAACATTGAGGTGCTTAAGTGTTCTTCTGTGTTGCAACTCATTTTGAGATGAAAACAGTGTTCTATCCCATTCACTCTATGTGGCAGTATTCAAACATGTTACCAACAAAGTTTAGGGAGGCTAAAAATCCTATGATTTCATTTGTCTTCACTGATCATGTAAATAAAATTACTTCTATGACATATGTTGGGTTTTTTTTACAATTTATTATTCTATTCTGCCTTTTCAAATGGTTGCCCCAGACAATTAAACAAATTGATATATATTTAAAATAACAGATTCCAATTAAATATAAACAAAGTAAATAAGTAAAATAGAAGTGTGTGTGTGTGCGTGTGTGCATGCGAACACTTAAATAATAAAAAAGTAAATGAATGTATACTAAGAATGACAGAATCCAAGTAGAGATAGGCATGAACTTCATTTCAGAGGTTTGTGCTTGTTTGTACACTCAGCAGCACGTGTCACATGTTCCCTTCCCCTGCCAATCACCCACTCACCAGTCGGAGCATGCTCCTCTCCTTTTTCTATTTGGTTGTTTTACCAGTCCCTGGCAGGAGCACAGGGGTGCCTGTTCTGCCTCCTTGTCTGAGTGGGTGATCACCCAAGGCAGTGGGGCAGGGAACCCTGTGCTCCTGCCAGAGACTGCTCAAACAGCTGAAGAGGAGGAGGAGAGGAACATGTACCAACTGGTAGTGGGGGATCCAGCCCGGGATGCGAGGGAAGGGAACATGCGGCACCTGTGGTGCTGTACATATGAACCAGCACAAATCTCCAAATGGAGGTTCATGTCAGTCTCTAATTCTAATTAAATATAAACAGAGTTCTAATCAATGCAATAAATGTGATATGCTTCAAAATACAAGCAGAGGAGGTGCTTAACAAGACCTGAAATGCTAAAAAGAAACAGGGGCTTACACTTTTCAAACTAGTTGCAGAAGCCAGATGGTTCCAACAGTACATTCACATTGGTGTTCCCTGTTTGTTCTTCAAAAGTTTGTCACCCAGCCAGACCTTTGTGAGCCTCACCAAACATTCGGATGGCTGCTCAGTTCTTTCTTCAGAAGCCAAAAACAACCACCACTTTCCCTTCCAATGAAAAGAAGCAGGGAATAGGGAGGGAAGAAGGAGATAAGAGGAACACAAAACCTGTTCTCTGTGTAAAATCTACTAAAACATGCATTGTTTGCTTGATTATGTGCGAACATTTTCTGCTTATCCCTAACCAAGTGTCAAGATAAAAAAAAATGGAAGCATTCATTATCCACCTCCCTGATGTAAAAGATATTTCATAGCTATCTCAGTCCTAGCCTCTACATTATTAATCCATTTATCTACCAATCTCTTCTTCTCACTAGAGAATAGTATCGGCCTTTTCTCTGAGATTTTAGTGGCCTTTAAAACTCTACTTAAAATACAGTGTGTGTGTATGTGTGTGTATATATATATATATATAAAACTCAGTAAAGCTACCACCAGAGAGTCTCTGAAGTTCGATAACAAGGGAAAATATCAAGCAAACAGCGACTACAAGAAGTGTTACGTTAACATAGCAACTTGCACGCCTGTCCTTCAAATGATCCTAGCTTCCTCTTTTGGTCTTCGATTTTAGAGAGCTGTTGCAGTTCTGTGCACTTCTATTAAATATCTTATTTCCACATGTTATTCATTCAGCAGTGACCTTTGTAATAAACCTCTTAAAATGAGAAATGTATCTCATATTGAAATTACAGAGCTGTTATTCGTAACACTTCATTTCTTGTGCTGAGGGACTTTTAAAGGGGCAAAGCGTTCAGCAGACAGTCAGACAAGGCAGGGAGGATGAGATTTCTAGAAACAGAATTATGGACAGGGAGCCTTTTGAGGATGTGAAGGACTGTTTGTCTTTAGTTTGCAGAAAGACAGAATCTGGGTATTAATTTTTTTTGGTCGATGGACAAAAATGATATCTGAGGGGAAAAAAAGAAATTGCTACAGGATTTTAAAGACCCTGCAATGATGCATGGAGATCTTGCTTTTTGGAGAAAAAATCCCTCAGCCCAAATGAGATGGTGGGAGGCATAATCAAAAGGTGACTTTTTCAAGCTGTGTTCTGTAATTTTGGGGGTGGGTGATGACACTCAGGTCCTTGTCATTAGAGTCAGCTAAGGCTGTGCAGGTGATGCACTGTTGTTTGGATTCTGTGATGGGCTAGATGAGGGCCAATAGGTGGAAGAAGAAACTGAGAATGGAGTTCTAGTGTTGGGTGGTTCCTAACATTAGAATAGTTTCTGACAGTTGAATACGCAACCAGTTCTTGATAATGTTGTACCTTCTGAAAAAGCAGGTTTGTAGGGGATACTTCTAAATGTGTCTCTCACTGTGGGTCCAGATGACTTGGACAGCATGAGGACAGACTCCTTTGGCACACCAGTTATGATCATTTCTGGGCAGGGACAACCTGTCCACATTCATTCTTGCACTGGTAATCTCCTGATTAGACTACTGCCATATGAGTATGAGACTGCCTTTAAAGAAGCCACAAACTCTGCAGTGAGTATAATATGTAGCAGTTAGATTGCTGGCAAAAAGACATTTCAGAATGCATATAACACCAATTCTGAAAGAATTGCACTGTATGTTAATGTGCTTCTACTCTGAGTTCAAGGTGTTGATGATGACCTACAAATCCTTAAACAGCTTGGGACCTGGATATTTGAGAGAGTGTCTCACTGGTGATCCTTAATATCTGCTGGGAAGCTCCTCATTGATGACCTCCATTAACACTGATACATTACACAGAGAAGCTGCAGCACTTCAGCTGCAGAAAAAGTGTTGAATGAACTATAAGTATAGTAGGACTTTAAAAAAAAATTGTGCCAGACACTACTTACGGTGTCATGGTCATCTGAGAAGTGTCAAAATTTAAGGACAGATAGGTTTTTAAGTGATTCTGCACATTCCCATTTACTGCCTATGCTGTGCTGGTTCATACATTTGTCCGTTTGAGTATGTGTACATGAAGCACATATACAGAAATACTTTGTGGGCACATTGTGGTGCAGCTGTATCTCTAGCTTTAGCTAGATCTCTGTGTGTGCATGTATGTCTGATTGTGTTACCAGGGAAAAATTCCTGTACAGTTTTGTACATGTGTTACATTAGTGAACACATACTCCCATTGATGAAATGCTTATGTGCATTTTAAGAGCACACAGAGAGGTGGTTGTTGTTTTGCATTTTTCAAATTTGGGCATGTTGCTATTTGCATTTTGATTTCTTTATGGATCTCAGTGCAAGCCTAGAAATGCATTTATTTCCACTGATAAATGCATCTGTTGACACATTTGGGCTGGGAGATACAGATGAGGTAAATCCATTAAAACAAACAAACAAACATGAGGATGTAAAAGTCTCACACATCAGCAATTTGGCTCAGACAAAGAACTCCAGCATGGAAAAGAATTGCAATATGGGCCTCTCCAGTGCTACAGGAGTTTTTACTTCATCCCACTGTGAAAAAGACAACCTCCCTTACCATTAGCATGATAAAAAGGGTATGGGGTGCAATTTGTTCCTTGTATTGAAAATGCAACTGTGTTGCTTTTGTGATCACTGGGAAGCTATATTTTTATGCAATGTGATCTGTGCATGTCTTGTTCCCAATTTCTGTTCTATTATGCAATGCTATTATTATTAATGCACATCAGAGAACTGAGCTCTAACGCAACAGCTTTCAGTATTTTAGTGTGGGGGGGAAATGATAAAACTGACATGAAAGAATTGGTTTCTTTGCCCTTCCCTCATCAACTTCCTTTGCTTTTTTAGTCATCTAGGTGGACCGTAAGCAATCAGGAGAATTATCAATGAGTATGCATTTTCTGCAAAATGCTACAATTACAGTAGAAGCAAAAATTATCCTACAAGTATATCTAGATTTAGAAATCATGCCCTGTGGATTGGGCCTAAACCTTGCCTTGTCTGTTGATGGGGGGGGGGGGGGAGAATAGTTTTCTCTCAAGAGAGTCACAATGTGAAATAGTAAGAAACATCCTTCTCAGCTGGGAACCTCAGATTAACAACTTATTGCATTCTCCTTTATAACACTCTTTGGAAAATCACAGTATTGATACTTCACCTTTTCATTGTTCAAAGAATCATTCATCAGTCAGTCCAAAATTAAACTGATGTTCAGAAAGTGCAGAGAGAAAAAGATTCCAGAACAAAATTACAGCTTCAATTTCTTGACCATACTTCTCTTTTATTATAAAGGCAAATGACTTGACCTCATGAGACTGTACTTTTTTTATTATACATTTGTGATAGTTCTCTTTTCCCGGGAAGATTGGGGTGATTGCCTTGTTCAGTGAATATTTTCAAGCACATTTTACCATCTTTCTGAGGCTCAAGACTCTTTTTGGCTGTACTCTCAGGAAACTGCAGATTATCTGTTAGCACTTAAGAATCTCCAGCAGACGGAGGGTCCTTTTATTCTTATTAATGCTTGCCTCCATATTCTCATCACTACAAAGAGCACACTGGTGAATATATTTCTAGCAAGCTGGGTGCGAAAATGTCAGTTTTATCATTTTCATTCTGAACACCTGTCCTATTTATGAACACTTTCTTCTGAAGTCATTTGAGAACTTTATTGTCTGTAGAACACATTGGGTTGCTTTACGGTCACTTTGTGTAAAATGGCATAATTGAGTTCCTTGTTCATTGCCAAGCAAACATTCTAGGACAAACTATGTTCAGTTTTCAGAGGGGGAAAGAGAGAGAACAAGTCCTTGTGTAGAATTTTAGAAGCTTTCAAAAGGGCTCCAACTAAAATTATTTTACTGAACTTTGTATGGAAAAGTCAATGTCTCAGTAGCAGAGATCATGGTTTGCATGTACAAGATCCCAAGTTACATCTCCAGTTCAAAGAAGCAGGTAGTCAGGCTGGGAAGAAGCTTTATCTGGAACTTTAAAGAACTGTTGTAGTCACAGTGGGCAAGATGCAACAGCTGGCAAGTCAGCTTGACAAGGCCAGTTCAAAACTTTTTAAATGAATGTCTAGGGCATAAACCCAATATCCTTCTCAGGTTCTCTTAGGTGCTCATACGTGGTTTCTTGTTTGTACAGGTCAAGGTGCACATAATTATACTGAGTTCAACATGTTCATCTCTTTAACACTAGAAGAGTGGGCACAACCTTTCAAGGGGTAAAATAACATAAAAAAGCAAACACGGAGAGTAAACCATTCTTAAATCAAAAGTTGGATTCTGAAAGGTATATCCATATTAAACCCATATTAGTGCTATTATTGTATTGGGGAGGGAAAGTGAGAAACCAAGGTAGAGAGGAACTGGATTTTCCTATCATGTACTGGCTCATGCTAATAAGTCAGAAGGTGGAGGGAATGTCATACCCTTTTCCTCTCTTTTTGTCTTTTTTTTTTTTTTTTTTTTTGCTTTTGATGATGTTTTGTGCCAAATTATCCTCTTTTTTTGGACAACATTGTGCAATTTGCACATTTGAACAAATGTCACAGAACCAGAAGAACTGCTTTGTTTAAGAATCTGGAACACCAGAATCTGGATTGCTTGCATCTGTCTTAACAATAATACATACCTCCTGTGCTTCCTGTGTTTGTATGTGTGAACTATAATCCTCAAAGGATAATGATTGTAAGGATCTATTCTGCAAAGTAGAGAGAGCTTAAGGGTGGAAAGGCAGCTCTTTTTGTTTTGATTTGTTCTGGGCCAGAAACAAGGGAGCTCATAGGACTTCCAAGTGCTTCAGCAAGACATCTCATTCTGCCAAGATAACCTAGATCAATGAGATCAAAGGATTTGGTGAGAATTCTATTTTCTTTCATCCCCAACACACAGTTTCAATACTGCAGGAAGTTCACCTGCAGACCTTCCTGGAAGTCACAAGAAGCAAGGTTCTATAGTCAGCTTTACTTCTCTCATTCTCTGTCTGGACTAAGAGGTAGCAATCTGAAAAATCCTACTGCTTTTTTCATGCCTGTCTGTGATTTCATTTTCAAGGGCAATGACCAGAGATGAGGGCTGCTATGCAGCACTGTCAACACTGGGAATGTAGTGGGCCTTCAGACACTAAACAAAACCCTTATAAGCTTCTTTTCCTCCTTCTGTAGCCCCACAGAGCAGTGCTCAAGCTAAACACATGTTGGGAGAATGGATAGATGTCCCCAGCTGACAGCCTCGCTGTCCAGACCATGAAGAAAAAAACAAGCAGGTACACTCACACAGAAATGTCTGCTGTGACATTCTTGCAGTACACCAGGCAGTAAACATAATGAGAAGAATTGGACAGGAGATGTTTTGGGCTGGAGAAGATGTCCTTTAGTGCCCCCACTGAGTAGCTTCACGTTCCCAGTGTCACACTCTCACGATACAGCCCAAATTGGAGTGCTGCACACTTGGCGCCCGGTCTGAAATGTAAGTGGCACCTACAGCATTTTAAAATTGTACTGCAAATAAAGGCCAGGAGCAGGCATTAAAAATATAAAAAAGGAGAAAACAGTGGTGGTATGGGAGAAGGATAGTCCCTAGTGCTACTTTGACCTAAGCAATCAAAGCCTGTACAGGAGGAAGCCATCCATTCCATATTCACATGCATATCCCATCTTAAAGGAACAGACATACAAATTCTAGAAAGCAACCATTTAACAAGCAATGAATCACTCTCCCCTTGCCATGTGTGGAGGCAGAAACAGCTGTTTTGTTGTTTAATGGAAATAAATAAGAGTCCAGTTAATAGGAATAAATAAGAGTCCTCTCTATGACTCAAAGACTGGTGTTTCTGGGAGAGCCTTTAGATTTCAGTGGATCTTTCGTTGTCAGTTTCCTCCTGCTTTCGAATGTCATTTATTTGCTGTATAACGTGGCACTATTTATATTCATATTTCTGCATTTTAACCCCTAAAATGGCAGTCAAAATTTCATTGATTTGTAGGAGTGTGCAAACCAACCCAAATGTGATTGGGGGACTTTTGAACCACCAATCTGTATCCGATCTGGAAACACAGAAATATCTCATGTGCCTCATTCTGACAGTTTTCTCTGAAGCTGGTGCACATCCCTAATGGTAAGAGCTTTTATTTATTTATTTATTTATTTATTTATTTATTTATTTATTTATTTATTTGTGTGTGCTTTGAGCATTCTCAGTCACATTTCAAGATTTTAGTAAAATAGAATAAAGTTCAGGTCTCCTAACTGATCCAAGCCTATAAATATCCCTGTTCCTTTGTTTCAACACTTCTTTCTGAAGCTGGCACATACCCCTTCTATAAGTTAAAAACAGACAAAAGTGGTTTGACGATAAGTTTTAACTAGTCCCTGATTCTCCTTAAGAGATTGGTAGAAAAATTTCTCATTGCATATCAAGTTTATGCTTTGGCTTGTTACAAGAAATGCAAGCTATGAATTCTAGGGTAATTTGCCACTGAGATTTCTACCATTGGACATATGCTGGTGGATGTGAGTAACAAGACTCTGACCTCTGCCTTTTTATTTTTTCTTCCTTTAGGAATCAGCTTAATTTGGCCCCTACTTACACAGTAGATCTTGGTTTCCAAAGCACAGCAAACAAGGCTGCAGCTCTGTTCAGGTCTTATGCATGAACCCAAGCAACTCTGGCAACCTTTGCATTGAATATGGCTTGCACTGAATGGGGGCAGGATTTACATGTCCCCATGTCCCCAGCACTCATTTAGCCCTCTGTACAC
Source organism: Intellagama lesueurii (assembly GCA_037013535.1). NCBI lineage: Eukaryota > Metazoa > Chordata > Lepidosauria > Squamata > Agamidae > Intellagama > Intellagama lesueurii. The sequence goes on along the minus strand of JBAJHW010000004.1, from coordinate 65,412,715 downwards.
TTGCAAGAACAAAGCCTGAATGGGACTTGTCATGGCATTTGCTGGATCCTGTTAGAAAATGCACTGGTTCTCCCTCTGTTCTTCAGCAGTTCATCTTGGCTGCAAAAGCGACAGATACATATACATGTGTGTAGGATTATTATGATTGATCATTCTGGGGCAGGATGCTCCCTTACCTCATCTCAGAGAGTGAGACTCTAGAGTTCCAGAATCTAGATTGCTGGAGCTGCCATGCAGGTGAGCTGCTGTTCAGGGTCTTCCCTATTTCTTTCTTTCTTTCTTTTAATTTTTCAATCTATCTACATTTAATCGTGCTTGCGAAACATCGTGTTACATGGGTTGCTTACAATCATTTGTTCTTTGTGTTTTGGTGTCTTCTCAGTTGTCTCTTCACAATCTATGCATTTTTTAAACATTTAAACCATTCATAAATGTGTTTTAGTATACAATATTGACTACTTTTATACCAATTTTCTTTATATAATTGTTTAGCCATTTCTATCTCCACATTTTCTATCCTATCTATATCAACATCATATCTAATATATATTCATTAAGTACTATTTGTTTTGCCCCATCTTTATATCAATTTACCTAAAAAACCACCATGTTATGCCTTTACCCTGATTAATGATTCCTTATTTCAGTTTAATTCTCTTTTTTAATATATAAGATATGCCCCTTTACAATTCCAGAAGTTAAGTATATACATGCTTTCAACAGTGGGGCCACCTTAATATTGTTCCCCTTTTTCATCTTTTCTAAGTGATTCCGTCCCTTATTTGTATATTCCCAATTTTGTTTCTATCTCCCTAAATATTCTGCCATCCCTTGTGTAATCTAAAAGCATTTTGTACACTTGACCAATCTCCAACAGATCTTTATGTATTGGATACATCTCCTGTAGGTCCTCCAGTCAATTTTTAATTAATGCTGCTGATTCCCCCCCCCCCCCTTATCTTCACCCAACACAGCCAAGTTTCTCCTCGGCTGTCCCAAGCCTCCACCTCCGATTTCCTCCAGTCCCTCTTCTCCTTGGCATACATCGTCCTCCACCTTCACATTTCTTTGTTCATTATTTTATGTCTCTTGTTGAATATAATCCTTCCTAAGTTGTTCCGTGAACGACCGCATGTCTTGGTTCTGGGATCTCACTATTTCTAAGATTGCTTGCAGGGTAGATCTTGCCTCCTCCCAAAATTCCCCTTGTTGTGACATCATGTCTTCAGATGCCAGGCACTTGCACTTCAGGTGAAATATGTCCAGTAGCTTAGAGCAGTCAATTAACATTGGGTGAGATACAAAATCTTAATTATACTACTTTATAACTATCCCTGGATGGAAGAATCCCTTTAACAGGAAAAAAAGAGGGTCTCTTAGCCCTAAATTAAGCAGTGGTGGATCTGGAGAAGGGGAAAGAGACGCAAAGAGAAGCAAAGAAAATAAATTGGACATTAATTAAACACTTAATTATACTGCAAGGAAAGAAGTTCTATATTACTTTGGTGTTAAACTTAAGAAATCTTCCTCTTAAATTTGTTTTTGCAAACAACCCTCAGAGTAATGTCTATCTACAGTGTTGGCAAATAGCCTAGAAACATGACCTTGAAAAAGCCTAGAAGCCTGATTGGAAACTCTGTTTTGTCTTTCCGGTGTTTTCTTCTTCTGAGAACTGACTAAAACATAGACAATTAACTTTGGAAAGTCTAATACAAACATTGAGCGAACGGGACTGTCAAACTACGTCAGAGACTGGATTCAATTAACCCTACAGGTGATCAACCTGATCAAAGGTGATTCCCCTTGCCACTTTTAAAGAGTTGAAAAAAAGTGTAGTTAAAAACGGTCTCCATAGCAGTTTTACTCTTGGGCCGGTTGATGGGCTACGAGGAACTGGAAATCTTATTCCAGCTGACTGGAAAGTTTGGGTTAAAGCGATGGTCGCTCCTGCCCTATACGTACTGTTTATGCAGGAGTGGAAAGACGCCGCTGCTATTCTAGCCATGGATAACCTACAAAACAATGTTGCTGTGTCTGCAGATATGCTAAATGGAGATGGACTCTTTGTCACCATAGCGCAGCAGATTACCATCCCTAACAGGGGATTGGCGCAGGTGGGCAACATTGTGAAGGCAGCCTGGTTAAAAATCCCAGACAAAGGTACCCCTTTAGGGTCTTTTGCTAACCTGTGACAAAGTCCTACAGAGGACTATATGTCTTTCATTAACAAATTGCAAAGAGCGATTGAGCGGCAGGTGGAGAATACTGAGGCCGCTGATATTTTGATGAAGCAGCTGGTGTTTGAAAATGCTAACATGGATTGTAAAACGGCCCTTCAGGCTATTTACAACAAACCTGAGACTGACATTGCTGCCATGTTAAAATTGTGTCAGAATATCAGGACAGAAACACAAGACACAGCTTTTGGCCACAGCCATGGCTACCTCCTTGAACCCCGCCCGAGATCTTAAATGTTTTTCCTGTGGCAAGGAAGGGCGCTTCAGACGGAAATGCAGATCAACCCCGCAAAATAATAAACACCTTTCTAAAAAATGCCCCCGGTGTCAGAAAGGTTATCACTGGGCCAATCAATGCTGATCTGTTTCAACACCGGGAAACTCCAAGTCGGGTGGACCTCCAGTCCTGTGTCAAGTGGGGGGAACTCAGTGAATACTACCCCAGTTCAAGAAATCCGACCTGCTACTGTTAAAAGTGCCGGTCATGATTTGATCACAGCCGAAGAGGTCAACTATCAATTCCCTCTCGCTGTCTACAAAGTCAAAACAGTAAATCACGGACCAATACCCAAAGACACTGTGGGTCTTATTCTCCCCCGCTCTAGCATCTCTGCACGGGGTTTATTTGTTGTACCAGGAGTCATTGATGGGGATTATGAAGGACCCCTAATTATTCAAACTTGGTCTAATATACCGCAAGTCCTTCCTGCGGGTGAATCTATCGCTCAATTGTTGTTGTTTCCATTAACACAGATGGGTCCTTCTACCAACTCTCGTAGTGGGGATTTTGGTTCTCCTCGAGTTGCTGCCTTAACTACCATCGAGCACTCGCAGCCCCGACTCCCTCTAAAAATGGGATCGCTTGTTCTTAATGGCTTGATTGATACAGGAGCTGACATCACCATCATTGCAAAGAACGACTGGCCAGAAAGCTATCCCACCCAACTGGTGCACGACATTTGGGGAGTTGGAGGCTATGAGCAAGCCCAGAAAAGCCTTCAGCCCATTGTCCTGGAAGGTCTAGGTGACTCTCCTAGACAAATCACAATCACTCCTTACATTCTGCCAATTACCTTTTCCATCTGTGGTCGGGATCTCTTGAAAAAGATTGATGCAAAATTACAGACAAATTTATAATACAGGCCTCTACGCAATCTGACACAGCCTTGCCATTAACGTGGCTCCCTGGACCACCTGTCTGGGTTGATCAATGGCCATTGCCTAAAGAAAAGCTCCATGCAGTGGAGGCCTTAGTTAAGGAGCAATTAGATCAAGGACATATAGAGTATTCCACCAGTCCGTGGAATACTCCCATTTTCACCATCAAAAAGAAATCTGGGAAGTGGCATTTGCTACACGACCTTCGGGAAGTTAACAAGCGCATTCAACCTATGGGCCCTTTGCAATGCGGCTTACCTAACCCAAATCTGATAACCCAACACTATGAGCTAATGGTAGTAGATCTCAAGGACTGTTTTTTCACCATTCTTTTGGTACCACAAGACAGGGAAAAATTTGCCTTTACAGTCCCTGTGTACAACAATTCCCAACCTACTCAAAGATATCAGTGCAAAGTCTTGCCTCAGGGAATGTTGAATTCACCGACTTTATGTCAACATTTTGTGGATCTAGCCCTACAACAATTTTGCTTAGAACATCCTGAATTGCTTGTATATCATTACATGGATGACATTTTGGTGGCTGGGCAATCCCTCCCCACTACTGTCTATGATTCTCTAGCTAACTGCTTAGAGAAAAAAGGCCTTCACATAGCTCCAGAAAAGATACAAACTACACCTCCGTTTCTTTACCTAGGGCACAAACTGTTGCAAACGATGTCTTCTCCGTTCTTACCAGAACTAAAAACTCCATCTCAATTCACATTAGTGCAGTTGCAACAGTTCCTCGGGCACTTAAACTGGGCTCGCCCATTTTTGTGCCTTCCTACTCATGAATTGCAGCCTTTGTTTAATGCACTCCGGGGACATCAGTCTCCTGCTGACTCCATACCCATCACCAAGGCTATGAAACATGCCATACATCAAATTAATGCAGCCTTGCGACGTACCATGGTCGACCACATTCCTTCTTTTGGTCCCTTGCAGCTGGTTATCTTGAACACTCCCCAATTGCCTACTGGGTTGATGTGTAGCCCAAAGTCTGACAAGGCCATTTCTGTAGCAGAATGGCTTTATTTATCTAACACTCCTCCTCGAAATGTTTACTGCACTCTAAATGTGATTACAGACCTTGTAATCAAAGGGCGCCATCGTGCCAAACAACTCACAGGTTGGGATCTTCTGTGTTGTTACTTACCTATCTCCAAAGCTGACTATGATCACTTAATGTCTACATCACTAACTTATCAAATTGCTTTTGTAGACTATGTTGGTGACATACGTTTTAATCCACCTAAAGACCCTCACTTAACATTCATTCAGGAAGTACCCCTCCGCTTTTCCTCCCCTTTCACTTCTACTCCTCTCCCTGATGCACTAACTGTTTTTACTGATGGTGCGCCTACCAGAGGCGTGATTACCTTTCAGCAACCTTCTGGAACATGGAAAACCTTCTTTACTTCCACCCAGACCTCTGCCCAGCATGCAGAACTTGCTGCTGTCATCCTTGCCTTTCAAATGATTCAAAATCAACCTTTAAATCTCATTGTAGACACTCAATACGTATTTAACCTTCTCACTCATCTGTCACATGCCTATCTTTCTCCTGCTCTTGACTTTTCCTTACTTTCCCTGTTTTTAACTTTAAAGAACCTCCTCGCTACCCGATCACAACCTTTTTTTGCAGCTCACATCTGATCTCATACTGGATTTCAAGATGCTATCACCGTGCTGACTCTGCTCTTCGTTCCTTATGTCCCCTCTTTTCCAATCCTATTGACAGCCATTCCTTTTTTCATCAGAGTGCTAAACAACTCCATAAGCAATTTTCTATTTCGCTTTCTCAAGCTCGAGACATCGTTTCCGCCTGCTCTTCCTGTTCCATGTCTCCCATTTCCTTTCCTTTTGATGCTGTTAACCCACGAGGAACGGATGCCAATCATCTTTGGCAAATGGATGTCACTCATGTTCCCACTCTTGCTCCTCTTTCTTATGTTCATCTAACTATTGATACTTATTCAGGATACATCTGGGCGAGACCTCTTGCCATGTCATACAACATTGTTTACGTACATTTGCAATTATGGGCCGGCCTCAAGCCTTAAAAACAGACAATGTCCCTGCCTATACCTCTCATGCCTTTACCACTTTCTGCATTGAATGGGACATTCAACTTTCCCATGGTATTCCTTATACAGTGGTGCCTCGACTTACAAACTTAATCCGTATTGGAATGATGTTCTTAAGTCGAAACGTTCGTAAGTTGAATCAGCATTTCCCATAGGAATGCATTGAAAACTGATTAATCCGTTCTGGCTGTTTTTTGTTCTTATGTCGAGGCACGGTTTGTAAGTCGAAGCATTCGTTCCCATAGGAACGAATGCAAAAGCATTTAATCCGTCCTCTACCACTAGGGGGAGAATTTTTTTTAAAACCTAAGATGACCTAAGATTAAAAAAAGGGCAGGAAAGGAGGGAGGGAGGGAACGAACAGCTTTTAAACAAAACACCTTTAAAACCAAGCAGCTTTAAACCAAACCAAGCACCTTTTAAACCAATTTTTGCATTTTAAAATTACAGTACCAGGCAGTACCAGGCAGTACCGGGCAGACCAAAGTGCATTTCCCGCTTTTTCCGCGTTTTTTTGTTCGTAAGCCGAAGCGCCGTTCGCAAGTCGAAGCAAAATTATGTGAACGGAGCTGTTCGTAAGTCAAAATGTTCATATGTAGGGACGTTCGTAAGTCAAGGCACCACTGTAATTGCACAGGACAGGCTATTGTAGAATGAGCACACCACTCTTTTAAATTTCTCCTTTCCAAACAAGCAAAAAACAGAAGAATTAAGCCCCAAGATGTTCCAGATGTAGTATCAATAGCATTATTCACATTAAATCATTTAACTGTATCTGCAGGTCAGCATAAGTTGTTGCCAGTAGAGAAACACTTTCGTAAAGAAATCCCCATGGAACGGCCGCTGGTGACTTATAAGCAACCTCCTGACCCTCAATTGGAGTGTCCAGCCCCTTTACTAACATGGGGCCGTGGCTGTGCTGCTGTGCTTACTCCCACAGGTCCTTTGTGGATCCCAGCTCGGTGTGTGAGGCCATATCGTGGAAAGAATGAGTTGGCATCGCAACCTGCAGAACCTGATTCCGGAATTCAACCCAGCGATAGCCCTGGAGCAGGACCAGAAGACTGCGCGTCGCCGGAAGTGCCCGGCCCGACCTGAAGGCACTCAGCCCAAAGTTACCTGGGGGATGATAAAGATGCTGAGTGCTGATGCAAAAAGAACTCTAAATCAGCAGCAGATCTCAGAAACTCCTGAAACTTTTCTAGCAGCCATTATCTCACAGCTGAATGCCAACTCCGTAACGCTGTTGTGTTGTGTTCTCATTTTAATGTATGGAATTATACTCCTCATACTCCTTATAAGTTCCTGTTGCTTTATTCAATGTATACCAACCTTCTTTTCCATGATAACTACCTGTCTCAAAGCTTCACCTTCAGGTCTTCACCGAAAAGACTTATATGTAGTTCGCAAATACATGAAAGAATATGTGCCTTTGCTTAATAAACAAAAAAAAGGGGAGATGTGGGAAACTCCTGTCTAAAGGTTGTAGCTGCGATTCTGTTTCAGTGAAGTGCATACACTCCTGGCAGGATGCGGCAGCGGCCGGGAGGCGGAGTAGCCCTTTCTTCTGCCCTTCCGCTTAGAGTTAGAGCATAAGATCAAAGGATTATTTTAGCCAATCCTAGTTAATGATTAGGTAACCACTATCCTATCTGTTTCTCTCATAAAATACTGTGTAATCATGCTGTCGATAAAAAGAGCCCTCGGGGCATTGCTGGGAGGCTCCTCTGGTTCGGACAACTGCTGTCGACTCTTTTGTTCTCTCTCTCCAAGGCAATTAGCTTTCCTTTGTTCAGTGATCACCACAGTTGATTGGGGAGTTTCCTGGATCAAACGTGGGTAACCGCCATCCCCCCCCCCTGTGATCAACAGGTTTCTCCCCCATTTCACCACCTCTTTGGGGTGGTTTTAACCCCCTGGGGGTATCCCAAACAGGTCAGAATTCAGCCCAGGAGACGGAGCTCCATCCTCCTGTTGCTGTCTCGTCGCAGTGTCAAGCCGGAAGTCAGGGTGTTCTCTATTTCTGATCATATCACTAATCAGACTCTGTATATTTATGAATTTAGTGGCAAATAAGATATTTAAGCTCCAATTCTATGCATGTAGGAGAAAGAATGGGGCTTCCTTCTGAGCCAGGAAGCCTAAGATAATGCTCTGCCTGGAGAACTCTGGGAGTTGTAGTTCAAAACCACAAATCAGCACATCTCTAGGTATGACATTGTTTTCACTCTTAAGCCTATTGAGATCTTTTTAAATTTATTTTTTGGTCTTTATTATGGTAGTATCTAGCCAACAAAGGATTCTCACCATAAACTACTGGCTGCCACACATCCCTTGCTTTAAATGAGAGTTAGGGAATCAGTTACTGCTGACTCCCATTTCCTGTGACCAATAGCCAGACTGGGCATTGCTGTGTGATAATGGGAGTAATCATTCATTAAGATCTGGGTGGCTACAGATTTCACATCCTTTTCTAAATAATGTCATTACTTGCTACATTGTTTGGAAACCATCCATCAATTGAAACCATGCTATCTTAACATATCAAAACAGAAAAATTTTCTAAGGAAAATTCTTACAGGAATTAGTAATTTCCATATGGCTGGGAGCATCCTATTATGCAGTTAGGAAAAAGAATACACAGCACTTAACAAGCCTTATAAAATTAAATAAGTCCTTATGGGCATGTAATAATTGCCCTGTATATATTATTTGCTCGTAGCCTTACAGTATTTTTGCATATAAAAATTTAATCAAAGAAGGTGTTTAATATTATTTTATTACTAGCAATTAAACAAAACAATCAATTTCAGGGAACTGTCTACAATACTTTATATTGAATTCTAATTAAACACTCAGAGTACTGTTGCATAACTTTATGAGGCTATAACATTGTTCCTGAGAGGATAAGCTTTGAGTCCAGAGGACAAACAGACCATCCTGATGAGTGATAAAAAGGGATGTTCCATAAAACAGTGAAAGGGGGCTGGGGAGGGAGAGAGAGAGAGAGAGGTTGTATTTCTTGTACTCTGAAAAATTAAGTGTAGAGCTTTTTATTGCTGCTTCTCCACTCCAGTGGCCTATATCCATGGAAAAGTGAAATGCAACCCTTGCCATTATCTCACTAAAATTACATGCGCGGTGCAACAAATTAATCTGAAAGACCAAAAAGAAAAGAAAGAGGACCATTTGAATAATGAACCTTTGAAGAAATGGCAGCCCTATTTGCATATTTTGTGGATGTTGTGCACCTAAATAAAGAGATAAAATAAATTCAGGCAATAATAAATGTCAGGAGCAATTCTATGAACCAAAATGAGAATGAGGCTTGATTGGATCTGGGTAGAAGTCATCCTGGGGTAAGGTGATCATGTAATGGATTCATCATTAGGATGACCCCTACTGAAATGTCCTCTTCTGTCTCACTGTTAAAGGTACAGCATCTCTGCCTTTGACATGGATCACACCATTTCCCATGCATTCATTATTTTTATTTCATTGTTTATTACAGCGATCTTTCCAAAAGTCTTTGCCTGAGGATATTTACAATGAGCAGCAATGAAAATAATAATGCTGTAAGTAATCCTAACAGTATCTTCAGATAAGAAGCATTTTATAACCCATTTTATAGCTATGTAAATATTTGCCATGAAGGATAGATAACAGCAAGAAGTTAAGTTGCTGCAACGATTAGCATTGCTACGTGCCACCAAAGTGGCATCCATATTGTGAAAACATATACACATGCTTATCTCCAGAGGCAGAGGTCAAAAAAGGCATGACTTTTTTGAACTGTAGTTCTTAGAATCTTCCAACCATCATGGCCAACCTTTCTGAGGTGTTTTTTTTTCTCCCCCAGAGGAATTAGAACAGATACCATTTTATACCACGATGCATTTCTCCCCCCCTGCAGCATCTGGCAGGGAGGTGGTCTGAATTAGTTCTCAGTCCTTATACAGAAGAGGAAGTTCACTGATGATGTAAGCCTACTAGGCATAGATGTATCATCTATGGAGATTTATTTATTCCTCTTAATGTAAGAGAGGAGAATTCAGTGTAAGATAAACCTGACACTGTACATGTTTCTTTAAAACAAAGTTCCGCTCATTGTCATTAGCAAGTTTTATCTGTATTTGGAGGAATTTAGATCTGAACTGAGCTGATTTAGAGAGATCTGGGAGATATCCCAAAGCAGAGCTCTTCTGAAATGGACCACATATCAAACAGCTTTATTGGAGATCTGTTTTGGATGGACTTAGGCAGTCTTCTCTGCAAAAACTGGTAACACCTCTCATAAAGGCCAAGCTGGGGAAGAGGGTACATGGAGTAGAAGGGTTGTAGTTTTGTGGTTGATAGGACTCATTCCTAACCAAAGTTGATAATTTTTCCAGAGCTCTCCAATCCTCAGGGTTATTGTGAATATATTCTCAATGTTGTTATGTGCCATCAAGTCACATCTGACCTTTGGTGACTCTAACAGTGTTTTCAAGGTATGTGAGATATTTAAGATGTGATTTTTCTTTTGCCACCCACAAGTGAATGGGCAAGTGGTGGTTTTAACACAGGTGGTTTGAATGCAGGTCCATAATTCTATTCACTGCACCACAGTGGCTTTTAGTAAGGCTCTACTAAGAATATATTCCAAGATAGTTCCCTTCTTCAGAATCATTTCTAATTCCCTCACCCAGGAGCAGTAGCATTAAGATAATTTTTGTGGTGTCTATGGATCTGGAAGGATATAGCACTGGGTGTTTGCTTGAAAATTGCTGAATGTTCAAGTTCTTATGCCTTTGCCACTATGGCCAGCATCCTTTTGATCTTCCACTGAGCACCAGTATACTAATATGGGACTGTTCCACTTTAACAAGCATTGCCATTGCACAGGTGGAGATCTCTACAAAGAAAAGCTATTCTTCACTTATGCTGAGTGAATGCTCAAGAGTACACAGGCCCATTATGTCCACAACCATTGCCAGCTCCTGCCATATTGCACTTTCTGTGACTTTCAAACCAACTGAGGAAAAAAGGAAAGGGAAAATAACATTAAACAATTTTTCATTCACCGTAATTCTTCTGCATCTCATCTTATAGAATTATTCAGTTTTCATACTGAGAGACATAGTAAATATGTGTGCTATTTTCATATAGATCTGTTTAAAAAAAACCCTTAAAAAATCAGATGGAGAAGTAAGTTAACTCTTCCCGTCTCCCAGATTTTAAGCCAAAACCTACTGTATCTGGGAGGCAGTGGAAGACAGGAGGGCCTGGCGTGTTCTGGTCCATGGGGTCACGAAGAGTCAGACACGACTTAACGACTAAACAACAACAACTGTATCTATCCCCAAATTTTGCAATTTTGTCTAACTCCAGGAATTTTGCTTGTTTTTTTTTAGTTTTTCCAAAATTTCTGATACTCAATGAAACATGCTGCCATGAAACAGCTCATCAGATTTGTCACTTCTAAGAAAAAGGGGAAAAGCCTCCATTTTTTGAGGTTCCCACAATTTGTGCAAAATGTCTCTATAGAAGCACTAGTGGAAAAGAAACTCTTTGTGAAGCAAAGCGCACACATAGAAAGCAAAGAAATGACAGCTGATTGATTAAAAAAAATGTTGCTTCGGATTTTGTAAAGTCCATGAAACAAGGCAGCAATAATTTAGACAATTTATGCAATTCGCAGTTTCCACAGTTTCTGCAATTTGTACAAAAATGTTCTGGGAAATGCAGTCATTGACACCAGAAGAAAATATTGTGCAGGGAGAAAGAAAATATTATTTTCTAGTTTTTGTGCTAGAGAACAAGGAAAGTGAGGATTTACACCCCCATTTTAATTGAAAAACAGAAAGATATACAAAAAACTTTTGGCTTCTGTAAAGGCTGCTCTGTAAAGGTCCCTGCATCTCTTCTCCTCAAGAGCCTGTCAGCTTTTACTCACTTAGGAGGGGCAGCTATCTCTGTCAAGAAACAAAAATATTCTTGTCAGTTCTTTTCAAAATTAGGGTCCAGTCAGGATAGGCCCATTAAAAAACCTTTCTTTATATTATTCCAATATGAATTCCTCTTGCAATTATCATCCTCCACCACCAGTAAGAACAATTGTTCAGTAATATTAACACATTACATATTTTCTCCCATTTTTATGCACTTCTGACTGACTCTAGTGGAATGCACTTCCATCAAAGTATGCTTTGTATCCCACCTTTTATAAGAAAGTCATTTTTATTCTGGCTGTGAGGAAACTCTATGAAAGATTACAGTAGAAGAATGTCAGGCTTTAGACTAAGCATATTCATATAGACATATTATAGAGTTCTAAGCTCTGTTAACATGAAGTGTCCCCCCCCCCCGGCAGATGGTGAGATATAAATAACTTTATGAGGAGCTCCCGAAATGGGCACAAAGTGGAATTAAACCATGTTAGTCAGTATAGGTTTACATAAGAAGTAGTCTGACGAATGTTCATACTGTATAACATCGGTGCGATCACACTGCATCCATCATGTCAGACAAGGTTTGAATTTGTACTTGAAAATGGTAGTAATATGAATCCTGTAGGGGATTTTTTAATAAAAAAACAATGTTTGATTAAAGGGGCATTTGATTCCACAGTGACCTGGTAATATCTTCTGCACTTTTTGGCATATGTGGATTATACTAGTACACAACATGAACATGAACAGCAAGATATTCCTCGGAGAAACACAGAGGCAGAGACAACAGAGGGAGAGAGGACTGAATTGTATTGCTTAAACAGCTCTTCAAATCTGAGGAAAGAAAAAGAAAAGCAGCAATTTATTGTAGCATCTTTAATTTTGTGAAATCAAACTGTTCTCTCCAGCATCATGTTGATTTGACAAGTCTGTAGCAGTCTCTGTGACAGCGACAAAATTCTGAATGCAGAAATAAACTGTCCCAGTTCAGAATTCTGGTCTAAATTAGAAGCCCGAGTCAATCCATCCTTATAGTTATGCCAAAAGTCACTTACATTCCCAGTCCATGTGCATTTGGATATCTAAGCCTTAAAGATGAGCCACAGAAAGCTCTTGTTGTTGTAGCTACTCCTCCGTTTCTTCTCCAAGGCAAGTTTGCTTGGGGAGAGCGTGGTTTGACAAGAGGATAGGAAGCAGTGCTGTCCAACACAGAGAGTTGTCCTAGAAGTGAAGAAAGCTGGGCTAATTACAAGACACATTCACTTCACCACTTTCATTTTAAATATCTGCATTTCATTCATTCCTTATTATGCTTTGAGGCTGCATACAGTTTTGGATTGGATCCTGAGTAGCACTTCGGGGCTCTCTGCTTGACAAAGGGGGCAGAGAACACATATTTATGATTGTTCTCCTCTTCCTCCCCTCCACTGCCTTCTTCCTCCCTGTACCTTCTGAATAGGTACTTTGGAAGTGCTGGGCTCTGTAGAAAAAAGCAATGAAGACAGTGGAGCCAGTGAACATTGTCTTTTCTGCCAACAGAGGACCTCTGCTCAATCTCATTCCATTGCTCATTGAGCAAAATTGCATAATACCATGCACATTAATTCTTAAAGGAAAAGCAATGCTAGTTCTTGATAAATGAGGGGTGAGCAGCATCATTGGTTTTCTGCAACAAGGGGCCTGATGACAGAGACTGCCTAAACTATCGACAAAAACAAATTTTGAATTGGCTAGAAGTCCCCTCCTAATTTTGAAAAAAAAGTTTTGTTCTAAAGTGTTTTGATCTAAACAGTATTTAGATCTAGTTTTGACCTAAACAGTGGAGAAGGAAGAGTGGGATAAATTGGAAGAGGGAATTGTCACTCCTGGAGGCTTCCAGAAACAACAAATTCAACCTTTTTACTGGAGAAGGAAATGGTCAGGAGAAAGCTGAGAGCCACCAAGAAATTTATCTCTACTAATAACACAAAGATAAATAAACTCAACAACAATAACAACAAACACTTGGAGATCACTTGAACCAGGTAAAAACATGGATGAGTAAGAAAAATCTTTGGCTTTCTAGAGGAAGTTTCTCAAATTAGGAATACTCTCCACAGCCAGTGCAACATGGAAAAAGGAAGAACAAGTCTAAGGGACATAGACAATATTCTATATTTGTGAATACAATGCATGCACCAGGGTCATATTTTCCGTTTTGGAGAGGTCCTTTTCCTGCATTGTGGTGGCTGAAGTTTTCAATGAGTGAAGCCTAGCTTCCTCTCTTTATCATATCATGCTGCCCTGGTGTTTTCCCTATATGATAATGTAGAGCCTTTCTGTTTGTTTGTTTTAATCATTCCTTTTCATGCTTTTCTGTGAGAGTTCTAAATTTTTAGCCTCCAGACCCAAAATTTCTCTGGACCATCTTGAGCTTGCCCCAGACTACTCTGGAACTGAAGCAGAACTGTTACCGGCCAAATTTGAGTTCTAAGATTCTCTGGCAAGGAATCAGGCATAGACGCAAACAGCTGAACCAAAGGCCCAATTTTATTTGAATAGCAGCAAAGAAAAGGTCAGCTGGGACTTCTCTTAAAAGCAGAGAAGACCCCGAAAATACAGTGTACATATGTTTTATAATGATACAAACAAAGAGTCATAAAAGTACTACAATTCTATTGGTCATTTGTATCCCAACTTTGGATTCAGTTCCTCATTGGGTAGTGATGCCAACTAAGTTAACCTATTGGCTACCTATAGATATGCAGATTGTGTGCTCATGTGTTCTTTGCTTATGCTCAGGAAGCATCTAAATGTCTGGAGAAAGAATCTTATCTTTTGGTATGTCTATGTGTTTCTTTCCTGGGCCCTGATATATGGCCTTCACTCTCCGGCTCCCCTGCTGGTGATGTTCCAACTATTATCGCCTGGTTCCTCCTTGGCCACATTCCTTAGCTGGCCATCTGCTAGATCAAAGGTGAAGGGGTGCAGGGAAGAGTAACTAAAGGAAAATCCTATACTATCTGTGAATGTTTCTCTGCTAAGGGTTATTCTAAAATCTAGTTTGATTCTGCTCCAGTATCAGAACTACCAGCTTTGATCCTGTCCAGCCCAAGACCAGTTGGGTTCAGAATTTAGGATACACCAAGGTGGTCCATAGCTATAGCTGTTACCAACTTGTTCCATTAACTTCAGTGAGGCTAACCATGCTTGTGTATAGCTTTAACCAGACAAAAATAACACAGCAATTTAAAAAACAACACCTGAAGGGTATATCTTGTCATCAAATCCTGTGGCAGGAAGATCCTAGCTCAAAGAAGGAAAAAGTATTGCTATATTTGTTGTATAATCATTTTGATATACTTCTTCAAAGAAAGCCACATTACTTTTTTCATTTCTTGGCTTTATATTTTTGTGCACGGCAGACAGAGATAGAAACTGGCAATTCTACTAGTTGTGGCACTCCAATCTTATCTAGAGATTTGAAATGTTACATTAGACAAAGCTCAAGTCAGACGCTCATCTTCATCATTATGACTAATGGGCTTTCCAGTGAACAAAAAATAACGTCTTCTGTTTCTGCCTATTACAGAAGTACAAATTGCAGAAATGCAGAAACAGAAGAATTTGAAGTGCTTGACAGATGAAATGACTTTTTTTAAAAAAATGTTCAAAATCTTTCAATCTCTTTCTCCCTCCCTGCTTTCTTTTTCCAGACTGTATATAAACAGAAAGAAGAGTTTTAAATAGAAGCAACATATGTCCAAATGACAGTTTTATTCATAAATGGTTCAATTTGAGGTAGTTTTCTTCCCACCATATGCTAGCTAGCATTAGCAGAAATCTAAATGTCAGTCAAACAATACCCCTGTGATTGGGATCTCTAATATTTGGCATTATTATTTTGAAAAGTTATGTTTCGAGTGTTTGTCAAAACCAGAGACAGAGACGAGACTGCAGTCAGAGACAAAACCAAAGTTGCTATAGACAGTTTGATGTTTACTAAAATCAGCATCCACCATTTAGCCGCTTGGAACTGGAGACGTCTGGAGAGAAAAGTGTGGCCATGATTTCTCTGTGGCATCTAACACTGTCCCAACGCAGTGAAGGGGGAATATAGGTATGGGACAAAGTGATCACAATGGGCATCTCCAAGCAACTGTAACCTTTGCAGCTTGACATCTGGTTATAACTAGCTGCCAAGGGTAGTACAGGATTGACCATGCTTGGGTCTTGCCTGGAGTTTTACCCTCTCAACCAATGACCTCTGGCAGTCCTTATCAGCCAGCAAAAGGCAAATCACCCTTTATACAGGATCCAGAGCTTTTGAAAAGCCTAATCTTCTGCTTTTCAGCTTGCCCTTTAGCTCACAGTGGGGAAGTCTTTGTTGTTAGGTTTGGCTGCATTATTATTCCACTGGCGCCTGTCCTTTGGACTGGGAGACTTCTTTTGTTTAAGGCACCATAGCTCTTTGTCATGCTGCGCTGTTACTGGCATCACAAAAAACCTTACTCAGTTTAGTATTTGCACTCATCATTTTAGCTGAATAGTTCCAGGGCCAGCCTAAGATATTGTGCTACCTGAGCAAATGCCCTCCAACAAACTCATACAAGTCAGGGTGCATAGTACCCCAGTTCAGTCACATTGTTTTGCCACAAGAGGCAGGAAACCCTGCAAGCACCTCTCCCCCTGGCTAGCAACAATAACACAACAGAAAATGAAATCATAGAATAGTGATGTTAGACGAGGCCTATTAGGCCATCAAGTCCAACCCCCTGCTTGATGCAGGAATACAAATAAAAGGATATCTGCCACGTGGTTGTCTACGTTTCTCTTGAAGGCCTCAGGTGTTGGAGCACTCACCACCTCTCACAGTAATTGGTTCCACTGCCGTACTGCTCTAACAGTTAGGAAGTTTTTCCTGATATTCAGCCAAAATCTGGCTTCCTCTAACTTGAGCCCATTTTTGTATGTCCTGCATTCTGGGATGATGGAGAACAGATCCTGCCCCTCCTCTAAATGACAGGCTTTCAAGTATTTGAAAAGTGTTATCATATCGCCCCTCTGTCTTCTTTTCTCAAGGCTAAACATGCCCAGTTCTTTCAGTCTTGGTTTCCAGCCACCTGATCATTCTTGTTGCCCTCCTCTGAACTTGTTCCAATTTGTCTGTCCTATGGGAAAAGACTGAGCTAAAATAGGAATTGAGCATTTCTGTCTTTTCTTTGTCTTCTGTTATTATTTTCCCATCTCCATTAAGTAGCTGTGCCTCTATTTCTTTTCTTTGTCTTTTGCTTCACATATATCTGAAGAATGCTTTTTTATTGCTTTTAATGTCTCTAGCTAATCTCAAGTCATTCTCAGCTTTTGCTGTGCTAATGCCATCCCTGCATTTCCTTGCTACTTGTCTGTACTCTTCCTTGATGACCAGGCCTTCTTTCCACTTCCTGTTCATGTCTTTTTTTGTTATCAGATCCTCCCTGATAACAAAAAAGGCAAAAAAGCCACGCTGGCCTTTTTTTGCTGCCTCCTGCCTTTTTTTTCTTGTTGGAATTGTTTGTAGTTGTGCTTTTAGAATTTCTTTTTTTAGAAACTTTGTCCCTTCTTGGACTCCTTTTTTTGTTAGGATCTCCTGCTATGGGACCTTACTCATCCTTGTTCTGAGTTCATTAAAATTGGCTTTTTAAAAATCCAGTATATGTGTGTGGCTACACTCTGCTTTTGTTTCCTTTGAAATCAAGAATTCTAGTAGAACATGGTCACTCTCGCCCAGAGTTCCTCTTACTGCCACTTCCTCCACTAAGTAATCTCTGTTCATCAGAATCGAGTCAAGGATAGCTAGTCCTCTAATTTCTTTTTCCAGTTTTGTAGGAGAAAATGATCAGCCACACAAGCCAGGAATTTCCTAGAAGGACCATACTTTGCAGAATCTGCCTCTCAACATATATCTGGATAATTGAAATCTCCCATCCCTACTACATTGTGTCTCTTTGAAATCCTTGCGATTTGTTTTTCAAAAGTTTCATCTGCTTCCTCTCCTTGATTGGACGGCCAATAGTAGACTCCAACTACCATGTGAAATTGCTGCTTAAATTATCAGACAGAAAGGCTGCTTGCTGTGCCGGCCACCTCATTTGCCTAAAGGTGGGGATGAACCTATGTGATTCGCCAGCATGAATTTTGCCCACTCTAGTATGTGCTCAAGGCTCCTTCTGCAGCAGCAGGGCTTAATTTCTAATACAAAGAAAGTGCATTTTTTTTTCTGCTTTCCAGGCCCAACTGATCATCACTCAGTCTCAAATTGTAAGTCTTTTTATTTGTAAATCTTTTCAAATTCCTTCTGGCATTATTCTTGTCACTTAATTAACTTCTCTTTTCAATAGGCTTCCCTTGTTTCTTTTGTCTCCAATAATCCTGATTCATCAACTCCTCTCAATTCTTCTTCTTGACTTGTCCTATATATTCTGCTAGAACAGCAGCAGCAACAAACCTTATTTCTCATCATTGCTGATGCTTGGTAACAGACTAATGAGTCAAGCCTAAAAATTAGGAATCCAGTCCTAAAAAATTACAGGTGAGACAGCATGTTTACAAAATCATTGATTTTGTGTTTACAGGAAGCAAAATTAACAATTACTTGTCATTGTTTTGACCTGGCAACCAAAGATTTTGGAATGACTGGTTTCTGAAATTAGTATGGGGAGGAGGATCACCTGATCTTGCTTCCAAATTCTTTTAATTTCTTGTTTTAATGTTTGGTACTTTGCAATTTTTGTACTTCCTGTACTTTTGAGGCTGACTTCTATAAGGTATGATTTTCTTTGTTATTTATACAGAAGTACAATATCCAGCTTAGGCATCTGGCTGTGAAGCCAGAGGTTTGGAGTTCAACTCCCCACTGTGTCTCCTTGGCAGGGACTAGGCTTGATGATCCACAGGGCCCCTTCCAGCTCTGTCATTTGATGATGATAATGATGATGATGAACTGTTTCATCCTTGATAACTTGCTTGTCCCAGTACAGTATTGTAATTTCGTTTTCTAAAACTGGAGATAGCTGGAACTTAGATTGTCTGGACAGTGTTGTAGACATCTGTGGCCAAATGAAGATACTCTGTCATTACTAGCAACTAAATATGATTAAGTACAATTTTACAGAATTAATCATGTTTGCTTGTATTCCTCTTTCATTATTTAAAAAAAATCTAAATTAATAGAACACAGAAATATGAAAAAATAACATATATAAAAAAGGATGAAAGAGACTGTAAGTGCCTGTACAGACAGGTGGATTTGGAGTGGTCTGGTTTTCACTTAAAAGGTGCAATCTATTTTACTTCTCACTTGAGCGATCCTTTTGTTCACACAGGAGATGTTTATTCTACTGTGAGAAGGTCCACACAGGTTGTAGGATCACCAGTTTACTTGCAATCAGGTTTACCTGACTTGCTCATGAGCAAGGTTTATCAAGTTTACTCATGCATAAGTTTACCCAGACTACTCATGAGTAAAGGAGCATCAGCAACAGTGGTAGTGCATGGAGAGTGAAGGTTGAATAGATGGAAGCCAGGCAATCCCCCTTTTCCTGCCTTTCTCCTCAACCAGGACTCTGCTGGGCACCCTGCCTTTTGGGGCAGAGTCCTTGGAATCAATTACCCCCCTTCTCCACCTTTTCCTGAGGCCATCATTCAGTGGGCTGCAGTTATCCCCTCCTTTTTTTTGTTTAATAAAGTATCACTGCATCAATCTAGTATGCTATTAGCATTTTTCTGCATCAGGGAAATATTTTTTTTAAAAGAAGATGAAAATAGAGAAGGGTGTTTCTCCATCTCTCATTTTAATTTTACAACCTACCTAATAAGTCACAGGGTTGTCTCCTCAGTTATTGCTATTCACAGCTCCATATCGGTGCGAACTAGCCACCCACACAAGCTACACAATGGGATAATTAGCAGTGTGCTGAAGCATTAAAACAACAACAACAACAAAACAGAAGCCCCTAGTGCTGTTCCAGAAATGAGAAGGACAGCTCTTTAAGGGTCAGGATTGATAGATCTAAGTAGAAACACGCGCAGATACCATAATTTGGTTTGTACCAAACCATACCAACAGCAACCAAAATGGTGATTTGTATACCTATCTGGATAGGCCAAAAGTGAATAAATAAATCACAGTAGGGTGAAGACTGAGATCAAGTTTAAAGAACTACTCAATGGCTACTCTAAAGTAAGTCACAGCTAGAATAGGTCCTTTTCAATCAATGGAACCTATGGAGGAGTTAACTTGCAAAAACCCCACTGATTCAATGGGCTTATTCAATTGTGACTTACTGTGCTAAGCAACAAGATTTCAGTCAATGTAATAATGGGTTTTGATGTAAAAAGTGTTTCTTATATAGGCTGGCCAATTCAATTAACATTCACATATTGTACAATGACAAGGAGGCTGCTGATCCTTTAGAAATTCAAATACATAATATAAGCAAAAAAAATAGCATACCTGACTCAGGAAAAACAAACTGTTTTACATACCATCCAGGCCCTAAGAAGTTTTCGAAAGCTTGGCAATTTCAGCTCTATATAGAGTTCCGATTTGTTTGTAGAAAAAGAATAATGAATCCTGGATTTCAATGCTGCATTCAACACTCGGGTCTTTTTAAACTGGACTTTGTGCTGTTCCCTCCCCCCCCCAAAAAAAACATTGTTATCATTCAAGATAAACTTTTTTTAAAAAAAGATTCTCAAGAGAAGCTCTCTCATGTGCACCCTTGTCACATCTTTTTATAGAGACTACACCAGAAACTCAGTTCTTAGACTCAACTAAAGAGGATCTGCTGGGCCTACTCTAGTTATGATTAGCAATTGGATTTAAGCCCTTCTGTCCGGACACAATAAAATAATAATAGCCTGTATCTACAGACAATGATACAGAACATTAGTTCAAAGATTTGGTGGGATGGGTTGGGGAAATTGCAAGGAAGGCATTTCCACTTTCAGTGATAGAAGAATTTCTGTAGCCCCAGCTTCTGCCCTTTGCCACATGAAATTTGTTGGCAACAGTGGCGTAGCATAGGCGGGGCCACAGGGGCAGTTGCCCTAGGTGCAAAATCCTTAACGACGCCAAATTTCAGCCTTGCCATGGAGCCATCAGGCTAGATGGAGCACATGGTGGGAGAGAAAGTGTGAGAACCTCGCCTCCCTTCTTCTGGCTGCAGTTGTCTTGCTCACTCCAGTTCCCCCTCTGGGCAAGTGGCGATGGTGGTGGCAGGGCTTCATGATGGCCAAGCAGACCCACCTCCTTGGAGACCATGGCACAAAGGGTGAAGGGTGGCCCAGAGCAGCCTGGCCTCCCTCCCCAGGCATAAAGAAACCCAGTGAGTGGGCATGTGGAGGGGGCAATGCAGGGATGGGGCTCCACCAGTGCCAAGCCCCCTCTCCTACCACTTCCCAAGGTGACCTTGAGGGGGCACAATACTTGCCTTGCCCAATGTGCTGGCAACCCACATTATGCCACTCGTTGGCAATGTCTGTTGAGTCCATCTTTCTCCTCAGATGTTGGGGAGACAAGTCTGACATGGGCATGTTTAAACTTCAGATAAAGGCCGTTATAACTTTTTTCCATCCAAGGCAGAGCAAAACGGACCATAAACAACTTATGGAAATAACATTAGATAAAAATGCCAAATACAAAGCTAAGTATCTAACTAGTAAAATCCAAAAGCGTAATCACATGCAATGATGGCCAAGAAGAAGAAGAATTGCCCTGTAAGAATAAACTCAGTGCAACAGCAGGAGAAATCACCCAGAAATACTTTGGCAGCTCAGAGCCCAGTTCAAGAATGGTCGAAAAAATTCACTAAAAACCGTTCACAAAAAGCCAGTGGTTGTAACAGCAAGGGGCATCTGGGACACTTGCAGTAGTGGTGCAGCACTACTGAAATGGAATAAACAAATCAACATTGTCCAACAATTCAGTTCTTTTGAGCAAAATGTCTGCCTTAACGCTAAGAAAATTATCCCATAGTGGGAAGGATGGTTATATGTATTTACTGTTAAGGAGGCCAGAAACCTGCCATTGAAAATATGAGTAAGAAATGCTGTGGATACATTAAAGCTAAGTGGATTAAGGAAATATATGCAGCACTTCTACAAAATCAAAATATCTAACTATACCTGGGTTAGGCAGCCCTCACACATGATGTTGTGTCTCCCTGAGCTCCACGAAGCCCACTCATCATCTGTTTCTACATTTGATGATTAGGACCCTTGTGGCACAGCGGTTAAACTGCAGAACTGCACTCAAGACTCTGCTAATGACCTGAGTTTGATCCCATCAGGCTCATGTAGCCGGCTCAGGGTTGACTCAGCATTCCATCCTTCCAAAGTTGGTAAACTGAGTTCCAAGCTCACTGGGGAACAATGAGTAGCCCACATAATTTAATTGTAAACTGGCCAGAGAATACCTTAAGTGCTATGGGGTGGCATATAAGCAGCACACTTTGCTTTTGATGGAAACGGAATTGGACCCCAGCACTTGCTTCCCCATGAAGTACATGGCATTGATATATTCTTTGAATTTTGTCCTCCCTTTATTTTTTTCTTCCCTTTTTGGCCATTGCAAAACAGTTATTGACTCACTATATCAATCAGACCTAAGGAGAAATAATCCTGGAAAGAACTCATTACTTCAGAAGACACAGCAAGTTTTTCTTGATGAGGCTTTTATTCTGGAAGTGCACTGACTTATTCATAGAAGTATATAAAGAGTCTGGCCAATATCAGCTGTAACTTGGGACCCTCCTAAGTTTCCCCGTGGTTTCATCTGCTTTTTTCGATTTTTTGTTTAGAGTGTTGGGGGAATCAGAACAGCTAAACAATGTCTTTTAATTGTGTGCAGCAGGAATCTTCTACCTGAAACGATCTGTCGTTTTCTCCTCAGCCTCACAAAGAAAGAAAAAAAGAAAAAGAAAAAAAGGCTTTCAGATTTATGCTATTCATATTTGCCAGAGTTGCGCGTATTTTCAAGGGGATACATCAGATGTATGCCAGAAGAAAAGAAAAACAAAAGAAAGGGAGAAAGAAGGATAGACAGAAGGCAGGCAGGGAGGGAGGGCACACAGGCAGGCAGGACAGTGAAATATCCTTCATAAAGCATACATTTCTTAACAAGCACAAACAAAAATTGTTGGAATATTTTGCTTGACCAAAATGTCATCCTTTTTCAGTGAGGCTGTATAAAGTTTCCAGGAAGACAGATTCTGTATAAGTAAGTTTCCACTATGTTAAATCCTTAACCTAGAAAACAAGAAGGGAAGAAGCTTTAGCAATTTTTAGGGGCAAAGCAGCTTGTTTTGTTGGGGTCATTTCATTCCTTCTGTCTAGAATAGTGAGGCCCAATTCAAGGGAAGAGTAAATTGTTCTCTTGGGGAAAGAACTTTTAAGTATATATAGATATTGGAGGTGATGGGGAGTAGTGGAGAAGATTCGCTTTTCTTTTCTTTTTGTTTTAGTTTCAAGGACTGCTAGGTGCAGACCTGTCAAGATGATATGGAGCTAGCCTACCAGGATTGAATTAATTTCCAGTGCTCTGTTTTTCATTTGATTAGAAATGTTGCTGTGCAGTGTGAGCATGTGCATGTGTGTTTATTCTTTAAATACTTAACTCTACAAATTCTTTTAAACTTATTTACTGAGTTCCTTTTTTAAAAAAAGTTCAATTAGTGGATATTTAAAGGAATCAATAGAGAAGGGCCAATTACACATACATTTTCATTTGAACTAGAGAAGACAGGTCCATGGAGACAGGTGTTCAGTAACCTGGACAGCACCCAAGGTGCCAAAAAGAGCCAGAGAGAGGCAGGGATTCCACAGCATCAACCTGTGAATACACTCTAAACAAGAGATATACATTTGTATTGGTCTCATTTTCATATGGGAGGAAAAGGAATGGCAAAATTACTCTCCTTGCCCTAAAAGTTGTTGAGGAGCTTTTGCCCAGAGGACTGGATAAGATTTTATTTTTTGAAAATTGGCCAAAAATCACAGATAATGCTTTTTTTTTTTTTCCATTGAGGGGCAGGGGTGACACTCAAGATAACTTTTGTTAGTACTGCCCAAAAGGTGGCAATGGTATCCATTGCTGAATTTTTCTTACCATGAAAATCCTATGATCAGACAGTACAAATGACACAAGAGATAGTGCCAGAAGATGAGACCCCAGGTTGGAAATCACTCAATCAGCTACTGGGGAAGAGCAAAGGACAAGCATGAATAGCCCCATAACTAATGACAAAACTAGATTAAAGCTGAAAGAACAACTACTGGCTGATATGCACAGAAGTGAAAGGAAAGTCTGATGCTGCACGACACATGCAAATAGAACATGGAACATGAGAGGTATGAATCAAGGTAAAGTGGAAACTCTAAAGCAAGAAATGGAGCACAAAGACATTGCAGTGCTCAGTGTCAGTGAACTAAAGTGGACTGGAATGGGGCATATTCAGTCAGACAACTAATTTTACTTTGGAAATGACAAACGCAGAAAAAATAGAGTGGCTCTAAGGGGCTATAATGCAAGGTCTGACCAAATAATACTAATCAGACTCCATGGAAACCTACAACATAATTGTCATTCAAGTCTATGATCTAACTACAGATGCTGAAGAAGATGAAATTAAAAGTTTTTACACAAACATCAAAGAGGAAAATCATCACACACGAAAACAAGACATAGGTGACTGGAACAAAGCAGAACCAAATGTTGCTGGAAATTTTGGCCTAGGGTACAGAAACAAAGCAGAAGAACAACTCATACAGTTCTGTGAAGCCAACAATCTGTTCATTGCAAATACATGCTTCAAGTAACTGAACAGACAGCTATAAATGTGGACATTACCAGATGGTCAGTATAGAAATCAAATAGACTACATGATTGGAAGCAGAAGATGGAAAGCTGCAATCTCTCTGCCAAAACAAGACCAGGAGTGGATTATGGTACTGATCACAAATTGTAATATCCAACATTAGAATAAAACTGAAAAAGAACACTAAAAGTCCCCAAATATAATTTAAACATTTCTGATGAATTTGAAGTCCACATAAGGAACAGATTTGCATTACCAAACACAATTGGCTGTGAATCAGAAGAACTGAGGGTTGGAGCCAGATATATTATGAGGGAAGGATGCAAAAAGACAGTTCCTGTAGTAAAATGAAAAGAAAAACTTAGATGATGGAAGAAACGTATAACATTGTAAGGACAGGCAAGAAGCAAAAGTAGAAGGTGACAGAAATAGGGTCAGAAACCTGAATGAAGTTCTACATGTGACTTTCAGACACAAAGAGAAGTACTACAACATCCACTACAATGAAACAGAGGAAAACAACAAAAGGGGAAAACAAGAGTTCTTTTCAGAAGATCCAAGAAATCCATGGGAAATTCAAGCCTAGATTAGGAATGCTGAATGACCAACAAAGAAGCACACTATCTGACCAGGAGAAAATGAAGAGAGATAGAAATACGGAAGACCTATACAGAAGAGATAAATGGATAACAGACTATTTTGAAGAGGAATACTATGAAAAAGAACCTGCAGTTCTAGAAAGTAAAGCGAAAGCTGCTCTGAAAGCACTAAGAAGAAGTAAGTCACCAGAGGTAGATGGAATACCAATAGAACTATTTCAAGCCACAGAGAATGAATCTCTCAAAATCCTAACAAGAATATACCAATAAATATGGAAAACAAAACAATGGCCCACAGACTGATTCCTTTCTTGTGGATTACATTCTAATCTCCATGAAATGAGATGTCAACATGTGCAGTAACTATAGAACTATTGCTTTAATTTTCCATGCAAGCATGAGTGTTGCTCAAGTTGTTGTAACAAAGCTTTTTACCTTATACGGAGCAAGAAATACCTGATGTTCAATCTAGATTCTGGAAAGGTCACTTGAGATCATATCACAAATATTGGCTGGCTATTGGAGAGCATCAAAGAATTTCAGAAGAAAATCAATCTATGCTTTATAGACAGTCTTTGTAGAACTGTGCGGATCATGAGAAACTATGGGTTGTTCAGAAAGAAGTGGGCATGCCTCAGCACTTGATTGTCCTGATGTGTAACCTGTATTGAGGACAAGAAGCTACTATTAGGACAGAATATGGAAAGACAGAATGGTTTCCTGTAGTCAAAGGTGTCAGACAAGGGTGTATTATTCACAGATTTTGACTAGTTTTCCAAATCTTCCTACATTGCTTACATGTGGAATACTATTGTATATATTTAGATAGCAATACCACATATCTTGTCAAAGTGGAGAACTGAGAAGATATTACCTCTCTGCATTCTCATTCTGCTTTCTGAGTGCAACTTCATTTCTCCTGATCTCTTTTTATAGTTAGGGTTATGGTCACTATCTTAAGTGGTGAAAGATGTTGGGCCACTGCTATGCAAGCAACGTGCCAAAACAGACCATTTACTGCGGTAAAACTGTTGCCTTCATGTCCTGCTCAAGGATATCCCAGGAACATGCAATTGGCTAGTCACGCTGGCCACGTGACCATGGAGGATTGTCTGCGGACAAACGCTAGCTTTATGGGTTGGAAACGGAGATGATCACCGCCGCCTAGAGTCGGACACGACTGGACAAATTGTCAAGGGGAACCTTTACCTTTAAGGAGAGAATGCTAGTCTATATGGTCTTTGCTGATTCAGCCACTATGTTCTTATCCAATGATCTTGAAAGAATGGGACAGAATTGATATTGAAAGAACCAGAATTCCTCATAGGACATCTATTTACTGCATCATGTTGAGTTTCTTCATTTTAGGAATAGAACAGCTGGAAGCTGCAGTTTGGAATGTTTTTACTTCCCATTGCTGCACATTAAAATGTTATGGTGGTATCAAACTGTATTTAGTTAGAATGGTTATTGCTTCAAGTCTGAAGAAAAAAAGAAAATAACAGTTCAAGCATTGTGTAAGGGTTACTGTACCAAAACAACAACAACAACAAAACAACAACCCTACAGTAAAACCAGCACTGAATATTAAATGCTGCATCATATTAAACATAGCATAATGAATCATTGTAGGGAATTAGAAGGGTCTGTTTTTTACAAGCCATTTTTTAGAAACCAAGAAACTGGTTAAATGGATTATAAATGCATCACATAGTCTGTTCCAGAATAATCCATCAAGGCATAGATAGCTGAAATATATATATATATATAAAACAGCCAAATAAAAGTAGGATAGAGAAAATAAAATGACTGTGAGTGAAAGGAATCTGAAATCAAATTCCAACACACCTGAGGGGAATGAGGAGCAAAGTCCATTAGGTCTGAGGAGAATTAGGAGTAAGTCTTAAAGCTTTTGAATTCAGACAATCTGAATTCCAGAATTAGAATTTATGTTTGAAGGAATTTGCCGATCAGGAGAAGGTCACTTGAATGACGAAGATTAGGCTGTGGGCACCATATCTCTAGGCCACCCTTAACAATCAAGGCTTAAACTGTTATGCCACAGGGGCAAGTTCTACATGTGACTTTCAGCAAAATCTATGCAGTATCTTGTTTATCTTATTTATTTATTTAAAATATTTTTACCCTGCCTTTTCTCCTTAAAAGGACCCAAGGCGGCTTACATCATTAAATTCATTATCTTCTGTTGGAAAACAAAGGTTGTGTAAAGATAGGGTCCTCCACCCAAGCTGAATGTACTAGGCCAGTTTATGGGGGACAGGGTAGCCTGGTAGCATAAATATTTTCCCTTAGGTCCAATTTTAGACAGAGGAGCTTGCTTATTCATTTACATGGTAGTAAAGCTGCTGCCGCCACCACCATCCTGAACTCACCAGAAATGAAGGAAACCTCTTTTTTTACCCAAAGATGGGAGGATTTCTGTTGTTAGTTTTTCCATTTTCTGCCTTGGAGCTGAGGGACTCAATATAGAAGCCTCCAACCTAAAGGCTGAAACACACACCCTTCACTAACTAGGGAAGTCTCCTAGCAACAAAGAAAATTCACTCATCCATCTAGTTAAATGGTCCCCAACTTACTCATAAC
Source organism: Intellagama lesueurii (assembly GCA_037013535.1). Classification (NCBI taxonomy): domain Eukaryota; kingdom Metazoa; phylum Chordata; class Lepidosauria; order Squamata; family Agamidae; genus Intellagama; species Intellagama lesueurii. Next base: position 65,385,262 of record JBAJHW010000004.1, on the reverse strand, counting down.
TACAAGACTTCTTTGGTTGCTGGCCAACTCTTTTCTCGAGCAATGGTCTAGCTTTCTTTTGGAGGAATTTTCCTGACACATCCCATTACCTGCTGTCTGTGATGGTTGTCTCTGCCTAGTGGTGGAACCTACCATGAACAGAAATGAAATGGTGAAAGGCAGGAACTGCACTATGAGAACACCATTCTTCCAATGCCAATGTATGCTACTATTTTCAAATCCTTACATAGTTTTCAGGAATTGTCAGTTCCTTACTCTTCACATCAGTCCTTCTGAATCTTTGAAATGTCTTGCCTGGGAACACATCTGTGAGGTATTTTCCAGGATGTTTGTCTGGTGCATAAAAAAATAGTAAAAGGCTTTGTGGCACCTTACAGATCAGCAGGTTTTATTTGGCATACATTTTCATGTTTGCCTCATCTCATGAATGAAGTGTGGTCTCAGTAGGCAGTCACTTAATTGAATGATTTTTCCTCTATTTAATTTGCCAGTTTCATAAACATTACTTCTAAAAACATAGAAGGAAGGTAAACAAACTGCCCTTCCCAAATAATCTATAGGATTCTCCTTCTATTAATCATTAGGACTTTTCTGTATAAGCCGTTATTCTTCTGATGAAAAGTTTTCTTATTTTTGTACACCTTTATGCTGACTGTCATTTTCAGAGCAATGCTCCAGAAAGAACACAGAGGAAGTATGTCCTTTCTAAAAAAGAAAATGAACTCCAAACGGAGATGTCAACCAACCTAACTCTACAGGCTCATGCAAAACATGACAAGCTTTGTCGCACAAAGGGGGAAACTAAGCCTGCAAATGCCTTTCAGTTCAAAAAAGCAGAAAAACACTAATGGTAATTCCATTTTTTAAAAAATGAAAAATGAAAAACACTTTAGAAGTGCTGAGCAGAAAACCTAGTACTTACCATATTTTTCCGTGTATAAGACAATACTTTTGTCTAAAATCTTTAGATTAAAAATTGAGGGTTGTCTTATACACAGAAGTAAGGGGGGAAGGGATCAAAGCGCTTTGATCCCTGCCTTCCCCCTCCACTTTCTTGTGAAGAAAGTGGAGGGGGAAGGCAAGGATCAAAGCTCTTTGATTCCTGCTTTCCCCCTTCACTTCCTTGCGAAGAAAGTGGAGGGGGAAAGCACTTTCTTTGCAAGAAAGTGGAGGGGGAAAGCAGGAATCATCAAAGCACTTTGATCCCTGCCTTCCCCCTCCACTTTCTTCACAAGAAAGTGGAGGGGGAAAGCAGGGACTTTCTTGGCAAGAAAATGGAGGGGGAAAGCAGGGATCAAAACACTTTGATCCCTGCATTCCCTCTCCACTTGCTAAGCCCTGCTTAGATTTCTTAATGTTGGGTTAGAAAAGTGGGGGGGGGGGCGTCGTCTTATACATGGGGGTGTCTTATACATGGAAAAAATGGTAATTGTCTGTAATTTGGCATGCCTAAGCACTTCCTCATTGACTACTTTTCCTGCAGATTTCACCCCCTTCAGATGAGGAGAGGAAATACACCTGTTTTGTCATTTCCAGTTACAGTAAATGGGAGACGCAAATATTCAGATTTCAAATCTCAACTCTCTAAACACAGTTGCACAAAATCAGCCCAAGTTAAAGTGGGCTGTTCTCCACAGCCACAAACTGCACTCTGAGCAAAATCATATGTTTGGTATACATCTCCAGGAAAATGCCACTTTCACCCCTCTTTCCAGTTGTTGTTTTAATCCTTTAAATAACTTAATTAAGTGTATTTATTTAAATTGCTTAGTCTTTCTGGAGTCAATGCGGATAAATGAGCATAACTGGTTACAAATGGGGCTGGCAGCCAACCTCTCCCTGCTTTGAAGAAAAATAATCCAATATCAAGAAGTGGTGTTTTTCTGAGGACACACTCAGAAAAATGAACTTCCAGAACAAGAATGAGAAGAGATTAGCATTGTCATTTGGTAAAATGCCTTCTAAAAATCACCAGGAGCCAAATTTTACAGCAGACTTTGAACATCCTGAAGAAATTGGCAAACAGAAAAGTATTCCTGCAAATGTAAGCTCCCTGTTGATTATAGTGTCTGTGGCCAGAGTTATACAAGGAAGCTACCTGGCACATCTCTTTGGTGAACCATGGGAGATGCAAACAACTCATGACTCATTTTGCCCTGTCTGCATAACAAGCGCTCTTTGTTGTTTTTGTTGTTGGGTATAGTTCAGAAGGATGCTGTATCCATAAAAAAAGAGAGTCAGATGGTGCATCTATAGCAAAAAGGCTATCTTTTAACAATGTAGTGTATGGGGAAAACAGTTTGCTTCACATGGTTCATCTTCCAATTAGCACCTCTGCAAAAAAATAAAAAAAATAAATCAGATGCAGTCTCAACCATCACTTAATGCACTCTCTTTTGTACTTCACAGAAATGACTGCTTTACAGGGACATTTTCCACCCAGGTCTCTGGAAGAGAATTGGGTATTTGAAATCACATTTCCCCTCCAGTTTTCTGTCAGCAACATGAAAGTGGAGAATTTCAATTTATGCTGATTTTTTCCCATTCCACACAATGGACCTTAATTGGCTTGAATTAAAGTGTTCAGCCTTCACTTTCTATTTTAATTAGCCAATGCATTTAAATATTTGGAAATGCTTTGATCATTGTGGGTGGCATCTTTCTCCTCCTGATGTTGTGGAGGTATGTGTTCAATTGCAAACTCTTCACTTATTGTTAGTCACTTAGGACTCTTCAGAGAAAGAAAAAAAGAGGAGGGTCTAATTTTTTTTTTAAAAAAAAACATGTAATAGAATACAGTTAACCAAATTTCAGATCAGATTACTGTGTTTTGGGAAGTCTGAGAAGATGCTTTTATCACATGATCACCCAACTTCTTTATGGAATATTAGAATGAGTTTGTGTGAAGCAATCTCCTATTTGTAACCATGGTGATTCCCCGGGTTAGGCACGGGGTGCATGTTCCCCTGCCTGGAATCCAAAATTATTTATTATTCTAATGTACATAGATAGATGGACTGCAGAAAAATGAACTGTACAGTAGACTTTGTCTAGGGGGGCGGGGTAAAAATCTAATAAAGATAAAGATAAAGATAAAGATTGAGGTGACATGTAGTGGAATCATGAAAATGCCACCATACTGTTTTGTTGCTGTCCCCAGACAATTTTTTGCAGACACTTTGGTTTGTAGCTCTCCCATGGTTTCTTCTGCTTGTATAACATACAGTGTAAGGTTTACTGTATAGGTGATTTCAGACAGAGAGGTCCTGTCTGTGCTATCAACAATAACACATTGTGTTGCTACTCCATCTTTTTCTCTGTAATAGCAATATTTGTGGAAAGAAAACAATTCAGAGTTCTGGGGTGAAAAAATGGGGGGAGTGCTGCACACTGGGATCATAGGTAGTTATGAAAGTGGGATGGATTCAATTCTCAGGCCCTGGCCAGTTGCCCACCTATTATACATACAAATCAATTACAACAGGCTGAAAACCTTCCGAGTATTTCCCATGATGCAGTCCATTTAAAGGGAAGGGGAATTCTTTTCCTTTTTCATTTGATAGGCTGCTGCAGATTTTATTACACTTGTTAAAAACCTTAAGCAGGCAAGTGGCTCATGTCCCATTGCCATGAGTTAATGCAGAGGTGTCCTGGGGCATTAAAGAAAGAGAGGAAATGGTTGGGAACAGCCCAAGTGTGCAGGATTGATTGTCAATATAGTTTTATGTGTGTGAAATGGGGTGATCTTTATTAGAACAGCGCAAGAAACATCGGGCTGCAATAAAATTATCTTGACAATATGGTTTGCCTATTGTGGACTATTATCCAATTCCCCAGGTTGTTGCATTAGGCTTTCGGGAGTCTAAACTTAATTACTCCTGTTTCAAATTGAACCATGAGAGAATTTTAAAAGACATCTGAAAATAACAGACAAATGCCCAAGGAATATGAATATGGGAAGTGATAATTGAATTGTTGAGCTTATGTTTAACTCTGTATAGTATGATGTATATCTGGAGTTTCCTTACCAGTACAAGAAAGTCACTCTTTTCTGGTGCCACGTTTAAAGTAATTATTAGGGTTGTACACAGAGAACAGGCTGGGGTGTTGTAAGTTGGGTATAGAATTTGTCAGCTGTGATTTATTTCCTTTCCTTGGTGAAATGACTGGGGATTTTGCATAGTTGGACAGCATCACCACATCTACAAAATGTGAACTGCCTCTGAGTTATAGATCAAGTTGCTTCTTGCTTCCATTCTTTTAGTGAAATAAAAAGGGAGAGGGGGAGAAATTGGGCTGACATTTGAAAACAGACATTTGAATTCCATGAGAGAGGACTAGTCCATTAGGTCATCTTGTTATTCAAAGGGACCTCTGAGTAATATGGCTTCGGGTGAGGAACTGAGAACAGAATTATGATTGTGTCCCATCAAACCAGGCTTTATAATCAAGTAAATAATACTCAGAACTCAACAATAAGGAACGGCAGGGAATGTCTAAACCACTGATAGTGAGTTCAAATAGAAATTTGGCAATGGTCCTGTGGGGGAGAAATGCACTAAAGATTGTATTGGAAGAAAATTATATCTGTTTTCTCTGTAAAATGTTCAGAATGATCCAGTAATGGAATATTTGAATGATACATGAAAATGAGTAAAGGTACCAGAATTTAAGTGTGGCTATCATTTTAAGTTTATCTCAGACTCAGTGCTGCCAAAGATGAGAGTTAATAAATATAGGCTGAGTGACCCATGAAATGGATCTGTCAATTTCTGGTCAGTTTTGCATGTACTCAATTTGAACTCTATTCTGATTCATTTTTGTATCTGTCATCAATTATTTTCAAAAACCCATTTTTTGTTTGTTTATGTACAAAAAAACCATCCACCCAGTCATTTTTGTTTGTACACAATTCTCCCTACTCATATGCATTTATAATTGTTATTTGTACTATTACTGCTGCCAACTGTCCTACAAAATGTAGCAAACTGTGTTGCCCAAAGGGTAACAATGGTATGATCTGTATACTATCTGAGTTCTTAAACTGCAGTATAAGAAGGATGTCTACAAGCTGAAATGTGTCCAGATGAGGGCAACAAAAAGGATACAAAGGTTTAGCAACCAGGCCTTACAAGGAAGCTGAATATATTTCACTTGGAGAAGAGAGGAATCAAAAGGTGATTATGGTATTCATCTTCAAAGGCTTGTCATAGAGAAAATGGAGAAAGCTTGTTTTTTGTGGTTCCAGAGATGACAAATCAAGCCAGTGGATTCTAATGAAAAGGAAGGAGGTTTTGATTTCAGGATAGGAAGAACTTCCTAATGATAAGTGCTGTTTGAAAACAGAATGGAATGTCTCAGAAGGTGATGGACTTACCTTCTTCAGAGGTTTTCAAAACGAGGTTGGTGGACATTTCTCAGAGGTGTTTTAAATGTAGATTTCTTGCATTGGCAGAGGTGGATGAGATTACCCTTAAACTCCCTTCCAACCTATGATTCTATGACCCATGAGTTCAAGACTTCATTCAAAGGGCCATCTAAGAATACCAGGGTCAAATAAAACAAGCGGCTATAGAAGATATGCCTGTTATGTGATACAACAACCTGGAAAATGTACTTGTACTATGTCTTATAAAACCACTATTAAAGTATATAAAAAGTAGAAACAGATTTTTTTTCCAATTAAAATGTTAAGTGTTTCAATTTTTTATGTGCAGTCATGCAAAGGGGAGGGGAGAAAAGAAGATGAATATTGCACTACGGATAGTTAATCTCTATTTGAAGCATTTTATTAATTGGAGTTAAGGGGGGAAAAACAGTGCACATCAATTGGATCCAACCAACTCTTGTTTATCTTCCACCTCTGTCTCTGTTTGATGGATGTTGTTCATGCTCTTCGGTTTACAGTAACAAACAGGTTTTTAATTTTTCTAAACTCCATCTCTCCCGTGCCATTCTGTGATGGATGATGTGACAAAAGATTCCTATGTGAAGCTTGAATACTAAATAAATTAGCAGTTTTAGAAGCTGAGCATCCTTCACCCCTGACTGCATTACAGTTACTGTCACTTTTCTCCATCTTTACTTGCTTAATCTCTGGTGGTATAACAATGTGCTTGGCTCATGACTGAGGTTCAATCTATATGTCCCTGCAACAGATGGGGTGTACGGCAAGTAGGGCAGCAGTGAGTTTCCAAAGAGCAAGGAGGCATTGATCCACCTGTTCCTTCCATATGCTCTAACAATCCTCAAAGCTGTGATGAACTACACACTGAATGCTACACTGTGATAGCACACCTACATTGGTCAAGCCTCACTGAGGAGTGCTTCATTTTTTGATGAATAGGAAAGATGATTGTGTTGACTCCAGAATATGGTAAGTTATTTGAGCTTAGTTGCTATTGTAATAAATGGGAAATTTTTGTCCTGTTGTGACACAAATTGCACTGATTTCAATGGGCACTATGTTCAGCTACCCTAGTCTGGATCTTGGGTTTAGCTTCCATGTCCCAGAGTGCTGGGTCATTGACTACCCACCTCTTCAGACAGAAACTGCAGGTCTTCCCCTTTCTTAATTACTCTTTCTTAAACTTAGTGTCAAGCCATGGAAAGAAAGTTCAAAGGAAAATAAAAAACAAACATACTCTTCTCTTATGCCATGTGAAAACATAAGTATGCAACACTTAAGCAAACATATCAGTCACTGGTTTATGGGGAACAAAATGGAAAAATCTTCCGGCAATACAAACAAAATTATCTGTTTTGCACACCAGATCAAGATGAGCTTGAATGTCTCAATCATTTGGGACATCTAGATTAAAATAACTGGGGCAATATAGTAGTTGAAGTCTACTACTGACCACTCAATCAAGAGGAAGATACAGCTGAATCCTTTGAAAACTAAATTGCAAGAGTTTCAAAGAGACATGATGTAGTAGTAATGATATCTGTTGGGAGGCATATTCTGCCAAATACGGGCCTTCCAATAAATTTCTGGCTTGTGTTGCTGATAATTTTCTCCTATTAACAGTGGAGAAAAAAACTAGAGGAACAACTAGCCTTGATTTGATCCTAAGGAAGAGGAATGACTTAGTGGATGAAGTGGCAATAAGGAGAACTTTGGGAGAAAGTGACCATGTTATACTTGAGTTCTTGATTTCAAAGGAAGCAAAAGCTAAACAGAGCCACATGTGTATGCTGCTTTTTAGGAAAGCCAATTTTAATAAACCCAGAACAACAGTAACTAAGGTGCCATGGCAGAAGTTACTAACAGGAATAGGAGTCCAAAATGGGTGAGAGTTTCTTTAAAAAGAAATTCTCAAGGCACAATTACAAACAACTCCAACAAGAAAAAGAGTTGGACGGCAGCAAATAAAAGACCCATATGGCTTCATAAAAAGCTTGGAGGGCAACCAAAAACAAACAAAAAAATAAACAAAAAACAACACATATAGGAAGTGGAGGAAGGCCAGACCACAAAGGAGGAATACAGACAGGCAGCAAAGAATTGCAATTATGGTGTTAGGAAGGCAAAACCTGAGAATGAACTGAGGTTAGCAAGAGTACTCGAAGAGCAACAAAAAAAGCATTGTTCAGGTACACATGTAGCAAAAGACAGAGAAAAGAAATAGTGGCTCAGGTATTAAGTACAAAATGATAACAGATGACAAAGAAAATGCAGAAGTGCTCAATTCCTACTCTAGCTCATTTTTTTCCCCAAAAGAGAATATAGGACGCTTTTGGCACATGTAAACTAGAACTGGAGGAGACAGGACTGAAGCTTGAAATTGACAGATAAATAGTCAAGGAATACCTCATTACTTTGAAAAAGTTCAACTCACCAGGATAGAAGAACTATCAGGTGGATACACCGTTGGTTGCAGAAATGTAATCAGAGAGCACTTATCAATGTTTCGTTCTCAAACTCAGAGCTGGTAACAATTGGGGTACCCAAAGTCTCAGTCCTTGGTCTGGTGTTCTTCAACATTTTTATTAGTGACTTGGATGAGGGGGTACAGAGAATGCTTATTAAATTTGAAGATTATATAAAATGGGGTGGAATAGCTATTACTCTGGAAGAAAGAAACCAAATTCAATGAAATATTCATAGGGCTAAAAACAACAGAATGAAATTAAATAGGGATAAGTGCAAAGTTCTATACCTGGGGGAAAATAAACCATATGCACAGTTACAAGATGGGGAATACTTGGCTCAGCAATACTACATGTGAAAAAGATCTTGGAAAAGTTGTAGATTAGAAACTGAATGTTGGGGAACAGTGCAAGGTGGCTGCAAAAAAAGGCAAATGGTGTTTTAGGCTACATTAACAGAAGTAAAGTCTTTAAATTTCATTAAGTACAGTTCCCCTCTATTTGGCATGGATTAGGTCTTGTCTTAAATATTGTATCCATTTCCAGACACCACACTTTAAGAAGGATGCGGACAAGCTGGAACATGTTCAAAGGAGAGGAACAAGGGTGATCATGGGACTGAAAACCAAGCCTTTTGAGGAAAGACAGAAAGATCTGGGCTTGTTTAGCCACGACAAAAGACTGAGATATGAGAGTACTCTTCAAATACTTGAAAGCTTGTCATAAGGAGGAGGAGCAGAATCTGTTACCAATCATTTCAGAGTACAGGACATGTAATAATGGATTCAAGTTACAGAAAGCCAGATTTTGTTTGAACATCAGGAAAAACCTCCTAATTGGTAGAGCAGTACAATAATGAAACTAATTACATTAGAGGATGATGAGCTCTCCAACACTGGAGGCATTTAAAATTCTTGCATTGAGCAGGGGGTTAGACCTGATGGCCTTATAGATCCGTTTCAGTTCCATTGTTCTATGATTCTATGATTCTAAGATCTATGTGCAGAAACACTTTTTATTTGCTTATTTATGCTTTATAATGTCATCCTATGAGAAACCTTTGACTGAAGTGAATCATGTAATCCAGAAACTTGTCTTTGTCACTTTACTTTCAACATGGAACAGTTGTGGCTGGTTGCCTTAGAGTGTATCTATCTACATTCTTCAAAGTTATAGCACTTTGAAATCACTTTAGCTGGCAAAGTTACATCCTATGGAGTCTTTGGATATGTCGTTTGGCAAATTACATAGTCTTTCTGCTACAGAGTTCTAGTGGACTCCATCAAATTGATTTGTAGTTTGAAGTCCATAAAGGATCACGGGCTGGTTACTAAAGAGGACCACTAATATTGTGCCATACCTGGAGGAGCCTTCTTCCTCCTCCAGCTCAAGGATGACATACCCCAGCTAGAAAGCTCTGCTGTCATAAGCAGAATTCAGGCCCCCAGTTGACAGCTTCTTCCATGTAAAGGGAGCTCAAAGCAGAGTCTGGGACCTCTTGAGATACAACAGATTACCCACCCTTTCCATATGAAGGGGACTCAGTAGCAAAACTACTCCTAAACTCTATGAAGACATGGGACCTAGAGACAGAGGAGAGCCCTCAGCCAAATAGGAGTGCAACGTTCTGACAGAAGACCTTTGGTAGGAGAATTTCCTCATGATTGCAGATATGATAGGGATCTCTCAGCTGCAGAGGGTATAAGAATGCTGCTTGTTATCAGAATGGTTGCTGAGAACAACACGGGCCTTACCAAGCTTATTTCTAGCTCATTAAATTCCTTGGAGTCTTGTTTGATGTTATCCTGGCAACTTTAACCTATGCCTTGCTCAAGCAACTCCTCTTCTGGCTTCTCTTTGCTTTGATTGATTACTTTATAAGTATCTGATATGTTACTCATCTCTGACTTGTATTATGACTATCCCTATTGCTTGTTCGGATGACCTGCCTGACTCCCATATCTTCTATGTACCAAGCCCTGGTCTGGCTGTTTAGTCTTCCTATCTCAGCAATCCTTTGAGATTGTTACCTTGATTAGCATGCTGTTAGGTCCTGTTAGGCATTTACAACAGAGATTAGGGTAACGGGAAATGTGCCCCAACAGGAATAAGAACATGACTGGTCAGACAATCTAGTTTTATGTTTTTTAGAAAGTGTCAGTCAGAGATTGGTTAGTAGTTTACAGTTGTCAATTAAAAGAAGATCTGAATGGCCATGGGTTAATACAGTCTTTGAAATGACTGAGACACAATACGCATACTATAGATACAAATTATGTTAGAAGCTGAAACCACATTTAGGATTCTAGGATCTAAGCAATTATACTTGGAAATAAAGCCTGTCTTTAACTTCAATGGCCCAATGGGGGAAAGAGAGGCAAATTAATTTTCAAAATGTGAAAGATGTGATTGCCTGTATCAATTACAAATTTTTCAACACTTCACCAAATATCCTCTTTTAATGACATGCTATCTACTTATAATACATGTCATAACTCTCGTAATCTGAATATAAGAAAGAACATTGTAGGAAGGAACAACTCAGTGACCCAAACAATCTACGTATTCCTTTGGTAAGGACCATGCTTCTCATTCTTGCCTTGTTACAGATTGTTTAAAAAAATGGTTAACAGATAAGACAATATAAAAATCTGTCACGTACATTGGTTGAAAATAGACTTTCTTATGGAATGGATCTCTCAGTTCTAATAATCGCAAACTCAGAGATCTATTTCTTCCTCTTACTTATAGCCTAGGTTTATTGTTTTTGAAACATAGCCAGCCATAAACTTTAGCTTGAGCTGAATCTCTTGGTACTGTTTTCTGCACTACAAAACCACTATTCACAGTTGGAGCCTTCCAAAGTGTGTATATTCCTACAATATGTCTTCAGTGTTAAGTCAGGGAACTCAGGATGCTGTCTCTGAATTGTTGAAGGTGCAGCCAGGTCAACAGCGAACAAAGATAATAGGATAATACACACACCCCTCTGCACAGTAATTCCAGAAAGAGAAGAGGGCTTCATATTGCTAATACATCACGGAATGGAAAGAAATCTTGGCAGGTGGTGTTCCTGTGTCCTTTGAGTATCAATTTTTTTCAACACATGGCAGGAGAGATAAGGGGAAAAATGTGGAGGTATGAAAATTTAAAGTACAAGATACTGTGGAAGAAGCAAAACAAGTTTTTGTCATCAGTACCCACAAATTTTCAGAGAAGAAAATGTTTGCTAAAATAGAATGGCTGACAAACTGACACATTTCATGTATTTTCCCTTCCTAAACCTAATCAATTGTATAAGTACTATAAAATGAACTGCATAAGAAAAGAAAGATTCAAAAATACATATTTCTGAAAACAGCTATGGTTAAGAAACTCAGGTTAAGGAACCAAGGACTTTATCCCTAATTATTCTGCTGTTATACTCCTCCTATATAAGATAAATCCCAGTGTATAAACTATAAATCTCCTTTTATCAGGTAAATCCTAGTAAATCTCACTGAGGTGGGTTTTGAGCCCATGGTGGCTGCTGAGTTGTGATTGCAGTCACCTCATTCATTTTCCCCAAATGTAGTGCCTGGAAATTTCCATAATTCTCAGGCATTTTAGATTTTTTTTAAAGTGGTAACCACCATCAAGACATGGAGAAAATATTTAATCTATAAGAAGGCAGGCAGGGAGGCAGGCAGGAAGCCATCAGACCCTTTTGTTAATTTCAGACTGTCAGCTTTTGACATGCCACTAAAAATGTAGGTTTTTTAAAGCTGCTTCAAAAGCTGACATGGGTTGAAAGTAGTGTGTGGTCATGGCAGCATGCACACATCTCTTCTTTAAGTTATAAACTGAGGTAGCTGGGACTGCTCTGTAAATCACATGGAAAATATAAGACTGTGCACTTGGCAATTCTTATCTCTGGCACTTTCTTCCCATCCACTAGAACAGGCCATTTTAGATCTCCAGACTCACATGTTATTGTAAAATCACCATAGAACTGAACTAGAGCCACATGTTAGGCATTCTATAGCTTGTCACTGAAAAGAGCTGCAATCTCCTAAAGCTTCACCCGCTTACCATGCACTTTGATACAAAATATCATGGCTGCATGACCAAGGCTAAAGCTGCAGAGAAGTCAATCTTTGGGACAACACCTGGGACAAAAATGTCCCCTTAAAACTATTGGTTTTTGTCATTTGGGTACTTGGTTCTTATTGTCCTAGCTAATGGACAACAATGGCATCTGGACAAAAAATGCCCTATGCTTTAATAGGTAAAATTTTACCTATTAAACTGATGTTTTCCGGTTGTGATCTGTTTAGCCCCATGGGTTTTCAATGGGTTCATGAAATACAAGAAGTGTGCATTTGATCATAATCCTAACCCTGCCGCTTACCCTCAACATGGATGTTCTCATGAGCCCACCCAGTACAAGCTTTTTATGGCCAGTTATGAGACATCAGCTTTGAGCATTAAGACATCTTATTTTCCTTTGTGGGAATTAATTGGATCTCTGGAAAAATGCAAACCAACAATAATGTTTATAAATGATTCTTGCAATGTAGTACATCTGAAATTTGAGAGTTTTGACCGTCTAGAAGCAACAACAAAAAGTTAATGTCTAAATAAAACTGGGTAGTGATGGGGTGCAAGGCTGGGGGAACAAATTTACACCCCTGGGCACCCACATTCAGCCCACCCTGCCTTAGTGGTCTTATACATCCAGCCTCTCAGTGGTACTCCTCTGCCGTGGGGAGCGGGGACCCATTAAGATAGTTTGCCCCTGCAGGCTATTGGATCCAATTGGTTTCCAAGTTGTAATGCAGGGGATACCGGCTGATCTGGTTGGCGCTCCTGTCAACACTCTGGTGTATGGATGGTGTGCTGCCGCTACCAGGGCTGCTGACACGATTGCACCCAAACACCCCCTTCACTGCCGAGCCTACCCAGCCCCTTGGTATAATCAACAACTACAGGTGATGAAGTAGAATAGGAGGAGACTGGAGAGCATTTGAAGATGGTCCCCAATAGAATCTAACTTAAAAGCCACAAAAATCATGTCAAACATTTATTTAGCTAAGGTGAAGGCCACAAGGAGAACATACTTCACTATCCGGACAAGCGAAGCTCAAGACTATCAGGCCAAACTTTTTCATATAGTATGCAATTTAGCTGGGATTGGTCACAGTGATAGGCCTCTCATAGTATTTCCTGTGACCAATTTCATTTTTTTAAACATAAAGTGGAGGCCATCCACTGGGACCTTGACCACCTTTCTTCTCCAGTAGATTGAGCCAAGACACCCACTGCACTACCTTGCCCAGTGAGCTTTACACAGTTTCAGCCTGTGATGTCAGTAGAGGTCGTCTGGATGCTTGATTCATGCAGGGCCACCACAACCTCTCTAGATCTTTGCCTGGCCTGGCTCATAAAAGCCCCCAGGAATGACAATGGAATGAGCCATGGCTATTACTAATGCATCTCTCCTTGAGGGCAGGGTTAATTAAGCCCATTAAGCCCATTCATAAAAAAAACTAACTTGGCAGTGGACAATAGTAACAACTATAGACCCAGCGCCAGTGTTTCTTTTCTTAGCAAGCTAGTGGAGAGAGTGGTGGCTGATCAGCTACAGGCACTCATGAAGGAGATCAATGCCCTAAACCCATTCCAGTCTGGGTTCAGGCTGCACCATGACACAGAAATGTCATTGGTCACTCTAAATGGTCTCAATACCTGGCAGAACGCTTCCTCTCAACAAGATCTGCCCATCCTATACAATCATCCCAGGCCAGGCAGTTGAGCATATTGACCCCGAGAGAGGCCCAGAAAGAGAAGACTAGAAACTGGGCCTTCTCGGCGGTTGCTCCACAACTCTGGAAAAACCTCCTGCCTGAAATCCATATGGCCCCTTCACTGGGAACTTTTAAATGATTGCTAAAAACATTTTTAGACAGGCCTTTATGGACCTTATAACACCCTAATACAGTGGTTGTTCTAATATTTATATTACCAGTCTCACTGCCTTGTTTCCATCTCATTTTAATTGTTTTCAGTTAAATTTGTTGGTGTATATGTGTTTAATTTTAATGTTATATTTATCATGTTTATTGTTTTAAATTGTTGTTTGATGTTATATTTGTTTAACTTGTAAACTGCCCAGACTGTCCTTGGCAGCCAGATGGGCAGTATAGAAGTCAAATGAATGAATAAATAAAATAAAATACAAACTGTTTTGATATCAGACTGTTTTGATATTCTCTTGTGCTTGTGAAGAGGACTTTCTCATGTGTTGCTCCCAGATTGCAGGATATGCTCCCCTCAGAGAGGCAACCAATTCCTGCTTCTTTCAGGAAAGGTATGAGGAAATGTATTTTCAAATGGACCTTTCATACAGGTTTAGTGCATACCTATTTCACTGATTTTAATTGTTTCCCTGACTAATTTGTTTTTAATGCTAATGTAATAAATGCAAGTGTAATAAATGATGACTCATGGAAAGCTGGCTCAGCTTCCATATGTAATACTTCCCTAAACTTAAAACTGATATGGGTTCAGCAAAAAGGATGTTTGGACATAATGGATACTATTGCACCTTTTCAGGTAAAAGCTATGGTTATAACCTGTAGTCTCTTCCTTTTGGTTGGGTTGAAAGCTTCTTTTGTTTTTAAAGGATAATCATTGACATTCATGTATAATCAATATCATGCTTTGCTAAGTTATATCTGTCTACAACTGTAATTCTGCCTAATATATAGGCAACATATAGTGGTTAACTGAGGCCTTACTGTATACTTCTAAGAGACTTACACTTTGAGGTTGGAAAGATAAACACAAATAATCTATCACTGAAAACCTCACTGTTCCACTTTCACTGGAAAATGTATCTTATAGTTACTATTTCTAGCTGAGCACATTTTGCCTATATATACAATCTACTTTAATCTGAAGACATAGGAACATAGACAAGTGCCTTATACTGAGTCAAACCATTGGTACATCTGGCCCAATATTGTTAATGCTGACTGGCAGTGAATCTCCAGAATTTCATCAGGGTTTTTTCCTTGCTGAACCTAAAGATCTCATCCAGTAGGGTCTAGCAGTCACTAGTGTTCTCCCATCATGATCCACCAGGCCTGATGCTACATAGCTTCTGAAATCGGATGGGATGAGAAGTGTTCAAGATTAGGTAGTAGTCTAAAATGATTATTGGCCTTTATTAATGCTGTTTTATACTAATTTGGGGATCCTGCCTTCCTTCATATTTTTGAAAGAAAGAAGGAAAGGAAGGGGGGGTAAGCTCCCTCTTCAAGGACTCTTCCCCCCCCCCCCAGAGTGAGCAGACATATATAGGCATCCCTGACTTCACCGTCTCCTCTTGCCGGGAAGAAGAGTCCCGTCCTCCCACCTATGGATCTAGTGAGAGACTAGCTGGCTGCTTTGGGTCCGGATAGGAATTTTTGGCCTGTTTCATCTGATTGGCATATTTAACAAAAGATGGGCAGGAAGTTTTTGCCTATTTTGCTGTGTACAGGATGCTTTGGGCAAATCAGGGGTTGTATGTATTAAAGAGGTAACACTGGTGGTTAATGCAGAAGGGGTCAGAAGGGGTCTCCAGATCCTTACTCAGGTTTCTGCACTACGGTAGGCCCCTCTGCAGGAGTTGGGTGGTACAAATTAAATATTGTGGTCCGAATTCAACCCATCATATGTTTCTCATCTCATTATTCTGGGAATTGGGGGTGGGTGGTAAAGGAAAGGGACCTCTAAAAACAAGCCAACAAGTAAACATCAGGGCACTCCTGATAAATAGTTGTTCAGTACTAGGAGGTAGAAGAGAATCTTCTAAAATGTGGCAGAATTTATTCACAGACTAACGTAAGCACATTATTAAGAATTGTGCAGAAACACAGAGCTATTACTGGCAATGGCCTTCAAACATACACTTCTTTGTATTGAGTCTAAAGCCTACCAAGGTGCTCATGTAAAAGATGGTAAAATACATTTGCTTTTAAAGATGAAATTGTGGTCTTGTGCTACATATCTAATCTATCCATTTTAATCTGCATGACAGGAAAATAACAAACACAAAGGATGTATAAGTGACCTGAGGAACAGCACCTTTTCCGTTAATCTTTTGAAAACGAAAGAAAAGGAATAGATGCCTTCAAAGAAAATTAAATGGAGAAAGCGGGGGGGGGGGGAATGTATGATGCCCTTATCTGTTGAAAGCAGAGGTTCTCTGAGAGGTTGGAAGCTATGGGAGGGGAGAAAATGATCCCTTAAAGGGACAATGTCATCCGCTTAGATCAGAAACAACCTTGCTTAGCTGAGAGACGGCAGATTGCTGGCACCAGACTCAGCAGGAATGTGACTGTATTTTAAGCTGCGCGGAAGCATCACACTTCAAATGCATTCAGTTTTATTTGAGCATATAGAATGGAGAAGGATAGAAGACACACAGGAAAGGGGATTTGTTAGAATCCTTTTAAATGTGGGAATTGACAGCCTACCTTGAAAGGGACTTGTATATTTGATGCCTGATAGTCCTCCTTTGTAAATGCATGAATTGCTCTCTCACACACTTGGGTATGCAAGACGTATGCTCTGTCAAGCTGCCAAATATCCAAAATCCTGACAGGCACACAGCAGTAAGCAGGTAAACGGGTCTGCAGGTGGTGTTTCAGTAAAAATATATTTTTCATTCTTGTTTAAGATTCTCTGTTTTGTTGCACACAGAGAGACTGATTGGATCGTCGGAGTTTCTATGATGGTATGACAGATATTAATGCTTCAGAGCCTGGACTAAATACTATTTCTGGTCCTAACTAAAATAGTCCATTGAATTAACTGCTCAGTGGTAAGTCATCACTTTCTAAAATCCTGTTAATGAAGGGAGTGCTTCTACTTTAGTTCAGGCTTGCAATTGGATTTAAGGCATTTGTTCCAACAAGCCTAAATGCATGATTATGCCTGACATGGTTGATATCTCCCGTCATGACTGTCAAATGCAGTTCATGTGAAACAACACGTTTGTGAGGTGGGGGTGGGTCTTTGAACATGTTCAGCTGTTTTTTCACCCGCTATCACACCTGGCCTCCATGTATCTGCAAGATCAGAAAGTGTGGATATCTAGCAGACCATCCCTTGAAAAAGATTGAATTAAGAATGGAAGAAAACCACATGCTGCAAGATGTGGTGCCTTTACGATTGCAAGGAGTATGGCAAAAGAAAGACAACTTTTCAATTTCATGGGGATTTCATTTCCACCCATACATGTTCCTATGAGCTCCTCTTCTTCCTCCACTTTCTGCTTTCCTCAGTTTTCTCAATATTCTGGCTGTTCTACTGCCCAATGCACTGTGTAATTTTCGTTGCTTCTGCTACCTGTACAACCGTAGGCATACATTAAGTCAAGAGGTGTGGCAGAAACCTGGGTAGGCACCAAAGTGTTCGGTAATACCAGTAGCTTGCTTTTGGGAGATCTCCAAGCAAACACACACACTAGTCACACATAGACTTTCTGAAAGCCCCTCAGGAAGTCAGATAAACCCAACTGAGAAAGCCAGAGTCAGCTTAGCAGTTGTAGTCCCTACACAAGGGAAGGAAAATTCCAGCAATCCCCTCTCTTTTAGAGTTACACCAGCACTGCAAGGTAGACCAAAACAGTGTAATGCACAGTGTAATGATTTCAGAGGAAGTTTGTAGACAGCCAATCCAAGCTCTTATACAGTCATGGCCAAAAATATTGGCACCCTTGCAATTCTGTCAGAAAATGCAACCCTTCTCTCAGAAAATTGTTGCAGTTGCAAATGTTTTGGTACTCACATGTTCATTTCTTTGGTTTGCATTGAAACAACACAAAAAAAGAAGACGAAAAGTAAAATCTGATACAATCCCACACAGAAACCCATAAATGCACTGGCCAAAATTATTGGCACCCTTAACTTAAATTTGGTAGCACCCACTTTGGAAAAAATAACTGAAATCAGTCGCTTCCTGTAACCATAAATGAGTTTCTTACACCTCTCTGCTGGAATTTTGGACCACTCTTCTTTTGCAAACTGCTCCTGGGTCTTCAGATTTGAAGAATGCCTACCATAGCGTCCCTTTTCATTCAGATGGCGACAGATAGTGCGAGCTGACACTGTTGTATCCTGTGTCTGCCGATCAGCTTGAATTTGTTTGGAACTTAATCTGGGTTCTGTATCCACCATTCGAACAACCCTTCGTTGTAATTTTTCAGTAATTTTGCTCTTCCGTCCACATCCAGGGAGGTTAGCTACAGTGCCATGGGCTGTAAAGCTCTTGATGATATTGCCCACAGTGGCCACAGGAACATTAAGATCTCTAGAGATGGACTTGTAGCCTTGAGATTGTTGATGTTTTTCCACAATTTTTTCTCTCCAATCCACAGACTAGTCTTTACACTTCATTCTTTTCTCCATGCTCAGTGTCACACACAACACAAAGGTTGAGTCAACTTTTCTCCATCTTAACTGGTTGCAAGTGTGATTACTATATTGCCCACACCTCTTACTTGTGACAGGTGTATCTAAATAGAAATTATAGGAGCATCACATGCTTGAAAAGCAATTATTTCTTACAATTTAGACAGGGTGCCAATAATTTGGACCAGTGCATTTTGGGGTTTCTGGGTGGGATTGTATCAGATTTGACTTTTCCTCTCTGTTTTTTTTTTTGTGTGTGTGTGTGTTATTCCAAAGCAAACCAAAGAAATGAACATGTGAGTACCAAAACATTTGCAACTGCAACAATTTTCTGAGAAGGGTTGCATTTTCTGACAGAATTGCAAGGGTGCCAATATTTTTGGCCATGACTGTACACACTTTCCCAACTATACACTGAAAATACACCTCATTATTTTTATTCAAGAGTAAGAAAGATCAAAACCAAATTACAAGATGAGAAAATGCTTTTAAATCAGGAAGCCTATTAATTGCAATAACTTGAAATGCACAATAAGGAAATAGCAAGTAAAAGACGCACTAGGTAAAAGAAACTCCCACACAAGAAAACAAGAAAGCAGTCTAGCTTATTCCAAACGCTGGAGGACCTAATGAATAGACTTAGCAGAGTCTCTCAGCTAGTGCAGAGTCCCAGTTCTTACTGACAACATAACATGCTGAATCTCAGTTTACAGGGTCCCCCATTAGTTCTGGAACTTTATACATTTTCTACCTTCCCCTTGGCTGACAGCCATTAGCCAATCAAAATGGGTTTCCCCCAGAACTTTCTGGAATACTGTCTTCTCTGCAAGTCTACCATGGCTCTTGATTAAAGTGCAGCTGGGAACCAATTTGAAACTCCTTTTGAAACAGAACACACAACTTTAGATACCTCCTCATGCCTCCCTTATTTCTCTCAAAACCCAAATGCCTAACACCCTTTCCAACATTTATCTCTTCTACCACCGGCTCACTGGTGCCTATGATGACCCCAATTTAGTTCTCTGACAAAGGGCCCATAATTTACCTTGGGACAGTCCCGATGCCTTTCAGATTTTCTGCATAGGAGTAATTAAACCATACTACTGCAGTCAACCCTCTGCTCATGACGGAACTTTGATCCCAATGGATTCAGGTAGCCAGCTCAGGGTTGACTCAGCCTTCCATCTTTCCAAGGTCAATTAACTGAGTACCTAGCTCACTGGGGAGCAAAGTGTTATTTGCATAATTATGTTGCAAATTGCCCAGGAAATGCTCTAGCACTATGGGGCGGTATATGTCAAAACAATGAAACACCCACAAATTTTAAAAAAAGGAGATACACCTGACTTGGTGAAGATCTTGCTTTTCTGGTTAACCATAAAACAAGGAAGAAAGAAAAGAAATGAAAATTGATGCCATCTGTGGCATCCGCCCAGGTCATGAATACTAATGAGCTGTCTGCATGTACCAATGAAAGTGCTGAAGAGGGGGAGTCACCAGATATAAGAGTCTCTGCAGGAGGGGGAGATAGGGAGGATTTTGTAATTTTAGAGTTTGGAGTGGAGAGAGAGGGTTGGTGGTTGCGGGTGGATAAAGTAGGATGTTTTGTTAAGAGTTAACGACATTGACTGTACCTTCATCACCTGTAATAATAAACAACTTCTATTTGGTTCTTTTTAAAATGACACATTGCCTGAACCTCTATCATTAATAATAAACAATGTTGATGTAATCAACTGGTGGCAACGACACGACATGTAGCTTGTGCCCTTTGCTTGGTGAAACAACCAAGGGACAGGCGGGAACATGACAAATTGGATTTAGCCAAAGAGGAATCTCTGAAGTCTTTGGCTATTTCCAAACACCTTCCATCAGCTACGCAGTCTTTAGCTCCCGTGATGCCCTCAACCCCAAAACCAGCTTTCCAACCAACCAGCAGAGTGCCTCAGCCAGTGCCAGCAATGTTGGAGTCTCTTCAAGACTAACTTGAAGACATGGCTATACAGGCAGGCCTTCCCTACAGCCGTTACCTAGCCTATCTCCCCCTTTCTTCTTTTTCTTTTCTCTCCTTCTTCTTCTTCCTCTTCCCCCCCCTTTCTTTTTTCCTTTCCCATCTTGGATTAATCTGGATTTTATCTTAGTTTATTTTTATATTATATGTAAACCGCCCAGAATAGACATGTTCTAGATGGGCGGTATATAAATCTAATAAATAAATAAATAAATACGAAACAATCCAGTGAAAAATTGAATTGGCTTGAGTTTGAAGGTATTCCTAGCTAGGAGGGGTTAGGATCTGTGGTAAGAAGTGGTTACCCGTTAGAGTCTTGTGGAAGACTTAGTTTTGGGGCTTCCGAATCCAGATCTGGAGAATGCTAAAATAGGGAAAATACCTACTCAAGAGAAACCATTTACCTCAGAATTTACAAGACCAAGTGGCTAGCTCAAAATCCGGAGCTCTGAGGGTAAAGAGCAGTAGTGGATGGAGTAGAAGCCTAAGTCAGGATAGATTTGAGGTGATAATGAAAGCTAAAAGTAAAGAAAAGCTAAGCAGAAAGTTGTTCTTGTCTGGAGACAAGAATCGTGCAGACAGGGAAATATTGTGGCAAGGGTTGAGAGCTTGGGAGTAGCTGAGGCGAGCTGCTTGGAAAAGCGCAACCTAGTTATAAGGAGAGTCACTGAAAGAAAGGTCTGTTTGGCTCTTCTGAGGGAAAAGAACCAGTCTAGTTTAATAAGGAATCGTGTTGTTTATGCTACCCAAACGAAGTAAAAAGTTGGTTATGGAGGCACAGGTTGACCCCCAGGGTGCTGAGGGAAATGGGAACCCTCAAATTCAAAGTGAAGAAGAAACTGAGGGCTCAGTAATAATTACCTCAGAGGGAGAAAATTTCCAAAGCTCCCAAGATTTTGAAAAATGGAAGTTGGAACAAGAATACAAACTCAGGGAACTAGAAATTAAAGAAAGAGAAAGGGAAAGGGAATTTGAGCAAGAATTGGAAAGAGAAAAAAAATCAGAGAACTTGAAAAGAATAGGGAATTTGAACAAGAAACCAGGCAAAGAGAAATGCAATTCCAAATTGAGATGAAGAAATTGGAATTAGCTGCTCAAAATAATAATAATAATAATAATAATAATAATAATAATAATAATAATAATAATAATAATAATAATAATAATAATAATATTATTATTATTATTATTATTATTATTATTATTATTATTATTATTATTATTATTATTATTATTCCAGTGTGGAAAGTCTCTCAAAAATTGACCTAAAGAAATTTCCCTAGTATCAGAAGGGAGATTGTCCTGAATCTTTCCTGATTTCCTTTGAAAGAGCTTGTTGGGACTTTGAGGTTAAAGATGATGAGAGGATGATAATTTTAAGATCATAAATAAGTGGAGTGTTATCTGAAATCTATTCACAGATGCCTCTGGAGCAAGCTAGATGTTTGGGGGCTTATAGAAAGATGGTGTATTCCAGATTTGGTATTAATTCAGAGCATCTCAGGAGGAAATTTAGATCAATTTCAAAGAAACCTGAAGAGTCTTTTGCCCAGCTTGGAGCAAGGTTAACCCAGTTTCTTAATAAATGGTTGGAGCAAGAGAATGTCACTTCCTTAGAACAAATGAAAAATGTGGTTGGATTGGAACAATTTTATTCAATTTTACTAGGGGAGTTATGTTATCTTGTAAATTACAACCACTGCTATATGCTTATAGAGATAATCCCCTAGAAAGCACAGGTTTTAGTCCTTTTGAACTCTTGTTTGGTTGTAAAGTAAGAGGACCTGTAGATTTGTTACGACAGCACTGGGAAGCTGAAGGAACTAGTATTAGGAAGGTTCAATGTGCAGCTGCAAAAACGAGCCCCTACCTGAGAAAGCAGAAATTAATGGGAGAGAACCAGATGATGAAAATCTCAATAAATCTGAAATAAGCCAAGTGTTTGAGATTGCACTTAAAAGGAACTTGCCTATGAATTTTGAGGTGGCCCCAGAAAGTGGTCCCCCTCATATGAAGAGCTTTGTGACAAAAGTACCTGTGGTCGAGTTTATGGGTGAGGGTGAAGGCAAGGGCAAGATTTCAAAGAAGAACACAGCCATAGCTGTTCTGGAGGAGTTGAAGAAACTGCCTACCCTCCCCACAGTTGAGAAAATGAAGCCACTAATCAAAAGGAAAACAAACTTAACGTGAAAGAAGCAAGCTGAAAATATCCAGTTGACGGCTGATTGCGAGAAAGCTTTCAACCATTTGAAGATGGCGCTGACTTCCAGACCGGTTCTGATGGCACCAAACTTTGACCGTGAGTTTGTCATCTCCACAGATGCATCTAACGTCGGGCTGGGAGCCATGTTGAGCCAAGCCGACAACAGTGGAAATCTGCACCCGGTGATGTACATCAGCAAGAAACTTCAGTCGGGTGAGAAACACTTGTCCACAAATGAGAAAGAGTGTCTAGCTATTGTATGGACGCTGCAAAAGCTGAAGCCTTACATTTGAGGGAGAAGATTTGTCCTGTGCACCGACCATTCTCCTCTTCTATGGCTAAGGACTACTCGAACCAACAGCAGGAAATTAATGAGATGGGCGCTGATTTTACAAGACTTTGATTTTGAAATCCGCAGCATAAAAAGGACACAGAATGTGGTTGCTGACGCTTTGTCTAGGAGGCCAAATGACTACAGAAAATTCATTGTTTTTATCTTAGTTCAATATTAACTGTTCTGTTTGTGTAATAGTTATGGAATATGCTTAAAATTTGCTTGGATATTAATAAACTAAGAGGTATGTATAGTGATGGTAAAAATAATAGCAAGTATCCTTAGTAATGTAAGAATAATATAATGTAATCCTTATTAATGTAAGTAATGTATCCTTAGTAGTGTAAGAGTAATGTAATGTAATCCTTATTAATGTAAGTAATGTATCCTTCATTGTAAGCATCCTTCAGTCTCAAGAGACTATGGTAACGTGCTTTGTATGGAGGACGTGGAACAGCGTCTAGTGTGGCTGAGAAGGCCAATTTGAGAGTGACAATCCCTTCCACACTGAAGACAAATACAGTCTGTCCCCTGTCCAGCTCCCTGGTTTTGCTTTGACGCTGTATGCAAAGCTGGAGTGTCCTCTCCAGAGCACGAAGCCTGGGTAAAATAATATGGAGTATAGGCTGTTACCCAAGCAGCAAATCCCCCCTCTCCACATTGCTGAAATAGTCCAATGGAAAGGCAAGAGCCAATACAACTGGTTCCAGCGATGTCGCAGGAGTTGCCAGAATGACACGAACTGCCTCCGGGACTCCGGCTCCAGATTTTGCCTCGAGGTTAACTCCTGAAGCCTTTTCCATCAGTGGATATAGCCACAAGGCAGTGGAGGTTTGAAATCGGAGTTTTCCTTCTCCTAGATGGGCTGCCTTCCAAGGCTGACGAGCCCCACCTACCCAGCAATGTATCCTTAGTAATGTAAGTAATGTAAGAGGTTAATATTTGCATTCTTCCATGTATTTTCGTTCGTTTATGAAGGCATACCGTTAAGTTTCCCCTCCTATCACAAACTTATTAAGGGGGGAGGGATGTGGAGTCTGCCCAGGTCATGAATATTAATGGACTATCTGCATGTACCAATGAGAGCGCTGGAGAGGGGGAGTCACCAGATATAAGAGTCTGCAGGAGGGGGAGATAGAGAGGATTTTGTAATTTTAGAGTTTGGAGTGGAGAGAGAGGGTTGGCGGTTGAGGGTGGATAAAGTAGGATGTTCTGTTAAGAGTTAACAACATTGACTGTACCTTCATCACCTGTAATAATAAACAACTTCTATTTGGTTCTTTTTTTTTTTTTTTAATAATTTTTATTTTTCTAACACATATAGACCTACAAGATCAACAAAACATACAAAACAAACAAAAACACATAGGTGGGGAGGCATTTTCCTTACAATATTATCCATTATATGAATCTGACTGCATCAACCTTATTGCTCTCAAATATTTAGTTCAATATAAAGCATCCTAAAGTTATGATAATTCTGGTGATTGATTTTTTATAGATTCTTTCTCTTGCATTCTTATCTATCCAATTATATCTCAGAATATCAATGCTTTACAATCATGAGTAATCAACATTTCAAAAAACAAAAAGATATATCTATCTATCCTTAACTACATAATCATGTTATAATTCATATATACTTGATACAGTATCTCTATGTGAGTGCCTTACAATTAATATTGTGTTCACCATAATATGTGTCTATGCATACATATATTTCATATCAACATTTCAGATGTTTAATTCAATATATAGCATCCTAAATCTATAGTGATTAATTTTACTAGATTCTTTCTCTTGGATTCTTATCTATCCAACTACATATTAGAATATCCATGCTTAACAATCATCAGACATCAACATTTCAGAAGACAAAAAGATATATATATCTAACCTTATTTACTTAATCATGTTACAATTCATAGTGTATTTCTCATGTTACTTTATATGTAAATATATCTCTCTCACACCAATGGTTTCTATTATTTATTCAGCAAGTAACTTTCCCCCTTTCATTTTTGCTTATCAGCTCCAGTATTATCAATCCAAGCTTGGCCTCTCGCCTCTTTTTTGCCAGTTTTAAAATGCCATCTATAAAATCTCTTTAAGGCATTTTCTGTCCGATTTACTAATTTCATCCCAATATAGTCAATGTCTTGATTTTGGAGCAACATAGATCTGTCCGATCTCTGATCATAAATTTCTGCCCTCAAATTCGCCCATTTCTCCCCCTTTACATCCATTCCCATCGATACAATCTCAATATGCTTTCCCCCCTCTTTCCAACCTCCCCTTTTGTCCTTTTTGAGCAATTCATCAAACTTTTTGAGAAAAACAGTCTCTCTCTCTGGCAATAGCAGTTGTTGAGTAGGTTCAATGGTTTGTTCAGACATTTCATATAGCTTTAAGACAGTCTCTCTCTCACTCTCTGACGCAGACATTTCATCCTGCTTTAAGACGCTCTCCATCTTAACATGCAATCCAAGAAGTGTCGCCTTAAATTCTGCCTTAGCTTCTAAAAATTGAGCCTTAATTTGATTGATGATATCCAGTTGGAATTCCTGAAGAGATCTCTTGAGATAAATCTCCATTGTGGGTTCCAATAAGGAGTCTCCCCCTCTATCCATGGCCATAACAGTCAGCAGGCTAATTACTCAGATTTCCCTCTTGATTTATTAGCCAGTCCACACTTAAAGACCTGCGAAGGACACTCTAATCGTAGCTCCAGCCATGTTAAGGATGTTATTTGATTTATAATCCACCTTTGTAGCTCGATATAGAGTCACATAGGTTAAGTTGTGGAGAGTTATTTAAAGTTCTTAAGTCCTGAATTTATGAAAAAGCCAGTTCTCGGGGAGGAAGGGTTAAGAGAGAAAAGACAGTTGGTTTCGTTTTTCCCAGTTCTCTCAGCTGTGACGCAGTAAGAAAGACTCCAATGTTACAGGCATTACCAAAGTTATGCCGCTTGAGATCTTTCTCCTCATCAGCTTCCAAAAGAACACATCTGATCTTTTACTTGCTGTCGCTTAGCAGCAGATCATTAATCTCTGTTCATGCAGTCAGGTAATAAATCTTCAGACCTCCCCCTCTCCGGGCAGCTAACTCACCAATCATGGCGACTACACGAGCCAGTTGCGTGCGGGAAAAGAAACTCTTCCAAAAGACAGACTGCCGTCTGAAATTCGGCGTTTCCAAGCCCCGCTTGCTGCAAGTCCACTCTCCTGTGGAAAACTTGCCCCCCCTTCTCCTGGGGGGTCCGCTGATTCGGAGTAAACCCAGAGGAATCCAGAGCCCTGGAATTTCCCCTGTTCTCGCTGCCCGTTGCTCCACCCCTTCTATAATGACACATTGCCTGGACCTCTATCATTAATAATAAACAATGTTGATGTAATCAACTGGTGGCAGCGACACAACACGTAGCTTGTGCCCTTTGCTTGGTGAAACAACCAAGGGACAGGCGGGAACGTGACACCATCTAAGAAAATAAAATAGAGAAACCTGAAATATTGTCAGCTTGCTGTGCTGTTTTCTTGGAATACAGCAACCATAAGGTGAACTCAGCAGTGGTAGCAATTCATCTGTACAGCAGTAATCCTTCACAGAAGGATGTGCCATTTGCTTAAAGCAGTATGTTAAATATGTGGCAGGTTTTTACTTTGCATTGCAATAGCCCAAATAATTCTACACACACACACACACCAAGAGAGAGAGAAAGAGAGAGATTTTATTTTTGACACATCATCTTGGCATAATCATTGTCATCATCCAATTTAATAACCACTCCTCTTCTTTCAGGTAATGTTTTCACCTGTAATTTTGTTCTAGATATTACCACAGCAAGATTCACATCATGTGATATTTGATGAATGAAGTGATTTTTTTGAGGGAGGGGGCTTTTTAACTGAGTCAGATGCAGTGCTAAAACTGCATATTGGTACAATGTGAAGAACATCTGCCTTTGTGCCAATATCCTGTCTCTTCCTTTTCCTTGTGAACTCATATCTTCTGTCCTAATTGTGGTTTCTCAAAAAACCACAGTTTGCTAGACTGCAAACCCTGTTCAAAAGAGGACACTTTTCTATGTATTTTTTCAGAATTCCATGTTATGTCATGTTAAACCAGTGGGCACCTTTTAAATCGGTATTTGGACATGTTCCCCTAAATACATTTCTGTACATTTTTGTCTTGTAAATACATGATATTTGTTCTGCCTTGCCCCTGCTGAAGTGTGCCAATTGATGGAAGACCTTCTTTTCTTCCATTCCTTCCTGTTATAGGGAGCTTAGTTCAGCTCAGATGGCCCAGGCCATGCCCAAATGAAGGCAAACTGATTGGGACTCAAATTTGACTGTGTCTATTCCAGTATTTTCTGCATCACCCTAAAGAATCCCATTCCTAAGAATAAAGGAGTTGAAATGGCTAAACTTGGAGTGAGGGAAAGCTACACAGCACCATTAGAATTATTTCTGGCAGAAATATTTGCCTACCTCAAGCCCAAAGAATAAGGGGGTGTGGTGGAGAAATTCAGCAGATGGCTATTATGAACTTTGGCAGTGATGCTACCACATCAAGAAAGGGAAAAAAATTGAAAGGTTAGGAAATAAAACCTTAATGTTCTAAATGTTTTTTGTGTAGAGCCTGTACATGGACATAAGACCCAAAGTATAGGCATTCAACTGCACATATTGTATACATGAACACTCAGTCCCAGTAGTCCAAGGTTTTGGTTTTTTTTAAATGAAGGGAGTGTCCCTATCAGTAGCACCCAGATGCCAGTCAGAAGATGGCAGACATTGCATGAAGAAAAGATTGTTCCCTTGTCCCTCAACTCTAAGAGCTATTGTACAGAACTACTTTGCTTCTAAAAACAGTTGTCACATTTAGCTCTATTAGCTGATAGAAGACCTGAAAATTACAGGATAACAATCCAGAGAGAGAGAGGGAGCTGAGATAAAATATATACGCACATTTAAAACCCATCTCAATATAAGTCAAGGTTTCTTAGGTCATTATAAAATGTGAAAAATTGTGGTGCTAGAAGAGGTTTACATCATTAAAGCAGGTAGTAGAATATTTGGTGAATGGAGCTGACGTAGGCTCAGAGGTGCTGGTAGGCACTCCAGTTTTTGGATTCACAAGCTACCTGTGTTTGGAGACAGCTGTAAAGAGGGGGGGAATGAAAAGGAGAGAGCAAGAGAGAGAAAAGGGGAGTTATTTTAGTATTTGGCACTTGAGATGTTGCTTGGGAAGTGTGTGGGAATATACTATGTGGAAGGCTATAATTGGTTTGAACAGAAATAGAATTCAGCAAAGAAGAGCAGCGTTGTTGTGAGCCCCAATGAGGCAGGGTGAGGAACAAGGAAAGGACAGAGCTGGAATGGGAAATGAGGGGGTAAATAAGTCAAGGCCTCTATCAGAACTCAAGAACAGGACCCATGTTAATGAAATCATTTGCTATTGTTAGCTTGCTGCATAAAGTACTTGGCTTCAAGCCCATAGTGAAGCTTTTTGAACGAGACTCTTTCAGCTAGGACAGGGTGTTTGTCACTTTCTGCATACTGAAATGTTTTTGATTCCCCTCCTGCTCTCTCTTTTTTTGGGAGGGTATGAAAAATGTTCGATCCATAAAAATCATTGCCATCTCTTCTGGGAAAATCATAAGAAGATTAAACACACACACACACCAGACAACAGATCTTCCCCCATCTCAAACCATTATGCCCCCAAATATGACAAGCTGGAGGAATGACTGAATGATAGAATGCGAAGGAAAAAATAAAAGGAAATATTTGCTTTCTAGCAGGTATGTAATATACCCCTGCAGTCAGAGAACAGCTTTTTCTAACACATAGCAATGCAGAAAGACTTCTTTTCTCCTGAACTACTGCTTCCTTTCTTGTGCTTATTCCATTTCTTCCTCACTCCCATTGTTGAATTTATTGTTACTACCTAATGGAAAGTCATGAGGAGGTAAGGAGTGCCAGTGTTTGCATTGTTCTTTGAATAAATTAGCAGTCTTGTAGATTGCTATATATAATAAGCACTCGAGATGGGCATGAATTGGAAAAATGGTAATTTGTTTTGATTTGTGATTCATCAAGGGCAACAAATCATGAATAACAAATTTACATTTTTTTCTGAGGAATCAATGAATTGATTTGTCAATTCAGTTTTGACTTTAAAACCATATAAAATGACCCCCAAACATCTAGAGACACCAAAATTGCAGAGAAGAGTCCCCTGTCTCCCCTATACAAGAACTGCAAGTTTGGTGAAGTTTGAGGGTCGGATGTCTGAGTTATACACCCACAAAGAGGGACCCTCCAGAAAAGTTCCTCCCAAGCACTCAGAGAAACCAAAATCACACAGAAGCTTCCACTGACTCTCTTCTACAATCCCTCCAAGTTTGGTGAATATTGGGTTTTGGACATCTAAGTTATACATCCACAAAGTGGGTCCCCTCAGAAAGTGCCCTTTAGCAGCTGGCTTGGGGAAAATTCAGTCTTCATCAAACTTGAAGGGATTGTAGAGGAGAGTCAGGGGACTCTAATCTACAATCTCTGTGATTCTGGTGCCTCTTTGTGCCTGGGAGGAACTTTACTAAGATGGTTGTTTGTGAATGTTTAATGTGGACGACCAAAACCCAATCTTGGTGTCTCTAGGTGCCTGGGGGCCCATTTTATTGCCCAATGAATCAGCAAATCAAAAATCACAAAAATTCATTGATTCATGTTCATTGGAGCTATCAATTCATACAAATTGACAAATTAGCAATTTTTGACAAAGTTTGCAATTCATTTTTAAATTTGTGCCCATCTCTAATGAGCACTATATTGTTTGTTAAAGACAAAGGTCTTCTTCCTTGGATAAACTTGAAGCCTGTTCTGCTCCTCTCCCTCTAATGACCACATCCTTCATACCTAATCTTTCCTTTCACCTTCACTCTGAAAAGACCATTACCCTCAGGGTATGCAACAGTATTGTCAAATGCTAATCTCCTCTAGAAACTGAGGCTAGCCATATGAAGGGGAATAAGAGGGAAGGGAGTGAGTGGGAGCAGTGAAAGCCCCTCTTCATTTATCAGTCATTGTTGTCATGTGCTGTAAAATCAGTTTTGACTTACAGCAACGCTATAAATTTGTGATCTCCAAAAAGTCCTGTAATCCTGTTCAGATCTTGTTGATTCAAAGCCACAGCTTCCTTTTCCTGAGTCAATCCTTCTCATATTTGTCTTTTTCTGCTGTCCTTCAACTTTTCCCAACATTATTTCCTTTTCCTCTTAGTTTTGTCATCTCTTGGTGTGACAAATGTATGGTATCCTCATTTATCAGTACCCTCACTTTGCTCAGAGTTGACTTTCTGCAGCACGTTTCTTTCATAAATGAAATCTTTGTAATAGTTTTATAAACTACTGGAGGCACTGAAAGGAAGAGCACTTCAGAAGCAGTCCAGTCCTCTGCAAAACCAGGTCTACAGCATTTGAGTTCAGCTCCTCCTTCAACAAGCTCTCAAATACCGGGACATCACCTCAGGCACATCGTCTGTTGTTGAATTTTCTTTTCTCTTTGGCTAGGAAACTGAAAAGGGACTGTCAGTTGAAAGTCCACAGCATGGTTCCACAGCTTTAGAAACCCTAGACAAGAACAAAGGTGAAGGTGCTCATTCATGCATTCTCCATTATTAAACTGTATATATTTTTAGAACTGTTTTCACCCTAAAGCAGCTTTGGTTGCAATTCCCTCAGGTGGAGCAGTGATGGGAGATGAATTCTCCCCTAAAATTTCCAGGAGGCATTGTTTTGCTTCAGTTTAGGTAAAATCAAAGAAAGGGTTTCCCTCTGTTTTGACATTTTAAAGATGCGCACTGCCACTTATCATGACAAGGAGATTCCCCACAGTCTGCATACAGTGTTCCCATGCCAAAATGTCCAATAAGAATGACATGACTTGAAGGTAGCATAGTTCTCAGGGGAAATTTTATTTATTTATTTTATTTTATTTTTAATGTCTGTCTTCATGGGCTCAGGAAACATGGATAAGAATATGCAGAGAACACCATCCTTGCTTCAGCTAATGCTGCCAGCTTTTTATTCATGTCAAAGAAAGTCTGATGCTGGGCGCCATTTTAACTAAGGTAAGTCAACCTCCCTAAATGTCTCAGAAATTTTCCTGTATTCTCCCAAATAAATAGTTGTCTCTACTTTTGCAGAGCATGGAAGACTTATTGTTGCCTGTAGAAGATGTATTGTTTAGGTTTGTTAACTGTGCATCATGGGCCTTCTAGTGACTGTTTCCTCAATTTGGTGGATTGATGTCAAAAAGGAAATGCAAGCCTATTTGAATGCAAATGGAAGACACACATGAAGAGAAACTATTTTAATATTGCATTTTGGAATACTCTTCCACACAGAAACCCAGTTTTGCCTGCGAACACAGT
This sequence comes from Intellagama lesueurii, assembly GCA_037013535.1. Classification (NCBI taxonomy): domain Eukaryota; kingdom Metazoa; phylum Chordata; class Lepidosauria; order Squamata; family Agamidae; genus Intellagama; species Intellagama lesueurii. The sequence goes on along the minus strand of JBAJHW010000004.1, from coordinate 65,353,961 downwards.
GATACGTCTTTATAATTTTGTTCATAGTTGAAAACAGAACTTCACAGGCAACACAGAATAAATTACTAGAAAAGGAACAGAGCAGATACCATATTTGAGGTAGCCATAAGGCAAAGTTTCCAGCTTAATGTCTGAGCTTCATGCTATAACAAGCTGAAAATTCTGTGCAAGCTCATCAGGATAATTATTTCTTTTCTTCTTTTTGTGGGACTGGTGTGCTTGCAGGGTGGCCATCTTTGCTGTAATCACTGATTATATTTGTTGGAGTGAATGCCTGTGAAACAAGTGTAGCCAATCTATTGCTACACTGTGTTGCACAGAGCTCCAGTTCCTGTTCTCAAATTTGTAGCTGATGTGGTATGAAAAGGAGAGAAACCCTCATCCCCACCCACTCACCAATGGTTTGAATTGCTCCAATTTGTCCTTGCAATGAGCACCAGATGTCAGAGTATAAAAAGAAGCTGGGCCCAGCAAAAAGATTGCCATTTTGACCTTCTATTGAATTCCAGAGCTCTTGGCCTTTGTGTGCGTGTGCGTCTTTTCTTGTATTTTGTTTCTTCTGACCAAACCAGGCATTCGCAAACACACTGAATGGACTGGAAAAAGCTGCCTGAGAGAAGTCACAAACAGAAGCGAGATGGCTGTTTGCCATTTGTCCTGTCATAGGGACATCTGCCACCGTTTGCTGAGATGCTTTTTGTTAGGGGGAGAGGGGAATAAATAAAAAAGATTAACCTCAGCAGGGCTGTTTTCCCCTCTGCCTTTATAACTGTTTCTTTCTCCTTAGGGGAAAAAAATATTTTTATTTTCCCTCAGCCTAACCTTTAGGGAAGTTGAGGGCTGTTTCTTAAGAACACATCCCCTCCCCACCCTGGTCCCCCATCCCTTCTGCTGGTGAAAGCCTTGACACAATTCCTCTTCTTTTACAAGGAGTGCTTAGTTTATTGTATTTACTAGTCCATTTGTCTTGGCAAAACAGGTTTGCATCTGTAAAAATGCTCAGCAGAGTAAATCAAACACAATACAGCCAGATGCTTGCTAACATCAATAACAACTCTGCTTCATGATAAAGTCAATCAGCTCCTACACAATTTATGTCTTTCAGCTTTTATACCCAGTTTTTTGGATAGTGGATCTTAGATATGTGCAAGAAAATCTATGCAGGACTATATATTTCTGTTTTCAGAAAGAGATAAACTTTAGAGAAGAAGAGGCATTACTTATTATTATTACAAATACACTTGTTCCTCAGCATTGCATGGGGGAGGCTCAAAGGGTCAAGCCTAAGAATTTGAACTCAAGTGCTAAGGATCTGCTGGTGAGATGACATGTTTGAAAAATTACTGATTTTTTTTAATTTCAGGAAGCAAATTAGCAGCTATTTCCAATTATTTTGGACTGGTAACCAAAGATTTTGGAATGACTCCAGCTGCTGAAATCAGTATGGAGAGGATGATGACCTGATCTTGCTTCCATATCTTTTTAATTTCTTGCCTTAATGTTTGGTAATTGAAAATTCTTTTACTTTCTGTACTTGAGGTTGCTTGTTGATGGAACTCTTAACTTCTGTGAGATGTTTTTTCTTTGTCACTTATCAAAATGTGTAATATCCAGCTCATTAAAATCAACTGTTTTATCTGTGATAACTTGCTTGTCCCAATATAGTACTGCAGTTTTGTTTTCTACAGCTGGAAGTGACTGGAATTCATAATATGGAAGAAAAATGTGAATAGTTCATAAGATTTAGCCAACTGCTGAAAAATGATCTTTGCCTGCACATATAACCTGTTTATGTTACCTTAGGGCATCCAACTATGACATGAGAAATTGTTTTTTTAGATTTGTGACAGGCCCTGCATATATCATTTATACCTTGCTTCATAATTATTTTCTCATGGTATATAGTGCAAGCAACCTAGACATGGATTGCACATTTAAATCCCTCAGTTTCAGCCTGAAGAGCGCCTAATTTAAGCCATAGGTTTCACTGTTGCTTATTGACATTACCATCCAAGAGGTAACTGGGGTATTGTACATGTAATGGTTTCTCAAGCCATGAATACCTGTGCTGGGAGTCTTTCATTAATGTAGGTCTGTTCTCACTTGCAAGTTGTAATACTGTTAGTCCTTTATCATTTCCTACTATCATCTGATGAAGTGGAAATGTGGCCCCATGCAAGTAATTTCAAGGATCAACTATTTGACTCATACAGATGTTTTTGAGGTTGATAAGTCCATGCCTGCCCATGCTTCATGGCAAATAAAGGTGCTCTGTACACTCCTTTGGATGTTGCTACCAATATTTTGAGAGAAGGACTTGGTTTTTCCTATTTAAACAATCAAGATCACTGTATGTCAAGCCCACAATTCCAAAATAATATGTTAATACTGGGGTTTCTGGGCATTGATAGACCAATTTTTCCTTTTGCATTGTGTTGTTTTCTGAGTACCATCTTCACTCTATGAAAATACTTGTTCCTGAATAACAGCTTAAGGTTGTGGTTTATACTGAGGTTTTTGTGAATGCCTAGATATTTACAGATTTTCTGTTCTCTGGAATAAACTGTCCATTAGTGAATTTATAGTTACTGCTCTCTGAGAATTTGTTTCTTTTCATATGAGATAATAGCACATTCATTAGTCCAAAAGTCCATGTTGATATCTATACTGTAAGACTCAATGATGTTTAAGAAAATGTTCAGTTTATCAAGAAACCTTGAAACAGCTCAATATTGTCCAGATACATTATATGTGAAACATCAGAGACAATTATTTGGTAATTAGACTTGTAAACTTTAGTGCTATCACTTTTTTGGACAGAGGATTTAAAACCAAACAGAACTACAAAGGATTTTTTTTCAATCATCTTGAAAAATACAGTACATTCTCTTCTAAGGATAGAGAGAAGGTCTCTGTGCCTTAATTTTGTCCTCTGTTTCATTGTGAATTTGGATAGTAAGTAATAATTCTTTTATAAATTTTGTATACTAAAAATTTCAAGAAGCCATGAATGGGGCACATTGCAAAAAACCAAAAACCCACAAAAAAGACAAATGTTATGGAACTCTGACAGTAACTTGCGAATTCTATACCTGTGAATAGATAACCTTCTCCAGTTATGGCATGAACTAAAAGTAAACTGCTCTTTGTATGTAGTTATGTCTTCAACACAGCAGAGAGTTTTGGCATGCTTTTATCTTCTGACGTTCCCTTAACTGCAGCATCAGCATAGAGGTGGTAGAGGTTTGCAGGGAGGGAGGGAACAGATGGGTACCTGAGTAAAGTGACTGACAAATGTGAAATGACTGACATAATGCAAATTTGCATACAGTTGAGGATTGGGCAATTTCATCACAGAGACATGTGCTGCCCACTTTACTCCTGAAGCACTCTGTACTAGCTGCCACCATCCATAAGGGCAGTTCCACATAGCGTGCCTTGCATTAATACCTGAATTAGTGTTACTAACTGAACCCTGTCCAAGAACAGATATAACTGGTATAGCAGTCAAAAGTAATAAAAAGTGCTCTAAGTAATTGAAGTTATCTGGATCTCAGTAATAAAGATGGATTGTTGTTGGAACACCATGGTTCCCCAGATGTTTTTGGATTAAAAATCCCAGAAACTTTCACCACTAACTGTGCTGGCCAGGATTTCTGAGAGTTGTAATACAAGAACATCTGGGAACCCAAGGTTGGGAAGCACTATTTTAGTGGGAGTGTAATCCCATCCAGAAGTTTACCTGCTCTGCAGGATCCTCTCTGAGGCCTTACCCCAGTGGATTTCATACAATCCAACTTTCCCTTAAAGGTGGTGGAAAACCTTGAAAAACTATCAGGCTCCAGAGCAGAGGTTACCATTTTAAGTAGGCTGCCACCATCCTCCAGGAACTAGAACATAAAAGTGAACTCTTAACATGTCAAGAAAGCATACAAGGTAGTCATGGTCAGTTCTTGACAAGGCACAAGATTTGGTTAACCTGGGGAGGAAGAAGAAGAAGAAAGAAGAAAGAAGAAAAAATAATAAAGAAGAAAACAAAATAAAGATTATGTTTGGCTACAAGCCAGGGTATAAAATGGTTGCAAGGTTATGAAAACAGTTACAACAATCAAAGATCAAGCTTCTGGAAAATAATAAGCAAGATTATGCAAAATAAACACTGGCAAAATCATAGACAATGAACACAGGCAAAAGTTACTGTACTCAGGAAAACAAGAAAATAAAACTCCTGGGCTGAGATCCAGGATGGCTAGGCTACTTCTAAGTTCCATCTCTAAATTTCTTGCTAGCTGCCAGCATAGCTAGAAGCCCTGTCTCTAGCTAACTCAACATCATGTCCCTATCCAAAGCCTTCCAACCTTCTTTTTTCCTGTCTCCTAAGAGGCATCTTAAAGATTCCCCCTGAAGCCTTTCACTTGTACTTCAAAGCCTCAGGTGTGAGTCCTGCAGATTCCAGGTCAGGAATGATTTCTCTGAACTAATCTCCAATTCATTTGGTTACTTTGAACTACTCAGGTGTGAATTGTTCTCCCATTGTATATCAAGATCTGCTTTCAGCCATTTGGCTACCTCAACTTTTAGCTTGAAGCATTTGGCCAATTTGACATATCTGAAGGGACCCACTTCCTCCTTGTTTGCCTGGCACCCCTATGACATGGATGTTTCTTCTGATCTCCACTTTCATGGGAACTAAAGCTAGCCAAGGCACTTTATTTATACATCAAAGTATCATTTAGGCACCCTATCCATTTCTACACAACTTGTCTCTCTGAAGTGGAAATTGTTGCCTTGCCTTGTTTTGGCCAACAGCCAAAAAATGGAGGTATGGTTGTCATTGCTTCTGTATACTCAGGACTCTTTGAGGTGCCATAACTCATGTAAAGATCCTGTCACTTCCCTGTCATGGTCATTGTTATGGTGGTGCTGGGCCTTCTCACTGTCTTCCCACACTACAGAAGGCACTATTTTTGTGGAGTAGTAGTGAGAAATGCTTCCGCAGCATCCTATTTTTTAGGATTATAAAAGAGTCCAGTATTAGGAAAAAGTGTATGGACTTGGCTAGTCAAGAAAATGCTGCTGCAAATTTCGTATTCTGATAAGTTTCCCCAGATTTGGGCAGTCTTTTATACATTTGCTCAACAAGCACCCTTTAATTGTGAACATGAGGGATGACAGAAATGCAGTCAGGACATAAAATTTCCCAAAGGAAAGGGGGAAAAAAAATCACCCATAGCCCTTATACCATTAGAGGACATTCTGAGTGTGATCTCCATCTGGTACAGCACCTGGTTAGGCTGAATATCTTAATTTCTTGTGAACATTTTTTTCCACTTCTGTGAATGACTTCAAGGTTTTGCCTATTGTTGCCAACAAGCAAAATGACTAAACAGCCAACTTGAAAAGATACTTTTGAGAACAGTACTGCATCAGAGAATCAAAGAAACCCTTCTGTCTAAACTTTTAACTAAACACTGGGGTGGGAGGTAAAGAGCTATATCAGCTCTATCTAGTAACAATTAACATGACAGAAAAACACCAGAAGGAGGAGAAAAGCTTACTCATTAAAAATAACCCATTAAATCTTCGTGAAGATATGTTGTGGGGAGATCATACATCTTCAGGCCTGACATAAAAAATAATCTAATGTGATGCACAAATTTGCTCAGATATCTATGCCAGTAATTTTTCTTGATACATAGCACTTTAGGATATTCAATAAGTGGCACTCAGCTATTTATCTTCAAGCCAAAATATGTAAAGGATGGGGGGAGGTTGGCAAGATTTCTCATTTAAATCCAATGAACCTGCACTCTAGATTGTATCTACCTCCTCAGCATTCAAATTGTTTTTCATCCAAAAGCATTTCATGCAAATGCACCCATGTTTACACATTTACAGAAATACTTAGGCGCAAATAAATCTTCCGCTCTCCTATTTGCACCTTTTTTCTTTCTCAACTTGAAATACAGTCAAATCTGTGGAGGCAAAAAAATGGTAGTTTGTTGCTATCTGACACATCATGTAAACAGGTGACAGCTGCAGATAAATATTTCTGTTTGGGCAGCTGAGGAATGGAGTCTGATAACATTTATTACCATTATTGTTTTGACACAGAACAAAGAACATACATATGAGAAGTGGCACGCTGGGTCAAATCAAAGCGCAGGATAGTTTTCTCTACCCTTGGAATTCTAATGCTGTAATCCAGTGGTTGAAATGCTGCTGCTTAGCATAGTAAGTCACACTAGAGTAGGCCCATTGAATCAATGGGAATTTGGTGAGTCAACATCCTTGAATTCCCTTGATTCAAATGGGCCTAATCTAGTTGTGATTTATTTTAACACAGTAAGGCACAACTAGAGTAGGCCCATTTGAATCAATGGAACTTTGATTCACCAAATCCTGACTTACTACACTATGCAACAGGATTGGTCTACTCCAGGCCAATTTATTTCACTAAGCAACAAGATTTCAGCCTATGAATTTACGCAGTATTACAGTTGAAGATTTTTGGGGGAAAATAATCTCACTTCCTTTGCCATAAAACACACCTGGAATTTTGCAAGTGATTTAAATGTAACAAAGATCATACTATATATTCCTGTCATTAATCTCTTAACAAAATAGAGCTGCACTTTGTATTACATGTTCAATCACTAATGTGGAAAATCTCTGGAAAATCATGTTTTCACTAGTGTCTTTTATGCAGATATATGGTTTTACTGGCAGAAGGAAAAGAAAACAGAGACAAATAATGTATTTTTTAAAAAGGAGAGCGAGAAAGTGTATACACGGTCTGCTTTATCACATCTGGTGCATCCGACAGACATACATAGGTAATATGCACATTTGTCCAAGAAAGGTGTGAAACAGCCTAGAGAAGCCACCATGGTGTTACTATAGTGGCTAGAGCATCAGACTAGGATGTGCGAGATGCAGATTTAAATTCCCTTTCAGCCATAAAATAGATTGGGCAACCATGGGCCAGTCACTTTCTATCTGCCAGACCCACCTCACAGGGCTGTTATGTGTGTCCAGTGGAGAGGAGGAGACCCATGTATGCTAACTTGTATGTTTTATCTTTTCTATTGTATTTTAATTGTTGTAAGCCGCCCAGAGACCTTTGGGTAGTGTGGGCGGCATATAAGTTAAATAAAATAAATAAATAAATAAATAAATAAACTTGAGTTCATTTGAGGAAAAACAGAATACAAATGTAAAAAAAAAACCCCACCCAATATGGTAAGTTATAACTTCGATTATAGTGAAACTGATAATGCTGGCTTGTTACATTATCTTCCTCTTTAAATAAATAAATAAATAAAAGGATACCTAGAGAATGAAACAGTTCCTTTAAGCCATAATGTGGAAAGATGGCTTGAAGGTGAGGAATGAAGTTTATAGTTAATGTTGTTTTAAAATATATAGTTCAACAGTGAATTACGAATGTGCCGGTATGTAATTTGCTACCTTGTGATCCAAGTGTCCCTAATTGTGCAGGGGGAGGGTAACTACTACAACATAAGATTTTTCAAACTGTCATTGTTCAGTTTTTGACACAAGCCAGACCTCTTTCTGTCTTCACTGCGGCCTTTCCCACCTCACTGTTCAGCTGTCTGGTTTGACAATTGTTCTGCTGTCCTCCAGCAGACGCCTCTTTGAGGAGCATTAAATGGAGAATCAGTCATCCTTTATAGCAGGAGGAGCAAAAGCCAATTCTGCCTGCCCTTTTTTATGCTGATGAATGGGTGTCTCCCATATTGGTGTGTGAGAGATGCTATGTCTGAACAGGAAGGAATCACCTTTTTCCAGTGCTTTGCCAATACATGAACTAATGTACAGAATAAAGCACAACTGTTTCTAATGTACATCACAGTTCAGCAACATAGCAGAAGACCGGGATGTTATTTGATGTATGTGCATGTGTATATTACATTTATGTCCTTCTTGTTCTTTGAGGGTGTCAAGGTTGAATAAATGACTCTCCTTTTCAGTGTTATCATCATCACAGCAACTCTGTAAGTTAAGTAAAGGCTGAGATGTCAGGTCAGACAGTCTGATGCCTGAATATCTCCTTAAGAGCTCTATAGACCTTTATAGATCTTTAGGAGGAATCAGAAGCTTATGTTCCTCACATTTATCTCAGAAAAAGAGTTAATTGCAGAATGAAACCAAATAACCATTTCCAATTGTATCAAAATCCATCTGGTTATCAAAGTAAAAGTTGATTCAGCTATCAGCTATGAAAGAAATTTGTTTGCAAAGCAATGTTATTATAGATTGACCTTGCTTCCAGACTTGGCTGGAGAGCTGACTGATTATTTCACAGTAACTTTTAGTAAACTGGTGTTCTGACCTCATTTTTTGAAGCACAATGCACACTTTTCAGATTGCAGTTTCTACACACACACATTTTCCCCCCATCACTCTGTACAAACAAAATTTCACATCTTAACAGAGAGATAATAACTAGCCCAAGATCACTCAGCCAGTTTCTTGGCCAAGCAGAGATCTGAATTAGTGTCTCCCCAGTCATTACCCAATATTTTAATCACTATACCATGTGAAATCTCTCTCTCTCATTCTTTTCATATATTCATACAGAGAGAGGGAGGGGAGACAGAGAGAGAGAGAGGGAGAGAGAGAGAGAGAGAGAGTCATGCTGGCATTTTGCACTGTGACAAAGCACTGTAATATTGTCACTATATAAGCAGATACAGAAAATATGAGAATGAGTTAGAAAAGCCATTATCTGTCAATTCATCGGGCCATTTTATTTGGCACCTGAAAGCTTTTTCAGAATATCTTCTGTATATTTTCCTGCCATTAATATAGTCTGCATTTCTACAGTTTCCTTTGAATTAAAAGATGAATAGAACTCTTCAGAACTTTAATTTGGTCCATACATCAAAGCTACACTTGAGCGAGCTGGTAGACTACTTTACCACCCTCACTACAAACCTTTCAAGCCAAAGTACTGATGACAAAGTCAGTTTGCTTTCACTTATTGGATTGGGAACCAAGCATTTACAGTGCTCCAGAATGTACTGCATTTTGATAAGAACGGGTACAACTTTTTTGAGTTTTATTTCTTCTCACAATGTAATCAGATACAATGTGTACAGATCAACGTCTTGATACACCCTACTGTTTAAACCAAATTATTTAGATTTAGATTATAAAGGTTAATGGGACACATTTATCTTAGATTCAGCTTCTTTAAATTCTTCCATTTATCTAGATTAAATCACCCATTCCATTCACTGAGATTTGTGGTTTTCAATGTGCTGTGAGAACCTGACAGTTTGTCAGAATACCTGGAATTCCTCAGTCAACCCTCTTTGAAGTTTGTTAGTCGATCCCCTTTGCCACCAACTTCTCTTATGTGCACTGATCCCAAGATTTGATTTGGACCTCATGGTGGCAGATCTCAGATTCATATGGAGGACAACTGATTCGACTCAGGTTGGAATCCAATTTTCCATTCAGATGGTCACATGCTTAGGTCTCTCAAGAACCATGACTAGAAATCACCAAAAACAGCTATAACAACTCTTCCTCTTCTTCTTCTTCTTCTTGAATTGGATTAATGTTACAGAGATAACAGTCTCTTATGAAGAGAATCTGCCCACAAAACATAGGGCAAATGTGCATGTTAGGATTTTTTTCCCTACACACACTTAAATTTTGATTCCTTTTAATAGTAACTGCCACTAATCTATCTATTTCTTGGTGGAATTGGATGAAGAATATAGGCATCTTCCTGGAACGTTCAGGGATTTTCCTGGAAGGTTCAAACTCATAAAAATAGAGGGAATTAGTTTGTGCCTGAGCAAGCGTTACTATTTAGAGTTTTCCAAATGGGGGAAAAAAAGAAAGGAAGGAAAAGGGGAAAAGGGAAATAAAAGAAACTCATCCTTCTTCTTTTTTTTCAGAGCTTGATGGGCCATAGCAAATTTTAAGGAAATCACATACAGCATAGAGGTGACTTGGTCACTTTAGTTATGCAACCTGCAATAATTCTGAAGATTAGATAAGTATCTTCGGGGAGACAAATTGAGTTCTGGCTGGAGTGATTCAATTCTCCCTCTCCATACTGTATTTTATTTTTCAATTTGCATAAAAATGGCATATCATAGAATCATAAAATTATGAAGTTGGAAGGGGTTTATAAGGCCATTGAGTCCACCCCCCTCCTCAGTGCAAGAATACAAATCAAAGGATATCTGCCAGGTGGTTGTCTAAATTTCTCTTGAATACCTCCAGTGTTGGAACACTCACCACCTCTAGAGGTAATAGGTTCCATTGCTGTACTGCTCTAACAGTTAGGAAGTTTTTCCTAATATTCAACTGAAATCTGGCTTCCTGTAACTTGAGCCCATTGTTGCATGCCCTGCACTCTGCGATGATTGAGAACAGATCTTGCCCCTCGTTTGAATGACAGCCTTTCAAGTATTTGAAAAATCCTATCATATCTGCCCTCAGTCTTCTTTTTTTAAGGCTAAACATGCCCAGTTCTTTCGGTCTTTCCTGATAGGGCTTGGTTTCCAGCCCCTTGATCATCTTTGTTGCCTTCCTCTGAACTTGTTCCAATTTGTTGGCATCCTTCTTGAAGTGTGGTGTCCAAAACTGGACACAGTACTCAAGATGAGGCCTAAGCAGTGCCTAGCAGAGGAGAACTAGTATCTCATGGGATCTGGAGACTATACTTCTGTTAATACCACCTAAAATAGAATTTGCCTTTTTTTGTAGCCACATCACACTGTTGGCTCATATTCAGCTTGTGATCTACAATGACTCCAAGATCCTTCTTGCTTGTAGTATTGCTGAGCCAGCTATCCCTCATCTTGTAACTGTGTGTTTGGTTTCTTTTTCCTAGGTGCAGACGTATCCTTGTTGAATTTCATTCTACTGTTTTCAGCCGAGTGCTCAAGCCTATCTAGATCAATTTGAATTTTATTTCTGTCTTCCAGGGTGTTAGCTATTCCACCCAATTTTGCGTCAATCACAAATTTGATTAGCATTCCCTGTACCCTGATCCAGGTCATTAATAAAAATATTGAATAGCACTGGGCCTAGGACTGAGTCTTGGGGTACCCCACCTGTTGCCTCTATCCAGCCCCCATCTAGGTAGCTTGCTAATCAGAATACCATAGGACATTTTGTCAAAAGCTTTGCTGAAGTCAAGATACATGATGTCTACAGCATTCCCTCTGTCTATCATGGAGGTTACCCAATCAAAAAGTGAGATCAGATTAGTCTGGCAGGATTATAATAGTAACAGCTTTATAATCTGTTCCAGAATTTTGCCTGGGATTAATGTCAGGCTGACTGGTCTGAAGTTCCCAGGTTCCTCCTTTTCCCCCTTTTTGTAGATAGGGACAATATTAGCCCTCCTCCAATCATCTGGCAACTCACCCAATTCCCATGATTTCAAGAAAATAATGGACAGTGGTTCTGAGAGTTTTTCAGCAAGTTCCTTCAATATTCTTAGATGCAGTTCATCTGGCCCTGGAGAGTTGAACTCATTCAAGGTAATAAGGTATTCCTTGACTATTTGTTTGTCAATTGTCAGCTTCAATCCTGTCCCCTCCACCTGCACTTCACAATTGTCTGGAGGGTCATAGTCTGTCTTATGGGAAAAGACTGAGCTAAAATAGGAACTGAGCACTTCTACCTTTTCTTTATCTTCTGTTATCATTATTCCATCTCCATTGAGTAGCTGAGCTACTGTTTCTTTTCTTTGTCTTTTGCTATGCATATGCCTGAATAATGCTTTTTTATTGCTTTTAGTGTCTCTAGCTAGCCTCAGCTCATTCTCTGCTTTTGCTGTCCTAATGCCATCCCTGCATTTCCTTGCTACTTGTGTGTACTCCTCCTTTGTGGCCTGGCATTCCTTCCACTTCCTATATGTCTTTTTTTTATAAAAAAAATCAGGTTCTCTCTAAGCTTTTTGTGGAGCCACACTGGCCTCTCTTTTTTTGCTGTCTCCCACCAATTTTTCTTGTTTGAATTGTTTGTAGTTGTGCCTTTAGAATTTCCTTTTTTAGAAGCTCCCATCCTTCTTGGACTCCTTTTCTTGTTAGGATCTCCTCCCATGGGACCTTACAGGTCAAGAATTCTAGTAGAACATGGCGACTCTTGCCAAGAGTTCCTCTTACTGATGCTTCCTCTGAGCAAGGAAGCTTCACAGTATTAGAATGATTGGTAGAGGTGCTAAGAAAAAAAAATGAAGGCATTTTACTTGTCTCCAGCTTAGTTGATGTTGAAGTCACACAAAAAGTGCAACAAGACTGGGATGGATGAGTGTGGTGCCTTCAGCATTTTCCATACACCCACCCCTTGCTCCTTGGTTCCACAGAGTCCACCAAAACAGTGTGAATATTCTTGGAGAAACTGTCTAAGATCACCAAACTTTGATTTAGACATCTGCCAAATATTTCGGAATCATCCTGATTTAGTTTTGGATTTGGGATTTGTCAGAATCTTGACGCACAATCCGCTTAGCAAAAACAGCAGGCTCAAAAGGTTTGGGCAGCTCACCACATATTCACAGTCTGTGTATCAAAGAACACAAGATTCATCAATGAACAGGAGGTTGCCGCAGACAAAAATTTAAACACAATGTTGAATAGCTTCAGATGGTTAAGAAGTTTAAAAATCAGTGGCCAAAGATAAGGATAACTGGTGGATGTGTCCGTGGGTGTTTTTTTTAATGGCACTGTTTCAGAGTTCTTCAGACGCTTTTTGTCAGAGATTCTTGAAACAGCAGCCCTCTTTAAGAAAATACTTTGACAAACAGAACATAAAACCTGTTAATTTTCTTTTTACAGTGTGTTTCATGAGTCAGAAAGAAATACCTCCCTTATAGTAAAGCCCAGAGGATGAGAAGTTGTTTATACAAATTTTGCAATTTATCTTTTATAGTCAGGAGGCTATTGCTTTCTAAACAAACTACCACATTTTAGGTTGTAATTAATCTCCACAAGAATAAAATTGACATCTAGATTATTCCTAACAATGTTCTTTATGAAAGAAGAAGTCCAGTGGCACTTTTAACACTAACAGATTCATTTGAACAGGACTCTCTGTGGATCACCATCCACCTCCTCAGATACATGAAGTACCATGTTAGGCTTCAATTACACCTGCACCTTGTACATAGTAGGACTTGGGATCACTGTGAAACTGGGTGAAGAAAATGACAGTTATATTATTGACATTGACCATTAACAATTAAACTAAACACTCTGGCAATCAGTAAGGGAGTTAACACGTCTGTTATCTAATGCAGTCCGACTCAGCAGTTTATTGTCTCTTAAGCGGTAAAAAGATGAGAAAGTGTTGTTTGTTCTAGGAGCATCCTATGAAGCAGGAAAGATGAAATGAAATTGCATCAGAACAAGTTTAAAATATATATTTTAAACATTTAGTGCTGCCTTATGGAAGCACTTCTTAGTAAACAGCAGGATTTCAAGCATGTATCTATGGGCATGCTCAGATCATAGCAGTAAATGAATGACTGAAAAAATGTAATGGTAAATATCAGAATTCATGTTTCTGATATGTAGTGCATGGCAAAACCTTCATATCACTATTCTCTCTCTTTTAAAAAAAATTACACCAGTGGTATCTCAAATTACTACAAATTATAGAGCTAAGGATCACACTTGAACATTTTTGGCTGGCCATTAAACTTTTTTCAATCATTTTACTTTGGGACTGTTCAAGACTTGCCAGTAGATGTCAATGTTTATCAAGCTTCTGGTATTACCTATTTTTTTCCAAAATGTTTACTATACTTCTTTTACATCAGCAAAGGTAATCCCCAGGGCTGTGCACCTAAAATTACAAAAGGATAATGATATGAATGTAAAATATATCTAGGGGAATAACGGCCAGAAATCTAAGAAATGAAAGCTTTCAGCTATTAATTTAATTCCATTCTATAATTTCAAAAACCCTCCTTGGCAAAAGGATTGTTTTCGTTGGGAGTAAAAAAAAGGCAGTATCAGTATTAGCTCCTTCAGAAGGTAGTCTGACATTGAGATGCTACCCCTGAGAAGGCCTTGTCTTTCACAGATGCACTGGATGTGCATCCTACAGCCAAGAAATCCATTTCTCACGTCTCCATGTAGTATAATGCTCTCTATGGTGGGAACTCTTCCTCCAAATCTTAGTCCTTATCTAGCCCAAAGGGCACAATTCACACATAAGAAGGAGTTGTCAACAGGCTTTGGGTATCTCCAGGGTTTACAGAAATCCCTCCTCCCCCCCAAAAAAAAAAACACCCACACAATTAGGGCAAATGCTTAAGGACCTACTCATTCTCACTGACCTTGAAGTACTGTCTCTTGGAAAGGGATGTAGTTGGTGAATAGATAGGAAATTGGATGAGACCATTGATTGAGATATGCTCAGAGAATTCAGGGCTGGAACCCATGATTTCTCTGAGCAAGCCTTGAAGTGTTTGTTTGTTAACCATGGACACAAACGGGATTCAAACGAGCTGCTATTGGGTTTCAGTATAAAAGTGGGTCAGGACAAAAATGGATATCTATGTAGAGCTAGGTAACATAGATTTACTTCTGTTCTGCCAGTTGTGGACCATCCAAATACTTTATCTTGTTCTCTATAGACTTACATTGCCTTTTCTAAATAAATGTATCTCTTTTTGTTCATTCTTTACAAAGTCTTTGGTACCAAATGCAGAACCTAAATGGTTGGTTCATTGCAGTTGTTTAATAGCAAGGGTTTTGAGCTAGGATTCTGGAAGGAAAAGGTTCAGGATTTGGCCCTGGTTTTCTTAGACTCCTAGCAGCAATGATAAACCCATAATCAGGACCGAGGGTGCCTCTCCAAAAATTTTACATTAAGTCATGCCCCCCCCCCATTCCAGTCTATGAGCCACCCATGTTTAGAAGTGTCCTATAAAGTCTGACATTCACCTACCACAAGTTGATTGAGATAGATGGAACAGTTTGCCATGCATGATTATTGCAAACTGTTTATTCTGGGATAGTGCCCAAGACCACTGCCCTTGACATGTCTTGATACTAATCACTGGGAAATTCAATCATATACCAGAAAGGGAACCTTGCGAATTCCAAAGTCACCACAGGTGGCCTGATCCAGTCTGATGATCTTAGTGATTACATTGCCTGCTAAAACCTTCCAAAACCACTTTGTCTTATTAAATCATAACTTAAAACTTCCTCGCCTATAAGTGCCTTTGCAGTTTGAAATCAGGCAAGTTTTGCTTGTTGTTATGCTCAGAGGTCAAACTAATTTTCAAACTGCCTGGCCAGAAGAACACTTGAGTAATATCTCCATCTGGCCAGTGGACAGTTGGTTCCAAAAATGCTTGACCTTGCTGCTTGCCTCACCAACAGTTGATCTAACTGGGACTTTACTGTTTTGCCCCAAGGATTATTTCCTTTTACGCCTGTCTGCTGGGTAAGCTAGTTCTCTTGGCTGCTGGCCAATCTAACCCAGTTACACCTTCTCCATCTGGTTTATACACCATCATAATTCTTTCACTCTGAGCCCTATTACCATATATCCTCCATCCACTGTGCACTGCCACAATCCCTTTCTAAATGAAGAAATGGAGACTTCTGATGTAATCTCCCCTGCTGATCCCCACTAGTTTTCTTTAATGTTCTCTCTTCTGTATTTTTAACTTCCACTCCTTCCTTGCCTAGATAGTCCCAACCTCATCACTGCACGGTGCTTCTAGTCACAATATAGTTCTGGTGGATTAAAGGTTTGCCTCCCTCATAGAAGTAAATGGTGGCAGCCATGCTTTTTAAGTTTCTTTGTTGCGATCTTTTTTTATTATAGCTATTATTCACTGATGCTACAGTTCTACATCTTTATCGCAGCACCTTTGAAAAGTGTGAAGTGTCTACTTGAGCCTTTTAGATAATTTAAAGTGGCAATTATGGGGTGAAAATCATGGTATTCTAAGCCATCCTCTCTCTTGGATAGCACTAGCTTTTGGTGGAACATGCATCATCATGGGATGTATTTCCCATAGAACAGTTTGACCACGTAGTATTCATGCAGGCAGACATATGAGTAATACCATTTTTTAGCATGTACGACCTGCCTCTTTAAGAGAAAGGAATAAATAGACACCCCCTCTGCTTTGTGAAATACAACTATTTAGATCTTGTTAGACATTGAGCTATTTGAGGGAAAGAGGGCAGTGCTGCTGTTTGTTATTATTATTACTGTTTTCCTACTGGAAGTTAGAGCTCATCATGGTTGTTCTGACAGTGGATGCTAAAGTTCTAAACAATATTCTACTGCACCTGAACTGGTCATCAAGGTTCTCACACATTACGTTCTTCTTCATTTCTGCATTGGAATGTATTTATTTGATTATTATACCTAGAACGATCAGCTGTAACAATCTGTGCCTCATTCTACCTTGACTCTTTTCCTTACCTCCTTCGGATTTTATTTATTTATTTTTCTTCTCCCACCCCACCCTGATTTCTCTGGGGGTATTTGCTTTCGTTAGTCCTTTCCTTTCTTGGATTACTTTTGTTGCCTACCTGTTGGTGTTTGACTCAAAGAAAAAAGAAGGCAAGTATAAAGGAGAGAGAAATCTTCCCATTTTCTAGTCATTTTGGTTGAGAGCCTTTTATTTATTTATTTATTTATTTATTTATTTATTTATTTATTTTGCTCTAATTGCCTGCTTTTCCAGGGTTTTGAGAGGAGTCTTCTGTGTTTTTTATTTAGCTACCTTTCCTTGTGTGTGTATGTATGTGCATGCATGCTTTCCCTATTTGATTTTTAAAAAATTGTTATTTGATCAATTTACTGTATATTTTTATTTATTTTGTTAGCAATGTGTATATTCATTGGTACTGGGGATTTTTGGTGGCAGTAGTGGTTGGTTGCATTGTAGCCTGCTTTTGAAGTAGACTGATTCTCTGTTGCCTTGCCTCTTCTGTTTGAGGACAGTTTTTATAGGTTCTTGGCGGTGGGCGGTTTGAACTATGGCGGACAACAGAAATGAGGAAAAGCAAAAGGAAATAACCAGAAAGGGGCAGTCTCTTTCATGTTAAAAGAAAGGAGCAGTGAAGGAAAACAGAAAAAGGAAAGAAGCTCTTCCTGAAAGAATGCAAAATGTAATAAAAATGAAAAATTTCACTGTATGCTTTCCAGATGTTAACAAGTCATGGTCAGTACCACAATCTGTTCTTAGACTTGTTTAGATGGTGAGAGTATAGTTTCTCCGTCTATTACATCAAAGTATGTGGCCATCTGGTCTTTTGGGTTGCCGAAAGTATGTATTTCCAATATAACAGGCTTTTATTGTTTTTACTATTGTTGTTGTTATTATTTATTATTATTATTATTTTACTTGGAAGCTAGACCTATAAAGTTTTTTGAGCCAATTCAGTCTGTTTGACTGGGATTGGTCAACTTTTTTTTATAACAGGCTTTTGGCTTCACAGAATCCTATCAGTCATTCTCCTGGTTAATTTCTGAATGCTAGACCAAGTTGTCCAACAATATCTGGTTCTGGATTGTTTCCTTTTTGTTTGTTTGTTCCAGTTACCTCTGATTAAAGCACATCTTGTTTTGTTATGTGATCAGTTTCATCCAGGATGGTTACATAAAAGCTTTGATTTCTTCTTCTACTGCATCTTTAGCTGGCACATAGCCTTGAGTGATGGTTATGTTGATTCTAAGCAATTTGACTGATAGTATTTGATCAAATTTTACATCATAGCCTCTAACTGCTTGTGCTACATCTTGCCTCAGTATTAGAGCTACACCATTCTTCTAAATTTGCCATTTCCAGATAAAACCCTTTGTAACTATCTAACCTGATATGTCTTATTCCAGTCCATTTCTGTTCACTCACACCAAGTACAGCAATGTTTAGGTATACAGTTCTCTCTCTCTCTCTCTCTCTCTCCTCTGTGTGTGCATGTATGTGTGTATGTGTGTTTAAGACAAGTAATTCAGTTTGAGTTATTGAGTTGAAGTGGATGGTATTTGCACACCACAGTGAAGATGCCTCTCTTGGCCATGTCAAGGGAGAAGTACAGTAGGAAATTTACAATTTGATTTCTTCTGACATGATTACATGCAAACAAAACAGCAATGTTGCTTTCTGAGAAGATACAAAAAAAAAATGGTGCCAGAACATTGCTCAATAGTAATGATTATCAACTGCAGCCCCCTTTCCTCCTCATTCACAGTCTCCAGCACTATTAGTTCTAACAGTGGAATTTTATGTAATCACAGACTTTGTTCACATAAAAGCTATCCTGCTCTTTTCTCACAAGGGAGCAATTAAAGGAAGAGGAAGCAATACATATTGCTATCTGTGAACTATTTGCTCAGTAGAACAGTAGTAAATGAGGGCTCTCTTAATCTTTAGCCTTTCCCAGGTGGCTCTCTTCACTCTAAAAAGGATAACTACCTTCTCAACAAGAAGCAATGGCCATAGGAAACAGTTCCACTTTCTAGTGAAACTGTGATCATGGATGTCTTGCAGAGTACAATGAGAAAAATACACCGCTTTGAAGTCCTGTTAACTTGCTTACTTTTCCCCATGTTGTCAGCCTTTTAAGGCATCATCGGTCATCAGAGCTATTAAATCCTTCCCTTTAGTGGTCAAAGAGAATCCATGAATTGGGCTGTATGACGATATGCATGAGCTGGCCCCATTCTGGAAGAAAGTCTCTAAAGCTTGTATCTGGATTGGCAAGTAGGTAGAAGACATTTAGGTTTTTAACAGAAAACACCAGAAATGCTGGCTCCACAGTTGCATGTGGACATGCACTCTGCATGGGAGAGAGATGGACAGCCATAGGTGCCAAGGGTATTGCTAGCTGAGAGTGGGAATTGGGCACCTTTGTAAGGCAATTCTGCCTTCAGTCTTGCCCCTTTCATTGCTGAACAGTGGTGAAGGAAGTAGCTATCTGATCTGCTAGAGATCAGCTTGGCTGTGTGGCTTTGCAGACAGTAGGGCACAAGAGTCAGCTCGGTGAGGAGGTGGCCTCAGGGCATTTGGCAAGTAAACTGCAGCACCAGCCCCCTTGGACTGGCAGGAGCCACCCATGGGTGCCTCATTGGATGGCATCTTATTCACTACTGCCATTTCCCAGACAGAGTTCAGGGACCACACTGGAGGTGGGTGTCAGATAGGGAAGAAAAGGGCAAGGAAGAGGACAGGACACAGAGACTTAGGCCATAACACTCATGGGCAAACTCACTTCTTGGGTTTTACCGAAGGCCATGGTGGGTACTCAGAGATGAGTACTGATGACTCCCAAGGGGCACATCGGAGTGCTACTGCAGCCAACATCTCAGCAGAGTAGATCCTGAGATTCAGTTGCCTGGATGGGGCATGCACGGGTGGCCAGCCATGCCTGCTGCCAACCTAAGGCCATTACACTTGGATGGCCAACAGCCAGAAGGGTCATCTGGGCTTTTGCTAGCTGGGAATGGGTTGTCTATGAGACAACATGGATCTGGGGTTGGGACTTGCCTGTTGTGGATTAGGGCAGGGGTAAGGAGGTATCTCAGCTCCTGCCCCAGGTATCTGCACTATGCTGCCCCCCCTGCAGAAGATGGGAGGTTAACAGTTAATGATTTAATAAGGTTGTGGCCCAAGTTAAACCTTATACCTGTGTCTTGTCTCCATATTTCCAGGATTAGGCAGGCAATGGTGATTTTTCATTAGAAATAAACCAGAGACACAACAACTCTTTAAGGAGTGTTCGTTTGGTTGTTCGTCCGTCCGTCCGTCCGTCCCGTCCGTCCATCCGTCCGTCCTTCCTTCCTTCCTTCCTTCCTTCCTTCCTTCCTTCCTTCCTTCCTTCCTTCCTTCCTTCCTTCCTTCCTTCCTTCCTTCCTTCCTTCCTTCCTAACAACTGTTTTGACCTGAGAATGTTTTTTGTCCTTGTTTCGTCTTTGGACAGTGTTCAAATGCAGCTCTACATACTGCAGTAGTCTAAAATAGACTGTGTGTCCATCCCCAGCCACGAGATGGCAGATTTAGGGGGAAGTTATTTTAGCTGAAGAAAAATAGAAGGAGAAAGGTAGCACCCCTTTCCCAGTAATACAGATGAAATTCAGTTCCTTTGATTTTACCCAAATAAAATGTTACGAGACCCAGTCACAGATTTTTCCATATCTCATCCAGTTTGGCCATGATATGACATTATTTACCACAAGTTAACTGTGACAGATTTCAACAACACTTATATTTGCTTTAGGAAAGAATGGGATATGACTTTATTAGTGATTGCTTCGAAGAGATCTGACTGTCTCAAGCTCTTGTATACATTCCCATGAAGATGACAAACACAAGAGTTGTTGAACACAAGAGATTTATTTTCTCAAGACACTTCCTTTGGTTGACAGTTCACCTTAGTTGTGATTTGAATGAACCATGCTGTTCAGATCCAATTCATTAGACATGCTATAGATCACTTCCAGGGAATTTTCACACACTGCACTTAAGACTGCTAAGTTTGTAAGTAATTATGTTATGCTGTGATTCATTAAATTCTTCTGCCTTATATAAAATGCACTACAAAACTGTTCCCTTCAACTCATACCTAAGCTATGTTTTACAGATTCTAACAGCTAGTAGACAACAGCTGTCAAAGTCCAATCAGAATGAAACAACAATTGTGGTGGATTATTTTCTTTTATTCATGTCCTTTTGTCTTCCTGCTTACAGCAAGCACTCTTTTTTTTTGTAAACATTAGCAAACACAGTTAAGATTTTTTTTTCTGTTTTTCTCTCATTCAGTGACTGCTGGATGAACTTTCATCACTGAAAACTATCCCAGGAAAACTAAGTCAGAAGAATAGATTAAGGAGTGCTCCTACCAAGTTATACCATACATACCAACTAATCTCTACCTATTGAAATGTCAAGCAGTTGCTGTGAGTGCTTTGTAGACAACTGACCACATCCTACAACACTATATGCCACTGTCCACCACTGACACCATTACATTACTACCAAGACACTTTTTTCTATCACTATGGACATGTTGGCTGAAATCCTGTTGCTTAGCGAGTAAGTAGGCTTATTGAATCAAAGAAATTTATGGATGAAATGACTCATCAAATTTCCAGTTTCAGCAGGGCTACTGTAGTTGTGACTCCCTATGTTAAGCAACAGGATTTCAGCCATAATTACACACTTTTTAAAATCCACATAATTCATCCTTTAGTTGAAAGGCAAATAAAATGAGCATTGCCCCCCCCCCACACACCGGAATAAAAAGGCGAGACACAAGTGATGGGGTGAACTAGGGCCACACTTTATTTAAAGCATCTTATATAACTTTTGCCCCCATAAAATCAGGGGCCTGCGGTAGTGCGGGAACAGGTCTGGAGCCGGAGGTCTCACAGGACCCCCTCCCCAACCCTATATGGGCAAGTGCCACGCCCTGTTGTCATGCAGTCCTAAATCCCGCATGACCCCGGCCGGTGAAATATCAAGCCCCCGCTGGCCCTGTAAGCCCCGCTCTTTGGCAGCCCTCAGGCCAGTGGGGGCCCCAGCCCGTCCTTCCTTCCAGCACTGTAACCTCGCGATCCGCAGTGCCTTGAGGTCAGATGTGCTATGACTTCGATTGTATTCCCTGGGGCCTCACTGATCCTAGTTCTTTCTGCACTACCCGCTGTGTGACCTAAACAAATAACTCACAGCTAACAACACATAACCTTTAATAACCCTATGCTAGTGCAGGATAGGTGAAAAATCCCCGCGACCACCTTGCCAATCTTAGTAGCGGGTCAAAAATTCCTATCCGGCCCCCAACAGGGCGACCAGTCAGACTCACACTGGTTTAAAGGGAGGGTGGGTGGGATGAAAGCCTCAGAAAGAGGCTGAGCACATGGTGGAACGTCCTTATAAGGATGCTCCCTCCTGGCACCGGGAACACAGAGCGAGCTCTCGTCTCACGCTATTCCCAGGAGGGAAGGCAATGGAGCCCCGCTCGGCTACAAGAGCCATCAGAGCCAACATGCTGCTGAAATAATATAAAGGGAGAAAAATGTACTGTACAGTAATTTCTTGTAGTCTTGGACAGATCTCAGATTAAACTAATTGTTTTCAATTAATTAGGATAATGTAATTATATTTAACCCAGGTAAAAAGGCACTAACATGGTGCCTTAAAGCAATTAGATCCCATTTTGCTTAAAATTTACCCACATGGTAAATTGAAGCAGTGAAGGCATAGAGAAAGTCTGAATCATGGCTTGCAGAATGGAAGCTAATCGTGGCTGCAGCAGTAAGCAAGCAATCTTTTGCTTAAAATTCCCTGACTGCAGTGTGAAACTGACTGCTGCAGGTGAGTAGTGAGAAACCAAATCAGGCATGCACACAGTTTAGGAATATGTGTGTATGTTTGTACCCAGACTAGAGCCATCCTTACAGATGTGATAGTGGGGAAGTGGAAAAGGAGGAAACAGAGGAGAGTTGAGTGTCATTTGAGGGGGGAGAAGAGTTATTGCACTGGATCTGTATCATTCTACTGGAATCATCATTCTTTATTGACCATTTTTCTCATATCCAGACAAACAGGACACGGAATTTGAAAGGTGAGTGGGAAATGTAAATCTTACTGGGTGGAAGGGATGAGACAAAGGAAGAGAGATGCAGATCAGACAATGTGAATTGGGCAGGTTGCTAGATTCATGCTTTGGAGCAATATTCTTCAACCTGGCACTTCCCAGAGAATTGACCTACACATTCTCCCATCTCCAGAAATTCACTGAATGGTGCGATTTGTAATCCACCACATCTAAAACTGATAGAGTTGGAGAAACCAACTTAGGCTGTGACTACATAGCAGGAAAAATATGACCTGCTGTGATCTACAGTTTGTCAAATTGGGTTTCTATGGATGAAATCTCTGCAGTTTTCCAAGACAATGAATAATTTCCAGGAGTCAGCAGAAACAACTGGAAGCTGTGCTTCCATGGATCTCCAACAGAAGAAGCTGACTTTGACTAGGTGCTAATTGGCAATTTCCTGCTGTATTTCTTAAATTTAATTTTATTAAGTGTCCTAGCAATACTCTTTTCAGCACTGACTTGAAAGTTTGTCTGGTTTGTTTGTTTGTTTGTTTGTTTGTTTAAGAAAGTGCTTAAAAACAAGTGGCACTTTCTGGTGGGAATTGTGAGTGCCCCTTTGTCTATGGATCAGAAGATGGCATACAGTAGATAACAGAGACAAACAATGCCAGTCAAATGGAGTAAATTTGAATTACCTTGCCAGCAGAACAAAAAAGGATGGTTCCCCACTCAAAAGAGGCAATTGCATAACAGGCTTCCCCACATTCAGCTTTATATAATTTAGTCAGTGTTTTGATTCAAATTCATTTGCACCCAATCTGATGCAAATTGCAGGGTAAATGGCCAATATAGCTGCCTTCTTAATGGACAAAAAGAGTCATTTAAAAAGAATAAACAACAAAATGGGCAAACAAGTTAAAACGCTATGTCATATGTCATGTTCTCCTAGGCTTTCTTTTAAAACTGATCAATGACCTAATGTTTAATCTAGATATTTAACTAATGAATAAAAATATCATTCACTAATGTCAGTGTAAATTAAATTGGGGCTTTGGATCACCTAACTCAAATTTTAACTAACTGGGCATTTTTTGCTAACATTCCAGGCTCTGGACATGGATAACAATGTATCATTCTAACACGTCTGGCAGCTTAAATTCATTTACTTTCACTATTTGTGACATAGGTTTCATGTAATCTTGCTTTCAGGTAAGTATGTTTAGACTGAGATGCAAGTCAGCTTGAACTAAAAACTGATGGCTAGCATTTCATGGGAAACTACAACATGGCATGAAAGATTTATACACAGAATGGGCACAAGAAATGTTTAATAAAACCATCACCTCAGGCAAAAAAGGAATGAAAAAACAAAACAAAGTGTATGGAGGTGGTGTGTGTTGAGCCAGCAGAACCACTCCCTTGTTCCATGTAACTATTTTACCTCCTGTGAACCAGTCATTTGTTTTCTTGACTAATCTTTAAATGGAGGGCATGGCCCTTTCACTTGGAAAATATTCATATGGAAGATGAATCACTTCTGGGACTTGGTAATAAGTTCTTTTTCCTCCCTCATAATGGGGATACAATGAGGAAGAAAACCAGTTTGTGTTTTACTCACTAGAGCCATCTTGCTGCATTGAATTCTGAGTTCAGCCTAAACATCAGAGGAGCATTATGATGTTTTACACAAAAGAGCCTGTGTCTTAGTAGGAACACCCAAAATAGCGAGCAGTAAGCAGTCACATACTGTGAGTTTTCAAACCCCAAAGCATAAGTGCCTTTTACTGACAGGAAATTGTTGCTTGCAAAAGCTTTCAGAAAGCCGTGAAGTCAAAAGAATTTCTCCTTCCTTTCATCAGAGGTGTAAGCCATTTTTTAATATTATTCATTTTTTTAAAGCTAACAGGGCCTGGTGCCACGCAGGTAAGTTTTCAATACTTTTTCATTTAAAGGAAAGTCAGGTCCATACTGATTTTAATAAAAGAACTAAAATTAGCCTAGTTTTGAACTGGAAATCTTGAAAGACGAACACACTGGTTCCAGACACATTTACTTGGAAATTGCATCTATTGATTTAGACAGAGACTTTACATTTTAAGAGAGGTGTTTGTAGTGGGAAAGAAATCTGTTATTATTCTTGTTTTCTCTGTAGTACTTTCAGAGCACAAAGAAGGCACAATTCTGTTATTTGCGTCTCTTCTAAACAACCTGACAAGTAGGTTAGACTGCCTCTGGTGGAAGCCCATAATAATAAATGTTTTCTTAAAATTTATTGATATGTAGAACTATACTTGTCCACTTATTTTTTGGGGGGGTCCTTCTGGCATTTTGGATCACAGAGGTTTTTCAGGTTTTAGAAGCCCTATACAATTCTGCAAATCTTCTTTGACCAGAGAAGGTAATAGGATATAAGATAATACTGACAAGCAATTCTGAATCACTTTTGTCTGAACATGAACTAATAATCCAGCTCCAGTGCATTTCTTTGGCTGAATAGGGAATGTTGGTGGTTCTTTGATCAGTAATTATTCCAATATAAATAGGTTGTGCTGTTCAGATATGCTCAAATCTTTGTTCAATTTTAGTATAAATGTTGAATGCACTTACTTACCTTAGGCTGCAGCCCTAAGCAAACTGCCTCAGAAATCAGCTTCACTGAAATTAGTGGGGCTTAATTCTGAATTAAAACTAATACACTGACTGAACAGCTGTTCTGTCTCTCATAAGAGATTAATTTATTTTTGTCAAAGATTTTGTTATGGTAGCTATTAATCTCTGTTTACTTGAAGGTACCACCATTTGGAAGAAAATGTATGGGGGAAGATTTGCTTTGTGTGTGTGTGTTTCTTCTATTCAGAGGATCTGCATTTAATTTTTGTGGTTGTTGTGGAGAGGAATTAATGCTTTCCTACTGTGTGTGATGCCTCATTTTGTAACTGAACATCTTATTAAGGCAATACTCAGCTTCAGCAATTTGTATTTCACTTTTTCATTTTGGTTTGTATTGGTTTCATGCCAGCCGACGAAATAGCCCTCAAAAATTGATGATTTTTTAATTGTATTGTAGAAGTGAAATGGCCTCAAAAGCATCCCTTTGATGCTGTAAGGACAGCATGCCATGAAAATATTCAAACCATTGAGAAAGAAGGGGTGCAGGAAGGGTTCTGACTTATTTTATAAGCAAAACGATGGTGTTTTACCTGTGTGGAGACTGAACTAAAACAGCAAAAGAGTCTGTTGGTGTATCTATAGATGGGAAGGCCAGGGAAAAACCTGGAAAAGTTGAAAAAAAATCCAACAGTTTTTTTTTCCTGTTTTTTCCCAAAGTCATTTTATATGGCTTCAAAATTTCTGGAAATTCAATATCTCTAGGTGTAGCTGATTGAAACATATAAAGTAAAGTAAAATTGGATCCCGCTAGAATATGCATAGCTCCTTCCTGACATATATCACTCAATGAAATCAGATCTGATCCCATTCAGCAGTTTTTAATACTTAATCTAGACTACAATTCTGTACTCACATCCCTGGTAATAAGACTGGTTAAAATCAAAGGGACTTAATGGGCAGAATACTGTTAGCATAAGTTATGCTGTGGATCTCCAGTGACATCATCAGCTGTGGTCATGCTGTGGTTATTTCAGGAAATTAAAAGCTTCCCATCCACCCAGCAGACTCCCAGGATCTATAGGGATCCCCTTTGTCCTGGTTCAGGCTTCAGGAGCCAGAGAAAGGGGGGAGGGGAATGGTTTAAATGGAGTCTTATGCTTCAAACCAAACCTAATCCTACCATTCCAAAAGACTGTTTTTGGCTCTCTCTACGCATGAACAAATCATTTTGTTTGGAAATTTGAAAGATGAAAGGCCTTTATTTTATCTCTTTGACACTGTGAGATTATTTCAGCTACAATATATTTTTCAGGGAGGCTGAAAATGGAATTCTGTTTCCCAACCTGTCTGAAGCAGAAGAAATTGTCATAGCTCCATCAAATAAAATGGACTTTTACTTTGAGGAAGATCAAAACACTAGCTGTTAAAAAAATCCAACATTTTCCTTTTGTCATTAAATGCATTTTTTTTTTCTATTTGAAAACTCTTGTTTATTTTAAGGCAAGGCAAACACATTAGTCTGTTTTAAAAGGAGATGTCCAATTTACACATTTGGATAGTAGAAATAACACATACTATACCTGGTTTCAGTTTAGAAAAGCAGATCTACAGCTACGTTTCATGTTTCTTTGTTTGATCAATAATTCTGAAAGAAAGAACAGGAAAAGAACTGCCAATACGTAACTGTGCGGTGCAATTTATTAAAAGGTAGTGCGCATACATATGAATGTAGATTCTTTTCCCATTTCTTGATTATTTAGCAGAATGTGTGCTGCTTATAGACCACCCTATAGCACTTAAAGCACTCTCTGGGTGGTTTAAAAATTAATTATTCAAGCTACACATTTCCCCTTCCCCCCAGTGAGCTGGGTACTCATTTTATGGACCTCGGAAGGATAGAAGGCTGACTCAACCTTGAGCTGGCTATCTAAGCCCATCGGGATCAAACTCATGTTCATGACCAGAGTCTTGACTGCAGTACTGCAGTTTAAACACTGTGCCACGAGGCTCCTCATTTAAGACACGTACACAACATCCCTGTTTTACACTTGACTAGTACAGAAAAAGTGATGATTTGACCAAATAGTCCTGTACAGAACAGAGCTTGAAAGTAACTAGTTACAAATAGCAAGTTATTTTATGATAGTCAGTGACATAACTAGTAATTAACAATTTCTTAGCTATAACAAGTGACACTTGATCTCTTAGATATAACAGGTAACGTCTATGTTATTCATGTATATTGCATAACATCCAGTTGCTTCAAAAGTTACTGTTAAAGAGTATTTTAAGATGTGACAGTTTTCAGGTTCTATGCTGTTCTTCTATGGTTTTCTCTTTTTATATTTCCACTGTGCGATATCAGAATTGGCAACCTGGAGGCATTTCACTATATTTTTCTGACCTGTTAGTAAAGATGGGGTAACATTTTCATAATGCACAAAGCAAGAAATTACTTACATATATGCAACCTGGCAACTCAGAACTAATGAATAAATGCAACATTCTATAAAGCAGATAGAATATGTTTCTATATGCTATTACTATTTTGTTATTGTTGTTGTACTGGATCTTGTTATCATAGGATTATAGGATGATCACAGAATGTTACCGTAGTTCAGGACTGAAGAAACATACTGATCTTCTGAATTCCAGTTCCTATCTTCTAATTATATTCTTCACTGCTTAGAAATAATAGGAGTCGTAGTTCGTCAACATCTGGAAGGACACTGATATTCCAGCCTTGCTTTAAGGTGTATCTATTTGGTGTCTTTGACTTAGCAAAAGAGCATTCATAATCACCAGGAAATTCTGGTGATTTCCTGCATGAGCAGGTTGGACTTGATTTCCCTTGGAGCCCCTTCCAGGGCTACAGTTTAGGAGATGTGGAAGTTAATTGTCATACCACTGCTTCTTGATACAGAACCACTCTTCACTCTTTTTAAATGATTTTTTTAAAAAAATGGAGAATAAGTTATGGGCATAATACCTCCCCCATCATCTAAGGATGTAATTTAGGACTGGGGGGGGGGGGGATAGGTTCTGAGCAGAATGTTCAGGCTGAGAAAGCACTGAGAAGGAGTCAGGGGGGCCCTGTTTCTTGGTTTCCTCTGTGTGCTGCAACTTGTTCCTCCAAAACATAGTTTCTTCAGAGATGTACCACTTTCAAGAAGCTCACTGCACACCTGCCATTCGTGACGACTGGCATCAGCCATCTTCCAGGCTAAGATGTAGTTGGCTCTGCATGAGGACTTGTTCTTATACCTCCTTAGGGTACGACTGTGAGGAGGAGAGAAAGGGAGACTGGAAGGTCAAACTAGACTTTGTCAGATATAGTACCTGTAGGAGCATCCTTTGGAATAGCAACCACTGGTTGATATACTTTCTCTTGGGATTTCATTACCTCTCTCCTGCTCTGAAGGCATTTCAAAAATATAGTAAGTAGTTTGTGGGGTATATGTTTGAGCGAGAGAGAGTATGGGAGACAGAATGTGTGGTGGGACATATTTGTGGTGTGGGGAGAGAAACAGAAAGGAAGGGGAAAAGATTGAGTAATGGACAACAGAAAGAATGGCAGATAAAAGAAAATATAGTGTGTGTGTGTTTGTGTGTGTGTGTGGGGGGAGATATTGGTGTGCCCTGCACATTTTGGCTCTGGTCCCACTCTCCACCAGCTCACTGATGTGTGCCTCTCAGATATACATCACAAGTAGCAAAAAGGAAACATCCAGGAGACACAGCTCAGAAAAAGATGATGATGACAATGATATTGCACTTGGTCTTTGTCAACATTACTGGTGCTTGAATGGGTCAGGGCTAAAATTTAAGAATAAAATCCTAAAAGTCTGCAGGCGAGAGGACATATTTGCAAAACCACTTTTTTTTTTATTTCAGGAAGCAAACTAGCAGCTATTGGCACTTATTTTAAATTGGTAACCAACAATTTTGGAATGGCTACAGTTAGAACTTAGAATGTAACTTAGGAGGAAGAGGGGGATAACATGATCTTGCTTCCATTTATATATTGTTGTTGTTGTTTAGTCGTTTAGTCGTGTCCGACTCTTTGTGACCCCATGGACCAAAGCACACCAGGCCCTCCTGTCTTCCACTGCCTCCCGGAGATTGGTCAGATTCATGTTGGTAGCTTCGATGACACTGTCCAACCATCTCATCCTCTGTCGTCCCCTCTGTCATTTATATATATATATGTGTGTCATATATATATTTATATATATATATATATATATATATGTCATATATATAAATGTTGCAGTACAAAATCTTCAAAGCACCAAACATTATAGCAAACAATTTTATACACACACACACACACAAATACATACATACGTGTGTGTGTGTGTGTGTGTGTGTGTGTGTGTGTGTTTATGTATATATTTGTATATATATAATTGTTTGCTATAATGATTGGTGCTTTGAAGATTTTGTACTGCCACTAGAGGCACATTTTGAACAGTAGTTCTTTGGGGGCTTTTCAAACAGAACCTCACATTGTAGTAAATGTTGTCCAGTATTGTTGCGATATTTGGGGTGCCTCTGAAGATGCTCTGCATCCTGAAACATGCTGGGTCTCCAATAACAATTTAACAATAACTTCCTTTTTAACAGCACCTGGAGTCCCCCTCCCCTCATTTTCCCCTGGTGGTGGTGCTATTCAAGTTTGTTTTTTGGAAAGTCTCAACACCTGAAGGTCAAGTGAAGAAAATGAAAAGTCGACTTTAAAGCAACAACTCCAATGCAGCCTGCATCTTTCCTTACTTGCATTTAAGAAAAAATGCCTGAAAAAATCCATCTTCCTATGAACTTTTGGGACTTAAAGTTCTTTAGACCAGTAGAAGCCTGATGAATTGGATGGTCTTGATCCAGGAAACCTAGCAGATTGTATGATTTTTTTTTAGTTGTCTAAAGGTATCACCTACTCTTGCATTTATATTATGTAATGACTGCACAACTCTCATTTATTTCAACTTATTTAGCACGTCATCCAGACATGGCCATTAAGACAGTGCAATCATGCAGTGACTAACTGGAGTTTCTTTAATGCCTTCCTTCTGAGCTTTTCAGGGGCAATTAGATAGAGCAAATGCCCCTTCAGTTGTACCTGGTGCTTAGTTACTTCGATGTAAATCCCACTGTGATCCGTTGCATAAGCTCCTATAGGTCTTATTTCCTAAAGACGTAAAGAAACCTAAGAGTGTAGCTTTGGTCGCTTCCTACAAAACATTCTAGCATTCTCAGTTTTGCTAATCTTTGAGGAGTTTTATTTCAAGATTCTGTCTGATCCCATCATAATCCTCCCAAGAAGTGCAATATTTGCATGCCTCGCCATTTATCTTAGTCAGTTCAAGAGCATTTTACTTCATGTCATTAGTGTATTTGTGTGTATACACATAGGAAGCTGAGCAATCAGCACAGTTTATCTCTGCATGACATTTCTTAATGCTATTCATGCATTTCATGGGTCATTTTCTTTATAAAAATCACTAGGCATTCCAGCTATTTAATAATCTGCCATTTGAATCCAATTCAATTTATATGTTAAACATGATGTAAGAAGGAAGAGAGAAAGAGAGAGAGTTTATTATGGGGTTTTCTGTATTTGGAATTGGTTGCTTCCTTTTCATTTTCCAAACCCCATTTTGTCAACTGATAAAGAAACCAATATAAATACATTTTGTATAAATATCAGGCTAGAATTTATGTTAGGTTCTACTGTAAGAACTTCAGAATAACTGTGCTGGATCAGAAAATAAGCTATTTAGTCCAGTATTCTGTTCCCACAATGGCTAGTCAGACTTCCGCTGTAAGTCTACAAGCTGGACATGATCACAGTGGAACCTACTTGTGTCCCCTAGCAACTAGTATGGTGTCTCTGATAGTGGAGGTAATATATAACCATCATTACTGTGAGTCATTGATAGTTCTCTCCAACATGAATTTGATAAAATCTCTTTTAAAGCTATCCAGGTTGATGACCTTGTGTTGGTGCTTGCAATCTTCTGATAATTTATTTATTTATTTAAAATATTTTTTACCCCACCTTTCTCCTTAAGAAGGACCCAAGGCAGCTCACATCATTAAAAGACACTGTTTAAAACTAAAAAGAGTAAGTATGTAAATGCTAAAAAGGATCAAACATATATCACAGTAAAAGACAGTAAACAAAGCAATACCAAAAGCACATTTAAAGTGGTAAGGCACAACCATCCATTTAAAAACCCAACTCAGGCAGCCAATCATTAAGGGAAAGCTTGCCTGAAGAGAAAGGTCTTTGCCTGCTTGTGGAAGGACAGCAAAGATGGGGCTAGTCTGGCCTCTTGTAGGAAGGAGTCCCAAAGTCTGGGAGCAGCAACACAAAAGACCATCTCCTGTGTCTCTATAAAATGTACCTGTGGGGGTGGTAGGACTCAGGCCTCCCCTGATGATCTTAACACCTGGGCAGGCTCATAATGGGAGACAGGGTCCTGGAGATGGCTTGGACCCAAGTTGTTTAGGGCTTTATAGGTTAGAACCCGCACTTTGAATTGTGCTGGGAAACGGATTGGATAATGAATTCCATAATTTAACTATCTACTATGTGAAGAAGTTCTTTCTTTTATTTGCCCCAAATCTCCTACCATTCCGCTTCAGTGGATGAACCTGGGTTCTAGTATTGTGAAAGAGGGAGAGAGATATCCCTCTAAACTTTCTTTATGCTATGTGTGATTTGATGGGCTTTGATCATGACTGCCCCTTTTACTTTGCCTTTTATTTTCTAGGCTAACCATACAAATGTCGTTGTAACCTTTACTCGAAGGGCAGTTTTCCAGTTCCTTGATCATTTGGCCTGTCCATTTCTGCACATGTTCTGCCTCTAAAATATCTTCTATGAGTTTAGTGACCAGAACTGTACACAGCCTCTCACGTGTTGCCATATTGCAGACCTGGAAGTACAGTCCCCTGCCAAAACAGGAAATCCAGATTTGCATAAGGTCAGTGTGATACTGGCTGTCTTATTTTGGATTCCTTTTCTAATTATGCCTTGGAGACACACAATGGGATGTCATTTTCTTTCAAATGCCCACTACAGCACACCAAGATAATTTTCTTGGCCAATTGTCCCCAGATCAGACCCAATTAGCATATACATGAAGCTGGAATTTTCTTTTCTTTTTTTTTTAACCTCAAACTACTGAATGTTAGGGGTTTTTTATAGTGAATTTCACGATTCTAATGCCTATTCTTCATTCTGGAGAGATTGTTCTGCTGCTTTTCAGAGTGCATTTTTATATACTTACCCTAAAGAATTTGTTATCATTAATAAATCTCACTGCTGTTCACTCCTTACTACACAACGCATATTGCACCACTGTGAGAACTGACCATTTATTCTTATTCCCTGCTTTCTGTTCCTTAACCAGTTCCCAGTCCATCAGAGGACTTCTCCTCTTATGCCATAACTAAATCTGTTTAGCAGTCTTTTATGAGGTACATTATCAAAAGTGTTTTGAAAGTCCAAGTGACACCAAGAAAGGGAAAATCCCAGAAGCTGACTGTTTTCATCAAAAAAACAAAGCAATTGTCAAGGCTGTTTTTTGACAAGTGTTACGGGAGGCAGGTTCAAAAATACGGGACCACCACTGAAAACTATCTGTCTCTAATTCCCACTGATGATACTACTTCTATCAGTGGGGATATGAGCAGGGCCTCAGGGGCTGATACTAGGTAGGTATATATAGTACTTGATTGGTGTGGGAATAGTCACAGGTTGCTTGTGGCCCCACATAACACTTCTAATAATATCCAGGCAATTGTTTTTATTTTTATTTAAAACTGTAAGTAGACATCTGCAAATTCCAATTTTGATAATTCCTTCCTTCCTTCCTCTGCTTCTGTCTCTTTATTTCTTCTTCTTCTTTTTAAAGCATCTGCAGGCCTGGTGTGGCCCTTCAGCAGTGTTGAGAATGGGAATTTGGCTACTAGCCCCACCAAAGTCATCTATCTCTTGTGGAGGTAGTCCTTTAAGTATCCTTCTCCCAAAACATCAAGCAGTTGAAAGCTTCATATCAGTGTCTGGAACTGGGCCTGAAAGTGAAGAATGAGCCAATGTAGCTCATGCCAAATTGCGGTATTAGTGGTCTAAACACTTAGCCAGCATCAGCAACCAACATGTTGCATTCTGCCCCAGACAAAGCTTTTGGAATGTCTTCAGAGTCAGTGCCATGCTGTTAATAAAAGGTATTCATAGCCACAAAGATACCATGTGTTCTTTCTAACAACCCCTCACCAGGTAGATGAATTTCATCAGCTATATCCTTCTCAGGTTGCTTTGTTCCAAATCAAGTTGCCAAGGCTGATCTTTGGTCTGAACACAAAGAATACCATCATTCTTTATTTTTCAGTTTTGACACTTTTCTTCCAGATATTGCATCATATAATACAGACTGCCTCACACTATGCCTATTTCAACATAAGAGAATAAAATGCATCAAAACCAATGGCACATTTCACGACATACTGATGTGATGCATCAAGTATTTTTCAAGCAAATTTTCCTCTTTGTCATACCACTTTCTCGTTTATTTGGTCTCCAAAAATTGTATTTGTGAACTGGAGCAGAGAGAACCAGCTTACATACCCTCATTAGCATTAAATCCTGGAAGCACCAGCATTATCCTTGCTGTTATTGCCCTTTCCAACTCCTCCTCCCCCTTCCGAGTTTCAAAGTGAGCACATATTTTGGATTGATAGTTTTGGGGAAAAGGGGTTGGTTAATTATAAACATAAAACAATAATGAATAAAAATACACTGTGTCCTCCAGCTTGCCAGGGGAAAAAAATATCATGATGTGTTTTCCAGTTCATCTGTCTTGACTTCTTGATTGCCTGTCAAACACCAACCACTTTGAAGCTGGCACTGAGAAATCAAAATGTTAACCCTTTTCAGGAACTGAAATCTATTTAGGATTTATTAATGCAATACTCTCACCATAAATGGAAAAGTTTTCCTGAAAAGGTTACATGTTAACTCCACACAACTGTATTAAACTTGGAAGAGAAGGAAACAGTTGCTGAATGAAAACTCCATTTCCCACCTATCCCACAAACAATGTTTCTCTTGATTTTTCTTTCTCCTTTTCATAATCTCTTCCTTTTTCCTTGCCCCATAATTTCTTCTCTCATAATCCTTTTTTTTTCTTACTTGGGAATTATTCATCAGACTGGACAATGCAGAGCATCAGGTCCAACAAGAAAGAAAGAAAAAGTCCACTTTCAGATAAATACCCTCAAACCCAGAGAAACAAGGAAATGGACATCTGATAAAGGGGACAGAATCATGACAGACCACTGCAATTCCCTTTCTCCTGGTCTAGGCTGCTCCTCCATAGAAAACCCAGGTGGGCGAAGCTAGGACAACTCATCTGCCCTAGCTTCATCCAACCAGCCTTCCATAATGTAAACCAAGTCAACGTGCTGATCCATAATTAATTCCTGTACAGCTGATGTTTTTCCATTCACTGACCAGCATTTAGAATTAGCACTTTGAACCTAGGGGGACTGTCACCAAGGCTATCTACATTTGGAGATAATTTGAGGATCACCAACATCTTACTTCCCCTTCTTCTGTGATATTTTTGCTTCCCTCTATTATATATCTCCCTACCATCTTTAGCAAAAGACTAAACACACACACACACACACACACACACACAAGACCAGACTAGACCAGACATTAAAATAAAGAATAAGCTAACTCCTTACATCTTTCTTTTTTAGAACCAAGTCTCCAGCCCTCACCATTATGTTTCCCCGAAGTGGCTCCCCCAAAGGGACAATGTATATCGGTGGGCTGCCCACTCCAGAGAAGTGGAAGTCACACATCAGGGCTGGGGGAAGAGGGAGCGAGGAGGTGCCAAGCAGTGACTTAAATCTGGAGTGAGCAGGGCTTAGCCCTGAAACTAGATAGTACTCAGCAGGCTGTAGTCCACCAGGGATAGATAAGCAGCAAAAACAGCAGGCAAGAAGCTACAGTTGTTCCAAAAAGGCACATATCCGAGATTGGACAGAAGGTGTTCAGGGCTCTCCTTCTCTCTTCATCCTGAGCTGTTTAGATGCTGTCAAGGCATCACATGAGTCAGTGTGCAACACATGATGTCTATGGAGATTTCTTAACTTGAGACAACTTGCTTCTTTAAGTTACACATTTGCACAATAGTGCAACATGATTTCTGTGTTGTAGTGGCACACATGATGTATACAATTTATAGTACCAACATAACACTAAGCACTTCCACCAGCAGAAAATTAATAAAGGCATTTGAATCAAACCCAAGATATAAATATGCATGTACACTTTTGTTGCTCAGCTGGAGTTTGGATGTCTACATGCTTATTATTTATATGTTGTTGCTGTTTAGTCGTTAAGTCATGTCTGACTCTTTGTGACCCCATGGACCAGAGCACGCCAGGCCCTCCAGTCTTACACTGCCTCCTGGAGTTGAGTCAGATTCATGTTGGTAGCTTCGGTGACACTGTCCAACCATCTCGTCCTCTGTCGTCCCCTTCTCCTCTTGCCTTCACACTTTCCCAACATCAGGGTCTTTTCCAGGGAGTCTTCTCTTCTCATGAGATGGCCAAAGTATTGGAGCCTCAGCTTCAGGATCTGTCCTTCCAGTGAGCACTCAGGGTTGATTTCCTTCAAAATGGATAGGTTTGTTCGCCTTGCAGTCAAAGGGACTCTCAAAAGTCTCCTCCAGCACCACAATTCAAAAGCATCAATTCTTCGGCGGTCAGCCTTCTTTATGGTCCAGCTCTCACTTCCATACATCGCTACTGGAAAAACCATAGCTTTGACTATGCGGACCTTTGTCGGCAAGGTGATGTCTCTGCTTTTTAAGATGCTGTCTAGGTTTCTCATCGCTTTCCTCCCAAGAAGCAGACGTCTTTTAATTTTGTGGCTGCTGTCACCATCGGCAGTGATCATGGAGCCCAAGAAGGTAAACTCTGTCACTGCCTCCATATCTTCCCCTTCTATTTGCCAGGAGGTGATGGGACCAGTGGCCATGATCTTCGTTTTTTTGATGTTGAGCTTCAGACCATTTTGTGCGCTCTCCTCTTTCACCCTCATTAAGAGGTTATTTAATTCCTCCTCACTTTCTGCCATCAGAGTGGTATCATCTGCATATCTGAGGTTGTTGATATTTCTTCCAGCAATCTTAATTCCGGTTTGGGATTCATCCAGTCCAGCCTTTCACATGATGTATTCTGCATATAAGTTAAATAAGCAGGGAGACAATATACAGCCTTGTCATACTCCTTTCCCAATTTTGAACCAATCAGTTGTTCCATATCCAGTTCTAACTGTTCTTTCCTGTCCCACATAGAGATTTCTCAGGAGATAGATAAGGTGGTCAAGCACTCCCATTTCTTTAAGAACTTGCCATAGTTTGTTGTGGTCAACACAGTCAAAGGCTTTTGCATAGTCAATGAAGCAGAAGTAGATGTTTTTCTGGAACTCTCTGGTTTTCTCCATAATCCAGCGCATGTTAGCAATTTGGTCTCTAGTTCCTCTGCCCCTTCGGAATCCATCTTGTACTTCTGGGGGTTCTCGGTCCACATACTGCTGAAGCCTACCTTGGAGGATTTTGAGCATAACATTGCTAGTATGTGAAATGAGTGCAATTGTATGGTGGTTGGAGCATTCTTTGGCACTGCCCTTCTTTGGGATTGGGATGTAGACTGATCTTTTCCAGTCCTCTGGCCACTGCTGAGTTTTCCAAACTTGCTGGCATATTGAGTGTAGCACCTTAACAGCATCATCTTTTAAGATTTTAAATAGTTCCACTGGAATGCCATCACCTCCACTGGCCTTGTTGTTAGCAATGCTTTCTAAGGCCCACTTGACTTCGCTCTCCAGGATGTCTGGCTCAAGGTCAGCAACCACACTATCTGGGTTGTCCGGGACATCCAGATCTTTCTGGTATAATTCCTCTGTGTATTCTTGCCACCTCTTCTTGATGTCTTCTGCTTCTGTGAGGTCCCTACCATTTTTGTCATTTATCATGTCTATCTTTGCACAAAATGTTCCTTTAATATCTCCAATTTTCTTGAACAGATCTCTGGTTTTTCCCTTTCTATTATTATCCTCTGTTTCTTTGCACTGTTCATTTAAGAAGGCCCTCTTGTCTCTCCTTGCTATTCTTTGGAAGTCTGCATTCCATTTTCTGTAACTTTCCCTATCTCCCTTGCATTTTGTTTCCCTTCTCTTCTCTGCTATTTGTAAGGCCTCATTGGACAGCCACTTTGCTTTCTTGCATTTCCTTTTCTTTGGGATGGTTTTTGTTGCTGCCTCCTGTACAATGTTACGAGCCTCCATCCATAATTCTTCAGGCACTCTGTCCACCAAATCGAGTTCCTTAAATCTGTTCTTCACTTCCACTGTGTATTCATAAGGGATTTTGGTTTAGATTATACCTGACTAGCCCAGTGGTTTTTCCTACTTTCTTCAGTTTAAGCTTGAGTTTTGCTATAAGAAGCTGATGATCAGAGCCACAATCAGCTCTAGGTCTTGTTTTTGCTGACTGTAGAGAGCTTCTCCATCTTTGGCTGCAGAGAATATAATCAATCTGATTTCGGTATTGCCCATCTGGTAATGTCCATGTGTAGAGTCGCCTCTTGTGTTGTTGGAAAAGAGTGTTTGTGATGACCAGCTTGTTCTCTTGGCAAAACTCTATTAGCCTTTGCCCTGCTTCATTTTGAACTCCAAGGCCAAACTTGCCTGTTGTTCCTTTTATCTCTTGATTCCCCACTTTAGCATTCCAGTCCCCTATAATGAGAAGAACATCTTTCTTTGGTGTCAGTTCTAGAAGGTGTTGTAAGTCTTCATAGAATTGATCAATTTCAGCCTCTTCAGCATTGGTGGTTGGTGCATAAACTTGGATTACTTTGATGTTGAAAGGTCTGCCTTGGATTCGTATTGAAATCATTCTATCATTTTTGAGATTGTATCCCAGTACAGCTTTTCCCACTCTTTTGTTGACTATGAGGGCTACTCCATTTCTTCTACGGGATTCTTGCCCACAATAGTAGATATGATAATCATCTGAATTGAATTCGTCCGTTCCTGTCCATTTTAGTTCACTGACACCCAGGATGTCAATGTTTATTCTTGCCATCTCCTGTTTGATCACATCCAGCTTACCAAGGTTCATAGATCTTACATTCCAGGTTCCTATACAGTATTTTTCTTTGCAGCATCGGACTTTCCTTTCACTTCCAGGTGTGTCTGCAGCTGAGCGTCCTTTCAGCTTTGGCTCAACCACTTCATTAGCTCTGGAGCTACTTGTACTTGTCCTCCGCTCTTCCTCAGTAGCATGTTGGAAGCCTTCCGACCTGAGGGGCTCATTTTCCAGCGTCATATCTTTTAGCATTTTGTTTCTGTCCATGGAGTTTTCTTGGCAAAGATACTGGAGTGGTTTGCCAGTTCCTGCTCCAGGTGGATCGTGTTTAGTCAGAACTCTCCACTATGACCTGTCCATCTTGGGTGTCCCTGCAAGGCATAGCCCATAGCTTCTCTGAATTACTCAAGCCCCTTCGCCACGACAAGGCAGCAATCCGTGAAGGGGATTATTTATACTGTATACTACTGCATTAAAACAGCATCAAACTTTCTGCCCACAAACTCAAGACAGTGTACATGGCTGTCCTTCTCTCTCCTTTATCCTCAAAACACCCCTGTGAAGCAGATCATAGGCAGAGAAGGATTGGCCCAGGGTTACCTAGAGAGTTTCATCCCTCTGTGGTGACCTGAACCTGGGTCTCTCAAGTTCCAATCTACCAGTCTAACAGTTTTATTATACATTATTGAAACACATGTCAATCTCTAACTTCACATCATTTGTTTTATGATTTCATATTTCAGGTGTATGACAATTCCTCCTCTTTTTTTTACTATCATTACTAAAATTAAACAGATCCCAGTATGTTCATACAAAATATGTCATAGTCAATATTTACCTCAGCTTTGGTAAAACCTAAGATATTTTTGAATTTGTAGAACTGAATTTTCATAAAACTGAAAATATTCTTCTCTTTCTAGAACTGAGTTTTAGCAACTCAGGATATTTGGATAGACATGCAATTGAAACAAAAGAAGTTTTGTGAAGAAAAACACTGTGTTCAATGATCAGTTGTTGATTCTATCACCTGGCAACAACTTCTCATTACAGCTTCAGGGGGTTCATCAGCATCAGAACTATTTGGAGAGGACCACCAATTTTTCGAATTAAAAGTAATGTTGGAAACAAAGCAATGAAATAAACTTGCCAGTTATTATAATCATCTTATTACAGTATGGCTAGAATCTGCAAACTTTTGGAATTATCTGCAATGAGTCCACTGAACAGTACGCTTCCTTGTATCTGAAAATACAATTTCTTGCTTGTTTCTTTCTGAAAAAGAACTGCAGATGGTTTCACCAACCTGCAAGTCACTGAGATAGTTTTTGCTGATATTGACAAGTTACTGCCTTTTTTGAGAATGATTTTTGTGTAAGTTACATAAATTGTACAAAATCATTATCTTGTTGCATGGACTTTCAAAAGTGAGAAATATTGAATGGGTTGCTTGCATCTTTGGGATCAACATTCTGTGCTTCCTGAGTGTCTTTGCTGCACAAACAGAAAATACACTAATCCTGAGGAAAGACATTTTTCAAAAATTATGGAAACCCCAAAGCCAACAAAAAAGGACTCCTGTCTCATTCCTGGGCTAGAGACAAGAATTATTTTGGGGGGTCAATGATTTTGTGACAGCCTTTCCCAGCATGTTGAGATTGCTTGTCTAATCAAGGAACAGTCCATTTGTGAGAATTCTTCACATCCCTACTTACATGTTGAAAACAGAGAAATTATGTGAACGAAAAATATATATATATCTCTGTAGACTTTATCAGTTGCCTACAGAGATTTCTTATCTTACAACAATTCATATCTTAAAGTTACTCCATATGTGTAACTGCACAATAGAATTTCATCTTGTGTGTGTTATATATATATATATATATATATATATATATATATATCAGTGCAATGCAATTATTTCCTTAAGAATGGGTAGGATTGTTCTCCTTGCAGTCCAGGGGACTCTCAAAAGTCTCCCTCCAGCACCACAATTCAAAAGCATCAATTCTTCGGCGGTCAGCCTTCTTTATGGTCCAGCTCTCACTTCCATACATCGCTACTGGAAAAACCATAGCTTTGACTATGTGGACCTTTGTCGGCAAGGTGATGTCTCTGCTTTTTAAGATGCTGTCTAGGTTTCTCATCGCTTTCCTCCCAAGAAGCAGGCGTCTTTTAATTTTGTGGCTGCTGTCACCATCTGCAGTGATCATGGAGCCCAAGAAAGTAAAATCTGTCACTGCCTCCATATCTTCCCCTTCTGTTTGCCAGGAGGTGATGGGACCAGTGGCCATGATCTTAGTGTTTTTTTGATGTTGAGCTTCAGACCATTTTTTGCGCTCTCCTCTTTCACCCTTATTAAGAGGTTCTTTAATTCCTCCTCACTTTCTGCCATCAGAGTCGTATCATCTGCATATCTGAGGTTGCTGATATTTCTTCCGGCAATCTTAATTCCGGCTTGGGATTCGTCCAGTCCTGCCTTTCGCATGATGTATTCTGCATATAAGTTAAATAAGCAGGGAGACAATATACAGCCTTGTCATACTCGTATATACATATACATATACATAAACCTTTTGCACAGTCATGTGTAACTTTTGGATGCAAATTGTCTTAAATTAATATATATGTATTTCAATTTAAGACAATTTACTTCCAAAAGTTACATGTGACTGTACAAAAGGTTTTCGGCCAGACCTGTTCAGTTACATATATATGAATATAATTTCTGGAGAAGGCAAAGATTAAATCAGCCTTCCCTCCAAAGTCCTCATAAAGATTGCTACTTTCATCCTGTATGCTTTCCAGCAGCAAGAAAACAGCAACCGTGCCAATTTCAGGGCCACTAGGAAGCCGAAAATCTAGAGCTGTCCTGCCACTGCTCATATTTATTTATTTAAGACATTTATTTTGTTCATAATAGCAGAATTTTCCCTGCAGCCAAACTGGCCAAACCACATGGGATGCCTAGGGTTTTTCAGGGAATGATAGCTCACCCTCAATATAAATGCTTGCTGATTTGCTATGAACTGCATGATATTAAGACAAAAATCATGGCTACAGAGTCAGTCAAATAAATAAGTACAGAAGAACTACATAACTTTAATGTTAACAGTGAAGGAATTGAAATTGTCAAAGTTTTCATATGCCTTAATTTAATCA
Organism: Intellagama lesueurii; assembly: GCA_037013535.1. Classification (NCBI taxonomy): domain Eukaryota; kingdom Metazoa; phylum Chordata; class Lepidosauria; order Squamata; family Agamidae; genus Intellagama; species Intellagama lesueurii. The sequence goes on along the minus strand of JBAJHW010000004.1, from coordinate 65,312,440 downwards.
TCAATCCAAATGGAGACTCCAGTCAAAAAATCAAAAGAAGACTGCCATTCTGGATAGCTATGAATGAACTAGAAACAATCCTAAAGTACAAGGATGAATCACCGGAGACCAAGGTGAGATCATCTGCAGCATGATGTGAAAACTGGTCAGTAAAGAATGGTGACAGGAAAATCACAGATTCATTCAAAATATGGTAGTGAAGGAGAGCTTTACAGATACAATGAACTGCCAGAAAGACAAATAAGTGGGTCTCAGATCAAATCAATCTTGATCTCTCACTAGAAACTCAAATGATTAAACTGACATTATCATGCTTTGTAGGTATCCTGGGAATACAAGAAGCACTGGAAAAAACTATAACGATAGAAATAGTGGAAGGCAGTAGGAAAAGAGGAAGACTGAACATGAGACATATTAATTCATTAAAGGGGCTTTCTTGAAAATAAAAAGTGACTGGGTGTGACCAGAAAAAGCACTGGGAGGCCAAAAGGGGGCTATACTTTTTGCTGCTCACAGAGCGGTCTTTGGCTTGCCCTGGTTTAAGAGGTTTTCTCTAATGAGCTTAAAACAGCCACCCAAGGAAAATGACAGCTCCCGGGGGAACAAAACTCTAGTTCACTCAGGGAAATAGAAACTTAACAAGGCACTATTGTTGTACCCTTTGCTGAAGACAAGAGATCTGGAGTGGGAGTCGAAATAGTATGTATGTGAAGCAGGAAACAGCAGTACAAGAGCTGTTAGTGTGGGATTCAAGGAACAAAGAGAGCTGGAAATCAGAGGAAGTCCAGACAGAGTGTGTTACAGAGAAATCAGGCTCCATGGATAAAACAAAGCTGACATGAAAGCCAGATAGATAGATATTAGATTATCAGTGGAGTAGGATCTGCTGAGGTTTCCTTATTAGAACATCTTTATGGAAGAAGGAAAACAGCCTGAATTAGGTATATGGGGATGCCTTTCTCCCATCTTAATAATAAGAATTGTGTTCTGTCAAGTCAATTCTGGTTTCCAGTGACCATTTTCAGGGTTTTCTAGGTAAAGAGTACTCAGATGTTGTTTATGATTCTGCAACCAGATATCTAAACCACTGAGCTATCCAGCTAGCTGTTTTCCATCCTACATGCTTATTTTCATATTTTAAATACAGTTATAGTGAACTGTTATAACTGTTTAAAATCTGGCTCCCATTCCTAAGAAATGTCATCACAATAACTTTAATTTCTAGTTTGCAAAATGTCCAGTTGGAAAAGAAAAGAAAGAAGTTGGTGGCTTGATTTTCACTCTACATCTAATTGTCTTACTGTACTACTACCTAACTACCCAGATTTGTCTAGGTAAAGTAAATCAGTTATATAAGTTATAATAATATTTGAAAGATCAGCAGTTCGAATCCACACAGCGGAGTGAGCTCCCGTCACTTGTCCCAGCTCCTGCCAACCTAGCAGTTCAAAAGCATGTAAAAAATGCTAGTAGATAAATAGGTACCACCTCGGTGGGAAGGTAACGGCATTCTATGTCTAGTCGCGCTGGCCACGTGACCACGGAAACTGTCTACGGACAAATGCTGGCTCTACGGCTTGGAAGCGGGGATGAGCATCGCCCCCTAGAGTCGGACACGACTGGACATTTGTCAAGGGGAACCTTTACCTTTACCTATTTAGGAAATTAAAAAACTTACTTCGCGGCAGCAGTGAATACTTCAAGAGCACCTAGTTTAGATATTTTATTCCCTCTCCCCTTCTTCTCACATTATAGACCATGGCTTATATCTCATGTCACACTGCTGAGCAGTTGACCTTATCTGAAAAATCACTTTTCTGGCATTACTCAAATAGGCTTTAGAATGTTAAATTAACCCCAACAAGCTCTTAATACATTTGAATTGCATTCTGAACAGAACTTGGAAACATTACTTCTGGTCAAGCTGGTGGGAGGATTCTGGGAGTTGCAGTCCAGAAAGTAACTGTTCCAACCTCAGATTCTGATTTATATTCTACTACAGATATTTGTCTTCTGAAAACACAGATTGCTTTCTTACTGAGGCTGAGACTACATGGTCAAATACCTCGGGATTTGCTCTGCTTAAAAAATGGGCAAATTCAAAGCATTTTTTACTGACTGCATGACACAAAGGCTGATTAGAACCAGTACAGCCCTTATGGCTCCCAAACAGTTTTTTTTATCTCTCTCTACAGTTGTGGGGCTTGTACTTTTCTAGGCCAGGATGATTTAAACTGGCTTTTCCCCATGTGGTTATTCATGATACATTCTTAATCGGATGTGAGGTGTGATGTTCAGGAATGGGGAGGACATGGCCCTGCATTCTTTCCTCTCTCCTGATCATCCTCCATTTTTTTAAAAAAAATCCTACATATATGAGATTAGTATTAGATAACCTTACCACCTGATTGCTGGGTCATTATTATTATTTCCCATATTTACACCCCCATCAGTTCCCTGTCAGGTTGGCAGAGATGAGACCAGAGGAAGTAAGCAAGCAATTTAGCAGTGAGCTCCAATGCAAATTGCATCAATTTCAGTATGAACGATGAATTCCCAAATCAATCTGCAGTCCTTGTGTGAGCACTGACAGTGATTTCAAATATAACAGAGGCTGTGAATCAAATCACAGCAAAGCCGAATCACTTGGAAAGAGTTACTGGCTATTGAAGTGCATCTTACTGTCAGTGAATGAACAGGCCAACTAAGCTTAAGAACAGACAATTAACATAGCAAGACATCATGACTAACAACATCATTTCATTATCAAGAACCATTAGATGCAACAAAAGCAAAAGCAAGCATGAGCTAGGCGCTTCACATTGTACAAATCCTCTTGTGAAGGTTATTAAGACGTCCTTACTTGTATTTGTTTAGTTAAATAATGGATTGAGTTATTTACATAAAATGTACCTGCTGTAGTGTGGAAGGGATTGTCACTCTCGAATTGGCCTTCTCAGCCACACTAGACGCTGTTCCAAGTCCTCCATACAGAGCACGTTACCATAGTCTTTCGAGACTGAAGGATGCCTAATACTACCTGCTGTAGTTATTCAATAATTGCAAAATGTTTTGCTTTTTTTTTTACCATGATATCCAGTTTTCAGGTAGAGATAATTTACTCAGGTAAAGTTGTATCCAGGTGCAACTTGAAAAAGATTGCTGTATTTCCGCATATTTGGCATGACAGTGCTAGTGAATATTCATGAATCAGTTCAAAAACAAATGATTCTTACTCAGAAGCATAACCAAGTATATTAAGCTTCTTTCTCCAAAACTGGAATGTTTCCTATGAAAAGCAATATAAACCGTGAAGGATTTGGGCCATCACATTTTTTCCAGGTATACAGCAGTGCTAGTAATATCTGTGCATAACAAATATTTCCCAAGTGTGGCAGGGGCATGTCTAAGGAGGAGAGGGGAATTTGATTGTCCATTCTACTCAGAGAAGGGCACCTCTGGATACAAATCATGAAATTTGTTGTATCCAAATGAGCCTAAGTGAAAAAAGACACAGGACTGACAGCAGTAAAACAGCTGCAGTGTAGTGCGATGAGGCAGATAAAGCTTTACAGAGCCGCTGTTGGCAGAGTTTTTGCCAATCTGCTCTTAGTATTCTAAAGTTCTCACAATTCTTGTGAAACTTTTAGCTAAAGTAAAGGCATCCCTTTAGCACATTGGCCTTATGATTGCTCAACAGCATGTGTGAATTGCTTCTCTGTAGAATTATTATCCTTTTCCTGCTACAGTGACATGTCCCTTCTTTTGAAAGCGAAGACTCCTTGAAACAAATGAGTGAGACTCCTTGAAACAAATGAGTGAGTTGTTGTCGTTATGTGCTATCAGGTCACCTCTGACTCATGATGACCCTATGAATGAGCACTCTTCAAAATATCCTGTCTTCAGCTGCCCTGCTCAGCAGTTGTAGACTCAAGCCCATGGTCTCTTTTAGGAAATCAATCCATCTCATATTTGTTCTTCGTCTTTTCCTGCTGTTTTCTACCTTTCCCAGCATTATTGTCTTTTCCAGAGAATCCTGTCTTCTCATGATGTGCCCAAAGTAGGACGAACTCAGCTTCAAAATTTTTGCCTCCAGAGATAGTTCAGGCTTGATTTGCTCTAGGACCCACTTGTTTGTCTTTCTGACAATCCAGGTTATTTGCAAAGCTCTCCTCCAGCACCACATTTCAAATGAATCATTTTTTTTTCCTGGCAGCTTTCTTAACTGTCCAGCTTTCACCCCCATACATGATGATTGGAAATACAAGAGTGTAAATGATCTTGGTCTTGGTCTCCAAGGACACATGTTTATACCTGATTATCTTTTCTAGTTCCTTCATGAGTTCCAGACTTTTTCTGATTTCTTGGCTGCAATCTCCATTTGGGTTGATGATTGAACCGAAGTATACAAGATCTCTAATTATTTCAATTTCTTCATTGTCAACATTAAAGTTGTGCAGTTCTTCTGTAGTCATCTTCTGTAGTCATCTTCTGTAGTCATCGATCTCTGACACTCTCTCTCTAGATGTCGAGCTGGATAAACGCATTGGCAAAGCAGCTACCATGTTCTCTAGACTCATGAAGAGAGTATGGCTCAATAAGAAGCTGACGACATATACCAAGATCCAGGTCTATAGAGCCTGCGTCCTGAGCACACTCCTGTACTGCAGTGAGTCCTGGACCCTTTGTGCACGGCAGGAGAGGAAGCTGAACACCTTCCATATGCGTTGCCTCCGACGCATTTTTGGTATCACCTGGCAGGACAAAGTTCCAAATAGAGTAGTCCTAGAACGAGCTGGAATCTTTAGCATGTATACATTACTGAAACAGCGACGTCTACGTTGGCTTGGGCATGTCGTGAGAATGGCTGATGGTCGGATTCCAAAAGATCTCCTGTATGGAGAATTAGTGCAGGGAAATCGCCCCAGAGGGAGACCACAGCTGCGATACAAGGACATCTGCAAGCAGGATCTGAAGGCCTTAGGAATGGACCTCAACAGATGGGAAACCCTGACATCTCAGCATTCAGCCTGGAGGCAGGCGTTGCATCACGGCCTCTCCCATTTTGAAGAGACCCTTGTCCAGCAGACCGAGGCAAAGAGGCAGTCACGGAAGCAGCAAAATCAGGGAGCTGGAAAGGGGACAGATTGTATTTGTCTTCAGTGTGGAAGGGATTGTCACTCTCGAATTGGCCTTCTCAGCCACACTAGACGCTGTTCCAAGTCCTCCATACAGAGCACGTTACCATAGTCTTTCGAGACTGAAGGATGCCTAATATATATATAATATATATATATATATATATATATAATATATATATCTTCTGTAGTCATGATTTTTGTCATCTTCATGTTCAGGCGTGGTCCTGCTTTAGCATTTTCTTCTTTCATTTTCCCTAATAGTCATTTCAAGTGATTTCTGATAGTATTATTTAATTATTATTATTTATTCAAAATATTTTTATCTTGTATTCTCGAAGGCTTTCACGGCCGGGATCCGATGGTTGTTGTGGGTTTTCCAGGCTGTTTGGCCATGTTCTTAAGGTTTTTCTTCCTAACGTTTCGCCAGTCTCTGTGGCCGGCATCTTCAGTTCTAACTCCTGTCCTCTGATCCTCTGAAGATGCCGGCCACAGAGACTGGTGAAACGTTAGGAAGAAAAACCTTAAGAACATGGCCAAACAGCCCGGAAAACCCACAACAACCATTTTTATCCTGCCTTTCTCCTTAAAAGTAAGTAAGATGGTGTTATCTGCATATCTTAAATTATTGATGCATCTTCCACTAATTTTCACTCCTCCTTCATTTGAATCTAGTCTAGCTTTCCGTATGATAAGTTCTGTGCATGTATTAAATAGATAAGGGGATAAAATGCACCCTTGTCTGACTCCTTTGCCTATCAGAAACAATTCTGTATCTCCGTATTCTGTCCTAAAGGTAGCTTCTTGTCCACAATACAAGTTCTGCATCAGGACAATCAAGTGCCAAGGCACACCCATTTCTTTCAGAACCATCCATGGTTTCTTATTATATACAGAATCAAAGGCTTTGCTGTCATCTATAAAGCATAGACTGTTCTTCTTCTGAAATTCTTTAAATGCACGAGTTAGGTGATACCTTTATTGAACCACTAAAAATCACACAAATTGCAAGCTTTGTGTGATATATTAGTGGTTCAATTAAAGTATCACATAACTCTTGCATTTGTGTAATCCTGAACTACACAGCATTTTCCTAATTCCTTCTGAAATTCTTTAGTGCTCTCCAATAGCCAGTGGATATTTGCAATATGATCTAAGTGACTCATATTTTTTTGAAATTCAGCTTGGACATCAGGCATTTCTTGCTCTATATAAGGTAAACGCCTTTGTTGCAACATCTTGAACAGCATTTTGCTTGCGTGAGAAATTAAACCAATGTTCCTATAGTTACTGCAATAATTGGCATCTCCTTTCTTAGGGATTGGAATGTATATTGAGTGTTTACAATCTGTGGGCCATTGTTTTGTTTTCCATATTTGTTGACATATTCTTGTTAGGATTTTGATAGATTCATTATCTTGGCTTGAAATAGATCTATCACTATTCCATCTACCCCTGGTGATTTATTACTTCCTAATGCTTTCAGAGCAGCTTTCACTTAACTTTCTACAACTGCAGGTTTTTCATCATAGGCTTCCTTTTCAAATGAATCTTCCATTCTTTTGTCCTTTCTGTATGGGTCTTCATTATCCTGTTTCCATCTTCTCTTTATTTTCTACTGATCAGGTAGTGTGCTTCCTTGTTGGTTATTAAGCATTCCTAATCTAGGCTTAACTTTCGCTTGAATCTTCCATTCTATTTTTAACTCCCACTGGTTGTTGAACGAATGAGTTATGAAACTACTGTTCTTAAAAGCTAATTCTCCTTAACAATATCAAGTGAGCATGAAAAAATCTGTAGATTTTTAAAAAACATACCTATAAGTAGTGTACATATCTTTATGTAAATAAAGATATGATAAAATTGAAAATATTAAAAACACAGTACCTCCACCCCAGGGTACTTTGGGGGGAAAAAACTAGCTTAGCATACAAATCAGCTTAGAAAACCCCAAGCCTATTTAAACACAAATATTTTTTACAAGACAACAGAAATGGAGCTAGCCTGCTCTAGTGGCAGGGAGTTCTTGAGACTGTGAGCCAGGTGATTTGGCTACCTGATGTTGAAAAAAAGAGAACTTTTCGAAACTCCGATTGAAATACGCTTGGGAAAGGGGGACATTATTTTTTTCCCAATTCTAATAGCAAAAACACTGTTTCAGTTGGCCACCAAATATATATATCAATATTGTGAATACCCTAAACAAGCAAGAATTATTATCATGACACAAAAGAAACTCCTTCAGAATGCCACAGGTATCTATACTATTCTGTTATGCATTTTTCTAACTCACTATGCATAATACCTTTACTTTATGCTAAGGAAAACCAATTCTATATCAGCCTTTCCTTTCCACTGACAGAAAAAAAAATGAAACAGTGAATTTGAAAAGCAATCAAAAGGATAATTAATCAGCGTTACTGATGCAGTAATTGCTATGTTGTACCCTGGTGGATTTCACCATGCAATACATTGAAAATGATGCTGTATGCACTGCTTGGCACTCTTTTTATGATTTCCTAATTGATCTATAACTTCTTCTGAATATATTGCAAAGAAACTAACAGGAACAACTGCATTAATGTTTGTGTCTTTTCTTAGGAATTATTTAGATAATGATGATGATGATGACATTTAAAATATAAATATAAGCTTTCTGAATCATTTCACATGTTGACAGATAATTAGAGTATCCCCCCCCCCCCCGCTTTTCCTTCATCATGGGGCAGGGCTTGTTAACAATGAAAAGAAATTTTATTTTATTAATCTCTGTGTTCTTCCAATATATGTCTGGGATTTCTTCTGCCTTTTACTGTGAAATCTGCAAGTATGGAAAATCTGAATTTCATTTGCGAAGTGTTTCCAGAGTCAAATTTTTCATTTTCCCTATCTGTTTACATGTGATGTGACATTTATTCTAAGTCTAGCTATAATTTTTCAGCTGTATTCTTAAAAAAAAAAATCTGTTGCCAAAATCCTATTGGCATTTTACATCTGTGTAACACAAGCAGAATAATTTTTGGAGGAAAATTCAAGAAGTCAATGTAGATATTACTTTTTTATGCTGAGTCTTACAATTTGGTGCACAACAGATACACTGATTTCTTAACATAAGGCAATTTATCTCCATAAGTTATGCTGTTTGCATTATGCTGGTAGGCATAACTAAAAGAATTGGGGCCAGTCTGATATAATGTTTATTGTAAGTCTAGGAGTGGAGATACCCATGTTCAGATTTCCATTCAGTCATGAAGCCACCTGGTTGGCCTCAGTCAAGCAGCATTTGTCAGCCTAACTTCTCACAGAGTTGTTCTTGCAGGATAACGTAGCTGGGGCACCACAAATGGCTTCCTAGGGGGGAAAAGGAGTATAAATGTTATCATTTATTATTAATCATCCAGATAAAGGAGAAAATTGCACTGAATTCGGGGAGATTTTCTAACATCATGGAAATTCCATTGTTAGCTGTAGGGATGCAGTTAAATTTACCTGTTCTGTATTTTCTGAACCCACTAATGATTCCAATGCTTCTCCTGCATCTACATTGTAGGTGACTGGAAATACATGAGTGTGGGTGATCTTCGTCTTGTTCTCCAGTGACACATTTTTACATTTGAGGATCTTTTCTATTTCCTTCATTGCTCCCCTTCTGAGTCTCAGTCTTTTTCTGATTTCTTGGCTAGAATCTAGAATAGTTGTTATATTTTATGGCATCAGGCTAGGTCTGTAACTCTTCTCAAGTGAAAATTTCCTCACCAGGATGATAAGATGTTTTCTGCCTGTATTTGTGAGAATTCCCACAAATTCAAGATCAAATTACCCAGTTGTTCAAACTTACTTTAGCTGCTGCTATTCATGTGTGGAACCCAAGCCTTGCGCTCCTGGAAGAAAGGGTGGGCTTTAAAACAGGTATATCAAAGTAAAAATAAAATAAAATAAGGTTTATGCCTCTCACAGTGGCTGGGGCTTACTTCTAAGTAAACACCCAAAGGTTTACATTTGTTAGGGTTTTGATATTGTTTTACTTTGTTACCTGCACATCATGCATGGTGAAGGGATGAAAAGGTACAAATTACTTCAGAGAACCAAAAGTTACACAGACGTATACATCAGCAGCAGTCTCTGCAAAATCTGGAAACACAAACAGTGGAGAACAAAGACTTCTTAATGCATCTGCTCTAAGGAGGATGAGGTAATTTGAAATTAAAAAATCCTGGGAGAGAAAAATTGTTTGAAGTATTCCTAAAAGCCTCTGCCTGAGACTTTGGAAAGATGCCCATAGACCTTCAGTCGACAGTACTGGAGCTGCTCCAGCATTTGTCTGATTCAGAGCTATTGTTCCCCATATATATATATATATATATCACCAAACCAACCAACTTAGACCCTAGTATACTCTTTATCTGTTCCACTACTGATGGCTGTCTGCTGAGCACCTCCTTTGTGTGTTGCTTATGTTACAGAAGGTAATGTCATACTCCACATGCTTATTAGGCTGATAGATGTATCTATAGCATGAGTCATCAGAGTGTCCTAACAAGCTTCCCTTTGTACAGTTCCTTTCCCTACACTGCAAGAGCACACTTGAACTTGGTTGTGCTATAGTGTTGTTGTCAAAATTTCAGCTCGTTAACATCAGAAATTATTTTTCCCCGGGGACAGGACTGAAGCTTGACACTTGTCTGCTAGGCTGAGAAGAATATAAAAATATTCAGGAAAGACTGAAAATCATGCCATTGGGCACTGATCTTGTTTCTTTCACAAAAATGTAGGATCGGATTCAAACCCTCATGGGTTCTTTGCCAAGCGAACTGTAGATATGGCATTAGGGATAATTAATTCAGGATAATAATTATACTTTAGAAGCTTCAGTCAAAGCTTAAAGTTACATTTATTAATTAAATAAAGTTGCTATCCTATCATTCCTAAGAGGCTGAGTGAATTGGGTCCAGGAAGTGGAGCAAGTCCTATGACTGTAAAGGAGGATGATACTACTGCTGCCAAAGGTCCCTGTGGACATACCTCCTCTACTAAGCACTGCAGACATACTTCTTCCACTAAGGATGTTCCACCTGTGCATGTCAGAGAGATGTAGGAATCAGGCATCCATTGGATCCAGAGTTCGCTTATTCCTCCTGACACATTCACAGGAACACTAAGGCAGAAAGTGTTTTGGGTGGGAGAGAAACATAAGAAGCAGCTGCAGTAAAATGGCAGAACAATTAGCAGGACAATAAAACAAATACCAACAGATTTCTCTCCTGCTCCCAGGCATAACTGACATACACTGTCTCAGGGACCTATATGCTTAAGGAAAGAGACAAATTTCAGAAACATAGCCAGTCTTCTATGTTGAAAAATGGAGAGCTAGCTCTTTATCCCTGTAGACATTGCTAGGTAGAATCTAATACCTACCCACCCACTCACTAGCCATTTTATCTAAAGTAAACCACAAAATGAGCCATGTGATACTTATACATACAAATGCAGTAGAAGGTGACACTTTTATCAGACTGCTTTTTTAAAAAAAATCAATCAACATGAGTTTACATGTATTCAAATCCGCTTCTTCAGTCATGCACCAGTATCTTGTGGACAGTGCAAAAATATAATAAAAATACGTCCTAAAAATTCATAGTAGAAATTTGTCAGGTATGCTTCTTAAGGTGACTTTAAAGTTCACCTTTACAACTGGTCTTTGGAGGTGTGGTTTAAAGCCTCACCCCTGGTAAACTGTGGTTGAAATTTTCCACCCAGCTATTCAGACAGAGGTAGCCCATCACTCTGCATGAACCTGCATGTCTATGCTGAGACCAACTTATTAGGAGTGGCTCTAGACCTAGTCTTCTCTGTTGGGCAGGATGATGGTGATCTGGATGTGGAGGAATTCTCTGTAGTTCCATTGTCATGGACAAATCACTACCTGGTGAGGTTTAGGCTTAAACTCTGCTGGGGTGGAGGACCAATTAAGATGGTCCACCCCAGAAGACTGAGGGATCTGACTGGTTTTCTGATTATTCTTGGGGTGTTTACTGTTGCCTTGGCAGGCAATCCTTTCAAAGACCTGGCTGACCTCTGGAATGGGGAAATGGCCAGGGCTGTTGAAACTATCATGCCTAAGCATTCCATCTCATGGAGTACAGCCAGGCAACACCCCCCCCCCCGAGGTTGCCAGGGAGCTGGTGGGGATGAAACGAGTGGGATGGAGTCTAGAGCAATAATGGTGGAAAACGTGAGGTGAATCCAACCAAACATGGGCTAGAGCTCGTTTGAATGTCTATTTTTTGCTGCTGTCATTGTGTCTGCATAGAGTTATCCAGCAGAGTTGTTTCTACCATCATTGTTTTATCCACATAAGTGGTGACAAGTCTGAAGGGAGAGCAAGCAAGTGAGCAACAGCCCTAGAAAATGTAGGCTAAATAAGTGAACCTCTAAAGTGTACCCAAAGGGGACCTGGATGGCAACAGACACATGTTTTATGACCTTAGGAACTTGTCAATCAACAGTAATCTCTTTACAATCATTCAGGATGCTGCACAAGGAAATCTCTTTCCAGATTTCCTCAGATACCTACTGGAGAGCAGATGTCCAACACTCCTTCTTCTTCTTTCAGGTGATATAGATGTGTGAACCTCCAGTATGGGATTTTCATTTGGAAATAAGGGAAACCCAGAAGAAAGGCATGACTTTCTCTATATCACTTACATGTCAACCCAGGAATGCTATTTAATGTATAGACTAAGGGCACAGGCTTTGTGAGAATGGATAGAAGCTGGTAATGAAGTGAGGTGGCTGGTCAGTGTGGCCTGCAGGGACAAGAAGCATGACATGTGTATATCTCAATTTCCATCTATTTAGAAATAAATTGGACAGATAATACAGATAATGCTTCCTTGCAGCATACAGTGTGAAGGTGTCCAATGATGGTTTGCTCCTTTCTGACTGGTGTGTTGTAGCATATTAATTTTGTATCAGAAAAATCTTTGATATTTGTAGTTGTTTATATATTTTTAAACTATATTCCTGTGACTTGGAACTTAACTGGTGATCAGCTAGATCGAGTCACATATGCTTACAGTTTTAGGTCCACATGAATGTCTATTCTTCTGCCACAAACATCAAGCAATTGGGGGTTTTTTTGGTCTTACGGGCACCTTATATTAATTCATATGCCAACACCATGGTAATGTGTGTAGTTTCATCTCCTGGCTTTTCTTTCTGTCTCTGTTTTTCCTTTCCTCCCAAATGGTTTTATAATTTTAACATCTAATTTGAAAAAACACAATAATTAAGTGACCTATGGAAAATGCTAGATTAGCATAGATTAGGTATATGCATGCAAATTTTAGCACCAGGATTTAAGAAGTAGTCCACAAGCACATTCTGCAAAAACAAAGCAAGTAAGTTCGAGCACAAGAACACTCCATTTCTCTCTAGCAAACTGTAAAGCTCTAAGAGTCCAGTACTATTTGATTTAACACCCCCACTTAATAAATTGAGGTATATGGGCAACCAGGTATTACTTTTTATTATTATTATTTATCTCATAGAAGGATGATTACTCAATCATTTGAAGCTTTGCATCAAAAATATAGTTTTATTGACCTTGGTTATAAGGAAACCACTCAAAGCAAATACTGATTTGCGTACATTTTCTGTATACGTCTTCTGAATATGCTTGCATCATCATATATATAGTTTATACCATCCAGATATTATGCATACATTTTAGACCAGGAACTTGCAGGCAACATATTCTTTCTGTCAGTACAACTGATAGCATGAAACCAGATAAAAGGTTTTAAGGACAACAGAGATGTAGGAGCATTATTATTAGTTACGGAGTGCCACATGCTACTTAGTGTTTATTAAATACTGTACATTTTTAGAAAGAAGACATTCAGTTCATTGGAATAACCTGGTGACAGGGGAGAGACATCACAATAATTAGAGTAACCCCTCCTTGCTTGTTTTATTATTGTGCAAGAATGAAAATCACACAAAAATGTTTTCTTACATGTAAAATGGCTAAATATTTTCTGTTGCTGTCAGTGAGAATTTTTCCCTTTGTGAGAACTTTGTTTTGTTTTTGCAAATATGGTGAAAAACTATAAAATTTGCTGCCTTGCTGCATGGACTCTTAAAAATGAGACACACACAGATTGGGTTGTTTACATCTTTTTTTGATTGGTCAGCCAGTCCTTTGCTAGTTTGGGGTGTGTGCATGTGTGTTCTTTCCTTCAGAAAGGAAAAAGACACTAGTTTTGTATACACAAGACTCCGAATATTGAGGAAACCTAATCAAAAAAAGGCCAACTTGTCTTATTCTTGTATTAGAGGTAAGGAATCTCATAGAATAAAGACTGTCTCAGAATGAATGAATAATCTTGTGACAATTCTTCACATCCCTAGATTAGAGGCATTGATCAATTGAAACAAGTGCTGCCCGTAGTATTTGCAGGCTTGAAATTTATCTTAATCAACGTCAAGTACTGCTTCTGCACACTACATGTATGTATGGCTTTTAGTATTAATAACACAATGTAAAGACGTTAAAATGGAAACTAGAATTGCTTAGGAAGAAATTCATTTCAGATTATTTTTATCAGAATTTATCAAAAGCTGGGGGGGAAAGGAGGAAAGAATATGGAAATATTTATTTATTTATTTATTTTCTTTATTCGGCTTTTACTCCGCCCATCTAGATTCTAAATGAATCTACTCTGGGCGGCTTACAGTCCGAGCAATATAAAACCAAGAATTAAAACAGAGAATATCAGAACAAAAGAGAGATGAGCAGAGTCCAAGATGGGAAAACACAGAGTGCTAAGTGATGGAAGGGGGGAATGCCTGCCTGAAGAACCAAGTCTTCAGCTTGTTCTTGAAAACTCCCAGAGAGGGTGCCAGGCAAATCTCAGGGGGCAAGATGTTCCAGAGGTGAGGGGCCACTGCTGACAAGGCCCGGTTTCTAGTTCTCTCCTTCCGGGCCACTCTCGGGGTCAAGCCCCTCAGCAGCCCAGCCTGGCTAGATCGAGTGACAGAAGTACAGCTAGGTGGAAGCAGGTGCTCTGCCAGGTATCGAGGTCCTAAACCGTTTAGGGTTTATATGTAAGCCCTAATACCTTGAAGTCAATGCGGAAACAAATGGGCAACCAGTGTAAGGCCGCCAAGGGGGGGGGGAAATGTGATGCTATTTTTTCACCCCAGTTAATAATCTGGCAGCCGTGTTCTGGACCATTTGTAGTTTCCACATCAATCTCAAGGGCAGCCCCATGTAGAGCACATTACAGTAGTCTAATCTCGAGACTACGAGTACATGGACCAGAGTGGTGAGCACCCCAACATCAAGATAGGAGCGCAGCTGGGCAATCCGCCAAAGATGTAGATGGGCAGTGCGGACCACAGACACTACCTGGGATTCCATGATAAACGCTGGGTCAAGATGGACCCCCAAGCTGCGGACCACACTCTTTGTGGTGAGAGTTGCCCACACAAAAGAGAGGGAACTTTCCAAATGACTGATAGGAAGGACTCCGGAGCCAGGCAAGAGCCAGGCCACCGATCCCCAACTCGGAAAGCCGTCCCAGGAGGATACCATGGTCAACAGTATCAAAGGCGGCTGAGATACCAAGGAGAACCAACAAGGACATTTTGCCCCTATTGGCCTCCCTCAGTAGGTCATCAAGCAGGGCGACCAATGCCGTTTCCATACCGTGACACGGCCTGAAGCCCGACTGGAATGGATCCAGGGCATTGGTTTCATCCAAGAGAGCCTGAAGCTGATTGGCCACGACCCTCTCTACAACCTTGGTAAGGAAAGAAACACTGGCGACGGGCCTATAATTGCCAATGTTGTCCGCCACCAAGCTCGGTTTCTTCCTAATGGGCCTAATGAGTGTCTCCTTGAGGGCAAGGGGAACCCTGCCCTCCTGGAGAGACCCATTAATAATTGCAGTGGCCCATTCAGTTGTCACAGGCCTGGACACTTTAATTAGCCAGGCTGGGCAAGGGGCAAGGGAGGAGGTGGTGGCACAGCAGCAATTAAGTACCGTATCAACCTCAAGTGACATCACTGGCTGAAAGTGAGTAATTCTCATCGGACAAGATAGTGCGCTTGGTGTCTCGGCTCGATCTACTGGTTTCAAATAGGGGGTTAAGTCCCGGTGGATGGCCTCCACTTTAGCTTTAAAAAATACTGCAAATTGGTCAGGTGAGATATTAGGGGGAGGCCAATCAATGGATTTATCAAAGGACTTCAGTGAACTATCTACTGTAAAACATAGAAATACATACTTCCAAGCAAGGGGAAAATGAGATTGGCAAGAATCTTATTGGTGTTTGTACATAACGTGCATAAATTGCGCAGGCTAATTGTGGCTAATTGCCAAGGTGTAGAAGTGCATCTTAGATGCACAATCGGGTCTGCATCCAGGCGTGCCACCAAGACCTGTAGGAGGACATAGAAAGAGCCTTCTTCAAAAATGTGAGCATATTTAGACATCCTCTGGGCAATAGCAGTGCCTATTGGATAATCCACTCACCACCAATGTTGTTCAGTCACCACTTGATGAGGGACTATATGACTTTGACTACGTGGCTGGGATAATGGCCCATAAGTGGGCCTCAATAATGAAAGGACCTTTGTTAAGTACAAAACTAACAATATTATCTATTAACATAGGTGGCCTATAAACACCTAAATTTCATCATCTCTGCCAGACAGATGATTGTGATGTACTTCACATCCAAGAAACACATAGAGGCAGCCATCATGATGCCCCAAGATATCTAGCATGAGACTTGCAGCTGAGAGACCTCTTAGACAATACAGAAGTGCTATGTTAGTCAAGCCTGAACTTCAAATATTGCCTACTGCTTTCACTGTACAGGATGATACAGAGATGATAACAGTGGAGTTAAGCAATTGCACAATATCCTCCATTTATAACCACATAATGCAAATTTTTCCTTTAAAACCCTGGATGATTCTCAGAAGGAAAAAATAAATTTCAAAATCAGAGATTTCAATTGCCACAGTAGTGTCTGGGGATAAGCTGGCAGACATCACTGTAGATATTTTACGGTGCACCAATAATGTTTAGGCCGTCTACCTTGTCTGTTAAATGTGAATGTGCTAGAGACACTGATTTTATCTTAGAGAAAAATATGGGGTAAAAGATGTTCGATAGCATTTATTTATTTATTTATTTATTTATTTATTTATTTCATTTATACCCCGCCTATCTGGTCGATTGTGACCACTCTAGGTCAGCATGGTAGAAAAGCACCAAGTGGACCATGTTTTGCTTTCAGAATTTTTTAAAAAAAATAGATTTAAAAAGATTCCCCACCCCACCCCCCAATTCATGATAATGGAAGTGGATCATGGTGTGCATGTAATGGAAATGAAGGATATACAAACCAGAACATACGGCATGCTCTATTTGTATTCCTCCAAATTTTGTGAAGCATTTCTATGAATTAAAGATACGTATAAAGTTTAATACATTTTAAAAAACTGTATGCTATTTAAGAAGTCACAATATGACATGGAAGAGGGATGGAATGAACTGAGGCATTGCTTCATTCTTAAGCATGTGTTTTCCTGTTAGAGAATGTATATTCAAGTCATTTAGAATACCTGTCTGTCACTTACTGGGATCAGCAAAAGTTGTTTGTTCATGCCTTAATCATCTGCAGCATAAAATGAATGTTGGTTAAGTTGAAGTTTGGCAATAGACTCCCATTAAAGTATTGGTAGGATGCACAGTGGGGATTAATAATAATAATAATAATAATAATAATAATAATAATAATAATAATAATAATAATAATAATAATAATAATAATAATAATAATAATAATAATAATAATAATAGTGTGCTGTCAAGTAAATTCAAACTTATGGTGACTTTTTTGCATGGTTTTCTAGGTAAAGACTAGTCAGAAGTGGTTTACCCTTCCCTTTTTCTGAGGGTGACCTGGGACTCTGCAACTTGCTCAAGGCCACACAGTTTGGTTCTTCTGGGATGCACAGTGGGGAACTGAACCCCCAACTTTTTGCTTTTCAGCCAGATGCCTAACACACCAGCTATCAAGCCAGCTATTGCAATAGGGATTACCAGGCTTAACATGTCAGATAAATTAAGTGAAAGATAATTTTCTTTTCTGGATTAAACATGGCTGTGGGGGTTTATACATTTCTAAGAAAATGCCTTTTGTGTTTCCTTTATGCCTCTTGTGTTTCTAATAAAAAAATTGTGGCTTTATTCTATTTCTTTTCTTTGAACAAGAGAAAGGATTTCTTATGGTGATAATTAAGCCTTCAATTTGACATAAAATCCATATTTGTGCTGCTTTGTAAGGGTTACTTTTTGTCTTCCCACAGATGCATATTGATTGTGAAGAAAATTTCAGCATGCATCGTTGTAAATGGCTCTCTTTTGCTCTGTCCCTGGCTCAGTTTGGGACATGTTTTTCCTGTACACCCAACTGTGATGCTGAGGACTGGGACCAAAGTTTTTTGAGACCACAAAGAATGAAACACGCTAGCATTCGGAGCTTGCTGGTTGTGCATGAGGATCAGCTATTAACACAACCTTTGGAGTCAAGCCAGGTACTGAAACTCTTCTGTGGGAGGTTTAGCAGTGAACTGAGGTGTTGATTAGCATCTGGCAGCTTTGCTAAGCTTTCTTTAGCAAGAGAACAATCTCCCTGGAGTCCTGCAACTGTTCTGATACAAAAACATGCTAGAAAAGACACAAACACCATATTTGCCCTTCCTTCCTGTAATGTATCCCCATTACTTCTAAAATCACTGAATCTCAAGCAGATCTGACATGAGGTCTGCTTAAGTCCAGGCAGCACTCTATAGAAGCTAGATCTGGTCAGGAAGCCATGACAGATTCTTATAGGCCACTAAGTGCTTGCTTGATTTAAAATGACTGTAATCAAACTACACTCTGAGGAAGTTCTTTTCTGCATTTTTCTGGGTCCCAAAGATTGGTAAGACCCTATTTATATGAGTCCAGACCAATCTGTAAGGATGGAGTACCCTGTCTTAGGGGTAAAATAACATATAGGAGGGTTGTGAACCAGGAATACATATCTCCTGATTA
Source organism: Intellagama lesueurii (assembly GCA_037013535.1). Lineage (NCBI taxonomy): Eukaryota > Metazoa > Chordata > Lepidosauria > Squamata > Agamidae > Intellagama > Intellagama lesueurii. The sequence goes on along the minus strand of JBAJHW010000004.1, from coordinate 65,294,184 downwards.
AAAGTAATATCAAGCACTGTATTGATAAAAAAGCCTGCGTTGCTTTCTCTCTTTTGAGGCAAAACAAAGGCCAGTTTTATCAATATCTGGCAATTTAAAGCTTTTCTTTCTTCTTCTTCTTCTTCGCACTACTTCAGAGTAGACCTACAGAGTAACAATGCATGAGCTTACCCACACTCTTTAGTTGAATATTCTATTACGTTAAATAGCAGCTGATTTACCCCTCATTAATTTTTAATGACACAGATTAATACTAGATCCGTTTCCCAGTAAGAAAGCTCTGGGACCCTGCACGGTTCATTAGATTAATGTGGCTTTGGCACAGTAAGCAATTATTTTTTTTTCACCCTACTTAAAATACACACTGCCCAATAATTTTCTTAATGATTCTCCTTCTGCACTGCTCCTACTCAGTTTCTTTTTTTCAAGAACAAAACAAAACAAAACAACAGCAAAGCTAAACCCATTTTTAATCTCCAGATCTTGCATCCTTTCCTGTAAGGCAACTTTTGAACTGAATGGATGGCAAAAAGTTTAACCACTAATTAACTAGCACTAAAATTTAATTGGGCCCAAAGGGTGAAGTGCTCAAACTGCATTAATTACTTTTCACAGCCGCTCAGAGTAACTATTGTGGAAATATGACGTTTCCCTTCAAAAGAAGAATATATAGAATCACTTTATGTTTTGTGCAGCCACAAATATGTTACCCCTTTTAAAAAAAGAAAGGTCTCCCAAAAAACTATTAAGCTGCCTAATATTTGCTTTTAAACAATAACAAAAATAGCAGCAGCAACAGTAACAACTGCAGCAATAAGAAGGCTTATGGGAAATGAAATGTGAATTTTAAATTGCAGAAGGAAAACAATTGACCATGATACATAAATCAAAAGCAGGCAGTTGTGGTCCTCCCAACATGGTGGAATTGCAAGCCCCAGCATGCCTCACCATTGACTATGAAAGCTGATGGGAACTGCAGTCCCATCACATCTGGAGGAAAACACCTTGCTCACTTCTGACCTAAAAGATGCTGCATGTGCAGAAAAGCCTCACACCCACCTTTTGTCATCATCACAGTAGGTTTCTGCACTGCCCGCTGCTTTGGGGACTTTTAAACTACGTGGGGTGGGGGAAAGAGCCCTACCAAATCAAGCCAAATGCTCATATAGCAGCATCTGATTTCTTGAAATGGCTATTGGGAAGCCTACAAACAATGTTTTCTTGTGTGGTGGTGGGGGGGGAGAGGTCCATTTTTCGTGGGCCTTGAAAATCCAAGGCAGCCTTGAACAAAGTTGCAACGTTATCATGTAGCGGAGAAATGAAGACATATTGGTTTGTGGATAATTACAGAAAAGCGTTTGTATACATGGCTTCTATGTACCCATTATCCAGATCGTGTGAAGTTGGTTGGAATTATTTGGAAGCTGAGCAGGTCAGGCAACATTGTGAACAGTGAAAGGCTTTTCCAGTGTCTTCCATAGAACCCAGCACCTGTGTTTGTGCAGTTAAACTGTTACTAGAACCAGAAAGATTTGTGTTTTCCTTTGTGACACATCTTCTTTCGAATATCCACTGTGCATATGGTCAGGAAAGAGGGATAGCTGGTGGGAAAGTCAAAGAACTGGAATCTAAAGTTAATTGGTCTAATTTTCAAAAAAAAATGTAGCCACATTGAACCATCAGAATAAAAAAAATTAGAGCATCTGTAGGATGTGATTCATGTCAACCAAAAAGTGACAAAGCAGACTCAAAGTGATGTTAAAATAAAAGTAGCAAGGATGCTGGAAACGTTGTTGGTAGAAAAGTTGTAAAATTTCACACCCAATGTGGGCTATGGTACTGTATCAGAAATGTTGAAAATATAATTTCAGATTTAAAAGAGAAACTTTTATTTCATGATTTATGAGATTCTTTCTACGTATTTGATGTACATCTGTAAGCATTGTCGGGTCTGCAGGGGCTCCTTCTTCCATTTTCTGTTCCACAAATGAGGATGCAGCTGTTCAATAACAAAATGGGGATTCAACAATATTAACAACATTAAATGGTCCCAAACTAGTTTCTGGCACTGTTCAGGATTAAAATTTTGAGTCTTTTGATTAAGAGTCAATAACTCTTGTGATTATCATCACCATAAGAGTTCTCGGTCTCTGAGGTCTCAGGTTATGAACATAGGTTCCAGGTCTCTGGGAATTCCCACCGCTGCACTAAAGGAGAAAAGGAAACTACACATTTGTATATAGATAAGCAGTGGACCATTTTCTTTCCAGCTAGAATGAAACATTATGGCAGCAGATAATTTTATTAAAGATCTAGACCTAGAAAACAATCAAATGATAAGAAAGAAACAATTAAACATAACAGACACACATCTAACTGGAAGTCAAATACTGTTAGGTTGTTTTTCTTTAATGATACCTGGAGATCACTTTGTTATTCATTCTTTTTCCAGATGACATCTGGTACTGACAAGCAAGATGCTTCTTTGGCTGATAATGAGATAAAGTTTTTGGGTGGGCCTTATGAAGCTACTGTTCCTGAAATGTCTGAAGAAGGTATTAGGTGTTTCACTCTGCCTTTCTATTGATGCAATCTTTGCATTCATGAACTAGATCATTGCTACCAGAGTGTGCTATCTGAAGAAAATTGAACCAATTCAGAGCCTTACAACTTGTGCCCCACTATATCCAATAGGATTTTCCTAAATGAGATTTTCTTGAGCTACCATATTGCTTATTCCTCCTTTTTTGTAATTTCTGCTCATCTAAACTGTCCAGTTCTATAAGAAAAGGAGAAATCGCTCTGTTGTTGCCATGAGAAATAGTTAAAATATGTTGCTCTGTCAATCCCTTCTTAAATAACCCTTGTCAGATTAGGATCTTTAGTGAAATAAATATATCTTTTTGTCATAGGCCAAGGTAAATTTGCTCAATTTAATTTTTGGCACTTTAATTATCTTTATGTGGACATCATTTCTAAATCAGAAAGCACACCATTTCTTGTTTTACCCTTTGTGGTCTACTTTCCCTTTCACCCTTATGTTCAAGCTCAATTTGCCTTTCTGTATATTTGAGAACCTCCTTATACAATCTAAGCATGATGGGCTTGCCTGTAAAAGCTACTCTATAATGCCAATGCTTACTTATGGCATAATTTGTGGACTTCTCTGGGTTAAAAAAAATCCAGTGGAATCAATAACCTTCAAACTGGTGTAAGTGCGTCTGGCATCTGCCTCCACTTAAAATTAGTTATGTCAACAAGAGTTTGAATGTTGGGTGTTACAGGGATAATAAAAGCATAGCCTATTATTTCTGTATGTGGCAGTCCTGCTTGGTTATTTCCCCATTTTGAATAGAAATGTTTGGTGAAATATGGAAAATACCTGAGCAAACTTCAGAATTTATCCTTACAAGAGCAAGTGTATGTTAAAGACCACTATAATTTGAAAGCCATATTTCAGTGCATTATGTTTCAATGCTCCGTTTGCCTTTCTACTGCATGGTCAAAATCACATATAATAAGAGCTTAAACAATTAGACATTGATCAAAGAATTATCTTTTTCAGTGATTATTTTACATCTTCTTACACTGGTGTGGTCCTATCCAGTGAAATTCAATGGCACATCTCAGTGATTCCATGTGAAAGACAAGACACAAAATTTAGTTTGCTTTCTTAAAAAAAGGACATTCCTTTTGGTGCCTTGAAAACATATTTTCTCTCTGCATATATAGAGATCATATGGCTCTTTCACATTGGCAACATAAAATCCTCAGGGTGCTGCTGGCTAATTTACCAGTGAATTTCTCAGTGAAACAGCCAGTAGCAGAATGTCTTAGGATAATACATTATAAAGTGCTTCTATGAGAAAAAGCTGTGGTACATGACTGGAGGTGGTTTGCCCCAAGAGGAAAGCTGATTTGTATCTTTATTTAGAAGTTACGTAAGAAATGAGCTAGACATGAATGTTGCATATTTTTTAAAGAGAAAGCTAAAGAATATTTCCTTGATAGTATAATCTTTCTAAAGCCCCTTGGGGATCATGTTCAGATTTTGATCTAGGTTGTGGACAGCTCCTGACTAGAAATGAGATTGTCTTCTGTGGATGAATTGTACTATCTCCTCTTCAATGGAAAATGCTCACTAAAGACCTCAAGGATACGAAAAGCTATCAGCATCCTGTTACGAGTTTCAAATGGATTGCTTATTTTGTTTTTTGTTTTTTTCTTTTAAAGCAGTACCACAAATATTAAATTAGGGAGTTTTACAGCTTTCTTGCTTGTCTTTTTTCCTCCTGTGTTGCTTATAAAATAACTTCTATAATAACGTCTTAAAACTACTGACAGTGGGGAAAAAACCCTCTCACATACTCAATAAGCATGCTTGCAAAAGAAGAAAGCTTAAAGGAGTTGCCAGCAACATGCAAATGAACAAGATGGATTGCTTGATTTTGCAAAGGTAGCCAACTAAATATTTTCATTGCAAATAAATGGGAGAAGTCCAACAGTGACAAAAATTACTAGAATATTCTATTACTACCTGCATTTGTTCTGGCCATATATAATTTTACTGATGAATTATTTCAATTTGTAAGAACAGTTCGGAAAAATACAACACAAGTGCTTCATTTTCAAAAGGTCTGTTGAGGACATCCACTGATGGACCTACTTCTTATCAACAGAACTGGAAGGTGTTTTCCTCCTGTGCAGCCCTGATAAACTAAAAAAATCTGCTCCAAAAGGCAGGAATGTAGACATTTGTACTAATCATGTTAAGTAGAGCTAAGCATGCTATATGATTACTTAATTCTTGTTTTCAAAATTTCAAACCATATATAGAATCTATACTGTATATTTGGTATGTGCAGATAAGGCATACTGATCACTGTGTAGCCTTGCTTGTGCCTTTTCAGAAATAATCTTGCATGATCCTTTCCCAGTATTTCTGTATTTCTGGAGGTCCGTGACATTTTCCATTTTTTTGTGAATAGAAAATGTAAATAGTTTGGGGGGAGAGGTGTTGCACAGCCATCAGATTTATCTGCCCACCTCCAGCCAAGAGAACGCAACCCAAAGAGGTGCAGGATGGTGCAGATCCCTAATAAGTTTCATAAATCAAAGAACTGGAATAAAATACCATCAAAGCTTCTGACCACTTAAGTGAACAATTGAAACAATAAAACAATTAATAAAATAATGGATCCAAGAACTGCAGAAGTGAGATCATTTACCCCAGAGGCTTAAAGCAAGTTGTTACCTGGAATGAAATTGTCATATGTCCCTATGTTCATAAAAACGTGTGTCTTTCATCAGGTACATCAGTGATTCAGGTTAAAGCGCCAGATCCACCGGGTGCCCGCCTGCTTTACCGCATCCTTCCAGAACAGCCCTATTTTTCTGTGGAGCCAACAACAGGTATTGTTTTGGTGTATCACAAGTAAACCCCTTTGGTTGCTGTTGTGGACAGGGTGGTGGTGGCTGAAAAAATCAATAATTTTTTTTGTAATATAATTTCTATAGTAATGTATACCTTTCTCAATAAATCTATGTCCATGAAAACTCTGCAGGGCAAGTCAATGGAGTTATTTATTTTGGTAGAGATGAGGGACTGAAACTGAAATTCGTATATCCAAATTGCACAATTACTAGATAAATATCAGGTCATCCAAGTCCAAGTCCAACATATTGCTTAGGCTGACTGCCTTAGCTATTATTCTGCAATTTCGCATTTCTTGTTTTCAGCTAATAAAATGACAGTAAGTCAAAACTGAAAATAATTAAACGCTATGCAGAAATGCAAATGTGTGATATCCTTGGAATGTCACAGAGCAAGCATTAACTAAAAGGTGCCTGTAACTACTGTTTCCTGTTGCTGTTAACACCAAATCCTGATATAGATATGTGTAGGTATGCCAGGTCTCCTCAACCCATCCTCTCTGGCTGTCAATACAAGAAGAACACAAGGCCAGCTTCCTGCCAAAGGTAGTGCCTGCCTGTAATTTCCAGTAAGGAAGCATACCTGGCAGGGAGCAGAGAACTGTTCTGCACCCTCTCCTGTTGCCTAATGCTTTGGCCTGTGATGAGCTAGGCTTTTTTGCTTTGAAACTAAAAATGAGAAGGATATGACTTCTTTCCCTGAAGGAATATAAGAGTCCATTCATACTGGTATATGGATATGATATATAGATTGTTGAGGGGATGCTTTGGCTCAAAAAAACAAAACACCTGGGTCTGCTTGTATTTATGTTTAGATTGAGTCATCCTTCCCCTTTAAGAGCTGTCACACACCTATCCGGCCCAGTGATAAGGCAGTCTTCTGACCTCAACAAGAGCCTTTCTAGCCCGATCCACCCTGCAAGCCAAAATGGCCAGTCTGGACAGGCCCTAAGGAAAAAGAGAGAGTTTTACAAGCAGTTAGAAGCAGCTTATGGATTGAGCAATGAGCCTTTCCCCAACATTTCTGTTTGGGTGTGCATTAAAATATCAATAGTGATTCAGTATGAAAAAGTGCAGTGATGTATGTTATAACAAAAGGTCCCAAGTTCTTTTGAAAAACTGCGGGCATTGTTTGACTAGGAAAAAAATCTGAAGGTTATTGCAAGACAGTTAAGAAAAAGGCAGGTTCCATTTTGAGGATCATAAGGAGAGGAACCAAAAAGAAAATGGTCAATATCATGATGCCTGTGTAATTTACTTGTGGTTTGATGACACTTAGAATATACTGTAGGGTTTTGCCCACTGAGAAAGGATATTATAGGGATGAAAAGGCTACTGAAAGGGCTAATGGATATGAACAAGGGTTATAGAGACAGCCCATTGGGAAAACGCTGGAACATTTGGGGCTGTTTAGCTTTGAAATGTAGTAAACTGTGGTTATTACGCTAGCAGATTACATTAGCAGGTTGACGTGGTCAGAGGGAAGGTATAAATTAGAGTAATTACTCAGGCTGCTCATGGAGGAGTGAAAGGGGAAAAGTTCAGTTTCAAGACATCCACTCAGGATAAGACTAGGCACGAGCACAGAATTCCTTAGAGCTGGTTTGTATGTGCAGGCAATGCTGATGATGACCATCAGGGAGACAAAGCCAAATGCCTGGCTTCAGAGATGTTGATGATGCTTAATTTCTGAAAAAAGGACAGATTTGCCTAAGGGCAATAATTTATAAAACTAAGAGAAACAAAGATGCCCTGTCCCCCTCCCCAATTCATGTCAATTGTACCCTCCTGGCAAATACAGCATTGTTTATTCAAGAAAAAAAAAGAGGAGATGAAAAAGAGGAGGCATGATAGAGATGTATGAAATAATACATGGGGTGGAAAGCAGAGAAGTTGATAGGAGCTTTTTGTGACACAATAGCAGGACCTGGGATCCTCCAACAATGCTGGATGGTTAAGGACAGACAAAAATAGATATTTCTTAATAGTTAGGCCATGGGGAATTCTTCCACAAACTGTAATGATAGCCTTACAAATGGAGTGGATTTTTAAAAAGGGATTAGACAAATCCATGGTCCATATCTCTATAAGTACTGTATATACTAGTCATAAGTCATAATTGCAATATATTACCAAGAGTATCAGCCACCTTGGGTCCTTTTAAGGAGAAAGGCCGGGTAAAAATATTTTAAATAAATTAAATAAATAAAATTCTCTAATATGCCTCTGATCACCTGCTGCTAGGGAACACAAGGATAAGAGAACTGTTGAACTGATTTTAAAAGAAGAAAAAACCTTGAAAGTGTTCTGTAGGCATTGGCTTGGCCTCTGTGTGAACAGAACACTGACCTGTGTAGGGTTTTGGTTTGGTCCAGGAGATGTATTTTTCTGTTCTTCTTCCTGTAGGCGTGATAAGAACTGTTTATCCAGTAGACAGAGAAACCCAAGATAAATACTTTGTTGTCATCCAAGCCAGAGCTGGCCAAGCAGGTGGACGTTCAGCAACAACAACTGTAACTATCAACATCTCTGATGTTAATGACAATCCTCCCCGTTTTCGGCACAGTGAGTAGAATGTCTCCTGTTTGCAGATCCTCCTGCTTCCCTGCCCAAAGGCTGAGTAGGGCTAGGCACCACCTGTGCATTTCCCAGAAAGAGGAAAGCATGAACAGTGTCACAAGAGCCAGCACCACCCATTGTCCTCCTCTCCATGGCTGTGTAATGCATCCATCAACCCTAGTGGTCAATACAGGCTTTTGCTGGTTCCTTTGGAAATGATAGGATCTTTTCCCTGTTATTCTTGCTGTATGGATGGCACACCTTTTTTTCCACCTACATGACACTGAGTTATGTAAGGAAGAGGGGAGAACTGAGTTGTGGGTTGTGATACTCTTTTGGTCAGACACTATGGTAAGATGGGGCACTGAGGCCTGTAACTGGCATTATTGGTCAACAGCTAGAGGCACCTTTGAGTTTTCAAGGATAAGAGGTGGAAAGGGGACAACATTTGTGGCCTGTCTGGAGCATCGACTCCTTACATCTTGAGGCATGAACAACTTGCAGGCTGAAATAATCTCCCCTAAGAAGAAGACGGCATCTGGTATGAAGTTATGTGCATATGGCTTGCATCTGGGACCAGCACTGCTTCACCCCATTTTTAGTGGCATGAAGTCTACAATAGAAGTAACCCCCTCTCTCAGCCTAATCCTCCACTCTGTGGAACATTTTGGCAGACCATGTTGCAAATATTTATTTATTTATTTATTTATTTATTTATTTAACTTATATGCCGCCCACTCTACCCAAAGGTCTCTGGGCGGCTTACAACAATTAAAATACAATAAAAATACAATTGAAAGATAAAACAATTAAAATACAATTAAAATAGATACTCTAAAAATTGCCATCAGGACCCACAGTTGATATTATTTCAATTAAAAGCCTTCTGGAACAGAAAGGTTTTGACCTGGCGCCGAAATGTCATCAGCGTCGGCGCCAGACAAATCTCAGTCGGGAGGGCATTCCATAGTCTGGGGGCAGCTGCCGAAAAGGCCCTTTGTCTACAAGCCATCCCTCTTACCTCCTTGAGGGATGGCTCTTTCAAAAGGTTCCCCTGGCTAGATCTTAACTGCCGGGTAGGCTCATATGGAAGGAGGCGGTCCTTCAGGTATCCAAGGCCCAAGCTGTTTAGGGCTTTATATGTCAAAACAAGCACTTTGAATTGGGCCCGGGCAGCAACTGGTAAATATATAGTACTTAAAGTCATAGCTTCAGTTTACTTATCTCTTAATCTTATGTCTTGCTTCTATCTACCTTACAGCGGTTTCAGAGGTTTTTGTAAGAAAATTTGCATGTCAAAAATGTTGTGCAAAAATGCACGTCAGGTTTTGGGAATATGATTAATTTTTTAAAAATAGTTTAACATATATTAAAGGCTTTCCATGTTCCATCAAGCTCTAAATTACTGAAGGTAAGGGGCAGAAATATTGCCTTCCATATTCATGAGTGATAGAAAGGGAGCCATACTCCAGAACTTTCCTCTTGGTTTCTTTCCCTGCAACAACATTGCTAAAAAGGACATCATTTTGAGGAAGTAGTAATTTCCCAAAACACACCTTCCCTTGTCTTGTCAGAATAATTCTGACATTTTAAAAAGCTTTACCTGGGAAGCCTAATCCATTTTGCCCCTTTTGGGGATTGCAGTCTAATTTTTCTTTATTACTGTTAATATACTGACTATGATAAAATTAGGTTTCACTAAGGACAAAAATTCTGCTGAGGCCCAACTAATTAAGTGATACATATAAACTAGGTAGCGTGGGAAGCCACATGCCTCACTGCAATCTAGCAGGCTGTAGCTGAAGAAAAGGTAATGCCAGGTTGGCTGCTTAACAATAGAAAATCTATCATTTGTGCCAGTGTTTTCAAAGTGCTATTCACGGGGGTTTCCCATTAAGCTTATCAAACATCCCTCAGCAAGAAGAGCAAGAGTAGCATCTAGGCTTCACAAAGGATGGAAAGCCCATGTTCATCTATCTTCACTTGCAATGCACTTCTACCAGATAGTGTTGAGTACAACTTGTTGGCAGGCACCATTTCCAGTTCATGCAATGCAAGGGTGTGATTCAATAACATTCAAAGACTCTTCTTTAGAGGTTCCTCAACAAGCAGATGTGCACAGGATTGTATGAAAGCTGCCCTCTATTTATTTATTTATCCATTCACCTAAGGAAAGCTTGCATTTGTTTTGTTTTTTTGTTTGGTTTGGTTTGGTTTGTCTTGTCTGCAGAGCTGGAAGGGAGCCTATGGATTGAATCCAGCCCTTCTCAGGAAGGCAAAGTGGGAAGTCAAACTCTCAGCCTCTGGCTCTGCAGTCAGATACCTAAACCACTAAGCTATCCAACAGTTGTTTTATTTTATTTTATTTTATGTTAAAGCATGAAGGAAATTTATTTTTTTTATTTTTTATTTATTTATTTATTTATTTATTTATTTATTTATTTATTTATTTATTTATTTATTTATTTATTTATTTATTTATTTATTTATTTATAGCACCCAGGCCACTCTGGGCAGTTTATAGCATATAAATACCACTGAGTACCATTTAACATCACAAAAATTAGAAATAATAAAATGCAAGTAAGCAATAAACTCAAAACATATACAGGAAAATAAAACATTTTAAAACATTCAAAGGAAAACATTTAAGATGGCAGGCATTGGACAGATAGGCTAATTGGACTCAGCTGAGCTTGCAGGTATGATGCTTTTGAATGCCTGCCTAAATAGCCAGGTTTTGGGTGACTTTTTAAATATTGCCAGTGAAGGGGCCAAGCGAATTGCAGAGGGGAGTTAATGCCTCATGCTTTAAAAGTGGCTATCCTAAGACTACACCGAAGTGAAACCAATGGGAAAGGTGAACAGGGGATTGGAAGTGAGTTGCTGCCACCAGTATGCAAAGGAAACCCAGCTATACTTCTTATTTTCTTCTGGCTCCTGGAATTTATTGATATTCTGAGATGCTGACTAGAGGTGGCAATGATCCACAATGAGGGCTAGTAAAATGATGTTTAATTCAGATAAGAAAATGATGCTCCTGGTAAGGAAAGTGAACAGCTCTGGAGTAGTTCTTTAACCAGTTTTAGATGGAGTATCTTCTTGAAAAATGAAAATCATAGTTGGAATTTATCCCTGGACATAGTTTTTCAATTAGCTGTCCAGATGATGACAATGGCTGGGGAGGCTTTTGCCTACATTAGCTTCATTTATGAGAAAGTTGTATCTAGCCATTGTAGCATGTCATAAGTGCAATTCTGATGTTACTAAATTGAATGTACAAGACATCCTCAACCTTACCTCTCTCTGTTTCTGGCTTTGTCACTATCTCACATGTGGTCAGCAACAAGCTTGAAAAGGAGACCCTTCCTTATCCACGGGCTCTCCACATGAGTCTGAACACTGATTTTTCCAGGGTCTTGGCTCATATGGAGAGCCCCTATGAATAGCAGAGGCTCTCTTCTTTAGACTTGTTGCTATCCATAGGTAGGTCAATGCAGGGTGAGATATCTAAATGCAGGATATAGGTAATGTAAGAGATCACCTGCTCTCATACCAGCCTTTTCACTCCCTGTTGTCTACTAGAAAGGCTCTTCACCATTTCCCACCTGTGGCCATGACATGACTGCCTGGCTAGTCAAAGGGAGCCTTCTTGATAACTACAACCATTTTGTAGAACATCTTGTTTTGGGAAATTGGTTGGCCTGATCAATCCTCATCTATTCAGGCATGGTTAAAACATATTTATTCTGATGAACATTTGACCAATTTGTTTTTCTTCCCACTGGGAATTTTGTTTTACACTAGCATTTAAAATGCAAGCGACTAAGTAGAAGAACATCACATAACAACACACCAAGATAACTAATTAAGAGAAAACAAGAACTCACAGTTTACAGACTGTGTTATAGCATGGATAAGCTTGTGGAACCAGTAGAATACAACAGTCCCTAAGGAGAAGTTCACTAGATGCTGATAATTTGGATATATAATTGCTGAACATGTTTATGCAAAAAAATCCATGTTGTTTAGTTGTTTTCCTCTGCTACATCTGTCCACTTTTATCTGCTTTTATTGTTTTTTAGCATACCAATTAGGCATATATCTTTGTGCTTCTATTGGTTGTCTACTAGAAAGGCTCTTCATCATTTGTTGACCTAAGCAGATGCATTGGGGTCCATTGATGTCAGGATAAAAAATTCTTATTAAATTCATAGAAGAAGGGGAAGTAGGCATCAACAGAGTGAAGTGGAGGCACTAAGGGATATTGGCTAAGGCCTGCCCAAAACCGGCCACCAGCCCTGAAAGGAAAATATATTACTGTTAAAAAATGAGAGAAGAAAAAAGTACAAGTCATTTGATAAGGTTTTTTAAACAACCAGAATAGGGGCACTAATAAAATATAAGGCCCAAACAAGTAGTAATAGTAGCCCACTTGCTATAGAATAGTAAGAGACAGTCTTGAATCCATTTGGAAGTCCCAACTAGAGTAGGACCATTGAATTGGTGGAAACTGCCAAAGTGCTGAGGCGCCATTCAGCTGTTGATTTAATGAGTCTACCATAATGGGGATAAGCATTCGGAATGAAGCCATAGTAACTGGGACAATATAAATGTTGTAGACCCTAGGACTCGAACAGTGTAACTAATGGCAGCAGGATATCTATCTATCTATCTATCTATCTATCTATCTATCTATCTATCTATCTATCTATCTATCTATCTATCTATCTATCTATCTATCTATCTATCTATCTATCTATCTATCTATCTATCTATCATAATTTAATTTGTCATTTTCATGAACACTAGACTTTACCAGACATACCAGCTTATTTCTCTCTCTCTCTCTCTCTCTCTCTCTCTCTCTCTCTCTCTCTCTCTCTCTATCTCTCTCAATCTCTCTATATAGGTATAGGTATAGGTGTAGGTGTAGGTATAGCTTTGGTGAAACTATTGGAGACAAAAGTTCAAAGAAAAAAACCCAAAGGAATAAAACACAGTGTGTGTGAGAATCCTTGCTTATATTGCAGCTTCTTGATAATGAGGTCAGGAATTAAGTTTGCATTTGATCATGATGGATTTTGATGCCTTTAGCTATAGATATCCACATAGATACCTGGATCTAGATATGGATTTTGTAAATATACCCCAACCATTATTTCAATATATTGGAAGAGGAGTTGTGGAGGATTTAGGGGACCACAGTCTACACTGATCTCTTAGAATTAAATTGGAAGTAACCAGAAAGTCACTTCTAGGATTTAGAAGCTGCGCCCCTCAGAAAAACCTAATATGCTTATTGGCTTGTTTCATAGAAGAATTGCTCTCCCTGTAAGTATCTGGAACTTCCATTTTCCATTTTTGATTATATTGTGGGGAGCAATCTGGGGCACAGAGATGGCCTTATGGAGGGACATAATTCCCACTCCTGAAATGTAGTGTATTGCCCAATCCCACCATATCATATTAGCAATCGGCTTACTCTGAATATCAGCAGTTGGATAGGAATGCAGGCTACTGTCAAGTCAAAGATGTGGCCTTGTGGGGCATGGCTATCTGCCTCCCCCCAAATTAACAGTGGGACAGTGGGGCTACACTGAGCCCAACTTAAAGGCAAAGTCTCCGTGTTCTACACACTGTGACTAAGGAGTTCAAAAAACTAAAGATCAATAAATGATGTCCTTTATCCTCAAAACATGGTTGCCATTCACTACCTGAGTATTCAGAAACAGGTAAAAAAAATCTAAAAGCATTCCTGTATCCTAGCCTTTCAGAAGAGGATCATTCCACTCTCCTTGCCTCAACCAACCTAAGCCATTCAAAAGCAAGCAAGCATCATATTCATCTTGTCTGCTTTAAAATTTAGATTTTTTCCCCCCACCTAACCCACTTGATCCACAATTTCCAGAAGGTATTTGGGATTAGATGGCAGTCAAAGGAGACTATCAATGTTAGAGATGTTCAGACTTATATATTTGGAGTACAAGTCTCAGAATTCCCCAGTCATCTAGAAACAAGATACAGAAACATATATCTGTGCATCTGTGTGTTGTACTACAGTACATCACATGTATTTCTAGTCTCTCTTTCATTTGTATGGCTCAGTTTGTTGCGTTCTATCTGGCTCCCAAAACACTTTGGAACAGATTGTGAATATCAAGGTGGCAATTGACAATTGAGGTATATAATAGGACCCCCTTATCTGCAGGATCATTATTCACTGATTCATTTATCCATGGTCTGAAAATATTAAAAATATTAAAAGAAAAATCCTAAAAATATTTGTTTATTACTATTTATTTATTTATTTGATTTTTATACCACCCATCCGATCATGGTCACAATATATATTTCTAAAGGTGAAGTTACCAGAACATGCCACTAGAGGGAGCCAGAGATCATGCAATGTAACTACTGTATTAAAATAGTGTTCACTATAATCAGCATTTTCAGCATCCAAGGGGGGGCACTTGGAGCCCCATGGATACAGGGTCCTACTGTATATACTCTAGATGCATATTTATTTGTTTTGATGGAGTTACTGATTTACACACAAGGAAACAAGCAAACAAGGGGGTGATGGGTGAGAAGAGAGATCAGTTCCACAGTGAGATGCCTCAGAAGAACAAGGCAGTGCATAGATGAAAGATCTTTCTAGAATCCATGACGAGTCCAGTTAAAACTGAAATTTTCCAGAAGAAAATCAGATTATACTATGAACTGAGAGACATGTCTAAACCGTATCTTTTTATAACTGGGGATTTTTCAGAATATATGGTAGTTTGCTTTTAATTGCCATTGTATTGCATGGTTTCCACTCAGAGATTATGCTGATGCTTGGCTATTTCTTTCAGAGCGCTATGAAATGTATGTATCTGAGGCAGCACCCGTGGGCACTGTCCTAGGCAAAATCAAGGCAGATGACCGTGACATAGGGGACAATGCAGCCATGGACTATGTATTACAAGGAGAAGCCCCTCACATTGCTGACATCATTAATAACTATGAGACTCAAGAAGGAACTGTCATGTTAAACATGGTGAGATGTCCAATGCTACTTTGCAAAGCCATATTACACAAATCACTGAAACAGACGAAATCAAATATATTTGCTTGTTATAGAACTGCATTTGAGTCACAATGAGATATCTGTGCTATATAAAGGGCACGTCTGAACATTTTATTTGCCACAATGGTTTTCTCCGCCAAAAAGCTGCAGTTCAAAGTGACACAGAGAAGTGGCAGGGACAAAGATGAGCAAGATAAGAGAAGTGGTGGGTGGGCATGTAAATCAGATCTGGCAGTTTTGGTGATGGTAGACAGGCAATACTGTGAGGGCTGCAAAAGTGGCCTTGGAGCAGGATGTGAAGAAAACTTGGTAAATTCTTCATCCCTTTCTAGTTTGGCTACCTGTACTGAAAAAGATATGTTGACAAGGATTTTGAAAGCTCTGTGAGATTTCTCATCTCCATCTGAGAGCAAGAACATGTTGCACCAACTGAAGATCCTGGAGCCTTTTCAAGGGTAGATCCATGCAGAGTGCATTGCAGTAGTCAAGACATAGGCAGAGATGACTATTGCTAAGTTAAGTAGACTGAGGAGAGGTCATAGCCAATGCACTAAGCAGAGCTGTGCAAAGGCACTACTACCACCTAGGAGTCCAGCAAGTGTGCCAAGTCCAGGAACACTCCCAGACTTGCCACGAGGAATGCAACTCATTCCAGAACAGAATGAATCCCAGTTCCCAAATCTGACTTTCTACTGACCAGAAGCTCCGCTGTCTTGCCAGGATTAGGTTACAGCTTGTCCAGCCCATTACTAGAGTTGTGAACTCTTGCTTATCTCTTTGCTGAATGCAACTTGGAGGAACCACACAATTGTTCACCTTGCTCCATATGACAACAAGATATTTTGCATCACCCAAAGAAAGGGAAGGCAAACAAGACCAAGCTTTTTTGAAATTAAATTTGCATGGATAAAGTTTTAAGGTAAATTATTCCAATTGCATGAAATGTAAATCACTATTGCTTTGTTGCATTGACTTTTAAGGAACAGAAGCTTCAACGGAATTATTGCCTCTTTTTAAAAAAACCATCAGTCAGTTATTTTGTGCTTGTGCATGTGTATTTTCCTTCTGAAAAGGAAGAGACACTCAATTTGGGCAACAAGTTTTGCAATTTATTTGAGGAAAAAAGTTAGCTTTCCTTGCTTTGCTCTTGTCTGGAGTCAGAGTTTTGCAAAGCTTCAAAATTCATCACTTTGATATCTTGTTGAGTCAAGACAACCTAAATTGAAGAGAACAAGGAATTTAGTGAATATTCCCTAAATCCCTATTCCAAGTAAGTAAATCTATCTAAGAAAAAAATTAACATAGTGGCCTGCATTACATTTTCCTTAAATCAACAGAAATGGGAATGTGTTGACATATTACTACAGAACTGTGACACCAGAAAACCAAGGCAGTAAACTTCATGGTAAAAATGAAGTGTATTGAGGCAAAGATGAATCATTAATATGTTTTTACAGCAAGAAGGAGAATTCCCCACTGAAGTTAACTAGTTTCAAAACATTCCCCAAAGAAAGCATACTATTCTTTCTTGTCTTTAATCTTACATTTATCATTGATCTATTAGTAATTTCCTGATGGTGAATGTAAGCTATTCCACTTTCTCTTCATTCTTTTCATTTCTTCATTTCATACAGAGCATAGATTATGAGACTCAAAACATATATGATATAAGAGTGAAAGGGATCAACAGATACATTGATGAGCGTTTCCTGACAGAAGAAACTAGATTTGAAGATACAACAGTTCTAAGGATCAGAGTGCAGGATGTTGACGAACCTCCGGTTTTCATAGCCAACGAATTCTTGATGGAGATTGTTGAAGAGGACATGAACAATTCTTATGTGGGAGCTGTAAGTGCCAAAGATCCAGATCAGGCCAACAGTCCAATCAGGTAGGGATATAAATCTTTCCTTATTTTCTTGTAAAAGGAAGAATGAAAAAAAAAATCAATAGTTTTCTCCCCACCGGGTGAGATTACCAAAGTTTTCCTGATTTATTTCCACCGCCAATTTTGGCATGTATTTGTGAAAAATGTGTAGATGTGTTTTCTGCACAAAAATTCTTCTTGTATTTTGCACAAAAATACAAGGTTTTTAAAATGCAAAACAAAGGCTTATTGTGCAAAAAACACCACCGCCACCACCACCCTGTCCACCCCCATGCTGATGATGAAAACAGGGCTGGCCTTTTGGCTCTCAAGCAGGAACAAAATAATCTTGTAGTACTTGGCCATTTTATGCCTTGTTGTCCTCTGTCAAAACACCTTTTTTTACGGAGACAAGAAGATATGAAAGACTTCAGGCACAACTAAAACTTAAGAAGATAGGACTGGAACTGATATTTTCATAGACTGTTGAAAAATTATGAAGACTATATCCCAAATCTTTGTGTACACTGTGATCAGTAGACAAATCTCCCCCATTTATTTCTGCAGAGAGGACCATCTCCATGTTTATAGGCAAAGAGTATACTTACTTGGTTTCTATTTCTGTTGCATATGATGGCAAAAACCTATAAGTGGGAAAACACTGTGATCATATCTGATCTGTGAAGAGATTTACTAGATTGGAATACATATAGTGGCACATTTAATACTAGGAAAAAATCTTCACTGACAATTTGTAATACAAGCATAGGATTTTTTTTTTCAGGCAAATTGAAGCTAGAACAGATAGGAACATTATTAAATCATGTGCATATTAGGAAGCAGAATTACTTCATCCTGTCTGGGATCATGATCTTACTTACTTATTCTACATGCTGAGGTGTTTTAAAAAAAAGTTAACTTGAAAAACATGATCAGGGAGAAAGTTCTAGTTCCTTCCCATGAGGGACAGCCTGAAGAGGAGTCAATCTGCTGTATGTGGAGCCTCTCCATGTGACTGAGTACCCTGACTTTTCAGGATCCCAATCTCATGAAGAAAAGTCTTTCTTTTTCATACAGTCCTGTCTGCATGGAGATGACGACAGGGAAGGAGCAAGAATAAAACTCGCTCTCTGATCATGCTTTCAAATTAATAATCTTTCAGAGTTTCTGAATAGGGCTGAGGCTGAAGGCAGACTCTCTCTTCTAGTGGTGGAAGAGCTTTGCTTATGGTAGAAATCATCATCCAGTTTTCAGGGATTTATCTGTCCATGGCTAAGCCCATTCAGCAGAATTCATCAGACCTCTAAATGACATGTTTTGGAGTACTGGAGAGGCTACCAAAAGGGCAGGAGGAAGGAAAATCACCTTCCACCAAGCTGGGGGCCTACATCTAAATCTGAATCTAGCTCAGATTGGTGCTCAGTTATGCTGCCAACCAAGCCCCAGTTTTCATTTCTGACAAATATTCTTCTAAACGAGTATCTGAAATTCTCATTGATTTCCAAAATTATAGAGTTGGCTCACAAAAATGGGGAAATGAGTCAAAACACATTTGTTGTGGAGTCTGGGGATGAAATGGAAAACCTTTGATTCTGGAGCTTCAAATCACAAAATATCACTATTGAATCCCTTTATAACATGCCAGGCACCTGTGTGTCAAATTATCACAGATACTCAGCCTAGCTGGCTTCCTGAGAGAAGCATTCTTGAGATGGAGCAGAAAAGAAATGAAGCCCCAAGGAGTATGCTTAAATTCAAGAGAGGAATTGTGCTGTCTTCAGACAAATATTTAAATATGGAGTGGATTAGGGCTATTTGTGTATTTTCAAGGCAACTGCACAGCAGGAGAAAGAGCACTGGTGTATTCACAGTATGCAACAGCACCCTCTATAGACTCCTCATATAAAGATCAGTACTGAGATTAAAAATTTTAGAATAAAAATGACAATATGTGATTAACTGTGAGGAATGTTTGTATTTTTCCATTCATGCCACTTGGGCTTTTTGTGGAGATTCCAAAACACACAAAATACTGACACAGATATAGACAAAGAAGGGATCTGAGAGTCTCCAAAATGATATAAGATGGTGCTGGCACTAATCTGTGTGCCTTTATCTGTACACAAATGAGGTTGGGGTGCAGGGCACATCATTCAATATATGACTGACATTTTGAGTTATGTTTTCACAGTGCTTTTTTAATGTATCTTTTTTGACTATCCCATTCCAAGGATGCATAATACATTTTGTATGTTAATTCTTTACAAATCGGTACATAAATATTTGAAGGCAAGAGGAGAAGGGGACGACAGAGGACGAGATGGTTGGACAGTGTCACCAAAGCTACCAACATGAATTTGACCCAACTCCGGGAGGCAGTGGAAGACAGGAGGGCCTGGCGTGCTCTGGTCCATGGGGCCACAAAGAGTCGGACACGACTTAACGACTAAACAACAACAACATAAATATTTATTAAAACCTGAATTCTTGCCTAAATCATTAAATTACATAGGGAGGCTGTGCCCTTCTTTCAAGCAATATTTTATAGGGAAGCCACAGATTGTCTCAGAGATCCTCCTGTAAAGTCACCTAGAAGATCCATGAAACTTGGCAGCCAGAATAAAATGAAAAAGAAGCAGATGTGTTATTTCCTAGTTCTGCATCTTCACTTGGACCAGCAGGTCTAAATCCAGATGCACTATAGTACAGAAATCAAATGTAGAGCAAAATATACATCTATCAAGTTATCATGCGTAGATTTCCACCTTTTCATGCACACATCTGTTACATATCCACTTTGATTTCCTCTTCCTCCTCTTCCTTGTTCTTTTCCTAACAGAGACTGGAGATCATCCTAGACACCCTGATTTTGAAAGTCACAATTCTAAATAATGATGTTGCATTGCATGCGTTCCAAAGGAGTCTCTAAGGGTTTTCGAGAAGTGGTTTTTTTCCTCTCTGCACTTCTTTCTGTATTTACTTTACCTTAAATGATCAGCTCCAACAATATTTCTACTCTTTCTGTTTCTCATTTAAAGCCCAAAGTGATTTCTCTTTCTGTATGTTGTGTTTTTCATTTCATTCCTGGTCTTGGTCCACTACCTTCTTCATTGGTTACTCTTTCAATCCTATATACTGTATATATATTTGAATTAGACCAACATCTCTCCCTTTTTAAAAAAATATACAACCTTTTGAACATACTTTTTGGGTCATTTCATTTCATTTGTTTCATTTATGTACTGCTTGCCTGCATCCCCCTGACTAAACTCTATTGTTGCACACATCTGAAGTGTGCACACTGTTCTGTGTGCACATTTCAATGGTGTGTATTCTACCAGGTGCACCCACAGCCATACAGTAATGTGTCACTTCAGAATACAATGTGTTATCTGATCTGCATCTAGTACAGACAACCAGACCAAGAAAATTGCCCATAAGAAGTCAATCAGAGGCAATTCCTCACACATCAGAGGTGGGTGAGGGTGGGTGTGCTTCCCAGTATTGCCCCTGTTGATCCATCAAGGACAAAGAAAAAGGAACTCTTATAAAGGTCGGATACTCATGTCTTCCCCATGAGGTTGATCTCCTATAAGGCAAGGAGGAAAAACCAGTCATATTCTCTTCTTGGCAAAATAAGTAAATGATACTGAGCTGGTATACAAAACAGTTTGTGAGACATAAACCTACTATTTGCCACCCTTTTCTTTTTCCAGCACTATGATTTTCTTCCCTTTTCTTTGTATTTAATAGACATACAGGGCATATTATAAAATAGGTGCTTTTTTCTCTCTTCCTCTTTTCTGTTGTTTCTTTGGCATTTGTATCAAACCAGCCATGATGAAATAAATTTACTGTTCTGTCCCGACTTAGTTGCCAGAGTGAGTCATTTCACAAGTGGCACTTCGCTGTTTCTTTTGAATCGAGTCACTCACCTGCTGTGAGCCTGTCTGTGAAATAAGAATGAATAATGCATTTTAGATTTGGTTCACATTAATATAGGTCTGAGGCATATTTAGTTTCATAAAAAGAGGTGCTTTGATCTTGGCAGCAGTGAATTTTAAATGTTTATCAGTGTACATTTTTCATGATTTCTGAGTAGCTGGAGTGTACATCCATATTCATGTCTACCCAGTCCTCTTTTCTTGACTGACAATAGCTTCTATGTCCTTGTTTCAGAAGGAATGTTTCTGTTCAGTGTCTAAGAAAGTCACAAGGTTTCCCCTCACCCCTTCTCTGTGGTGTGCAGGTATTCTATTGTCCACAACAAGTATGTGCAGGGAATATTCAGCATCGATGAACACAGTGGAACAATAAGTATAACTGAACCTCTGGACCGAGAGAAAGCCGCTTGGCACAACATAACCATCAAAGCCACTGAATCAAGTAAGACTTTGAGGAACCTTATACTCAAAATACTTCCTGTATCAATGTCTCTTTATTACCCTATCTCCAGAACATCCTTTCCCCCCCTCAATTGAGAATGTGTGCTACTTTCTCATTATGCTGCTGTTACTTGTCACACAAGGTAGCATTGCTCAAATAATAAGTTTGCTGGATGCTAAATAGTATTTGGAAGCTGGCTGGATAGCTCAGTGGTTTAAGTATCTGACTGTGGAGCCAGATGTTGATTCACCACTGTGTCTCCTGCAAGTACAGCCAGTCTGTGTGACCTTGGGCAAGCTGCACAGTCCCATGGTGTCCCCAGAAAAAGGGAATGGTAAACCACTTCTAGTTATTCTCTACCTGGAAAACCCTGAAAAGATTCATCATAAGTCAGAACTGACTTGATGGTACATGATGATGATGATTATTAAGTAGTATTTGAATTCATGACCTTTGGTCTGTTTCATAAAAGGTAGTTCAATTTTTTTTAAAGAAGAGAAAAGAAGAGAGGTTGTGTAATGGAAACTGTAACAGTCTTAAGCTACCCTGAAGAATATAAAATTGCTGTCCCAGTACAAGATCTTACATTAAATTAGATTCTGACTAATTTTACAGCAGATTTTTGACTGGTATGAAATTAGCCAGGATTCAGTTTAACAGCAGACAGGAAATTGTGCTTCAGGTTAATTGTGAAAGCATGAATTATGTAAGGGAGACTTCCACAGAATCACAATTAAGCCATAGAAAAACATCCCCTAGATAGATTTCACCCGTCGCTTTGGTCTCAAAATCAAATGCAGATCGCCTCATTTGTGCTCTGACTTTGCCTTTGGGATGTGATTTGAAAAGGTGGGGGCATAGATGTGAAGCTGGAATAGTCTGCAACCAAATCTTAGTTTCTAGGAATACAAAGAAGAAATGAAAACCACAAAGGAGCAATTTAGTAGAACTTGAGATGCCTTGTTCAAAATGTTGAGCTGCAGGATTTTCATTTGGAAAGGAGAAGGCTCATAAAAATTAAGTAATATCAAAAGAAAAGAAATGTAGCACTGAAAAATAACAATAACATATTTTTTTGTAAAGAAAGACAAAAGTTACTACTGATATGAAATATTAACAAAATTCATTCTCACTAGCAGGGTGTTTTTCAGTTCATCATGGAGCAATGTAATATGGAGTAGATGGTCTGATCCATCCAGATATTTTGAACTACAAGCCATAAGCCCAAGCCAGCCTGGCCAATAGACAGTGATAATACTAGTGGTAGTCCAAAATATCTGGAAGATGATAGATTGCCTAGCTGTTTTAAAGACTGCATCCTATTATAATTTCCATTGGACTGAACTCACTATAGGTAAAGTGTGTACTATCAGAATCAAACATCAGACTGGAAATAATATGCCATTTAGAGAAACACAAAGATTTCATTCAGTAGTAAAACATAATAAAATTACTTTTGTTCCTATAATAAAAAGTTATACAATCGTTTAAAATATCTTGTTGAGAACAGCAAACCTTTAAACATTTGGCATGAAAATGGTTTTTGTTTTGTTTTTTTTAAAAAGAGTTCACAAAATATTTCAGAGAATTACACTATGACACTGCATAATTTCAGACTCACACAAATAACTGTGCAGATATCCAAAAGGATACAGTAGGTCCCCCATATCCATGGGATCGATACCCACGGTTTCACTTATCCAAGGTTTGCCATGGTAAAGCCACACTTTATTTCTCATAGGAATCTTTCACAAGATCCAATAGTTATACCTGAAGAAAACATTCTAATGTCAAAATTATATGCAAAAATGTCATATTGCAATAATAGAGTATGGTCTGTTGATTTGTTTTTTGTTTATCCCCACCCTCTGCTTTTTTAGGTAACCCAGAGCAAACATCAGAAGTGAACGTTTATATTCAAGTTCTTGATATCAATGAATATGCACCAGAATTTTCTAAATACTATGAGACGTATGTGTGTCAGAATGCAAAATCTGGACAGGTAAGATAATGGCTGATCTAGTTGTACTTTGTTTCCTTCCCTGTCCAACCCAGAGCATAAACTGCAGTCGAGCCCTTCCTTTGATCTCAGAGTCCTTGAGTCTTCCCATCTACATTTCCTTCCATTTGGCTTTCATTATCAAGAACACACAGGCTTGACTCTAATTGCTATTCTTAATTAAAGAAGGTGATTGGATCAATGGGATTTACATAGTAGACTTTTTATTCAGCAGTTGATCCAATGGTTCTGCTGTCATTGGGAATAGCAATTGGATTTGAGGGACTACATTTGTATGTAGTCACAGCTTCAGATGACCATGGGAAAGCACCAGAGACTTGGTTGCAAGCATGCTGTAATACAGAATTCATTCTCCTCAGCTGGTATCAGTCCTCTGTAAGACAACAATGAGCCAAGAGTAATAATGGATCTTTTTAAGGAGTGCTAAGCAGAACCCCTGGCTACTAACACTAGAATTTTTAAACTGAGCAAGTATGCACTATCTGAAGAAGAAATGGAACAGAGAGTGCTGCAAAACAAACAAACATAGCAATTAATGTGTGTTTTCCCTCATTTCCTGCCAAGTGCCCGATCTCATTTCCTACTCTCTTGGTAGGAAACTCACATAATGTTTATTCATGCTGTTAATAAAAGTTGCAGTCTCTTTGTCTCTACATGTCTGTGTCTGCCT
This sequence comes from Intellagama lesueurii, assembly GCA_037013535.1. Taxonomy (NCBI): domain Eukaryota; kingdom Metazoa; phylum Chordata; class Lepidosauria; order Squamata; family Agamidae; genus Intellagama; species Intellagama lesueurii. The sequence continues at coordinate 65,270,177 of JBAJHW010000004.1, read as the reverse complement.
CTTCTCACATACTCTCTCTACTGCAGACACAATAATAACAGCATTTGCAGTTAAATCTACAGGGCACAAAGATATGGTTGACATTCATCAGGTGTGAAACTGAAATAAAATGTCAGACTTCTTTTTCATCAGATAGAGTTGACAAGAAGCGTCCATAGCCGCAATCCCTGACAGCCATTACAAATAGTGCAACTGAAGCCGACACCATGAATACTCACTAGATGGCAAGAGGAAGTTGAATCTAATGACTGAAATGTGTCCACCCATTTTCCAAGTGCTTCATTCTTATCATTCTCTCAAACTTTTCTACATGCAGTTTCCATCAGCACTCCTTTGCATAAGCATAAATATCTGTCAGCTGAGTCAGATTTTTAAAAAAGGAAAGAAAGAAAGATTGTAACTAAGTTTTGTATTTTAAAGAAGTGTAACAGCAGGATGAACGTCCAAATAGCTCAGTGGTTTAGGTATCTGCTTGTAGAGCCAGACTTCAGGAATTTGATTCCCTGCTGTGCTATCCTTGACGGGGCTGGACTTGATGATCCATAGGGTCCCTTCCAGCTCTGCAATTCTAAGATTATAATTGTATTTAGCAATATATGTTGAAAATAATGGAAGGCATGACGTGATCTTATATGCCTATTACCTTCTACAGAAATAATACTGTGATCTCACAAACAGAAATTGGGAGTAACTAGTGAGAAATATTTAATTACAATCAATACCTTTGCCCAATCACAAATCTTTAAGTAAGTTATAATATAATTGTAACCTTAAGAAGATACAGCCTTGCACTTTTATGGTGTAACTGTAACCCTGTGTATCTTTCAACTTACTTTTATAATTACAGGCATCAGGCTTTGCTAAACAGTGGAGGAGAAATATCATATAGTTCAAGTAATACTGCTTCATGCTCTGTTTTGGATGTTGAAAATCCCAACATGGTGAATTTTAGAAAGATGCTGGTTGAATTACTAGGTATGCAGCTGTTCTGCATTCAGGCACACACAGTCATGCATATGCAACCAGTGCCTCATTAATTAGTGGCAATTTGCCATGATGAGTTACATTTTGTTGTTGTTGTTGTGTGCTGTCAAGTTGCCTCCAACTTACACCAATGCTATGAATGAGATAACTCCAAAATGTCCTGCCCTCAACAGCCCTTCTCAGTTCTTGTAAACTGAAATGTGTAGCTTCCTTTAGGGAGTTAATCCATCTCATATTTGGTCTTCCTCTTTTCCTGATGCCTTCTGCCTTTCCTTGCATTATTGACTTTTCCAGATAATCTTGCTTTCTCATGAGGTGCCCAAAGTAGGACAGCCTCAGTTTCATCATTTTAACCTCCAAAGATAATTCAGGCTTGATTCGCTCTAGGAGCCACTTGTTCATCTTTCTGGCAGTCCAGCATATCTGCAAAGCTTTCCTCCAGCACCATATTCCAAGCAAATCAATATTTCTCCTATCATCTTCTTTTACGGTCCAGCTATCATAGCCATACATAGTCATTGGGAATACAATAATGTGGATGATCATCTAAATCACCAACAAAATTCTGGCTGTTACTTTCTAAGCTCTATTCATCACATGCAAGAAACATGTAGAATATTCAGTGACTTAACAAGTAGAACTTCTGTGTGATGGTGCTGAAAGGGGGTGTTACAAGATTCCAGAAAACCAGTAATAGTGCCATGAAGGTCCACCATAAATTGTAAGGTCATCACTGAAGACAATAGCACAGTCAAACAGGCAATAAGGAGACCCAAATATCACATGTTTAAAGCTATAGATGAACTGATGCAGGGGTCCCATATACCTCTCTACACGGTTAGACAGTAAAATAAAACAAAACATCTCGGTAGCTTGTGGCTATTGAGGCCAAAATAAAATAAAGATTATTTCTAAGAAAAATGATTTCACACATTTTGTTCCATATTCATCAAACAAATTCACCAGAAGTGTTATTTAAACATTTGTAAGTGATTGTGTTCTTATTGTAATTTCTGAAGGATTTTGCTGAACTTTTCAATTTGCCCCTTGGAAATGGACCTCTCTCTTATATAAGTCCTTGGTACTTTCATACAAAAGCATACCATGGTAATAAAAGCAAAATGTAAAAGAAGAGTGATTTTCCCCCACCCTGAACTTCATCCATCATGTTTATCAGACACTTGAAAAAAGATTTCCGTTATAGTTTTTTTATGATAAAGCTTTCTACCTTCTTTCAAGCTATACATCAGGAACACAATAGCTAGGTTTCTCAAACACAAAATATGTTTAGTATGCAAGTAGTCTGAGATTAGTTGCCCCAATTTCTTTTTTCTTTTGGGGAGGGGTGGATACAGAGATACATTTGCAATTTTGAGAAGGCATCATTAGCATTGTTGCCAAATGGTTGGCATGGAATTCTTTTCCCTTTTGTTAAATAGTTGCCAGCACAATGGGTGCAAAAAGGTGGTGAGGTAAAAAGATAACTCCAGGTTCTGCTTGGAATGCCTGACCACAAGGGTTCCAGAAGCATACTGAGAAAAAAAGGAAGAAGGCTGGTGGCTGCTTTGGTTTATATACCTAACTAGCTTTTAAAAAGAGGGAAAATAAAGAGGGACAGGAGTCCATGATGGGACCCAGCAGGGTGCCTGTGGAAACAATGGTTCCTGCATGTGCCATCATAGGGATTTTTGAACTAGGCTTACTATTCTGCATCAAAATTTGCTGTACTCTCAGTAGAGAAAATGTAATCTTCTTATACCCATCCAATACAACAGAATAGTATCATTAAATAGCATAAATGTTACATTTACATGAATTCACAATATGTTTTTTCAGCTACCAGAACTATTCGTGAAAGTTGACTAAACATGCAATCAATAAGACAAAGCTAGAATTAAAAGTCAAGATAGGATCAGAAGGTATTCAATTTGCAATTCTGTATGAAAATATCTGTTTTACGTTTGCCACAAATGCCAGTGGAATGGAAGACATATTGCCTCAGAATGTGGCTTGAAGTATTTTTAAATCATGCACAAACATGCAAAATCATGTGCATATTTGGAAAATGTGTGCAATATCTACTTTACAAAATGCTTACACTGCACACACACACACACACACACACACACTCACTCACTCACATTCATATGCAGAAAAAGGTTCTGACCGCCTAGGAGAGAAGATGAGAACATTACTAAGGAGTAGAGAAACTCATTGGCAATGAGATTAATTGTACATCCCTAGAGCACAGGAACATTAGCTCCATATGCTGTTTCAGTGTAGATGAAAGAACACAATTACCTATTGTGACGTTTACCCACGTGGCCCCTGCTTGTTTCACCAAACAATGAGCTCACAGAGTATCCCAACACGCCCTTTACCTCGCTGCCACCAGTTGATCTCTTTACCAACTATGTTTCCTATAAAGACTGAGGTCCATTTAGTACTTAACTTTGAAATAAGAACAGGTTTATTGATTACAAGTTGTTTCAGGAATAATTCTTAAGCACATTCTTAAAGTTACAGAAAGCTTCAGTATTTTACTTTAACCTCTTCTATCTTAATTAATACAGGTCACACTCTGACTAATCACTCCTTAAACACTCTCTCTGCCTCAAACCCCAAACTCTTTCTCCCTTCAAAACTCTGTCTCTGACTGAACTGACTAGACTCTGACTCACCCTCCCTTCTAGTTTCTCTGGCTCCGCCTCCCGACAGCTCTCATTGGTACCTGAAAATACACTGCTGAATATTCATGCCAGGGGTGATCGCTACAACTCCTCCCCCCTTAAAAAGTTTGTTTTATGAGGGGAAAACTTACCAGTTTACCCTCTTAAACAAACAAGACATTTAATACATTTATTAACAGTCTGACCATACTTATAACTACTTATACACACTTGCCATATGGGCTTCTATCAAGTAATACATTTACTATTTAAACCTACCATATTATACAGTCCTGGAAACCATACATTCATATACATTTTCCTCTAGATTAAATCAAACATTACAGAAAAACATAAACATTTACATTTTCACTTAATCATGGGGTCTTCTGGACAAATCATCCGCTACCACATTTAAAGATCCTTTGATGTTTTTAATTTCAAAGTCATAATCTTGGAGAATCAAGGACCATCTGGTCAGTTTGCTACTGTTCATTTGCAAAGTTCTCAGCCATTTCAAAGGTGAGTGGTCAGTGCACAGGGTAAACTTTCTTCTTCATCTGTATGGCTTACGTTTCTTCCAGGTCCATACGATAGACAGGTATGCCCTCTCGATGGCAGACAAATGTCTCTCACGATGTTGAAGTCTTCTGCTGGTAAAAGTCACTGGGCGTAGACTCTCACTGTCATCCACTTGGCACAGTCCAGCTCCAAGTCCAATGCTCAATGCACCCACACAGCTGAGGAATTCCCGATTTGAGTTCAGTGCAACAAAGACTGGTTTTGAAGTCTGCGCTCTCTTCCAATGACCGACAGTCACCTGGCACTCTGACGTCCACTGGATTTCCTCCGTTCACCTTTTCCGGGTGAAGCCTGCTTTTTTTCTGGCTCATGGCTTCACTTTCTCAGCTGGGGAAAGGGTAGGCAGTTTCTTCTCCTTCTCCAGAACATCTATGGCTGCGTCCTTCTTTGAGATCTTATTGCTCTGGCTTTCATTCTCACCCATAAACTCGCCCACAGGAACTTTAGTTGCACTAAGTGAGGAAACACTATCACGGGTCACCTTAAGATTCACCGACAAATTTCTTTTAGGTGAAATCTCAAACACTTGGTTTATTTCAGAGGTGTTGAGACTTCCATCATCTGGTTTCTCGGGCAAGGAATTGCCTAGGAGGATTTTAAGTGCTTTTGCAGCTGCTTGTTGAACCCTCTTTGAGCTTGTTAATATAGCACGTTTAGGTAAACGGGTAAACTTCCACAAATCAGCCACATCGATAACTGCACCACGTCCAACAAGTAGCTCAGCCACCTCACAGAGTCCATAAGAACAAGCATCATGCAAAGGAACAAGGTTTTCCCCATCCTCCGCATGACCATCAGCCCCATGCTGCTGAAGGCACTTAACCACAGACACACTACTACATCCTGCAGCAAAGTGAAGTGGTGTTAGGAAATCTCTTGCCTTTTATTAATGTGGGCTTCTTCTTTTTAGAATCAGTTCACAGACTAGCTTTCTTTTGGGATATGGAGATGCAGCAGCACAATTCAAAGCAGTCTCATGAGTTTGGAGAGGTTTGAAGTTCACTATCTCAAGAGAAAGGTGTTTTTTCACAGGAGCAACATCCAGTTCCTTAGCAGCCTGTAGCACTGAGTGACCTTTAAATTTATATGCCCATCGCTCTTTTAACTGAGGTGTTGGAGCCCAATCAATTGTACTTTTATTGTGGTAATGCAACAGTATAGGGTCAGTACCATAACTTGGCAAGAGAGAATATACTTCCCCTCTATTCTTAGCATCAGCTTCATGCAAAGGAGTGAATTGCCACAGATCCATGGCATTTACCCATGCATCCAGCTTTACTAGAAGCTTTGTTACCATTTTTCTTAGGGGCACTGCCTCAGGGCATCCAGTGGCACATTCTATACTAGACTGGATGAAATCATCTCCCCGTCTAGTCACCCTGGGCAAGGGTCCCACCATGTCCAGACCCAACCATTGGAATGGGTTTGAAACAATAGGTAAAGGGCACAGTTCAGCCCTAGTTTTGTCGCTTCCCGTACTTCTTCTCTGGCACGTATCCCAAACTGGACAAAACTGCTTAACTTGCTGACCCATTCCTGGCCAGTAAAAGTTCCTTGCAATCCTTTGTTTAATACATGATATTCCCATGTGAGCTCCAAAAGCATCCCTATTCTCTTTACTTAAAATCTTGTCTCTATATTTTTCAGGCACAATAAGTTGTTTGAGGTTTCCATCTCCACCCCTCTGAGGTGCTAACAAAACTTCTCTATATAACAGATTGTTATCTATTATATATATCTCTGGGCATTCAGGTGTTAATGAAGAGCTTAGCTTAGCTTAGCTTTCTCAAAGCACTGCGTAAGGGTGGTATCTTCCTTCTGTTCCTTATCAAATGGTGAATTATTAGGGTTTTTCATAAATATAACTTCTGCCATTTCATCCATGTCAGAGTTTTCTTTTAAACTGGGGCTTTCCAGGTTACTTTCAGAAGTTAGGGATTCCATTTTTATCTCAGGGATTGTTAACTGCTCTCCCTGGGAATGTGTTACTACAAAAGCACTTTGCATATGCTTAGTGAGATCTAATCCGATCAAACAAGGTGCTGGAATTTGATCAGAAATTGCCACATCCCAAATTCCAACCCAGTCTCTATAGTTTATCTTTACTTTAGCCATAGGTAAAATCACTGGAGTAGAACTTATTTCCTTGATTGTAACAGTTTGATTTGGAAGTATTTGTTCTTTAGGAACCACATCAGGATGACGTAAAGTTAAATGGGAACAAGTATCTACAATTTCAACATAAGATATCTCATTAATACAAATTTTCTCTCCAGGGTTCTGTAGTAAAATATTATCTGCCTTTATAAGAATGCACCTAACGACTCTGGCTTGTGGCAGATCAGAATTTTCTGTCGTGCTAGTTGCCATGGAGACAGAACCATTGTTACAACCTCCTTCAGTGGCTCCCACTGGTTTAATCCAGTTAACCTTTTTGGTCTGACTATCATCTTTTCCATTTTTATTTTTATTGGTTTTCATACAATTTGATTGAACATGCCCAAACTTACCGCAGTTATAACACTGTCTGTAAGTCCTTCGATCATACTGAGGAGATCTGTCAAACTTTTCCTCAGGGTTCATTTGCTTCTGCGGACTAGGCCCTGGCAACTTAGGTGTGGTACTAAGCTGGCCATCTTTCCCTGACATTTTACTGTTGTAATTTTTATTGAATGGTTTCTTACTGTTGTCCCAGTTATGCCTTTAAAATTTTACCTCAGAAAACTTAAGATCTCTAATCTCACTAATGGAATCAGCATATTCAGATGCCTGTAATACATTTTTTGTCATTGAAGCTACCAACATGAATTTGACCAAACTCCGGGAGGCAGTGGAAGACAGGAGGGCCTGGCGTGCTCTGGTCCATGGGGTCACGAAGAGTCAGACACGACTTAATGACTGAACAACAACAATACATTTTTAGGATTTTTGTCTTTGACTAAATAATGCAATTCCCCTGGCAAAATGGAATAAAATTGTTCTAAACGAACCACATTTTTCATCTGGTCTAGAGAAGTGAGATTTTCACGTTCCATCCATTTGTCCAAACATTGAATCAATTTAGCCCCCACTTGGGCATAAGATTCTTCAGGCTTTTTGGTAAGGGAACAAAATTTTCTTTTAAAGTGTTCTGCATACATACCAAATCTAGAATATACCATTTTTCTATATGCCTCATGTCGCGATTTGACCCTTTTGGATTCCACACCTCTGGAACCTATGTGGCGTGGGACCCACTCGTGCCTTGGTCTGTCCACCTAGACTCAGACCTCAGAGCACACCAGGGCAAAACCAAACTCTTTCCTTCCTTCCACTGCTGCCACCAGGAGATCCCTAGATCCCCATAACTCCTTTAGAAAGAATCAGGTCCACTCTTTAATGAAATAGAAAGATCTTTAGTTTATTTGCTTATTTGTTTCAGCACTTCAACATTCAGTTCTATTCCTTCTCCCTTCCAGTCACTGGTCAATCACTTCTCAGATCTCCTACTATATTTTCATCAGTCTAATCACAATCACATAAATCTCTGAACTCTCTAATCAAACTCCTTCCAAAACTCTGATCTCAACTCCTTCTCAGGCTCTGCCTCTTATTCTCTGCCTCTTGGCTCCGCCTCTCAGCAACATAAATATGCATGACTCACTCTAACTAAACCTGAGCCATGACCACATTTAAAGGAGAACGCTACAGACCTCCCCCCTTACTTAGGTTTGTTTGGGAGGGGAAACACATTTTTCCTCCTGAACAAACAGGTGCAATTGCTCAAACTTTTTTCTCATAACATTTTAACTTTCACATTTTTACTAAATATCAACCAAATACCTTACCTTATCATTTAATAATCAATACCATACTTTACCTTTTCATCTACTAATCAATAATATACATTACCTTATCATTTAATAATCAATACAATACTTTACCTTATCATCTACTAATCAATACATTTACCCAATTAATTACTGGAGAATTCTAGTCCATTTTGGTTCTTTTTGAGAGTTCTTTAAGTCATTCTTCTGGTCTTCTGGACAGCGCATCTGCCACAATATTGTGAGATCCCTTTATGCTCTTTATCGTGAAATCAAAGTCTTGCAGCAAAAGAGCCCATCTCATCAATTTGCTGTTAGTCTTCATGGATCTCAGCCACAGCAATGGCGAATGGTCAGTGCATAAGGTGAATTTTCGCCCCCAGATGTAGGGTTTAAGTCTTTGTAGGGACCATAAAATCGACAGACACTCCTTTTCAATCGTAGCCAGATGTTTCTCCCTTGGCTGCAGTTTCTTACTGATGAACATCACGGGGTGCAGAGTTCCTCCTCCGTCAGCTTGGCACAGCACTGCTCCCAGTCCGATGTTCGATGCGTCAGTGAAGATGGTGAATTCTTGGGTGAAATCAGGTGCGATGAGGACCGGTCCAGTTGTCAACGCCTCCTTCAGCTGGTCAAACGACTGCTGGCACTTAGGTGTCCAACTGATGTTCTCCGGCTCCCTTTTCCGAGTGAGGTCCGACAATGGTGCAGCGATCGCACCGAAGTGAGGGATGAACCTCCGATAATAGCCCGCCAGACCTAAAAAGGAACGGACTTGCTTCTTTGAAGTGGGGTTTGGCCACTTGGCAATCGCCTCAACCTTAGAGTCCAGGGGTTTGATAACTCCTCCACCCACCAAATGTCCAAGATATTTAAGCTCCGAATCTCCAACATGACATTTACTGGCTTTTACCGTTAAGCCGGCTTCCTGGATTCTTTGAAGCACTAGGCTTAAATGCTCCTTGTGCTCAGCCCATGTTTGACTGAAAATACCTATGTCATCCATGTAAGCTACAGTGAAATTGCCCATGCCCTGTAAGGTCCGGTCTATTAGTCTTTGAAAGGAAGCAGGACCATTCTTTAACCCAAATGCCATGACCCGGAATTCGAACAACCCTAGGGGACTTCGAAAAGCGGTCTTCTCCTGATCCTCAGGGTGCATCGGAATTTGCCAAAACCCTTTGGTCAGATCGATGCATGTTATGAAATTGCATCTACCTATGAGCTCAATTAAGTCATCCAGGCGTGGCATGGGATAGGCATCTGCCTTGGTGACATGGTTTAATTTGCGGTAGTCCACACAGAATCTAATGCTACCATCCGGCTTGTCAATAAGTACTATGGGTGCAGCCCAGGGACTCTCTGATGAGGTAATTATCCCTGCCTTTAACATCTCCTGGACCTCCCGTCGTACTTTCTCGACATAATCCCCAGTGATCCTATAAGGGGTAACAGCTATGGGGCTGGCATCCCCAGTGTCAACCTTGGCCTTTCCAGGTTTGTTAGTGAAGAGGGTGTGATACTTCTGCATTATCTCCAATACCTCTTCTCTCTGTAGTGGGGTAAGGGAGTGGCCTAGATTTACCTCCTCGGGATTAAATTGTCGTTCCCCTCTCCCTTCCCAGCACATGAGTTCTTCCTTATCGCTAGGGTCCTCTCTAATAGCGTATAGGGTCCATTGATTTCTTCGGTAATAGGGTTTGATCATGTTAACATGTACTACCTTGCGACCCTCATCCCCTTTCTGGATTACATAATTTATTTTATTCATTTTTGAAATTACCTTATAGGGACCCTCCCAAGCTAATTGTAGCTTGTGTCCTCTGACTGGCCTGAGCAAGAGAACTTCCTCCTCTGGCCCAAAAGTTCTTTCACGGGCTTTCTTATCGTACCATGCCTTCTGTTTAGCCTGGGCAGCCCTCAAATTCCTCCCAGCCAACTCCAGAGAACGTTGCAAGGTGTTTTGCAACTTATATACATATTCGACCACTGACTCTGGGTCACTTTCTCTATGGTCTTCCCAGTTCATGCGGAGCAAATCTAAAGGTCCGCGCGCCTCTCGTCCTAGCAGTAACTCAAAAGGACTAAATCCCGTGCTCTCTTGAGGGATGCTCCTATAAGCATATAGTAAGGGTTGTATTTTGCAGTCCCAATCATTTGGGTTCTCTGCTACATACGCCTTAATCATGCGCACTAAAGTGCCATTGAATTTCTCAACTAGCCCATTGGTCTCTGGATGATATGGAGTCGAATTGATTTGGGTAATTCCACAAGCCTTCCATAACCTTTTGATCAGTTTGGATGTGAAACTCATTCCCAAATCGCTGACTATCTCGCTGGCAAATCCCAATCGGCTCATGTAATTGATTAGGGCATCTGCCACGGTGTCAGTTTCCATGTTGCGCAAAGGAATTGCCTCGGGATATCTAGTGGCAAAATCCATTATGGTCAAGATGTATTTATTTCCCCTACGGGTGGCATTAGGTAAGGGACCCACTAGATCGATTCCCAGCCTTTGGAACGGTGTAGAGATGACTGGCAGAGGACATAATTTGGCTTTGGTCCTGTCCTGCCCAGTCCCTCGTCTCTGACAGACATCACACGTTTTACAGAAACTAGTAATCTGTTTGCCCATACCTGGCCAAAAGAAGTTCTGGCCAACCCGTCTTTTGGTTCTGGTGATCCCCATGTGAGCTCCAAATAAACTGCTGTGAGCTTGATTAATGATTTTCTCCCTGTATTTACTAGGGACCACTAATTGCTTTCAGGGTTCCCCTTTTCCTCGGTATGGAGTAGCTAACGTTTCCCTGTACAGCAGGTCTTTGGTTAAGCTAAAGCTCTCAGGGCACTCAGGAGACAGTACAGTGGGAGTCCTGGCAGCTTCAAAGCAAACTCCCAAGCTAATGTCCTCCTTCTGCTCCTGGGCAAAATTGTTATTTGTTTTGGGATTCTGTAGTAGCATGAGTTCTGCCTCAGCCCTATCAGCTGGGTTGCCACGGTAACCGCTCCACCTAGGCCTTTCTCTGCTACAGTATCGGTTTGAGCTGCAGAGGGTGAGTTTTGACCCCCCTTTGAGCGGGTAAGCACTAACGCACTCTTGACATGCTCTATTAAATCCCAACCAAGGAGAAAAGCTGCTGGTATTTCATCTGACACAGCTACTTGCCACTTTCCAGACCAATTCTGGTATTCTACTGGTATCTCAGCCACTTTTAAAACCACGGTTTCCTTCCCAATTCCCTTTAAAGACATTTCTTTGCCAGGAATAATGTCCTCCTGGGCTACTAAATCAGAATGGACAATGGAGATTTGAGATCCTGTATCTCTTATTGCAATGTACTTCTTTCCTTTCACAACTATCTCTTCACCTGCGTTTCTGAGAAGGGTCTGGTCATTGCTGATATAGAAACAATGGACTACTTGGGCTATAGGAATATCTTCCTCCTCATGGTCAGTAGAAGTGGTGGTAGTTATGGGATCAGGTCTCTGTCTACTATTTTCCTCCCCTGATTCCACTTGCTTGACACAATACACCTTTTTGGTTAGAGAATCATTTCTCTCCAAGTTGGGGTATGGTTGCCTACACTGGAATTGTAAGTGGCCTGGTTGCCCACAGTTAAAACATTTAAAATTCCTTTTGTCATTCTGAGGTACTTTGGCGAACCGTGCCTCAGGGTTTGATGTTTTTGGCGGGCTAGCCCTTGGCAATTTTGGGGAAGTCCCGCCCTGGCCTTCTCTCTCAGGATTCCTGCTGAGGTAATTTTTATTAAAAGGCTTTTTATAGTTATTGTCCCAGTTTGGTTTATTTACTCTCAGCTCTGAAAATCTAGGGTTCCTGTAAGCATTAATCAAATCAGTTTGTTCTCCCGCTTCCCATAAATTTTTAGGATTCTTGTCCCTTACTAAATACCGTAGTTCTCCAGGTAATAGGGAGTAAAACTGTTCTAGCCCAATTAAATCCTTCAACTGTTCTAAAGAAGTGATCTCCTCTCTTTCAATCCACTTATCCAGAGTCTGCGCCAATCTAGCTCCCAACTGAGAGTACGATTCATCCTGCTTTTTAGAGAGAGAGCGAAATTTCCGCCTCAGGTGTTCAGAGTTCAGACAAAATCTTGAATAAACCATCTTTTTATATGCCTCAAAATCTCTTGCCTTCTCGGGATTCATCTGGGCATATATTTCTGCCAGATCTCCGCTAACCTGCGCTCTTAAAACCATCATTCTATCTTCATTTCTGATTTCAAAGTCATTGCAGGTGCGTTCAAAAGCAATGAGGAAGGATTCAGGACAGTCCCCTCTTTTGTACTGGGGAAACTTCTTTAAATCTATCTTTGACAGGATTCCACCTCCCCCACTGTTGTTATTATTAAGATTATTATTTAGAGCAGAAATCTCTAATTGTCTCATCTGTAGTTGAAAATTCATTTCCTTTTCTCTTAATTCTAGTTGTTTAGCTTCTGACTCAGCCCTGATTTCCAGTTCCCTTCTTCTCTCTTCCTGCTCAAATTGTCTGGCCTCCTGCTCAGCTCTTTCTTTGCTTTCCAGTTCCCTTCTTCTCTCTTCCTGCTCAAATTGTCTGGCCTCCTGCTCAGCTCTGAGCTGTAGTTCCTTAAATTTAAATTCCCGTTCCAGTTTCCATCTCTCAAATTCTTGAGGGCTTAATTCCTTATGTCCCTCTGAGGTAACCTCGAGAACTATTTTCTCTTGGTCTCCTGACGTTAAAGGGTTTCCCTCCAATTCCTGAGGTAACTCTTCAGACTCAGGACTCCCCCTTGTGGCGCGTTTGTGAGGCATCTTTTCTTTCTGGGGTGATTAGAGCAGCGTTCACAAATTTTTAAAAGGACCTTTTTTTTTTTTTCTTCCAGTTACTGATATAAATTTATTTTAAGCCTTTTCTTTTAGTACTTTCCCTCAGATCTGCTATGACCTGGCTTCTGCCTTATCCACAGCGCTCTCCTCTCTCAGAGCCTGGGATTTTACTTACAGTAAGCCCTCTGATCCTCAGATCCTGAGGTAAACTCAGAAATTCCCTCTCAGAGAATCCAAGCCTTTTCCTTAGGTTCTCTCCCTCAGATCTGCTATGACCTGGCTTCTGCCTTATCCACAGCGCTCTCCTATCTCAGAGCCTGGGATTTCACAGCAAGCCCTCTGATCCTCAGATCCTGAGGTAAAACTCAGAAATTTCCTCACAGAGTCGTTCCCTATCTTAGACCCCCCTGATCTGGGTTCTGAGGCCCCGCTACTAAGCTTTTCCCAAAAGCTCTAGCAGGAACCAAACCTCATTGCCACAGATCCTGTCTAAAAGGTACCCTTGACTCAATAAACTATTTTATAAAGGCTTCACTGGATTACTTCAATAGGCTTCACTGGATTACTTCGTATCCCGCCGCTGGACACCAAATGTCGCGATTTGACCCTTTTGGATTCCACACCTCTGGAACCTATGTGGCGTGGGACCCACTCGTGCCTTGGTCTGTCCACCTAGACTCAGACCTCAGAGCACACCAGGGCAAAACCAAACTCTTTCCTTCCTTCCACTGCTGCCACCAGGAGATCCCTAGATCCCCATAACTCCTTTAGAAAGAATCAGGTCCACTCTTTAATGAAATAGAAAGATCTTTAGTTTATTTGCTTATTTGTTTCAGCACTTCAACATTCAGTTCTATTCCTTCTCCCTTCCAGTCACTGGTCAATCACTTCTCAGATCTCCTACTATATTTTCATCAGTCTAATCACAATCACATAAATCTCTGAACTCTCTAATCAAACTCCTTCCAAAACTCTGATCTCAACTCCTTCTCAGGCTCTGCCTCTTATTCTCTGCCTCTTGGCTCCGCCTCTCAGCAACATAAATATGCATGACTCACTCTAACTAAACCTGAGCCATGACCACATTTAAAGGAGAACGCTACACCTCATAATCTCTAGCTTGCTCCAGAGGCATCTGAGAATAAAGCTCAGTTAAATCTCCACTTATTTGTGATCTCAACACTATCATTCTTTCATCATCCTTAATCTCAAAGTCCCAGCACACACTCTCAAATGAAATCAGGAAAGATTCAGGGCAATCTCCTTTCCTATATTGGGGAAATTTCTTTAGATCGATTTTTGAGAGATTTCCCTCACTTGAGTTATTATTATTATTTTGAGCAGCTAATTCCAGTTTTTTCATCCCTATTTGAAATTCCATTTCTCTTTGTCCATTGACTTGCTCAAATTCTCTTTGTCTGTCTTCAGCCCTGGCTTTTTCTCTGATCTCCAATTCTTTCAGCCTGAATTCCTGTTCTAACCTCCATTTTTCAAAATCTTGGGAGCTTAGGACACCTTGTCTTTCTGAAGCATTTTCATCAGTTTCCTCCTGTTCCACTGGAGCTAGAGGGTCTCCATTTCCCTCCACTTCCTGAGGTAAACTTTGTGCCTCTTGACTCCCTTTCTGGCTACGTTTGGGTGGCATGTTTAAGTCTGAGTGAATTAGTCTTTAATGTCTGTACTGCTTTTCAAAAGGTCCTGTCTTTCTGCTGTTTATTCCAGCAACTAAGTTGTTCTTGCTTCACTCAGCAGCTTTTTCTGCTGCTCTCCATCTCACAACTTTTTAATTACTGTGTCTCTCTATTTGAGCTATTCTTGCTCTCAGACACCAAACTAATTTTATTTTCAAGCCTCTGTTTTTATTTTTCTATCACCTCAGATCTGCTCTGACTCTGGCTTCCACTCTTATCCAACACTGCTCCCTTATTTCTCAGAGCCTTGGATTTCAAGATAGCCCACTGAGTCTCTCAAATGCTGAGGTAAACATAAGTTTTTCTTCAGAGTCGGTTCCCTGTTTTTAGTTCCCCCAGATCTGAGTTCAGAAGTCCCGCCACTAAGATTTTCCACAAAAGCTCTAGCAGGTCACCCACTTCTTTACCACAGACCTCTGACTAAAAGGTAACCACAACTCCAGAAAATTCACTTTTAAACTTTGGCTTCACTGGATTATTTCGTATCCTGCCGCTGGACACCAATTGTGATGTTTACCCTCGTGGCCCCTGCTTGTTTCACCAAACAATGAGCTCATGGAGTATCCCTTTACCTCACTGCCACCAGTTGATCTCTTTACCAACTATGTTTCCTATAAAGACTGAGGTCCATTCAGTACTTAACTTTGAAATAAGAACAGGTTTATTGATTACAAGTTGTTTCAGGAATAATTCTTAAGCACATTCTTAAAGTTACAGAAAGCTTCAGTATTTTACTTTAACCTCTTCTATCTTAATTAATACAGGTCACACTCTGACTAATCACTCCTTAAACACTCTCTCTGCCTCAAACCCCAAACTCTTTCTCCCTTCAAAACTCTGTCTCTGACTGAACTGACTAGACTCTGACTCACCCTCCCTTCTAGTTTCTCTGGCTCCGCCTCCTGACAGCTCTCATTGGTACCTGAAAATACACTGCTGAATATTCATGCCAGGGGTGATCGCTACACCTATCTTCCATGCACTTCCAAAGGCTGGAGAAATATATATAATGAAATATATAAAATGCTAAAGAAATATATATAATGCAGATGTGTACTGTATGTAGTGAAGAATGCTTCACAGTCCAGGTGGCATGATTCACCACAGACCCATGAACCTTCAAGTCCAATGGTATTGATAACAAGTGTCTTGTCCTATAGGTAACAAGTATTACCCTTAGGGCCTGAGCTAGCTTGTCCAAGAGGCACTACTTCAAAACATTTAGGGCTCAGTTAAAGGTGCTTCACATTGTCTCTCTCTCCCATTAAAATCAGCACTTTGAATTGAGCTTGTCATTGAATTGAAACTGGTATCTAGTGCACATCCTTGGACTGGAATGATACGAGTCCTCCCATTTGTACTTGTCAGGACTAGGACTGTATTCCACACTAGTTATAGCTTCTGAACCATCTTTCAGGGGCAGCGCAATGTGTATCAAAAGGATACACGAGTGAGCTGGGTTGACTGCAGTATAGTCCAACCTGAAAATTGCATGGATCATTGTAGCCAAAGAAAATTCACTTTTTTAAAAGTTAAAAGCAAACAAACAAGTCAGGTGCCATGGGTGTGCCAAAAGAAAGCTTTGTTTGTAGATAGAAAGAAAACTGCAAATGGTTTAAAACTTTCCAGAAGGGTTGTGTTTCAGCAATTAAAGAGTATACTTGAGGTATCTATCATGAATGCCAAAGGGGTCTAGGAGTAGAATGGAATAATCCCTTCCCTCTTCCATGTCTACTGTTTGTTCTCTGTTTTTCCTTAGTTACTTTTCAACAAGTGGATGGACTAAATTGTCCCAAATCTCCCCCATCTTCAAACACAATTACTGCAGACCTGTACTCAAAGGACATACTTCTGTTGTTATCACATCCACGTGGGTTCCATGACAGTTCAGTAGATTTTAAAAGTTCTCAGCAAGACAAAGCAGTAGCTAAACCAGTTAACATCTTCAAAATGTAGTGCTATGCCAGAATTTCAGCTTGGATTCTCTTGGTTGGGGGGGGGATGGAGAGAGCAATTGATTTGCCCTTCTTTTTCTTCTGCTATACTCAGAAAGGAAAGCATGTGGGGCTCTTGAAAGAGAGATATGAAAGTTCATCTCTCTCTCTCTCTCTCTCTCTCTCTCTCTCTCTCTCTCTCTCCATGCATATATATAGTCAGAAGCCAATCATTCTAAGTGTTCCCTTGCTCAATGTCACATCTGAAAAAGTTGAAAAGCAAACTGTTCACCAAAATCTGTAGACTGGCTTGCAGTTTCCAAATAAATCATGTGGCTTTCTGTTGAGCATCCTTCCAAACAGGTGTGCCAGAATGATAGCAGGACCTCATTTAAAAGGGAATGCTGGACACCAATGTGGGGGTGGTGGCTGTGACCAAGCATGGGGAGGAAAAGAAATAACCTGATTTCCCTAATCTTAGTCACTGCAGAGGGATGAATGTGGTTCAGTCAGAATGATTACAGTATGGTGCTGCCATTGAGGGAGACAGAAGCATCCTGTTTCCAATGTATTTGTAGAAAACTGAGTAAGCTGAGCCTTGAAAACCTTTGTACATTTTATTTGTAGAGCTGAAGTACATGTGTCTTGGGGGGAGGTCCATTTAATAAAAACCTGTGTTAGAATTGAAAGAAGCCACACTTCGACCTTCTTGAGGCGGATGCCCTCCTGATGCACTGGATTACAATACCCACAATACCCAACCACCATAGAGACACTAGGGATTGTGAGAGTTGTGTTCCCATTCACTTAGAGGATACAAGGTTGGGGAGGCTACCATACTCTTTTAGCATTTTTGCAGGAGAAATTACCGATTTTCCTTATTATTCCCACCCCAGTGTTTTACTGCCCCTCTTTGCCTATGGCTGAGCATATGATTTGTATAGGAAATATTAGTCACTCTCATTGATCCTCATTTGTTTCAATGTTATGGCAGCAAATAACCAAACCTGCTTGGATGTGTAGTATTCTGACTATCACATCCAGTATTGCTCTAGTAAGTGGCCCTGACTGGCACAGATCAACACCATAGGGATGCACCATGTTGTGTGGGCACCAAAATCACATGTTGGATAGTGGTTGTGAATTTTAATGACCAGGTATGAAAAAAGAAAGACATACTTAAATGGGGAGGGTGGCTGCTTCCTCAAATCAATACAATGAAGCTGAAAAACAGACTTGGAAAATGTTTGGCTCATCACAATTGTGTATAGTATCACCTTTTGCGGATACTGCTCTTGGTTACTACAGCACAAGAATCAAACTTTAAATTAACACAAGGCATTGAATTTTCTCTGATCATTCAGAATTAATGCTGCCTTTTCTAATACATATTTATTCTGGCACAAATACCTGTAATTTGGGGATCATCCATGAATTGAATTTGATATGGCAATTTACTCAACCATTTATTTATTAGACTGTAAATCTGGTGAATGTGTATTTTGCACTTTGAGTCAGAAACAGCAACACAACACATATTTATGAAGCACTTTGCATAAAACGAAACAGTCAGCAGTTACAGTAAACATGAAGGCTACTTTACTTGACCTTAGCTCCATATAAAAGAGTCACCCCAACTGCTTCAAAGAATAACGGCTTGAACATAATTCAAGACAGATATGCTTTTAAAAATGGGGAAACATTCTGGATAAATTAAGAAAATGCTGATACATTGTGTTTAGTGATTAGCCAGTGTGGTATAGTGGATAGAGTGATGCACTGGAACTCAGGAGACCTGGGTTCAAATCCCCACTCAGCCATGGAAACTCATGGGGAGGGAATGGAATTGATAGAATTACTCATTTGCCTTGAAAGCCCTATTGGGGTCCCTATAAATCAGTGCTAGCTAAATAACACACACACACAGTAAATTGTAGTGACTTGCGGACATGCACATTGGAAACACACATATATCTTAAGTGTCTTTATTTTTCCCTCGAAGTAAACGTCCAGTAATAGTAACTAAAGTAATTAACAATTTTGTGCTCCCTGACAACACCCAAAATTGGCTGCCTGAAATGACCCAGCCTTAAGGCATTAATTTCTTTACCAACATACTGTGAGGTAAACAATTACCAAACGAGTTCCTCAGGTGGCAGTCTTCTCCACTATCTTGCATGTTACTATACTGCTCAGATTAATGAGCCTTGATATAAAAGAATTATTGGTAATTAGATTTTAGCACAAGAAGTAAAGTGACTGGTGCACGTTTTCCAGAGGAATGCTAAACTCTCTTACCATTGCTTTAGCAGAAAGTATGCAGGTGTTTCAGAGCTTGATCCAGAAACAATTAGTGCAGTCTTATTGTTTTTAAATTTAGACTATGGCTTACTCAGTGAACTTTTCCCTTCAGCTAATTAATTTAGGGGCACACTAGATATGGGAAATCCATGTGGACTGTAAGGAATTAACATCCTCTCTCTTCTCAATTCTCTAACATCTCATCTGATGAAGAGATGATAATCTTTAAAACTTTCCACTTCCTCTGCCTTTCTTGGTTGGCATAATCAATGTGTCACCCCAGTATGGATTTTGGAATTTGTTCCGTGCCAACATGGCTGTTCCTGCTTTTGTTTATTATGTTGTGGATCTCAGATTTAGCTATTTAGCAGTGGGACCTAACATTGGAGAAGTTTATACCACTAGAAACTGGAAATGTATTCAGCACAATGGGTAAAACTACCCAATTTCTCTGCTATTGACTTCCTTTACTTAATCCTGTATCTAGAATTATTTCCATCATTGACAATACAAAGGCTGCCTGGTGGCTCTCTGTTTTCTACTGACTAGGGAGCCTGTGAGCTCAGTCAGAATCAATATAGCTCAGAATTTACTGCTGGAACTCATACTGTATAAGATGGAGAACCAAACACTTCTAACTACCAGTGCCTTTTTGTTGTTGTTGTTGTCCTAATAGAAGTATCACCCCAATATGGGTGTTGTTGGGTGGTGTTTTTTTCTTTTTCTTTTTGATATTTTTAAAAACTTGGAGCTCATTCTGAATAAATATCCAGATCATTTTTTAAATGGATCAGATATGTTAATAGTAGCACAAAATAATTAACAGTTTAGTGAGTTCAAAACTCCAGTTCAGTTAAAATTGTACTATCCTACCCGAAAGAAATAGGAAACAACAGAGTTCTGGCTTACATGGAGAGGCCACAATGGATACAGCAACCTACCCACTGCTTCCATCTGTTGCACTCCTGTATTCAACACATGTTGAAAGTGACAGTGGAGGGTGTGGGGCTAGCACATGCTCTCCTTGATGTATGCAGTTTCCATGTGTTTACCAAATTACTTGAATAAGGCAGCCATTTAGATATAGCAGGCCACATTGTGTTTGTAGTTTCACTTTGAGTACTTCCACTTACTCAGTGGGAATTACTTACATGTTGACCTACCATTCAGCAATTGATTCTGTGTTCCTCCTCTGTAGTTCAAAGCAGCAATAGGATAGTGGCAAGTTGGACTTAAGTATGAGTGGATATGTATCAATCTGTGGCATACAGCCAAATTGTGATTCTTTTTTTTTTAAAGAAATCATTTCTCAGTATCTGCATTTCTCAGCATGATTGGCAGGTAGAGAAGGGCATGAACCACTGGAAAACCAGTGGTTCATGATGGTTCATGGCTAACCACAAACCATGAACCACCACAAACCCTTGGAAAAATAAACCAGTTCATGGTTTGTTTTTCCAGTTCATGCCTGGGTAGGCCCTACCTCCTCCTGCCATTTCCGCCACCACAGACACATGATCAGAGGAAGCGCCCAGCACCCAGTCCAGCTCTGCTGCCCCTGAGAATGGCACCCAAAGCTGTGACAGCAGGAGCAGCTAGATGGAGGCGACAGAGGCAGTGGGAAAGGGGCAGGCGGGTATCCTGTTTTGAGGAAACAAAAAAAATGCCAAAGGGAAAATTGTTCAGCATTTCATTTGGCTTTGGTGAAATGCAATTTATTTATTTATTTATTTATTTATTTATTTATTTATTTATTTATTTATTTATTTATTTATTTATTTATTTATTTATTTATTTATTTATTTATTTATTTGATTTATACCCCACCTATCTAGACCGAAGTCTACTCTGGGCACTAATTTTGAAATGTTACTGTTTAAAAAAAAAAATTCATCCACCCTTATTGTTTACACTTTGAAGAAGAGCCTTGACTCCCCATTGTGACCAATAGCACTTCTGTACAGGGAAGAACATCCAGACATCCTGGAGAGCGAAGTGAAGTGGGCCTTAGAAAGCATGGCTAACAACAAGGCCAGTGGAGGTGATGGCATTCCAGTTGAACTATTTAAAATCTTAAAAGATGACGCTGTTAAGGTGCTACACTCAATATGCCAGCAAGTTTGGAAAACTCAGCAGTGGCCAGAGGATTGGAAAAGATGAGTCTACATCCCAATCCCAAAGAAGGGCAGTGCCAAAGAATGCTCCAACTACCGTACATTTGCACTCATTTCACATGCTAGCAAGGTTATGCTCAAAATCCTAAAAGGTAAACTTCAGCAGTATGTGGACCGAGAACTCCCAGAAGTACAAGCTGGATTTAGAAGGGGCAGAGGAACTAGAGACCAAATTGCTAACATGCGCTGGATTATGGAGAAAGCCAGAGAGTTCCAGAAAAACATCTACTTCTGCTTCATTGACTACGCAAAAGCCTTTGACTGTGTGGACCACAACAAACTATGGCAAGTTCTTAAAGAAATGGGAGTGCCTGACCACCTTATCTACCTCCTGAGAAATCTGTATGTGGGACAGGAACCAACAGTTAGAACTGGATATGGAAGAACTGATGGGTTCACAATTAGGGAAGGAGTACGACAAGGCTGTATCTTGTCTCCCTGCTTATTTAACTTATATATCAGAATACATCATGCAAAAGGCTGGACTGGATGAATCCCAAGCCAGAATTAAGATTGCCGGAAGAAATATCAACAACCTCAGATATGCAGATGATACCACTCTGATGGCAGAAAGTGAGGAGGAATTAAAGAACCTCTTAATGAGGGTGAAAGAGGAGAGCGCAAAAAATGGTCTGAAGCTCAACATCAAAAAAACGAAGATCATGGCCACTGGTCCCATCACCTCCTGGCAAATAGTAGAGGAAGATATGGAGGCAGTGACAGATTTTACTTTTTTGGGCTCCATGATTACTGCAGATGGTGACAGCAGCCACAAAATTAAAAGACGCCTGCTTCTTGGGAGGAAAGCGATGACAAACCTAGACAACATCTTAAAAAGCAGAGACATCACCTTGCTGACAAAGGTCTGCATAGTCAAAGCTATGGTTTTTCCTGTAGCGATGTATGGAAGTGAGAGCTGGACCATAAAGAAGGCTGACCGCCAAAGAATTGATGCTTTTGAATTGTGGTGCTGGAAGAGACTCTTGAGAGTCCCCTGGACTGCAAGGAGATCAAACCTTTCAATTCTGAAGGAAATCAACCCTGAGTGCTCACTGGAAGGACAGATCCTGAAGCTGAGGCTCCAATACTTTGGCCATCTCATGAGAAGAGAAGACTCCCTGGAAAAGACCCTGATGTTGTGAAAGTGTGAAGGCAAGAGCAGAAGAGGACAACAGAGGACGAGATGGTTGGAAGCTACCAACATGAATTTGACCCAACTCCGGGAGGCAGTGGAAGACAGGAGGGCCTGGCGTGCTCTGGTCCATGGGGTCACGAAGAGTTGGACACGACTTAACGACTAAACAACAACAAACAACAGGGAAGAAAAAGATTTATAAGAAGCCTATATTCCACAACCTAAACATATTTTATGGTTCCTGAATGAGAATGAGGAACAACGTAGGATTATATGGATGGTGGTCTACGTCACCTTTCCATGCTTGTGTTGTGATAGCATGGAATTGTAGCTGATGTAACAGTGTCAGCAACAGTTGACAATTTGTGGTAGAAAATGTGTGTTAGAGAGCCAACAGTTTCACTCTTCTTAGATTGGCTTAATAACTCAAGGGGGTCTAGGTTTAATACTCACGGTATTATTTGTGTCAGGTGGATGTAGCAGCTTATACCTCATCCTAAGTATAAAAGCAGCAGATGATAAAATCAGAATATTAGCAATGTGGGGAGGAACCATTGCTCAAAAAGCTCCATTAGCCCACAGGATCATTGAACTGAACTTGTGATTGTGCCATAATCACAAAGTAATTTCTGTAACCTTCTGTAGGCTTCTTTGACCCTGCACTGGCAAGACTCAATTTTTAAACCCCAAATAATTGGCCATTAAAGAGTACTTTAGATGACTTACCATCCTAATGGAAAAAAATGAATTGGCATTGCATTGAAATGGCAAGATAATGTCAGAATGAAACAGGAAGATAAAGAATGCTGTCACTGATAACATATGAGTCCTCAAATAGCATCAACTGATAATGGTAACAAATATTTACTCTTTGTGAGCAGAGCGGCTGCTCATTTTAACAATTGCAACATGACTTGTTTATTTGAGATGATGGGATCTATGATTTTTGAATACAAAGATGCTAATTTGGACTTTCTCCTATTACAAATGACAATCTGGTTCAATATGTTTGGAAATGTGGGCTATTTTGTTTCCTTGAAAACATACCCAAGTGTTGCCATAATCAATCTGTTACAATCTCAAAGAATCAACAATTCAGCACATGAACTTGTCACAATCTTGCGGTCACGGCAACTATAATACATCACTTGAGTGATGCCTGTGATGTTTGTGGGCTGGAAGGAAATAGGTTTTCGTACTGAAGGATGTGTTCAAATATAGAATGATATACTTTTCACCTTGGAGAACAAAGGAAGGGCAGAATACTTTAAACATCTTTTCTTTTTTTCTTTTTACGTATAGAAACTTGGTTTAACCTTTGCATTTCAGTTCTACAAGCCATTTGCATTAGCCCAAGCTAATAGGGCTTACCTCCTTCCAATCAATACAAAATCAAGCAGCATAATTGTAGAACATTGGAAAATCAACAAGCCCAATAGAATTGTGTTAAGTGATGTGTGTTTGTAACAGCAGCAAATACATTTTCTGTCCTTTGGTTACAAGGGGAGAAATTAAGGAATATTGAAGGAAATCGATTGTATTCCATGTGTCTGAAGAAGTGGACTGTAATCCATGAATGCTCACATGGGGAAAAGATCTGTGAATCTTTAAGGTGCCACCATACAGTACTTCGATTTTTTTTCACATTTGTTTTTAAGGAAAATAATGTGACCTTGTTAATTGAACATAAGGCCTTGAATGCAGTTGTGGTGCACTCGTCTACAAAAACACAGCCAGGAGTATTTTGATCTAAACATATTGTTTTTCAATGTATGTTTCCAGCTCATTCAGACTGTCAGTGCAGTGGATAAAGATGATTCCCCAGAAGGCCAGCAGTTTTACTTCTACTTGACTGAGGAGGCTACAAACAGCTCAGGCTTTGGAGTCGAAGATAATCAAAGTAGGTATCACACATGAAATATTTTCCAGTGGACAAGTAGCTTCTTTGTTTCCTTAATAATTAGTCACACTACCCATACATAATAAAATCTAAAGTTTTCTTTAGACACAAAATAATTTGAACTGAAGCTATTGCACTGTGGGCTCATTGTGAGAAGATAAATCTAAGTGGAAAGACAGTAATGCTGGGAAAAGTTGAAGGCAGTGTGAAAAGACTTTAGTGAAGCCATGACTCTGGGTTTGCAAGACCTGAGCAGGGCTGTTAACAATACAACATTTTTGAGGTCACTCATTCATACAATCACAATAGTTGGCAGTGACTCAGTGGCATATATGAATGATATTTCAAGTAACAAATTAAATTGCAAGTCTGAGACCCAAAGCAGGTCACTCAGTAGTTGATGTGTTTCACTCAGGCTGCGGTGAGACTTGCAAAATGTTTCCAAGTTGCTCCTCATAGATTTTGACTCTATTTTTGGGTTCAGACAATGTACAGCCATTACCAATTCTTTTGTTCCACCCTCCGTGCTATCTCTGCATCAAATTCAACCCACTGGGAGGCTACTACTATTTTTGTTCCGCGTTTCATCGCACATGTATTCCATGGAGTCTGTACCTTTGGTCTAGATGGGCGGGATAGAAGTCCAACAAACAAACAAACAAACAAACAAACAAACAAACAAATAAATTGGTTTATTTCTTATACATCTGGAGTGCCGGTCCATGTCTCCCAACAGCTGACTTGTTTAAAAGAACAACAACAATTTTCAAAGCGGAATGTTGATCACGTTGGTATGTTTCTCTCACATAGGGCTTGAAGTACTTGAGGATTGTAAAGGGAAAGGGAGAAGGGAAAGGGAGAAGGGGGTTGATGGGGGAAGGTGAAAGAGGAAGTTGAAGGCTATCCAAGAAGCCGAGGGGACAGGTATAATAGTAGGATACTCTCCCAAAGTCCTTCAGGAATGGGCAAAAGGAAGCATGTGAGGCATCAGTCCCCCTACTGCAGGGGCTCCCAACCTTTTTCCACTTGTGGCTCCGCTGAGCAGCAGCAGCAGCAGTGGTGGAGAAGGGGGATTGGCAAGGGGTGTGGGGCAGAACAGGAAGCAAAGAAGCACAAAGGAGCTGGAGCTGGGGCCAGAAGAGCAACAACAGTAGCAACACCACTGCTGCCTCAGCGAAAAAGCAAAGCAAAGCTTCAGCGTTGCTCCTGGCTGGTTTGGCAGTGCCCCAGGGAGCCACAGGGTGCCACGAGGGGCCAGCAAGGATGTTTTTTCCAACACAGTGATGTACCTACACAAGTTTTTTAAAGAATGGGGTGGGGAAGGGGGTTAGAGAAAAGCAAAGAAAGAGGAAGGGGATATGTCCCACTTGAGGGGTGTAGACAAATGTACCACATCAAATTTACCCTTTAAAAGGCAGAATGGTTAACAAGGTATGAACCCTATCACAGGATATATACCATGTGACCACAATGCATGACTACACAGGAACCAGAAGACACAAGAAAGAAGGGGGGTATTTCTATAGTCTGACTGCAGCCTCAGAATGCAAATCCAAATTAAGACTTTGGAACTATCACTTTCTTCACATCAAGTTACTTCAAGTCATTTTTGTTGTTGTTTTTAACATAGCAAGATGATTTTTGTTTTTTCACATCATTTTTCATTATCCCGAACATAGTCTGGTGGGGGATTCAGACTACCCACATGCCTAAAATATTACTGACTATGAAGCATACTGAAAAAAGTCTAGCCAGATTTAAAAAGACACTTAGCAAAGTCATCTTATATTGCCTAGTATTCTGTTGCTAGACTCAGGTAAGAGTAGAGCCACCCACTGAATAGCTGAATAGTAAGTTAACAGTTATACCATCCCACTGAGTAAATTGGGCAACTCTAGTTGGGCCCAACTACTGGATATTGGTCATAATGACTTTATCAGTTGGATGGAAAAAAGTCAGGATTCAGTCTCAATAGAATTTATTTCTGAGGTAAAGAACTGCAGGTAAAGAACATCACTGAGGTAAAGAACTACAGCCAGAATCATTACATTATGTGCACAAATTTACTGGCATGCCCCAAACCAATCACTTCACCTGATGTAAAAACCTTTGCTCCTGGTAAAAATCATACATTTTACTTACACAGTTATCAGTCAGCTATCTAATTCTGTAATATTTTTGCTCCCTTTATGGCTTGCCTGAAGTCACAGACAGATTATCCCAAAGGGAAAATGGCCTTCAAGGAGATTCCCTATAATTTTGCATGTGTGTGTGTGTGTGGAATTTAAGTGTTAAGAATGGCTATTTGGTATGACAAGTAAACAGAATGTCCATGTTCAAAGGCATTGTATCTCTGAATACAAGATGCTGAAAACAAAGCAGCATGGCTGGCATCTTACATTCATGGTTTGCTTGCAGACCTTCCAGATGTACCTGGAATAATTATCGAAAACTGGTGCTGGACTTTGACTGAACCTTTAGGAGGGCACTACCTTTCTACACTCGTATAAGAACATTGGCAGATTCTTATTTCTATATCTGCTTTATGGATCTGCTGTGGTGGTACTCTGAAATAATAATAAAAATAGAAAAAAAATCTAAAAAGCCATTTTTATCTGCCAGTAATTGCTTTCTAAATATGGCAGATTTATCAGTAATAATTTGTCCATTATCTTTTGGTAGGTTTTATTAGTAATGGAAAGGAAAAGCAGATTTTAAATAAAACAAAGACTGGATGTTAATAAAAGCTTGTGCTTTTATTTAGTTCCACTAAAACAAAGTTAAAGATAGAGGCATATAGTTCACAATTATTTAAAGTTGCTTCTTGTTCCTCATTACACTGTCTTCATCAATATACTGATGACATCATATGAATGACTTTTCTGTGCTGTGGTGTTATTCAGCAATTGTATTGATCCCAAAGTCTGGGAAAGAATCGTATAGGGGGACACCAATCGAAAGTAATCTGAAGGGAAAACCTAAGTTCAAGAGCTGATGAAATTGCAGGAAAGACGACCACTTAAAGGCAGCCTTCTGAGACTTAGAAGAAGAGCTTTTTCAAATTCAACTAAACTATACATTGCTCATATTGACTTTGCTAATTATATAAATGTTCTGGCTAGGTGAATAAATCAATACCACTAACTTTTAGAAAGTTCACTGTATTCTGAATAAGGAGATACTTCATTCAGACTTACATCGCCTGGCCCATAATAATAGGTAGTTTTAAGGAACAACTACCTCTCAGTTTCAGATTCATGGAGCTACTTGCCGTGATTCTGCGCATTGAGTATAAACCAACAGAGTGGCTGGTGTGTTTCTTCCAGGTAATGAACAAATCTTTAGGGGTCTTAGACAGCCTTTTGCTTACACACACACACAGAGAGAGAGAGCTACCTTTAACATGTTACCCAAACTGACCCTCAAAAAATTATCTTCTTCACTGGATCTGCAATCCCCACCTTAGGGTCAGTTGATCTGCAGAGACAATAGTCATTACACAGAAGCAGATTTACAGACTTCTCCCCCCCCCCCCCATATTCAGTCCCCTAAGGTAAAGGTAAAGGTTCCCCTTGACAAATGTCCAGTTGTGTCCGACTCTGGGGGGCAGTGCTCATCCCCGTTTTCAGGCCATAGAGCCAGCATTTGTCCGTAGACAGTTTCTGTGGTCATGTGGCCAGCGCGACTAGACACGGAACACCATTACCTTCCCACTGTGGTGGTACCTATTTATCTACTCGCATTTTTATATGCTTTTGAACTGCTAGGTTGGCAGGAGCTGGGACAAGTGACGGGAGCTCACTCCGCCGCGTGGATTCGAACTGCTGATCTTATGACCTTGCCATCTCAGTCCCCTAAACATTACACCATTTCTCCTCACAAAGAGTTCTGTAGAACTTCCATGATTGCCAGATCTGCAACACCATTGTTATTCTAATAAAAGTGTCACACAACCCTGAATTAAGAAGAGATTATTCCGTGACAATAACAATGCCACCCAGGTGTTTGGATTTGGAACAGCCATGAAAGAGTTGCCTGTCCTTATTCTTGGAATAGACATTAATTTATAAGTTAGACACATTAGATACAATTGTAATTAGATCTGAGAACACATGAATAGGATTATTCCCATAAGCTAACTGAAAAACAAAAACAAAAATAACAAAGAAATCCACCATTGTAACTAGACAGTGCTGTAATATTTAACATGACTCAATTGAAGCTGTTACATACAATATAAATATCATTTCTGTATGTATGTATGTATGTATGTATGTATGTATGTATGTATGTATGTATGTATGTCTATATCTACACACATAAACACAGGCACATAGACACACACAGAGAGAGATTTTAAGACACATTCAATTAGAATATATTATTTTCTATAACAAAAGAGTTCTTGCTGTATTTGGAAAGCCCCCACATGTGACACTGTCTGTCTTGTTGTTTCAGATAACACAGCCAGAATTGTTACCACAAGAAGTGGGTTCCGTGCCCGAGATCAATTTGTCTTTCCCTTGAGAATTCTTATTGCTGACAACGGAACCCCACCCCTCACCAGCACCAACACTTTAACCGTCACTGTGTGTGACTGTGATGAAGAAGTTCACATCCAGTCCTGTCGATATGGAGCAATTCTGTTTTCAATGGGTATCAGTGTACAAGCTTTAGTTGCTGTTGTGGCTTGTGCTCTAATAATATTAGGTAAGGTCTGTTCATTTTCTGCAATATAAATAATCACTTCAGCCTTTTTGAGGACTAAAACAGGATCCTTGGCTTGGTTGACTGCAACAGTATGCTTTGGGCTCAGGTAGTCAACCACAGAAGGAAGTGGACAGAAGCTGACTTTTCTCATACAAAGCTTCCCCAAATTGTGATTCCCCCTCATTCCTTTCAGTCTGTAGCCAAAAGACCATCCCACTCATCACTGTCTCATAACTCAGAGAAAATTTTCAGTTGATCTGGGATCGGATAGGAAAAGAAGAGAGTGACAGCAGGAAATTCAGTTTTTACCTGCCTCTTTCAACATACACATATCTGGAATCCATTCTGTACATAATATATAACCCATTTCCTATAGAAAGATAATACAAGCATAATACAGATCAAGACAGAGACATAGGGGTAGGTCAGAAATTGGCAGCTCATGAAGGTCTGGGGGCAAGTTGTTTATCCCTAGGATTCACTGCAAGACTGCACCAGACTCCAAAATGCAAAACAACAACAACAGCAACCCAGGAGAGTAGAAATCAGAAGTGCTTTTGTTTTTGTTTTGGGGAATGGGGATTGGTTATTGAAAAATTGTTCCCACTAGAGTGGGAAATGACCTTTCTGAGAAGGGGAGTATGTCTGGGGTTATCAGGTAGGTACCTAAGCATCACAAGCTGAGACCTGAAGAGGTACTTTGATAGTGTGCATATTCTTTTTTTTTTCTTGTGTACAAATGACCTCCACTGCATTCATGTAGTTGTGATTCACATACCACTTTGCTTCCTACAATGATGTTACTGACTCATCACATTTGTGTACCATCCTATTCACACATTGTGTGGGCAAGCAAATGTCGTCACCTTCCACCTCTGCCCTACAGCAACTTTTTGCATAGGTGCCAGTGAAAGATTGTAAGAGTTTGTAAAGTTAATACATTCTACTAGTAAAATTCTGTTAGTAAATTCTAATCTTTGTGTTGTGTTCTAGCACTTATTTATCTTTTCCTCTTATCACTTCTTTGTTCACCAGTGTTTCTTCTGGCAATTGTGGCCTTAAAGCAGCAGACAAAACCTCCCCTATTTCATGAGAAAGGAGAAGCATTTAGAGAGAACATTGTTAAGTATGACGATGAAGGAGGTGGAGAGCAAGACACAGAAGCCTTTGATATTTCAGCACTGAGGAACCAAACTGTTCTGAGGGAACACAAGCCTCGAAGAAATATCACAACACAGATCCAGAGCCTTTACAGGCAATCTCTGCAAGTTGGCCCTGAGAGTGCTATATTCCGGGAATTCATTTCACAAAAGCTAGAAGAAGCAAACTCTGATCCTAACGTGCCCCCTTATGATTCCCTTAAGACTTATGCCTTTGAAGGTACAGGGTCACTAGCTGGGTCTCTCAGTTCACTAGGATCAAGTTCAACTGATCCAGATGGAAGTTATGATCATTACCTTCTTGAACTGGGCCTCAACTTCAAACAAGCAGGAAGCATTCACCACTCTGCAAAGAAGGTGAAGTTTTAAGAATCATCAATGTGCACATAATGGAAAAGGCCTTGGACCCATGACTAGGGCAACAGTTTCGAAAGAACATAGCTCTTATTGAATGAAAGTGAAAAAGCTGAACATGTGGGAGTTTAATTGTAATGGCAAGCTATTTTGATATCTGGCACAATCTTACTAAATCTTATTATTTAAACTGTAACTCTAGCCTATGTCTGTCAGAAGTGTAATGGCAGTAGTGCAACAATATGTACAAATCATACTGGAATTAGAGCTGTGGATATTAGGAAGCGATGAGCCACTGCCATTTTGCAAAGGCAGCATTTTCCGTGTTTGTTTGTTTAATGTATGTGTTTTTTTTATTTCAAAAAGATGTCCAATTTAGAATCTCAGATTACTGGAGCTAGATTATTGGTACTTGATGATAAACAAAAGAAAGAAATTAAT
Organism: Intellagama lesueurii; assembly: GCA_037013535.1. Taxonomy (NCBI): domain Eukaryota; kingdom Metazoa; phylum Chordata; class Lepidosauria; order Squamata; family Agamidae; genus Intellagama; species Intellagama lesueurii. The sequence goes on along the minus strand of JBAJHW010000004.1, from coordinate 65,239,524 downwards.
TTTCTGATACATACACAAGGGATGGGAAAAGGTTTCCTGTAAATGTTCTGCACAGTTCAAGCCTTCCAACTTTTTCAAGTTTAATAATCAGAATTAGAGATGGGGACGAATATAAAAACGGATTGGCTTTTTCAACGAAAATAGCCGATTTGTTAAATATTTGTCCCTTCATATTCGTGGGTTCCAGAGACCTCCAGAATACAAAGGGGCGAATATTTACCCATTTTTATTTGTCCTTCGTATTACCAAAAAAAACACATTCTGCCTACCCCCACAGGCAGCCACCCCCACAGCCTACCCCCCACCCCTTCCCCTCCCTACATTAGCCCCCACCCCGCCCCCACTGACACCCTCTTACCTTAATCACCACTGCCGAGGCCTCCATCTGGCCTCCCAGCCATGGCATGTAAAAAGGGAGACTGGCTGCCCTTTCCAAAGATGGCAGCTGTGGCTTCATTTAGGGTAGGGAAGCTGCAGCTGCCCTCTTTGCAAAGGGAAGCTTGGATTCCCTTAAGGCAGGCGGTGGTGTGGTGACAGCGGTGGGGGGAGGTCACAGTGGGGGGCGGGTGTGTGTGTTTTTTAATAACCCCCCATGAATCGACAAATAACTTCGTTATTCATCGCTTCATGGGGGCAACTTTGTTCTTTGTGAGTCAACTTTTGATGACTCACGAAGCGGGACAACTCACCAAAATGGTGAATCATCCCCATCTCTAATCAGAATCATAAATGAATGCTTCTTTATATATATATATATCTTACTATGTTTCATGACATAGATACAGTTGTATGGTATTCTAGTTTATGTTATGGTTGGATTGAAAAACCTGCAAAACTCTTTTCCAAGTTACATTTATGGTAACTTGAAAAAAAGCAAAAGCAAAATGTATGCTATGTGACAGGCCAGTCTAGACAAATCAGTTATGAAACCCTTACTCTTTTCTGTTATTTGACTTTTCCACCTGAATTTTTTTATTCAGATTATTTGAGCTTGGACTTTATGGCTTTAAATATACTTCAGAATCAAACTTACTGATATTCAGAAATGAAGTTAAAATGAATGACCAAGATTCAATATTGTATTAGTGTACTTTGTTAGCATAGTGGGACGTTGATTATTCTCTCCAGCAATCCTCCAGACTGTGATCTTCCACAGGAATGTGACTTCTTACATGTATTGTCATCATACAGGAGCCCAAAACTATTCTACTCATTCTGCCAGAGGGTGAGTATTTTATGGCACTCATGATAAGCAAGGAGAATGAGAACATGAATGATTTTTTGCACAAATCAAGGGAAATTGTGTGGCTCACACCATAATGTAAACAATACAAATTGTACAAAATGGTGTTTGGCAGCTTCTTTGCTACATAGACTTTTGACAATTAAAAGTAGTGCTGCATTGAAATGTTCTTGCAGGAGAAGTTTGACCATTCTCATTCAATTTGACAGAAAAAAATCCCCTTCAAAAAGAGTTTCAAATTGGGGCGTTGAGAACAATGCCACATAATTTTATAAAATATTACAATCAGTTGCAGATCTTTGAAATAGCACAATCAGGGCTGCCAAAAAAAAGGGGGGGCAATATAAGAAGAGCATACATATTGCACCAATATTTAATTGATACTTAGAGTTTTGCTTTAAACTTGTATCTGTTATATAATACCACTAGGTTCAAAATCCTTGAACACCTTGTAATGTTACAGCAAACTGGAAAACATAACCGGAAGACATTCTAAAGTGTCCTAAGAATGAGGTGGAAAAATGGAATCTCCTTTCATGAGGAACCTTTGAGGAACAAGAAGACAAATTAGGGGAGCAGTTCCATTCTACCTGATGCCCACTACAGGACTTACAGTGGGAAAGCTATATCAAAAATATTTCCACCAGAGATAAAATGTGTCTGCATCAGCACTCTCAGTACTATGAGATCTGGAATATCTGGAGAAAGTACTAAAGAACTGCAAGCACTGAGCCAAAATTCCTCAAATGATTTTTTTCCTGCCAAAATTTGAATCTGTATTTTTTCCTCACACCAGATGAAGCCAGATTGCAGAATTATTTCAAAAATGTATTCTCCATGTTTTTAAGGGCTGCTTTCTTATCACTGCCATCACAACATCATATCGCTAAACATAAGTTACTGTGAAGTTACCAAAATAATGATCAAGTTTCCAATAGACTTGCAGAGACACTGGGAAAAATAATTTGGGAAGAGAGATGAAAGCTGTGCTGCAGCTACTGCTAAGGGTCAGTCTCACCACTAAGAAATTGTTGAAAAATTTCTCCTTCACATCAGTCCCACTGATGTATCTATGCTCAGAGATAGAGTGGAGAATGTCAAAAGACAATTTCTTCACAGTTGCAATTAAATGCATTATAATGATTATTCATTAAAGTGCTTCAACGAATCAAGACAGACTTCATTGCCAAGAATGTAGGCTTCAGTGAACATTCTTTTGGTCTCTCCTACAGCATCATTTAGAAATCTTTTGAGATTCTGAGGAAACTGCAATCTAAAAGCTAATCCTGATTCAAGAAACTGATCCAACACCCCTGGATCCTGCCCAATGTAATGTATCTATATTTTAAAAGGAATTTAAATTATAGGCAACATTTAGGCATAATTATGGGTTGTTGTTTTTAAAATTAAACTATTTAGAAAAGTGTTAAAACTCCAAATTAGTTTTCACAGTATCAGAACCTGAAAAAGAATAAAAACAGAGGAAGTTCATGTATGAATCAATACTCATCTTAAATATGATAATCAACTGTGTTGCATAAAACCAAATGCCATTCACATCTTGGGATTTTTCCCTTTTATTAAGAGCTTAAAAGATGACTGATTTCTCATCACAGATTTTAGGTTTTTTTTTATTATGGAATATAAAATTAGCTGCAGCACTCATTTTTATTGTCATAGTATTAGAGATCTTTAAAATGCTAAGCTGGTGGACATAAAACTTTATGTATAACATTAGATAATATGATAGTAAAGCACTTAATGTTAATCCAGCTCTTCAGAAAATGATCCTACTCCATTTCATGTCTCAGGAATTGAGTCCAGCTTCCAAATTAAATTCTCTTCCTGTATTTTTGTTTGCACAGTCTACAGCCAATATAAAGTTGGCAAATGCTCTGTCACTTTATTTCCCGGGCTGATCAACACAAAGTGTAGTGATCTAAAAGCCGCTGAATTTATTCACAGGGCATGCATTCAACAGAGAGTCCTGCCTCTTATTTATTTGCCATGTTTCTAATAGGTGTTTATTTTACAGTCTTAGTGTCATGTAATGAACTGAAACATTACAATACCTGTGAAACTTGGCATATGATAAGGAAATCATCAATTAACTGTTTTCTTAAAAAAAAAAATGCCAGGAAATCTCAAGTGAAGCAAAAGCAGAATAGCAAAAGTAAAATGAGTTGCAAGCATCAGAGTTAACACAATTACCTGCTTGTTAGACAAAAAACACATTGTAAGATAAGTGGAAAGGGTCCAGAAAAGGAATGTCACTCTGCCATTTCAGCTATACTTAGAAATGGAAAAGGTTATATTGGTGATGGTAAACTAATGCAATGCCTTATCCTAAAACAAAATAAACCTGTATCAACAACAACTCTGACAGTTGTTTATGCACAATGTTTACACTTTCCCTTGAAAACCGCCATGAAAAGGAATTCTCAGTCCTTTTGCTACCTGATGCCTCAGGGACAAACTAGACCTCATTTCTGTAGTTGTTCTACTGGGACCTTTGAGCCCACTGAAGGAGACAAACAGGCATGAAAAGTAAGGAAGGATTATGCTCCTCTTACAAAATATTGTTTTTCTAAACTGTTCCTGCAGGAAACAAGACATACTAGCCATTGTGCCTCTGTACTTGCCTTTCTCTGACTGATAACTCTTGGAGGGATAAGGGCCATGGTAGATTCGGGAAAGTGTTTATTTTTTGTTTGTTTTTTCTGTTAATTTCTGTTCCACATATTTAAGTCATCAATGAAATCCACTGTTGCTATAGCACACAGTGATAAGAGAGATCTAATCAAAATTCTCCTATGCAATACTGTAATTTGATGCCTATAGCATAGCAGTTAAGAGTGGTGGATTCAGCCATAGGGATTATCCACATGTCTTATTTGCTCCTGTTTCAGTTGTCCATTGATTTAGATTAGTCTAAAAGATCTATTCAGTGTTATTAGAGACTCAAATCAATCCCTTCTACTTCTCTTCAATTTTAGGATTATTAACCCTTGGGTACTGAATTTTAAAATTGAGTCTTTCCAGATCAATTTAATTTGAGTCTTACCTGCCCCATCTCTTCCTTCCTGTCAAACAATTGTGGTCCTATTGTGATGTGTACAATTAAATCTACCTCTAACATCACCTTTGATGTCAGCTGTGGGAGTCTTCTACTCAGCACAAAGTAGGGCTTTCTCTGGCAGGGTGGGGGAAGTGGGTGTTTTCTCACCAGCACAGCTGCCTCTGATCTTCTGCTTCATGCCTTACAGGATCAATATAACAATATAACTCTAATTTTATTAGAAAAAGAGCTAATGGCTCTAAGCTCTCCTTCAAGCTCTGCAAATTTTTCTTCATGTTAGGAAAAAAAATAACATTCCCTTCTTCACAGACTAGGAATTTCTACAAAAAAGTAGGCAACATCAAGGGAAAGAAACATACAAGGGGTAGAAACAGAGCAGAGAATGATGTGGAGGGATCACATGAAAGGGAAGGAGGGAACGAAATGAGAGGAGGAAGAAGGAAGGGGGGGGACACATTATGATGTAGACACTTATTTGGAAAACGTTGAAGCAAAACTGGAGGTTTGGTGTGAGTAAATTTGGATTAATGGGGAAAAGGTACTGTAATTCCAAATCACATCAATCCAAGTCAACAGCTTGTCTGCACGGACCTATAGTCTTTGTTAAATCACCAAAAAGCATTCAAATGCATCACATTTTTTTTCAGGCTGACCCATTTCAAGAGGATGACATGAAATAAAGACAAAAACAAAACAAAAATAAAAATATAAAGAAGTCAAAAACATTGTGATACCACCTGCAGCTATTTGCACTCCATAATTTTGCATGACCAAGAAACCTAATCACATTTTTTTTTGAGCAGAGGTATTACTTTTCAGAGATGGTGTAGATAAAATAATTTGTCAAGCTTTCTTCTGCATAGGGGGACAGAACTGTAGACTTATTCCTTTGTGAACTGCATCTCAGGTGGAATCTAAACTCCAGTTTGCTAAGATAGCACTCTGGCTTCATGAACAGAGGAAACCACATGGAGCCCAATTTTTAAACTATTTGCCCTAGCCCCAAATTCCATACTAAATTTTCCTAATGGAAAATTTATTTATCTATTATTTATTTATTTATTAGATTTATATACCGCCCATCTAGAACGTGTCTATTCTAACTTCATCTATCATCTTGTTCGTAATGTTTTAGTGACCCAGTAAAAGCGTCACTGAAACTCAGACTTTGTTTCCAGCTGTATTCAATATGCATGCCTTCATTCCTTCTGATGATCAATTTTAAAAGTAAATAAGAAATAAAAATTGTTTAAAAATATTTTTTTCTCAAAATACCCATTTTAAAATGCATTTTGATATTTCATCAAGCCAAAACACAAAGCATAACATTTAGAGTGGGCCATCGTGGGTAGAGTGTCAAATTGCCAGACTAGGACTTGGGTTCAATGCAGTCCATAGGAACTTAACTGGACAATAGCAAACCACTACTTGAACATATACAACTTGAAAATCATGTCAAGGTCACCATAAGTCTCACATACCAAGGTCAGCACATAAAAAGTTAATCCATTATTATTTGTTAACAGTGATCAACAGACAGTGAAAACCATTTACAGCCTATTTTCATTTGGTTTTATATCAATGTAATTCCTATTTTAATTCTACACTGGAAATAGTAATTTGTAGTGCTCAGCATACATACTGTGGAACTAGGACATACTGCAGCTCAGTGGAAGACTTCATGCTTTGCTTTTGTGAAGAATCCCTCAACAGCCTGCTCTTGTTCAGGTGTAAGAGTGCTATTTCAGGTTGACCTTCTCACCCAGTAGCTGTCCACTGACCTCTAACCATTCCACCCTAAGAGCTCCAGAGACAAATTTGTCCATCAACATGCATACATTTAGGCGGGGGGAAAAGCCCAACCCCACAGTGTATAAAAATGCATGGAAATATCTTAGTACACCAATGTATCCATTTGAAAAATGCACACAAATGCATGGACCTGCTCTAGAAGCCCTTCACCTTCATTTAAATAAGAGTTACATTCCCCTTTCCCCATTCTACTATGAAAAGTACTTCCTTCTTTGCCCCATGAGCCTCTGATGGGAAACTGAGCTTGTACCAGCAACTGAGACATAATTATGAGATGTATGTGCGGTTGAACACATCACAGTGTTAAATGTATATATTAAAACATTTGCAGTTTAGATCTAAGTATGTAGAAAAATAAAATGTGAGTATTTAAGGCTTGGTTCACATTTAATTCTGAACATAGAGCACGGACTTGTAGCTTCTGCTATCCAGAGTTGGCACTTGATACTTAACTATCTGTTTCTTGATAAACATGAGACATTTTCTTCACAAATATGGAGCAGATCTTTCAATACACTGTTTGCACATGTTCCTCACTTTCCCTAGATTGGTTGTGTGACACCAGTCAAGCTATACTCCATATTTATGAAGGAGCAGATAGTTCTTCAAGACATCAGAAGATCAACCTCACTGAAGAAGGCAGAGACCAGTACCTTTGGTGGCTTTTGAAAGTTCATAAAAAGTGCTAGCTGACTAGTGCTTGATATGCAGTTAATGCAAATATAACACTGAAATCAAGCAAGATCAAGGCAAATATAGCCAAATTCTCATAGTAAATAAGACAGTAGCATGATACACTATTTTCTTGAGGATTATGCTTACTCTGTTTGTCAAGGGTACTGGAAAATAGCTGAAATATCTTAAATAAAGGAGATGATAAGCTTCAATATATTAAATAAAGGAAAATGTTCCTTGGGGCAAAACAGGATTCACATTGTTTATAACACCTACGGTAATGATCTGGAAGAGAAGATAGACAGCATTTTAATGGCATTTGCCAGTGATAAAACCAGGATATGTTGCAACACCAGAGAGAGCGCAGACATGATACAAAATGAAATGCAGAAGATAATCTGGAAATATTGGCAAGGAGATGCAGAAGAAGGATATCCTCGGAGACATGTAAATTGACATGTGGGGGAAGCATGAAATTAAATAGGACGAAGTGAGCATTTCACTGGTTTTCTGAAAAATACAACATTTTCAACAAAAATGAAAGAGATTTTCATACTCTTGCCTGCTAATTGTATCTGTAGGCAGGTTGTAAACAGACACAGAGGGGGTCTTAAATTGTTGGGGTGGGTGGCCTAGTCAGGCCACAAACCCCCCCTCAAACTATTGTCTCACCATCCATACTATAAGTGTGCCCCACTGTGGTGCTGGTTGGATCCACTGCTGAAATTCAGACACACATATCCCAGTTTGATGTTGAATGGAGTGCAAGGTCTGTACAGATGGACGGAAGAATGTAAATAGTGCAAAGTAGAAAAACCCAAGCTGAGCTTGAGGAAGGCAACACATTCTTTTTCTCACCCTAATAGCTTCAGGGGAAAGGGGGATCAGGAAGTTACATATGTGAGGAAAATGTAGAAGCATTTTGAGGACTGATAAAGCTTATGTGAAAGAAAAATAGTAAAGCAGAGGAAACATTTGACCTACAGCAGGAAATTGATCTTTGCAAATTCTAAATTAAAATAATGGATCTGCATTTCCAAAATAAATGTGCAGATTTGGAACTTAGGTATCCACTAGTATAGAAATGATAAAAATAATCTGGCACTTAGAAGGTCTGAAAATTAGGTAAATATAACATCAGATGAACAACAACACATGACATATTGCACCGTGTCATGATTTATTTAACAAAAAATAAAGCCAAAATGGAGAAGCCATTCATCTAATTCTCTACCAGCTTGTCCTGGGCTTGACACATCTGGTTTAAGATTAGATTTCCCAGCAATTATGGTAGAACTGAAATGAACTTCATCCCCTTGTAATTCCCCTCTATAAATTCTTATGTATAATATCCTCAGAAATGCTGTTGCAGCTCTTTGCACTTTCCTCTTCGGATAAGAGATATGTCAAGGCTGCTTCCACAGCTTTCTTCCTTTCCTATCTCCAGGATCATTCTGTGCCAGATCCTGTCACATGGGATAATTCTTCTTCATCATCATCGTCATCTTCTTCTTCTGCTTCTTCTGCTTCTTCAGCAAAATAATGTATGCATTGGTGAGTGAATTTTTCAAACACATCCGTTAATAGACGTATTCCCCCAGTGATTGTAGTGTATTTCTGTGCATTTCAGGAATGTACCTACTGAGTTTTGCACAATTTTTGAATATGAACATGTTGTCAACATTCTGCCTGGAAATCCAAATCTTCACTGTGGTACACTGAGAAAGAAAAAGGTGGCTGTGACAACGGTGGTAGGGCTCACAGGAGTGTTTGTTTTTTAAATCTTCCCCCACCCCACCCAGAAACCTCCCAGACTGCTTTTTCATTCCATCTGACTGACCATGGTAGATTAGATAGGGAATGCAGGCACCACTCTCTAAGGATATGGTAAAGAGAAGTGGTTTTGCATTGGACACTTCAAAGTGTCTTACTTTCCCCCTATTTTCTGCTTGGAGATTAGTGAATAAATCAAATATTACAGATCATTATAAGTCTCTGTTGAGCTCTCTTTCCAAAGGTAATCAACCCTAGCTGAAATAAGTATTGGAATATCATTGTATGTAAGGAACACTAACAAGCAGGGGCATCACATGGACCAAAATATTGAGGTGATGATCTGCCCCTTCTCAATCCACTGATCATCAGACAAGGTGATTTCCCATTAAGTGACACATGACAGCATTTATATGTGGCTGATTTACATTTCAGTTGGAAATCCAATCCTTTTTGCTGCGTTTTTGCACTGAAAGGAAAATAGCAAAAAATTACAGCAAAAGGGCAGTGTTCATTATTATCTTTGCTCTTTAATCTTTGAACTGCAGAGCTGGAAGGGAACCTGATCATACATTAATGTTACTTACAATACTTCCTTTTTATGGGAAACCTCTACTGAAGTGAATGGCTTCTGTGACATTAAATGTTGGGGGGAGGGGGAGGGGCAAGGGGGAGGAAAGTTTTTGCTACGCTACAAAGTAAATGTAATTTTGGTGTCTCTAGGTGTCTGGGAAGAACTTTCCTGAGGATGCTTCTTTGTAGGTATATAACTCAGACATCCAAAACACAATCTTCACCAAATTTGGAGAGATTATAGAGGAGAGACAGAGGAAGCTTCCGTGCAATTTTGGTGCCTCCAGGTGCCTGGGGGGCAGTTTATAGCTAAACAAGTGAATGAATCAAAAATCACTAAAAATTCTTGATTCTTATTCATTGGGGCATTGATTCATACAAATATGAATCAATGAATTAGCAATTTTTGAATGAATTTGGTGATTTGCTTTTTAATATCTGCCCATCTCTAACCATAGAGCTTGCCACGAAATCATTTAAACCCTGGAAAGGGTGTGTGTATCCTCTGTTGAGAAATTTTGGTTTATTTTGCATTTCAGTGTATTCATAGATAACAAAAAAGTACCCTGCTGACAAGTAGTTATTCTCTCTATAATTAACCTAGACAGGATGACAGAGAAGGCACCATTAATGTCAAGCCACTGTGGTGCCCTGTGTATTTGTTAGTCTGTTGGATTGGGACCAGGGAACTCAAGATTCAAGTGCTCACTGAGTCACAAAATTCATTAAATAACTCTCTCTACCTTATCTATGTCATACAGATGTTGTGAGCTCCATGAAATAGTGTCTTCAGACCTTTTTCAGTGAGATACATAACAGTGGATAAACATGATAATAGAAATTGTTACTTAAAAAAAACGTATTTATATCTGGCCTTTCCTCCACAGAGCTCAAGATAGCATATATGAGTCTCACACTTTCCACTTCACACTGCTGTACCTGCACTCAGCTTTCACTTCACTGTCAGGTGAAGTGTGTGAGTGGGCCAAGGTTGTCTTATGAGTTTCAGGATGTGTTGGTGTTTGAACGCAAAACCAAATAAAAGGGGATGGGTGGAGTTGCTTCCCCACACACTATATTTTCCACTATTTCATTTATTTTAATTATTTAGTACATTTGTTCTTGTAACAGTTCTATGTTCTAATAAAAAATTACTGCCAAAACCTGTCTTCCTTAGCCCAAGGCAACATCCCTGAATAATGTTCTTTACTAAGCCGCCCAGAGAACTTTGGGTAGTGTGGGAGGCATAGAAGTTAAATAAAATAAATAAATAAATATCACCTACATTTATGTATTCCACAATGGCATGCTCTAGGTTTGTTTACAAAAGGTAGTTGTGACGTTCGCCCCCGTGGCCCCTGTCCGTCTCACCAAACACAGAGCTCACAAAGGCAAACCAAAACACCTCTTGACACGCTGCCACCAGTTGATCTTATCAATGTACTTTTCTTAGAAAAGATGAAGGTCCATTCAGCACTGACTTTTTAATAGAACAGGTTTATTGATTACAGTTGGTTTCTGGAACAATAGGCACAATCTTCAAGTTTCATCAAGCATCAATTTTAATCTTCTATATTAATTACCACAGTTCTCACTCAGACTAATCACTTCTCAGACCCCAAACTATCCTTCTCTCTCAGATTCCTAACACCGCCTCTCTCTGACTCTCACTCCCTGACTCCTCCTCTCAGGCTCCGCCTTTTAACATCTCTCTCGGCCCCGCCTCTTAACCACATCAACATAAACTATGAATAATTCATAACTTACAATGCATAACTTAGGGTGTTCGCCACAGTAGTCTTTTGCATAACTTATATCCCTGGAAACACAATGTTATAATATAACAGGAAATAGATGTTTGATGTGTCATCTGATTGTCAGGCTGTGAATTCTACCCAGACATCAGCAGAAGAAAGATCACATACAGAGAAAGACTGTGGCCTGGAGTTAACTGACTGACTTTACTTCTGGACAAATCTCATCCATTAAAAAGATAAAAGTCCCTAATTTAACTCAAATGATAGTCCCAAGATGTAACAAACATGAATGGAGCCATCTTCATCACCCCAGACAGTCCAACACATTCTGTTGCTGGGGAAGTGCAACGAATCTCATCCATATCAAGGTACACACAGCACTCAAATCCAGCAATGTAATTTTAACACATGAGAAACTCCAATAAACACTTCCTCCCATCAATGGCACTAAACAACAACAGCAAATAAAATAAAATTTGCTAGCATTTCATGTAAACCAGTTTTGTGTGCGCCAAAACTGCTTCCCAAGACTCTAGGCACTCTTGAGGCCTGTCCTTTTCCTAGATGGAGAAGTGAGTCAACATTATGATTAATAAATTTGGCAGTATGTAGTTTAGTTCCTTTCCCCCCCTCATCTAAGTGCTAGAGAGCTACCAGAAGAGAAATGCTGAAGGAACTGACTGTGTTACTATTCCTTATATATTTTTTGCAAATTCTTCACTTCCACAGATTGTGATCAAATACTTAATGTCTGGAAATTTGATCTGTCAGCAAGTTTTCCTCCCGGAAACAGGATCTCTAATTTTAGGCCACAAATGGTGCAGATGACAGAATAAAACAATGTGTGATCTGGGTTAGACACTTTGGGATAGATGGCATGCACATTTCAGAAATGATGGGGTGAATGGGAATAAACAACTCTGAAAAGCAAACAGTTTATTGAGTTACTAGAGGCCAGTACTAAAAAAAAAAAGGTTGCTGACAATTTTAGTCTCACCTGGACTTCCTATTAATGATTATTTTTCTGTATTTTTTACCATTGTTATTTCATATATAAAGAATATAGGGATGGTCCTCATCACCTGCTCAGTCCATTGTGTTCACACATTCCTAAAACTGTAGGACTATAACCAGCTTCATAATGCTGGGAAAAGGTGAAGGTGGCAGAAAAAGCAGAAGACCAAATATGAGATGGAGTTACTCCATACAGAAAACTACAGCCTTGAGTTTGCAAGAGCTAAGCATGACTGTTGAGGACAAGACATTTTGGACATCCCTAGTAAATAAGTGACATCATTCATTCATAAGTCAGAGACAACTTGATAGCATATAACAATAGCATGCTGTCCAGACAAAGGGGAATTGACTTATTGCTTTTGATAGGATAAAAGTTGCTGCCCCTCCTACAGTTGGAAATGTACACTCTCCTGTAGGCATCACAATAGAGGCTGCACAGCCAAGCACGGAATCCAGAGTTCATTTGGTTATTATGGTCAGCACAGTTCATTATATGGCCTGACAGATAAAGATGAAATAAGTTAATTGGCCATGTACTTAAATATGGAATACCTCTATCTCCATTCTAGTACAGTTTTCACCAACCCGTGAGATTAGTGTAAAGCAAATGCACTGAGCTTTGAACTGAAAAAAGAAAAGAAAAAAGAAAATAAATTGAGAATTGCTGTTCTTGCAGTAATTTTAGTTGCTGACAAGAATAGTTCTGCCATCTATTTAAGGACATTAGGAATGAGTGCTTAGTGAGAATTACCTCACAAGCAGCTTTCACTAAGTACATGATTATATAGATCCTTTCATGCCCTCGTATTAGGTTAAATTCTGATTACTGTGTTCCTTTCCTTTCTTTTTAGCTTAAAATGGTTTTTGTGGGTCCAGGCCTCAGCATGTAAAGCACAGAAGTGCTACAGCGGAGGCTTCTTTGCAGATCAGAGAGCTTATTCAAGGAAATCCTGATATCCAGTCACAGCTTCCTATTGTGATTAACTTTTCAGTGGGTGTCAGATAGGTTATTTCATAAAGGGCTTTAATAAACTTATGTCTGTTAGAGGAACACTTCAGCTGAAAAGATTGTGATTCCTGGATTTTCTCTCATTATGCATTCATGTTTCTCTCAACTCCAAAGACCTTGCCATCTAAAAATACTGTAAAACGTCTATTCTCTGCATTTTAGCCAAAGCAGAATCTTATAGCTATCCCAGGTCACCATTTGTCAACCGCTCTCACTACTGCATTTCTTACTGCTACTAATGGCTAGATCCAACAACAGTGCCGGTTTTTTGATAGGTGTCAGACTGGTAAGCCGTTGTGTTGATGCGTTCTGGGTTTGCTGTTATTTCCTCCACTTTTTGTGAAGCAACCATTTAAAAATGAATCAGTGAAGTGTCCTACAGACTTCAAATGTTTATGCCAAATAAAACACATTGGTCTCCACAGGGTCGGCAGATTTTTGTTGCAACAAACAAACACGGTTGATCCCTTGGAAATGTCCTTACATGGTAAAGCATATAATCAACAACATTGTGAGATCAAGGTGGCAGTCTGCAGCCATTTAACTGGGAATAAGTCCTATTAACAAAGCTGTGATGTAAAAAATGGGTTTGGTCCATATTTAAGGGTGTGCAAGCGGGTCTGCTGACATACACTTCCCTGACTCCTCATTCTAAAACTAATCCTGCCAGCTCCCTGAAAGTACCACATAGAGGGTCAAGGCAACCTCCTGATGGGGGAAGAATTTTCTCACCATAGATGGAAGAACCTTCTGCAAAGTCAGATAGAAGGAATTTCTGCTACTGTTCTCTCATGACAAGCCAAATATATCTTTAAAAAAACTGGCATCACAACAAGAGATTACATGGATAAGGCACTTATGATAGACCTGAATTCATTGTTTTTGTCAGTAAAGATGGTTAAGGGATTAATTCAAGGCACTAGTGGCTTTCAGAAATTGAAGTATAGTGTAAGGACATGCAGTCTCCAAAATCAATAGTATAGATGAGCTATACTAGGTTCTGTTGGTTCAATAATGACCCTTCTCAGTGGCAGCTTGAAGACCCCAGAACTTCCTACTGTGAAGGGGGCTAGCTAGGTCCCCTTTCCATGAATGTCTGCAGGCAAAGTCCTTCCTTATTCCAGCAGACCTTTGGCAAATAATCTGGGTTGTTTTTTGAGGAGGAGATTGACCAGTGGTAGTGTTTGCATTTTACTCCTCAGTTTTAATTGTGTTTCTAACTGGCTGTTTATATATTTAATGGGTTTTTTTCTATTTTATTTTAGCACCCTTGAGTTCGATCTGTTGACAGAAAGGGATAATACAAATGGAATAATTAAATTATCTGCAACTCATCATGCCTTAATGATGCTACAGCATATGTAGAGTGCATACAGACTAAAGAGAATATAATGTATATATTTTTCTAGGCTTAGCATGTATTTTGGGAATTCCCATCTACCCAGATAAATCCATACAGTAGTCTTTTAAAACAGTGAACAATATAATGAGTCAAATCTGCAGGAGAAGCAGGTAAATGCTGTGCTTGATTCAAGTCAAGCAAAGTTAAAAGAGGTGGGTTGACTGCACTGAGACCTATTACCCATGAACAATCTTAGCTACATTACGCTCTCAGGACCAAACAGTAGCTCCACATTTCTTGTCTCTCTGTAAAGAACAGTGGGAAATTCATTTTGAGCACTGAGACTGGAAACCCAGGCATTTACAAGGTTAAAAAGTGTATAGAATGCAAGTCTTTCAAGCTGACTTTATCCATTAGTTACACTGACTGCTCAGATGTACCTTAAATGGGCTATACATAATAGAATACTTTGGTTTCCATGATTTCCATAGCATAAAAGTAAATCAAACATCTTATGCAGGAGGTGGTTTAGAACCAATCTGAATGTCACAATGCAGATGACTAAAGCACGCTGGATTTTCCAGAACAATCTGTTTTCCCCAGTTCCTTTAACTCATTTAATGGGACCAAAAGCCTTGCTCTGGGGGATGCCATGATTTCAGCGGGAAAGAAGCATACAAAAATACGTTGATTTGAATTACATGCTTCCCAAGTTACTGCTTTTGTACAACAAATGGAAAGCAAAATGCATTTTTCAATGCCTACTTATTTTTAAAGCAGTGGTATATCCCAATAAAAATAAACCTTTCACTGAGGAGGACTAAAGTTAAAAACATGTTGCTTTTCAGAAAGTCCAACTGAACGAGCCATCTGGTACAATTTCTGGAGTTCCTGCTTGACCCCCAAGTGTTATGCCATCTTTGCTGGATAATAAGTTCATAGAATTTGACAAGGCACCTTAGTTGTGTGTGACTATTGACTGATCCACTGGAGGTAGTGCCTAATGCAGAACTTCGCAGTAAAAACATGAGGGTAAATTAGAAGCATTTAGTTCCAATAAACTCATGTGGTACCATAAAAAAGCATACAAAGATACATAAAACCTGGGTACATATTAGTCAGATGTCACCTGGTGATACAACAGACCAGACATGTTTTGATGTATAGTCATGGTGGTCCCTTCAGGAGAACTATATTAACAGTGTTCTTGTGCATATGGGAGGCTTATGTTGCACCTTCCATTCCAAGGCTTACAAACTGGAAGTTTTCAATGCCTTAATGCCATTCTATGTGGTAGAGCTTGGTGGTGAGTATTCTTAGGTTTGTAACTAGGGCTTAGTGTCAAGGAATCCTGTTTTATATTTACACTCTACTGCTTTATTATAGGCCTCTGAAGAAGACAATGTATCAAAATGCACTTGGCCTGTTTTAACACCAAGTGATATCTGATTAATATGTATCTGTTTTTT
The DNA here is from genome assembly GCA_037013535.1 of Intellagama lesueurii. Classification (NCBI taxonomy): domain Eukaryota; kingdom Metazoa; phylum Chordata; class Lepidosauria; order Squamata; family Agamidae; genus Intellagama; species Intellagama lesueurii. Next base: position 65,223,775 of record JBAJHW010000004.1, on the reverse strand, counting down.
ATATATTTTATGTGCTTTTTATGGAACCATGTGCTACTATTGAAAATATATGTCTTCTTTACATGAGCTATGTTTTTACTGATGTTTTATGTTTCATAAAATCTAAGTCTTAAACTAGTTTTGTGTTTTTATGCTAGTTGGGACCAACCTCAAGATTCCAGTGTGACATGTACAATTCCTAGAGGTCTTCAGAGGCAGAAACATGACTTTTTGGTCTCCCCCGACCTCACACACATGCTGAGTGATCTTGAAGTCTGCAAAAATGGCACTGGTAAGGTGCATGTGGCCCATGGGCAGCAATGTCGCAGTCTTTCCTCCCTCAACTTGTTTTAAGGGCTATGGCAGCTTTTTTCAAAACCAGAAGTGTACAGATGAGATTTCCTCCCTCCCTCATACACAAATATTTTCCAAAAAGAAAACAAACAAAATGGATGACAGTTCTTTCCCCTCATATTGTACTCACTCACTCACTCACTCACTCACGCTCTCTCTCTCTCTCTCTCTCTCTCTCTCACACACACACACACACACACACACACACACACACACACACACACACACGTACATTGCCCCAGTTCTAAGGAGGACTAAAAATAGCACTGGAGAGAAGATAAAGCTGTGCCATGAGCTACTCCCATGTGGCTTCTTTTCCTGGCATTACCTTGGTGGGATGAGGAGAAGCCACACAAATACGTAGTATGAAAAAGAGATCTCAACTATAAGCAATAAGCAAAGCTGAAAATATTAGTCGCTGAAGGCTGTGAAAGTTAACAGATTAGGCATTGCCTTTTAAAAAGCTAGAAATGCACACATTCTCTATCTCTAAGCATCCTCCTAAAGACAGAAAGATACATTTTTTTTAAAAAAGACAATTAATTGAAATAATAGGCCTAGAGTTCCCATAATGAGTCAGAGAAAAGCTGGGTTCTTAATGCTTCACATGACCCAAGGTAGGGTGGGTGGGTAGAGAGACGGGGAGAGGGGATAATTGCTGTGCACTTACCTGCAGAGATACCTATGGATGCTACCTTGATGTAACAGAATGGCAAATAATAATAGACACTTAGGGAATGTTATAGTCTAGTTCCAGCTTCACTAAAATCATAACATATTAGGACTCTGACATCTTGGCAAAGGCATGCAGAGTGTCGGTGGGAATGTGCTTGTACAAATGTGGCAGCAACAAGGTAAGTAGATCAACGAAGGTGGCCCATGTGCCATAATTTATTCCCCTTCCTTCCCTGCTTAGCCATGAAGTCTATAAACCTGCATAAAGTCCATTAGCAGCTTTTTTATTGCAGCATAAAATTTAAAAATCAAGTGAAGTGAGCCTGAGAAAGAAAGAGTAATAAAAGAGTAGTAGTTGCAGGATGAATACAAACTTTGACTATTAAAAAAAAAAACTCAGATGAAAAATAACATTCCCTGACATAGCCTGAAATAAATAAATGGCTGATGACAGATAGAGTTACTGACTGCATGACTTTAAATATCCAAGTGGTGACTTTGACTTAGAATAGAGTTTTGCATTGTGTATAAAAATAGGACTTTGAATTAGATTTCATTTTTGCTAGACAGTTGTTATATTATGAATAAATGGATAACGGGTGGGTAAATTGAGATGAGAAGAAGTGGAAGAAATCCTGCCTTTCTATGAGTAATTATTCTTGAATGAATTAAATGAACACTTAAATATCATCAAGAGTAAAAATGTTATCGGTATTTTATCCTGAGAGCAAATACCTTGCTGTTATCTTTTGTACTATCGGAAAATACTTTGGGCCCTTCCTAGCATTATTACCATTTCTTGTTTCTGTTGGAATTCAGATGTTGTGTGCTAGTAACAGAAATGCTTTTCAAACAGTTTTGGTGTGGGATAAGACTTGTTTGCAAATTACTTTCCCTGCTTGCTTCTTGCTTCTTAGGGTATATGAGTACATGATTGTGTTTCACCTCATGGTTAGTGAACTGTGCCTGTGTGAAGATCTTACAAGCAGTTTATTATCTGGCAGCAGAGGCAGATGGAATGGCTCAGCTCCAGCCCTCAGCTGTTGACCTGACAGGCGTCCCCCAAGGATTTGACCAACGCAGAGCAGATGCACAGCAGGTGTTCATTGCCTTCATTCCTGAACAGCAGCCTTCTTCCTGACTGAACTGCAAGCTGGTTCTGAAACTCAAGGGAGGTTTTAAAACACCCCAAAGGGCTTGCAGTCCATAGTGGTTCATGAAACAGCTCAGTGGAAGGGAACAGGCTTCTGTCAGCTAGTTGTGAAGCAAAGGAGGGAGGTGACTTGATGCCTCCTGCAAGGGAGTTGAGAAAGAAAGGTGGAGGATTCTTGGCTGGTTAGCTCAGGATTGGGATGGGATGACGTTTGCTCAGTTGTTGGCGGGGCCTGGCTTGGGTTGTTTAAAGGCCAGGCTCATTGGCAGCACGATGAAGCAACCTGGACATTCTGAAAGCCCTCTTAAGACCATTCTGCTGCTCCAGGTTATGCTGCCAATGGAGGGAAGAAGTGGAACAGGTGCGCAAATAGTGCAGCAAAACTTTTGGAACTCATATGATGGATGAGCCTTTTTGTTTTGCTTTAGACTGCAAAATATCATGGACTGGCACTAGGGTGGCCATATGACAGCCCTGTTTTTGAAGGCATCTTGTGTTTGAAGGGCTTCAGTGTAAAACTGATCTAAAGCCAAAGAATTTTAAAAGGAAATCAATGACCTTGAAGTTGCCAATCAACATTAGGAACCTGGAAGCAGGCTCAGCAATAAGACACATTATCTGATCAAAACCTTCCCTTCTCATGCAAGACACATTAGACAATTCTACTTAAATTATACAAATAATCATTTCTAATTATGTATCTGTACACCTAAATTGACACATGCAGCTTCATCCAAATCAATGTCATCTTTTACCTTCCTTTCTGGTGGTGCACATCCTCCTTTTTGCTGATGTGTAAGTGGCCAGCACACATCCCACCTGGTTTCCCAGGCCAAGCATGGATCTGAACCCAAGGTTCTTGATCCTGCATCTGACACTTTATGTACTACAACACTCTGACTATCGGGTGATAGCCTTCTTAGACCAGCAACATCTCAAAAACAGGCTAGCTGTTAAGTCCTGCATACCCCTAATCAGGCTGGGCTTTGCAGAGCTGGTAGCAGGGTGAGGGAAATGGGCTCCAAAAATCATGTCGGTCAGAAATTGAGACTAGGCTATTATGAATGATGAATGCATGAAGCTAAGTAGATGTTTGTGTGTAGTAGATGCTTGATTGGTAAACTTAGCTAATGGGCCCTCTCTCATTTTTAAAATACAGTGGTGGGGGAGGAGTTATCATTCTGTAAAAAAAAAGAAGCAAACTACACACACTGATGTAACCACTAGTGTATTGTAGGAAGATAGTATGTCCATTCTGTAGGAACTTCAGATTTGAACTCAGTACGAGAAGTGAACATTCTGAACAGCCTATTCAGACCATTCCCCTGAAATAACTGATTGATGCCTACCAAGATCTTTCAACAAAACCAGTTACCTCTTTTTATTTTCTTTCTCTATATACTTATTTTTAGTGATCTGCAGAAAATATAAGGCAAGGGTATTTCAGAGCAAAGTTATTCAAAGCAAACTGCTGGATAGCTCAGCAGTTGTCATCCCTATCAGTATTCCTTATCTTCCATGTCCTCTTTTTGGTGATGTCTGTCTTCTTTTTTGGTGACAGATCTAGCTGACCCTGGTTACCTGCTGCGAGTTAGTTATTTAACAGCAATGCACTGTCATGGCACTGATCACAAACCCTCCATCAATACACTGTCTTATAGTAATGTTTCCCTCTTCATATCACCTCTCACTGGCAGAAGCCTATCTTTGGCCTTCAAAAGACTTGCCTGCCCAGATATATGGAATAAACTAGGGCCACAACTTCATTAATTTATTTAGAACTTAGAACTTCCCTTTAAAAAGGGGGCCTACTGTAGTGCTAAAACTGGTCTGTAACTGGAGTCAACCTTGACCTTCCGGTCTAGACCGCCAATCGAATTCCTATACCGAAAGCGCACTGTCCTACCATACAACATGCCTCAGTGTCTCTGCTAGCTGTGGTACCCCAAGTCCGCCTCATCCAGGCCTCCAAATCTTAAGTGCTCAGTGTCCCCTGGGGTCCCCAGCTTCCCTCCTCTCAGCTAAACCTCTGCTGCTGCCCTTCTAAGAGGGGGTGTATGCTTTGCACCCCTTGGGCGCCTTCTTTGGAACTCAGCTAACCTTTATCTTTTAGCACTACTCACCTTTGTGACCTATTTAGCAGTTATTTATTACATTATGCCTCAAACCGCCCTCGCTGATAAGAATGGGATGGGTGAAAAATCACTAGCACTCTGGGCCAATTTGAGTACCAGTCAAAAATTCCCATCCAGCCCCGAAGTGACCAGCTAATCTCACTCTTACCATAAAGGGTCGGCGGGTGGGCCAATGCCAGAGAGCGAAAGGAGGACGAAGAGGAGCTGGGCAGCCTTCTTCAAGGCTCGCAAGCGCCCAGCCCCCTCGCCCCATATGATGGAGTGATGGCTGTGTCTGCCTCGTCCGTTCAGGCAGGCAAAGGAGCCCTGCCCGGCAGCTTTGCGCCTTGCAGATTTGCGCCCATCTCAAGCTGCCTCTGCTTGCAATGACAGGTAGACAGTTCTGGCAGCTGCCCATCCTCCCACACTGGAATTTTGTAAAATTTCTAATTCTTTCCGTCCAATTTATGGAGAAATTTGTAAATATGACTCAGTTCCTACATGTAAAAAAGGAATCAGATGAAATCCATAATTATCTTCACAGCAAATTCAATACATACAGCTATTTCCAGTGTGGTGAGGACCATGAGAGATGAGAGGATTCAAAGTATGGTGCTTCTGCAGGTCAGTCTTTTCTTTTTCTTTTCTAAATTCAACTTAAAACAAAACAAAACACTCAGATCGTTCTACATGTGAACATTGCTCTGTTTTTGTGGCTACAAATGCAGAGCAGGTGGTGACTTTGAGACAGTCAGAAGCCGTTTCCTAAGAGTATATTTCTATCAAGCTTAACTGCTTTCAATTACAATTCTCTCAGCAGCCTAACCGTTCAATGCTTCCACCAGCCTGAAAAGAGTAGTGTTTTATTCATGATAGGATGCTGATTTTCTGGACTTTCTGACAAAATCCAGGGAACTGGCATTTATTGATGGCTTCCATAGAGGTCCTTTTGGGTCAAGATGTTAGAAGCAGATTTGCTTTCTCTCCCCATCACTTTTTGTCAGGGCTAGACTATTACTGAGTTTCTGTACAGAAATCAATATACTAATAACAAACCCAGTACATTGGTCATCACAGTTATGCAGCCAAAATAAGGCTATTGAGCAATAAGGAAGAATGCTCAGGGAACCTAAGGGTTTGCTGAAGAAAAGAAGAAGATTTAGGGGTAGTGGTGCCTGTAAATGGACAATCAAATAGCCAGCACTTGAATGTAAGACATTACAACTAACATATTTGCCTGTAATACATCCCTTCCCCACTTTTTCTTGAGCAAAGAGGATAATGTTTGATTTTTGAAAAGTAATGCAGTGATCAGAAACATCAGTATTATTTTTCAAAATATAAGACAATGCGGGTGGTACCCAATATGGTGTACTGGATAGTGTAACAGACTGGGGTTCTGGAGATCTGGGTTTGAATCCCAGCTCAGCCATGGAAACTCACTGGAGTGGCAGTGGTGGTGGAACTGGTAAAATATCTCATTAAATATCTCACTTTCCTTGAAAGCCCTATTAGGGTCGCTATAAGTCAGTTCCAACACATAACAACAAGACAATGTGGGGAAAGAATGGCCCTCTAGATGCTGATAGATTGCAGTTCCCAGTACCTTTTGCATTTCAAAAGCCAGCACTCTGAGAATTAGGCTTTGCTGCCTAAGGCTGATGGGAGCTGCAGTCAAAGAAACATCTGTATAGTCATCACTTGGGACAAGGGGATCCTTTAATATCCACCCATACAAAGGCTCACAAAGACTTTTCTAGATCAAAACGGATCTCTAGAGAATCTGTGGGGGAAGGAATAGGGAATTTTAAATAAAAGATAAAAGGCTGTGACCAATGAGGTCATCAGCCTTATACATGCAGAGCTCCACCAACAGTCTTGGTCCTCTACATTTTTCTATGCACAGTTTTCCAATATGCAAAATTTTGATATGTCTGTTGCTGTCCATCACTGATTAGACTCCAGAAAACAAATTACAAAGAGATCTGCTGGAGTAGATACTTTGCTCTTTCTTAATGCAAATGTGTGCAGTAAATGAATGCATACTGAAATGTCTCAGTTTCCACCAACAGTTCCTCCTGCTTAAGGTTCAGGTCAGTCAGACTGGTGCTGAGCTCTTACAAAGGAAATGTCTCAAGAAATGCTGTATGTACAGTGTATCATAAATATATGGTAGCTTGGAAGTATATCTTTTGTGTCACTGAATGTATATAATTGGGTTTGATTCACAGTCCTGAAAGTCCATGAAGATGAAGTTCTAGACCCCTTGAAGTCAGTAAGAGGGATCTCAGTAGTTATTTAAAAAAAAAAAAAAAAAAAACCAGCAACACCCTGATAATTCATTTAATGCCAATAGGTCCACAAAAGCTAATGAAAGAAAACAATCTGAACGTACACTGACTCATATTTAAAGCCATGTTGCAGATGTAATGAAAAGACCTATCTTAACCCTCACAACATTCCTCACACTTTCTAGTAAGTGTTGGATGGTAATTTGTACCCTGGAAAGGAAAGTGCATTTCAAAAGCTGGCACTCTGAGAATGGCAAAGTAGTAACTATCTCCAAACACTGATAAAGTGGCTATTTTATTTCGATGTGACTGCCAAGTGACCTCAAAATGATGAAGAATAATCACTCAAGTTTTCAAACTGATCTAGAATCATCCTGGACTGTGCTCCCCTACTTCCTTCCCCATTACATAACTTAGATCTAAACATTTACAGAACTCTTGCTGATTACTCATCGAGTTAAAAAAAGAAAGACAAAAAATTACAGGGTTTGTATCAGCATAATGACAGTTGAAAAGACTGCTGGAAAACCATTATTTCTAAAATACTGTAATCATCACAGCTCATCATAGTTCATATTAATCTTTAATGTCTTTCTGTTTATTATACTTTCTTTCTGAGTTTGTGCTTCAAACATTATTAGTTAAAACCTCAAAGAATCAATTTCTTCGTCATAATTCCTCATTTGTCTCTAACATTGTCTGTCTGTCATGTTTTTGTCTCTATCAAGTATCTATACATACATGCCAGTTCTCCTGTACAGCCTCTATTTCTCTCTTCTTCACTCACCCCCACCCGATTATACCAGCATGTCAGGAAAGGAGAGAGAGAAAAAAAAGCAAACATACAAATCATGTTTACTAGGATTATCAGGCCTCAAGACATCATTAGCTGAAGTCCCACAGAATTTCTATTCCTCACCAGGTCTTCTGGCAGGGAGACAAAGCTCAGGAGGAGCTTCATGTGTGAGGTGACTTGTAGGCTTCAGCATGTGGTACCACAGAATGAAGCAACAGCCCAGGTGCAGGTACCTATCAGGCCATCTTCACAACCCTCTTAACTCAACTCCTGGCATTTTGGCACATTGGTATTGCTCCCACTTGAGCCATTTGGAGCAAGGCAGAAAGTGTATTATTCATAAGCCTCCCTGTTGTGCAAACCCTGGTAGCAGCAACTCAAAGCCTGGAAAGAAATCCCACCTGTTTGCATGCCCCACTTCTGTAGCCTCTTGTTTTATGAGGAGAGCTAGAACATCCAAACCTCAATGTATTTTTTTAAAAGCAATTTAACTAAGAGTTTTGAATTTCTGGCTAAAATCCCCCGAGCTGCATAGCAGAAGTGCAGAGATTCACAGAGCAGAGTTAGCTTCAAATTCTCCAGATTAGTCTACCCCCTTTTACTCATCAACTGACACTTAGAGTCTCAATAACTCACTTTAAGACATTAGCTGGAGAAAGAATAAAAAATATTTTCTTACAGTTCTGAACAGTTCAAACAGCACAAGGACATGGCTACCTGCAGCAACAGGCTTGAACAGGCTCACTGCTTCCAACAGACAAAGCGGGGGGGGGGGGGGGAAGCAGAGCAGAATGGCGGGGATCTCTTTGAATTCAGAGGCAGGGAAAGAACAACTGGTTAGTGCTGGACAGATTGACAGTCACCCTGGCACAGAAAGTTCCCTCCTAGACACTCCCACTAGAGGCAGCAGGTGAGGTTGTAGAAACTCCAACACAAATAATCTCATGCAAAATGCTGGAGCACTATCAATCTAGGCTAGGGTTTCTCTGGCCCTAGCTAAACAAAAATGGAAAGATGGGATTTAGTAAAGAAGATTATGAAGAAGTTTTTATTGTTAATTTTTCTAGTGATATTCAACCCATGAAGAATATAATTCAAAGTGAATCAGGAATATCCTACAGGAAGATGCTTACAATATTCAGCAGATGGTCACACCTTTCCCATTGTTCCAAACAAGTTCTGTGGGACACTAGCTACAGAAGCCTAGAAAGGCCATTTTCTATGCATGTGTGGGCACTCAAGCATGTGCACATGTGATCAGCCAAGTTTCCTTTGTTTTGTAATGTTTCATAAAAATGCACTTTGCTATTCCCGAAATTCTTGAATATGGAATTAATTTTTTAAATTATCTTAATGACACGGTCAGCAATCAAGGAAAGGAACACAGGGAATTATGTAATCCCTGGTCACCCTGCAATCTTAAAAATCAACAGAGTTTTCTCGCAGTGTTGGTGCCAGGCATGATCTGACAACAGGAGTGACACTTTTCCCTTTCTGAAACTAAAGTCTGATTCTGTGCCTGGAGGAGGAAATCCCAATCTACTACCTTGAGGTGATACATAAATGTAAGTCAACAACTACATGTTGGTATTTTCATACCAATACTATGGTTCTCTGCCAACCCAACATTGATATGTTGCCAGCATAAATCCATTATGCTGGTGTACCTTTGTGTTCCAGAAGGGGAAGGTGTCTTGGCAGATGATGATCCTGCTTCATCTAGCTGGCACAATTTATTGTACTGTCAGATTAGAGAACTGATACTTGACACACAATATACCCAGGAGTCCTACAGAAACTTATAGACCTCCTGTTACAACACAGAAGCCTGTGTTCATCAGGCCTGTATCAAAGTATACGTCTATTCACTTTTGCAATAACTGCAGGCAACATCAGCTTGCCTAATTCTACAAGCTTTATCTACATTGCTTCTATGTTCTATATTAGAGATGGGGATTTTCATATTCATATTCGTATATGACTATCCCTGACACAGCTGGAACTAACGAGGGTCCAGCCCACAGGACCAGACCATCTACTCACACGTCTTCCATAGCACTGGTCCCACTTGTCCTGCCAATGGCGCCCAAAGCTTCACTCTCTTCCTGCTCAGCTGGCCACTCCAGGGAAGGGGTAGGAAGTTGAGTCTCCCCACATGGCTGCTGAATGGCCAGCCAAGCAGGAAGAGAGCGGTACTCCGGGTGCCATTGGCAGGACGAGTGAGTGGAATGTCTGGTCGCAGGGACCAGACCCTTGTTAGGTCCAGCTGCATCTGGGAATATTTGTATTCGTATGTGTGTAGGCATCCTTCAGTCTCGAGAGACTATGGTAACGTGCTCTGTATGGAGGACTTGGAACAGCGTCTAGTGTGACTGAGAAGGCCAATTCGAGAATGACAATCCCTTCCACACTGAAGACAAATACAGTCTGTCCCCTGTCCAGCTCCCTGATTTTGCTGCTTTCGGGACTGCCTCTTTGCCTCGGACTGCTGGACAAGGGTCTCTTCAAAATGGGAGAGGCCATGATGCACCGCCTGCCTCCAGGCTGAATGCTCAGATGTCAAGGTTTCCCATCTGTTGAGGTCCATTCCTAAGGCCTTCAGATCCCGCTTGCAGATATCCTTGTATCACAGCTGTGGTCTCCCTCTGGGGCGATTTCCCTGCACTAATTCTCCATACAGGAGATCTTTTGGAATCTGGCCATCAGCCATTGTCACGACATGCCCAAGCCAACGCAGATGTTGCTGTTTCAGTAATGTATACATGCTAAAAATTCTAGCTCATTCTAGGACTACTCTATTTGGAACTTTGTCCTGCCAGGTGATACCAAAAATGTGTCGGAGACAACGGAGACAACGTATGAATACAAATATCCCCATTTCTATTCCATATGTATAAAATATTTCAGAATTGTAAAATCCAAAAGTCCTAGTTATTAAGAAATCTGTAGGCACAGATATTTAAAATCTTTCCCTGCAACTTATAAAAGAATACAAGTGTTAAAACATAAGTTATAGGCAGAATTTAAGTCATGTTTGAATATAAAATACAGGAGGATATCCTTAAGAATAATAATAAAAAAAGAACGATGAGAATATTTCAGTTACATTCTAAAAATGCAAGAGCTTATAGCCTAATAAGGCACATTTAGAAATCAGGGAATACATATCTTAAAATATTAAAGTTCTTAAAGTAAAAGTATCTAAAATGCTTTACTTAGCCTCTAATCATACTAAGAATACACACATGCTCACCCAACCATTTACCAGTTAAAACTTATGGAGGAAAATCCATAATGTTTCTGAGTTGCCTGTGTCCAGCTGCTCTGCCATATGATTGTTGTTGATAGCTGAACACAGAGGCAACTCACAGACATCATGGATTTTCCTCCATCGATTTTAACTGGTAAATGGCTGAATGAGGGCCACTAGCCTTCCCTCTCTTCATATGGGGGACAAATAAAAATGGGCCATATTCGTCCCTTCAAATTTGTCGGGTTCTCTGGAACCCACGAATATGAAGGGATGAATATTTAACAAATCAGTGATTTCTGACGAATATCGTGATCCATTTTTTATTCGTCCCCACGTCTATTATTATTATTATTATTATTATTATTATTATTATTATTATTATTATTATTATTATTATTATTATTATTATTATTATTATTATTATTATTATTATTTAGCAGCCAGCCAGCTGTCAACTGAGACAGGCACATGGACAGATGCAGATATAGCATATCTGGCTCCCGGAAGGGAAGCTAGGCTGCTGTCTTTCTAGATGGCGGTGATGGCAGCAGTGGCAGGACAAAGTAGGGAGGCAATGAGAGCAGTGGGACGGGAGGGCAAGCTATGTGTGGAGGAAATGAACCAGGAAGTTTGTTAAATCAGGAAAAAGTTTAGTGATTTGGGAAAGTTCAGGTTTTCCGTTCCGGAACCAACCTGAATCAATGAATCAGTGATTTCTGACAAACTTCCTGATTTGTTTTGTGTTCATGCCCATCTCTAGTGAGCATGTATAATTGTATTATTTTTCTGTGTCTGGAGCCACTTTTTTATGATGACCTGAATGCCTTCATTTTTTGTATCCTATCTTCACTTTCTCAATCCATAAACATTCCTTATCTGCAGGGTCAACACTTTGTAAGATCCAAGAGGTCCAATACTCTTTTTCTTATATATATATAAAAAACTATTGTACTTGCCATCTTTGTGACTCTAACCTGATCTATTATCCTGAAATCTGGCAAATTTCCATCTTACTGATAACGTTTTTGTTATGACTATCAATTTTGCAAGTGTTAGAGCTCTAACATTCTGTGATTCTAAGTTTCTGGATGAATAGGACATTATAATAATAAGAGGTTAGGACATTCAAGTCTTGTAAACTCAAAATACTATAATCATCAGTAGAGTGTGCTATTGGACTCACAATCTCCAATGTATAAGAAACAATATATTGTTCATTAAAAGATAAACAATTATTCAGCTCCTCATTGCACTATTACAAACTTCAGTTTACTTCAGTTCACTTCCATGCTAACCTGGCAGACACGAGCAAAATTCTTCAAAGCAATGTTGTCACTGACTTTGTTCTCGGGCTGGCTTTAAAACAGTTGATTGTTTTGAAAAGAACTATAATTAATGTGAACTATTCTCAAGCTGTACTTTTAAAACGTGCTTTCATTTTTACGGCAACATTTTTATATCCCTTTTAATCATTCTTGAAATCTTCATAAACTCCAATTTTCAAATGTCATCAGAACTGCATTTGATTTTGATTTTACTATTGAATATTTATATATATATATATTATTTTATCTTGTGAGGAATGCAAAGAGCAGTTTGTTATAAAATGGTGTACAAATAATCTAAGTAAATAAATAACGTAGAGTTCAGGTTGTACTGTATATAGTTGAGGATTATTACTTTTGAAATGGGAGGTGAAGAACAGGAAATCTTGTTAAACCCATGAAACGTATTACCTGATTATCCAGGGGCATGGGACACACCCCAGGAATCTGTACTACGTTCAGGCCCCTCTGCAGGTTGAGGGTAGGAAATTTATAGTTAATAAAGTGGCCCTAGTTAAATTTCATACCTGTGTCAGTCTCTTTATTTCAGGAGTGGGTGGGCAATAGTCTTGTTTTAGTGCTTCTTTTCTTAAGGAAAGGGCCTGAAAACCTGACAGTTAAGGGAACTCCCCATCTTGTTTTACTATTGATAGGAAATGTCACATCTTACATTTGTCCTGCTTGGTTATGAAGTACTGAGCATGGGCTGTAATTTGATACTGCAACACTTTTTCCAGCTTTATCACCTAACTCTTATCAGTCTTTCCAGTTGGGAGTTAGTATTGAGCCAGGTCTCCTTTATGTTCATCAGCATGCTATCATGTTTAAATGCTAACTGATGTTAACTGATTTTTAACTATTCCTTTTTTAAAAAAATCACCACCTCTCATTCTTCTGCTATGAAGACTGATGTGAACAAGTCTGACTCTTTGGCCTGGTTTGCCTGAATCGTCTGCAGACAGAATTCTTAGATTATGTCCTTTTAAAATTGTTTTCTTTCTTGATCAGGGAAAATTAAGACCTCAAAGATATCGATCAACAATAATCTTTTCTGCTCTTGGTGAGATGCCTGTCAAAACTATTAAATCTCCCATTTTAAAAAAAAGGAAAGGAAAGGAAACCTTGAAGGACTCCCAATACGTTATTGTTCCTCAAAAATAATATTCATTCAGAGATAATCTACCCACAAATTGAGATACCGATAGGAGCCACACCTTTTTTGTTTTCTCTTTAAAGTCTGGAGTTTGAGAGCACTGCTAAACTATTGCTAAGATGTTGATATAACTTTTGCCCACCTTATCTTAAAACATATAGATATAGTGAGCTCCAAAAGGATCTTGGTAACATGTTCTTCTCAAGATGGTGGATAGGCTTGCAGTTCTGTTTTAGAGTACAAAGTGAGAAGAATCCTCGATTGTCTGGATTTCATACCTTTAATATGCTTCCCATGGATTCTCACCTTGGTCCAGTTGCATGTATTATCAAAATGTGTGCTCTTTTTCTGCATCCTTTTCCAAACTAAGCATTCTCTTTCCACCATGGTCTTATATGAATTTGGCCATAGTCTGTTTGCTGCAGCAATGTGAAAGAAAAGAAAAAAGTAGCATAGAAGTAATAACAACGCTCTCAAGATATGCCGTTAAAAGAACTGCACCTTGCCTCAAAAAGATCATACTTTGCAAACTTGTTTTAGTCTGTGAGGAGAATGCATAAATGAGTACACTCAGGAAAAACATCTGTAAGGATTTCAGTGCTGAAAGAAAACAACCCAATATGAAAGAAAGAAGTAGAGAAAATTCCAGTAGATTTTTAAGACATGGAATGGAATCAAGACTGTAGGATGTTCATGTCCCTGATTAGTTCAGAAAGCAAGTATTTTCAAATATAAGATGGTAAGAGCAATACTAGGATTTTCATAATTCTTCATTCACCTCTCTTCTGAATGTTTTGTAAAACCATTGCAGTTGGGTCTCAGCACTCAGGAGCCCTAAAATGAAAATAAAAATGGAGGGTTCATTTGTGTGCACTCCTTGGTGTCTTGAAGCCCTGACATCACCAGTTGGCATCCCAAGGTTCTGCAGCCAGAGACAGACATAGCTGTTTATTTCAGATGATGTCAAACCAGCAATGTTTCAAAGCAAGAAATCCAGGAACACTAAACCCCTCCGGCCATTGCTACAATCTGTCAATTATAAAATTTAATCCAGAAGTGCTTCTGTGTGCCAGTCTGGCTTTTTGTTGCAAAACAAGTGTGAGATACAATAATAACAGTAAGGCAAATGTGGATGAGAGTGCCAGCTACCTATGGCCATTTTAGAGGAGTGTGTATCTGCCTTTATTCAGGGCATTATATTCCATAATACAATATCATTCCAGTCAGGGCCAAGCATGTGTGATAGAATTTTATGATTGTTTTAATTAATCAGCTAAATGAAAATGGATAGTTCTGTCCATTGGTAATAACATACTGCAAAATTCAGTATTTTTCCGTTGCATTTGAGGAAATAGATTTTGATCTTTGAACGTTCACACTGAAACAGGTTTGTTAGCCTTTAAGATACCACAACTTTCAGTTCTCTCTCTCTCTCTCTCATTTCCTGTTCTAATTTTGTCTGCATACTAGGGCCTCTCCGCAAGGTGCGGAGCTGCCGGGGCGGGGATTCTTTGCCCGCCCGATTGGACCGAGACAACGCAGCGTGGCTGCGTCCTATCAGGTGAGGAGGCTGGGCTCAAGAGAGCCTTGAAGAAGGCTGCCCAGGTCCTCCTCACCCTCCTCTTTCCTCCTGGAACGCTGGGAGTGCGATCGCGCTGCTTCGGGTCCTGGCGGTTTTGATTTTGACCGCATGGACCGCGCAGCACCCTTTCTGGCTTGGATCAGTGCTGTGCATCGGCACAGCCCTCTGGTTAGGAGTTGTGGTTAGGGGTGGCTGGGTAAGAGCCTCTGCAGGCTCCATCTGATTTATTGTGGTTTTGTTGTTGTTGTTGTTGTTGTTTATTATATTGAAATAAATAAATAAATAATTAAATAAGCATAACAAATATTGTAGAGGTAATTCCATTAGGGCTTCAGGGTAGGATTTAGTGGAGCTGGGGATCTCCCCCCCCCCGGCTTACCCTAGCCTAATATTTGGGGTCTCAGCAGGGCCTGCTGGGCCAAAACAAGGGGAAAAAAAGAGTGAGAGAAGGAGGGTTTCTATATGTAGTTTTGTTTATATATAGATATAATTATATATTATTATTATATAAATACGCAGGGTAGGTAAGTTAGTATTCATCCTGACTCTAGTATTTAAGCAAGCTATAATAAGTGAGATTAGTTGGGGATTTTATTTGGTGTAGGAGGTGTGCAAAAGACACCCCACCCTGTGGGGGGGTGTTAAAGGCATATAGAATAGGCTTCTAGAGGCATGTACTTCAGATATAGATATAGCACAAGCAAGAGAGAGAGAGAATTTCAACAGTAGTTATTTGAGTGGATTTAGGATCTCATAGACCAAAACTGATTATGGGTCCTAAGAAGGGAGCAAGCGGGGGGAAGGGTAAACAGCCCGCTAAGCGTAAAGCCCCTACACACTTGCCACCTGTAATTTCTTCTTCAGATGATGAAGACTTGCCAGACTTTAGGTCTTTGTGGAAGAAACTTAGTCAGCTGGAAAGGGAAAGGGCTCAAGCTAGAGCAGGGGGGAGCTCTTCTGCAGTGAGGAGGTCACACAGACAGTCCAAGGCCCAAAAGATTGCAGAATTAAAGAGAATGGGGGACATAATGTTATCTCGTATTGCCATTTTAGAGGGAGAATGCTCCAGTCCTTCAGGTTCCTCTTCAGCTGCTGTTACTCCAGTACACCAAACACAGGAGTCTATGGCGTCAGCCCGGCCGCGTGACCCACCACAGTCATCATCTGCAGGCACGCAGACCCAAGACGAGGAGGCAGATGAGGGACACAGTGTTGGCCAGCCCACACAGAGCGAGGGGAGTCTGGTTTAGGTGCTATCAAGGTCTTCTGTAGGGACCCAATCAGGTGAGAGTATCGCTGCACCAGGCACAACACAATTGGCAGGGGCTTGGCCGTGGGGCACTTGGAGCCAGGCGGTGCCAGTCCCTTCGGCCGTGCAGCAGAGCCCATGGTGGTCCCTGATATGGGATATAATTTGGTTGTGAGGGCAGCTCTGCCTGAGGGTAATCAGTCCCTACCACTGGGTGATCACTTGCTCCCAGCTACGGTTGAAAAAATATGGAGAGGGAAGTACGTGGATGTTTTTGAACTCCTGAACAGAAAGGAAAAGAAAAGGACAAGGATGAAGAGAGGGAGAAAGAATCTGTGAGGTGGCGTAAGCCAGACTGATGTTGGGCAAATTGGCTACCAGGGTTTTTTATTTATGCAGGAACAGTAATCCGTGCCCAACCCAAAAGAGCCCTCTCACTGATCCAATACATGGATATAATCTACAGGGCTTATGTGGATTTCCCTGGACACGCATGGTTACTATATGATCAGGGGTTCCATATGCGCGCTGTGCCCTAACATGATGTACCGCATGACGCATTATGGCTATGCCTAATGACCCCCACCCGGCCGATTCTGGGAGAGTGGTTTGATAGTGGGAATTTGGTCCAGAAAGCAGAGGAAAGTACGTCCCGCTCGGTGGCGGGCCAGGTGGTTCAACCCCGCTTGGTCTGCAGGGATTTTAACTCCCAAGGGACTTGTAGCCGAAAGCAGTGCAGGTTTAGACACCTGTGTTCCAATTGTGGAGGCTCTCACGCATTGGCAACATGTTTCAAAGGTAGGCAAGGAGGATCTGGAAGCAGAGAGTCAGGAGGTGGGCGCAAGCCACCACCCGGAGCATCCAATGTTCAGAAAAGGCCCCAGTCCAATTAGAGTGGCTGTTTTAGCCCAGTGGCTGAGGGAGTACCTTAATAGATTGGCGGCAAAATTGTTGAGTGATGGTTTCCATGATGGCTTTCGCATTCCAGCAGTCGGGGATAGGGTAACCTACTCATCAGATAATCTGAAATCAGTTAGGGGGAAGGAGGACATAGTTAGGGCAAAAAAAATATTAAAAGATGGTAGAAGGAAGGTTGCTGGGCCCTTTTCGGGCCCCGCCTGTTGCGCACCTTCAGGTATCCCCCCTAGGGATGGTGCCAAAAAAGGCTCCTGGTGAATTCAGATTGATTCACCATTTGTCCTTTCCAGAGGGGGAATCAGTGAATGATAAGATTCCCCAGGACGTGTGCACTGTATGCTACACATCGTTTGATGCGGCAGTGCGCATGGTGTGTAAGCGGGGGATGGGGCAGAGCTAGGGAAATGCAACATTAAGTTAGCATTTAGGCTCCTCCCAGTGCATCCCAATGATTTTGACCTGCTGGGCTTTGCTTTTGAAGGCAGTTACTACATGGATAGGTTGTTACCTATGGGGTATTCCATTTCATGTTTTGTTTTTGAACAATTTAGCACCTTTTTGGAGTGGAAACTCAAGAGACAGGTCAGCCCAGCAGGTGTGGTCTATTATTTAGATGATTTTCTATTCTGTGGGACACGCAGCACATCACAATGTGCCCACCTTATGTCTTCCTTCCAGGAAATGACAAAGGAGCTAGGGGTCCCATTAGCTGAGGAGAAGACCGAGGAACCTTGTCAAGTGCTGACATTTTTGGGCACTGAGTTAGACACTGTTCAGCAGTGTAGCAGGCTTCCAGAGGCTAAACTGGGTGAATTAAAAACTAGACTACAGAGGTTGATGGCGCAGAGGAAAGCCACACTGAGGCAGCTACAAAAGATAGTGGGCCACCTTAACTTTGCATGCAAAGTGGTGGCCCCTGGCCATCCTTTCTTGCGCAGATTGTGTGATGCCATGAAGGGTCTTACAAGACCTCATCATAGGCGGAGACTAACAAGAGGGATGAAGGTGGATTTGCTAGTTTGGATAATGTTTTTAGAGGAATTCAACGGGATCTCATTTTGGCAGGACGAGTTACATCTAAGGTCTGAGCTGCAAGTTCAGACCGATGCAGCAGGGTCAAATGGTTATGGCATATTTTTCAGAGGTAAGTGGTGCTCAGGAACATGGCTGGTAGGATGGCATGATCAGGAAGTCACTAGGGACCTCACATTTTTGGAATTTTTTCCAATAGTTGGCGCCTTGTGGTTGTGGGCACACGGCTGGGCTAACTCTGTCATCACATTTTGGTGTGACAACCAGGCTGTGGTACACATCATTAACTCCTTGTCATCATGATCTCAGAGGGTGATGGTTAGGGCCCTCACTTTGAGGTGCTTACACTTTAACATAGTTCTCCAGGCTCGACATGTCCCCAGGGTTGATAATTCCATTGCTGACGCCCTGTCCCGTCAACAGATGGACCGGTTCAGGGTGCTGGCCCCGGGGGCACAAGCTCAGCCGGAGGTCCTGCCAGATGAGGTATGGAATCTTGGAGGGTCGAAGCTAATAGAGCCATGAGTCTTGCAGTTGCACCTAGCACTCGCTGTAGTTACACCATGGCATGTAAGGAGTATTGCGATTTTTGTAAAAAAGAAGGACTGAATCAGGACTGGCCACCATCTGATGACGACCTTATGCATTGTGCAGTCCATTTACATCGAAACGGACTGGCCCCCAGATCTATACAGGGTAGGATGTCTGCCCTGACCTTTTACGCCAAGGCTCAAGGCTGTAAAGGGTTCGCAATCAACTTCCATATTAGGTGGGGTAGAGAGCGAGGTAGCACAGTTGATACTCGGACACCAATATTGCCAGACATACCAAGCTTGGTAGTATGTGGGAGTTGGTCTGCCAGGGCCAATTTGAAGTGTGCTTGTTTAGAGCCGCTACACTTATTGTGTTTTTTGGGGCATTAAAGATCAGTGAATTAGTGGCCTCATCCAAACATGACACATCACTATCCTCTTTGAAGAGGAAGGATGTGGTGGTTGCCAAGCATCAGATTGCCATTCACTTGAGAAGGTAAAAAATGGACCAATTAGGCAAGGGACAGATGCTATTGTTAGGTCGATGTTTCAAAGTTGAGATCTGTCCAGTAAGGGCTACACAGGAGCATCTGTGACTTAGAGGCAAGGAAGGAGGAAGTTTTTTGCATCATGAGGATAAGTCGCACTTAACAAAATACCAATTTTGGAAAGTTACTTCCCAAGCCTTATGCAAGGCTGGGATACAAGGTTGGCGTTTTGGAACGCATTCATTTAGGATTGGTGCTGCATCTACAGCAGCTGCCTTTGGGTATGCAATTGATGATATTAAGAAAGTGGGCAGATGGTCTTCACAGAAATACTGTACATAAGTTTGCCCTTTACCACAGTTTTAGGCGCTGCTGCGTTGTTTCTGCTTTATTGTTATTGTTGCAGGTCCAGAAAAGCCCTTGGCCCAAGTTCGAGTTCTGTTGATCGGGCATAGTTATGTTTTTTGGGCTGCCAGATACGCCGGTCGGACCAGTTGGGGTCACACCCTGGGCTTGGTGGAGTGGCAGCAGTTGAATGGAGGGGACGGAGAGGCATGCTCTGGGATGGATTCATGGAATTGGTGTCCCAGAGTTCTCCGGAGGTGCCTCCTGACATTCTGTTGATCCATTTGGGAGGCAATGACCTAGCCCAAGGGTTGGGCAAGTCGCTGATCCTCCGGGTCATTGTAGACCTCAGAGCTTTTGCAGCATGGTGCCCCAAAACACTCATTGTCTGGTCAGCGATTATTCCACGGTTGGTGTGGAAAGGAGCTCATGATCCCAGGCGTCTTGATCAAGCCCGGAAGGGAGTCAACAGAGAGGTTGGCAGGGCTATCCGGCAAGGTCTGGGGTCAGTCATCACGCATCCTCAGGTGACAGTTTCTCGTCGGGAGCTGTATAGAGAGGATGGAGTACACCTGTCAGATCTAGGGCTAGATATATTTCTATCTGATTTACAAGTGGTTCTGGTGGGGTGCGGTTCACAGCGTTTATCTGGAAGTTCCGCAGGTTTTACCTTATTTTACTTTACTTATTTACTTTATTTACTTCACTTTATCTACTTTATTCCACCGGTTGCCTTGATGTGTCCAGGAGCTGGGAGGATTTGTTGTCATTTGTTGCCATTCCTCATTATCTAACTGAGAAACTCCTGGCCGCCTCATATCTTGAAGACTAGCAGAAGCTCTTTAATTCTCCGGGCCTGGGTGATAAGGACATTTTTTTTTAAAAAAAAAAAACCTTACGAAACAGGCTGATACTTTCTCCTGACATTCCTGCTAGTCATTTGACGGCCTTGAGGACTAGAGAAGTTTGGTTGATATGGAGCTGGCAGAATCTTTGGAGCTGGACTTGACTCTTTCTCCCCTGGTGCTGCGTCAGATTAAGGAAACCACTCCAATTACCATTACACTTATATTCGATATACACAGAAGCAGGGAGGCCCCAGCTTTGTACCAGAAGCAGCTTTGGAATAGAGACGTTATTACCTCCATCTCCCCTCTGGAACTCCACCAAAGATATATCACTAACCAAATTGATAGGAGTGAACATAACCCGGCAATGGGGAAGGCACGACAACCCAAAATTACAGACTTTCTGATATCCAAAGAGCCCTTCAAATCCAGGGTAGCTCCCTCATCAGCTCCTGTATCAGAGAACAAAGGTGATCACCTCCCAGCACATGGGAAAACATCTGAAACAACACAAATAGATTTACCAGAATATTTTCTCAAGGATGAGCAGACTCTGGGAGGTGAGCTTTTAAACACCACCCAGCTTAATAGCACGGTGTATATGGACTTCGGCACTTTAAGGAAATCCGATTTTATGTCCCCCCACATCATATTATCAGAGAGCCCAATGAAGGGCCGAGCTGTTGCTAACCTCAAAGGGAGCCCAATAACACCCTGGTCATAGTCCTCCATTATAGAAGTACCCATCTACAAAACTACTACATTAGAGTCAAAGGTTCGTACTCCTTTAACTCCCACAGTCATTCAAGCACATCAAGATAAGTTAACCGCAGCGAGGGAAGACAACATCGGCTCGATGCAGACATCCCTAGTAGAAATTAGAGATACTCTTCAAGAAATCAAACAACTTATGACTCTTATGTTGGGCCATCTGACAAAAACTGGACACTCCTCAATGACCCCTGAAGGTCCTGCAAGGCAGACAAAGGAAGACAACTCCACTTATGACCTGGGGCACACAGACTTTTACAATCTGTCTCCAGGAACTATAAACAGAATCGCCAGTCTGAACCTGGAGGAGTTGCTCCTCTGTGTAGGCCCTTCAGCAGAAGCTTGTAAAAGCTCCATTGCCCCCAAAGCTGTCAGTACTAAAACCGACCCCTCAAATCAGGTCTTGTCAGTCAACACAGGGCCCTTAATTCAGGACCTGTCGGTCAACACAGGGCCCCTAATAATGGGAGTTGATGCTCACACAGCGAAGGAACCTTCAGTTGGTATCGGATTTACAAGGGGGTCTTAGGGCTGAAATTTTCAGCATGGTGGGGGGCATGGGATAGTAGTCCCTATGCCATGGTGGGTAGTGCTAAAGGGAAGGGTTAGCTGAGCTCCAAATAAGGCACCCCCTCCTCTCAGTATGGCAGTAGCAGAAATTTTAGCCGAGAGGAGGGAAGCTGGGGACCACAGTGGACACTGAGCATTTAGGTTTTGGAGGCCAGCACAGACTGGACCTGGGGTAACACAGCTAGTGGAAACACGGAGGCGTGCTGTATGGTGGGATAGTACACCTTCGCTATAGGAACTCGATGGGCGGTCTGGACCGGAATGGTCAAAGTTGACACCTGTTACAGACCAGGTTTTGTGCACTACGGTTTGGCCCCCTTGTAAAAGGGAAAGTCTAAGTTATAAACAAGTTAATAAAGTTGTGGCCCTAGTTATCCCATATACCTGTGTCTGTCTCGTTATTCCGGTCTGGGCGGGCAAATATGGTTACCTTTCTGGAAACAGACTTTTTTCATCTGTCCATCCGTCCGTCCATCCATCTGTCTGTCCACCCATCCTGATCATGATACTATTCCCCTCTTTTAAAGAGGAAAAATGTGAAAAGTTCTGAATGTTGGATTTCAAGTATCTAAAGGCAATATTTTAGTCCCTGTACACTAAGCTAGTTGAAGTTAATGAAACATACTACTGACACCCTAGGGCATACACAGAAATAATCTGAGCCAGACAAAGTCTGTTAACAATATGTATCGGTTATTGACTTGATTTTAGATTTTACCTGTGTACATTTAAGGAAATACCAAGTTTAGGTTTGGCAGGAAGGGCAAGCACCATAGGCCAGACTGAAGTCAGACAATTATTTTGTGCTCAGCATTTCTGTCTTCTTTTTATTCAGCTATAATTTTGCTTTTGCAATTTCTTTTTCAAGCTTCATCAATAGTCCCTTCAAATCATTGCTATTTTCTGCCCTCTATGATGTCTCATTACAGATTCTTCCCTAAAACACCAATCTTGTGAAACCTTCAGAACAACCACTTCTTCAATTGAAATTATGTTTTGCCTTGTTTACTCATTCCTCTGTGTTCCTCTCCCTTTCCTGTGTTATTCCTGGTGCCATTGGCCACACAACCATCTTTCCAATCATATAAACTGACATAGGTGTCATTCTGTGATAGTGAAGGGAAGGGAAAAAAAGTCACTATAGGAAATAAAGTCCATGATGTTCTTGAGACTCTTTCTCCCTCTGCCTTCCTTATCTTTCAGGATTGTAATGTGGAGCATGAATATCTGATCTGTGATAAATCCACCCTTCCATCATGTCATAAGCTTCCAGTGGGAGTAAGTATAGATAGCTTTTAATTTCATTTAGTTTCGGCATAGCAAATGATGGTTTTAAACATTCCACATAGACTTAATTAAGTTCAATGGAATGTTCCCCATATTTGAGGCTATGAACGACTGATCCAGTATAGCACATATTAATAATCTAGGCAGTTTACTAACCTTTACATATACATAAAATGCTAAAACCATTGTATTTATGGTGCTAAGAGCAGGCAATGAATATGGTAGTGCTGCATTTGCGCTTTGGCTGTTTTGCTTATGATGGAGAAATCAAGCTTACTTCATTTTTCCTTTGTTTTTCATGAAATAGAAATCCATAATTCCCTAATTTTTTTCTCTGCACATGGGTGAACTGTACTATAAACAGGAATGTATAATATTTCATAAGCCAATAATGCTATTTCTCCAGGCAAATGTACAAGTAGAAAGGCACATCTATTTAAAAAGAAAATAGCCACACTCATTGCAATTTGGAATTATAGTCCAATTTTATTCCTGTCAGAGTTTGGGAAATGTTAATATTTTTAATAAGAACGTGTAACATATGTCTGTCCTGTTGGCAATGCTGTTGTTTTATACCATATCCTACATATGTCACCTTCAGCTACAATACTATTTTTAAATACTATTTTTTGTTGATCAGAATTAATGAGCAGATGATGTCCAGCTACACTGGGCAAGTAATAGCCTTCTATTGATAAGAATAAATGATGAACCTACACAGTGCAATTGATATCACACTTTGAGGTGATACATATGTTTCCCTCTGTGAATACAAGCAGTTTAACAGACTGAGAGAAAAGACAAAGATATATTCATGTTGTCAAGCAATTTACTCTTTAACCTGACACAGAATCTCTGTTGCTTAGGAATCTGCATTGGCTTCCTATAACCTTCTGGTTATCAAGATACAGAAAGACAAAAGTCTGTTGTGCAAAATAAAATCTAAAAAAGGTTGATGCAGTCTTTTAGTCTATTAGACCAAAAGAAGCAACATTCATAGGAAGAAATGTGTTAACAGACCTTGATTTGTGCCACCCTTTTAGAAAGAGTTGTATCTCTTCCTTTGTTTCCTTGCCTATTGCTTTTCTGCTATGAATTGTCTATCTTCCTGTGGTTTTTTGTCTGTGAGTGGCAAATACCATGGAGTGTTGGACGGATGTCATACTTGGGCAGTATGTTCTAGTCATTTTCAAAGGCTGTATCGAAATTATATGGAAGCCACTTTAAAGCAAGGGTTGGGAACTTATTTCTGTTAGGCCCCCTGAACCTCATATGAAATCAAGTAGGAGCAGGACCTGTTCTTGATAGGCAGGGAAGATGGTGGGGGCTTTGCAGGGGCTTTTAAGCACCTTTTAAGGACAAGCAACACCAAGCAGGAGCCAAGTTAACTTGTGGATCCAGATTCTGAAAATCAGAATGGTTAGCAAAGCACACATACACCTTAGCAAAGAAAGCACATCTACATTTTTTATTCTAAGAAAATGAGAAGGCTAGTGTTTATTACAGAAATATGCTAAATTGCAAAGAGATGTTCAAGCTGTTGCAACAGAGGCTTTTGCTTTATATGGAGTGAGAAATGCCTGATATTTAAGCTGGATTCCAAAAAAGAAGAGACACTCAAGATCATATTGCAAATATCTAAATATCTGCTGGCTACTAGAGGGCATCTAAGAATTTCAGAAGAAAATCAGTCTATGCTTTACAGACTACAGCAAAGCCTTTGACTATGTGGATCATGAGAAACTATAGGTTGTTCTAAAAGAAATCATGTGCTTCAGCACTTGATTGTTCTAATGTGTGGCATGTATTGTGGACAAGAAGCTACAATTGGGACAGAATATGGAGATACAGAGTGGTTTCCTATAGGCAATGGTGTACTTTATCCTCATATCTGTTCAATCCATACACAGAAGATATACAGAAAGCCAGACTAGAGTCATGTGAATGAAGAGTAAAAACTGGTACGAGAAACATCTATATTTTAAGATAGGCAGGTGATGCCGTCTTAGTTGCAGAAAGCAGAAATGACTTGAAACAACTTTTAGTGAAAATGAAAGACGAAAGTGCTGAAGTATGGCTATATTACAAAGACCAAAATCATGAGTACAGAAGAACTACACAATTTTAATGTTGACAATGAAGAAATTGAAATAATTAGAGATTTTGTATACCTTGGTTCAGTAATCAATCCAAAGGGAGACTGCAGCTAAGAAATCAGAAGAAGGCTGTGACTTGGAAGGGCAGCAATGAAGGAATTAGAAAATATCATCTAGTGTAATACTGTGTCACTGGAGACCAAGGCCAAGATCATCTGCACTACTCTATTCTCAATCAGCATGTATGGGTGTGAAAGCTGTACAGTAAATAAAGCTAACAGGGAAAAAAATGATTCATTTGGAATATGGTGCTGGAGGAGAGCTTTGCAGATACCCTGGATTGCCAGAATGAGGAACATGGGGGTCCTAGATCAAATCAAGCCTGAACTATCACTGGAGGCAAAAATGATGTAACCGAGGCTGTCCTACTTTGAGCACTTCAAGAGAAGACAAGATTCTCTGGAAATAATGCTGGGAAAGGTGGAAGATAGCAGGAAAAAAGGAAGACGAAATACAAGATGGATCGACTCCCTAAAGTATGTCGCATGCTTGATTCCATAAGAGCTAAGGACAATACACTTTGGAGATCTCTCATTCATAGGGTCACCATAAGTCAGAGACATTTTGGTGGCATGTAACAACAACAACAGGAAAAATACTACTGAATAGCTTAGTGATTTAGGTATCTGGCTGCAGAGCCAGAGGTTGGGAGTTTGATTCCTCACTGTGCCTGCTTGATAGGGGCTGGACTCGATAATTCATAGGGTCCCTTTCAGCTCTGCAGTTTTAAGTTTATTATAATAGGAATCCTAATTATAGTGAACTAAGGTGGATCTGCAGGGAGCCATGGTGACCCTTTTCTTCCCAAAAACAAAGGAAGGTGTCTCCTCTGTCCTGTCTTGGTCATGAGAAAAATGAGGGAAGGCAGAAAATTCTCTGTTGCTAGCCCCATGTGACTTTTCTCATGCTGACAGTATAAGAAAACATTTTTTTCATCCTGTGGCAGCTGGAAGGTAGATAACAGTTTTGGAATGGTTTCCCTCAAAATAGATAATATAAACATATAATAACCATTCAAGTCAATATTGATTGTCTTCCAGTTATTTAATTTTATCCTCCCAGGGACGGTAATTGTCTACCTCACCAGGAATATTATCCTTTTTTTCGGATTGAAGTATTAATGGAGTTGTTTATTCAAGAATTCTTTAAACCAGTAATAAATCTTGAGTATAAATTATGCATCTTTGGATTTCTCAGCCATTTTCTTCAGGCAGGCTGAAGAAAAGTATGTAATAATAAATAAGGCTAGATCTCAAAAACATTTAGAAATGACATTGAAATAAATATGAATATTACAGATAATAGGTGCCAACAAAATGTTAATGGCAAAATTGAACTCACAATTTTAGGATTGTTATTAAACTTGGATATTTGGATGCTTTTATTATGTCAAAGGTCTAATTGTTTTGATATTTAAGAAGCTACAAATATTAGAAATGCAATTTGAGAAGTAATTTTTGTAGGTAATGTACTTTTCGGTGTCAGGATATAGATTTATAGCAGGAAAAGAAATAATAAATCAATGATAACCAAAGGGTAGAAATGTAGCAAGTTAATATTTTTCCCTTATGCTTTAAGAAAAAGAAAAAGAAAACAATAAATGCTAAAACAATATATTTGACTTCATTTGTGAGTCTTTTCCATTAGGCTTTTTCTGAATTCTCAGTATTGAATTAATCCAGATTGCCCAAGGGATACTGAACATAAATTCCATTGTATTTTTTGTTTATTTTTGTCAAATTTTACCTACATAACCTAATATTTTAAAAGTGTTTTTAAAGGCCAAGAATGGTATTTTCTAATTTGATATTATTGTTCCAAGTAAATAAATGAATAAGTAAGGCTATATTTTACAAAATAAAACATAAATGTAAATTTGTAGGTCTGGGGGAAAAAAAAGAAATACAGAAATTGTCAGAACATTTTAAAAGGCATTCTTGTAAATAAGGTTTTCAGCCATTGCACTAATATTGAAGCATTTATAAGGATGTTGGTTTTACGTAATATCTCAGAGCTCTAAATATGTTGTTTCTTAATTACAAAGGAAATATAATTTCTCATAAAGAAGATACAGTATGTTTTTAAAATTGTGTTTAGTTATAAAGCCAAGCCCATGTAAACTTTTCCCCTCTCTTTCAAGGACGTTAAAACAAACAAATCTTGCTATTACTCTGAGCTTGGGTGACTTATCACAGGCAGTTCTTCTGTGATTTGCCACTGGAAATATGGAGAACTTCAAAAGTTACTTTTTTTATGTAACATCCAGAACCCCCAGTACAAGTAATTCCACAGTAATTATATCACACTGTGCAAACAACACTAAATGTTGTATCCATATCATACTTGAGTAGCAAATTTTGGCAAAGTGGCTTCTAAGTTTCCATTTCAAAATTAGCTACCTCAGAATAAGGATGAAATGAATACTCATTCATGTTCTTATTCTGCATGAAAATAGGCGTCACAAAAATGGAGGCATCCCTTAGAAAAATGCTGAACATCTGGAAGATTTTTCACTCTTGCAGAAAAGCAAAACTAGCATTTTTTTTCTCAGCTATGGTAGCATCAGTGAATAAACTGGTTTTTTTTTAAATCTAAAATTACATTAAAAATTGCAATTGAACTACATTTAAAAAGTTAGCATTTTGCATTTCAAAATTGTGTTTTGTGCAAAATACAGTTTAAGCACAAATAAAACTTTTGAGAGAGAGAGAAAAAATCACACCTGAAGGGGAGGGAGTGCAAAACGCCCAAGGTGGAGATAACTTTTGCAGTTCAGAGATATTTATGGCATGTAAAGAAGAAAAGTGGCAGTGGGGGGAGCAGTACTCACTGAAAATAGCTTGATAAACCATACAGAAATGAAATACGTTTCTTGAGGCAACACAGATGATTAAACTGTCTTACCTATGACAGCTTCACAATTTGTATTCAGATTACTACTGCCATGCCAAAATATACATTGCTCCCAATTACTGTGATAATAAGAGTGCCTATGATTTTATTGTAGACCAATTTTCTTCCTTGAATACCTGGGGCCAAGGTTTCTGAAGAACAGGCCCCTCCCACACAAACATGGGTGGTTATTAAGATCTTTATCAACAAAGAAGCACGGGCCTTTAGACTTTAGGCATACAGGCATGGTGTTAGACACTACAGAAAAAGCCAAGAGTTTTTCTGTATTGGTTTTCATACTGTGCCTCTGGAGGCATTTTTGAGTAAAAATGGGGGAGAATTTTGTTTCAGTTCTTTTTTCAAAATAATATTCCCAAATTTGCAAAGTTCTTCATATTCAGAAGGGAAAATATTTAACACAATGGAAGAAACAAATTAAATATGAGAAAAGCAAAATATAGATTCATCCATCCAGGCTAAAGGCTTACAATCTTTAAAGTCTCTCTTTGAATCCCAATGTATTCAACTATGTTAGGACTGAAGTAGGACTGCCACCTCTCTCACTCTTCATTCCCCTGAGTTTTTCCTATATTTTATATGCAAGGAGACATAACATGGGCCTTTTTGTATTGGGAACAGCTGTAAATCTTATTTCAATTCACTCTTAGAGAAAAGTCCAGAATTCCCATGGATTTGGGACAGAAAGAACTCAAAGTTTAAAATATTTAAGCGCAGGAGAAAGTGAAACTGGCCAGTTTTCCCAGCCTTATTTGTGAGGCACCTAGGCTCTTTCATTACTGGAAACATGTGCATAGTCCAATTCAGTGGCCACTCAGAGAGTGTCTCAGAGTCATAGGAACATAAGACTGATTCCTATCTTGAGCTTTTCTACAATATAAGGAATTTTGATATCAGGAAAGAACAAGACTAGAGGGATGGGGGCATGTTGTGGACACAGTGCAAAGAGTCATGTATCCATATGAAGTCTTGGAAGCAAAGCCCTTTCAATCCCTGGTCCAAAACATCCCCAGTTCCTGGATGCAGTCTAAGAAATCCCTCCCTTATTGGTCACAGTGAAAGCAATTAGCCTAAGAGAGAGACCGAGACTGAAGCAAGAGTGAATGTGTCCCTCCTCTTCCTTCCCTTCTGCCTTGCTGGCAGCAACCTAGAAAGCCCTGGATTTCTTTGCTCTCTGGAGAGCACTTGAGTATTGCTCTGCAAGACTCTTGCTTTTTGGTGGGCAATATATCATCTGATTTTCACCTTGAGAAAGTATCTCAGAAAATCAAAATGCTTGTTGGTTTATTTTATTTTATTTGTAAAGGATTTATGTGTTTGTGTCTATATAGAAAACATTTCTGCCTTTTTCACTTGGGAGAATTTCAGAGGGTTCAGCATGATCCACAAAATGGCACTAACATCAAATGTTACCAAGTGGCTTTGCTTTTAGAAGTCTCCTTAACATAGTCAAGATCATTTAACTTCTAGAAGCTGACAAAAAGTGTACGCCTCATCTTTCTTTCTCCCATAATTATAATTGATTTTTATGCTCTAGAACACTTTTACTTTTTAAGCATAATCTACAGAGGCTTGTTAAGAAAACATAAAACCTAATGTCATCAATGTTTCTTTCTTTCCTGTCAAAGCATAAAGTTCAAAGCTCTTGAAGTAATTGTAATGAGAGACATTGATGGTCATATTGAAAATGTCAGCAAGATTGTTGATATCTGTTATAAAAATGCAGAATAAAATCTGAATTTAATTGAATAAGCAAAAAAAAGAGAGAGATCGCTTTTGAAATATATTGTAGCATGCTTTTGTGATTTATCATAATCTAGTCACCGTTTCTATGAAGGTATCTACTTGATATCTCCTAGGATTGTAGAGTTTTAATCTGAGCCATGATAATAAGGAAATGGCATTCTAAGGCCTATTCTTAGAAAAAGAGTAAAACTGTGTCACTTTAAAGTACAACAAGAAGCTTACATTAATGATCCCACAGATGGAGGATGTAAAGAAGCAAGGCCCCATTCTGTTTCCTCCTAATCAGATCCACACCTAACCTAGGACATCCAAATCAGGACTCCATTCATTTGGTGCCCTTTTGGTGATATTTCAGGCCAGTACTAATCCCCGCCAGTACATCTGCATTATCAAATATCGGGGCAGGGGGACCTTTCAGATGGAAAAATGCAAATGGCTGTAATTTGGGGGTGACAGTGGTAGTTACACAGTGCCATCAAAATTATTTATGGGAGAATTATTTGCCCACTTCCAGGCCAGAATACACACCCACACCCAAAAGAAGAGGTAACTATTATGAACTTTCCCATCAGTATAGTGGAATGGCTGCATCAAGATTAAAACAGAAACCAATGGTGGGGTGAGGCACACAGTGATATCCTGAAATGATGTTTTGATCTAAACATTCAAAGCTCATATGATAGCACAGGCATTTATCTGCATCAACGTTCCCTCTAATTTTCCAGAAAGCTCAGCGGGGCCTCAGCCCACACACACAGGGTCCCAGCCACAACCAGAAGCAAATGGGTGGCAACACTGGCTCAGCTGTGTGGCCCCAATGCAGTACTGCATGGCCACAGGGCTGAGCAGCTTAGAGGGAACATTGATCTGCATCCATGGATCCATGTATTGCACACACGGTCCTAATAGTGTACTGAAGCTTTAAACTGAAGGAAAACTCAATAATATAGTGGAGGCCATGCACTATGCAAGAAGCAACAGAAGTACCTGCTACATCACATAGCATTGAAGCTAAGCCAAATGCTGCAGCAGATTTGTGGAAGACAATATGCAGCCTGATGATCTTGCTCAAAGACTCTACCCAGTGGCTCAACAAGTATGTAGGAGTGGCAGTCTTTGAGGGTGCCACTCCATGCTGTGATTGGCCCTTGGCTTTTTGCTCTGCCCTGTGACTACCATGAATCTGCACATCTGCTTGATGTGTCAGCATCTGGCCAAATCCGATGTACAGCTTTATAAATAAGGGTTTTGGCCTGGTTATGTGCCCAATGATAGTGTCGGTTTATGAAAGACTCCGTATGCCAATTCTTTATTCCTGAGTTACTTAAGGAATAAAGTGATAATGGATGAGGAAGTTATAAAGGTTTGCAGTCCAAAAACAGACGATTACAGCATAACTGGCCATTTTAGCAGATGTGAAAAAAGGGAATACATCTTGATAAATTAGACAGCAAAGGGCAAAATCTATAAACATGGATAATATATGATTGCAGATTCAATGACAGAGAAGTGCTTAAATCAATCTTGAGCTGACCAGTGTCAGTAAACTTTAATGGGGACTTCCACAGGGTACAGATAGCTTCATTAACTACAAGGACTAAATAAGCAGAAATTGTACTCAAGGACTGTGCCTAGTGATTTCATTTCAAGATACCTTGTCTTGATATGGACATCAGGAGGCATGGTAGAAATTGAAAGTGAAGGGAGCATTGCCTTACATGAGCACCTTTGATTCTTAATTTGAATGTTCAGAAAACATCAGCAGAGCAGTGGGAGAGCAGACATCTCTTTTTCCCTGTGACTAAATGGTTACAAGGGTGGCTGCAGTATTGGTACAGTTTGCACACACATATATATTCTTACCTGGGAACGTACCTAAAACGTGCTGTAACTAACTTCCCCAAAAATACAGGGAGGACAGGACTGTGTGATTCTAATCCAACTGTTAGTTTACTGTTTCTCATAAATATCTGAAGCTCTGAACCATAGTCTATTACTTTGAGCTCGGACCAGTGAACTGCATATTGCAAAGTTTGGTCACTGAAAACATACACAACAAGAATTGTGGTACAAACCAGCTCAGCATGGGAACCTTAGGTTTTTAACCTTATTGTGTATTTCCAAATGGCCAATTTACTTGCTTCATATGATCTCAAAGAGTGACTGATTGCAAGTTGAGACAGTGCCTCAAATAAATGCACAGTGCCCCCACTGCCCTGCCTTATAAACCATCACAGCAATTTGAAAATCAATTTGATATTTGACAGGGAGCCAGTGTAGCTCCTTCATGATACTTGCAACATGCTGAGGCCACTCAGTGTGAGTAAAATTCTGACAACAGCATTTTGTCCAATTTCAAGTCTGTGAAGTCTTTTCTTTTATTTTCTTTCTTTCTCCCCCAACCCTACCCTCCTCAGAATGGACACAAAATAGATTATAATAATAGTGTAACCTAGAGGTGAAAGCTCAAGACCTGGGCTGTCATTTCACAGGAAGAGTTGCTAGCCTTGGTTGACCCCTAACTTGATGATGTCAGTTTGCCCCTTGACATGCACACATATATTCCATTACACCGTGGAGATTATGTGCACTTTCACAATGCATTTCCCCAATCAGTATGATTTTTTCCAATTTGGTGGTAAAATTTTACCTTAGAAGTTAAACTTTGAATTTCATCACTGAGATTTGGCAATTTGGTTTTACCACTTGTTCAAATGAATGGTATCTGGTCCCATACATTATTTGTTTATTTGAAATTACACACCATCTTTCTGCCTTTAGAAAGATCCTAGAAGTAGCTTTCTGATAAACTAAACTAAACTAAACTAGTTCAACCAATACAATAAAATTAAGAGTGTTAAAATCAAGAAAAATAATAGAACAGGAGTTCATTTTTCTTTTAATGTGCAAATGAACATGGGAAGAGATTGAGGACAGACAAAAGATTTTGGGAAATAATAAAGCATCAGTTTTATGTATGAGACATTAAAAGGAAGGAATTAAAACTTCCTCTTATCACTCAAAAAAGAAAGGCTCACATAATAAGTGAATTTTGGGATATGTTTGGTATCTGCTAGGTTTAGAAGACTAATTTTGTCTAAAATTAGTAGGAGTCAAAGAGCAGGACTAGTGGATTTCAGACCTGAAACTTTCTCCTCATAATTTAAGTACTGGTAGAATAATCTAAAAAGTAATTAGTTGCAAGTTGTGATCATTATAGTTATATTTTTTAAACCCTCATCCAAGGCAATTAAAAATATATATTTTGAGTGACTTATGTGTTTTTTTTCTGACCATATTGCAATTCAAATGTATTGAAGGTTAGTTAAAAGGCTAGGGTCAGGGTTTAGGGATGGGATTGGTGCTAGAGTTTTGAGGTCATGTGTTTCCTTTAAACAATGAAAATTCCATTGTCCTCTCAGAACAGAATGGACCAACTGAAAACAAGAATACATAACTTTTGATTTTCAGCACCAGCTGTATTGAGGGAAAGGTATTAATTACAAGTAACTAGTTATACTCAGTTTATTTATAATCTAGTTACTTGTAACTAGTTGTTTATAACTTCCAGGCTTTGTAGGTTACTAATGTTTAAGCTACACCCAGTGTGGCATAGGGGCCAGAGTGAAAGATTAGAACTCAGAAGGCCTGGGCTTAAATCTCCCCTCAGCCATGGAAGCTCACTGGGGTGTGTGGAAAAGGTAAAGCCATTTCTTAAATATCTCAGGTCAGAAAGACTGCTTCATTCTCTGCTTCATATGCCAGCCCAACCACATAGAAAGTGAGGAGCAACAACCAATGGGGGTGCAATGGCAGACACATTCCCACAGAGTGGGAATTGTGTCAAGTGAGCAGAGTTAATGTGTTTTGTTTGTTTGTTTGTTTGTTTTACAGTTATAATGAAGCACAATGTAAACTTTCACCACAAGCAGCTGGTGGTTCACAAGTAACTCTAAACACGGCACTAGTACTTCTAATATCAGAATGGGCCACTACAGGGGACTGGTAAGCATTTTCTTGCAGTGGTCCAAAATCAAAGTATGGTAATAATGTATAATATGAGGAACTGCACCTTAGTATTAACAACCCCTGATGAGGCACACATGGTCGGTCTATCTATCTATCTATCTATCTATCTATCTATCTATCTATCTATCTATCTATCTATCTATCTATCTATCTATCTATCTATCAGTTTCATTTACAATAATTTAAAATATAAAATAAAGCTACTAAAATAGGGCTCAAATTGTTACATAAGTGCACAAGACACAAACTGGAACAGAAATAACTTGTGAGCTAAAACCTTACTTATGGTTCTAGTAACAAACAGGGGTTTTATCAGGGGGTAAAAGATTGTAAATGAGATAACTGAAAAAACGTTGACCCTCAGCAGGGGGTTGGACTTGATGGCCTTGTAGGCCCCTTTCAACTTCACTTTTCTATGATTCTATGATATATTGTAGAGTGTCATGGGCAGCCTGAATAAATTAAGTTTCCTTTCCATATTTTCCTACAAGCCTTCCTCTCCTGTCACAGTAACATGGTCCAAAATTAGATTGCAAATTAAATTATTCCTTTAGCAAATCCTGCTGAACTAGCTGCTCTCACCTTTTGGTCTCTGTGCTACATACTAATGGCTTTTCAATGCTAGTGTTAATTTAGGTGAAAAGGATCTCTCTCTGATGACTGTTGGTGTCAATCTATCGTATTACTTTGGCACATACTTTTACAAAAGGTAAGCTGGTAATTATAGTTGAGTAACTACTGTGTAGAATTTTGACTTCAGCATAACCTAGCCTAGATTGTGGAAGTCTGGGGATTGCTGCATTGTAAGGAGTTTAATCACAAGGCTCTCAGTAACATGAGAGCTTAAGATGAAGAAGAAAAGCTGTTTTCGCCTTCTGCTTTTAAATGTGTACGCTCTAAATTTACTCTAAGTGTGTCTGCTTTAATTTATACAGTATGTGTAAAATGTTGACAATTGCAAAATTTGATATAAACTATCAGGGAGAGCATAAAGCACAGCCCAGGCCAGGAAATAACAGTGGTATGCAAGATGTGGGATCACATGGTTTCTCTGACTTCATTTGATGTCTGCATGTTCCAAGTGAGTCAGGATAGTATCTTTAGGTATATAGTCGGGTGTACATAAGGCAACTCAGAGTGATTATGAACCTCAGAGTTCCTGATCATATGGAAAAACAGTATGCAGACTGACCCTGGGAATGGGGGAAAATTTGTTTCGGTTTATTTTTCGATATTAATTTATCACATTTATTCATACAAGGGAAAACAAAAACAAAACCCATCCTCCACTTCGGTTAAAGAATCCATCTGCTTAAAAAAAAATCAAAAAGTAGAGCCGATTCTTGACATTTTTTCCCCTCATTGATTGAATGAGGTTTGAATGGATAACAAACACTATAAATGCCAAAGTGGCTACTATAACCCTAGCTAACAGATTCAAGAGAAAGTGTGTCTGGCAAGATACAGTCTGAGTACGTGTTGGGAGAAGGCAGACACACAGAGAGAATCCATCTGTTTCGTGGCACGTGCCAGTTTCCTCAGTATGGTGTTGAGAAGATGCTTTTATAGAAGAGACAAAGGGGGAAAGGAATGCAATACTATTTGGGAGCACTGGGCATTGTAGCCATCCCACAAGCTTTGGTGTTGGTACATGGGGCTTGCAAGAACCTACAGAAGAATGATTATTGGGATCTATTTCACTTAAAGGGTATTTCCCAGGGTAATATTACTTCAGTGCGTATATAAATCTGACCAAAGCATTTTTTGTATTTCATATTTTACTAAAAATCCTTTATATTAAATTTTAAAAAACCAACAATATCAATTCCCTTTCCCTTCTCCTCACATTCACTTTCTATTTATCCCTTCTCACCTCCAGTGTACCATTTAATATAGTCAGTATAAAATATAAATTATTATACACATTGCTCTGTCTGATCCGTGTATTTTACTGTTCCTTCTGAAACTGAGCATATGTGGCACATATTTGGCTCTCTCTTGGAATAATGGAAAGGCTTCGAGGGATGCCCTTTCTGCTTTTTCAAGACACTGGCATGGCTGTTTGATATGTGGAGCTCTGATGGCTTTGATAAAACTGCCCAAGATAATTGTTAGAAAAGTGTTATTACCATAGAGGTTGACTTTTGTGGGAAGACTGATAACTCATCCAGTGGAAGACATACAGCAGGAGCAGCCCTCTCAACTGCCGCCACCATCACCATCATCACAATTCCCTAAGAAACCATGTTGTCAAAATGTGGTGGTATATTACCACTAGCAACAGATCAGCTTTTCTTTAACAATGTTGCAGAAAAATAAACTGTTTTAAAACCTGTAATCACTTTTAAAACAAGGCCTGTGAGAAGTGCACACATTCTTTTCAAGTTGATTAATGTTCCCAGAAGTCTCCAGAAGTGCTGATCACTTCAACATGCACGCTCCTGGGGGCACCTGGTTTTAAAGTGGAACTGCAATGTAAATCCAGTCGATAGTCCCAGCTGGGATAGATCCATGGATTCAATTGCTGAACAGCGAGCCAATGATTCCATAAATCCCATTGATTTTACTATAATTAAGGACTACCGGCTGAACTCAGGCCTGTGTATTTGAATGGTGGAGGGGATTGCCATCAGCCTGATTTTAGCTGTGTGATAGCAACAGGGGGTGTAGCAGTTTACCCTCAGATTCTCTCACTCCCAGAGGTAGCTTTTCCACTCACAGATGCACAGGCTGATGACTTCATATTATGTACGGTGCTTGGAGCTTAGTACAACTGATAGGCATACCCAAACACTTTTCCCCAAAAATTTGCTAACATCACCTTCATGAACTAAATGTGAATTGAAAGCTGCAAGTAGGATAGCAAGAAAGTGCACCTATTGTCTCTTTTTCTTCCCCCTCACCTGCTGAGATGTCTGAACCATAGGATGCCTCACCAGCTAACAAGGCATCACAGGGGGCAATGAGGTATGAGCAGTTTTCTCTGCTACAAAGTTGGGTGTTTGATGCACTTTGTGTATGTCACTGCCTTTTCAGCTCCTAACAAGTTCATGTCAGTGCTAATGCAAGAACCTCTTGTCCCAACATCAAAACTTTCAAATGCTTTGAGTAGCTCTGCTTTTATGCTTTTAAGTCTGAATCAAGAAGTGTGCTTTTCTTTTCTGTGCTGAGACGTTCTGTATGGGTTTTCTTTTAAAACCTCCCAAACCAAAGTGTTCTCAAATGATAAGACCAAGCTCCAGAACTTGGAGATAAACAGAAGGGGGAAAAATAAGGGATACAGTACTGCTCTGTTTCAGTTTTATTCCATTTTGGTGGCTATGCTGCATCTCTAAAAGATAGATAGCTTTTTCCTTAAGACTTAAACTGAAACCTCCTCCTCCTCCTTCCAAAGGAAAAGTTTGAAAGACTGAAAGCATGTATTTAAAATATGCTTCAGAACGCTTGGATAAATATATACACTGAGGAGGAAAAAGTGTTAGAAGAATCAAATAAACTCATGGCATTGTTGGTATTAGGACTTAAACGCCATTGAGAATGCTAGCTGGAAAGCCCCAGACCAGGTTCTGGAAAAAGATAAGGCTATATATGAATTGCTACACTATTTGCAGCCTTTAGAACAGGAGTGGGCAAGTGAGACCCACCAGGTGTTATTGTATTTCAGCTGCCATAATAACTCAACATTGATTAGGCCCACAAGGGTACATGAGAGTTGCTGATGGTTAAATTCACTTTGGTTTGTTTTTGTTTTATTTTAGGAAGTTTGTAAGACACCTTGAGTGCTACTTTGTAATGGAAAGGTGGAGTGTGGATATCATAAACAACAACAACATGTGGAGGGGCACAGTTACCCACCCTGCTTTAGAGGCTGAATAATGAGTCATTCAAGGCTTGTTCAAGATATACATGGGATTTTCATTTCTAGATCATCAGCACAGATAATTTATAAGGTGCTTCATCCAAAACTACTCAGGATAGGGCACAATATAATCAGAATGTCATAGATTATAATAAATCCCACAGGAGCACAAACAATACAAAGCAACTAGAGATGGACATGAACCGCTGGACTGGTGGTTCATGCTAGTTCATTTTTTAGCCAAACAGGTGTTCAGCACTTCCAGCCCTGCCTACACCAGAAGGTGCCCACTCAGGGGCAGCACTCAGAGTAGGCGGGGCAAGGAAGCCGAAGCACTACCTCTGAGTGGGCACCTGCTGGAGGAGGGGGGCCTGGAAATCACTGAACACTTGTTCAGATGAAAAACAAACTGGCATGAACCATTGAATTGGCAGTTCGTGCCCATCTCTAATTAGGACCATGGAGATGCGGAGTCAAATCCCTATTTAGCCATGAGCACTGGGTGACCTAATCCCTCACCTTAACTTGTTTTATAAGGTGGTGGTGAAGATAAAATGGAGGATGAGGACCATGTGCCCTTGGCTCCTTAGAGGAGGAATGGGATATAAATGTGATAGATAAATCAAACTACATACGGTGAACTCTCATTCCTTTTAACACATCCTTTATAGCCTCTCTCTCTCTCTCTCTCTCTCTCTCTCTCTCAGTTTCTCTCTTCATGCCTTGCTTCAGCTAAATCATGTCTTCCATGTGTGGAGGTAGTTATATAGCAGATATCACATCAAATTGAGTTAGAGTTAACAGTCTACCATACCCTGCACTTGGGCTATTTATAGAACTGTTCCTTGTTAAAGATTTTCCTTTCCAGGCATCTGCATATGAGACCTGCTGCAACATGTTTCCTAGCTAGAAAAGGTCAGAAGCTGAAAACAGGTCCTACAGTGGTTTAAGCATCAGTAACATAATTTCTAAGAAATCTGGCATACATTTATCTCTGACTGTATGACAATTACTACTGAACCAATTGATCGTGACCTTTTTACATGTAATCTAATGGGCAAAATACACATTTTCTTCCTTTCACCTCGTGTTGTCAAATCCTAACAAGGAGTAAAGCTAAGGCAAAATGAATCCATTTTTCATACCTAGAACTCAACAGAGTTGTGGAATGGAGTAATACAATGTCTTTTAAGCACTGCAACCTGCTGTCAGGACCATTTATGCCATGCTGGAGACATGTGTAGACACCTCACCATAGCTTCTTTCCATTCTCTTGCAGTAGTATTTGGAAGATATTTTAGCAGCAGTAGGTACTCAGGAGAGAGAATCGGGGCATAGAAATATCTGGAGGCAGTATGTTCTTCACAGCTGTTCTGTTGACCTATCTTGATTACAAATGCAGAGGCTTTAGTCCTCCCATCACAATCAACCTCAGGCATGACTAGACACCTTTAACTATTGACTATATAGTTTAATATATTACTTCAGTGCAATAGATTGGCCTGTTGATCTGCTCTTTGTTCCATACAGATGGCAGGGAATGTTGCAAGACAAGCATGATCATTCAAAAAAATACAAATTTTTGGGTGGACACTGTAAAAATCAGAGCAGAAGCAATTGCCATCTTGTTATATTCTTAGATGGGTTTTTGAAGATTAATACTAACTAACTCTAGTATAACTTGACATATTCTGAAAATTGTTTGTCTGCTTCTTGCTTTATTAGTAACAGGATATCAAGTGGAACTAGACTTAGTCTCACTGAAGGGAAAAGGACTTACACTAGTCATGACTAATATGTTGCAGATCCAATCCATGGCAAAGGGCATCCCTTCAGGTTTTCAATATTTCATGAGCTCCTCTATACAAAAGAAATGCTCTACAAGAAAGTCCAGAATTGGCTGTGTTTTGTATGTTGGCTTCAAGGTTCTGGCAGATTGATCCTGCAGGCATCAACAGCTATTCAGACTAAGAAGTATGCCATGAATACATGGAAAAGAATCCAGCAAAACTTGGATTATGCCCACATTAATTTGAAAAGCACAGTAGACATAAGACAATTTGATTTTCAACTACAAAATCATGTCTGGTTCCTGTCTAATTCCCTGGGTGGTGGGGGTGAAGGAATAATAATTTTTTAAAAAAATAGTATCTATTAGGATACTTCTTTTCTGCTTCAAGGCATGAACCATTACATGCATATTTGTCTTATGGGGGGAATATATTAAAATATAAGATGTAAACAATATAAACTATATAATCTAAAATAAACCTAGATTAGAAAAGCAGTGAGATCTTTTAAAACATGACATGGGCTTCCTTAACTTCTGTCTGAAGAAGATTTTCACTTGTGGTGAGAGAATAATTAGAAGCAGTTTTTAAAAAGCCACCCTAAACTGAGTATCAGCAGCACAAATATGTGTGCTGCCTAAGAGATGAAATAAAAAACTCCTATTTGTACCAGCAGCCATTATTTAACAAGATGTTGAAAGAAAAGCTAATTCACCCCCTGATTTTTTTCTCCTATCTCTTCCTTCCAAATTCTGAATGCATTGAGAAATTTGAGTTAGTTTTTATTTAGATCCAATAAAGACAGACAGAAAATGGCTAACAGAGTTCAATGAACAATAAATTGGTTTTGGATGAAACCTGCTTTTCTTATTAACAACATGCCCTACTAGAAATTGTTAAGGTGAGTGAACAATGGAATTTAATAAAAAGACATCATTTAGGCTAGACATGCAAAGTCCTTTTCAAAGTTAGGCAGACATGTGTAAAAGAAAATTGTGAGATTTCAGTGCTTTGAGTAAAGTCAATTATACTACACTACATTGCCCCCTTACCCCGAAATAATGATGTGAGACAAGTATTATGGGATAAACATGGGCCACACTTTATTAAATAATCATTCTTGCCCTCTGTAAAAGTGGGGTCCTGCCATAGTGCAGAATCGGGTTTAAGCACAGAGGTCTCAACGGACCCCTTACAAAATGGTCCCTAGCCCCAAGTTCTTGCAGTCATGAAGATAGCGAGAACCCGGACACCCCAAATTTGACCAACCCTGGACCTCAAGCCACCTTCTGCTTGTTGACTGTTGGTCCAGGTGTGGCCCCAGCGCATCTTTCCCCCCAAGCACTGTAATCGCATGATCCGCAGCGCTGGGAGGCCAAATGAGCTATACATTACTTGTGATTGCGATGGGACTCACCGAAACCTGTTCTATCTGCACTACCCGCCACAGCATAGGGACTAGTAATGCTAAGTCCCATGCCGACCATCCAGCTTCATAAGCTCTAAAAGCAGGGGGCCCCCTTGATGTCTTTAAGAAAAACATCCGAGCCTCTATCTGAAAGGTCCACACCATCACTCTGAAAGAGCCCAGGCCTCTCCATGTGGATCTCCTGGTGACCAATCACCGATCCAAGGCCATTGCAAACAGCTCTGCATACTTCCCTGTTAACATGC
This sequence comes from Intellagama lesueurii, assembly GCA_037013535.1. Lineage (NCBI taxonomy): Eukaryota > Metazoa > Chordata > Lepidosauria > Squamata > Agamidae > Intellagama > Intellagama lesueurii. The sequence goes on along the minus strand of JBAJHW010000004.1, from coordinate 65,182,895 downwards.
CTCCACACCGTGTTAAACCGCTGGACACATTTTGCTGCCATCCACGTCCCATGGTCTACATCCCATGATTGTAGACCATAAAATGCTCATAGCAGGGCACACTGCCGCTGCCATCCATGCACGCCGCAGGATGATTGTAGACCATAAAATGCTCATAGCAGGGCACGCCACCCTTAGCCATCTTAGGTCGCATATTACATCCATGATCAAAGCCTTTCCTCCATGACTGGCTAAATCGTTACCACCGAAATGTATTAGCAACACATCTGAGGGCTGCAGACCGAATGCAGCAACTCTGCCAAAATTGGACCCATTGGATTCCTCGGCTCCCCTTCCAGGTTGTCTGGGCTCGTGCTCCAAGACCCAGATTACAGCCCCTGGCTGACCCGGCCTCATATCGAGCTGCCCAGAACACATAACTGTGGCCAATAATCATGATGTGTTGCCCCTTCGCCATTCCACTGTACCTGCAATGACAAAACAGAGCCAGGCACCTGCCTAGATGTGAGGGAGTGTCCGGATATATTTGCAATAAGCCTTGGAATATAAATCAGAACTATCTTGTCCACTATCCTCACATCCTGCCATTGCAATGCAACTTTAGTCACATCGCCCTTTCCTGCGGCTACTGCTTCGCTAATTCTCAAAGCGCCAAAATTGTCAACAATGATGCTGTCCTAAACAACAATGCCTCGTAATCATCCTTGCAGATGACAGCCCACTGTTTGCAAATTTTTCCAATAATATTGGGGATATGGGCGCCCTTGTGTCTTTAACCCAACCTCTTTCTTTTATCCCAACCTTCGATCTTTTTCCATATACGGAAATCGGAGGTATAGTCCTGATACCCCTGAACCCTAGCGTGAAAAGCTAACGCCAACATCTGACCTTGTATGGAACCTGGCGCAAGTCCCTTCCTGTGTAAGTATACGATGAACTGCTGTAGGTGCTCCACTAGGGCAGGCCATAACAGCTCTAAACCCACTGAGTTTCTAAATTCCTGAAACTCTATGCTCACCGCCGAGTACCCTTTTCATGTCCTCAGAGCCAAGGCCAAACCCATTGCTCCTACAGCATCGTCCCACCAACATGTCAGCCCTCTGGTGGAAGAATCTCTGGGAATTCGTTGGCTCCTGTATCTAACTCCCTGAACCGCTTGATGTGGTGGCATGAGAGCACATCGGCTAAAGTGTTATCTACACCTGGAATATGTTTTGCCTGAACTAAAATATTGTATCTCAGGGCGCGCAATGTAAATGCACGCACCAATGCTGTAACGCGTTCCGAGTGTGAGGTGAGGCTGTTTATTATGTATACCACTGACTGCTTATAGCACCAGCAACGCACTACTGAATTAGCCCATTCGTGAGCCGACAGCCGTAGGGCCCTGACTATGGGAAAAATTCCAGAAATGTCCAATCCTTAGTAATTCCCAGCTGGTGCCGTTCCTCGGGCCAATGCTCGACACACCCTTTGCCCTTAGAATGGATCCCAAAATGTAGGGAACCAGCTGCATCGTAGTCCCAGCAGAGCAGGCAGGGTTGTTCCACCTGCCCCGTGCTTACATGGGGGTTCTGATTTTGACCACCCTTACGTATAAGACGTCCACTATCGAACCTGTCACCTAAATTTGGCCTAGTAGGCATCATAGACTATAACCAAAGCCCTGGTAAAGGCTCATCCCATCTTAAATTCGGATGAATCGCACTTCTCATATGAAATGATTCATTGTAGATCAACCATGCTTACCCAGCAAAGTCTACGTATGCCCTGTATATCAGATCAAGGTACTGGAATGACAGAGCCCTCCAGGGCTGTGCTCTCACTACCACCCCAGCATAAATCAGGAAACCAGGAAGCCAATTAGCCCATGTCCTCTCTGGTCTGTGTCTCCTATGCCTCTCCTTATCTCTTTCATCCTCCTTATGAAGTTCCTTCTTTTCTGCGTCTCTTTTCAAAAGCTCAAAAAGGTCAGCATACTTTCCCCTTCATATTTTTTCCTTGGTTGCTGGGGTGAGGGGATCACCCAAAGGCATAGCATGGTCCCTGAATGACAACGCCTTCAAAGGGACCGAGTTATACCCAGTATCAGGTACTGATAGGTAAGGCCAAACCCCTACACCTGCTGTTGAACTCATTGGCGCTGGAAATGTGACCTATGGGTATGGAGCGACCCATTTTCCAAACTGAGTACTGGGCCAAGACGTGTTTGGTGCCCTGAACCCCTGCGTGTCATATTGGTTGTAAAATGGTGAACTAACTTGTCCACTGCCAGGCCATGGCCATGCAGGCAATATTGGAAGGGTGTCTGGTGCAACCGCCAGCTCACCTGCTGTCGTAGGCATTGACACCTCGTGCTCCTCCCTGCCCCTCTGGGAATCAGCCTCTACTTCGTCCGTTGTCTCCTGCCAGCTCCTGGCTGCTGCCAACAAACCGGCTGCCTCTGGGGCCTGCGACTCTCTCTCTTGATCCTCGCTCGGAGGCTGTGTTGTTACCGCAGACACATCTGACTCCCTCCTGGATGACCCAGACACCTGCTGCTGCATGGCGACCTGCTGATCTGCTGGAAGAAGCAGTGCCGAATCATGCTCAACCCAGCCAGCTGGTGACCTGCTGCTGCTTCTGCTACTCCCTTCTGCCAAGTTCTTGCTGCTGCAGCTGACTCAACAACCTCCTACGTCGGCATCCCTTGTTCTGGCGCTGAGGTGTCACTACAGAGGCATCAGATTCTCTTCTGGACAGCTCCCACAGCCTGCTGGTCAGCCTCTAAATCATCAAAACAAGACATTAAAGTTTCTGCCATGACCTTAAGCTTAGCTCTCCTATGGCTCTTTTCCTCTCTTGCCTAACAACGTGGTTGCGGCTCACTGTGCTGGCACCCTTTGTGCCGCTCTTTCAGCCCCAAAAGCCGAAATCTTGTCCTGTAGCTGTTGACAAATAAACCAGGTCTCCTCGTCAGAGGATGACTGAGGAGGTAAAACTTGAGATACTGTTTGCTTCTTGGCAAGCTGTTTACCCTTCTTATTAACTTGGTCCATCTTGAAAGCCATTGTAACCATACAAAATCAGACCTATTGTGGGTCTGACCTACCCAAGTGGTTTATTAGAACTACCTATACTCGCTGTAAGCTTAAAAATATCAATTAGCTATATTATATGACCCAAGTAAGCGTCAGTCAAAATATTAATTAGTTAAGGAGGCGGAGCATCGTCACGGCGCTGTCAGCAGCCTCGGGAAACAAGCTCCCGGGAAAGCTGGAACCGGCCGGTCTGTGCCCCCCCCCCAGAAATGAGGGGGGCAAAGGAGAGATCAGGAGAGACCTCTCTGAAGCTGGTGAGCATCAGAAAGAAGGAAATTTTGGGCAGCAACCTGAGATTTCTTCCTCTGGAAATTCACCCGAGCACAGACCGGACGCGGAGCCATCTTGGCATAAGCTGTGAGAAACTCCATTCCCCCCCCCCAACTCCCTGAGGAGAGGAGAACAAGCAGCACTGGCGTTGAAAATATACAGCAACAAAGTAAGTTGAAACCCTTGATTGATGAGTAACCCTACGAAGAGGAAAAGAAATTAGTGTGAAATAGTGGCCGAAAGAAGAAAAGTAGCGGCGAGCATTACATACCAGCTTGCTTCAGGAAAAGCGAAAGGGAACCTTATCAGCAAGCTGGCTTAAGGCCAAAAAAGAGAGAGATACTGAGAAGGAAAAATCTTTTGTTTGCGGAAAAAATCCCAGAGTGAAAAACTACTGGGTAGGCTGTTAGAATCTGTTAGAGATTGAATGTTGCGAAGGTTGTTTAGCCTGGATTTTACTTTTTGAATTGTTTGAGACTTTGATAATAAAAATAACTTTTGAGAGTAAGAAAATGGACGGTGACTCAGCAGGGAGACGATACTGAGGCAGCTAGAAAAATCAGGACTGGAGTCTGACGGATCGTAAGAACATCTACTGGAGAGACTGCTCTTTTGTGTCTGCTATTATGTTGGGACTCTTTTCTGGTGGGAATGCCCCTTACCCTATTTTTTAGCCTGGATTTGCAACTATAGGTTGGATGAGACTTGGTCAACAGAAGATTGCTAGGTTTTTGATGAAGAAACAATAAGTTTCTAGAAGCAAGAAAATGGACTGTGAACCATCAGCAACACGACGTATTCAATCAGACAGAGGAGCTAATAAAAACAGGACTGGAGCCGGATGGACTATAAAGAATCTGCAGAAGAGATTGATCTCCTGGGTTTGCTGTTTTATTTGGACCTTTTTTTCGGCTGGATTGGGAGAGACTCTCTCACACATGGAGCAAGGGATGTTTTAGAGACTCTGATAAGATTGTCATGGTTGTAATTTAAATATAACAATATTTGTGTAAGGAGGGGAGGAAGTACCTAGAGGAGGTTTATGATTGGGGGATCAGTTCGTGGATAAAATAGTGGAAATTGAAAGATTAAAATGGCCTCTGAAAATTTAAAATATAAAAGATTGGGGATCTTGTCTGTCCAAACGCAAAAGTTGGGAATAGGGGAACAAAACTCAGATATAGAATGGCAGGCTAATATCCAAAAAATAATAACAACAGGATTTCAGCAGGTAAATGAGCATCTCAGCCAGATAGAAGACCTGATGAAGAAGAATTTGCCTGATGTTAAACCGCAGTTAAATGAAGAACTGCCTGTATTGAGTGAGACACTAGATAACATAGATGGGATGAAGAGTAACCCAGTGTACTGCTTAGCTATCACACCCGGAAATTGTTGTTAAAAAATGGATTAGTGTCCTGGACTTATCCTTTTCTTACAAGGGAAGTAAGGAGAAAATATGGGAAGTGATAGAAATGGACACCTTTGCAGATGTGCTGGAAGACTGTCTAAGACAGAAGGAAATTGAGCGAAGGGATGTATTTCTTAAATGGTCTCGATACCCTGAAAATGTTGGAATAACGTAGTGCTAAATTCAAATATAATTATAAGTTGATAACTGTGAGGGTAATCAAATTGGAAAAAAAAAGAAAAAGCAGGAAGTTGATTGTTTTATCGAAATATGAATAGATTGAATGTTTGTATACTTTGTGTTCTCCTGTCCTCAAATGTTTCTTCCCTTCCCCTTCTACCCCCTTTTACCTTTTGTAGTCCCTTCCCGATCTTTAGTAGTTAAAAAAAATAAAAAACTTTTTAAAAAAATATTAATTAGTTATGTAGTAATGTAGAGAATTCTGCGAATGCCCCTTTACCAAGCCTCTTCACCGGTTACCAGGGCTCAACCAAGCTCCTACTCTATTCTTTAAAGGTCTTAAGCCTACCGGCTTTTCCTATATTATCTTATGTAATATACTATCTTAACGTATTATTAGTATTATTTCCTTATATTAACCTTAATGATAATTTTAATTTTAATTAATTAATTTAATTTAATATATTTTAAAATAAATTTAATTCATTATTATTATTATTTTATTTATTTATTTATGCAATATTATTTTATTTTATTCATATATAAGCCCGCCGGGTTAATTTGCCCCACCCTTAATGGGTGGAACCCAACTCCTATTCATTCCTACTCCTGATATGAATTTAATCAATTATCTATAAATAGCAATATTTAATTACACTTTTTAATTAATCAATTTAAATTTATTTACAAATTTATTTATTTATTAATGCTATGTAATCCAAGGCGTGGGCACTTTCCGACTGATCCTACAGGCCTGGAGGGCTGCGCGCTCACTCGTGGAGCAAAATCCTTAGTTCCCGCCTGTACCCACTGGCTTTTAACTATAATACTTAAATCATTATTTTCTTTAATCCTTAACAAAATTTAATTGCCAAGCCTGGTCCAAGCGACCCCCAGCAGCTCTAGAATCTTAAACGGCGTCCAGGGCCCTGCTTGTCCTGGCCCAAGCACGGCGCCTCACCACCAAACGTGATCTTCGCTCCTGCCTTTTATAAATAACAATAGAGTCAAAGAAAATTGGGTTCTTTTGTTAAAAACAGCTCCTCAATTCTGGAGTTGAAAACCCAGAAATTTAAACCGTAGGGGGTGTGTGCCAATGCAACCCCCCACCCTCCAGCAAGCAAGATCACCCAGGCTTGAAACCGGAACTACGCAATTCAATTCAACCCAAGCAGTGTAGCTCCCTCTTAATCTGTTGCCAGCAAGGAAGAGGACAGAGGAAGGGAGGAACACCAATTAAATAGCTCACTTGTTTCCCCCTCCCCTCCAGGGATACTCTTGCGAGACTCCAAGTGTCTCACATTATTCTGGGAAGGAGGCAAAGGGGACCCGCGCTGCTGAAGGTAAGCTCAACAGCGGATCCAGCAAAATGTTCTACAACAATGGTTCCCAGCCTTGAGTCCCCGGAAGTTCTTGAACTATAATTCCCAGCAGTCATGGCCAACACAGTTAGTAGTGAAGACTTCTGTGAGTTTTAATCCAAAAACATCTGGAGACCTAAGGTTGGGAACAACTGCTCTAGAAGAACAGTGTGAATGTGTGTGTGTGTGTTTTGTGCCATTGAGTTGAAACCAACTTATAGTGACCCTAACAGGGCTTTCAAGGTAAGTAAGATATTTTAAGGAGTGGCTTTACCCATTCCGCTCCCCCAGTGAGTTTCCATGGCCAAGTGGGAATTTGAACCCTGTTCTCCAGAGTCCTAGTCTGTCATTACACCACACTGGGAATCTAGCCAATGAATGAGATCACTATACATATATTTTGCATTTGTGTGTGCTCCTCAGACCAGCGACAAAACATTTTCTCTTTAAATATGCAGATAAATGTTAAAAATATAATATGAAAATGGAAAAGAACCAGACTTCCCATTCCAGGATCTTCTCTATGTTACCTTGAGCACATGCCCTTAACCATTCTCCATCCTTGTAGTCTTTCATGGGCAAAAGCAGAGGCTTGTGAAACATTAATTAATTTTTAGTGTGCATTTTAATCTGGTACATTTATTTTAAGCTGAAAATGTGGGAGGGATGAAAACATGAACAAGTCTGTACAGTACAGGCCTACATCCATTATTAAGAGTAAGAAAATGGCACTTGAAGTAGCAATGAATTGTTGTCCATTAGATGGTCATTTATTCTCTACTCTGTGTAGTGTACAATGGAGAAGGCAGTGTCATCACCAGGCAATTTGCTTAGAAGAACATTCAGTTTGTGCTCTGGAGAATGGCTGCAAATGACATGTTGGGGGCCACCCATTACATTTGCTTTGATTACGGTCTTTCAGTGTCATCGCATTATCTAAAGTCTATGAAATGACAAAGCACCCATTAAAACAATTGAATTGTAAAAACCATCAACAGCTATTTTGACAGCTTGTGCAATGGTAAAATAAAAATCACATTGGTTATCTGTCATTTTCAAGCCTAGTAATAACAGACGTGCAATTATACAGGTCAAGGGATTTTTTTTCTTTTGTTTTTATCTTATAAGCATGCAGATTTTGCAAGTGTAGACCTTCAGCTCAATGGTAAGTTCCCCTATATTGCTCATGCCTGTGGAACACACATTCCTCTTATCATTAAAATTATGGATGTCAACTGGTACCCTGACCTGCATTGTGCCCAGAAAAGGATACACATATTGGTACGTGGCCTACCCAGTGCCCTTTTTAGTGACACTCCAACCCAGTCCTTGTCTGGATCCATGATGGTATTTGTTGTTGTTGTTTAGTCGTTTAGTCGTGTCCGACTCTTCGTGACCCCATGGACCAGAGCACGCCAGGCCCTCCTGTCTTCCACTGCCTCCCGAAGTTGGGTCAAATTCATGTTGGTTGCTTCGATGACACTGTCCAACCATCTCATCCTCTGTCGTCCCCTTCTCCTCTTGCCTTCACACTTTCCCAACATCAGGGTCTTTTCCAGGGAGTCTTCTCTTCTCATGAGATGGCCAAAGTATTGGAGCCTCAGCTTCAGGATCTGTCCTTCCAGTGAACACTCAGGTTTGATTTCATTCAAAATGGATAGGTTTGTCCTCCTTGCAGTCCAGGGGACTCTCAATAGTCTCCTCCAGCACCACAATTCAAAAGCATCAATTCTTCGGCGGTCAGCCTTCTTTATGTCCAGCTCTCACTTCCATACATCACTACTGGAAAAACCATCGCTTTGACTATGCGGACCTTTGTCGGCAAGGTGATGTCTCTGCTTTTTAAGATGCTGTCTAGGTTTCTCATCGCTTTCCTCCCAAGATGGTATTTATGCACTTCCAAATCTCAGTGAAAAATAAATCTTGGAAATAAGCAAAGAGGTGTGACTTGGGGTGGGCCTGCACAACCACATCAATTTCAGATATGAGAAATGCCTTAAATAGGAACACCAGAAGCTTTAACGTCTGCCCATAGACTCTTTTCTGGATATGGCACCAAGTCCAGCAGGCAGTGATAACAGCACCCCCATACCAACAAGTAAAAAAGAAGAAGGTGAAAATGTCCTGTTTCCTGACAGATTGGCTCCCAAAGGTGGGATTTGAGCAGATAAAAGTACCTAGCAAGCCTAGACAAAGAAAAATAGTACCAAGAGGAATAGTCCAGAGGGTTTCAAGTAGAATCTACTCCAAAATCAGAGGTAAAGTCGAAAGGTATTCTGAAGTCAAACTAGTCTAAGGTGCATCAAAGGCAAACAAGGAGAATCTGTGCCACAGTCCAGCAGTTCAAGGGTTGTACCCAGTTAGTAGGCATCCTTCAGTCTCAAGAGACTATGGTAACGTGCTCTGAACAGAGGTCTTGGAACAGCGTCTAGTGTGGCTGAGAAGGCCAATACGAGAGTGACGATTCCTTCCAGAAGTAGGGTCTAGGTACAAGACAGGCTAAGTCTGGAGCATTCAACTATTGTCTCAAGTAGCCAGCATTCTTCAGCTGAGGGTTCTTACAACTGGGATTTGGGAGTCTGAATTCTGAATTTAGATGCAAGCCCTTGGCCTGCTGAGTAAGGGGTTCAGCTGTAGAGTTTGGCTTATTGGTCTCCCTGGGGGAAAGAGCTTTTCTCCAAGGAGACCACCTACTCCTGAAGAAGCTCTTTCTTCTGAAGAGTCTTTCACAGCCTGGCACTTTGCCTGATAGCTTCCCTTCAGGCTTGTATTTTCAGCCTGTGCTGCTCCTGTGGGCTAAGTGGAGGTCCAGCCTCTTCCTGGGACTCAGCCCTGAGCCCCAGTCAGCTGTAGGCTTGGCCTCCTGGCTTCTTAAGGTATTTTTCAGGGCGTACCAGCTCCCTTTCAATATCTGGTTCTGGGACCTCTGCTTGTCCTCATTGGAGAATATCTCTGTTGGGGCGTATTAGGAGTGTGGAGAGAAAGAGAGGCTTGCATGCACTCATCCTGACCTAGCCACTCAAAATTCATAAAAGAAGAAGGTAGGCATTCATTTACAGCAGTGGTCCCCAACCTCGGGCCTCCAGATGTTCTTGGACTAGAACTCCCAGAAGCCTTCACCACCACCTTTGCTAGTCAGGATTTCTGGGAGTTGAAGTCCAAGAACATCTGGAGGCCCAAGGTTGGGGACCACTGATTTACAGTCACAGTCACACATTAATCCTAACAGTGGAAAAATCAGTGTGGTAAACTCAATAAGAAAGGAAAAACAGAATATTCTAAAAGAGAAATTCTAGCTAGCACTGATGACACAAGTCTTTTATTTTTGCCCTGTAGCTACAGGAAATGATTGGCAGAGTGGCTTCAAGGGAGATATATAGCACCTGACAATATTCTGAACCCTCCATAGTTCTCCAGTGGATGAACTCTCCAGGAGAGGTTCTAGGTTTTATTGGTGGAGAGAGGGTGGTCAGTTGTCACTCTGTTTCACCCTTGGCACCACCTAAGCCTTTCTGAATGTGATTGTGTATCACTTCCAATTTTCCTTTCCTCATTTGGAATCATGGCATATTTTGGTTAAAGTAACCTATGAATTCCAGATTCAATACAAAGGATCCATGTGGAGGGCTGCTCTGCCCAGTGGGCTGCCATTAGCTACTTTTCCTGCACACTGGATGCCCCCAAATTGCAAGAATACGATGGATATAGCCCATTTTCACACATCTGTCAAAAGACGGTGTACATCCCTACTTAAAATGATGCCAAATATGTCCCATTCACAGTCTTCTTACATCTGAACCACTTGCTTCCAAATTGATGTCCTCCCTTGCTGCTCTTTGAGTCAGAAATACGAGAGCCAATTCAAAGAACAAACTCAGTCACAATGGAATGCACAATCGTTCTGTTTTTCATTTCAAAAAGCCAGGGAAAGCACTGGTGTTCCTTACTAATTTGGGGTTCTGCTGATTTCTTTGTAGAAAACCGTCACTTGAAATTTCATAGATGTTATGCTGCATTAAGGTGCCCATCAATATCAAACAGCAAATGATAGGTTCCCCCCCCCCCCAATATGCCAGCCAGGAACATACTGAAACCCCTGTCTGTGCCCCTTCCCCAATTATTTGTACAAAGAAAGGTCTTTGAAGGTTGTCCTCCTTCCTTTCTTCCACTTCCTTTTTTAAAGAAGTGTCCATGCAAAGCTTGAAAAAGTTACCTTTTTTGGAATACAACTCCGAGGATCTGAACATGCTGCCTCTGGCAGTTGAAGTCCCAAAAAGTAACTTTTTGAGATCAGGGAGATTGCCACATAATAATTCATGATTTGTAGAAGACAGTCTCCAACCTTACTCCTTTCATCCAAGCTGCTATCTCTGCAGTGTGAAATAGGTGTGTTGTGGGGAGCGATCCACCAGCCCAATGCAGTTGTTTCATGTTTTGGGCTCCCTGCACTAAGTAAAGGTAATATGATTCTTTCAGAATGGCCAAGGACACGAGACCATTATGCCTGCTAGAGACCTCAAGTTCCATCAGCCCTTCCCAAGGGCAGTCTCTGTGTTGTATTTCTTTTACCCATTCTTCTTCCTCTCTCTTTTCCTCTTCCTCTCTGTCTCATGCAATACACATGAATCACAAATATACTATCCTAGTTGATGCAGAACCAAGCACCAAATCCATGGCCTGAGATTCAAGGTTGCATTTCCTCCAAACTTTGAGGTGACCCCTGTCCCAGTTGAGAAAAATTGAGGTGATCCATAGGAAAATAAAGGAATGTATTGGTGAAAATCCAGTAATTTCCACTTGAGGAAAGACTGAGCTGAAAATCTACATCTTTATATGCTTATCATCAAATCTTAGTTGAAGCAAAGTTCTAAATAAGAACTAATAAATATCTTCTTTTTCTTTTGCATTTCCCTACAAAACTCTTACTTTTCAAAAGGTTATTGATAGGTTATTATTCTCCGAGTAAATTTTCTGTACTGACGGTCAACCATTACTGCTGCTATAGAAACACAATGAACAAGTAATATTACGACTGAAAATCTTACCATAATTAATGTTGCATTATAAAGAAAATGCTATAAAAGCACTTAGGAAAGGCTGCCCATATTGCCAAGGAAAATCCATCATGGTTAATGCAGTAAAATTACTAGGGATGGAATTAATCATGTTTTGAAAGATATACTATGGTGATAACGAACATGGTTTAAATATACTGGGAATCAGTACTACTCGATATAACTTCTCAGAGAAACTATGAATGAAAATACAGTGATGATTATAGTAGGCATGTAGCCAAAGCTTAGACATACCCTGTTACAAGTGATTACTTGTAAGAAATTACTTTTGGGACAACAAATAATGCATTGTTTGTTGTAGTTACAAGAAGATGTATGACCACTTGTAATTACAACTAATGAATTAAAGTTGTTGCAGTACTAATTTTAGATGTAACAAGTAATACCTTAGTTACTTAGGTGTGAGGGGTAACAGCTGCCTACTTTCAAAAGCACATTTTAAGGATTTTTTTAGAGACTTTATAATATAAATCTTTCAGGTTCCATACAATTATTTTATTAATCCTAACTAGCAAGCAATCTTTTTTTCTTTTGTATTAAATTTGAAATATCAGAGGGTTTTTTTCCTGCCCAGAAATAGGAAGGAACATTTCCCTGTATTTTTTTCTGGCCTGTTTGTAATGCAATGCTTGTCAATAAGGAACAATGCAATGAATAATCTGTGTGATTGGAGCAATGCTAAAAATAAGGGTGACATGGCTGCTGAGAAGTAAGAGGTAATGTAACAAATTTTGTAAAATGCAACTTTCCAAGCTCTGTAGCAAGCTGAAAAGATCAGAATTGTAAAAAAAAAAAACACAACCCACTATCTGATTCACTGCAATTTAGAGACAGCTCAGTTTTACTCAGATCTATGTCTCCATGTGGAAATGCAAATAACAGTAACTCCCACTGACAATATTTTTAAATTAACAAATATTGATGACTTTTTCCTGTTTGCAGGCATAGCAGATACTACAGGCAGGTAGGAGAAAGGATTATATGCTTTGTATCATGGCCCCACCAGAAGACTTCTCTAGTGAGAATAGGTCTGAGCATTCTGAATCCCCGCAGAGGAGCTGGCTGGCTGTGCAAACCTAGAACTCCATTCCTAACAGAGGCAGCATAGTCACATTAGGAAGAGAAGAAAAGGCTGAAACTCTTCCCTATCTGTGACAACAATGCCAAATGAAGGCATATCGTTTGTGCAAGCTTGTCAGGAGAAAGACCTTCCATGTAGGCACGGTGTTTCTTCTAGGGTGGAATTCTCCTCCAAGAGAAAATAGCTGCTCAAATGCCTACAGATGAACTCTGGGAGTGGTAGAAGCAGCCCAGAAATATAATCAACAGACCTGGGACAATGGGACTGTTGGAAACAATGTGTGTGAAGAACTCTTGATTTAGAAGAGGTAGCTGTATTAGTTTGTGCTAGCATATCAGGTAAAACAAAGAAAAAGAAAAAATAGAGAAGATGAAAAATGTTGTGGCACTTTAAAGACTAACTGCTATATTGTGTCAACTTTCCCCACATCCTTTGGCTTTGCTTTTGACTGGACTGTTGGCTCCTGATCGATCTTGAAATGTGTTTCATACAGGTTTTGGACTATCCTTTTCTGGTTACTGCTTGAAATTGACCTGTTTGGGATTCTCAGTTGTTATTAAGGTGGACTCATTGTCTGAACAAGAGAGAAGGCCTTGCCTGAAATTTCAGAGTGAGGAGCTCCCTCTACTCAGACCAAAGGCCACTTATAATTGCTGGTTGACCCTCTATCTAGACAATCCTTATCTGATTTATCTGCTTACAGTTTGGACTCAGGTTGTTCACTCCACCACTCCTGCCGTGGTGGGGACGCTTTGCCCGCCCACCCGGAGATTGGCTTCACAGCGTGATGACACCGCTCTCAGGAAGGGGAGGAGGGATGGAGCCTTTAAGGCACAGCATCCCTCCTGCCTGGCCTCTTCTTCAATCGACCGAGCAAGAGGGAAGCCACGCTGCTCTGTCTGAGTGGTTTTGATTTCCCTGCATGTGGCTAGCCTAGGGAGCCTGAAGTTTTGGGTTGTGCAATGGCACAGCCTGCGGTTTGGACTTTTGGGGGCTACTTGAGGGAAAGGAGAAGGAGAGGGATCTTTTCCCAAGCATGGAAAAATAAAAAAAAGTGTAGAGATAAATAAATACAATTTATTATAATTGGTCATATAATTAGATAGGGTGAAAGGAAGTGGCAAAGGGCAAATTTGAGCAGTTGCCATAGGGGGGTAGTTAAGAGTTAGAGGGGCAAAGTGAGCGATAGAGGGGGATAGAAAAAGAAAATGGGGGAGAGATTGAGAAAGAGGAAATTGGAAATAAACATAAAATAAAATAAAATCATATGTGTATGTGTGCATATATACATACACACACACACATATATAATAATAATAATATTAATAAAGGGGTTAGAGCAAATTTAAATAAATAAATAAATAAATACATACATACATACATACATACATACATACATACATACATACATACATACATACATACATACATACATACATACATACATACATACTCTGATTGGGGCACACTGCCCCCTGCCACCTATATATAAAAAAGGGTGAAGACAAACAAACTAATAACAATTAGATAGGAGGATAGATCAAGTTGAGGACGACATCAACAGTGCTTTATAACAGTAATTGGCAATTTAAATAAGTAATTTAAAATAAAATAAAATAAAATAAAAAAGAGACAGCATGGGGCCAAAAAAGGGTCAAGGTTCTGGTAAAGGCAAGCAGCCTGCAAAATGTAAAACCCCTGCAAAACCACCACCAGTTATCTCTTCATCCACGGACAAGGAGTGGCCAGATTATAGTGCCATACTGGCAAAGTTGAGCGAATTGGAAAGGAAAAGGGCAATGGCTCAGAATGCAGCTAGTACTGATACACTGAGAAGGTCGCGTAGGGAATCCAAGGTGTGCAGGATGGCAGAGTTGTGGCAGTTGGGTGACGTAATGTTGTCACATATTGCTCTTTTAGAGAAAGAGAGTGCTGGTTCTGCAGGAGTGTCTTTGGCAGAAGGATCAAGTGGCATCCATCAGACCACCCGTCCTGACACAGAAGCGGACACGACTTTTGAGCCCCAGGCAATCGAGAGCACTCAGAGGGAGGAGCCAGTTGAAGAACAGCAGACCTGCCAGGGTGCAGGGGCACCGGCTGGCAGGCAGACTGAGGTTGACTGTGCCCCAGCAGGACCCAGCCTTCAGGTGCCTTCCATCAATGCTGCAGTGCCCGCACTGCCAGTAGCAGGTGAGTTAGCAACCACATCACATACAACAAAAATAGAAGGGATGAGGCCTTGGGGTGAAGTTAGCCCACCATCATTGTCTCAGATGACATCTGGATTAATGTCTGGCAGCATAGGGAGGGGCTCACCCACATTGAGAGTGTCTGTACCGGCTTCGAAGCCTTGGACAGCACCTTACCCACAGTGGTCCTTACCTAGTCAAGCGTCAGGGTTTGTTGAAGACTTATGACAATTCAGTCACCCCACAATACCTGACACTGGATACAACTCTGTGCCTAGGAGTGCCCTTCCATATGGGGATCAATCCCTATCATTGGGCGCCCACCTTCTCCAAGCTACAATAGAGAAGATTTGGAGAGGCGAATACGTGGATGTATTCGAACTCTTGAACAGAGAATTGGAATAAAAGAAAGGGGCCAAAGAAGAGGATAGGGAGAAAGAGAGATTTCGGAAGAAGAAGCTAGAGAGATGCTGGGCAAACTGGCTCCCAGGCTTTTTGATATACTCCGGGACAATAGTCAAGGCATACCCTTCAAGGACTTTTGCCTTGATACAATACATGGACCTAATAAATAGGGCCTATGTAGATTTCCTGGGGCATGCGTGGTTGCTCTATGATGAGGGGTTCTGTATGAGAGTGGTGATACACCCTGAGATGCTCTGGGATGTGCATCACCACAGCTTGTGGTTATAGTTAATGACCCCTGCTCGCTCTAATCTGGGCGACCGTTTTGATAGTGGACATTTGATTCAGAGGAGTAACAATTATAATACTCCCCATACTTTAGCAGGCCAGGTGGTTCAACCCCGCCTGGTTTCCTGGGAATTCAACGCCAAGGGGTCCTGCAACCGAAAGCCATGCAGATTCCAACACCAAAGCTCGATATGTGGGGTGCCCCATGGTTCAGCCACGTGTTTCAGGGGACCCCCTGGATCGGGTGGCAACAAGGAGGGAGGTGGTCCCAAGAGGCAGCCACCAGGTCCATCTGCTGCTTCAAAAGGGTCCCAGTCCAATTAACCTGTCAACACTAGCTGGCTGGTTGCTATCGTACCCAGATAGAGAGGCAGCCCATTATTTGCAGGATAGTTTCACATTTGGTTTTAGGATCCTGGTGCAGGGTGTTAGGGTGGCTACTATGGCAAACAATTTGAAATCAGTGAAAGGTATGGAAGATGTAGTTAGAGAAAAGATTATAAATGAAGTTGCTGAGGGGCGGGTGGCTGGACCTTTTTCTGAGCTACTTGTACCAAATTTGCGAGTCTCCTCATTGGGAGTGGTCCCTAAAAAGGCCCAGGGCGAGTTTTGCCTCATCCATCATTTGTCTTATCCAGCTGAGGAATCAGTTAATGACAAGATTCCTCAGGAGTTATGCACGGTTCGCTATACTTCATTTGATGCTGCCATTAAAATGGTTAGATCCTGTGGCAGAGCTCACAAAGTCAGACATTAAATCAGCATTTCCTTTATTGCCTGTTCACCCAGAGGATTTTGAACTCCTAGGTTTTCAATTTGAAGGGTTATACTATATGAATAGGGCAATGCCAATGGGGTGTTCCATTTCTTGCGCTGCGTTTGAGTGCTTCAGCCCATTTTTTGAGTGGACACTTAAGTGCAGGGTGGGGCTTTCCCAGGTGGTCCATTATTTGGATGACGTTTTATTTTGTGGGAAACCAGGGACTACCCAATGTGAACATGCACGAAGGGATGGGGGAGCGCTTGCATGGGCGCAGGTGTGCACACGCATGCGCAAAGGGGCTGTATGGGGGGAGTGCGTGCGGTGGTGGTGGGGAGTTATGTCTCTGCGGCCTGGTCTGGCTCACGCCATGGACCATCACCGGGCCACAGACCAGGGGTTGGGGACCTCTGGGATACGGTATTTACTTTAGGGGCCGATGGAGTGCCAGCCTATGTCTGATGCAATTGCATGACTCTGAAGTCACCCGTGATTTAACATTTTTGGAGTTTTTTCCAATTGTGGGAGCACTATGGCATCCCAGGGTACTCCGGATGTACCCCCTGATATACTGGTTGTTCACCTTGGAGGAAATGACTTGGCTCAAAGGATGGGCAAGTCACTTATACTACAGGTGATCAATGATTTGTAAGCCATTAAGGCCAAGTTTCCTGCGACAAAGTTAATTTGGTCAAACATTATACCAAGGATGGTATGGCGGGCCGATTGTGACCCAAGATGCATTGACTGTGCACGTTGTGGTGTTAACCAGGAAGTATGCAGAGCCATGCGAGCTGGGCTGGGGTCAGTGATAATGCACCCTGACTTAAGAGTTCATCAACCAGAGTTATACAGGAGTGACGGAGTTCACTTGTCTGATACAGGATTGGACCGTTTTCTATGCAATCTACACGGGGGCCTTTGGGCCAAAATTTTTGGCTGTGATGACGGGCTTGGGGCATATAAATAGCCCCATGCCATGGCGGGTAGTGTGAGGGAAACAGTTTTGGTGAGTTCCTGGAGGACAGATGGTGCGAAAAACATCCCATCTCCCTGTTTGGTGGAGCCAGCAAATAAATAAAAAGCCAGCCTTTTATTAAGGGGACCTCACGGGCAGCAGTTCACCTAGCGTCACGGGGCTCAGTGGGTTGAGGCACTGCGGGGTATCCCTAGCACAGGGCACCTGAACACATGCTGGATAGAAGACAGCACGATTCAGGAATAGAAACTCACCCTGCTTTAGAATCCAGATGTAAAGGCTACACTGGATTTGGATAAATATCGCACTACGTTAGGCCCCCTTGTAGATGGGGGATTTAGTTTAAATAGTTAATAAAGTTGTTGTCCAAGTTTTAATCCAACAACCTGTGTTGTATCTTTATTTCTGGGCTGGGTGGGCAAAGCTTGACTTTTGCTTTACCTTCTGACACTACAGTGATGCCTCGCAAGACGAATGCCTCGCCTGACGAAAAACTCGCAAGACGAAAGCGTTTTGCGATTGTTTGGGTGACTCGCAAGATCTTTTTCTATGGCCGTGCTTCGCAAGATGAATTTTTTTCCGCAAGAGTGATGCCTCGCAAGACGAAAATAATTCGTTCATCTTGCGAGGTTTCCCATAGGAATGCATTGCAATGCATTCCTATGGGAAACCGCGCTTTCGCAAGACGAAAATTTTGCAATATGACGCTACTCGCGGAACGAATTACTTTCGTCTTGCGAGGCATCACTGTACTTATGAGTTTCCCTCATCTAGTGTTTTGTTTTTTGGTTTTTTTTTAAAATGCCCATAAGAACCTCAAATGTTTTAAGATCTAAGTACTGGGATGGAACCTGCCTGCCCAGAAACAGAATAGAACACATTTTTAATAATTTTTAACGGATATTGTGAATGATATTTGTTTTACTTTCTCTCAGAACTGGATGGAATATTCACAGATAGTGCTTATATTGTGATCATGTCTGCCAAATTTCAGCATAATAGATGCAGATATTTTTGTGCAAGGGAAGTACAACTTGATGGGTTTCAAAAAAGAATATGCTTATCTCCATCGCTCTTGTTTGTGGATGTGGTATGAAAAAAATATATATCATGAAGATTGTGCTGGTCAATAAGCCTGCAAAACTTTAGGTGGCACAAAATCATGGTTTTGTAGAAAGAGAGTGTTTAAATTTATGAGAGGAGAGAGATTAACTTTGATTTACAACCCTCTTACATTATTGTTGGTTTGTTTTAAAATCATGAAAATGGCATCTAGCAGAGATGTTCCAGTGTAAGAAACTTGCAACATTTCATAAGGCTAAGAGACTAGGGAGCAAAGATGCATGAAGCAAAATTTAAAACTTTGTTTTCTGATGAACTAGCACAAAATTCACAAAAAAAATGCTGCAGGAGGGGTTGGATGATAGATGTGGGTCACACAGTGGCAGAGGCAGAAGGACTTGAACATCTGGTACTTTTAATCCAGGCACTTAATGCTATACTCTCAGGTACCATAAACTCCACTGAGCACGTTTAATATTCCTGATCTTGAAAGAGAGACCTAGCAGAGATTGCTAAACACATTGTAACTTTTTGGAGGAACAGTGTTTGCGTTTCTATGGTCCTCATATAGGAAACATTTGAATTTGATCCTATGCAGAAGAGTCACATGTAAATTTAGACAACTCTATTTGTATCCAGGTTTGAGATTCATCTGAACTGAAAGCAGATATTTATCTAAAACCAAACTGTGAGGAAGAGGATGGAATCCTTGTTAGTGGCCTGTTCTGTCACTCCCTGGGACATGCCAACTTCAAAATATCTAGTTCCCCAGTAGTCTCTGGGAGAAACCATGATGAACTTTGTGGGCCAGGAATCTGAAGAGAGCTTGGAGAAAGACAGCAGTCCAAGAAAAGAAGAAAGCATGGGACAAGAAGAACAATTGGAGCAGATGGGAAGAAACAGATGGGAGGAGAGGGGAACAAGCAAGGAGAAGTACAGGGAAGTGAAAGACATTGGAGGGTGAAGAGGGAAGCCCTGGAATTAAAGACTCTGCAAATGAGATAAACTTAGAACCCAAAAAGATAAGGGAGGAGGAGGAAAGTATCTGGGAAGACACTGTAGAAATCTAGGGTGAGGAGGTTCTCCTCTTGGAAGTGGAGTCCAAGGAGACTTTGGAGAGGACATAGTTACTTGAATAAACTCCAGAGAGGTTCAAAGGAGAAGGCTTGTAACTAAGACCCCTCAATACTTACTTTACCAGGGAAGCCACCAAGAGAAGCCACAAATCTGTACTCGGTGTGGGTAAATAAGCCATTGCTGTTGCAATACCCCCACCTAAACTTCCATTGGAAGAGATACCAGTAGGACAGAGAAACACTGAAACTCAGCCTGTGGTTGAAACTAGAGTACTTCCAATATTGGGACAGAGAGAGAAGTTAGTTAGTAGATACTTACCGTGTTTCCCCAAAAATAAGACAGGGTCTTAAATTAATTTTTGCTCCAAAAATGCATTAGGGCTTATTTTCAGGGGATGTTTTATTTTACAGTCATGTCATCTTCTTCTAGTTGCTGCACAATGCTGCACAATGGTGGAGGGTGGGGTTTCACTTAACTGGGGCTTATTTTTGGAGTAGGTCTTATATTACGAGCATCCTGAAAAATCATACTAGGGCTTATTTTCAGGTTAGGTCTTATTTTCGGGGAAACAGGGTAGTACCAGTTTAAAGAAAGTCTAAGTTGCTGTTGTTGACAATGTACCTGTTCATTCAATAATCATTGTTCGTTTGCATGAACCCAAGTCTCTTCTCATAGTAATGGATGAAAGGAATCCTCATGGCCCACTCAGAGGTGGGGGGAATCAGACAAACCAACAAGCCTGTGCCTTTAAGCCTCAAGTTCCACTGAACGGTTAGTACAAGGAATCAAAGAGGTAGAGGTATGTGGGAAAAGGAGGCACCATACATTGATACTTTGCTGCTACACATTCCACATGTGACCTCTGTAAATGTATATGGTTGTTTATATTTGTATCACAGCAAACAGCATATATACTGTACATCCTGAAGAACATGACATTGGACTATAGAACCAATATCACCATCTCATTAATTGAGGATTGGTCCTGGGAAATAATAGAGAATGTGCATGTCCTGACAATGTGCTCTTTGCCACTCCTATTTTGACAGAATTGATCTGTAAGAGTTTAGTGCACTCTTCTTCTTTTTTCTTTTTCTTTTTCTTTCTTTCTTTCTTTTTTTGGTACAGGAACTCCTGGCATATGCAAGATAGGCTGATAGCTTCTAAGAATGGCTTCAGTGTGTGCCTGTTCTAGAAAATGGAACTAGTCTTTTAGGCTCCCCATGGTTTAAACTAGAGTGGCACCAAATTCTACACAAATACAGAAGGAGCTCTTGGCAGTCTTGTTTGTTGAAGGCAATGTTCCAACAGTGTGTCTATAAGTGATTGGAAGCAATCTACCAAACCAATGGGAATTGTCATCAAGATTACAAAGAATTTCATTACAGCTATAGAAATGTTTCATTCAGATTCACAATACACAATAAGCAAGGATATGTCCATAGCTGACACATTTGGAAGGGCAACCAAGGTATTCTACCCTCAGAGTTAGAGAACGTATCAGCAGATAGTCTGATTTATGATGCCTTGGTCTCAGCAGGCATGTGCTCAAAAAGCTGCAGCAATATACCACAGACTAGAATGGGCAAGACTTTGGTCTGAGTTTTTAAGAAAACTTTCCAAAAATCTATGAATTTCATAAATTAGATCTTTAGAATTTGCAAGAAGCAGTCCTCTGAATTTGAGTCTATTTCTTCAAAGATTCTTTCTCTCACACATTTAAACCTAAAACTCTGCCTTTTCCTCTGATATGTTTTTAGGTTTAAGTGCTTACTGAACTACTACCATGGGAGTGAGTTTCACAATTCAGGTGCCACTAGTCTTCATACCTATTAAAACCCAAAATTGAATCCTTAGAGAAAGTTGTTGAAAAAAAGAGAAAGTTTGCAAACGCTAAGCCATTCTCAAATTCTGTCAGAGAACAAAATTAACTACAAGTAATTTTGTTATATGCAACTAGTAATTAGATTATTTTTTAGTTATATGAATGCTTAGGAGTTGCTTAGGTATAATCAGTAGTATCTACTCACTTTCAAAAGTTCCTTTTAAATGGAATTTAAACTAATTTTGGAGGTATATTGACAGGAATTAGGGCTTTCTCTTATCAGAGGCAAGTGGCAAGGGAATTATTTGTTGATTTTTTTCCTTTTCTGAATTTCTACATGGTACAATATCAGAACTAGCCACTAACAGGATTCAGGAGTTTTTCTCTGCGTGTTTCCCCCCCCCCCCCAGAAAATGGTAACAACAACAGAATGTGCTGATGATGTGCAGCACAAGAGTTTGTCTACACAATTGGAACAGCTACAATTATAAGTAGAAATGGGGACGACTCACCATTTTGGCTAGTTGTCCCACTTTGTGGGACAACGTCAAAAGTTGACGACTCATGAACCATGAAGTTGCCCCCATGAAGCAACGAATAACGAAGTTATTTGTCGATTCATGGGGGGTATATTAAAATAAAACCAACTCTGCCGCCCCCCTCCACCCCCCCAGCCCCACCGACAGCCCCTTCCTATTACAAAAACAAAAACAAAAAAACACACTATTCTACCTACCGGCCGCCAATCAGTTGATAGGCAGCAGGTAGGCAGCCACCCCCCCACAGCCACCCAACCCCGCAGCCTACCCCCCAGCCCCTTCCTCTCCCTACCTTAGCCCCCACCCCACCCCCACCGACACCCCCTTACCTTAATCACCGCTGCCAAGGTCTCCTTCTGGCCTCCCAGCCACGGCATGTAAAAAGGGAGACTGGCTGCCCTTTACAAAGATGGCAGCTGCAGCTTCCCTACCCTAAATGAAGCCGCAGCTGCCATCTTTGCAAAGGGCAGCCAGTTGATCGGCGGCCGGTAGGCAGAATGTGTTTTTTTGGGGGGGGGGGGGTAATACGAAGGACAAATAAAAATGGGTAAATATTCATCCCTTCATATTCGTGGGGGTCTCTGGAACCCACGAATATGAAGGGATGAATATTTAACAAATCGGCTATTTTCGTCGAAAAAGCTGATCCGTTTTTATATTCGTCCCCATCTCTAATTATAAGAGCAATGTGGCTGTTGAGACATTGGCATTTCCTTTTTAAATGCAAAGTTCTGAATTCTCAGTGCAGATGGGTTTGAATAAAGTTGCTGGTTAATGCAGATATGAACCAAAATGAATTTATAGCTGTAAAGGTGAAACTGAGGCTCTCTCGATTCTACCAAACTGTCAGTGCTGGTTGGAGTTGACAAATCATGGCTAGAAATGGGCATGAATCAGAAAAAATGGTGATTCATTTTGATTTATGATTTGTCAAGTTTGAAGAATCACAAATACAAATTTATGATTTTTTTCTGATGAACCAATGAATCATTCATCAATTCATTTTTATTTTAAAACCCTATAAAATGGCCTCCAAGCACCTAGAGACACCAAAATCACAGTGAAGTTTCCCATGACACTCCTCTACAATCCCTCCAGGTTTGGTGAAGATTGGGTTTCAGACTTGCACATTATACAACCACAAAGTGGGTCTCCCCAGGAAAATGCCCTTTAGCAGTTGGCTTGGGGAAACCCATCTTCACCAAACTTGGAGGAATTGTACAGGAGAGTCATGGGAAGCTTCTCTGTGATTTTGGTATCTCTAGGTTCCTGGGGGGAACTTCCCGGGGGGGCTCTTTGTGGATGTATAATACGGACATCTGAAACCCAGTCTTCACCAAACATGGAGGGAATGTAGAGGAGCGTCAGAGGAAGCTTTCCTGCAATTCTGGTGTCTCTGGGTCCCCAGGGGACCATTTTATAGCCCAACAAATCAAAAATTGCTAAAAATTCATTTGTATTCGTCGGGGGCATTGGTTTGTATGAATGCAAATCAGTGAATTAGCAATTTTTGAATGAGTTTGGTGATTCATTTTTTAATGCATGCCCATTTCTAATCCTGGTTGACATAGGGTAATGCCTATATTAGCAACAGAGAGCAATCTAGTCTGGGTTGCTTGAGAATGGTTTGGAATGGTGGAGCTTGATTAGGTCACTCCTTCTGTTCACATAGAAATCACTCCTGGAGCTTCTCTCATTGTCAACCACATGTTGGTGTTAGATCTCCATTTGGTTGCGACGTGTCCCACCCCTTCTCATTCTTTGTCTCCTGCTTTCTGTTTTGCAATAGCTGTCAGCCAGTTGGGAGAAAGCCTACTTCTGTTTGCTTGTGGCTGGTCTCTCAGATTCAGAGTAAAATTGTGATGCCAACATGTAACATTTGTTCATTTTCAACATGCAATTATATCAGATAATGCAATAAGCACATGAAAATTGACCCTTTTATTGAAAAAAATCAAATATTTTGTATGTAATTCAATGAAGCAATGTCAGGATGTATGTCTTATCTCAGGCTTCAGAGGTTTAAGCTAAATGAGATGTCTCATGTGAAACCACAGCATTCCTTCAGAAAGTCACCTTTCCTTTGATAGTCTTTTATTTCTTTGTCAATAGGAACAACAGCACATTCATATTCTATTTTTAGCCCCCAAAGTTATAAAATATCCAGGAGCAGCAGGAAAGCATTCAATCAAGACAATGTCGACATATCTTGAATGGAGTGAGAAGGAACTAGGAGCAGGAGTTTTTTTCCTGTTACATACAAGAAAAGAGAAAGGAAATGCTTTTAAAAAATAAGATTTATGGTGACCCTACAAATGAGTCAAATGTCCTCTAATCAACAACCGATCTCTTACTTTGAATGTATCCTTTTAAGCTATGGAGAAAAAATGTTCCAGTGGCCAAATTTGCATTCAGTTCTTCAAAAAATACTCATATATGAGAGTGGAATGCACTTCTATGTCCATGATTCAAAACACCAGGAAAGGGCCCAAGACTGCAATATTGTGCCCAGACTGGTAGCAGGAGAACGGATGCCAAGCTTTTTATTGCAAAGGCCAGCGTCAGTATTGACAACCTCCATGTCAGCGATCAAGATGATGTTGTAAATGGAAAAATAGGATTTAATTTTAAGGTTCTTGGCTCCCATGGCAAGGACCTGAAAAAGAGAGAAGCGGTTGGAGAGAACTCCCCCCCCCCCACACACAAGTAATTTGCAAATATAGGTAAGAGGTTTATTGGAGAAAAGAAACAAATGAAACAGAGAGCCTTGCAAGGCACGGTGCTGTCAGTCAATGACTGAAACCAAGCAGCTCAAAGTTGACAAAGATTCATACATACTTTATAGAGGTCTATATCAAAACAATGGAATAAGTGATTCTGTCACTCCCAGAATGACCAGTTCTGGGTCTCTTCATAAGCATCCTTGTTTAAAGTTACATAAAGTTACATATACCCTTTGAAATAGTTCTGTTGCTGTAGATGGTGTCAGACAATGTCCTTGAGTCTGCCCCGATCATGTTCGGACAATTGTAGCCTTTGAGAGTACAAAGGCATACAGTTATGTATCCTTTGCCTTCTACTGCTGACCTAGCCCTTATCTTTAGGTGGTTTTTACTTCCCCTGTGGGCTTAGCAAGGTTACACATGCTCTTTAGACCTTGTGTTTGTTCTTTTTGGCTATTTAGCCGAGAATGTTTCCAAAGCATATACTGCCTTATTGTTTCTTGAGAGATGCTTTGTGGGTGAGCTGATTCTAAGTTTCTAACATTAGGCTAGCTAGACATTTGCATTATGGTAAGAAATGATTGCTTGGAAGAAGAGAAAATGGGAGCAATATACAATATATCTAACAGTGGTCTACAGCAGTGGTCCCCAACCTTGGGCATCCAGATGTTCTTGGACTACAATTCCCAGAAGCCTTCACCACCACCTCTGCTGGCCAGGATTTCTGGGAGTTGAAGTCCAAGAACATCTGGAGGCCCAAGGTTGGGGCCCACTGGTCTACAGGATTCCCTCATGTGTTCACCACCACATATTTTGCCAAATTTGATGCCAGTTCAAAACCGAGTTTTAAAGTTATATTGTTTTAGTTTGGACTGTCCTTTAGTCAAAATTGCATTCAAGCATGTTGTTTTTTCAGATAAGCTTTGATTTTCCCAAATGTCTCACCACCTAATTTAATCTTTTTTCTCTTCTTTAAAAAGAAATTAATGAAGCAATAAGATTGAGGCCATGTTAGAATGAGCACTAACCCGGTTTTCAGAAAGCTTTTAGAACTGCCAGTTCAGACTTACAAATGTCCAGCTCATGGTACCTCAGTCACATACAGAATGATTTATATCAGGGCAGCCATTCATTGCTTATTAAAATTGGTTGGCTCCATCTTAGAATTATTTGCAGGATCTGCAGACTTTGAATTATGGAGGAATATCTGGTTGTGCACTTCATATTACAATTCAAAAGCTTCAGCTCTCCCAGCTGAGCAGGGAGATCACAATCCATGTCAGAAGTTCAGCTCAATTACGCTACCACCCAGTGAAGTCTGCATTGCGGACAAGACCTGTGCAGGGTATTATTCAACAGTTCAAAGTCTGGGCCATCTAATTTGCAGAAGATAATGAGACGTGTCATAATTAAAGATGGGGACGAATATAAAAATGGATCAGTTTTTCCGATGAATATAGCCGATTCGTTAAATATTTGTCAATCTGTATTTGTGGGTTACAGAGACCCCCACGAATACGAAGGGATGAATATTTACCCGTTTTTATTCATCCTTCGTATTAACCCCCCCCCCAAAAAAAACACCATTCTGCCTACCAGCCACCAATCAGCTGATCGGAGGCAGAAAGGCAGCCACCACCCCACACAGCCACCCAATACCACAGCCTACCCCCACTCCCTTACTTTCCCTATCTTAGGCCCCACGCCACGCCACCCCACCCCCACCAACACCCTCTTACCTTAATTGCTGCTGCCAAGGTCTTCTGGCCTCGGAGCCACGCATGTAAAAATGGAGACTGGCTGCCTTTTGCAAAGATGGCGGCTGCAGCTTCATTTAGGGTAGGGAAGCTGCAGCTGCCATCTTTGCAAAGGGCAGCCTGGATTCCCTTAACCTGCCTTAAGGGAATCCAGGCTGC
Source organism: Intellagama lesueurii (assembly GCA_037013535.1). Lineage (NCBI taxonomy): Eukaryota > Metazoa > Chordata > Lepidosauria > Squamata > Agamidae > Intellagama > Intellagama lesueurii. The sequence goes on along the minus strand of JBAJHW010000004.1, from coordinate 65,156,674 downwards.
CCTTTGCAAAGATGACAGCTGCAGCTTCCCTACCCTAAATGAAGCCACAGCCGCCATCTTTGCAAAGGGCAGCCAGTCTCCATTTTTACACGCCATGGCTGCGAAAGCCTGATGGAGACCTTGGAAGCAGCTATTAAGGTAAGGGGGTGTCAGTGGGAGTGGGGTGGGGGCTAAGGTAGGGAAAGGAAGGGGGTGTGGGGGTAGGCTGTTGGGGTGGCTGGCTGTGTGTGTTGGTGGCTGCCTATCAGCTTCTGATCAGCTGATCGGTGGCCGGTAGGCAGAATGGGCTTCTGTGCCATGTGGTAAACTCTCCTGGGGGGGCAATTTGTGGGTGAATTTGGATGTCCGATATCCAATCTTCACCAAAGTTAGCAGGCGTGTTGGGGAAAGACATAGGAAGCTCAGTTGTGATTCTGGAGTCTCTAAGTACCTGGGGGAAGCTTTCCTGGGGGGTCCTCTTTGTGACTATATAACTTATATAGTCTGTGATCCAATGTTCACCACCCTTTCCAGAGTTGTAGAAAAGCGTCTGAGGAAGCTTCCCTGCAAATTGGGTGTCTCTAGGTGGTTGGAGGCCAGTGTTATAGCCATTTAAAATGCAGATGAATCAATGGATCGATTGTCAATACGTCGAAGAATATTCGTATTCGTTGATCCGTTAACCTTGACGAATAACAGATCAAAACAAATCACCATTTTTTTTAATTTGTTCCCATGTCTAGTCATAATCATTCCCACTGAAATGACTCTTCCGGAGATAGTTTTTCCTTGATGACAAACATATGGAGTGACAAAAGGGAGCAGGTGTGAAATTGTCTTCACTAATACAGAAAGCTTTTGAATTTTGGTGAACTTTCTGTTGGTACGTCAACCATTTCATAGTCTTTCCTTGGAAAAAGCACACATAAAATGAGTATTTTCTTCAGGATGCTAATCATTCTAAGCTTAATGGCAATGATATTTAGTGCTTGTACAATGTTTTACAATTTTTCAGTCCCCTGAGCCAGTGTGCATAATCAGTCACCAGCTTTTTGTGTGTAGAACTGCAATTAGCATACATAAATTTCTCCATCCATATTACATGGGTTTTCAGAACACTGGAGAGCTTTTGTGCATTCGTGAAAAGGTATCATTATTATTATTATTGGGGGAAAGGAACCATTTCTTCTGTTGCAGTAAAAACAAATAATAGTGCTACCTGAAAGAGTAGTACTGGGCATTGTTATCGTCATTGTCATTTTCACCTACAATTTCTCCAAAGGGCTAAAAAGCTAACTATATCTTACACACACACAATTGTATAGCTGGGATAGCTCTTTTTTTGAAAAATAAACTGAACGCCATGATACTATCTGGCAAGTTCCTGTCTAATTCTTTCCCCACTGATTGTTTGTTATTTGGGTTTGTTTTGTTTGTTTTCATTTCCATTTATAGCTGCTTTTCAAGCTTGTTTTGTCCCCACAAGGATTTCCAATACATATTTTCCCTCATAGTTATACTTCTGGAAGCCTATAAGGGAAAGAGATTTTAACTGAAGTCCCTTTTTAACTATCTCCACTGAAAACTTCACCCTCCATAGGTTGCTTTTAATTGAAACAAAAACCAAAGCAAGAAGCAAAAACACCAGCAACACTGTTGTATTGATTGATGGACTGATTGCATCTAATCTTTTTTTCTGCCCTGAGGTTCTGTACATCATGTTTTAACACTTAATCTTCTCAGTAATGCTGTGAGCTAGTTTAAGGTGATAAGAGATCATGAGTGCCATAAAGTCAACCAGTATGATTCATAGAAGAAACAGTAATTTGTACTTAGCAATTCTTAAGTCCAGCTCTCTATGCTCCATAGTTTTATTTTCATTATGTGCTGTCAAGTCATCTCTGACTTATGGCAACCTTATGAATGAGTGACCTCCAGAAAGTACTGTCATTCTGGAGGTCACTTACTGCCCTCCTCAGCTCTTGAAGTCTCAAGCCTGTTGCTTCCTTTATGACAGTGGTTCCCACCCTTGGATCCCTAGGTGTTCTTGGACTAAAATTCACAGAAGCCTTCACCACTAACTGTGCTGGCCAGGGTTTATGGGAGTTGTAATCCAACAACATCTAGGGACCCAAGGCTGGGAACCACTGCTTTATGGAGTCAGTCCATCTCATGCTTGATCTTCCTCTTTTCCAGCTGCCTTCAACTTTTCGTAATATTATTGTCTTTTCCATTGAGTCTTTCCTTCTCATGATGTGCCCAAAGTAAGACAGCTTCAGTTTTGTCATTTTTGCTGCTAGAGAGGGTTCAGATGTACTTTGATCTGGGACACACATATTGGTCATTCTGGAAGTCCAGTGTGTCCACAAAGCTCTCCTCCACCGCCAGATTTATAAACGTGTCTGCTGTCTGTTCCATCCTTTGAGTGTACACTCGTACAGTACTGGTTCTTTTAAACATTAACAGGGCAATATCAAAGGATGGCAGATTTTTAGATGGGCAGTCTTCAGATTTTGAAAACTATGAAGGAAGGTGAAGAGACATGAAGGTCCAAAAATGTATATTCCAGGCAATAGAAAAGTCATCAAAAGTAAAGAAGCTGTTATTCTCTTCCTCCAACCACCAATTCACTGTAAATGCACAATAGATTTCATAACCCATCTTCTTTCTGGGAGATGGATGATTGCAGATGTTTCAGAAGTACTGACATATTTGAGAGAAAGTTTGCTGGAGTTAGCTCATGTCATTGTTAGGTGGTCAGGATCAGAGAGCAATATAGAAAGCAAGGTCAGGGAAAGCAAGCCGGAAGTTGGGTTGAAAGAAAGAAAGAAAGAAAGAAAGAAAGAAAGAAAGAAAGAAAGAAAGAAAGAAAGAAAGAAACTACCAGAAGGCAAGTAGATATTGCTCAAAAATATTTTTACTGAAAGGGGAAGCTTCATATTATACTTCTTGGGGGTGGTAACACCACTGTTGATGGGATGGTGAATCTCTTTTGAATTTTACAGATACCTGAACAATGCACAACAGTTTTGTGGTGTTTAGAAAACAACCATATCAAATCAGAGCATTAGTCCAGAATCTAGGAGTTCTTGCAAGCAAAGCATGGGGTCTACTACTGAGAAATGATTCATTTCCTAAAGTTCATGCTTCTTTGCTATTTTATTCTATTGACAAGGTGGATATCAGGTTGCACTGTTTTCTTCTTTATAAAAATACTGATGGGGACTAGTACCTATCAGGTTACTTTTTCCATTTATAAAAATTGCATATATGTGATGTGGGCGTGAAGCCTGGTTCATACTTGCAGGCTTAGCTTTCTCATGTCAGTGAGTTTCTGAAATAAAAAATCTGGTGTCTTGTCTAAATATCATGCTATTCTCCTCTCCCCTTGCTCAAAAAGCCTGGAAGATATTCTCCCTGACTTAGACAGAGATACTTGTTTTGATTAATTTGGGGCAAGAGCAAAAGGTTGTTGTTTTGCAGGTATTGGACTGAACCACAGGACTGGAAACAGATTTTGAGAAGTGGAGTCCTGTAACAGATGTTGTGGTGTACTTCCAGGACTTCTTTCCAGGATCCAGACCATCTGGAATAGAAGCCATGTGGTGCTATTACAAGACTCACTGAGGGGCAGGTTTCAGATGGAAGGAAGAGGGTTTTGTTTTGTATTTTTCTTTCCCACTCTCTTGACATTTTCTAGTTCCATGCTGTGCACTATTAAACTATTCAGTGTTCAGGAGTGCTGTTCCACATGGTGGTTAATATTCCTTCTAATAATGAACCCTGGTTTTGACATAGTCCCTTGCATATTCCATGTGGCTGAAATGTATATATGGGCAGATCTCCAACTGTGCAAGGTTCTGTAGTGATCTGATACACAACCGGTTTTGCACAAACAAAGATATAACTGCCACCTTGCTGGATTGCCCCAGATAATTCTACAGTTGGAGTTCTATGTCTATAAATATTCAGCAGGATTCTGGCTATTATGTCTCCAAATTTTAGGGAATGAAGTGATTTGTTTTTTGTAATGTTGAACATGTTTTGTAATGTTGAACATAGTAGAATTTATATGTAGAGATGTGCACTGTTTTCAGACAAGTATGAAAAATGAACTGAATCAGGGGTATGTGTGTGTTTCTGAGGCGATCATGAAGTAGAGCAAGGAGCCCAAAAGCATTAACATGGTGAAGTAACACTCCAACCACTCCCCCATATTCAGTCTGGCATTCATGTGTCACAATTTGAAGGGGAAAGAGAAATAAAAACTATGGAAGAGGAAGGAAAATATGTTCCTCACCTTAGAAATGAATCTTCTTTTCCACCTGTAATGCAAAGTCATTGATTTCACCTTCAAAGTCTTGTGACTGTAGCACCACTAGGTGATGGGGGGAGAGAAAAGTCAGGAATTGTAGAGAAGAGCAAGCTCACTGCATTTCTCTTTGAAGACAGAATCAAAGCTAAGTGTGCACTTTATCTTTTTAAAGTCCCTCACTCACTTCTTTTTCTAGTGGCTGCTTTGGGAAGCTGATTAGAACTTTCCTAGTGATGGGTGGTGGGAAGTAAAAACAAAAATAAAACAGAGAGTCCTGCTTTGAATACCACTGGTGGTGTCTTTCTGTCCTCATTACGCTGTTCACTCTATGACCTGGCCTTGCCATTTGTGTTTCGTAATTTGTAGGAACAGAGTGTTCACACAGAATAAGTATCACCACAAATCTGCACAATGATCATGTTGGACAGTTACCCAAGGGGCACAAGGTGGATCATCTTCAATGTTTGTGGCCTTTGTTTTGGCACAGAGTAGGGCCCAGAGCAGGTTAGGGAACTATGCACAACCCTGATTGTTGTTGTTGTTGTTGTTGTTTGTTTGTTTGTTTATTGGCTGGTTTTAACAGTTGTGTTTTTTGAAGGCATGTACAGATTTAATAACAGAAAGAAAAGAGGTTATAAATTGTAGGTGGAGAATTCAGACATGTGATCCTATTGAGCTATGTGGAGAAATCCAGGCCTCCTTGTAATACTAAGTTTAGTGTGGAAAATGCTGTTTTTCATGAGCAAGAATCTCATATAGGCACTTGGATCATCTGCGTTACCCATTGCCTAAAATCTCAAAGCCAGAAAGAAGGTCATCCCAATTTGTACCCCAATCTGCTATGTTAACATATTCAGCTGTATTTACAAGGGAATCATTACATCCCTGATTCATTGGTGTGGATCATTTCACACTGCTGCAGAGGGTGGGATCACCAAGGTTTCGCACATTGTGGCTACATAATTAAATCTATGTTGGGTTGTTGAAGGTTTGGTAGTATAAAAGATAAGGGAAAGAGGCCATCTTTTATTTCACAGGTCTTTGAGTTTGAAGTTCTCTTCTCTCCCCTTTTTGTATTCTGGAATATTCTTCCTTTTCTTTGGGTTCTGACTCAGCTTAGTTTACTAAATTTTATGAAATATTAGAATTGCATGTGTGTGATTTTGGAAAAGTAAATTATTTATGGGCATTGAGTAAATAGGTCACTCAATTAAAGTGCTGCATAACCCTTCCAGGTCATGGTTGTTGATATATCCCCTCCGTTTGTGGGCTTTCTTTTTCATGGACATCTGTAAGTGCACAGATAACATAATGGGCTCAGGGATGGAACAGGACAGAATGTCTCCCAAAAGGGATGGTCAAGCGCAATCTGTATGCCCTTTATTTAAATACATAGCAAGTTGGAGGGTTCTTGTACATCCCTATTTATTAGCTAACAGTTATCATTCCAAGGTCTGAAAATTAATAAACATAATAGCAACATTTTAAGGAAAAAACTATTTAGTTCCCATTTCTCAAAAGATATTTAAAAAGTTCATTCAGTTACTTTCAGAAAAGCATCTGCATGAGGCAAAGCTTCATCTACTATATTCCTATCTTTGAAGCATTTAGAAAATTACAAAACAAAATCCAAAATTTGCATGCCGGTAATACATTTATTAGGACTTACTGCAATTCCATAATGGTGTGCAAGTTTTTGAGTTCCCCTGAACTCTATTCATCTTGGTGTTAATAAACAATGTGTGTGTGTGCGTGCGCATGCGTGCACGTGAGCAGGGGGGGAAGGGGTTGAATAAAAAATTAACTAAATATTTTAACTATGAGGTATTAGTTAGGCATCCTTCAGTCTCGAGAGACTATGGTAGCATGCTCTGTATGGAGGACTTGGAACAGCGTCTAGTGTGGCTGAGAAGGCCAATTCAAGAGTGACAATCCCTTCCACACTGAAGACAAATACAATTTGTCCCCTGTCCAGCTCCCTGATTTTGCTGCTTTCGGGACTGTCTCTTTGCTTCGGCCTGCTGGACAAGAGTCTCTTCAAATTGGGAGAGGCCGTGATGCACCGCCTGCCTCCAGGCTGAACGCTCAGATGTCAAGGTTTCCCATCTGTTGAGGTCCATTCCTAAGGCCTTCAGATCACACTTGCAGATATCCTTGTATCACAGCTATGGTCTCCCTCTGGGGCGATTTCCCTGCACTAATTCTCCATACAGAAGATCTTTTGGAATCCAACCATCAGCCATTCTCACGACATGCCCAAGCCAATGTAGACGTCGCTGTTTCAGTAATGTATACATGCTAAAAATTCCAGCTCGTTCTAGGTCTACTCTATTTGGAACGTTGTCCTGCCAGGTGATACCAAAAATGCGTCGGAGACAGCGCATATGGAACGTGTTCAGCTTCCTCTCCTGCCATGCACGAAGGGTCCAGGACTCACTGCAGTATAGGAGTGTGCTCAGGACATAGGCTCTATAGACCTGAATCTTGGTATATGCCGTCAGCTTCTTATTGAGCCATACTCTCTTTGTGAGTCTAGAGAACATGGTAGCTGCTTTGCCAATGCGTTTATCCAGCTCGACATCTAGGGAGAGAGTGTCAGAGATCGTTGAGCCAAGGTACACAAAGTCATGAATTCTGCACCTAAAATCAGCCATCAAAATCGAGAAAGTAAACTGGATGAGTCAGTGGCAGATGTGCAGATATCACTTTATATCACCTAATGACACCTACGGAGATGGAGAGAAAAGGGTGACTATCTCTGAAAACACAAAATTGGCTGCAACTCAGAGATCTGCCAAGTTTAATTAGAATTTTAACAACTTAGTCATACCTTCATTGTCAAGAAAGAGGAACTAGCTACAAATAACTTGTTATTTAATGAGTTACTTCTAAGCTTTGCATATGGCAATGAACTGTGAGTTAGAAAGTTGTCATATTTCTGTCTCACAATAATGTGGTGGATTGTGAATCTACTTCATCCTTCTTATTTCAACCAAAATTCAATAAAGCTCAGGTCCTCAAATTCAGTCTGATCTCTTTTGACTACACATAATAAGTAGAGATGGGGACAAATAAAAAAAAAAGTGATTCATTTTGATCCATTATTCATCAAGGTTAACGGATCAACGAATACGAATATACGAATATTCTTCGACAAATTGACAAATCGATCTGTTGATTCATCTGCACTTTAAACAGCTATAACACTGGCCCCCAACCACCTAGAGACACCCAATTTGCAGGGAAGCTTCCTCAGGCGCTTTTATACAAATCCAGAAAGGGTGGTGAACATTGGATCATGGACCCCCGAGTTATATAGTCACAAATAGGACCCCCCAGGAAAACTCCCCCCCAGGTACTTAGAGACTCCAGAATCACAACTGAACTTCCTATGTCTTTCCCCAACATGCCTGCTAACTTTGGTGAAGATTGGATATCGGAACTCCGAGTTATTCACCCACAAATTGGGTCCCCCCAGGAGAGTTTACCACATGGTACAGAAGCCCATTCTGCCTACCGGCCTCCAATCAGCTGATCAGAAGCTGATAGGCAGCCACCCACACACACAGCCAGCCACCCCAACAGCCTACCCTCACACTCCTTTCCTTTCCCTACCTTAGCCCCCACCCCACTCCCACTGACACCCCCCTTACCTTAATAGCTGCTGCCGAGGTCTCCATCAGGTCTTCGCAGCCATGGCGTGTAAAAAGGGAGACTGGCTGCCCTTTGCAAAGATGGCAGCTGCAGCTTCCCTACCCTAAATGAAGCTGCAGCCACCATCTTTGCAAAGGGCAGCCAGTCTCCATTTTTACATGCGTGGCTCTGAGGCCAGAAGACCTCGGCAGTGGCGATTAAGGTAAGAGGGTGTTGCTGGCGGCGTGGGGCCTAAGGTAGGGAAAGGAAAGGGGTGGGGGTAGGCTGTGGTATTGGGTGGCTGTGTGGGGTGGTGGCTGCCTTTCTGCCACCGATCAGCTGATCGGCGGCCAGTAGGCAGAATGGTGGTTTGTTTGTTTGTTTAGTATGAAGGACGAATAAAAACGGGTAAATATTCATCCCTTTGTATTCGTGGGGGTCTCTGGAACCCACAAATACGGATCAATGAATATTTAATGAATTGGCTATATTTGTCGGAAAAAGCGATCCGTTTTTATATTTGTCCCCATCTCTAATAATAAGGCATGGTTTTCTATAGGCCACATGAAACATTGAGGTTTTGCTGCTATAGCTTCCACATGTTCTCAGAATAGTTGTGTCTTAGCATAAAGCTTCTCAGTACCAGCATCAATAAGAAAAAAAGGGTGACATAACAAAAAAGGAGCAAGCATTGAAATACAAGTTAAATCAAACACAGAAATATCAAGTTCATTTGAAATCCTTGAGAAAACATCCACATTGTCTGTGCAAAAGAACGACATACTGGTGGAAGGTTGCTTACCTTGTTTTCCTTTTATTTTTTACCCAGTTAGGAATTAATTATTCCTCTGTAGTTATTGATTTGTTTTCTCTAATTTTTCATATGAAATTCACAGTGTTGAGACATTTTCTCTCCAAATAATCATTTCATTTCAGATATTATTTCCATGGTGAAGGCTATGAATACTAGAGGTGTTCTGAGAACTTGCTGCTCAATCCCAACAAACTCCAAGAGTTTCAGAGTTTTTTGTTAACACAAAATTCCAGGAGAGTTGTTGTTGTTTAAGTCCCTTGGTCAATTGACACACATTTTCATTTAGGTGCTATACCAGGATTGAGAATGGCAACTCCCCCCTCCCTAGACTGTTGTTGCAGACACTGCAGCCAGCTATTTGGCAGTCTTCACACATACCCTTCAGTTTGTTTTTGGAAAAACGGAGTCATTGTCTCCAGAATGTTCCAGATTATGCAGTTCTCCTTCAGAAAAAGCCATGTCCCCCCGACATCTTGTTTTAGTGAAGGCCACATTTTAAAAAAAAGATATTTATTTATGTTTTTAAGAAAGCAACATCACCTTTTGGTATTGCAGGTGGTAATGATGTGGCCTGCAGAAAGTCTGGGGATAGGAAATGGGCTCCAATTCCTCCAGAGTTGCCCATCAATTGCACATTGTATATAGTCATTTTTATAGTTCAGTCACTTTTGTTCTTATATTTCAACTATACATAAACTAAACAAGTACAATAACCCTAAGAGTTGGACTACAACAGAGTAGACACATAGAAATCCATGGGGCTTAAATTTATCATGACTAAAATGCCACAGATTTCAGTGAGTCTATTACCAGTCATACTAGACTTAATCCAATGTGTGTGTTTCAAACCTAGCATGTAGAGCACATACTGGTCAAAATTCTGTTGCTTAACACAGTAAATCACACTACAGTAGACCCATTGAATCATTGGAATTTATGGAGGAATTCACTCACCAAATCCCCACTGATTCAATGGACCTACTGTAGTGTGACTTACTATGCTCAGCAACAGGATTTTGGCCACTAATGAGTACCTAGAAAGAAAGTGGTAAACCAAGAAAGTCTTATTATAGCAAAAGTACAGATGAGGTCAGTTTATTGTGAGATGACAGCACTGAAAGTGATAGTAGAATATAGATCTTATGGTTATATTTTTAGAGGAAAAAAACCATAGTCATTATCAAAGCTACACATGAAGCAAAAGCTTGTGTTTTCATCTATCCTCATTAAAATTCAATAGCAAGAGATACAAAGGTGATTTACTAGCTCTTGTATTCCTTCCTTTGACTAAGTAGAAATGTAAATATTGTATAATGAGGGCATTTGAAAAAAAAAGACATTCAAAAGATTGATTTTTGCATCATCAACAGCAGTGTCTTAAATAGAAATTATATTCCCGAGAAAGCCAATGAAGTCATTTACAGAGGCATTTGATATATTAACGTGTTACTGACACAACTTCCTAAATCAGGATCTGGTATCCCTGGATTGTTGTAATTTATTTCTGTGCTACGTTATGGCCAGAAAGCATCAGTCTGCATACAAGATGACCTATGTACAAGGGCTAACAGGAATACAGAATTCAAATCATATTATCAAGTATAACTTGCAATATATTTTAAACAACAATACCTCAATTATTTCATTTTAGCTTTCCAGACCCATAAGATAGACGTGATACTGCATTGTTATTTGAAATGTTGAAAACAATGCCAGGCACTTGACCCAAAAATGTTGGGACAAAATGTCTCCAAACATAATCTACGGCTTTTTGTCCTGGACATTGGGTTTCTTATTTGGTTTTAGACAGTATGACATATTGGTACAAAAATTTCTCATACCATTTTTCAGCAAACCATGACATCACAAAGCAGGATTGATGTACTTTTGTTGTGAAGAAGTTGAGCCAATTCAAGGGAAGCCTTATAATTCTGAATGGCTTAGGGAATACAACATGTGTCCATGTAACCCAATTTCTAAACCTAGCAATAGTCAAAACTCTAATTTTAACCTTATTATTAACTCTCACTACCACAAGGTTACCCTTTGTGTTCACACTTGTCAAAAAACAGCCATGACAATTGCTTTGTGTTTTGGTGAGAAGTGGTTAATGGATGAAAACAGGAGTTAGCTTCTGGAATTTTCCCTTGCTCTGTGTCATTTTGTGAATGGTATTGAGCACAAGAAGGTATCCTATAGATTATCTTGACTGTAGCCATTGGTGCTGTCAACATCCCGGTTGCCCTTTGATATGTAAAGCTTGGCGTCCTTTTTCCTGCTGGCAATGTGGACACACATTAAGCCATTTCCTGGCATTCTAAATTGTGGATGCATAAGCACAATATCCCACATTCATTAAGTAGAGGGTTTTTTTGTTGTTGTTGTTTTTGGAAGAGTTGAATAAAATCCTGTGAGGGTGTGGAGACAACATGGCAAAATATCTCTTTCCAGAGGACTGTCATTGTGGCACTTTCTTTAAAGCAAGCCTGTTTTTTGACTCTTCAAATAAAATCTGTCTTTTGACAGTTTCTGTGACCTTTCATTGCTCTCCAAACATCTCTTGTCCCCGTCACAAAGCTGCAACAATGTATCTACTTTGGAATGATCTTGGGGGTAAGCCTGTTCCATGTGTGCTCAGTTTATAAGGAAGTCACTATTTTATCCTTTTGAATAACCTTTTTTTGGAGGATCAATGTTTCAGCCCTGCAGCCTGGATTCCTTCCAAATTAAAAAAAAATGTGGGGCCAATCATCTCTTTCAAGATAAGCAAGATTGGTCTTTTCAATTTATTTGATCTGTTTTACATCATGTTTAAGGTTGCTTCTTTCTGCACATGGAGTAAAACAGGTTTGCTTTGAAAATAAATTATAACTTAAAAACCTTTTGCCCACACCTCCCAAAATTTGGCTCAGAGCAAAAGCAAACTGCCTACAACATCTATGCCAAATTTGCTGCTAGCCCAAAGTCAAGTTTCATAGTTATAATTTTTTTGTTTGGGCTATTTTTAGAATTGCCTTGTAGAATGTTGATTTACTCTGCCAGCACAACATCACTGCACTCTCATGCAGTGATAATTTAAACTTTACTGATGACGTTCAACAGGTTTCTGCCAAAAATGCTCTTCTCATTTCTTTTCACATACTGTTTTTCCATCTTCTGCCAGTAGTCTTTCATTCTGCTTGTACAATGGTAGTTTTTTTCACTGCTATGTGTGCAGCCATTTACCTTTAGTGTTATTGTCATTCTTTGTATTCCTTTACCTCTTAATAGCATGAACTGATGAGAGCACCACCTGAGCCCCAAGGTCATTCACCTTCCTGCCCAGAGCTTTGTAGTCAGATGTAATCTAATTCATAGCTCTGCTTAAACCTGTCATTTGGTCCCATGTGGATGAAGAAGATGAAGTAATCATCAGTATTGGCAGTCTATCCTTCACATCTTAGATCTGTGTATTTGGGATGACAGTATTTTTCTTATATTACCTGGATAAAGCCCCTGTATTGTTTTCAAAGAAAGTTAGTACAACAGTAAGTATGAAGAAGATTTTGTATGCGAGACAAAGAAGAAGAAGAAGAAGAGAACTGCAGAAGAAAATTGTGTCATTCAGTTGTATTATTTTTAGAGTTACCACTTTGCATTCTAGTTTTATTGTTTAAGCAACTGGATATTTCCTTCTTGGACTTCCTTTGTTGAAATAATTCATTTGTAGAATCCCTTTGTGGAAATAATTGAAATTTTAAAATAGATTATTTAAGAGAGAAAATCTATTTCAAAAGAAACTTTTGTCTAATTTAAATCTGTTTGACTTTAGTAATGAGGGCAATAGATTAACTTAAAATATTAGAGAGACAACATTGGATATTGAATTTCTCTGAAAGTGCTAACGAACTGCTAGTGTTTGTTCCACTAGATCACCTCTTTTTAAAAATGCTCCATCCTTCAAAATAGCTGTAGAACCAAAGAAGAATTATACGTGGATGAACTGTTGACCCTCAGCAGAGGCTTGCACTTCAGCAAATTCTGGCTCTTATTCAAAAATTGCATGTTCTATATATATTTTTTATGTTGAAGAATAGTTCCTTCATCTTTCTCAACCTTCTCCAGTTGTAGCCTTTATATATCTAGCTCAAAGAAACCATTTCCTTTCTTAAAATTGCTACCATCATTATCTGACGATTGGCTGATTTATCAAAACTATTATTTTTGGTTGGTTGACTGGCATGCTATCACAATGAATGCCTGTAATTGCTTGTTGATTTACTTTAATGGGATGATGACATGTTGCAGTGAGTCCTTCAAAAAGGTTACCTTCTTTTGTATTGGCTCATTCTCTGAATAGTGGTCCACAGTGCATTTTTGCCAGACATTTCAAGACTTACTGTTCATCTTCAAGAGCACTGCATCAAAATAAATTTAAGATTACACTAAAGAAACAAAAGAACAGTAGTTGGAATCAAAGGATAAAAGTAAGAAATAATGGTTAATGAAAAACCTCGCAACAGAAGAGAACATGGTAGTGGCAAATTTTCCTGCAAATACCAGAAAAAAATGAACCAGCCACAGCTTTAGTTCCATCTTCTGTGAGTTTGCAAGTCAACATCTGTGGCTTGTTCCATGTTCTAAAAAGATGGAATACATAAGTCAAAGATCAGGCCTTATGTAAAACAGCAACAAACCCAGAGAAGCATGTTAATGCAGTCACACCACCTCTAGTTCATATCTTTAAAGCACTGAAAATCTAAGAAAGAAGCATGTTTACAATGGACTGTGATGGAAACTTCAAAGCAGAGTTGCATCTCAAATTTATATGCAACATCTACATAGTTGTTTCTCTGGACCAAATGCTTGAACTTGGACTCATGCTATTGGAACATTTTGGTTTAATTTTACAGACCTTTAAAGTTTATTTAATTTGCTGCTGCAGCTGCTACGAGAAGGAGTAATATGTTTCTGCATTTTCATAACATGAACAATGATGTTTGAATGGAAGACTTACCAATCATCATATGACCAGATGGGTCAGATGTAATCACTCACATTGGTCATAAGGTGATGATTAATGATGGAAAAGTGATTGAAAATTCAACAACAAAAGACAGCTTTTGAACCTCTTCAGGCTCACTGTGAATAGAAACACAACTTACCTCAAGATCTGAAACATCTCTGAGGCCTACAGGATATTTGGGCAAATAAGGCATGCATGAGGCATTGTACACTTAAATTTGAATTATTTGACATGTGAATTGTAAGAATGATTCAAATTTTAAAAAATACAAAGATGCTTCAGTCTTTGAGGGTCGGTAAAATGCATAAAGGCACATTCTAGAAAAATGTAACATCCTTCCATACATACATATATTCCAATGTAAGAATGAAGTCTAACAACTTGACAATGTGAGCCCTGCCAGCCCCAGCTTGGTTAGCAGGATGTCCCTTCTCCATCCTGTGATACATATATTCCAAACCAACAGGTTGAAACAGAACATGATTCATTGAATTTAGGAGGGGGGGGGGTTAACAACCATTGCTGTCCTTTAGTCCTTGTTCCCAGCACTCATTCAACATCTTTGTTTATAGTCTCCTGCTCCCACCAATTCCACTCACTGGGAGGGAAAATGTCTGCCCAATGAGTTCAGTTTTCATCACTGGACTCCCTATCAGGAAAGTATGTGAGACCCCAGCCCAGGTCTCCCCTGTCTCTGGATAGCCCCTAACCATGAGGTACACCTGCAAAGTGGGCAAGTGCAGGAAGAACTTTCTTTTGGTGAACCACTCCTGCCCAGTTCTCAGGGTCCTTCTCTCCAGACCTCTTCTTGTGTTGGCACTTTTGCTGTCTCCTCCTGCACCAACATCAGCTTTGTGTGGAGCCTCACTCTCCCACCTTCTGCACTCCCCTCCTTTCATGCTCTCTCCAATAAGATAGATGGACAAGGAGCCTGGAATTTTCTTTTTTTTTTTTGCCTCCTTCTTAGGTACCTTCAGCTGCACCAGAAGCTCTCTCCAGGGGTGTTCCTTGTAAATGTAGTCCCACTCCCTTGGGGGTTCCAGCTCTTCTTCTGGTGAAGATTCTGCCCAGTATGTTCCTGACCAATATTCTTCGGCATCTTTCCAGTCACCTTCATTGGGGTCTTGCTCCCTGGGCTCCCCAGGCACACCTTCTGTCTCTTACCTGGGATTGGTCCTTGATTCATTCCCTGCAAACTCCACCATAGATCTTTTTTGTTCCTTCTTGGTGTCACAGTCCAAGATATCACAGGCAGCCTCTCACCATGGATAAGGGCACCAGAACCTATCCGTCACGCAGGGTATTGAGTCCAAAGACACTCACTGTGCAGCTGGCCGTGACCAAGTGGAGGCAGGAGCACCAGGCTGGGAGCCAGGTCACAGGACCCGGAGCAAGGAGCCAGAACAAGGCACTGAGATCAAGGAGACCAGCAGAAGCAAGCAGGGACCAAGGCAGGGGCAGGAACAGGGGCAGGAACACTGGAGTCCTGACACAGAGATGTTGGAGGCAAGCAGAGGCAAGGGCTGGGGCCGGGGCCCTGAAACACAGGGACTCCACAGCAGCAAGGCATAGCATGGCTGAGGCAAGTTCTGTGAGGGAGAACCACTCCTTAAACAGGCCTTCCCTCCAGGTTTCCAGGTGAGCCTCAAGGAAGACCCTTGGA